>CM073505.1:2515000-5015000 GCA_037074495.1 Acacia confusa
CAGTGTAACTTATTCCCTAAACTTTGAGCAATGCACAAGACCCAAATCTAGTTAGTGTCAAGCAAATTGTGTTGTAAAAATAGTAAAAAAGATAAATAATTGGCTTCACTGAGATTGGAAAAGAGATCCAAAGCAAACAAGCATGAAAATTAGGCTTGGGTAGAAAATAAGAAATTTTACCTCCTGGATTTTCCAGCAAAGCAATGAACTAAAGTCCCTCCACCAAGTCCTTTGCTTTCATCAATAAAGTCAAAGCACTCGTTGAAGTACTGTTTTATGTCTGCATCCTCTCTGTCAACAACTAGCTCAATTTTCCAATAAAAGCACAAGTTTAGTACGGCAGTCATACTAGAAGCAAAGCAAAATTGTAAGAGAAATAAGCATAATTACATAGTAAATAATACATTCATACACACACTGAATTCAGTAATTTAGTAACCCAAGTGCAATCATAGTGACCCATTCTACAACTACAAACAGAAAATGCTGCAGAGACTGACTTAAATGTAGACAATGCCGTTTGACTCTTAATAATAGAAGTCACTTCATATCCAGTAATGATAAGATCTATCGTGAGTAGATTGTTGTCTGCTCATAGTCCAAGAATATCAAAGATATTTTGACAGCAAAAGTGGCTGGATCTGCTCTTTATTTTCCTCAGGTTTTGACCCATAAAGATCAAATAACGAGCTTCCAAAATTTATAATGACACTAATGCATCCTAAAATTTATCTACTCAAGTTTAGAAGCCTCCCTTCAATGATTAGTCATGAAAACAAGTCTCTCTAATCTAGAACCACATAAGTAATTCTTTCCCGAACCTAGTCAGGTACAAGATCTTTTTTTTTTTTTTTTATACACACATAGTAGGGGAGGGGGCAGGGTTCGAACCTTGGACATGGGGGAAGGGAGCCAAGCTCTCATGCCACTACGCTACTAAAGCACTGGCTAGTCAGGTACAAGATCTTATCTAGGTAAGCAGTCATAGTAAATTAAAGAGCAAGAGAAGATCCAAGACAGACAATATTTCATTCATTCTAAGAAATTCACGTACCATTTATTTTTTTGTATACAAAATCATTAGGATGTGCGGGAGACAGAGTATTAGCCACCGTTAAAACATGAGTCACATTTAATTTTTTAAGTGCATCCTTGTTAGCTGCAGCGCCAACCGAACCCAAGAAAAGACCCTGCAAGATGAAAAGAAAACCACAGAATGAGATCAAGAAATGCGATTTAATTTTAATAGCATTCCAGGTACATCAGCCGCAGTCATGCTACCTTTTCGATTTCGCAAGGCACATTATCCTGTTTATAGTAATTAACAGCAGAGATAACCCGAATAAGTGATGCTATTTGTGTCTTCAAGTTTTCATTAACTTCATCCATACTCGTCTGCTGAGGTTGTTCTTCTGTTTAGATTTCTTATCCCTTTCAAATAAGACAGGAAATAGCTAAGAATTGCAAACTTTTAGAACAAATAACCAGTTTCAGCTACATTTCCCATCTTTCTTTAAAAAATAAACTCACAACAAGTTACACCGCTTATTTATCACCAAACGAAGGGGAAAAGTATCTTGTGACCGAAATGAAGAACGGATGATCAGAAATCAAACGAAACTAGAAAAAACAAACCAGCAAAGTAATCCAAAAACTACAATCGAGTGCAGTTGCTAATTATGAATGAATGACAAAGGAAAAAGAACGATCTCCGATCACATCTCACAAAAGAAGAATGAAAATTAACCAACGACTCGTTTTATACCACCGTCATAAGTAGTCAAGGACTTACAAATCGCAAAATCGGGCACAGCAGAATCGACAAGTACGCAGACGAAGATCCAGCTCAGAGAAATCAAGAATTCGAAAACGAGTAAAGGAATTCACAAGAGCGATACCGACACAAAAAGAAGAAAAGGAGGAGAAAAACTCACCAAGAAGGCTTCGAATGAAGTTGCGGGTGAGAAATTTTCAATGGTCGCACTCCTCCTTTGTCCGATGCCCAATCACCTCGCGCAAAAATACAATTTAAGCTTTGTTCTTATTTGACACGCGAATTTATATATCTAATGATTACTGGTTTTTGTTTCTTCTTTTTAATTGAAGGGTGCCTATAATGTGCATTTTTTTAGTTGGGGTTCAAACAATATTTATATAAATTGAGATAAATTTTGTTTTACAAACTTATATTATTATATTTTAAAATACATTAAAAAAATGGTTTGTACTGTTGAGGTGACCTATCACCTAACTGATTGGGACTTGACCTATTTAATTTTCAACAAAGAGGCCTAAGACTTATTTAGATAATAAAACAGTGTGAAATCTACAATTGTGGATATAATATTATGATCTAAGTTGTGATTGCAAATATGGGATGTGGCTGATAATTAAAATAATATTCGTAATATGGTGCTACTTAAATAAATGATAAAGGGAAATGAGCAACAGGCAGTGAACATCACGGTGAAGCGCGGCGGCTCGTTAAATCTCCGCAACCACCTCCTCCTTCTGCGGCTGGCCTGTGGGGTTAGTTTGGATATACAAATCCCAAAATAAACGATCCAAAAAGCAAAACAACTAACAAAGAGCCCATAACTGCTGGCCTATAAAAACAAAGAGCACATAGTTCTATAAGACTACTAGCCTTCGATTTTCTTTTTTTATAATCCCCAAAAATTTATTTGGGTCGTTGATTAGGAAGATAAGAGAAAAATTAAAATAATATTATGATATTAGAGATTAATTGAACAAATACAATTTAAGATTATAAAGGATAATAAGAGAAATATGACATTCTCTGTTTTTTTGGTCAAAAAGATGAAATTAAATTAAATCAA
The DNA here is from genome assembly GCA_037074495.1 of Acacia confusa. NCBI lineage: Eukaryota > Viridiplantae > Streptophyta > Magnoliopsida > Fabales > Fabaceae > Acacia > Acacia confusa. Next base: position 2,517,841 of record CM073505.1, read on the forward strand.
GTAAAGCTTATAAATGAGTCAAAATTATAGAAAATCTTGTGACTAGTCATATTGAATGGATTAGGTTACAGATTGGTCAAAATTACATGAACTAGAATAATAATTTTCATACCATTGTTTGAATATGTATGTTCTTTTTTATAAGATGCCTAAATATTTAATGTCTTCTTTTATTTTTACCTTCAATTAATTATATGTCTTTCTTATCACTTTTTCTCATTCATTATCTCTCCCACCCACCACACTTTTATAAATAAGGGTTCTTTTTAGAAAATGAGTTGTATTTTTATTGTCTCTAACTAATTTTAATTACGTACATTTTTTATCTACGTAAATTCCGTTATTATAACTTATAAAATGGAATAAAAACGAACAGAGGGAGCACTGGATTTCTCCCAAATGGATGGTTAGATGTCTAAAGATATTTCATCACCAACTCAAAAACTTTGCACACCGTCCATTTGAACTTTATCAATTTAATTTTGAGATACATGACAAGTGCCAACTAAACATACATGCTATTATTTCATAAACATAACATTAAAGAGGGACAACATTATGGAAGCATTCACTCAAATCAAACTTCGAATTCGTCCACACACAAAACTAAAAGACGAAAGATACAATCTTTATTTCAGCAATACCACGCTCCCGTATTTATTTTGTCATCCATGAAGGATGAAGCTTCATGTATAATCCTCCTCAACACCCCAGATAATAAAACTCAAAGCCCTTGAATCTACTTGTGTTGTGGAGCAGAAGGGAGGAGCTAAAGCTTAGTTTCGAGGACTCCAGATCAAACACCAGAAGATTATTTTCTAATTACGATTGAAGCTATCACCCCTGACATGTTGGTGTCTGTACTTCCGGCAACAAATCCCAGACACACCACGCCATTCTTAGTCATCACCATTGAATTGGTCTGAGCAATAGTCCAAGTCACTCCCCCTTGAAGCGCGCTCTAAATCAATACTGGGCACTCCAAATCTCTTGATACTGTTTGAATCATAGCACGCCTCAAATGGTGGCACTGAAGCCCCTCTCTTCAGTTTTCTGTTGGAAGCCTGTTTGAGGAATTGCCTCAGGAACGGTTTGTAAACAGTGATGTGCAGCTGAGTGAAAGGAGTCATGGTACTAAGTCTGGTACCCCCATTTCCCTTTTTGTCAAAGGATAGAATGGAAGGATTTATGTTCACAACATTACCATCAATCTTGACTGATTTCACATCAATGAAGTATTTATAAGAGGGAGTAGCTACGGTTGGAACGTCCATTGCCCCCCTCATGCAGTGCATAATTTTTTTTTTTTTCTTTTTAAAAAGGCTCTCTCTCTCTATTTTGGGGGGTAACGAACGGTTCACTACAGTGGATTGTAGCTACCCCCTTCATAAGAGGCCCAGTTGTATATACCGGAGCGGTTGAATTTGGGTTGATAGTCAAAGGGGTAGTTTTGAGAACTTGGGACACATCTTGGGTTCCAATGACTAGGTCACCACATCCATTGTTGGTGGAAGAAGGTAAAGTAAGTATTAATTACTCTCTCTCTGGTGCTAATTATAAGGCACTAACTAATAAGTGTTTTTTTTCCTTTTTATGAGGAACTTATAAGTTTTCAAGGTGTAATTAATTAATTTTTTCATATTTACCTATATTTAATAAAGGTAGTGGGAGAGAGTACTATATTTGAGTTTAGGGTAGTTAGTAAGGGTAATATTGAAAATCATATGAATTTTAGGATAATTTTAATGTTTTTAACTAATTTTATTGATTTATGAGAATTAGTAGCTTGTGTCTTATAATAAAGATCAACAGGAGTATCTTATAAATAACTTATATTTTAAATCCAATCATATTCCCTAATAATACCATCTATCTTACAAATTTGGCGTTGATGCCGCCTCACTTGTCCATTATAGCGGGGCACAATTTTCAATACATTCCCTTACAAAAAATGCACCTTGGGTTTAGAAGGTTACTACTCTCTCCATCTTATTTATAAGAGTTGGGTAATCAAATTATGTGATTTAAGAAAGTTGTTAAAATTAATTAAAACTAATAAACATGTTTTAAAATAAACTAATCTTTTAAGTATGTTCTTATTTATAAGAGGTGTATAAGAGAGAGAAATAAAGTAAATTTAAGGACCCGTTTGAATGAGTTTTTTAAAAAAGTGCTTTTTTTCAGTTCCAAATTAGAGTTTTTTTTTTTAAAAAAAAAACAGCATTTTAGCCTTTTTTTTGTGACACTTTCTTTTTTAAAAGAATATCATCTAAATACATAAATTAATTAAAAAAAATATTTTTTTTGTATTAAAAAAGTGTTTTTTAATGAAAAAAACCCATCCAAACAAGCTCTAAGTATCATTAACATTTTAATTAACACAACATGTATAATTAATGAGGGATACAAAATGCAAAAAAAAATTATTAAATGTTGAGATAACTCTTATCGAACTCTTATAAAAAAAAAACGAAGATAATTTAAATTTTAAGATTTTATAATTAAAACCAGAGAGAGTATATTTAAATTGTGGTGCATGTGGTATTCCTTATGTCTTTATACATAAGATTTTTTGCACCGTAGATTTTGAAAAGAATTAAAATTAGTGAAAAAATAATTAATATATAGATTAGCAGACAGTAGATCATAAATTATGTTTAGATTGACCATTCATAGCTTAGCAGTGTATGGTCAAGATAATGATGGATCTTAGCAGGAAAAAAAAAACTACTTTGGGTGTCGTGCATCCTCAGGCTCTGTTTTATAAATCACAAATCATTTTCCTTTTTGCACGTTTTTGTTACTCCACGTCTCTAACATTTATGGACAAGCGGACTACGGCTGAATATTATTTAAAATTTAGAATAAAATGGAGGCGACAAAAGGGAGGAGATATTGAGATAATCAATATAAAAGGAGGATAACGCCATATTTAAAGTTATCACTAAGTACCAACTACTGGATGCTCAATTGAGAGCGGACACTGCTAAGGTTCCTTTGTAGTATTTCAAGTCTTGAATCTGCCTCTTTGATTAAAACAAGACAAAATTAACACAGACTTTTGCACAAGCAGAGCACCAAATTGAAGTTGGAGTTGGTGTACTGCCTCAATTCTCCATCTTGGCGTGGCACAATTATTGTCTCTAGTCCTTACCTTTAATTTCCTATTCAAAGGTTGAATTGTAATGAGGTCTCAGAAAATAGACTTAATTAATAATTATTAATAAATTATACTGGCAATTAGAAAGTGCAATAACAAGTTTAAGGGTGCGGAATGCTAATATATACCATATTTGTTATTAAAACTTTTAAGTAATTAAGTCCCTTCATTAAAAACTGGAGTTTTTTTTTTCCTTCCGTTAGGCATCTAATATCTTACACCTACTTCCTTTTAACTCAAAGAATTTATCGTGGTTAGGCTAATTTAAATTGAGCCGGGTTGAACCACAAGGGCGGAAAGCTTTACCACCAAACATCGCTACATTTTCATAGCTTAAATTCAAGACATCTGGTTAAGTTTAAACAACTCCAACTAATTAATTCAAATGTTTGGTGGTAAAAAAAATATGCAGTTTAGTGTGATACAATTATTGTCCACACTTTTAATTTCCTATTAAAAAATGCAACTTTTTTTTTGCCAAATTAAAAAATGAAACTTGGATCTATAAAGCAATTCAAATTATTTTAATAATAATACATTATGTGTGATTCATAAAGTGGCTATAACTGAGAAGAGGATGAGAGACGTGATAATGGAGGGCAGATGAAACCATTGTGAACAATACACCAAACTGAAGGTGTTGCTTTGCTCAAATTAGAAGACGATGTCCCGCCAACTAAACATGCTGTTAAGATGGAGAACTTTATTGGAGAATTATATTCACGCAACTCAAACTTACGAATTCGTCCACAAACAAGACTAAAAGATACAATCTTTATTTCAGTCATATCATGCTCCCGCATTTATTTTGTCATCCATGAAGGATAAAGCTTCATATATAATCCTCCTCAACACCACAGATAATAAAACTCAAAGCCCTTCAATCTATTAAAAGCGAGAGCCACTTGTGTTCTGGAACAGAAGAGAGGAGCTAAAGCTTAGTTTCGAGGACTCCAGATCAAACACCATAAGATTATTTTCTAATTGATGACCGCCAATTACGATTGAAGCTTTCACCCCTGGCATTTTTGGTTCTGTAGCTCCGTCAACAAATCCCAGACACACCACGCCATTCTTAGTCGTCACCATTGAATTGGTCTCAGCAATAGTCCAAGTCACTCCCCCTTGAAGCTCTAAATCAACACTGGGCACGCCAGATCTGCGAACACTGCTTGAATCATAGCAAGCCTCAAATGGTGCCACAGAAGCCACTCTCTTCAGTTTTCTGTTTGAAGCCTGTTTCAGGAATTGCCTCACAAACGGTTTGTAAACTTTGCTGTGCAGTTCTGTGAAAGGAGTCATGGTACTAAGTCTGGTACCCCCATTTCCCTTTTTGTCAAAGGATAAAAGGGAAGGCTTTATGTTCACAACATTACCATCAATCCTGACTGATTTCACGTCAATGAAGTATTCATAAGAGGGAGTCCCAACAAGATAAGCCGGTGCGGTTGAATTTGGGTTGATAATCAATGGGGTTGTTTTGACAACTTGGGAAACATCTTGGGTACCAATGACGAGGTCGCCACATCCATTGTTGGTTGAGGAAGGCAAGCACAGAGAAAACCTGCGAGGAAGCTTATAAGCTGAGGAGAGCTGTGCAGGTAATGCCAACTCTGTTCTAGCAAGGCCTATGATGCCATCGCTGCCTTTAGGCAAGCCTTCTAGGACTTCAGCATCCGCCTCAATGCAGCCAGAAAGGAAGGTAGGCACTTTCTGGGTGGGCATATATAAGACATCTTCACCCAAGCCACCAGTGAAGATATATTCAGCGAAAATGTTCAAGATGTGAACACCGCAAGTGTCATTGGAACAACCTGGTCTAAAGGGGCCCGAACAACCGATGGATCCTGAATCTTGGGGGCATTTTTGTGATTCATAAGGTACAGGGCGGTAGGATGATGAGTTGTAGTGGCTGTTGCAGTCATGCCAGAGGAATGGTCCTCCAAGATCAAGGACAAGGTCAAAGTTGTGGCGAGGAGTTCCAATGCCAACAGAAGCATAGTAGAGATTGGTTGATGGATCTTTCTTAATGGGGAGATTGAAGGGATTGGGTTGATGGGAAAGTGATGATGAGCATGAAGAGAATGAGAAGGTGGCTATTGAGAGGAGGAAGAAATAATAATGGAGGGCAAATGAAGAAGAAGCCATAATGGACACCAAACTGAAGATGTTGCCTTGCTCAGATTAGAAAACAAGGTCCCTTATATAGGCCTTTAGTAGATCATAAATTAATGGTTAGATTGCCCTATGACATATGAGAATCCTATGATCTGGGTAGTCCAACATTTGTTTCGTTTTCATTCCGAACATTTTGATATTCAATTTCTCTATCTATTATATGGACACACGAATACTTAAATTGAAGCAAGTTGGTGTTGGATCTGGCACAAATATCGAATGTCACCCACTTGCGTTCATCCATTATACTAATCCCACTTATCTTTAATTATTACGACCATCAACGTAACTAATAATATTAATAAATTAATAAAAACGGTTAAAAGCATTAAATTTATTTTAAGATTTAAGTGATTCACAATATTATTTTTATTAATTATACTAAACCGTAATATTATATTAATTGTCATTCTCTCTTACCACTCTTATTAAACTTAAATGTACATAGACAAAAATATTTAATGTTCTTTGAAAACTGACAAGTGCCATATGAAAAATACCAAAAGTATTTATTAATTGGTGTTTGTAATAAGGATCAAAGAGAACATATTTGTATGACAAAGATCATATTAGCTCATTCTCATGTATTAAATAATTATTTAACTCATTAAGTCAATAATAAATTGATATTTTTCCTCAATTTTACCCTCATTTACTCATGGGTACAAAAATATTTTACTTTATCCGATCTACAATATAAATCATTTCTAGAAAAATGTTTTGGTCCATAATACAAGCCACTTGAAGATTAATTAATGTTTATTTATCAATTTTACTCATGTAGTTATTGTTTAATTGTGACTTTTTATATGTTATCTCTCATTTGAAACCTAATTTAATATAAATTAAGTTAGAAACATCTTTCAATTTAAAGCTATTTGATGAGTTAACTATAATTTCTTAATTATGATGAATTAGTCGGAGTGCAATATAATTATGCTTCACATATTTCTTCTTTCTCTACATTTAAATTGTAACACTGATTATGAGTCAATAAGAAGACATTGTGCAAAAGAGACCGTGGGTCTTGTATAGACATTCAGTACATCATAAATTATGTTTAGATTGGCTCTTCATATCTGTGTATAGTCAAGATAATGATAGATCTTAGCAGGAAAAAAAAAAAAAAAACTAATTTCACTGTCATGCATCCTCAGGCTCTGTTTTATAAATCACAGATCATTTTCATTCCTGATCGTTTTGGAACTCCATATCTCTAACATCTATGGACTACGCTAGAATATTATTTGAAATTTAGGATAAAATGAAAGCGACAAAAGGGAGGAGATAATGAATATAAAAGGAGGGTAATGCCATATTTAAAGTTATCACCAAGTACCAACTACTGGATACTCAATTGAGAGCGGACACTGCTAAGGTTCATTTGTAGTCTTTCAAGTCTTGAACATGCCTCTTTGATTTTAACAAGACAAAATTAACAGAGACTTTTGCACATGCGGAGCACCAAATTCGAGTTGGACTTGGTGTACTGTCTCAATTGTCCATTTTAGCGTGGCACAATTATTATCCTTTCTGTTTACCTTTAATTTCCTATTCTAAAAGGTGAATTATAATAAGGTCTCAAAAAATAAACTTAATTATTAACAAGTCCTTATGACAATGAAAAAGGGCAATAACAAGTTCAAGGGTAAAAAATAATACTATTGTACTTGTTATTGGGACTTTTTAATAATTAGGTCCCTTGATTAAAAAATGCAGTTTAGTGTGGCATAATTATTGTCCCTACTTTTAATTTCCTATTAAAAAATCAAACTTTTTTTTTTTTGCCAAATTGAAAAATGTAACTAGGATCTATATAGCAATTCAAATTATTTTAAGAATAATACATAAATTTTTTTATCCACAAGACCAATGGATTCGGTCCGTGTACATCCTAATATGGTAATTTTTTTACTAATACTAAATTAGAAAATGTTAGTAGTAGCTAAATCCCTTTTTTATAACTTAAATAGAATGTATTAATATTGTTCTATTTATTGCTATTAGTTTGGTTGTTAGTATATTACTAGCAAGTTTAGGAGTAAGTCAATAATTGAGAGAAAATGTATGGATCAAAAGTTATATTATATATCCAATTATGTTTCTCCCAAATGCGGATGGTTAAATGAAATGAATGTCAATACTTGAAGTTGAAATTTATAAGAATATCTGGTATCTATTTATATTTATTACAGTGAAACTTATTTTTTTAACATATTAGGGACTAGGGTGTCTAATTTGTGAGTAGGATGATCTGACAATGCATTGGATCTCTACAGAAGCAATTCAAATTATGCTCCCTCCATATAATTCAACAAATTCATCGTATATAAAAATAAAAAGTTAACTCATTAAATTTATCTAAATTAATAAAAATTTCTAACTTTACCCATGTTTAGATGAGGTTTTTAAAAGGAGAGAAATAAAAATTTATCATTTTGGCCTTTTTCAATCTCTTTTCAAAGAATTCCATATTACTTGATCAATCCTCTTACTAATGTATTCATTAGTCTTCATTGAATATGTACAAACCATCTCAAACAATTTTTTCACCATTTTCTTCTAAATTGATGCCACTTCAATTCGTTTGCATTTATGATCATTGTGAATCTTATGTTTTTTTGTATGATCACGCATCCATCTCAGCATCCCCTTTATGTTCATTTAAAACCTAGTATTTAGGATTAGGCTTTCGTCTGATACCATTCCCTCCTTTTTTTTCTATATGCTATCGTTTTAGTGCTAAAATAGCACTGTTCATTTTTCCCCCTTAAATAACATTCACCAACTGAAATATTCTTTTAAGCACCAATCACTATTTTGAAATATTTTTTTTAGTATCATTCAATATCCTAAAGTATTTTTTTTAATATCAGTCAGTATCCTGAAATATTTTTTTAAAATCATGAAGTATTTTTTCAGTACTTGTTAGTATCTTGAAATATTTTTTTAGTATCATTCAGTACTCTAAAATATTTTTTCAAGATCATAAAATAATTTTTCAATATCATGAATTATTTTTTCAGTATTAGCCAGTATCCCATCAGTATCCTAAAATATTTTTTTAGTATTAATCAGTATTCTAAGTATTTTTTTTTAGTATCGGTCAGTATCTTGCAGCATTTTTTTAGAACCATTCAGAGTGAAAAAAAATACTTGATGGTACTAACTGGTGATAAAAAGATACTTTAGCATACAGGCTATTTTAGGATACTGACTGGTATTTTAAAAAATACTTTAGGATATTGATAATGAAAAGATACTTAGGATACTGAATGGTGCTAAAAAGATACTTTAGGATACTGGATAGTACTGAAAAAATAATTCATGATCTTGAAAAATTATTTTATGATCTTGAAAAAATATTTTATGGTACTGAATGGTACTAAAAAAATATTTCAGGATACTAACTGATACTAAAAAAATATTTCAAGATACTGACTGACATTAAAAAAAATACTTTAGGATATTGAATGATGCTAAGAAAATATTTTAGAATAGTGATTGGTGCTTAAAAGAATATTTCAGTTGGTGAATGTTATTTAAGGGAAAAAAAAGAAAAGAGATGAACAGTGCCATTTTAGCACTAAAATGGCAACGTATGAAAAAAAGGAGGGTAGCGGATGTTAATGGTACCGGACGAAAGCCTGATCCTAGCATTTACTACTATATAATAGCATTGCTAGCCTTAAAACAATGTGATAAAATTTCCTATTTACATTATTTGGTATTGTGTGTAGAATCCAAATATGCATTAAATCATGGAGGGGTAATTTTGTCCTAAAGTGTTAAAAGAGGAGCAATTTTACCTGGGCTGTTATACTAGTTAATTTTGATAATTAAAAAGTTGACTAAATATGCTAAAATGACAATTTACATATCATTAAGGTCACTTTGTGTTAAGGTACAAAGTTGTTCGAAAGTTTTAAATCTAACTTTTTTAAAAAAAAGGTCTGATATCGACTTTGGAGTAAATTTGCACCTTACCAAAAATGACTTATATAACATATTGATTATCAATTCAACATATTTGATTAGCTAACGCTCAAAATTAACCGAGATAACGGCTATATCAAAATTGCTTCTTTTTTTACAATTCCGTATCAAAATTACCTCTCAATTACAACTTTTAAGATAAAATAGCCCTTTAACCCTTAATCTATTTAATATTATTGTGTATGTTATTGTATTGGTATCCATTTAGCATACGATGAACATGAGTATAAAATTTTTCTACTAATTTAAAATGAATTTATAATTGATGAAATTTTATATATATATATATATATATATATATATATATATATATATTGTTCAATTTTTCCTCAATTATCAATTTATTCTGTGAATTTTGACTCGGTATTTAATTTCTTGACTTGAAATAATCGAGTCCTAATAGTTTTCTGGCTCGGTACGTACTAGTCTAAGTTTTGTACTAAGTAAATAATTTAAAGAAAGTCTACGAATTAAAAGTCATATTGGTATATATGGATCATGAAACTAATGATATGAATGTCAATAGTCTAAAGCTACAATATATATGTGTGTGTACACACACATATATGGTTATTCATAAAAATGCAACGCAATCCCACTAATAGTATAAACAAAATGAAAACATAAAAGAAAAAAATCTTTATTTCGCTCGTATCATACATGCTCCTCCGCAGATAATAAAACTCAAACGCCCTTGCATACTTGAAAGTCAACTTTTGTTCTGGAGGAGAAGGGAGGAGCTAAAGCTTAGTGTTGAAGATTCCAAATCAAATACCAGAAGAGATTATCTTCCAATTGATGCCCACCAATTACGATTGAAGTTTTAACCCGTGACTTTGTCAGCTCAGTCCCTCCATTAACAAATCCCAGACACATCACATTAAGCTTAGTCGATACCATTGAGTTGGTCTGATGAATAGTCCAGGTCACTCCCCCTTGAAGCTCTAAGTCAAAGCTGGGCACGCCAGATCTATGAATAGTTCTTGAATCATAGCATGCGTCAAATGGTGCCACTGAAGCCACTCTCTTCATTTTTCTGTTGGAAGCCTGTTTGAGGAATTGCCTCAGAAACGGCAAGTAAACAGAGCTATGCAGCTCAGTGAAAGAAATCAAGGTACTTAGTTTGGTACCCCTATTTCCCTTTTTGTCAGTGGATAAAAGGGAAGGCTTTATGTTCAAAACTTGACCATTAATTAATCCTGATTGTTTTCACATCAATGAAGTATTCAAAAGAGGCATCCCCAACAGAATACGCCATAGCGGTTGAAAATGGGTTGACAATCAAAGGGGTGGTTTTGAGATCTTTGGGCACATGTTGAGCAGCAACCAGCATATCCATTATTGTTGGTGGAAGAAGGTAAACACAGAGAAAACTTGTTAGGAAGCTTACGAGCAAATGCAAGCTGAGCAGGTAATGCCGACTTGGTCCTTCCAAGGCCAATGATGCCATCACTGCCTTTAGGTAAGCCTTCAAGAACTTCAGCATCTGCTTCAATGCAGCCAGGAAGGAAGCGAGCTGGCAGTTTCAGGTTGCGCATGTATAAGAAATTAAATCTTCACCTAAGGTACCAGTGAAGACATATTTACCCAGAATGTTAAAGATGTGAAGACCACAAGTGTCATTAGAGCAACCTGGTCTAAAGGGGCCATCACAACCAATGGATCCTGATTTGCTGGGGACATTTGTGTGATTCGTGAGGTATAGGAAGGTAGGATGATAAGTTGTAGACCAGTGAGTGTTACAGTCATGCCAGAGGATTGGTCGTCCAATATCAATGACCAAGTGCCTGTTTGGATTAGCTTTTGAAAATAGTTTTTGGGATTTATGAGATAAGTATGTGAGAAGAGTTTTGTTTCGGCTTATGCAAATCTAGGTTTTGAGAATTTAGACAATAGGTCAAAGTTGTGGCGAGGAGTTCCTGTGCCAACAGAAGCATATCTGGTTAATGGGTCTTTCTTAATGGGAAGATTGAAGGAAAAATGAGGCTGTGATCTAGGTTGATTGTGGGAAAGTGATGAGCATGAAGAGATTGAGAAGGTGGCTATTGAGAGGAGGAAGAATATTAGATTATAAATTAATGGTTAGATTACCGTTTGACAGGTGTATCGTATGATTTGGGGAGTCCAAAATTTGTTTCATTTTAAGTCACGTTTTATTTTCATTCTCAACATTTTGATATTCAATTTCTCTATATTATATGGACACACGAATACTTAAATTGAACAAACTTCTTTACTCTTGCAGGAGAAAGTTGGTGTTGGATCTGGCACAAATGTCGAATATCACCTACTTGTGTTCATCCATTATAGTATATTTGCATGGCACTACTATTGTGGATACCCTTCCAATAAAGAAATATGCAAGTTGGGTTTGCAGGGCAATTCAAATCATTTTGATCATTATAAGCTTAACCACAGGGATGGAGTCTAAACAGCCGGCTACAACATTCCTACTACTATTACAACTTGTATATATTATTTGGGTTCATATAATATTATTGTTGATGGTTATCGTTTGATTGAAGTTTAGTTTTGGTTTTTGAAGTTTAAAATTGTGTTTTTGAAGTTCCTATAATTTTATAAGGATTTAGTCTAAGTATAATAGCAATAACTTTAGTTAATGTCATAAGATATAGAGATAAAAACCAAAATTTGTTTTTAAAAAATAGAAGGATCAAAACTAAAATTCATAAATAGTGAAACCAAAACACGTTAAAAGTATAAAGACCATAACTAAATTTTTTGTCCATATTTAACGTCGTTAAATTCAAACTAAGTCTTTAAGAAATCATCATAAAGACTAAAAACAATGTTTTGAAATTATATGGACTAAAGTCAAAATTCAATGAAATTATAAGAACCAACAATAATATGCAGTTAAGAAAACAATAATATTAATGCTTCATATTAATTAATTAATTTTTTATTTTTTACTTCTAGTAATATTCTTAATACTAAATAACTACATATAAGGAGTGGTGTAAATTCTTTTTTAATATTTATAATAATAATAGATAATAACTCCAATAGAATATATGTGTGTATGGAAAATACTTTGGTCAAGTTCTTTGTATTTACTATCTCAAGTTCTCCAATAACATATGCTCATATATTATGTGTTTGATATATTATCATTTAATTATAAACTCACATGAAAATATATAGGACGGTAAGGATGCATATAAATGTGTGATTAGATAACTTGGTATATAATGGATATAATAACTTGATGTAAGTATGGTGTTTTCAAAATACATGCCAATTAAATATATTGTTATTTCATAAAAATATCATGAATTGGAGAACTTTGTTGGAGAATTCATGCAACTCAATCTTACTTAATTGTCTACACAAAACTACAACTCTACAAGGATAGAAGGTACATTCCTTATTTTTGTGATACATTTATTTTGTCATCCATGAAGGCTGAAGCTTCATGATCAACAAAACCACAGATAATTAAACTCAAAAGCCCTTGTATTAAAAGTGAGAACAACTTGTGTTCTGTAGGAGAAGGGAGGAGCTAAAGCTTAGTCTCGAGGAATCCAAATCGAATACCAGAAGATTATCTTCTAATTGATGCCCACCAATTACGATTGAAGCTTTGACCAATGACTTTGTTGGTTTTGTTCCTCCATCAACAAATCCCAGACACACCACATTATGCTTAGTTGTCACCATCAAATTGGTCTCATGAATAGTCCAAGTCACTCCCTCTTCAAGCTCTAAATGAATAGTGAGCACGCCAGATCTATGAATAGTGCTTGAATCATAGCATGCCTCAAATGGTGCCACTGAAGTCACTCTCTTCATTTTTCTGTTGGCAGCCTGTCTGAGGAATTGTTCCAAAAATGGCTTGTAAACTGAGGTATGCAGCTCAGTGAAAGGCCTCATAGTACTAATTCTGGTACCTCCATTTCCCTTTTTGTCAATGGATAAAAGTGAAGGTTCTATGTTCACAACATTACCATCAATCCTGACAGATTTCACATCAATGAAGTATTCATAAGAGGGAACCCCCCTAGCAAACACTGGAGCTGTTGAAACAGGGTTCACAATCAGGGGGGTTGTTTTGAGAACTTTGGATCCATAATCTTGAGCACCAACGAGCATGTCACCATATCCTCTGACGTTTGAAGAAGGTAAACACAGAGAAAACTTAAGTGGAAGCTTATAAGCTGATGAGAGTTGTGCGGGTAATGCTAACTCCGTCCTTGCAAGGCCTATGATGCCATCAGCCCATCACTGCCGATAGGCAAGCCTTGTAGAAGTGAACTAGTCTCTGTGAGGGAAAATGTGGGAGAGCAACCAGAAAGGAGATGAGGCACTCGTAAATGGGGCATGTATAACACATCATTACCCAAATCGCCTGGAAAGGTAGGTTCAGCGAAAAGTTGTAAATGAAAATAGCACATGTACTGTTTGAGCAACCTGGTTTAAAAGAACTAAAGCATTCTCCAAAGCACCCTGCTTCTCTGGGGCATTTTTGTGCTCCACAAGGGACGGGATGGTAGGATGACGAATTATAGCGTCTGTCACATTCATACCACAAGGAAGGTCCTGAAAGATCAATCACCAGATCTACATTGTGCTGAGGAGTTCCTACGGCAACAGAAGCATAGTGGAGGTTGGTTGAGGGGTCTTTCATAATGGGAAGGCTGAAGGGATGAGGCTTGGGATTTGGTTGATGGGAAAGTGATGAGCATGAAAATGAGAAAATGGCTAATGAGACGAAGAAGACGTGGAGGGTAGAAGAAGCCATTTGAACACCTGATAATGCTTTTGCTATGCTTAGACAATACTGCAGAGTGTGTCATATATAGGCAATGCAATGCCTGTGTGGCGAAATCAAAAGAAAAAAAAAAAAGAGTCAAAGTGAAACAGCTAGGCATCGTCCAGAGCAATGGTTAATATCCTGTCCACTAGGAGCAACTTGGGTTTGGTACGGTGGTACGTATAAATGTTGTTGGGGACCATTTATTGCTGGTAATGCTAAAGTGTAATGATCATAACTTCACAAGTTTAAAAAGAGAGACAATCCTAAAAAAATAATCTATTAGACGGGAGAGCTCCTTAAAATTATAATAACCACTCCTGGGACTCATAGCATAAAGTTGTTACTCTCAGCGACAATATAACCATAATGTTTCGGCTGAAAAAAGAAAACCTTAGTATGAGTATATTGTTCAAAGCAGGAAGGAAGCTATTCAAACCCTTGATGCTGCAACACGATGAGTGCTCATTTGGGGAACGGGGACAAAGGAATGGTTGAAACAGTGGTTTGTTGTAGGTGAACAATGATGGTTTCGAATAGATAGGACGGATTGTTTGGAACTTATCCTTGCAAGTTTGGCTGGTGTGCAGTGACATGAATTTACGCGTATACAGGTACAGTTTGCCCAGTTGCGTATATTTAATGTGCAGGACGAGGACCAACTTCAAGTTGGTCTTCTTGATGAGTTACTATAGAGTGTAGCTACATCATGCATTTCCTTCCTTTCATTGAGTACTTGCAATTCCCTTCAAATATTGAGCCTTGAAAAGTAATATCTCTACTCTGAGTTGTCTCCTGCGTAGAGACGGAAATATCTTGAGTTTCTCTTAGAAAACAACTTTCAAACTTATGCAGCATATGAGTCACTGCAAAGGTTGTTTTGAATTTAGTTTTGAATTTACTTTTACCTGATGAGTAATCACATAATGAAATATCTTCGGATTTTATTTAGTCTAAATTATATAATTCTCACGTACCAAGAAAACTAGTTAATTCAATGAATATGGAAAATAGAATTATATACCAACATTTTTCTCTCAGACTTATAAATGTAGACTATAGCATTTCCTTGTTTGCCGTTCTTGAAATTTAATAAAAGCTTCATCCACATACATGTCCCTATTTTATTCGGACACATCATATCCTTGATTACGTGCTAATAATGGTACTAGACCCCACCCTCAACAGCTCCACCTGCACCTCATTAATGTCAAATTAGAAAAGCATCTTGCATCAAAAACCTATAAAAAAGCAAGCATGCCTTTCTTCCCTAAAGAACACAGCCTCTTCTTCTTTAACCGCCATTGAAATTCAAAGCTTATAGTTCCCATGGCTGCTTCGTTTGGCTGGCTTTTCCTTACTTTCCTTCTCTGCTTGTTCATCTCTGTCTCCACACAGCATACTTCTGTTCAACCCAATGCACTCGTTTTTCCTGTAACCAAAGATGTTTCTACATCCATCCCTCAATATGTTACTCAAATCAAACAAAGAACCCCATTAGTGCTGGTAAACCTTACAGTGGATTTAAGTGGCAGCTGGCCTTGGGTGGATTGTGGACAAAACTATGTCTCTTCTACCTACAAGCTTCCTTCTTGTGACTCCCCTCAATGCACACTTTTGTATACCATTACCTGTGGAGGTGATAGATGCAGTGGCAATCCTGAAAACTCAATCACTTCCAAACATACATTCGGAGATCTCAGTCAAGATGTTATTTCTGTTCAATCTACCAATGGCTTCAATCCGGGGGAAATGGTTACCACACCCAAATTTACCTTCCTTTGTGGATCAAAAACCTTAGTGAAAGGCCTTCCTCGTGGTGTCACAGGTATGGCTGCTCTAGGAAGATCAGATATGTCACTGCCTTCTCAGTTTGCTTCAATCTTTACAAGCCTACCTAGGAGGTTTGCCATTTGCTTGAGTTCATCAACTAGTGCCAAAGGTGCCATCTTTTTTGGAAGTAGCCCTTATCATTTCCTACCCAACATTGATGTTTCCAAGACCCTCACCTACACCCCTCTTATTGCGAACCCTGTGAGCACTGCCCCAGGTGAACCCTCGTTTGAGTACTTCATTGGGGTAAATTCAATCAGAATCGGAGGGAAAAGAGTGGGTTTGAATACAACCCTTTTGTCCATTAATAAATATGGCTTCGGTGGAACCAAGATCAGCACTGTTAATCCTCACACTGTCATGGAAACCTCTATCTACAAAGCGGTCAGTGAAGCATTTATTCAAACACTTGGTAGGGGCATTCAAAAAGTCACACCAATTCCACCATTTTCAACATGCTTTGCTTCCAAAGACATTGTTTTCTCACGGATGGGACCAAATGTGCCTACCATTGAACTTGTGTTGCAAAATGAGAAAGAGGTGTGGAGCATCGCTGGGGCAAACTCGATGGTGCAAGCAAGAAATGATGTGATTTGCCTAGGATTTGTGGATGCTGGTCTGAACCCAAATGCTTCGCTTGTGGGATTTGTGAAGGGCTCTTCACATCCAAGGACTTCGATCACTATAGGAGCACATCAATTGGAGAACAATTTGCTGCAATTTGATTTAACGATGTCAAGGCTTGGCTTCAGTAATTCACTCTTGTCCAAGCGAACTAACTGCGGCAACTTCAACTTTACCTCAAGTGTGTGATGCCGTGATGGGTCGTCGTCTTCTTTTTCTCTTTTCCTTCCTACTCCTCTGCAATCTTATTTCCTCAAATTAAATGTGTTTTTCCCCACTGTTGTTACAAGTTTTATGCGTAAGAAATAAAAGCAATCAACTAGCACACTACTCTTTCACCTGTATTTTTACTTTTTCCCACGGTTGTTACAGGTTTTTTCCTGTGACTTTTAACCAGTACCCTTTTCAAAAGGAGATTCTCTCCTTATCTTTTTCTTTTTTTCTCTCATTGGCCTCATCTGGGCTATTGATTAGAAAAATGAAAGAAAAGTTAAAGTAGTATTGTATTAATTGGATAGATGTGATTTAAAAATTACGAGGGATTATGAGAAAAAGATGATGAGAGAAATCTAACTCATGCCTTTTCTGGTCCCAGAAAAAAAACTAAAAAAACAGTGCCTCGCTTTATGTGGCTGCGGCACAATCATCGGATGCAGATTCCCCTTTTTCCTATTCATTCTGAACATCTAATGTGAGTACTTATCAAAAATTGGATTTATTTTTAATTATTTTTTAATCCAACATCATAATTAACCATTCACAAGAGAATGTAGCGTTGGAACTGAGGCCCCAGGTTGCAAGTTTTTGCAATAGAACTTCACATGATAAACTATTCTGAAGCTAAAATGTTAGCCAAACACAATAAAATTAGTCCATGCATAGTTTTTTTTTTTTAATTCACCCTTGAAGATAAAACTTAATGTCACCAAAAATTCGGTCAAAACAAATTCACCATTACAGGATTCGGTTTACTCAAAAGAGAGAAATAATACTAACACACCTCAATAAAGAGACGTACATCTTCTAGGCTGCAAAAATGATGCTACATGGAAAACCTGCCGAGGCACACAACCAAATTTTCCTCTATAAGCCTCCAAAAATGAGCCATCTCTACTCATCTGTCACACATCCCCTGGATGCAGATTGTACGTTTTTGATGTACTGGAAACAGAGAGAGCTCAAATTTAAAACCCAGGGCATTGCTTCTTTTTTTAATTTTATTCCAAAAAATTATTGCATTTCATTATCCACAAGGTTTAGGATTGTTTCCTTTTGCAATTTTCCAAAAACTTGAGTCCTCTATTTTCAACGAAAATTGAGTCCTTCAAAAGTTCTGAGAGCAGTTTCAATCACATCCCTCTTTGGACTATTCATAGGTTCATCATAAATGTCTAACTGAAAAATGCCATGATGTCCTTTTCCACCGAACAAGTCAGTAATAATAAATACAGTACTTAAATGGTTGTCTAAGGAGGGAAGGAAATGAATTCACTCAACTTGGAGGACTCAATTGAAACGATTGAAAATACAAAAAAAAAAAAAAAAGGCCGGGGGGGGGGGATTCATGAAACTGAAAGTATATAAACTGTCTTCAGGAAAAGAAAGAAAATAAATTATCCAGATTTCATACCTTGTACAGAACTCCATGGTTGGCTTTGTATGGAGGGGTAGTCCATTTCTTTCTCCGTGCCTCCATCTCATCGTCTGATACCAAAACATCAATTCTTCGTTTCTGAACATCAATGTTGATTATGTCTCCATTTTGAACCAAGCCAATAGGACCACCCTCCTGTAAAAATTATTGCACTTCTGTCATTCATCGCTAAGGACTTTTTTACAGAAAATTTTCTAACAGCTGATACTTTCTAAAGTCAAAATAAATAAACATGCCTTGCATTAAAATAATTGAAGGAAAGATGCATCAGACCTTGTGAAATATTTTGGCAATACCAGAACAAGTATAAATGAAAAGTGGATTCACCTGCGCTTCAGGACATACGTGGCCAACCACAAACCCATGTGAACCTCCTGAAAACCTTCCATCAGTTAATAGCGCAACATCCTGCAGTATTACAAGGCAATAAAGCATCTTCATACACACATTTGACTAACAATACAGGAGGAAATATTTATTCCAATCATCTAAAGAACTGTGTTGTGTGTGAGTCTCAGGAAATTTAATGGAAATCAAAAACAAACATGGAGTTAGCTAACCTCCACACAACTAGTGTGGAGGCTACAAATAAAAATATAATTAACAAGGAAATAAAGAAGAGACCTTCCCAAGGCCTGCGCCCATTATTGCACTTGTGGGCGTTAACATCTCAGGCATGCCAGGACCACCCTTAGGTCCCTCTCCCCTGATCACAACCACTTTTCCCTGAAAAGATGATATATCATACGGAAAAAATGAGATGAAATTTCCATTTTTAGATGCCAATGACCTTGCGGTTGCATCTTAGTAATGCTAACCTAATACTGTACAGGACAATTAGAAGATATTAACTCAAAACAATGCAGAATAGATATTACTCTCCAACGTGAATTATCATCACAAGCACCAGAATCATAACAAGATTTTACAATGCAGCATGCGACTGCTACGAAAGTTAAAGTTCTATAATACTTGCCATGAGCAGATGAAAATCACGTGATTAAGCCTTATTAATTTAATAAAATGGATTCTAAAAGCCGGATTTATTCAAAGGTAAGAATGGAAAAACTTCAGTTTAGAAGCTGCCAGTAGATTCAAGTTTTCAAAATTTACCAGCTTCTGCATGTGGAAGAAAGCAAACCTAAAAGGAGAGAAAGAAAACCCATAAGAAGTACCTTGTTACAAAAATGTTAATCCTTGAAATATGCCAAGGATTAATGTGTTTACTAGATGTAAATGACAGGGTCCAGATTCATAGGCCTTGTAAACAATGTGGCACTATGCAGCAGCAGCAGCAGCAATTTTCCTTTAGAAAAATTTGTGTGCTACTGCCAGTTCAAGTAAGCACTGGACACGTCCTTATAATTCGCCCACTTTCTTATGATTCAGTTAACATGCCTGATAATGGTAAGAAGGTAGAGATGTTGTAGTAGTGCACATTTTCATTTCACTTTCTGGTGTATTTAAATGGAGCAGAATGGCTACATCTTCAATGGCATCTTTGTTTACATTTGCTATGGGATATAGCTTCTATTTTATGTTATGCTTATGGGTGTTCTCAGGTAGTTTCCATTAATCCATTTATAGACATATAGGCACAATGGATGCATTTGTTGCATTGCCTATTTGCTCTCAATTTTCAAGTTTGTCTCATCCTCTTCCGGGTACACTTCTCTTATGTCCTAAGCTTCTTCCATTCAACAGTAATAGCTAAATTAGTCTCAATCATACAAATCAATTGATCACTCAATCAAAATAAAACACAGCAATTATAGCTACATCCATTTTCAGTAGTTCTTTTGTCAGATTGTAGGCTTAGTCAATATTAAGTGTTTTTCAACAACAGCCAAGACAACAGAAGAATTACCTTGAAGCTTGAAGGGTTCTCTGAAATGGCGGCAATCATTGACTCCTCTCCTTCAAAAACAAGTGCTGAACCTATTGAATGATCCCCATGATTAATAAATTTCCATATGGACAAACACAATTAAGCAACATGTTAAAAATTCAAGATAAACAAAACCAAGACCAGGATATCAAGAAAATGCACCAGAAAAGTATAGCCCCTCTTTTCCAGTTATTTTAGCAACAGAACCCTCTGGTGCAAGGTTACCATATAAAATTTGAATGTGAGCTGTCTTCTTGATGGGATTTTCTACTGGCCTTATAATGTCCTGAATCAAACAACACCCATATTTGCAGCCTGACACTGACAAGAAAAATGGGAAGCACTAAGATCAAACACCAACAAAATCACACCTGCCCTTTCGACAAAGGAAGGAAAGTTTCTGCATTTTCTGCAAGTGTCTTTCCAGTAACTAGAGAAGCATCTCCATGTTAGTGAAATAAGCATTATTTTTTTTTAAAAGAAACCATTCCTCTTAATGATCAGATACAAGAACGATATACCAGTCACACAATCCCCATCTAAAAATCCTTGCTCAAGAAGGTAGCGAATAACTGCAGGGGTCCCTCCAACCTATAAAAACAAGGGTTTTGAGAGATTAATAATAATGCGTGAATATAAACATCATAGGCGTTATCGGGAAGATGAATGAAAATAGGAAGACTAAATAATTCAGCATGGTACCTTGTGAACATCTTCCATGACATATTTGCCACTAGGCTTAAGATCAGCAAGAAAGGGAACCTCATCACTAACCTTCTGAAAATCATCAAGAGTCAAACCGATACCAACAGACCTGCCAAATCAAGATGTGAATTTTCTTTAGAGACAGATAGATAGACAGACACAAACACACACACACACACACAAAATTCTGGCACCAAACGTCATGCACCTTGCCATAGCAATTAAATGCAACACTGCATTGGTAGATCCACCAAGTGCCATGACAATAACCATAGCATTACGTAGTGATTTGCGGGTGATAATGTCTCGGGGCTTCAAGTCCATTTTCAATAATTCAAGCAGATATTTCCCAGCTAAACGACACTCATCCAACTTTAGTGGATCCTCAGCAGGTGTGGATGAGCTAAAGAAATAGCAAAGTTAAGAACATTTTCTTTGGGAAATAAAAAACCTTCAATGTGAACTGGCAAACATACCTATAAGGAAGAGACATCCCCATAGCTTCAATTGCAGAAGCCATGGTATTGGCTGTATACATTCCACCACAAGCCCCAGCACCAGGGCATGAGTTGAGGATAACATTTTGCCTCTGCTCATCACTAATAGATCCACTCACAAATTCTCCATAACACTACAGATAAATAAAGAATTAGCAAAGTATGACAGCCAAAGGCGGCAGTGCTTGGATGAACAGCTTCCAGCTAATTACATACAGTCAAAATATAAACTTCATTAAAAATAAACGAATTTACAATCTTCTTGTACACGATGGAAACATTATTCCTGAGGAAGAGAGTATACAAACAGGATAGAATATAAACTTCATTAAAAATAAACAAATTTACAATCTTGTTGTAAACGATGAAAACATTATTCCTCAATTCCTAAGGAAGAGAGTATAAAAACAGGATAGAATATTGTTCATCGCAATCAATCAGACCAAAAAAGAACATCTAACAAATGTACAAAGGGATGGAAAAACTCTTTTGAGATTTTCCCCCTTTTTCACCTCTTGATCTGTTCTCGGAGGATTCTCATTCTCTTTATTGTGTGCTTTTTTTTGGGTTATTTTGGAAGTCAAATAAATTAGCTTTCTGCAGACATAATTTAAATCCATGAAAATAATATGGATGTCTCGATAGCAATGAGTTATTTACCTGAAAGGCAGACACTATGTCATATGTCTTGCCCTGAAAATGACCAGGCTGCAAAAGAAATAATGAATGAAGAAAAGTTATAAACCACATTCCAAGGAACCACTTTGTGATTTTCGCCAACAAAGATAAAAAGTTCAAAGCTGATTACCACATACTTAAACATAATTGAACCATACAACTAATAATGATTAGAAATTAGTTACAAGTATAATGGAGAATTCAAAATATCAGTTACTGCATTTGTTCCTTCTACTATCTACTGAGGAACACTGATTTCAAAGTAGTACAAGGGTTTCAAACTACCATAAATTCCCAAAAAATTATTGACAAAGGCCTCCCTTCTTGTGCATAATTGGTGTGACTAACTTCAATCAAAGGAAGAAAATGCACAACAAAAACATACAAATGTCTCAAAGAATGTGATATTATTATGTAAGACCATTAATTTTAAAGATATCATAACCAGTACCATTCTTAATTTCTTGTTAGCTACAATTTTACCGGATAATGTTTATCATAAAGAAAAGCAAGCAAAGGTATTATTAATGAATATTTTCTTTTGCTCAAATTCTAGTTAGTTCAAACTTTGTATTATGAAGACCAGCACACATTTAAGGTTGTTTAATGAAATTAAAAAAAATCAGCAGGGCCCTGATCATGCTTGACAAACAATTATATCATTTTCAATGAGTAATAGCTCTCTCACAAGCCAAAGCCATATATCCTACCTTAATCGTACCACCATAAATCATTATACTTGGTCGGTTGAGGCGGCCCATTGCCATAATTGTACCAGGCATCTGAAAATTCACACCACGCGCTCAATTGCAAGAAAGAAACTAAAATAACACAGCTAAATGTTCAATATAAATTGAAAAATTCATGTCATGGTGAGACAAAACATAGACAGCTTTTACAAGAGACAGTAACAGTAACAGGTTAAAAGGGAAAATTAATCATAATTTAACGGAAGCATCACGCCATGGAATTAATAACTGTTAATGATTTCAGAAATGCCTTTCTTATGCTCAGCAAAACAAGCCACCACCAGCAGATTCCGAACTTATAGGAAATCTAGGATTAAAAACTTTCAGCTACTCCCTGTAATAGAACTAGAGATCCATCTATGGATCGGAAAGTCACACACCTCTCCTACAGAGAAGATTGAAGGCGAATAAAGAACAAAAGTACTAAACAGAAAACTTCACAATCAAGAAAATAGTGATGCAAGACAAGGTTGCAGGGAAAAGGTAAAGAGCACTCAGATGTGGACAAGTAAACTTTACAAAAACATAATCGATTTAACAATTAGTTTAAATGACTAAATATCCTTACATCTTTTTGGATTAATTTCTCCGAAACATTTTGATTTATAAAATTCATCTAACATATTTATCTCATTTAACATAAAATCACTTCCAAAAAATTTAATTCACCATACCATATCAGGATCGGGATCCGGATTTCCTTTGCAGCCAAATTCTTAGCGTCCCTAAGCGGCATGACTTTTTATTTATCCAAATCAATCTAACATCCCTTAGTGTGCCACATCATCAAGCTTTTTAAAATTTTCATTCTTTAATTTTTTTAAAAAAAATCAATTATGTCATATATTTGAGAACGGATGTAGAAATATTTATTATTTCAAAATTAAGAAATTTAAGACTATAGATAGAAATTTAAGAAATTCAGAACTAACAGATAATATCTTACATTTTTGTCACAACCAGGGATGGAGATGTTCCCATCATACCACTGTGCACTCATGACAGTCTCAATGCTATCAGCAATGAGGTCCCTAGACTGCAAGCTGTAGCACATACCTCTTGTCCCCATAGAAATGGCATCACTGACCCCAATTGTGTTGAATCTGAACCCGATCATGCCAGCTTCTTGTACCCCTTCTTTAACCGCTTCTGAGAGCCTCAAAAGGTGCATGTTGCAGGTGTTACCCTCATACCACACTGATGATATACCAATTTGAGGCTTATCCAAGTCATCTTCTGAAAGTCCCACCCCATGAAGCACTGCCTGAGATGCACCTTGTGACTTAGGCTCTGTTATGCGGGAACTGTACTTGTTGAGCTTCTGTGTATGAGTGGATTTAGGTGGAGAGTCTACAGGGACAGGTGCTGATTGTACTGCCTCTGCTCTGACTGATAAGAGGTATGGGCGAGAAGATTGACATCTCTGAAGAGGTGTTAGTGGCTTTGACTTAGTTGGGATTGCCGGAGAAAAGAGTTTGAATAGTGTCGACTGCATTGTTATTGCAAGCAATGCAAGAGCTGCAGGCGGAATCCAAGCCTAGGGTTAATGAGACACAATATATTAAAAATAAATCAAATTCATCAACCACAAAGAAAAAACCTTCAGAGTGCTCAAATCAACCATCCTCATAGCAGGCACAGAGAAGTTCAAAATGGGAGGAATGATACTTGGGACCCATAAGAGTCAACACTTTAAATATTGTAGGTCCTGCATTTTGCGAAAACTAAAGAACTCCTCACCTAAACATCTTTTATCAAACAAATCCAATGCTTGGCCAAAAAGGAGAGCCAAAAAACAAAGCCAAAGCAAATTCTTCTTTGTCAAGCTTCTAAATACAGTAAGGCATAGCACGTAGAGTTCCACATGCTAACTTTTTTCCTCAAAATCATGCTCATTCTTTTGTTTAGTTATCCTAGTATTTTCTATGCGGCCTGAAGCTCTGCGTACTAAGGAAACATCGAGCTGGCACTGGAAGAAAATCTCACACAAAATAAAGCCAGACGGGGTCAGAAATTTGTGTTGATTCAAAACCCAGACACATGAATACAAATGCTGACACGTATGATCAGAACCTCATCAAACATCTAAAATGCAAGTAAGAGGGTCAATGACTTGATCCTACCCCAAATCTAAAGTCTGCTCGTTAGATAAGGTGGCGAATTTCAAAGTGTTAATAACTAACGAGGGTCAGGCAAAAAAAAATAACGAGGAAGAAAATAAAAGAGATGCTCTTTAGACTAAACTGAGATGAAGTTGTCGAATATAACAATGCTTAACCTCTACAGGCGAAGGCACGCGCGTGACGCCTCTAGCTAGACTTTTTAGGAAGTGGCTCCGGCGGCGAGAAAGAAAGGAGTCTGTGGTGATACACTTTGTGCAGAACGAAGTGAAGTCACGGGTTTTAATTTTAGTTTAAGTGAGATTAATCTAGGTTTTACCTAAATAAATTAAGGTAAAACTCCTACCACATATTTACTTTTTACTACATAAAATACTTAAATGAAAGAAAATACTCCTAGTAACCAGTGTTTGGTCAAAAAAGCTTCCCCCTCCCCCCCAAAAAAAATATAATGTTTTTGTAATGAATCACCTGACATTTCAGTATTTTACACCTCAAATAATAGAATATAATACTTACATATAAACGGAGAGAGTGTTGAGAAAAAGAGAGAAATGTCTCCATTAATCCATCTCTTTATTTCTCCTTTATTGAATGTCTCAACCATCGGATCAAATTTTAATGGTTAAGATTTAATGTCATATAAAATATATTATTATAACATTAAATTGTATTAAATCTCAACTCTTGAAATTTGATCTAATAGCGAAGACATTCAATGAAAATGATATAGAAAAAGAAATCGATGGAGGCATTTTTATTTTAAATATAAGACATAATTTTCATATTTGTTAATTTTTTCTTAATTTACCTTTATTAATGCTCTCTCAACAATAATGAAAAGAGGAAATTAT
Organism: Acacia confusa; assembly: GCA_037074495.1. Classification (NCBI taxonomy): domain Eukaryota; kingdom Viridiplantae; phylum Streptophyta; class Magnoliopsida; order Fabales; family Fabaceae; genus Acacia; species Acacia confusa. Next base: position 2,543,551 of record CM073505.1, read on the forward strand.
GGAATTAAAAGAGATGACCGAAATGTTTTAAGAAACCGATGGTATGTTAACTAATTTAACAAATTTTAATACTCTAAACAAATGAGATAAGTATATCTTATATTAAAAAATGCAGGAAAAATGAGCTTTTTAACTAATACATTTTGAGAGAAATGTGTCCACTTATTATCTCTACAATTACATAGTAACTTTTAATTATTGAAATTTAATTTATTATAAAAAATTAAATAATAAAAATACATTTAAATAAATTTAAATTGTTAAAACTTAATATATAGAGTTTAACTTCGTAAATGTTTATTAAATTATTTTATAATTTTTTTACCGCATGTTAAATTTTAATAATTTAATTTTACTTATACATGTTTATTTAATATTATAGAAATATTTTTATAATATATTTATACCAAAAAATATTGTTATAATAATATAATATAAAAAATCTTAATTATTGGAAGTTGATCCAAATGGTATAAATAATAAGTGGGGAATAAGTTGTTCAGAAAAAGATGTATTAAAAATAATTCAAATTCACAATATGTTTCCAAGATAACTATAAGATTAAACACTAATCATATTTTTGTTGTTTAAGAGGGAAGAGAAAATGGGGTGATTAAGATTTAAGAGGGAGAAGAGAGAGAAGAAAACTCAAGCGTAATTATAATGTTTTCTATATTTATGAATAAGCTAATTCCCTCACCAAAAATTTATGATGCACACAAAGAAAAAGATACTGATAGTAACAGCAAAGCCAAAGAAGACAAATCTAGATTCATTCAAGCTGTGATGACAAAGTTGGTTGAGATCTAGCTCTCAGTTTTCAAGATACAAAGCCATAAAAAGAAAGGGTGGAGGTTAAACAACAATGTTTGGAAAGGAATAGTTTACTTTCTATATTGGAGCAGTTGATGAGCACAAATTATTCTTATTTTCCGCCTTACTAGGTGCAACCCAAGAAATGTGTTGTTGGTGCTTACCCCTTCCCCCCAACTCTCAACCTTCAAAAAAGGGCCAAAGACGTGTGAGCTTCAAAAGTTTCTATCTAAAACTTCCCCTAATTGCTGTTTCATGCCAGTTCCATGCAATACAAGAATCTAACTTCTCTAGGCAACTTGTACCATCCCTCTGAGAGATCTCATTATAAGACCCAGTAAAACATTTCTAGAGCATAAGCTAAGTTTGATCATGATGAAGAAAAGCATGATCCAGAAACAACCATGTGCTGAGAATTTGAATGATGCATCAAGCAGCAGCACTGGTATCTCCTTAGATGACGGGGAGATTAACTGCACTAATGCAATATCTAAGCAGCAATATATTTTGGTGAAAAACTCTGCTTCTCATTGCTTGACCACCAGACTTGACCTGAATTATGCTCGTATGGTGAGAGAATGGCCATTCTTATTGCCTGCAGTTTAAAATATTGGTGACGTTAGGAATATAAGTTCTTCTGAAATGCAGGCCATGGCAGAGATGGTGGGTACTTTCATTCTGATGTTCTGTGTGTGCGGGATCATTTCGAGCACGCAGTTGCAGAATGGACAAGTGGGCCTACTGGAGTATGCAGCTACAGCAGGATTAACCGTGGTTGTGGTGATCTTCTCAATAGGGCCAATCTCTTGTGCTCATGTTAACCCGGCCGCCACGATAGCTTTTGCAACATTTGGTCAATTTCCATGGCTGAAGGTCCTGAAGAAACAAAAAGCACAGTCATTGGTATACTTCAGGAACCATTGTTATATATCAGTTAATATCTTCCTCCTTCCTTGTTGGACAGGTTCCAGTTTACATACTAGCACAGATGGTGGGTTCTGTGTTGGCAACATATATTGGTAGCCTCGTGTATGGGATTAAATCAGATGTCATGATGACAAGGCCAATCCAAGGGGCTATGTCAGCCTTCTGGGTGGAGCTTATTGCAACTTTCATCATAATGTTCCTTGCTGCAGCCTTGACAAGTGAACTTCAAACAGTAAGGAATTAGAATAATCCTCTTTCACAAGTTCATATTGTACCAACCACGCCCCAGAATTCCAAATCTCTCCAAGACTGTGCTTGGATGGAAAATTTCAAAAATCCATGGAATTTCAAAATCCAAAATTCAAGTTCCACAGTTTGACAAATTCTTGAATAGGATAGTTAATCATTCAACAGAAAATTGCAATTTTTATCTTCTTGTTTTTAGTCCTCAACTGGGTTTGGGGTCGTATTTTGAACTATAGCCTAGACAAGTCTGAGGTTAAATTGTGTCCTTTACATTCAAGCATGAGAATAAGTAATACAAAAGATCTAGCTTTTGGGTTCAGATCTATGTTCAAGTTCCAAATAATAGTGTACCAATCATAGTGAAGAAAGACCAATTTATGGTGGTTAAAACTGGATGAATGTTGCAGGTGGCTCATTTATCTGGTTTTGTTCTTGGAATAGCTATTGGACTAGCAGTGTTAATCACCGGGTATCAACTACAATCTCCATAGTTTTCTTTTCCCCTTTTTGCAGAAGGATTTAGAGAAAATCAAAGAAGTAATTAATAGGTTTGGAATTTGTTACAGAACTGTTTCAGGGGGATCAATGAATCCTGCAAGATCATTAGGGCCAGCAATAGTGTCATGGAAATTCAAGGACATATGGATATACATCACAGCCCCCATAATTGGAGCTGTAGCAGGCGTTCTCTTGTTTCGCTTTCTGCGTCTCAAACACCAACCAGGCACTGCTTTTTCCTCTCCAACCACAGCTGATCAAGACGCCCATTCCATAACCTTGTTCCCAGGTTAGCATGTCAAGCCTCAGGGAATTGCAGATCCAGCCTAGCTCTATAGCCCAGCCCAGCCCAGCCCAGTAATTCCCTCTCAGACTGAAATCCAATTCTTTTTTTAATCCTTTTTTTTTAAAAAAATAATTTAGTGGGTTTAGGTCTTTTCCAGTACCCTTCCTGACTTTAATGGTCATTACTGGCACTTATCGATGGCTTTCAGTGCAATTGATACTTGCGGTCGTCTTGTCTCTCTACCGTGTCGTGCATGATGTGAAGGGTCGGTGCACTGTTTCGCGTTTGGACCACGGGCTTTAATTTGAGTCGGCTTTATGAGTCAGCTCGTTTTTCTTTTGTTAGCTTGTTTGTTCTGTTTTCCTTGCATTGGGTTTATGTTCTTTGTATTTGTTACATGATCTTGTAACCAGAGTTTTTTTGTATATATTTTTACTTATGTTTTAATAAAATTGTCCTTACATATAAAAAATAATTTAGTGGGTTTGAGTTATGGACATTGACTAGTTCTCCCATGCCGTGACCTTTCTTTTTCCCCTCAAAAATCTCCCTCAGGACCCGAGCGATTAATTATTGTCAAAAAAAAATGTCTGAAGAAAGTCCCATGGTAAAAAACACCTTAGGATCTTTTTTGGATATTATTTCATAAAACTAAATTACGTTGTTGTACTGATATAATTGTTAACGTGTAGTGATTTAGTTATTAATGTTATACTGATATAATTATTAACGTTTTCTAAAATAATATTCAAAAAGGCCCTATAACCTTTTATGATATATGACTTTTTAAATTTTTTTGACAATATTTTGGTTATTTAGGCCCTGAAAGATATTTTTCTTTTTCTTTTTTCATCTTATAGCTTATTATTTAAGTAAATATAATTAATTGTTCTCTACGTCTCTTTTATTTTATTTTTTTTTTGTGGTGAAATTTGGATGACAACTATGCAGAGTGAGAAATTGGGAAGTGGCTTTCGTCCTTTGCAGTAAATGGTCCGCTGCGCTCCTATGCGCAGAATGGTGACGTTTTTGGCAAAAAAAAAGCTGTGAGCTTCCATTTTTCTTTTTTTGAAAAAACATTTCAGGCACTCTGGTAATTAAAAAATACTAAAAATATATTTTAGGATACTGACCAATATACCTCATGATTTTGAAAAAATATTTCATGGTACTAATTGCTACTAAAAAGATATTTGAGGATACTGACTATAACTGAAAAAACACTTTATGATCTTAAAAATTATTTTAGGATCTTGAAAAAAAAATCCTAAAGTATATTTTTAGTATCAATCAGTACTTGAAATATTTTTTTAAGATTTTAAAATAATTTTTAAAGATCCTGAAACATTTTTTCAATATCAGTCAGTATCCTCAATAATTTTTTTAGTACCATTAAGTGCCGTAAAATATTTTTTTTCAAAATCATGATGTATTTTTTAGTACTAGTCAATATCTTAAAATATCTTTTTAGTATTTTTTAATTACCAGTAAGTGCCTGAACTGTTTTTTCAAAAAAAAGAAGAAGAAGCTCACAGTTTTTTTTGCCAAAAACGTCACCGTTCCGTGCATAGGAGCGCAGCGGACCATTTACTGCAAAGGACGAAAGCCGCTTCCGAGAAATTGTTTCATAAAAGAATTTTCCAGAGTCGACAAGTGACGTTGCCTTGAAAATATCTGAAACTCGTGGCTGAAGTTGATTCTCTTTATTTGCTTGCATTTTTTTTCTATAATTTGTTTGTTACTTTATTTGGTTTTGTCTGGTTTGGTTGGTGGGCGTCCTCGAATCCAAGCCTTTTGAGATTTTTTTTATTTTTTTTAAATCCATACGCACATTTTGAGTGAAGGGAATCAGTTCCAGTGGAATTGGGAATATCATCTTTTAAAACCTGAAACTGAAATCTCCACGTGTGAAGTGAACCTAAATCCAAACATACGTGTCATGTTTAATTCTCAATTAATCAGTCATAGATGGATACGTGGGATTTTCTTATGGACGATCTTATCCCCGTAGCCTTTTTTCTCTTTCGCTGAGAAAATTAGGCTATTCACATTTTGAAATTAATGCAGATAGTGAAAATGAAAGATGAAGCAGCAAACTTAAAAACACAATTAATCCGACAAGAATAATTTATACATATTTATTATAGGAAAAATAGCAGCTAGGTCCAGAACAAGGGGATTTACAACAAAATGATCCCTTAAAATCTCACAATTGTTGTGAAGTCCCAAGAGAGTTTCTCTGCAATATTTTTTCAGATGTGAGAAGACACAAATGCCCCTATATGCCTGTGTTGACAAATCTATATATATAAGTTGACAACTGAGTATGTTTTGACAGGTCCACAAGTCTCTATATGAGTATTCGTGTCTTTTCACATATGAAAAATATTGTAAAAAAGTTTCATTGGACCAATTTTAAAATTCTTAGAGATTGTTTTATCATATTTTTCTAATGAAGTTGAAGCCTTCGTAGTTGGTATCAATATGATGAAGGCGTCCAATGAACGAAGAGATTTGTGGATCACTAGAAAAATACTCCATTCTATATACTCAAAAAGGCAGGCTTCTTTTCTTTGTTGGGTGAAAATGAAATTGATGGGATTGAATGGCAAATGACCAAATTACCTTGGTGAATCATTTTAAAGGCGATTACACTATAATAATGGTCTGAATCTAATAGAGCAGAGAATAATTTTAATTTCCAATTTGCTCAACCGTTGTTTGTTTTTATTTTGCCCATCTATTTCCTATGATGGAATCAAAATCTCTTTCGCTAGAAAATAAATAATCTCATTAACTTATGTTGGGATCTTGTAATCCAATGACACAAGAATTCTTCATTAAGTCTTAAGCGTGTGAGATTATAAAAACTTTGAGGTTAAAATATTAATAAAAGTGTCAATCGTCAGTTCTTTAGAGACGTGAAAGTGAGTGTGTTTAGATTTAACACATTTATAAATTATAATTGAAGATTGATGAGGTGTGGAGGACCAATTATCACTTAGCTTTGAATTTTGAGAGACCCCAAAATACCGCAAATAGTAAATGAACAGACCTACTAGAAGGCGTCCAAATTAAATATATGAAATTGTGAATTGTAGTTGAGTCTGAAAGGTAGAAAATCAAAATTGTTAAGGTCATGCATCAGTATGGATTATAAATATTATTATAATTATTATTAGTTTAATTTCCGTTTTATAGGCATCAAAATAAATAAGGCAGGGATGGCGATCCAACGGTCACAGTTACTAAAAATAGACAAGGTTGTTGTGTTCGTATTTCACTTTCAAGGCACGTCAGAGCAAAGAAAGCCACATTAACCTAATTTCAAGAAGCGTATTGTTATTGGAGATGCAGTTTTATTTAAATTAATTATTGTTTCTTTCATCCACCTCATTCTAGTTAAATAGCAAGTCCCTTTTAAGTCCTTGTTTTAGAATAATTAAAGGACTGGCATTGCATGTTGGAGTATCTGCATTATTGCCTTTGAATCTAAGAGTTTATAATACATGAATCTTCTTTGTTTGCGCCTTTTTTTTAAAAAAAAAAAAAACTTTTGGTCTGATTTTTAATTGATTTTGCAACAACACATCATTTCTTTGATTTTCCTGTGTGTGTGTGTGGGCGTGGCAAGAAACAGGAGGAGGAAATCCTGGGATGAATGTTGTCAAAAGCTGTTGTTTTTGTCTTAATACTGATTGTGCATGCCCTTATGTTTGATCTATTTAATATATCACGTTTTGAGAAGTTGATTTTGATATTAAATATAAAGTCTATTTTTATATTTGTAAATATTTTTTTAACTTACCTTTGATGATCCAATAACAATAATTAAAGAAGATGATTAAGATATTTTAGAAAATAAATATCATATTAAATAACTTAACTAATTTTTTTAATGTAATCAAATTAGGTAATTTTGTTTGGCGTAAAGACCACCAGAGAAAGAATTTTTTAGAAGGGTTAACATAGTAATTGGATCCTTAAGTTTGACATCATTTTGATTTTAATCTCTTAGATTTCAAATATAGATTTTGATCTCTCAAAGTGATGTTGATTTTTATTAAACGAAGTGAAACTTTCAGTTTATTAAAGACCCATCATTTTAAATTTGAGAAATAAAAGTAAACTTGATGAGAGATCACAAATTGAAATGACCCTTTATTGAAACCAGATATGTGAGTGGTCTGTCTGCAGAATTGATTAATATGGTGAATGTACCAGCATCCATGAGTTCTCATTCTAAATGAATTTGAATGCAGTGATTATAGTTAGAAAAGTAGAACCTTTGTTTTATTACATGATTTTGCCATTTTTTTTAAATAAACAATAACATTTTTTACTATTTTGTTATAATAAATGATACTATGGCTATAGCCAAACATTTATAGCTGACAAAGACAGGCCTAAATTAAAACATCTTTCCAATACCCAAAGTGTTCATTAGAACTTTTGAAACAACAATTCATAAAAATCAATCCCTCTAGGATATTCAATATATTATATAGTTATTTACTGTGTCAATTTCCAATTCTTGGCCTCTAAGATTCATGTTAATTAATCAGGAGAGTTGTTATAGCATGAGATATGGCTAGCATCCATTAAAAAAAGTAACATTATATATTATGACAGATGATGCCATCGTAAGGAATGAAAGTAATGTTTGGAGAGTCACTGGGCAGCCTCACATAAATAATCAAATCAGTAATAAGGCTTATAATAAGTAAATACTCATCTGGTCCTGTATATTTAGGATCGGAGGTAGTAATACATGATGATAACGCGTGAGGAAAACTCAATAATTGTTCATGCAGGACAACACAATAATCCTCGGAACATATTTCTATCTTCACATAACATTGATGTGTATATGTGAGTTGGACGTTTTATGGGGAGACAGGGGAAGGCCACATATAGTTAGGTTTGGTGGCTGGGACCTTTATGGGAGCCCTTATCTTCTCACATATCTCTCTCTCTTTCAACCATTAACAACCACTCTTTCTTTATTTTAGTGCGAGCTAGAGCTTACTGGTACGAGAAGTCGATTGGCAAGAACAAACATTTCCTCCGCAAAGCTGCAAGAACCTAGACTATGAATCAATAGGAGGTTTAAATCAATTTGATTTGATTTACTATCTACACACACAAAAATTAAGAAAATAACAAGAAAATACCACCTAAGAATTCAAAATGAACAGTATATGGGTTTTGAGGAAGAAGAAGGTGAACAGTAAATGTGGAATTTAACAAAAATCATAATGGGATAACAAGTTTATTAATAAGATTAACAAGTTCAGTAATAAAAATAACAAATTCATTCTTTAATTTGTCGCTAATGAAACCAAAATCTAACCACCATTAACAAATTGCGTAATAGGAACAACAAGTTCATTAATAGGATTAAGAAGTTCAGATCTAATTATATATAAAAATATTAAAATGTTTTTTTTAAAAAAATTAAAATAAAAAATTATTAGATTTAGATTGTCCAGATAAGAGAGCCAAGGATAGGGAGGGAAAGGGAATGCATGCGTTCAGCTCTCTTTTCTTCAAACTCCTTGTCCAACCTTCGACCAAAAAAAAAAAAAAACTCCTTGTCCAACCTATACTAATTGCGTGGTGGGGACGGCGCTCCGAGGATAAGGATGGACCCACTGGACCAATTATGTTCGTGTAAATTTTCAATGATTTTTTCTTTTTTTGCTCGAAAAAATTTCCAATGATTGACTTGAATTAAAGAAGGAAAAGATTCCTGCACTGATTCCTAACAGTGATTGTTGTGGCATTTCTTTCCTCCGTTTAATCAAGTTTGAAGCGAAGTACACGTAATATTTTATTTTAATCCTTAACATAAAACATATTTATTTAATTAAATCATATTAAAAAATTTAGTTATATGAGATGTATTTTTTAAAATAATATAATCATATTCTTAATTCTTTAATTTCTCTCTTAGTTGTTATTTTAAAAGAGCGTCAATAAGAATAAATTAAAAAAATATTTATAAATATAAGAATTATGTCTTATATTTATGATACTTATCGACTCTCATTTAACACGGTTGTAATAATAGACTGCTATTATTTTTACCTGCTGCTGCATAAATTAATACCAGCATCATCAAACTCATGAGATGATCAATACTATATTTGCGCATGACATTGACGGTGTAACATGAATGAATTTGATTGACATGCGCAACCCAGAGAAGACCATATTAAGTTTTTTTTTTTAAGAATTAGTGATCCCTCCAATTTGAATTATAAGATCAAGTTAACTTTTTTCAGAGTAATTAAAGAAGTTAATTAAATTATTTTAAAGTATTTGTATTTTGTTTATCCAGATGACTAATAAATTAATATATAATTTAAATATACACAACATATGATATGAATAAGTTAGCTTATTTAGCTTCATTAATCTCTAAGAAAAATCAACTTGAGCCTCCTTCTTCATCCTCTTTCACTTCACTCTGTATATAGAAATGAAAGGAAAATTTATTTCTTGCGGCTTGCTCTGTATTCACCCAAGGCTTTCCAATGAACCACAATCTCTAAAGCTCCATAGCAATGACAACAAGGGGAAAAGAGATGGGAGCAATATTGATGGGGATTTCCAGCAGTAAGAGGTAAAAAGATCATATCGACCAACTTTTTTTACTCAAGGTAAAAAGAGGGAAAGAAACATAAGTGAAAAAAGGGGCATATAAATAAATTAAGGGATTTGATTTTTTTATGCCACATGAGAAAAAAAAGATTCCTACATATATGAAATGGTGGGACCCATATATATATATGAATTAATTTATACATATATGTGAATCTCATCATTTCATGTGTGTGTGACATGAGAAAACACCTCTCCTACGACATAAGAAGTGTTTTTCCCATAAATTAATCACATTGATTCCAACTTACTGAGTAATATGTCCTTTCGTATATTAGAGTAACATTTTTGAAATTTTGGAATCGGAGTGGTATTTTTATTGGATTTTTTTTTAAAAAAAAAAACTGGGAGCACAAAAACCAGAAACAAGAGGAAGATAATTGTACTGTGCAGCAGAGAGGAGAGAATGAAAAAAAAAAAAAAAAAAAAGGACAGAAAACGGGGCAGAAAAATGGGTAAATATGGTGGGAATCATGAAACTGGGGGCGTGGGAAAGCAAAACAATGGGCTTTTTTATCCGTAAAGAATCAGATCCACGTCAGCCTCTTCCCATATCTATTTTAGTTAAAATTTTATTTAAAGCATTCTCGCATTCATGAATCCATATTTACCCCCCGGGATTTTTAGTAAAATAAAATTTTAAATTTATGCATATGAAAATAAATAAAAAATAAATTCAAATTTGCATCGCATTATTTCTCACCGTTGATGTCTTTAAATATTCATAATATTTAAATACTTTTTAATTAATTGTCTGTTTGAGAAACTCTCAAATTATAATTTCAAAAGTTTTTTTTTAAAAAAAAAAAAAGTTGAGGCAAAACTCCTCCCATATACTTATAGCGTAAATTGTAAAAACACTTCTAAAAAATTTAAATGAACCGCTGCTGAGTAGCTAACTGCTGGAGAGTTGGGTGATTAGTTAAATATGGAAGTGTTAAAAGACTATATACAAGGGTCTTATGGTGTGATTTAAGTGTGAATATAGTTGAATGATCTTCACCAGAGGAGGCGAACAAAGATTATGTTTATTTCTCTTTCTTTTTCATTTTTAATTAACAATAACTTATAATAAGAACCACAAAAGTCGCCTTATAATAATAAAGAATGAATAGAACATACTATGTGTTCTAGTGGTAGAACACAGATGTCTAACTCGAGTGAGTCAGTATTTATTTATATAGGATCAATGAGGTTCTAATGAATACTTAAAGGTGTGAATACATAAAAGAAGGATGCGGCTCTGTGATATTTATGGAGGCAAATACCACAGAACGTATCTTAGATCACTGTGCTTATAAGGTGGTGGCGGTGGCCACAGAAGGGTGGTGTGTGTGTACAGTGAGACTGAATGTAAAATAGTGCTTAGAGAGCATACTTGATGGGTAATCTCGCTATTTATAGAGATTACCTATAGGGTTTGCTCATTGTGCGATGCGTCGCGTCTCGTGCCACGTGTGCCTCTGCATAGAACCCATGTTGCCCGCGTTTTGATATTTCATACTCCACTACTTGGTTATGCCTGCTTCATTACCTGTACTGTTCGGAATTAGTGGCATGGTTAATGGGTGATTAGCATTTTAATTGTCACCATGCCAGCTCATGCACAGGGCCTTCTTATTGGGCCACAAGATCCTCTAGGCCCAGAGTGCGGGCCCGTAACACTATGTATGTATAAACCGCAGGCCAAAAAATTTGTGCATGCAAGCACACACTGATATCATTCTCTGTCACTAGTGCAAAAAAGAGCTTTAAGACCGCCTCATTTAGACTGGATTATAGAGAATCAGGTCTTAAAAGTATGACCGGTGGCAATTTCGTAAATATAAAAAACTTTTTGGACTGGATTATAAAGGATCCGGTCTTAAAAATATGACCGGTGACAATTTCGTAAATATATAGAACACTTTTAAGACCAGATTATAAAAGATCTGGTCTTAAAAGTATGACTCGTGGTAATTTCATAAATATATAGAATACTTTTAAGATCGGATGATAAAAAACCCGGTCTTAAAAGTATGACCGATGACAATTTCATAAATTATAGGTAGTTCCTATAATTTAGGGATTACAATAAGGAATATAATTACGAAATTCAAAAAACTATAATATGCTAATTTAATTCCTAAAATCTCTCTAACAACTTAATTAAGATAATTGTATAATATAATCTAGGGAGGAATATAATTACAAAATTCAAAAAACCATAATCTGCTAACTTAATTCCTAAAATCTCTCTAACAACTTAATTAAGATAATTACATAATATAATTATATATGTTAATTATAACTAATTAAATCTAAACTACTTTTAAGACCAATTTTTACCAAAAACCAGTCTTACAAGTTCTTTATATACTTTTAAGATCGGTTTTTACAAACAGTCAGTCTTAAAAATATACTTTTAAGACTGGTTTTTAGAAACAACCGGTCTTAAAAGTGTTAAAAAAAAACATAAATTCGCTAAACTCGTTAAGTTTGTGAGTGTGCTTGTCATCTTGGTGATATAACATTTACTTAGTTATAGATTCAACGATTGTCCCAAGAGCCTCACGGGTCAAATCCTCAGCAAGAATGACATCCTCTTCCTCTAACCTACTTGCAATCTTCGTAAGTCGTCCTAAGAGCCACACAATCAAATCTTTGGCAACGTTGGCAGTGAGATGCTTCAAGCATTTTGCGATGGCGTCAACTCCAATCCTCAGCAATGGCGCAAGTGTACTACTTTGAGGATTCTAGATGACAATGGCTCCTTCCTCATCGATCTATGGCTCCTCCCACGCCGCCTTCGCACATATTTGGCATAAAATCAAACCCAGATCTCTTCTTGCTTAAGTCTATTTGCTCCTACCTTGACCGCTCTTGCTCAGATCTGGACTTCGATTTTGGTTGCTTAAAGCTTTACCAGCATCGACAAAAGGATCATGCTCAGATTTGGTTGCTTTAAGCTTGTGATTTTTTTTATAGATCTAGACTTCAATTTCACCTTTAATTTTATATTAATTTAAATTCGATTTCCATGGTGAATGATTTCTATATCTTGTTATGTTTTCTTATTTCTAAACTTTGTATTCATCTTTTTTGTTTTTCTTGTTGGTGTTGCTTCCAATCTTCTCTTGGTTCTCCATCGCTAATGATGCAGAGACATTCAAAATGTTGTCAGATCTAGTAATTTGAGATCGATTGTTTTATTTGGGGTTTTTTTAATATTATTTTGAAACCTTTTTAAGACTAGATATTTCAAAAGTTTGGTCTAAATTTTTAAGATCGGTCGTTCATTCGGTCTTAAAAGAGTATATTTAAGACCGGTCTTGAAAGTATACTTTTAATACTGTCTGAAATAAGACCGGTCGCGAGTGCAGTCTTACAATGTCTCTTTTGTCCGGTCTTAAAATGTTTTTTTGTACCTGTGTGTATACGATGAGATGAACAAAGATACCGTGAATATTGCATTTTTAGTTTTTTTTTTTTTTTATAAAGATATGGATATAGAAGGAGGCAAGATTAAAACAAAGTAGAGTTAAAGGAGGAAAGTAATATTATATCAAATGAAGTAAGAAAGCAGACTTTCTTTTCGAGATTTATTTACTTAATTAATTACATATGATTGGTTCGAATACAGGTAAAAGTACAAAAAAAATCTTAATTAATTAATTAATTACCAAAATGTCATTGAGGCAAAAGTATTAATTTATTTGCCCCCAGTAATCGATTACATGCCTTATGTAATCGATTACGTCACTGTTCAGTAATCGATTACATGAAATTTACATGGTGTAATCGATTATGATTAGCGGCGTAATCGATTACATAAAATCAAAAGGTAAATCTGGCAGTTACCACGTGATGTAATTGATTACGGCACGGGCCGTGATTTATTACATTGTGCGGTTTCAGTTTTTTAAAAGGCCCAAACCACCCGAAACCCTTCATTTTCGTTTCACATACCCGATTAGCCTCCCCCATCCTCCTCCATCAACATTTTCGGCCACAAAGCTCCAGAATCAATTCATGGGTTGAGGAAAAATCAAAGATTTGCTCTCATTTACGGTGATTTCGGTAGGTTTTCGGTTCCCATTGCGATTTTGTCCCTATTTTCTCCGTTTTTCTGAAGATATGGTGTATGTAATCGATTAGGGTTTGTTTTCTTTGGGTATGTAGTGTTTTGATCATTGATTTGAATTGTTTGTTGTTGTTTTTGAACAAGTAATAGATTAAATTGACGTTTTTGTGCGTTTCAGAAACAATGTGTGTATGTTTGCATGTGAAATTGATGTAAACAGTGGGATTGAAGCACAAATTACATGTTATTGTGTGTATGGATGTTGAAGATTATTGATTACGTGGAGTTTGATTGTTGATTGTGCATTTTTCTTTCAATTACACTGTCTCCGTTGACCGATATTGATTATGGATTGTGATTATGTCATTAATCACATATTTGTTTTATGTTTGTTAATGGTTTATATTGTATCTTTGTACGTATTTGTTGTGATCATGACTCCACGCAGATGAGTTGACCCTCAGAGCGAGAGACGTTCGAAGGCATGAATAGAGGGTGAGACATCTAGCTCTCAGGCACAGGCGGCAGATCTCCGATACAGAATTCTCCTGGGCAATAATGCAGCATCCCACAGATCCTTCGTTCAGCACTTTGCGGGCAGACCCGTGATCAAGCCCAAGTCACCGGACATGCAGTTTTTTGCAGAGGAGGGATTTGATATAGTCCTACTAGTGGAGGGTTCGCATCTACGTGGCTTGGCGGAGTTCATCAGTCCCTACTCAGAGGATATGGTTAGAGCCTTCTACCATAATCTCAGTTGCATCAATGGAGTGCTAAAGTTGCGCGTCTGCGGCATTGACATAGAGATGACTGATCCAATATGGGCCCACATGCTGAGATATGATTTTGATGGGGCGGGCACCATTCTGTACGATAGGGATACCAATGTCAACCTGTCTGGATATAACCAAGTCGCCACCGTCAATGATATCAGGAGGCATTTGGGTCAGAGAGCCCTTTTCATTGTGGGTCAGCTGATTGTGGATGCACGGATCCTTTTTTACTTGCTGACCCATATTCTGTTCCCCCGGGCCTACAATCACTCCAGGGTGTTAGAGGTTGATATCCCGATCATGTGGGCTATCCTTCACGCCAGGTCGGTGAATTGGAGACACTATGTTTGCTGGATGATGTCCAAGGTGAAGCAGAAAGAGAACGCCGCCCTCCCATTCGCCTACCTAGTCTACCGTATATTACTCCAATTCCGTGTGTCGATGCAGGGATTTGAGATGGTGGACCAGACGCATTGGAACGCTGTCTTTGGGAGGCGCCTACTGGAGCAGTGCAAGATACAACATAATGCACAGGGTGTCTGGGTATGCACTGCTGCTGACGAGGACGATGCACTGCCTGCTCCCCCTGTGGTTCATCCTGAGGTCCCTATGTCGGACAATGACGGTGATGAGGATGAGGAGATGGTTGAGCCGGATGGTGGATTCTAGCTCCGTGACGTCATGCTGCAGATGAGGTAGATGGACCTTCGACAGAGACAGCGGTGGAGGAGCCACGAGTAGCGGTGGAGGAGCCACGTTAAGAAGGAGAACGAGCTGTGACGGTGGATGCAGAGCCGAATGCATGGGCTGGAGGCCGAACTTCGACAGTTACAGCACGGACAACACCAGGAGGCAGCCAGAGAGGATGACCAGGTGCCTGATGTCTCCGATGAGGAGGAGGAGGAGGATTCAGAGGAGGATGCAGATTAGATAGTTATGTTTTTTTTTTGTCGGACATGATGTTTGTATTTGGATCTTGTAAATTTTTTTTTTTAGACTTGGTGAAGTTGTACTGACTATGACATTTACTTTAGTTATAAATGTTTATGCTTTCAGTTCATATGATTTGAGGTGATGAATTTTGCAAATGATATGTCGTAGGACGAAAAACGGATATAGGGACATCAATTGACTAGACATAGGGTAAATGGTTAATTGTTGGCAAAAAGACCTTCCCCAAGTCGCATTTGTAGGTAAAAAGAAGTTCGAAATCAATTTCGTCATGCACCAATTCGAAATCTCTTCTTCATAGCTGGTGTAATCGATTACACCATGTAAATTTCATGTAATCGATTACTGAACAGTGACGTAATCGATTACATAGTGCAAAAAAAAAAAAAGAGATCTGTTCCCCTGTAATCGATTACATAAGACATGTAATCGATTACAGGGGACAGATGGATTAATACTTTTGACTCAGTAGCATTTTGGTAATTTATTAATTAATTAAGATTTTTTCCGTACTTTTACCTCGAATACGCCTCAAGCCTGGTTTACCCTAACTTGGATCCACGGAGACGTGGACTGCCACCAATTCTGATATGATCAACAACATTTCACTGTCATTTGCATTATTCTTGTCATTAATTAATTAATTAATGTGTCTGTTTATTATGCTCTAAATCGTTCAATCGGAACACAATTCATTTCCTTTTGCTGATCGTTATAGCAGTTTTTTTTTTTTAAAAAAATTTATTTTTATGATTTCAATAATGATTGTAGGTTTGTTTATCAGAGGAGAGAAGAGAACTTTTCGCATCATGATGGAGATTACAATTAGACAAGCGACAAGACCCAAACGTTCAAACTTTTCGTCGCCATCGTCTATAATCTTATCATCCTCCAAAAAGCTTGTCCCGCATTATTTATTATTACAAAAATATCTTCCATGAGCATTACTAATTTCTCATTTCCCATAATGTCCAATACGATCGATGGTCATGGAGGAGAGATTCATTCAATCGCGTTATCAGTCTTGTCCCAAAACTAAAATTGGCCTATTAACTGTATGCTGCAAGAATTGAATCACAAACAACCGATATATATGATCATGCAGCGACTTTTGAAAAACGAACATTCACATATGCAAGGAAACATCTCAAAATCTATTCTTGAATCCTGAGAGAGACAATAAGATAAGTGGTAGACATCAAGCCAGCTAGTGTGGTTTGTTTGGAATATTTGTCTTTTAAAAGGGCAATTGTTTGGCTGGTTTAATTTTACCCAGTATGTATAAAGTGGATGGACTTCAATTTAATATAGGAAAGTGATGATGAATTCTAAGGAGCAAAGAAGAGAATGTTGGGATTATTCTCATCCAACTTCAAATTATATATCATTACTTATTGGGAGACTTTAATTCGCTGTGAATTCAATTTCAACAATATATGTATAGCAGCATGTGCGTGTATGAATATAAAAAGTTAAAAACCTTCGCACCAGTACTCAGATTTTCATCGTCCCTGTCAATTCCATCGCCATCGTTGTAATTACCTTCATCATTTGCATCTCTTTTTTTCGTAATTGGGAAATCAAGCTCAAGACCATCATCATGGATATTTATAAGGGAAAATTTCCCCCAACGCCCAAGATAGCAAGATATTATGAAAAATTACAGGGCCCTGGAAAAAGTTACATGCATG
Source organism: Acacia confusa (assembly GCA_037074495.1). Classification (NCBI taxonomy): domain Eukaryota; kingdom Viridiplantae; phylum Streptophyta; class Magnoliopsida; order Fabales; family Fabaceae; genus Acacia; species Acacia confusa. The sequence continues at coordinate 2,560,465 of CM073505.1, forward strand.
TAATTTTAAGGCGGAAAAACACAAAAACCAAGGCCTTGGGTTTTCACCTTAAAATTATATGAATGTAACTTTTTCCAAAGCCTTTTTTCATAATATCTTGCTATTTTAGGTCTCGAGGGAAATTTTCCCTACTAATAAGACTTTGTCTGGTGGTTTCAGTGAGATGCCCCACTTATCTGTCATCACGTACACGAGCTTGACTCATTATATTCAGTCCTCGTCGTTTTAATAATTTAAATTTGTTTATTTATTTTTATCATTGAAGATTAATGATAAAAAAAAAAAAAACTTTCCCATCGACGGAAGGCTGGAGAAGGTAGGAGGGGCAGAGAGTGAGAGCTCGGGCGGTGAGGGAAGCCACTCCAACGCCGGGGCACATGATCATGAACGTCTCCCGGTGGGGTCCACCTCATCTCCTTTGGGTCTTTGTCTGCTTCTTTCTCTTTTCCAAAACAACACCTTCGCGGAATTGGTTTTCTGCTAAGCAGACCAGGGAGAGTCAGAAGATTTTAACCCGTTAGATCTGATTTATACGGTTCAGCTTTGGTCTATACAGTTCAAACTTGACGATCCAGAATCTCCTGACTCCTGCTACTCGTGCTCCGCAAACTGCTGAGCAGGAAATCTGGGTCCTACCTTCGCGCCCTGTGGGTTCCCGCTGTAACCCGCCAAAATTGTAATTTGCATTAATTTTGGGGCGAAATTATGGATGCCCATACACTCATATCGCGCAATTACTAGAATGTCCTCGTTCCCTTCATCTATATAAGAAAACACTAGGCTCTTCACTCATCGCCATTCTCAGCTCTGAAACTATCTGGTGAAACCCGGAGGTCTGGTTTTTTCATTTTACCCTTGTGCAACAGAGTTCTTTTTCGTTCTTTTAGTTGGTGAGAAGATGCTGGGTGTGTTCAGCAGCTCCATCGTTTCGCCGCCCGACGAGCTTGTCGCCGCCGGTAGTCGCACGCCGTCACCCAAAATCACGGCGGCCGCACTCATGAACCGGTTCGCCCAGGGCAACCCATCTACCATGTCGGTTCAAATCGGAGATCACGTCCAGTTGGCCTTTTCTCACCACAACGAGTCACCGTGGCACCCCAGGTAACGTTGCTTTCCTGTTCCTAGTCGTAGTGTCTACTAGCTAGCAATTAGAGTCGCCTGAGCGACCTCGTTGGACCGGTCGTTCTTTACGGTGCTTTCTCGTGAGGTGAAAATGTTTTAAGAAAATAAATTAAAATTATGTATATCAAGTTTGAAATCTTGGCCTCCCAGAAACTTCGATGCCAGTGTGAAACTCCTAAACCAGGAATTCCTGATGATACGAACATGAGCTTAAAGAAAATCGCACAATCGTCTGATCGGTGATATAGGTAGTGATACGAACATAAGCTTAAAATTTTAGCTTGTCTGATCTGTTTCATTTTTTTACAAGTAAAAGATTTTACATCCTTGCTGAAATTTTTTGTCCGTAACCAATTTGGCTTGAAGCCATGAATGGTTTCTTCGTGCGTGATTTTATTTAGCAGTGGATTACGGAGGATGGAATGCTGTGGAAACTAGAAAATACTACTGTAATTCTGTGATATGTGGTGTCAGATCCCAGGGTCATTATTCAATAATTATAGGGTGTGTCTGAAAACATACATGGATATAGGGGCCCGGAGGTGCACGCGCTTCGGTATTTTTGGGATTTTATTCATAATACGTCGTCGTATATGGTGTTCCCACGGTAATCGGGTGCATTGAGGGATGTATGTGGCAGATTATGGACACAAGTCCACGCGGTCCCACTAGTGGTAATTAACATCTAGCCGTTGATTCTTATTTATTACTCCATTTATCTAAAATTGAAAAAAAAAAAACCTCATTTTGCTCTATATTATAAGTTATCTCCTTATAAGTGTTTTTATACTTTTCTTAAAGTACTTACTGTTTTCAAAGAACCTTAAATGCTTTTTTTTTTAATGTATGTCTATAAATAATAAAGATAATAGATAAAAATAATAATTAATACGATATTAGAGTTTAGTATAATTTGTAGGGTAATATTAGAATTAGAAATTATTTAAATTTTAAAATAAATATAATAAATTTAACTATTTTTATTATTTTGTGATAATTATTAGTTGATAGCATGGACTAGAAGAAGTACTATGAATCACCATGGTTAGCCAAAAAAAAAAAAAAGAGGACTATAACAAATCGTGTATATATTAGCATTGGATTCCTGCTATTAGAGGATAAAAAACAATAATTTGATCCCAGTCTCGGGAATGTCCAGAAACGCCATTCCATTCACGGGATGGGACCCGTTGGTGAAGTTTGTCGACATTAAATATTAACGTAAGACCTCCATTCTAGTGTTATCATCAAAGTGAATGGTGTTTGTCTTTTTATCATGTTTTATGTTTTCTATTTGGGACCAGAGTCCAGAAATTGGTCTTTTTATCATGTTTTCTTTTTGGGACCAGAGTCCACTTCATTTTCTTGACCGCTTCCATCTCCCTCTTATTCTCCTTATCCTTGCTGCTTTCATAAGGCAAGGGGGCTGAATGGGGATAAGGCATGCAAATATAGGCTTATCCCCAAGTTGGAAACTTTTATTTTTATCTCTTCCTTTCCCTACTAGTGGTCCCTTGTGTGAGTGACAATATAATTACGTTGTCTTTGATATAATGAGGTGTTTGTTTGTGGGAATGTATTAATTACCCCATTGCAACTATGCCATTTTGTGGGTTAACTAAACGTAATTTGATATCTAAATACACTGAATTGGAAATGGTACAGATCGTTTGCTGTGAAGGACGAGGTGTTCTGTTTGTTTGAAGGAGCTCTTGATAATTTAGGCAGCTTGAGGCAACAATATGGACTGGCCAAGTCTGCCAATGAAGTGCTTTTGTTGATTGAGGCATACAAAGCCTTGCGTGATAGGGCACCCTACCCTGCCAATCATGTTGTTGGCCATCTCAGCGGAGGCTTTGCTTTCGTAGTTTTTGACAAGTCCACTGATACGCTCTTTGCGGCTTCTGTAAGTAATCCTAACCTATCAATTACCCTGTTCCACCCTCTTCAAGCTTCACTCCGTTACTAAAAACATTGCTTGTATGAATTTTGACAGGACCAAGATGGTAAGGTTCCTCTGTATTGGGGAATAACAGCTGATGGATATGTGGCATTTGCTGATGATGCAGAACTGCTTAAAGGCGCTTGTGGCAAGTCCCTTGCTTCTTTCCCTCAAGGTGGGTTTACTTGTAAATTGTAATTCACAAGCCTTTGGCAACTATTGGTTCCAAATAGCCCACAAACTAAGTTTCATACTCATGTTATTGTGCAGGATGTTATTACTCCACAACTGCTGGAGGATTAAGGTGCTATGAGAATCCCAAGAGTAAGGTGACGGCAGTACCATGTGATGATGAGGAAATCTGGGGAGCAACCTTCAAGGTAACAGGATGACCTCAGCTTTAAACATGGTTCATTGTTCCATACCATTAGTAGAATCTCTATGTTTCGCTCCAAAGCGGTTGGGAAGTCAAATTTTTGGTAGGTGGTCTTAGGTGGGGCAATTCAAGAAACCACCACACATATTTATAAGGAAAAAGTAAGTAAAAGTGATAGAGACTAGGATCAAGAATTGGCCTAAGATATTTATGTAAATCCGCCTCGGAAGTACACGCTTAAGAGTAATGTTGTCTTGAAAGTTTTTTTGGGCTAAAAATATAGTAATGTTGCCCTTTTCCTTAAAAAGTTAATAGTCAACGTCAATTTTTTAATGGTTAATATTAGATTTTTAACGGAAAAATACAACATTACTACGGTTTTAGACTTCCGAGGTGAAATTGAGCTCGAAAAAACTTTCAGGGTATCATTGTTCCTCAATATATTCTTTCGGAACAGATTTGTTACTTAACCCTATTTTATTTCTGAGGCTTAGTGGCATGGGACCGAACTTTTAGCCTGTGATTGCTTGACCCATGAAATTAATTGTTCTCTAATCTGAAATGCTATTGCAATCAGGTTGAAGGGCCAGCTGTTCTTGCAGCCAGACAGTAGAAGATGAGTCGTGAATCGTCAAGGGGATTACTGAATTATGAGGTGATATATTATTAGTAGATTATTAGTGGAGTGGAGCAAACGGGTTTATGTGGTTGTTGTGACTTCAGGGCATGCATGTGGGACCCATGTAAATACTATTGTGAGTTACTATAACTTTAAGAGTGGGTCCGGGAGGCTGGCGTATTCTAGTGGAGTTTGTGTTAGATAGGACTTGCTCTGCACAGTTTGTGTTCTAATAAATTATGCACCGAGTTTAAGGTTCTACATACTTCCCCCCCTAATGCATTCCTAAACTTTCGTTGATTAAAAAAAAAAAAAAAAACAAGGCAACATATTCCTTATACCTTACTTTTTGACAAGTGGTTGAAACCCTTGACATTATTGCTAACTTCAGCCGGAAAAGAATCTGTCTCCAACGACTTAAATGGTATTACCGTCAGTCCTAATTATAAGATAAAATTGATTTTTTTTTTTTATTTTGGAAAGAATTAAGGAAATCTCCAACGACTTAAATGGTACTACCTCTGATCCTAATTATAAGATAAAGTTGATTTTTTTTGGAAGAATTAAGGAAGCTAAATAAGTTACTTAATCATTTCATATATTGTATATTCTTAGATTATATATTAGTTTATTAGTCAAACTAATTAGTTAGAAGAAAAAAATCAAAATAAAAATACTCTAAAGTAAACTAATTAGTTTCCTTAATTTCTCCAAAAAAGTCAACCATGTCATATAATTAGGACCGGAGGGAGTATATTCAAGAAATGCTCTGATTTGTTCCTTAAATTTTTAGGTTTATTACTCCCTCCGTCTTTGAAATTCCCTTATTTTAGAGCCATGCATGCAAATAACAGAATGAATAATCTAAATTATAACATGTAATTACGTTTTGTTAAAATTCCCTTGCTTATTATATTTTAACTAATATTTTAGATCTTAATGGCTCTCTCTTCATTCAATTGAAGGGTAAAATCGTTACAAGAATAGCTAATGTTTCATGGGGATTATAAAGTGAAATTATTCGTTAAAAGTGACGAGGCTTAAAAATAGGAGTATCAGTGTAGCATTTCTTTTGCATCAAACTAAAAGGTGTCTATTGAAATTTGACACAGAAGCTTATTGTTGATAATTTACAATAAGTACGACTTCCTAATAAATGTACAAATGTAGATTAATCAGTATATCGATCTATAGATTTATAAACTAATAGTGCGAAGTTATGTGTTTATAAAAACATATATAGATTAATTGGTAGGAACTCATGACTCATCTAATAGAACTTTCTTTGCGATGGTCTATTGATCATGAGCGTTTAAGGTCAAAGGAAAAAAAAAAAAAAATCCTCGTCAGCGTTTCGTTTCTTTTCTCTTTTAAAAAAATAAAAAATTATGTCATAGATCATACTATCATATGAAACAATAAAAGAATTACGGCTTTGCTCCACTAATCACAAAATTAGCAAAGCATGAAAGCAAGAAATCCTACATAAGCAATCTAAACACTGAAAAGTCTTGTAACAAAATAAGCATTATGCAATAACAAGATTCGGTGTAGGAAATTATAACTGTATGGTGCTCACTTGTTATAAGTCGTTTTAATGATTAGACTGCCTAAGTGAGACTGCATAGTAATTCTTCTCATTGATAAAACACACTTCTAAAGTAGCGCCCCCATGGCAAACTTGTACTTTTCCAAATTCATTTTCAGTTTTCATATTTTGCCTTCTAGAGTTCATGTTTAAGCTGAGCATAACATTCACTGGTTGGTGCATTCCAGTTCCCATACTATTGGAGGAAAGAAAAAGAACCACTTCGGTGTTCAAATCAATTCACAGTTTTAATTGGCTACTACATGGGACCTAACATGGCAAAACATAGATACCACTGCTCCAAGATTACCTCAAGCACGAACTAAGAAGCTGAAATACCATTCGAGACTCGTAATAACTAATCCTCCCCATTTTGTTCATGCGTCTGTTTTAATCTCTGATTCAGAATACTGTACAAATTATTTTTGGCAAGCAAGGAAGATCTTCAACCCAGATGCCCGCAAATCAGCAGGTGCAGAAAAACAGTACTAAGCAAAGCAGACTTCCTAAATGTAGTGCATCACAAATCTCTCTTCATCATGGGATAACATGTTTAAGACAAGACTTATATAAACAGAAGGAGCAAGTGAACAACAGAGATGAGAAAATTAGGAAACTTGCAATAGAAGAACATGGAAAGGAAGAAAAAAAATACTGATCTACAAGCTGACTTCACAGTGGTTGATTATGCAAGTGTTAGACGGCAAACAGCATCAAGTGGCGGGGCAAATATCTTCCAAACTGCGGGAAAGAATGCCAGAGATTTGTTTTATATATAAAGGTCTTTCAAAAAATTAAAGCAGGCTCCTTGAATAATAGGAAATTTTTTGGTAGATTTGAGATCAAATTTATTGTAAATGAACATGTCAGCGGTTTAAAAATGGGTCTCGCAGAAGATAAGAAAAGTAGATTAAATTATTAATATGTTTACGTATTCATTAGTGATTAATGATCTATTTGGGTTAACAAATTTTTTATAGACCCAGTTTGGAAAATAATTTCTTTGTAAAAGACAGTACCTTTTCCCCAAGTAGTCAATGATGTCACCAGTGACAGTTGATCTCTTCTTATTCATGAAAGCAAGGGACGCAGCCTTCCTCATCAAAGCAGAGCCAGCAATGCATCCCAAAACTGTTGGATTTTTACAACTGAAATAATGGCGTGTTTTAGGATATAACTAGTAATTGAAGATAAGCCAACACAAACAATATTCCTTTTTTTTTTTGGTCAAAGAAACAATATTCCTTTTGGAGTTGTGCTATGACATAGAACCTGAGATTTGTATTTCCACCAGCAGTTTGAACATGTTGGCATGCCCATGATAAAAAGACAGCAACACTGCACCAATAAAAACATATTCTTTAATGCCAAAAGTTCCAAAATTCAGACACAACAAGTTTGAGAAATTATAATATTTTCAGCATTTAGTTTTCTCAATAGTCACTACAAGATCTGTCTCTCATGGCTGCAATGCAGAAACAAAATACTAGTCATGGCACCAGAAAAGCAGGGTCTCAGGTCAGCACATTGGTGAAATCTTAACAAGTTAAACTGTTGCTACAACTTGATTGAACAGTTGACAGGACCCAAGAAGGTGTGGGGGAACCCCTTTTTTAAAAGGACACCATCAATAAAGAAATGCTCTTCTTAGTACTCCCTCCGGTCTTTAATATAAGATATATTTATCTAATTTGATTATATTAAGGAAATTAGTTGAGTCAGTTAATATGACACATATTATCTAAAACTTCATCTTCCTCAATTTCCTCATTTCCTCTCCTCCTTGATTATTGTTGAGAGAGCATCAATGAGATAAATTAGGAAAAAACGGACAAATATGAAAACTATATCTTATATTTAGAAGCAAAATCAACTCCCAAATATTTCTTATTAAGAACAAGAGGAGTATCACCTTAAGCATCTCATACCACTTAGTCCTTACAGCTGGTCCAACTTGTAACAAGCTAACAAATCAATGGTTGTTCTTATTTACTTTACTTTATGTTTAACAAGAAAACGATAGAATGGGAATGAGATGTGAAAGACAAAGTAGTGAGAGTTATACTTGCCTTCCAGAAAGGATATCACCCTGGCCACCACAGCGTCTAGGAGAACCATAGATGCTCACTGATTTAACTGTATGGGGAAAAAACCACAATTTATTGATCTTCTAACATCTGTGAAATCGCTATAATGTGAATATCCCATAATAAAGGTGCCATGTGCAAACAAAAAACATACAAAATCTCAAGCCACTGGCAACTGTAAAATGGTTTACCGAGGCAAGAACATGACTTTCTTGATTAGATAAGGAAAATAACTTTGAGCATGATGAATGGTACGACAAATGCAAATTATAATTGGATATTATATCTTCGTCTTGACCAGAGAAGAAGAGATATGAGACAAGACTGTTATATTCATTACCTGTGTCACCATCACTTATAAGATCAGATTTTCCTTTCCTTAGGATAGTAACACCACCAATCCTGCCCAAGAACAAGGCAAAATATATAGGTCTCTAGAAACTAGTGCATTCAATTCACTGATAATAATAAGACATCACCAACACCAGGGTGTGTAAAAAACTTTAAAGCATGCTGTAATGCTTGTATTGCTAAAAGATGTTAATATTCTTTTAACAACACCTATGAAGGATGATGATCTGCTCTCATAATATTCTATATGATGTGAATAAGGATAGATTTCTAACAAATCATAGTGCTGGGGAAGGAGGAACTTACTTTTTGGAGAGAGACAGCAATTGCTGAGGAGCATCTACATCATTTACTTCAGAACTTAGAATCTTCTCAACAAGACGCTTATATTCATTGACATTCGGGGTTAGAACAGCTAAGGCATAGCCGCTAACAAGATCGAGGTTATTTGTAACAAGGAAAAGTCCGTCCTGAAAACAATCACATGTCAATCAGATTATGAACAAGACGTATAAATTCAACATGCATATGGTAATTGGATCAGGCATGAGGCGCCTTAAATCTCAATATATTACCCCATCTACAACAATTGGGATGTTTAGCTTTCTTGCATGTCTCATGATTTCACTCACACAGGCCTGACACAAATTGCGCAAATGTTAGAGCTGAGAATCAGATATGACAAAAAACATCAAAAGCTAGCACTTGAAGTCAAATATTAAGCAAGTTCTCTTAAAGTGAGCATGAAATAAGATCCAGCAAAGTTTTTCAATAACCCATACCAGAAGAAATGGGTCCCTTCCAAGGCCTGGACCAATAACAAGACTGTCAAATCTTTCCATCCATTTGTCAACTTCAGCTAGAACCTTGTTGGATACGGATTCCTTGTCCTCATCTCTGAAATTAGTCTAAAAAAATGACATCCAAAAAGCAATGAAACATGCATACTGGAAGGCAAAGATTATCCAGAGATTATACCTGACACTATAAGATTCTTCTAAAATAGGGTGCACGATCAACTCAGGACTGTAGCTTTTTATGACAGGAGCAGCATCTTTTGTACAAAAAACATGGGACAGATCTGCACCCTGCAAGAAGGGAAAATAGCTGAGTGCAAATGACCAGGGAAGAAGGGAATCATTTTGAACTATAGAATTTAACTGAACCAGGCTGAAAATGTAATAACAAAGGAGTAGGACTAAAAATGAATAGAGTTGCGGAGACCAACAATCTTTAAGGCAGAAATCGCAGCAAAATAAGGAGCTCCTGTGTATTCACGACACCCTCCAATGACTGCTATATTTCCTAATCGGTAATATAAAATCAGTGAAACAATCATTAGAAATTTCTTATTTTTCTCTGAGTAAAGAAAAAAGAAATGGGCTTTCAAAGCAGAGCCATCCTTCTAGTTATAAACATGGCAACATCGCTTCTGAGGAGTAACAAAAATGTTACTCATACCTGCTTGACCTTTATATTTAGCGGGATCAAGGGCAGGAGTAATTGCTCTTGCAATGCTCTCAGCATCAGCTTCAATAGACCTTAGGTCTTGCATTTTTCTAAAATCAGTTGGATGACCACTAGCAGCTCCCAAAGATCTTGTCAGGAATTGTTGTCTTCTGTAAACAGGCGAAGAAGCCAACATAAAACTTCTTGCACAACGCAAGAAGGCTACCTGAGAAGTCATGCCATGTTTGATAAACATGATCAAAAGGCAGCCCCTATCACAACCCAAGCAACAATTATATTTAACCCTCCAGAATAGACAAGTTAAACATTCTACTGTCAGAAGCAGAAAGGGCACCAAACATTCTACTGTCAGAAGCAGAAAGAGTACCAAATGTTAAATTTTACTTCTACATCAAAAAATTTGGTAAGGAAAAAAAAATGAAAAGATTTCTACATAAAAAAGACTTCCAAAAGTCAAACGAAGAAACAACAAATTGAACCAGTAGCAACCCAGGAGATTGATTCGTGGTATTATATTTTTATTTAAGAATGTTCAGAAGTTGACAGATAACACACCGCTCGCTCTTCAGGAGAAATTGATGCCATAATCAAATAATTCTACACTGACATTACTATTCAATTGAATTCCAGTATAAGTATCACGAGGTACTTCTTCAATAATCAAAGCTAGCAAAACTCAGAAAATAAAAAAGCAAATGACGACTTTAATACCTGAAAACAATCAACAAGGAAGTCCTGCAAGCTTTTAATCACCGCAGGTTCAATGCTTCAAACCCACTGTTTCCAGAATCAGAGAGTTTCGGCGGTTTTGCAGAGAATAAAAACAGAAATCAGGAGCGGTGGGAACGTTCGGCTCTTTCTTTTGTTTTCGGGAAAATTGCACATAGACGCTGACTATAGGAAAATACGAAAAAAATAAAATACTTCCTTAGAATATCAGATGCTTGAGTAGCAAATTTATTTGAGAAGTTTTTGACAAGAGTAATATCATCCTGAATTTTTTTTTATGTTAATATTGCCCTAAAAGTTTCAAAACGTAGCAATATTATTCATTTCTGTCAAAAAAAATTAATGCTCAACGTTAATTTTTGACGATTAACGTTACTTTTTTAACGGAATAAAGCAACATTGCCAAATTTTGAATGATAAATATTGTTTCAAGATTACTAATAGTGCATTAAAGAGGAAAAAATGTAAATTTTTAAAAAAGTTGTAAATTCTATTTGTGTAATGATAATTCTTGTTTTAGGATTTGAACTAGTGCATTAAAAAGGAAAAAGTGTAAATTTAAAAAAAAATTGTGAATTCCGTTTGTGAAATGGTAATTTTTGTTTTAAAATTTGTTAATACTATTAAAAAAATGTTAAAAAGAATATATATATTTATTGATGTGTGTGTCTATATATATATATATATATATATATATATATATATATGAAAAGAATCAAGTGGTTAGGCCCTATAGATGTGTCGGGGTTGGGGGTTTGAACCTCAACCCCACACTTCCAATGAATTATTATTTTTTTTAAGACAAAACCTCATAAAGAAAAGAAAAAAACCCCACCTCCTTTACCGGTGGCTGTAGGCGGGCACCTAATGGCAGACAGCGGTGGTCCGCTGTTGAGGGTTTTTTATATTTTAATTTATTACCTCAAAGTTTTTTTACAAATTCAGTTGGCTTCTCGGGGTTTTACAAATTCAAATCATATTTATATGGATTTTCCCTTAAATAAAAAAAATTACTCTCTCCGATCCTAATTATAAGACATAGTTGATTTTTTTTAGAGATTAAGGAAGTTAATTAAATTATTTTAGAATATTTTTATTATTTTTTTTTCCTTCAGACTAAATAGTTTGATTAATAAACTAATATATAATCCAAAAGAACACAATATATAAAATAATTAAGTAACTTATTTAATTTTATTAATCTCTCCAAAGATAATCAACTGCTCACTCTGGTTCTTATTATAAGGTACAAATACTATTTTTCACAAATTAAAGAATGGAAGTTAAGTCATTAATTAGGTCCAAAATTAATAAATATTTCCAACCTTACCCCTACTTTAATGATGGAGATTTAAATAAATTAGTTAAAAACGAGGGCATAATAAGAAAATAGTAATAAATAAGTTGGTTAAAATAAGTTGGTGCCTTATAATAAGGATAAAAAAACGTTGGTAGTTGGTGCCTTATAATGAGGATCAGAAGGAATACCTGATCCTATTTATAAGTCCATTTTAGCTAAATCACACATACTAAGGAATTGTAGTTAGCTCAATGATTATGAGGTAAAATTTTAATTTTATTTTCATTTATGAATGAGTATTTTTCAACTTTTTCTTCTCTCTCTATTTTTATTGGTACAATTTACCATCTCATTTATTACTTAAAAAATGATTTATAAATAAGACTAAATTTTTTCGGACTTATAAATAGAAACAAAAAATGAATAATGAATAGTATGTTTTATAATTAGTAGAAGGAGGTAGTAATTTGTCGATAATTTTCGCACATCGAGATTAGGGTCTTTGCCCTCCTCCAAGTCAAGTTTTTTTTTTTTTTTTTTTCTGCCAAGCCCAGAGTAGTCCTTACTCTCGCAGCAAGTGGAAACGGAAGCAAGGTGGGAAGGGCGATGGCTCCTCCAATTTCTGATATGAAGATGAATGCGATAAGGTCAGGGATTGTGGTGCTGGGAGCCTTGGCTTTTGGCTACTTGAGTTTACAGATCGGATTCAAGCCTTATCTTGAGAATGCTAAGCTGCATGCCCTCCAACAACAATCTGACCCCCCTCCGCCTTCTCAAGAATCTGCTTTCTCTCACTCTGATTCATAGACTAGTACGTCTTCTTTCACAGCGGGTGTGTGGTGTTAGTTAACATATGTTTTTTTCGGATAGTGCTCGTGTGTAAGGGGACGTGTATCTTACTTTACTTGATCTAAGTCTCTGTTTATAATGAGAGAAAGGAAAGAAGAGCGAGGGAGAGTTTAGTATCCTGACTTAAGTATTTCTACCAGTCTAAGTATATTGATATGCTGATTGAGCCAAAGCTCAATTTGCTACGGAATCCCCAACAGCATTTGCAGCCGGAAGCTTATTCAATCTTATAAGACTAGTGCGTGTTCTTTTTGCACTGCTTGATGCATTTATATTTGGATTGTTATTTATTATGCGAAACTCGAATAAAGTTGTCAATTTTTTGGCCAATAAAATGGAGATGTCATGGTCCTGTTATCTTCCTTTGTTTTCAGAAGGAAAAGAATATGTGATTGGTAGATAAAAAATCTTGTTCTTCTTTCTCTACACTTGTATTTAATGGAATTAACAGTAGGTGCGTTCTTGGTTGGGTGGGAACTGTGTTGTTTTTGGATTATACTATGTTGTTAAGCTGAGAAGTCTTTAGTTAGGTGGTAGTTCATCTGTTTGTGTCATCACTCTAATTAATGTTTATATTCATTATGATAAAATAACAGACACAAGATTATTGAAATGAAATATGTAATGTTTTAAAGGATAATGCCCCGCCATAGCAGAAATTAGGATTTTGATTCTGACTCATGAGAAGGTCCTCAACCTCACAGGTTGCATGCTTGGTCTGTTGAGTTATTGCTCCCAGATACAATCATAGATTTTCCATATAGCGCATCTGTAACATATTGAACTGAGTTTCCTGTTGGTTACATTTTTGGGTAGTGTTTTTGCTAGCTGCTTTTCTCATGGGGGATTAAAGCACTTATTTCTCCTGATCAAATAAATGCATCATCTCTATTTTAATGAAGAGTTGAACTGTGAGAAACTTGTTCTTCTGTATCCATTTCATTTACATCTGTCTCCACATAGGTAGTGTAGCATTGATATGCTAGGTGTTCATATAAAGATAGATGGAAAATGCCTTATTTCTGTTGTTGTATTCCTTTTCTTTACTCTGCCTGACGAGGGTGTTTAATTAGTTCATCATAATTTAAGCCTCAGTTTTAGCTAACTGGATTGTATTACTCATCATAAGATAGTCTTGCTTTTGTTCTCTGTAATTGTGTGCATGGGTAAATTTGTACGGAAGTAAAGAGAACCTGTCTTTTGTGTTAGCTTCAAAATCACATTTAATGCAAGTGAAGTTGATCCAAAAGACAAAACTGTTAGTATTCCAATCCAACTACACCTTAATCTTGTGACCATTTTTTATTTGGTTGATAGATTCGGTAGTATCAACTGGGAAAGCACAAAGATGCTGTATTGCTAAACCCTAAACTCTAAATCCTTATACTTTGTAGCTGAGCTGAACTGTTAAGCAGTACAACATCTTTGAGTCTTTGTCCTTCCCTAGTTGATACTGCTGAATCCATACTTTGTTGCTGAAATTAACTGTTAATTATATATAAGCCTTGGCCCAATCAATGTAACTAGTTCAGTTAGGTTTTGTCGGGTCATAACTAAGTTTGTTATGTGTTGCTGGACTATATAGCAGTATAACTAGTGAATAATGGATGAAAAATCACTTTCATCTCCAAACTCTCTCTCTAATGAGGAGCTTGATCATAAGCTACTATATACTACTCCTCCGATCCTTAATATTAGATATATTTGTAAAGTTGACCTTGTTCCTAAATATAAGACATAATTTTCATATTTGTCAATGTTTTCTTAATTTATTTATGTTGATGCTCCCTCAACTATAATCAAGGAGGAAAGTGAAGGAAGGAATTAAAGGAGATGACTAGGGTAGGGTGTTTTAGAAAATATATATAATATTAACTAACTTAGCTAACTTCCTTAATATAATTAAATTAGGTAAATATGTCTTATATTACAGACCGTAGGAGTATTTTGGAGTTGTTTTAAATGCTTGAAGCTGGAAAATGAATAAGGTTGTGCTCCTACATTCCTTGTTGTAGATAGTCGTACTTTAGCATCACTTCTAGGGTTGGCTTTATGCCTTTTCTGCACAACCTTGGTGGAGGGAGAGGAAGGCCTCAACACTTGCAATTTTCTTCCTCTCAAGCAAGTGACATGTTTACATATTTGCATCTTAAGACACTAAATTGCTCCAAAATGGGTGACAATGGAAATTGGAGATACGGAAGGGATTGTCATTTGGAGACTGATGGGAACTTAAGTGAGATGGGTAACCCTACCCATCTCCAAAAGCTAGTTGTTGATTTGTGAGAACACACTCAATTAAACACTGCATTGCAAAATACTACCTCTATTACTTGACATAAGAGCCAGTTTTTACATTAAAGTATTTATATTTATCATTTTTTAAACTAATTTGTTTGACTTATAAACTAATATATAATCTAATGATGCACAACATATTATATGATTAAGTAGTTCATTTAGCTTCCTTAACCTCTCTCAAAAAATTTAATTTGTTCTCATATTAAGGACCAGAGGGAGTATGTAAGATCAATATGGGTACCTATAATACCAAGTCTCCCTAAGAGACATGGCCAGGTGATAACTGGGCTAGGTTCAAAATGGGAGATGCTGTGTTATCAGAATCCTTGTGCAGCTCCGCAACATCAAAATTGAAGGTGCTGAATGCAACACACATGAATGCTCATACAAAAGAAGATGCGCATTCATCTGTCTATTATCTTGGTCCTCATGTGGGTCCTGCACCAACCCAACGCCCAGATTGCAGTCACTGGTTGCCTTGCCTACCTGGAGTAGAGTACCTGATGCTTGGGAATGAGCTTCTTTATGCATTGTTCCTAAAATATGAAGCTTCTGGCTCAAGCAAAACTCCCACCAGTCACTAATTTCATTCCTTCACACTCAAAAAAAGCCTTTTTAATTATTGTGCATGGATTTATGGACTGTTCTGTACAGAAAAGTCTTCAATGACAAATTCTTGGGCAGTTTCACTATAAAGATCTGTATAGAGAATCAGTTATGAAGAGTCTTGCCAACATGTTAATGATGGGTCTTTTGAATTGTTTATTTTTTTTTTATACTAGGGTCTTTTGAATTGTGTATGTGACAAAGTTACAAATCTATTCGTGATTGGCTTGTGTATCTATCAAGTAACTAGTAATAGTATTGACCAAAAGGTTTGCAGCTTTGCGCGTCATTAGAATTAACTAATTCTGGGTAATCAGTGGAGGCTTTTTTTGGTCACATCCATAAAAACAGATTTTCATTTATGTTTTCATAGGGTAATGCGTAATGTTAAACTGCTGCCGAAGTTAGAGTCAAAGTTGGCCACTCTGTAGGATCAGCAAGAATTAATGGATGTGCTACCTTTGTTGAAAAAGACTAGAGATATTACTAAAGTTAGATTTTTTATTTCTTCAAGTTTAGCAACAGGGCATATATTATTTTTTTTCAGGTAAAAAATATTCTATTAATATATGGGTCAGTTACTGAGAAAGTTGTTGGCATATTAAATAAATTAAATTCAACCGATAAATCATTGGATTTTTCTTTAGGTAGAGGTCCTCTCATTATCTTTATTTCTTATTATCTCTTATGAGTTCATTTGAGCCGTTGATTGTGAAAATGAGAAAAAACTATTATGACCTTTTATATTGATTGATTGATATGATTTAGAGAATATGAGAAACAATGAGAAAAAGATAATAAGAGAAACCTGACCCTTTTTCTCTACTATCATTACCGTCCAGGCTAAAGACCATAAATGCTCGGTCCTTTCAGAATGAAGGGACTATAAACCCAAAAATGAAAGGAAAAGTGAAAGGAAAAAAAGAAATATAATTTTAACTTCCAAACTAAATTTAATAATTGTAAATTCAAAATTTGGTTTTAAAATTTACAATTTTGAATTAAAATTTCATATAATCATTTGTAAAATAAATTTAAACCTTAAAATTTTTAAAAGAAAAATTCACAGATTCTTTTGTTTAATTAATGAAAACCATTTTTTTGCCCCCCTTTCTTTTATATCTGACCTAGCAAAAATTTACAGCCACAAAATTCAAAGGAGCCATATCCTTTAAGAAAACACTCATAGAAGATACCAAAAGGGTGAAGACACTAGGAATCCAATATATTCTTTTTTTTTTTTTTTGGCAACAAGAATCCCATATATTTTTCTTTTAAGCTTAAGTACTAAGGTACTTTTCGACGACTGGCACACACGCTATTCTGCGCTATTGTGAGTTGACATTCACCTGTTTTTGGTTCAAAATCTTTTAGACAGATTTGTAACATACAAATTTAAACAAGTTAATCATGATTATAAAATACATAAGACATTCTTTTAATCAACTTCATTATAATAATTTTTTATAGCTAATTATAACGAAAAACTCCATTAACCTGCTAATCTGTTTAAGGTAATAAAAATGAAACTTAAGATTAGTCTCATCAATAAAAATCAACCACAGACGTGAGAATTGTCAGAAATACTGTAGTGGGGCCCCCAGCAACAAGTTGCACAACATGCAGATCCCACTATCACTCATCCAAACGGGGCTTTTTATTTACATATCATGTTGGTTCAATCTTGACCGTGAGCAAATCACCAGAAGGATATATAAACCTAAAGATAAGGACCTTGTGTTTTAAAACTATATGCTGATACTTATATGTCCTGACTTGAAAAATTATGAACCATATAACATGATGTTTTACTGTTATTGGAGATAACTCGATGAGTGAGAGAGAGAGAGAGAGAAAGCTTTTCACAACCAAGTAATGCTTGAGATTGAGTCTATCCTGGATTAGATATCTGGATATGGGCTGTTGCCTACTGTTTCTCTCATCTCCTTATACTTCAAAAGGATAATTATCCACTACACAACACAACTCCATGATTCTTGTGGGTCTCAGCCAGATTGGCCAACTGTGACCATACGGGCCCCACCAACCCACATGCCCATACACAACCTTATAACTCTCCCCATCCTCTCACACACCCTTTTGCTCCTTTATAAAATCCCCTTCTCTACTTATTAGTACTTATCTCTCTCAAAGTTACATCCTTTTTGTGGTTTCAGAACAGAGAAAATACCGAGTTGAGTTCTTCATCGGGTGATGGATGTTGCTGTGGAGCTTGAAGATGATCTCTTTTTTGCAGACTTGAGCAAGCAGATTTCTCTGCTGATTATGGATGAAGATGAACAAGAAGACCCACTTTCTTGTTCTCCTCCTGAACCCCTTCAAGTTCATACCTTTTTCATCTATAAAACTTAAGCTTGTAGGTTATATTGATGTGTGTATATACCCAATCTGAACATGCCATAATTAACTTGTGTCTTCTTCTTCTTGTTCAGGTATTCTCTGGAGCAATAATTCATCCTCCTCCTCTATCTGTGATAGTGTACGAGCAGGGTGTGAGAAGAGCAAGCAAAGGGACAGGAGTGTTCATCCCTCAGTCCACACAACCAAGAAGGAGGCACAGAAGAGGAAGATCTGGTTCATATGCAAAACATTTGAAGCAATCTGAAGATACAAGAATGGTTTCTCAGGCTCCTAATAATAATAACAGTTATTCTTTCAGATCCAGAAATGGCTAATGCCGACAACAGATCTGTCCCCCCAACAAAACAGAACAAGTTTGATATAAATCCTAATGATTTTATATTCCTTTGTCAAGTTCGGTAGACTACTATTATTTATCATGGCTCTGATTCTTTAGTCTTTAGGCAATAAATTATAGTATATTGTTTTGGTGATTGATGAAATATATATATAGGTTTTTACTGATTATGTACATGGGAAGCCTTATGATATGGTCTATTCTAGTGGTAATTAAGTGTATTATCCATGGAGGAAGGCTCATCCAAAGTTTTGTGCCTTTCCAACATGTGGACAAGTATGGGTGTTTTTACAGTTTGACTACTCTGTATGAAACTAGGTATTTGTTTAAGTGATAAGCTTGTCCTTGATTACTCAATAATATCATTAATCATACTGTTATTTCTTAACAACTTGCCTTTTCACCATATAATTGCAAATCCCTGCTTTTCTGCCTTCTGCTATTCTCAGGCTTGTACTTGAAGATGGAAGAAACTATGTTCTCTAGTGGGATCTCTTATCTTTTTTTGGTCGAAGTGGGATCTCTTATCTAAAAGCCTGCAAATTAAGAAAGGGATATTTCATTTCCTTGCAAGTCGTGCTCAATTAAAAGTAGTGATGAAAATTGAAAACCTTCAGTTATAATAAAGAAAAAAATACAAAAAGAAACTTTTGAGAAATTTGGTTTCGTGTAAGAAAGAAAGAGTGATTAAAAACTACTTTTTCGCCCCATGCATCCATGCACCAGACTCTGCCACGCCTAGTTGGCAAACTATATAGGAATATGATTGCAACTTGCAAGCATAACTTTTGGATGTGCTTTTAATCATTGAGTTGTCAATTATTCTGGTTTCACTATTACTAACCCGACCGTCAAGACTTTAATCATTTTCACCCTAGTAATTGCTGTTCATTATATCGAATCAAATAAATGAAAACAATATACTTAGCATCTGGTGTTTATTCACTTGATTATATTCCTCATAAACTTTCCGGAGCAATACTAAGATTTGGTGTTACTAATGTCCTATAATAGTTGCCGTTTAATGTTTATTAAAATTATTAATTAATTATATTTTTCATGTCGTTCCTCTTTTCTATTATTCTATTGTAAAAGAGATCTATCTTTGAGACTCGTTAAACATCGTTATCTTATTTTCCTCATGATTGAATCAGATGTTGATTGATAGGGAAAGAAGCAGTAAGGGATTGGTACAGTTCTGATACCCCTACATCCATATTCAACATTTCGACACAATAGGAAAAATAATTGGTGTAATACTGTTATTTGGATACAAATTCTTTATTGCCTTGAAATAATTTTGCTTTTTATATCTATTTGGTAGTACACAAAAATGATTTTCAAAATACACACAATATCTTGTTGCATCCCATTTTAAATGCAGTGTTGAATCACCATCCTGTACCACATCAGATATATCTTGAAGGGCATTTTTTTTATGGAAAAAAAAAAAACACTTTTCAAGTTCATTTCAACCCAGCTTGCAAACAAGTCATGTGAAACCATCTTCATCTTATAAAAGACCCAGACAGTCCCAACCAACGGACGCCACTGATCAAGTGTCGGCTACTGATAAGGGGAGTTGATCCCAAATACTTCTTCAATCCTAAATATCCGCAATTCCCACTATAAACTAGATTCTATATTTAAATTCTGAGTTAGAAGCATGTAGATATCGACGATTGTTCATTTATGAGCTTAATTTGTTTATCCTCAATAAACTATGCTCATCTTTAAATTTATCCAGTACTAAATCGCTTTATGCTCAAGGGACAAGGAATACCTTGCTTCGCAATCTTAAAAGGAATCAAACCAGAATATGTTGATTAAAAGTTCTTGGGTGATGATGATGAGAATGGGACATGACCTTAATCTACTAACAAATCTAACCTCTTGCAAGTTCTTTCTTTAACCATCTGTTAGTTCCTTCCACGAGTTCAGTAGATAGAGCAAGAAAACCATTTCACGCTGGTTTTCAATCTTTAGAAGATTTTACCGAAACGGCAAAATCATATTACTCTCACGGAGTTGCTAGATTCTTAGATTACAGAGAGTCGTCGATTAAAGAGAGAAAGCACGTAACCTTGGTATTATTTGACCGAAATGGGCAATGTTCTTGCATATAGAGGAAACTATAAACAAAGGCCGATACCCATGCATGTTTAACATCTATACTAATCTGACAAGTTCATTAAATAATCTCCCGGGAGGAGAAAGCTCTGGCTCTGCAAATTGTTGACAATTCTTGAGACTTCATGGACCACAGTAATGACAGTGCCGGATGCATATACCAACGGGTAAATTGGTTTACAAAGCCATCCCTTGCACTGCATACGCTTCTTCTTGGACAAGTGAGACGACACGCTATAGCCAAGCTAAGTCTTGACCTCATCCTGTCCACTCTGCATGTTAAAAATTGAGAATACGGAAAGAATCAGCCAAATTTCAAGAAATCACATAATTTTTTTAAGGGCTGAAGGTAGGGAATTAGATGGATGTATTAACCTCAACATGTGGTTGAGGATATTCCAATGGACTAACAGCCGCGCTGGAAACTGGTGCAGGTGGAATTGGTCTAACGTCATGAATGACAACTCCACTCTCTTCCTTAACAGTAGAGAGAAGAGACTGTCCACCACCACTTTCTTGGACAGTCTTTCCTTTAAAGGGGAAGCCAGAAGTTCCCACGGTAGAGCTAGGCATGGGAGGAGAAGCAGTAGCCCGTTTTGAGGGGAGATCAAGGCGTTCAATCATCCGTGCAACACCAGCAATGCCAGCATTCATCTCACGTTGAACACCTTTACTCAGCTCTTTTACTGAAGCATTACGAGCAAGTAACTTCTCTTTAAGGCCACGTGTACTTTTTGAAATAGTTTCTTTATATCTGGTTCAAGGTTTTAATACCCAAAGAAAAAAAAAATCGTCAGTTGGATAATCATAGGAGCCTCTGGGATTAAAGGTATAAATTTGTTTACCTAGCTGAAGCAGCAGAAAATTTGGTCTTGATGGACTCAGGGAAGGTAAACATCTCAGAAGTGTTCAGTCTTCTCACACTCTCAGAAGGTGGCTGGCTATGAAGAACCCTGAATACAACCCAAGAGATGGTAAACACAAGAATAATTGATGCTCTAGGACATGCCATAAACCTCCGCTTAAAGAACTTATGCCACTGCTTTATAGTTCATATTAAAAGTTTGATAGAACCAATACCTGGCTTTGAAAGGGTCATCAGTTTCAGGAGTGGCATTTCTTGTAATTGCTTCAACAGTGGAAGAGGCAGATGGTGGGGGTTGAACGTCTGAAGCAGGACCAGAATTAGGTGAACCACCTCCATAAGGTGAAGTTGCACGCACTGGTTGCAGCCCGGAGACATGCAATGAAGAGTCAGGTACAGGAATCTGAGATGGACCCACTCCAGATGATCTTTGCATTTCCCGTCTACGAAAATAATGTGCTCTACTTGCAGCAGCAACTAGGTGCTGCATAATTTGTTCATCAAAATCAGAGTCATCTGAACAAGAATCATCCTGCAGTAGTATGTTGATCCTCTTGTCAAATAGACTGACACTGCATTAAATGAATAAATACAAATACATAATGAATTAGAAAATAGTTTCATAACAAACGGAAATATTGCTCACGTGTTCTGCACTATGCCGTTCAATGGGGATACGAGGATATGGGAATGCAGAGGAGTATGAGCTTCTTGACCTTGCACGTTTTTCAGCTTCCACTGCTGCTAGAAGTTCTTGGCTGCAAGATTGGTGGTTAATGAAAGTCAAAAACCATACCAACACAAGACATTCAAGAAAGAGACAGAAATTTTCCAAGAGAAAATAAAATATATACTTGGCTGGGTCTTTCAAAACGAGCATCTGCCAACAGATTGGACACTCTTTGCTTCTCTGAGACCTAAAGATAAAAAAATGACATGTTAGAAGCAGCCCACTACATTATTGTCTATGTGGATGAAAAGCATAGATCCAGTTTATTATACTGAAAACAAACATAATCTTCCTACAGAGCAGTCAATCTTACCATTCAAGAATACAGTGCAGATGATATTCATGTTTGCAATTTGTTATCTGAAAATTTAAAGGAGGTTTGTCAATAATATGTTGAACATTTAAAAATAAGACATTAATTAAAAGGTTCTCCAATAAATCTATGAAATGTGGATTGCAGAGGGAGTTTATTAAAAGGTTCAATCATGTAATGCTGCATTGTGAAAATTCCGCTTCTCAAATTCCATTAAACTGTGCCTAAGTTTCCTCTGTTGCAAACTTTCTTTTGTAAATCGATAGGATGCAGCTAATCCATGCACAAAGAACAGCTTATTTAAGAGCAACAGCCAAATAGCCATCAAAATTTACACATGGATACAGATAGGAACCTCATTTTCCTTGAGAAATTCAACAATCAGAATTCTCATATAACCATCATGATCAAGATGTCAAGTTTAAGTTGTGCAACGAAAAGAGAAAAACAACACACACAACTTCCTCCTGCAAATATGCAGGAAATCACATGGACAGTTCACTTATTCTGGTTGATTCAAAGTGAACAGTTTCTTGTTCTGAATCCACAAACAGATCTAGATCACATGTTAAATTCATAGGTATAATATATTGAATAGATAATTAAATTTAGTCATCAAGCATGCGTATACTCAGAAGGAAGCACATGCAATATATATTTTTTGGGTTGCTTCGATTTTAATCATTCCTCATTCTGCTTAAATAACTAACACATTGAAAAAGTTCCCCAGCATTTGTATCAGTAAAAACTGGCACAAACTGATCCATACTGATACCTTAAAAAGATAATATAGTAAAGTTACATTTTTCATTAAGTTCCTAACTCCTCGAAGACAAAATGACCCAGAATATACAAAACGAGGTTCATGGTGGAGGCATGTCAAAATTCCGAAGCACATCAAGCTCTTAAATCAAGGAACATAAAGAACTGAACAGAATTACAAAGCCGGCCATGGCACATCCTTCAATACCGAAGGAGGAATAAGATTAGAACAATGTGGCAACAAACATCTCAGGCCCAATAAAATGAGGCAAAATTATGACTTGGTTCTAGACTGATCCTGCTTCCGAAGGGAGCGAATTCCCAAAACGATTCAACAAATCAGTCCGAGGGAATACAATCACTCGTCAAAGCGTATAACTCAACACAAACCCGAATGCATATACTAAACATAGAAGAAGTGGAGTGAATCAACACAAAAGAGGGTTCAGATCATACAGTAGCAGGGTCATCGGTGCTGAAGGGCTCTAAACAAATACTGCAGGAGTCCTCGGAACCGTCGTCGAAAGCAGCAGAAGAGGATGAAGCCGATGTGGGAAGAATGTCGAACAGAGGTGGAGGAGAAGGAGGAACAGATGATGAAGAGGTGAAACTATCCATGGAGAGCAAACCCAAAGAAGGAAGGAAGGAGACTTGAGATGAAGGAGAATAGGAGGCAGGAGGGCAAGAAGGAAAGAGCCCTAAAAAATAGTAGAGAGAAAGTAATGGGTCAAAGTAAAGAATGGCGCAAAGACGATAACAAAGGGAAGCGGTCAGGAGACGCTGGAACAATCCGGTTCAGGGGTTCACATTACATACACATCATCTCTTATGTGTTTGTTATGTGCTCAACCATCTAACAAAGTGATGAGTATATTTTTTTTATTTTTTTAAAATTTTTATATACTGTATTTATTTATATTTAAATTATATGCTGCTTTTTAGATTTTTTTTTTTCACCCAGCATCTCAAATTAATTAGTTTCCAGTTTTGCATTCAGTAATATTTATCTGTAACACTAGTATCATAAAAACTAATTAATTTGAAACGCTGGTGAGAAAAACATTTCAAAAAATAATATGTAATTTAAATATAAATAAATACAATGTAAAAAAATTTTAAAAAAATATGCTCATCTCTCTCCGGATGAGCATATAAAAAGCACATAACAAATGTGTATGTAATGTGGATTCTCCGGTTCACACGGTTTGATGAAATCAACCTTATTCTATTTATTTATTTACGGTTAAAATAATTAATCTTTTGTTCAGATTTAACTTCACTTTTGTGTGGTTGTGAAATACTCCCTCCTCCTCTGACCTTGCCCAACGAGTAAAGATGGGCGGCTTGGGCTTCGTAAAAGTGAGATCATTTAGATACGGTTCTTTTTTACCCCAACCTATGTGAGCCCAACCCACTATGGGTTTGACTGTTTTATATATTTTATTTTCCTAAAAGAAAATATGTGACTTCTCTTTTTTTATCAAGAATATGTGACTTCTCTAAGTATATTGTACAATTTAACACCGTTAATATCAACTAATTATTTAATGTTAATGACGGCTTTTGGAATTATGTTTGTTAATGTGCTAACTTATGATGAATGTTTAATTTGTAATGTTTAAAAGTGTGAATTTGATGCACCATATGATTTTGTAATGTATTTTAATTTTTTTTATCGTTTAGGTCTGTAAAAAAAAAAAATCAGTATGATGTTTAAAAAGGAAATTGAAAAACGCAGTATAATTTTTTTTAACAAAATAAAAATAATATAGGTTGGACGGGTTATGGGTATTAACATCTGCAGCAAGAGAGGGATTATTGGCGTGTTTGGTAGGGCACGATGGATGGACAGCACGCACTGAGGGATCATGAAGATGAATTTCGGTGAACTTCGCAGAAAGTGTCTCAAAAGAAATAATATTTTTATTGGTACTGTGATGCTCTCTCTTTCTCTTCTTCAGACATGACACACAAGCTTGTCTTAACGTGAATCCCACTGCACTTCCATTATCAGATAACTTATGTACCTGTAATTCTCAACTGCTCTCAATGCACCAATTATCACCTCACTCTCAAGTCTCAACCCTATTTCTTCACATCAAAGTACCAATCATGGCCTGCCTCTCATTTCTCAGCCCTCATCATTCACAAGTCAGAACCATCTCAAACCACCTAACTCCTTATGCCCCTGGCTTGTAGGACCTTGCTTCTTTATATGGAAAATTGCTCTCTTTCTCTGGTAAACATGTTTTATGCAGAGAGTTCAAACTTGGTACAGGCTTCTTGTAGGAACATCATGAAGTTGAGATTTTTTTTCTTTGGTAATATAATAGCAGATTATTTGTAATTACAATGCGAGTTAAAGCTAGTACAGTGTTATTTTTGGTAGCTTAGATTTTTTTTCTACTTCAAATTTGGTTTAGAGCGTTGTGTTTCTTGTACATAGTTGTTTCAGTAGCACAAAATAAGGTTCCGTTTGGTTGAAGGAAAATTTGAAGAAGAAAAAGAATTTAGAAGAGGGAAAGGAAGGGAAAAGAAGATTTTAAAAGATGAGGGAAGATGACTTGAGATATGATGAGTTGTTTGGTTGGAATAAAATGAAGGGGTGATAGTTGATAAAGAATTAGGAAATGTCTATTTTACCCTCAAAAGTAATTAATTCAAAATAAAAAAAAAATATTTTTTTGCTAAAATATATTTTTAAAAATTATGCAGTTCGAACTTCTCGAAAAAAACCCCGCCAAGTTTGAAATTTCTCGTTAAATTTGAACTTTTCCGCCAAGTTCGAACTTTCCTGCCAAGTCTGAACTTTCCGCCAAGTTTAAATTTGAGGGGTAAATTTGTCAAAAAATATGAATAGTGATGTAGTAACTTAAAATCCCACCAATTTTGGTGGGATATGATCTTCCCACATATGAAAAAAGATTGATAAGCCCGAAAACTCAAGTTCAACAAAGATTTAGACTAAATTACGTACCAAATAAAAGAATTTGTTTAAATTCTTGCCCCTTCCCACCAATTTTTTCAACCAAACAACACATGGCAAAGAATCGAACTTTGCCATTCACTAGAAGATAATCAAAACTTTTGACGATGACCCATCAATCACTCACTTGCAGACACAATGGAAATCACGTCTGTGCTTACTGACAAGGTCAGGTAAAATTACATGGGATGCAGCTGGAAGCAGAAAAAGGCATCTGGGAAAAAGTCAGTTCATGATATTACCCCACGTCCCTCCAAAATAAAACAGAGAACGCAAAGCTCACTCACCTCTTTTCCGTAACAAATACGCCTTAAATTAGGGACCCAAATATTCGTGACTGTGGCTTGTTGAAATATTCTCAGATACTCAAAACCCAACAAAGAGGGACGAGTTGCGATTTATCTAGTTAAGGTTGGAGTTGGTAGATGCCTTGGATCACACGCCGATGGCTCTCTCCCCTCTTGTACTTGAAGTCTTTCTTGTCATCGCATTAGCAAGCTTCCTCTGTTCACCGCCAACTGACCAGAGAAGACAATTTGATTGTAAAAAGAAGCTAGTGTTGAACTGGTCCTAGCATTGATTGCAACCCTTGTGTATCAGCTGGTATAGATTTTTTTAATTAAATTACACCACTTCCATTTTTAACATTAGATACAATTGATTTTTTTTTAAGAAAGACTAAGAAAGTTAACAAGATTAGTTAATAATAGTTTCAAATTAGTTTAAAAAAATGTCAATAAAGAAATTATGGAAATTAAAAATAAGAGTAGGAGGAAAAACTCTCAAAAATAGTAAAAATATTTATTATTTATAGAAGTTTTCAAACAAGTATTCCCTTTTTTCCCCTTCTCTCCATCGAGAGAGATAGCCTTAAACTATGTTATATTTGGCTTCATTAATGTCTAATAACGAGGAGTCGAGGTGCTATTACTTCCGGCCTTAATTATAAGATAAAGTTGATTTTTTTAGAGCGATTAAGGAAACTATATAAATTACCTAATCATTTTATATATTGTGTATTCTTAGATTATATATTAATTTATTAGTCAAACTAATTAATTTAAAGAAAAAATAAAAATACTCTAAAATAATTTAATTAACTTCCTTAATTTCTTAAAAAAATTAATTATATCTTATAATTATAATTAGCTCAGGGAGTATTATTTATTTAAATCGAACTTGTCTGATCCTGGTTGACCGCGCCGTTTTGACTCTGGCCAATGCTACGCGTCGTTTTATCGAGAAACAGTTATCATCATCTACGTTAATACTTCTCCGTCACTCTGCGCTTTGCAACTGAGAGGCCATGGATGCCCTCTTCAATGCACGGCTTCTTCCCATTTCCTTTGAGAAGCCTACTCCTACTTGTTTTCTTTCTCACTCACAAAATCGTACCTTCAATTTTTTCTTTTCCATGTACCACACCAATCCTGGTCTCCGCTTTATCTCCAAGTTCAGAACTCCACAATCCCTTTTAAATACGTCTTCCTTGGCCCACGGAGCAGTTGATAAAGTTGGTTCTCCTACGTTAAGGGAAATATGTGAAGAAAGTGTTCCCCGGCATATATTAGACAGGCAATCTCTGAACTTTTCCATTTTTTCCTCTCGCTTTTTTAAATTGCCCTCTCTTTAACCATGTTGTGTGTAGCGGATATGTTGATGAGACCAGAAATAACAAGTGGGTTTTGATGACTCTCTTTTGCCTATTCCTGGTTTTCCTGGGGGAACTATTGATTATATTTTGACTAAATGAGATGATTTGGGTATTTTGATATGTTTTAGGATGGAAGAAATTGGATATGTTATGCCTACAGATGTCCAGAGGCAGGCATTGCCTTCTCTTTTATCTGGTCGCGATTGCATACTTCATGCTCAGGTTAATTTGCTTCTTGGAGTTGCTTTCATTCTAATGAAACGGCAAGCATTGCCTATTGATGTAATCTTATATTATTTCTTCTGTAGACAGGTTCTGGGAAGACGCTTGCATACCTGCTTCTGATATATTCCGTCATAAACACTACAAAAACTGCTGTGCAAGCTCTTGTTGTGGTGCCCACTCGTGAACTTGGCATGCAAGTAATAATGCCAATGATGTTGTGATTGCATAATTACATTCTGATTACATTCAGTGCAATTTATCAGACGGGATTCCCTTGGAATTGACCCATACTAAAATTAAAATGATTTTTCTTTTTACAAGGTTGCAAAAGTTGCTAGGATGTTGGCAGCAAGTCCGACAGGGGTTGAGGAGGAGTGTGAGTCATGTACTGTCATGGCTCTTTTGGATGGAGGAACATTGAGAAGACACAAGAGTTGGCTAAAGGTACTGCTGCGGTACTTTAATGTCCATTGCATCTTTTCCTTTTACGAGCTGCATTCTGTGATTTTTTAACCAGATACAGATTTGGTGTAAGTGTTGTTGCTGCGCCTTTGAAAGTCTGTAGAAGAACCCGTCTTATATAAAGATTTTTTTTTTTTTTTTTTTTTTGATGTTGCAATAAGCACCTCTTTTCTGCTCATTAAGTTAATTTTCATCTAATCATTCAAATTTTAGGCAGAGCCTCCAATTATAGTGGTAGCAACGGTGGGGAGTTTATGCCACATAATTGAAAGACAATTTTTAAAGCTTGAATCTGTGCGGGTGTTAGTAGTTGATGAGGTAAAGTCTTTTGATCTTTGAAACTTGTTCTGCTGCCCTTTATACTCCTCGGTAATAAAGCAGGTTTTTTAATTCTTCTCTTGGATTTTTATCACAGATTATAATTTCGGATATTGAAGCTTTGTCTTTTTGTTTTCTTAGGTTGACTTTATTTTCAATTCTTCAAAGCAAGTCAGTTCCCTTCGAAAGCTTTTAAATTTGTATTCGTTGTGCAATAACCGGCAGACAGTTTTTGCCAGTGCATCTATACCTCAACACAGACGATTTCTTCATGATTGTGTGCAGCAGAAATGGACTAAGGTAAGCTGATATGTTTTTCTGTGAATTACCCTTAAGTATGCCACTGATTTCCTGATGGCCTTCTTTGTCTCATATTTATTTTCCAGAGTGACGTGGTCCATATTCATGTCAGCCCAGTTGAGCCCATGCCACCACGCCTGCATCATAGTTTTGTAGTAAGAGATCTTGAGTATCATAGCAACTTTATTATCCTTTCTTGAACACTGTTAGCCTATCTGCCTGCTACAATTATCTATACTCAATCACATCTTTACTGTAAATTACTTATTTCTTAAAGGCCTGTTGTTTATTTAGGCTATTGTCAATTGGTAATGTTGTTTTAATCAACAGGTATGTCATAGGAACAAGAAGCAACAAACCCTGTTATGTTTGATACAATCGGATGCACCTGAGTCAGGCATTATATTTGTCAGTGAGCAGGTCCTCTTCTTTTCCTCACATTATTATTTGAGTAAATCTCCTGTGCATGTTTATGGAATGCATGTTTAAGGAAAAAAATGTTCTAAATTCCATCATTAATATTCGCTGTTACAATAATGCAGTCTGCTCTTAAATAATTATTGCTCAATGCTATTTTATCAGTGCTATCTTGCTTATGTTATTATGGTATCAAGAGTAGGGACCATTAGGTAACTTATTTATGTAGATCTTTGGCCTTTTCAACTGTTTGAAGTCCATGCTAATCAGGTGCTTGGGAAACTAGGTAGAATTAAAGAATTTAAATGTCTTATGCTAGAACTTGGTTTCTTGTATAAAATTCTTAAGATCATTCAAATAATCAGCCTAATATGTCCTCATCTACTGTCTTTTGACCCAATCCATGTAGTTTTCTGAACGTTCTTTTTAGTCTGAATATTAGATTTTGATTTATGCAGTCTGAGAGGTCAAAACGGGCAGGATATGGTCCATCGACATCCCTTCTGATTGACTTTCTGAAGACTTCATATCATGGTCCTTTAGATATCCTCCTCCTTGAGGAAGACATGAATTTCCATTCACGAGCAGTTTCACTGTTGGTAAGTATCATTCTTTGCTTGGGCATTGATATGTGAGACTTAGACAAAAAAGTTATTACCATTTGAAAATCAAATTGAAACTGCTGGTCTTCAAGGTGCTTCGGCTATAAGCCAACCCTGAGTCAGTCGCAGATGTTCAAGAAAAAGCTGTCCTGTTTTCCCCAAAAAACTATCTCTCATATTCTTTTTCATGCTAAGCATGGCTCCATAATCCATATTTTCCATCTTTGATGCAGGAGGTAAGGAAAGGTGGCGGCTATCTTCTTGTAGCAACAGATATAGCTTCAAGAGGAGTTGACCTTCCAGAAATGTCTCACATTTACAACTTTGATCTGCCTAAGACTGCCGTAGATTATCTTCATCGGGCAGGTAGGACTTGTAGGAAACCTTTTTCTGACATGAAGTGTACTGTTACCACTCTCATTGTTCCAGAGGAGCGGTTTGTTCTCCAGAAGTATGAAAATGAGTTAATGTTCGGTTGTGAAGAACTTACTTTATAATCCACATCTTACACGCATATTAATCAGATGACATATTCTGCCCCAAATTGGCTTTATGATTAGTCTAAGTTATCCTTCCAACTTTCAGGTTATTTATTACTCATATTTGCAAACATTGCTTGGATTAAAAAATTTGATTTTTCTGATATTTTCATATTATATTTTGGAAATGTTTTGATCTTTTGTGAGTATGGATGAGTCCGAGTATTGCGTTTCCACCTTTTTTTATGTCCCTGTTAGGGATTAGAGGATAATCTTCGCAAATGACCTGAGTACCAAATAAGACTTTGCTAAGTATCATCTCAACCAATCATTTATTATTTGTGATTTTAATTTAAAACTTCAAATTGGCATGAGCTTTTATCCTTAATTGTGGCCGTGGGATGGAGAACTGACTACTGTTCACATGGCTGCTCCTCACTGACATTGTCAACCTAACATTTCTAGCATGAGGTTGGTTAATGCAAAACACTCCTCTCTATTGGAAATTAAGAAAGTGGGAAAAAAAAAAATCTTGTTTCTGTAACCTTCCTTGGTATCCCCTATTACTTTTTTCTGGGAAACAGAACCATGGTTGAATAACTTCTCATTCACCTGACATTTTGGCGCTTTCAGTGTGAATCTTACTCAATTTCTGTAGTTATTACTTATTTTCTGGAAATTGACCATTGATATTTATGGCAACAACAAAAAATAAACGTACTGACTCAATTTCAATATTTATTTTTCTCGATTCCCAACCTAATCCACATCAAAATAGATAAAAGGAAGGGAGAAATTATTATATTACGAATCCATCTTCGATTACTGAGTTCTTCAAAATAACTGTCACACCAGATCGAATGTAGAACCCTTCTGAAGATCTGTCAGCCTCTTGTATGCCCTGCAGTTCATATAAACCCAGAACTTTAAGTGCAAAAGTGACTGCAAATAATAACCATTTCTCTTGTTGCATCAATTCCAAAAGTTTTCATTTTATTTCTCTTGTAATTTTTTTAAGTTCTGTTGAAGTCATAGGACCTCCAAGCCTCAAATATTTTTCTTATTTAAAAATTCATCCACTTTACCGCTGAATTAAACACATCAATTTAGTCATGTTCTATCTTCCAATAATATTTACCATAACCAGCTGTAGTCTACTTCCCTAGAATGAAGATCGAAAAAATATACCTCTGAGTTCGCTATGATAACATTCTTTCCGATCCTGGCATTTTTGTCAATAATGCAGTCTCTGTAGATATGTGAGAAAAGCAATGAAGACAACAGTAAAAGAAAAATGGTTAGAACATAGATATGTGAGAAAAGCAATGAAGACAACAGTAAAAGAAAAATGGTTAGAACATAAAAGGATGCTAAGTTGTAGATTGTACTTGATCTTTGTATTTTCTCCTATTCCAATAGGTACTCTTCCCTCCGCTAACAGTGCTGCTATTTCTGAGTCTGTTTCATAGAAATCAGCACCAAGCATCACGGTATCCTGTTTACAATAATGATACAATAGAGCTAAGTGAGCACACCTGACAAATAAACAGATCAATATAAACCTGTAGAGAAAACTTATCAGAATATCACTGAACAAGAGACTCTGGAATGATTAATTCATTCTTAATGTGAGCAATTGAAGAATTATCATATATCTGATACTGCTGTTAAAATTGGAAATTGAGATACTAAACCTTCAAATGAACGTTTGAGTTTATTCTGGATCTGATTCCGACTACACTGTGATCTATCGAGGAATTGGTCAAGAAGCTTCCATGCGATATTATTGAATCAATAATCTGCACAAGGATGATAACTTTTGAATGGACTAATATTCATATGCTTCCAGAGGCATGAATCTATATATATCAAAAAGCCCTATAAACATCACGAATATTGATGTTCATTTTTCAAGTAGGATCAAAGGTAATTGATGGTTTGGTGGGCGAGGAGAAAGCTCTGACGTCTCTTTTTCTTCTTCCTCACTTCCCCGCTGGACCATTCTGTATTTTTTCCCTTGGCTCATCAAAGAACCCTCCATACCCCGGGAATACTATATGAAGCAAGAGATTTCGGGTGTGCTGCATATTGCTTTCTAGCGTTGATTCCTCGTCATATTTCGCCAAGAGTAAGTTCAAGGTTAGATTTACTAACCTTGCATTTGTCAATATTTGAAGGTGGTAAGTTCCTCCTTGATGTATACATTGGTTTTGCTGCGTCATAAAAGCTAAACCTGGGAGGCTGAATTGAACTATATTAGTGAATTGAGGTAGAAATAAATTAGTTAAGTAAATGTTTCATAAGTATTTCAACCCAGTCCACTATTTTATATAGATTCAATGAGCGAACTAATTTTGACAGCAAAAATCTCAATCATTCATTTAAATCTGTGAAGAAATTAGATCATTTTAAGGTTTGCGATTAAGTTGATTTCATATGTTTAACTGGACTATAGTCATCCTGGACAATTTCTCCCCAACTACAATTAAGCTTTGCTGAAGACCAAGAAAAGAAGCTTTGACTGATATAGTTGAGACTCACATGTTCAGTGAGGGCTAGATTGGCCTCAAAGAAGGATCTGATGGTTCCTATGTCTTCCCAGTAATCATTGAAGAGATACGCCTGCATGCATAATCTTCATTATAATAGTGAATAGTTATAATATGTGAAAAGTAAACTTTTAGATGGGCCCTGGTGTAAGTTTCCACTTTCTTTTCCACTCCACCCGAGTTAAAATATGAAGTGAATAGATGGTTATCTGGGCAAAATATGAATTTATGATATGATCTCTCCAAAAATTTGATTTACAACCTTCATATTTGAGCTCATGTGTGAGTTATGAGATGCATGTTTTTAATTTCTCCCCTTCTCAGGTATACTAAGCTTTATGGTGCAACAGAAAAAAGATGAATACAGTCGCGCCGTAAGTATTAAAAAAATCAGTGTTCTCAGATAATTATTCAGACCTTCATGTAGAATTCTCTGGCTGAGGCAGGAATGACCTCTGATCCAAAGTCATTGGCAGTTGGAAAACGCCACCTGGATGACATTTATTTATAGCACATAGCAAAACAGTTAGATTTATGTCAGGGAATCAAGTTCTTTTCCTTGCATATTTCAGTACTTCGAGCTAATTGTTCAATAGATAGTTATCAGCACCTTAATAGGTTAAGGAGTATTTCCTTCTTGAAAACGTACACTCCCATGGAAGCAATATATGGTTTCTTTTGAGCCTCCTCCCTTGAAAGGCCCAGCACTGTTGTATCTACTTGCTGAAATATGAGCAGCATTAACGTCATAAATCTATGAAACTTGTATTAGAAGTATGATCAAAAGGTTTACCATTGCTTTCAAATCTTCCCCCTTGGGCTTTTCACTGAATGAAAGGATCCTTCCTTTGTTGTCTATCTTCATCAGACCAAAATCTGAGGCCCGGCTACCATGAATGAACAGTAGATTTTCAAAATATATTATAAATGTATATTGATAATTATTGAAGTTGGATATGAAGAGAACAAGATCTATTATAGTGTGTTTGGTTTGAGAGGAAGGGATGCGAGAACTTTTACCAAATTGTCATTGATGAGAAGAAAGAGGGTTTTTGTCTTTTGTATAGTTATGGAATATTGAGAAATTTCCATGAGCAATTTGGTTAGAGTAAGGTAAAAATTTTCTCCTATCTCTTGCCCCTCAAACCAAATACACCCTTAGAGTTTGCTTGAGTAAATTGATACACCAGAAAACCAAATTCACTATAATAGAAAATACTAGACCACGGTATCCTAGGGTGTGCTTATTTGGTAGTCAAGTATGACGAAGAGGAGGTTAATCAACAGTAATCCCAAACTAATTTTTTTTATAACTTGTTGTGTCACGTGGTGTCCGATACCTTTTCTAGATCCTATTTTCAGATATCCAAGCAACCAACTAATCTAGATCAAGGTTTTGTGATTAAAATTAAGATGTCTCTTAAAGTGGGATTCAAACTCAGTTCGCCCACTTTATAATTTAATTGGTTCACCATTAGACAAAACACTTGTGTATAGTGATCCCAAGCTATATACCTGAGGGTCCCAAGCTATATACCTGAGGGTTCTTACATCTTGAAATAAACTAATGAACAAATCAGTATTTGAAAACTGGCCTACCTATCATCCATGGGCAAACAAGAAAGAGTTATGTCTGCACCGCTCTGCCGATGATTCTGGAAATAACCAAGACCCCAAAAGAGAATCCAATTGTCAATCTCTTGAATGCTTTCATAGAACAGAGAGTGGACATAACATTATTTTGTCTTGTTTTTTTTTTTTAAAAAAAAAAAAAAGAAAGAAAGAAAAAAGAAAAACAGGGTGGGAATCATTGTTTAGTTTAACTGTAGAGTTCCTTACTTGAACAAAGTCCATATAGTCCATCCTGTACAAGTGATCCCCGGAAAGAATCAATACATCTTCAATTTCTTTACTTCTTTGATCCTGTATCATGAAAGAAAATCCTCTAAAATGTTTGAAAAATGATATTATACGCGTAAGATAATCAAACACTTCGAGATCTGTCTCCCAGAACATAGTTACTCTCATTTCTGTAACACCTCAAAGAGCCAATGGAACTGACGCACAGCATCTGCGGTGCCCTGAAACCACATTTTCCCTGCTTCCCCTGGAGTTTGAGTAGCCGCAAGAACCTGCAGAACTAGCACAAGCAGCTTCAATTTCGAATCAAACAAGATTGTAGTTTACTTAATAATCCAAGTTTCCACTCGATGGGCCTCAAATACCTCTACATAGCCGTCTCCGAAGGTAACCCCGCCGCCGGAGTTGTAAGCACGAGCAATATGCCTATTGAGTGAAGCTGAATTGAATTGAGTGAGAATGTACACTTTGTTGATCCCACTGTTGATGCAATTGCTCATAGGCACATCAATTAGCCTGTAAGCGCCTCCAATAGGAACCTATACCATAGAAAATCCCACACAAAATCATCAAATCATGTAGCTCCATTTAATGTAATACTGAGAAACTGCAAGTTGAGATATAGAAAGCAACATAAAAGAAGAGCAGATTAGAAAAAGAGGCATACAGCAGGTTTGGCACGGCGTTTGGTGAGAGGGAAGAGACGAGTTCCAGCTCCTCCACCGAGTATAACTGCTACAACTGTCCGTGGGTCCCTTCTTTCCATATCTAGGTCCCTTAACTGCACTTGCCAGCAACATAACGCGTGAATTTTTAACTCAACAGTAATGGGCCATTAAAATTGAACTCAAATAATTGCTCATAAACCCAAATCTTATTGTCCAATGGCAAGATTCTCTGATTTTTGTGCCCACCTTCGTTACATTACCCACTTCATCCAATTTCACGAACAGCTTTACCAAAGGCAAATGAACATTGTACCAAAAAAGTGCAAATGAACTCTATATACTTTTTTTACTAGTGAGAAACACTTTGGCCACTATTCATTGCTCACATATGAGTGTGTATTCAAATGAACAGCTTGAAAGCTAGCATAATTGAACGTGCAAACTCTTACAAGCTGAAAGAACTTAGTGTCATTGGGCCATAAGGTCATTGGCTTGTTCTTTGACCCTAACATTTATAAATGCAATGCCAACACATACTGCTCCAGACCTCTTCAGTTTTACTTCACAAAATATCAATGCTACTATCTTTTTTTTTTTTTCTTTTTAATTAGAAGGGCAGATAATAATTACCTGAGATTACAAACGAGATGAAACTCAAAACCTCCCACTTATAAGAGAGCTTTCATGTCACTAGATTTTAAGGTCATTAAATACTATCATCCTAGAAGGAGAAGAGATAGTGAGGTTAAGAGCTAAACCTTGGATGCAGTGGGGACATCAGCAGTTAGAGACATGGAGATAGGTTGCATGGTATTATTGTTAGTGCAATGAGTACCATTTCCTTGTTGTTGCAAGAGTTTGGGAAGCATGAGCTTTTGTCCCATGAGTTCTCCATTGGAGAACTTCACGAGCTTCCAGTTACTGCCAGCCAATCCCCTAGCTCCACGTAACTGGACTGAAGCCGACAGAGATATCCGGCAATCCGCTGAGACCGCCATTTTTTTAGGACAGAAAATTCAGTTGAGTGTGGATGCATTTGTGAGTTATGTATAACGATGTCCTGCATATGAAGCTGAGTTTGCTTACGTGGACACCAGTATATTGGAGGATTGGGCCACGCTATCCGAATTTAACTGCATCCACTAATTTGGTTTGTCTGTGTCTGAATGATCTTAATTTGCTGTGTGAAGTGACAATTTAGCCCTCCTGGACTTTGGGATTTAATTGCATGAGTGAGATGGAATGATTCTTTATGCCCTTAGCCAGAGCCACAATTTCCCACTTGAGAAGTTAGTTTTCAATGACAGAAATTGGTTTGTCTTGAAGCTTGGAGCAAGGTTACATGGCAGTTTCATGAGTTTGATAGGCCATTATTTGACAAGTCTTTCAACCTGTTAGTAGTTAGCAAAACTTAGGAAGCTGATAGTAAAGTAATCAACTTTCAAGATGATTCGTCTTACATGAACTGATAAACATATTGGATGTCAGTCCAAAAAAGTTCCTCATTTTGGCCTGAAAAACTAATTGTTATATATAATTTATTTTAGCTCTATTTTAAAAATAAATACAAATAGAGTAATAATTGATGTGTAGGAGTAGATGCTAATACAATTTTTTATTTTTTATTTTTTTGTTAAGATAAAACAGAAGCGTAACCTGTAGTCAACAAATTTATATTTCCACACATGGCATATAAGAAAAAAAAAAGTTATCAGCAGTGATTTAGGTGTTTCTTTTAACTAATGTTTCTAAGTCCTAACATGAAGCTAGTTTTTCATTTTAAAAAATATCCTTCTGGCATTAATCCTGTACTCTTGAAAACCAAAACGACACCACTTGCCCCTCAAACGACCTTCTCAACGACACAAGGTTCACTGGAATTGGCAACTGAATTGTTGCGGTGTTGACTACTAACACTCCTGAGGGAAGCTTTCAGTCTGATATTCAGAATGGTGCCGATTTGATTTCAATAAAGAAGCATTCTTTTGCAACCTGCTACGGGTATTTCAATTTTAAAATTGGAAGTTCTGAAGTTGCTTATTTGATTTCGAGATTCCTCATAAATGCGGCTCAAATTCACCTTCTGATTCAGTTCTTGGATGTGCAGAATACGAAATTTAAGCAGATGGCAAAAAAATCCACTTTAAGGTTGAATTCAAAGTTTGCTATTTCACTTTTGTTGCGGGGGCGTTCAGAATTACTTTTGGCAGAGGCATTTTGACTGGGTTCTGTGAAAATTGGAAAGAAAAAAAAAACAAGCATGAATTGCATAGATATGAAGGTTTTACAGAGCACACGAACACTAATAACGCATACAAGACCGTAGCACACCGAACTATGAACTTATTTTTACTTAAATATACTACAAACTTTGAGAAAGGTCATCATGTTATCTTTCCCAAGAGATGCAACAGAGCGAATCCGGCCACCCTCTATGATAGGAAATACACAAGGCATATTGTCAATTCTCAAAAATTTAAAAATAAAAAATAAAATCCATCATCAATGACCAGCTTAGTTGCAAAGATCCCAGATGCAGCATTTCATTGTACTACTTAGCTTGGGAGGTTACGAGCCGACGTTGACTTCTAATTAAGCAACAGATACACAACCAGGTAGCATCTTCTTGGATGAGAAATTGATTGGAAAAACACTGATCTCTAACTCAAGCTTCCTTTACCTTGGGAGGAGTAGACAGATACGTGCCAATCATGTGCATCAAAATCCATGATGTCTTTGTGATCTTTTCTTTCACCATCAGAAGTAGCGCTGCACTCAGAACAGTTTTCAATATCTGGGCCTGCAATCCATTGAAAAACCCCAGCAGCCCTTCTCTTCTCCAAATTGTATAGAGTGCACCTGAGATTGTTCGTTGTGCTTTTCTCTCAGCTTCTGTTCTCCGATCGTCATCTGACTCGGCTGATTGAATCATAACCTTACACCTATAGCAGTTTAAAACAACTTTCATCAGGTAGTCCACAAAATGGCCCAAGCAAATAAAAAGAGAAAAGAGAAAAGGCAGCAGAAACTTTAGGTATGCATATTTTCTGAATGAGGGGTAGATGAATTGATATGACCATCCACCTGATAGCTGGGTATGTTAGGCACGTGGCAGCACATTTTGAGACTGCACCCAGCATGAAAGCAGAAAAGGCAGAAAGAGCTTCCGGGGATGACTTTGTATCTATTTTCTTGTTCATCTTTCCCTTTAGTAGTCTCTGTTTCAGTTGATCAAATGCCGTATACTGTTGGGCAAAAATAAAAGCTTGTCTGTATTTAGGTTGTTCTGAAGCAAATTTGAAATAATATGAAAGAAACCCCTATAGGCCTTGGTTGTATACATACTCTATCAAAGACTAATACCTGAATAGACGGGTTTGATGTTAAAAGAAGAGATATCCCAAGGCCATCAAATGCCTCACTCCATGTACCCTCTGAAAGGGTCTTCCAAAATCCCTTGGATTTTCCAAATTCGCTAGTCTGCATCCTTGAGGCGGCCGTATCCAAGGGCTGAGAAGGACAAGTAGATGTTAAATATGCATGGCAATAGAAGCCATGGTCACTGAATAATGATTCCCCTGAGAACAAAGAAAGCATGGTTTGGATACTAATGTTATTGATTACCAGTTGGCCCATTTCTTTTGACTTTATAATGAAAAGTCCTCTTGGAAGAGTCTACAACATTATTTGACTACATTCTTTATTTCTTTTTCTTTCTTTCTTGCCTTTGTACATTACAGAGTTGTTATCCTAGAACCTGCCTTGCATACCCATCCATTGCAACCTCCTGAGATGATATCATAGTTAATGACATTAAGTAAAACCTAATCTTTAACTTAATTCCCTCTTGTGACGCCTATAGGTGGCTACCAGAGAAAGAAGAACTTAGTTACATGAAGTAACTTGTGGCTTCAATATTAATTAACCGCACTACAACAAGCAAATAGCAGGTAACGAACAAAAATTCTTATCTGAAAACGATATTAGTTATTACTTGCCTGCGTTACTACTATTGTGCACACCCCAGCAGCAGTGGCAACAAGCAAGTTGGCTTTCGTTCCAATGGTCTTCTTTCCAGTTTTCTTCAAGTATAACCTCCTAAAGTAGCTGTATCCATAGAAATAAAGAAATGACGAAATGAAGGATTGGATGTTCTTCGTCCCAAGGCCTTGGT
The DNA here is from genome assembly GCA_037074495.1 of Acacia confusa. Lineage (NCBI taxonomy): Eukaryota > Viridiplantae > Streptophyta > Magnoliopsida > Fabales > Fabaceae > Acacia > Acacia confusa. Next base: position 2,600,018 of record CM073505.1, read on the forward strand.
ACAATGAAAGCACCTGACGAGTAGAAATTGCTTCCCATAAAACATCAGAAATACTCCTGCATAAGTTAGATCAACTAAGTTTATTAAGCGTGATTAATAGTTAACTTTAGAGTGACAGTAGGAAAAGCGGACATGTGAAGTTGGCAATAGGCAGTTTATTGTTGAAACCGTCTACGATTTTTTTTTTTTTTTGCTTCATTAACTCACAAAATTTCCTCATTACGTTCTGCTGCTTTCTTTTTCTATACTAGTTTAGTAGTGGATAGTTAGTATTGAGCATGAAATACCAAATTCGGAAATATTTACACTTGTTCCTGATAGTCTGCTGTTCTACTCACAAATGAACACGCCAGCAATATATACTCGAAACAGGATTTGTTAACAAGAACACAGCTAACTTATCACTTTGGCAAAAGTTTTAATGTATGATTTCACACTTACAGTTCAACAAGCTACTTCAAAGGAAATCGTACAAAAAGATTAGAACATGCCAATATAATTATCATAACGCAAATTGTAATCCAACTAATAAGTACTGGCAGATTTGTTAGGAAATGATTCAACCTGTATCTTCGCTGTTGTTTAGCCTGAACTTCAGCTTGATATTTGGTCTTGCAAGTATCGAGAGGATACAAGATGGTGGTGCTAACAAGGGATCCAATGGCACCAGAGGTTGCTTCTGACAGTGATTCCAGATCAAGCTGCATCTTTCCTCAGTAAAACCAAAGTAATATGGGAATTGAATTAGATAATCAGAACTCACACACACAAGAGCCTCAGGGATCAAAAGCGAATTGGGGTTTCATGGGAAGGAAACGAAAGCTTCTGAGGTTGAAGGCGCAAATAGAGGCATGAATTGACCTCAAAGAGTGCAGAATGAGTTAGCAGGTAAAAGCTTCTGATATTTTAGCGAACCCGAGGTTGGGATGGTTCGGTCTGCCCTGCAAGCCAAAAGGACTGGATTGGCTTCAGGCTTTCAGCTTCACAGTTGAGTATCTTCTTAGGAATCGAAACACGGAGAAATGGGGTAATGGGTCTTTTTCCTCTGCTGTCGGGACAACACTACTAATATTAGTCGATAATTCTACTAATTAGTCCCATCGTGTTATAAAACTGATAAAAATAAGAGAAGAGAAAGTAGGGAGAGAAATTCTTATTTCAACTGTATCTTGTATAGTTACAGAAGACCTCTATTTATAGAAGGAAAATGGGACTTTAGTGTAATTTCCACCTCTGGGTCATTTGGTGTAGTTTTCCCCAAAATACAAAACTATTCATTCACGGATTTGCATTCCCGTGAATGTTATAATTGGCTGCGGGTCCCACTAAATAGTAAATCACTATACGTGGTATTATACATGGTAGTATGCGTGGGTCCCATGTCATCTTGTAATATTTGGAGACCGGGAGTCAATGGACATCCACATAATAAGTATATTCATAACACTCCCCCTTGGATGTCCATTTATGAATGTGCCTTGTTAAAAACTTTAACTAGGAAAAACCCAGTGGAATAAAAACCTAACTAAAGAAAAGAGTACATCATCCATTGATACACTATATAATGTTGCCTCATTAAAAACCTTTCTAGGAAAACCCAATGGGACAAAACCTAGATAAGGGAAAAAGAGTGCAACATGTATCGTCTCCCCCTCTTGATTACATCAGTTTTGCTCCCCCTGATAATTAAATAATTTTTAATGTCTTATGAGCATAACTCTCTTTCTATCATCAAGTATTCTGTTGTTCACTTATAAAACAATTATAGAAACGCCCAATTTGATAAATCATTGAATACCTGCAAAATCTAACTTTTTCAATTAAAATCACAATAATCATTTCATAAATATACATGTGCATATAAAATTTTAATAAATGTTCATGAAAATGCACACTCTAATTGCTTCTGGCAATATATGAACTTATCATTATTCTTGAAAATTTGATGCTCCTAGCATCTTGAGTCCTTCAAAGACTTATGCTTCTGGTATATTTAGTTCTTCAGAGACTTATGCTTCTGGCATATTTAGTCCTTCAGGAACATATATTTCTGGCGCCTTACGTCCTTCAAGGACATGTGCTTCTGGCACACACTAATATATTGTGGCTCATGATCCTCATTATCATTTATTACAACATATGCTATCATTTAAACATAAATATCATCAACGTCGATATCATTTTTGGTCCCATCGGATTTCATTTATTGAGATCTCTTTATATTCACATATATTAGGTTCCTGGGTCTCTTCTAGGACCATAATATTCAATTCTAGAAATAACATCTCTTCTGGAGATAACATCTCTTCAAGAGATGGCTCTTCTGGAACTTTTCTTAATTATTCTCGATTTGATCATCTATATTCTTATAGCTCCTTTTCTCATTCGAGGATTTTTATCTTTAAAATCGATGGACCTGCAACACTTCTGGTGTGCTTTATAACAATTCATATAGGAGCATTTGCAGTTGGAATATGTGACTTTGTCACTTTCTTTAGGTCAGTGAATGCTTATGGCAGTGAATTATATAGATTAATAATGGAGCTTAATATCGCCTCCATGAATTAAATAAATAAAGCAGTAAGTAAAGAATTAGAATTAAATTACAAATGGAGTTTAATGTCGCCACCATGAAATAAATGAATAGAGAGTGGGAAGAAAATATAAATAAATTACTATAAATAGTAAAATATAAATTTACTGTTAATAGTAAAAATTACTATTCACTGTAAATAGTGAATAAAATAAAATTACTGAAAAATTAAATCTAGACTTCCATATAGGAGTCAAAATGAATAAAAATGTAAAATTACTGAAAAATGTAAAATTAACATGAATAGTAAAAATTACTATTTACTGTGAATAGTAAATAGTAAATAATCCCAAATCTTAACCATGGAACCCGATGTTTAAAATAATCGGTAAAAGTAGAACTTTAATTCCATATCATGGTTAAGATTATCCAAGATAGATAAAATAAACATATAGTAAAGGAGATGGTAATAAAATCTTATTTTGGTAGAGTCTTCGTGCTGATAACGTAATATAAAACTGATGAAAAGTAAATACAAGAACAAGAAATTTTAGAGAGAGAGAGAGAGTAGAGAGAGAAATTCTCATTTCAATTGTATCTTGAATAGTTACAAAAGACCTCTATTTATAGGAGGAAAATGGGACTTTAGTGTAATTTCCACCTCTGGATCATTTGGTGTAGTTTTCGCCAAAGTACAAAACTATTCATTCACGGATTTGCATTTCTGTGAATGTTGTAATTGGCTGCGGGTCCCACTAAATAGTAAATCACTATGCGTGAATCCCATGTCATCTTGTAATATTTGGAGACCGGGAGTCAATGGACATCCACATAATAAGTATATTCATAACACATCGAACCTTAATACTAAATCTTATTTTCTTGATTAGACCAAGAAAACTAACTAGTTTATTTAAAATGAAGTGTATTTTTTTAACAGAATGTATTTTTACAAGCAATAATAATCTTTTTTAATTTCTTCTTTTCTATCTTCTTTAATTATTGTTGAAGCATGAATAGGGTAAATTGAAAAAGACTTTTTTGTTGTCTGAAATAAAAAATGGAAAAATATAAAAAATATAATTTATATTTAAAATCAATACCTATTTTCTAATAGGTCTATGTTAAGAAGCCTTGGGAGTATAAACTTTTTTTTTTATATACATAAATTTTAGGAGGGGGGTTGGATGCATCCACAGTCCAAGGGCAAGGCGAAACTCGTAGGTGATACCAATGTTGGGCAGGGCGAGCTGTCTATTATCCTCAGGCGTTTACTTAGGCAGCCAGGAGCTAAGATGTCTTCCCCAGCGCCTTGACCAACTTCAGGATCAAACCCTCTTTCTTAGGTGAGAGTGTCCAACCCCTTTGCCAGTTGAGCCGGGGATGGAATATAAACTTATAATTTCTGATATTAATTTTTGTAGACACAAACTCAAACTAGACAAAGAAATAAAATATGTGCCGAAGCAGTACAATACTAGGCCCAATATGGACAGGACTCTGGCCCATGGACAATCACATCTGCAAGTGAGACTTTTTTTGGACCTTGATTTGCAAATGGAACTCTAATAATAATTATAACAAAAAACAAGCCAATGAGAGTTGACACAGATAGTAAGGAATTCAGGATTAAGCCTTTGGGTTGTGGGTTCGATTCCCTCTGCCGTCGCTGGGACTCCTTTTGTAACACCCCCGAATTTATAGAGTGAAAATAACATAGAATTCTGATGGTTTAATAACTAAAAATCCAAAATCACCAAATTCGGGAGGTGTCACGGCCGCACTTGTATTGAGACAAGTGTCAGGCTACAAATTACATTAAATAAATCTAAATCTAAATAATTTATGCAACACCAAAACAAAATAACATAAGATAGTAAAATAAAATGACTAAATGAAATCGAAATTAAAATTTGACGTCTTTCTCACTTCTCACCTCTAGCCCCAAGCTTTGAAACCTGTTTACTGAAATTCTGCTCCCCCGAAGGATCATCGCAACCCAAAAACACAAACATCAGCAAACGCTGGTAATCCTAATTAGGGAAAGATAACATAAAATAAATAAAGACATAAATTTGAAATGATTTGAAATAAAATAAAATAATCACAAATAATTACAAAATAAAATAAAAATAAAAATGACATATATATGTATAATTTTAAATAGCACAAACGTATTAAGCAAAGCAAATATATATATATATATATATATATATATATATATATATATATAATATCATGTGGTATTTGCATCAAACATTAATCATTATCTTTTTAAATTTATTTAGACCCGGGAAACCCTGTTAGTCATAGATCATCAAAATTGGTCATATCATCATTATTTCTAGTGTGCACACTTCTTCCCAAAGTTGTTACTAGTGTCCCGGGAAACCCTGTCAGACACCACTTTGGAAAGAACGGATATATCGGTTCACATAAAAAAAAAAATTCAAAGGCATAAAGCCTTAAAAGTGTGTTCATCACTTTAGGAGGTACCATCTCAAACCTATCCTCCCACTTGCTAATTTATTATAGGTAATTTAGACTCGTAAAATTTCTAAATTATTCTTATTAGGTGTATTCAGATATTTGTAACAAAATAATAATAAAATTCTTTACTCTTACAAGAAAGGGTTGATCTTAATTTCACAGTTATAACTCTTTATGGGAGCTCGCGAGTTTTCTCAAATACAATCATTAAAATGTGGTCTCTATTTTATTATAAGATTTCCCAATTTGGAACTATAAAGTAAATATTCATGGGTTTTCATGAGAAATTCCCAAGACTATCATTTAATCTCAACTTCTACTCATCATCCCTTTAAAACCGAAAGGAAAAAGGGCAAATAAAACAAACAAATAAAAACAAAAATGAAAACCGAAGTGAAACGTCAGGAAACTCAATTCCAAAGGTCCAAATTCATGACTTGCATGTATATGTATATTACTATATTTGTGTCAATAAATAATAATGATGTCAAGACATACATATATAAATTCCATACCCATAGGTTTGCCACGCTATCATTCCATTTTTTTTTATCAGAATCATTCCATTTGTTCTTTCAATACAATCATTCAAGTCTTTTTGTCGTCATGCAATTTTGGTTTCAGGAAGTATCCAAATAACAAAAGAACAATTGCTTGCTTCATTCATTCAAGGACAAGTAAGAGCATCAATGACAAAATCAACGTCCTAATGCTACCATCTATTAATTTCTATTGTCTTAGGGATTAGGATTACAATCAATCAATTCCAATCAATTTTCTAACACTACCAACAATTAATTCTTATTGCTCTAGGGATTAGGATTACCTGGTCTACGTGTTTGCTAAATTCCTAAAAGAGCAATTTGTCGCAGAGTTTACAGAGAAAGGAGTAAGGAGAAGAGAAATATGGGCAAAGGCTAAGGTTAGGCAGCTAGGGCTAATATTTATAGTTAGAGCTAAACTTGTAGTGAGAGAAAGGGTTTAACTCTTTAGCTATTGTCAATTAATGAATTATAAAATATTACCAAAATTATTAAATTCAATCAAATCAAAAAATGATGTTGAAAGAATTAATGTCGGGATCTATAATCCATTTTTGAAGAATTAATGTTGGGATTGTTCTAGAATTTTACACCGACTATGATTTCGAAAGATAGATATCAAATCAAGAATCATAAATCATAATCACAGAAGGGATAATTGGAGACAATAAAAACAAGGTATATTCACATGTGAATAGCTCAACCTAAACCAGGCACCCTCGTATACATCATAGGAAATGTAATTCTTAATTACTCAATCAATCAATCAATCTAAATTAATAAAATCAGATTCATCTAAACTAATCAAATCAATCTAAACTACTAAAATTAAACTAATACTATATCATTATTATTATTATAAATGTAAATAATAATAATCTGGGGTATTACACCTTTGGTAGGCGATTTCGTAAGTACCCAGTAAGTGCTCATAGAACCCGGGGCCGTGCCCTGGCCTTAGTGGGGAACTAGTGTCGAACCCCTCCAAAACTTTTTTTATATAAAAAAAATAATAATAACAAAAACAATTCTCTCAAAAAATTACTTCCTCCGGTCCTAATTATAAGACAACATTTGGGGGTTAATTTTGGTCTTAATTATAGAACAACTTTTTAGTTTTTGTCAATTTCTTCCTAAAATACCCTTATTTTATTATTTCAAGTGTGTTTGGTTTTTAGTGAATATATATGTATATGGGTTGCAATATACACACATGCATACACATGTGTATATCTATAAACATATGTGTATGCGCGCGCGCGCGTCTATATGTGTGTGTGTGTGTCTATATATATGTGTATGTGTGTCTATATATATACGTATGTGTACATATATATAGTGTATATCTGTGTTTGTGTGTGTCAATATATACACCTCTTTGTGTAGATACATGGTTGTGTGTGTGTGTGTATGATAGATCTATATGTACACACACACACACACACATATATGTATATCTAGCAAGACTATTATTTCAATTAGAAAGCACGTGGAAATGAAAATTGATCGAAGAGATATGTGGCAGAGTTGTTGATTAACTTTTACTTATGTCATTTTAAATGTATATAAGGACATTTTAGAAAAATGAGTAAAATTAACTAATTTAACTCATCTCCTTAATTTTTCCAAAATCGGTTAAATATGTCTTATAATTAGGACCGACGGGAGTAATAAACATTTACGGATTAATCAACCCAGTCCTCAGGCTATGTCACATTGGGATTTATCATGAATTGGGCTCTAGATTATAGATAATTTTTTTTACTAAATAAATAAGGGTTAAGGTGCAGATTGGCCAACCAAGTTTTACTTTATAAGCATCCAACACAAAAATGTTTTAAATGGACCAAAAATATCAAAAAAACTATTAAAAGGATAAAGTCAGCACAACACCGTTAGGAAAAAAAAATCAACGTCCGTTAAAATGAAAACTTTTAAGGGTTAAGGTGCAGATTGGCCAACAAAGTTTTATTCCAAGAGCGTCTAGCACAAAATTTTGTAATTTTGTTACATTTGTGATTTTTTGTTGCATTAACTCTTTTTAAGTGGCCCGAGCCTAACTTGTATATAGGCCTAGCCTGGCCTGTGGTCTGTCCAAAAGGCCTATAATTTTAAAAATTTTGTAAGCAACCTAACAAGCCACAAACCTCATCTCAAAACAAGCTTACTTCAAACAGGTCGAAAACAAGCCTACTTACATAAATTATTCCTAATTATCTAAAATATATAATAAAAATATGAAGGTTGGGTTTTTTCACCAAGTATATGTGTCACATTTTCAATGGAAGATAGAGGGAGTAATTAAAATTTTACATTTATAATAGGTTGGTCTGACAGGCCTAACAAGCTTATTATTAGGCCTAGGCCTGGCCTATTAAGTAAAAGAGACTTTAGTCTTGCTTTTTAGCCTGACAGACCAAGCTTGAAACAGGCCAGGCCACAAGTCCCCAGGCTATTCCCACTCCTAACCCCAATGCACATAGTTGGGAGTCCGAGCAATGATTTAGAATAGTCAAATTTTAGATGAATTGTACATGGATTTTTTTTATACTAGGCGCTTTTGCAGTAAAACTTTGTTGGCCAATATGTACCTTAACCCTTAAAAGTTTATATTTTAACAAACGTTATTAGTATTTTTTTTTTAACGGCATTATGCTAACTTTACATTTTTAAAAGTTTTTTAGTATTTTTGGTCTACTTAAAACATTTTTGTGTTGAGCATTTTTGAAGTAAAATTTTATTAGCCAATATGCACCTTAACCCGATAAATAAATAACACATGGTTAGACAAAAAAAAAAGATAAATATGTTTTTATATCGTTCACATTTTTCATGCGAGTAAAATAAAACATTTTTGTGTTGAACATTTTTGGAGTAAAATTTTGTTGACCAATATGCACCTTAATCTAATAAATAAATGTATGACACATGGTTAGAGAAAATAAAAGATAAATATGTTTTATTTCGCTCACATTTTTCATACAAGTATTACGTTCCTTCCTAAATGCTCTGTAAATGATGATCATGTGACATGAACAGTTAAACGAGCACGCATGACGATACCAGTGGAAACAACACATACGAGGTCTCTTCTTCCCGAGAAACACCTCCCCTAGGAGCATAGCACCCTAAATAAGGGTTTACACCTTTCAAGGCAAAAATTAAAGATTAAAATGAAAGAGCACGCGGATGAGATTTTTTTTTATTAGTACAATATATAAAATTTATATTATTAAATTTCAATATTAAGGATAATATAACTTATTTATTAAATTTCGAACAATATATAAATGATTGGTCTAATTCACATTAATATCATTTTTTTTAATAAATATACAGCATACTAGTGGAGATAGATTTGAGTTGATGTGAATTCCAACCCAGATAGCTTTTTTAAGATTTGAACTCAAAGAACGTAGATTACCATATCAACGTTGTATTAGTTGTGGTCAATAATTTTAACAAGTACACACTACTTTAGAACTCTTTTCACTATCTTTCTTTTTTGCTCAGAATTTTCACTATCTTTCTCTGTGTGTGTGTGTGTTTTCAAAGTATCAAATATTTCTCTTTGTTTGTCTTTTTGTTTCAAGTATCCAATATTTTAAAGGCTAAATTATGCTAGCTCTCTTAGCTTTGGCTGAGTTATATAACCCTAACATTTTAAAGTTTAACTTTAACCTTCCCGACCTTTCATTTTTTTTAATCATTAACCCCGTTAGGCATTACATTTTTAACAGAGAATGAAACAGTAGATTATGAGATGACATGCGGCATCTTTTATAAATAACCAATTTCATAAAACCTCTATAAGGTTTGAACAGTTGCATATAAACTCAAACATTTCAAATTTTAAATTAAACTCTCTTACAATTTTGATTTATAATATTAAACCACATGTTGTTACTTTTATCATTTTAATAAATTTTATTAATTTTCTTACAATCATTTGTTAATTTAAACAATTTTTTATGACAAAAAATAAAGAATAACATTTAAAAATATAAAAATAAAAATTTCATATTTACATAACATTTAGTTATTTTCTTATGATAATTGAGTATTGATAGTTTAAATATTACATTTGTGACGGGATAGCTTTTGCCCTCATTAATTTTTATTAGTAATATATATTTTTTGTAATAAATATTGGAAAAATTATAACAAATGACATAAGAAAAACAATATTTATTAAGAAGAACTATAAAAATGGTAATTATTTTAAATGATAAAAAATTATAACATTAAAATAGAAAGACTAAATTCCCCATGGGTTATCTCCATATCCTCTTCTTCTTCGTCTTTGCCATTTCGACAGTTAAGTTTTTCAAGTGAGGGGTTCTCATTGTGATGAAAAGCACCTCTTCCATGAATGGTGATGAAAAGCAACATAGAACTGTAGTTTAATGCTTTTGCTTTATGCGATTAAAAATGTGGTTATTTGAATTGATATCTATTTATTATTAACCACCAACCACTTCAGATTTTCAAGTGAAAAAAATCATTTTGATGAGAGAGAAGATAGGAAATCTAGCCAAGAGAAATTTAGTCTTTCTATTTTGATATTTTAATTTCTTGTCCTTCAAAATAATTACCATTTTTATGATCCTTCTTAATAAATATTATATTTCTTAGGTCCTTTATCATAATTTTTCCATACATATTTTTCTTCAATAAAATGTTCAAAATTAATTTTTATATTTTTTAAAAATATTATTATTCTATATTTTTCCATACTAAAGAACTATTTTGATTGAAAATGACAGTAAAAATGTTAACAAATTTATTAAAATGATAAAAGTAATTGTATGGTCTAATATTATAAATCAAGATTTTATTGAATTAAATTTTGAAATGTTATAGGGTTATTTGTAACTAATCAAAGTTTAGGGGGTTGATTGCACCATATTTTGATAAGCTATTTCATGGTATATTTGGGATTTTAGCACTATTTTTTTAACTTAAATTTCTTTAATTGTGATAAATTTGATTATAGTTGTTTGCATTAATGCACTTTACCTTAATTAATTGATTTTTATAATATTAGGTACTCCTCCGTTCCTAAATATAAAACATAGTTTGTATTGTAAATTACACTAAAAGATATGTCTTATTATTATTTTTTTTGGTAAAAAGATATGTCTTATATTTAAGATTGGAGATAATATTATATTTTAGGTTTATTTTCTTTGAAGATTATTTTAAAATAAAACTGCAGAAAAGGACCCCAAATTTCAAAAAAATAATAAAAAAAAAACTGTAGACTTAATGTTGTGATGACCATAGAAAGTTACATCAAAGTGCCCAAAACTTATGAAAAATTAAAAAATGCCCCCAAAATTGGAATGCCAACGTCTTCCCAGCCTTGAAATCTAATCTTTTCGAGCCTGTTTGGTTTGAGGGAAGAGAAGGAGGAGAGAGAAATTTTTCTCTCATTTTTACTAAATAACCTATAATTTTTTTTAATATTTCAAAAATACACTCTCAACAAAAAGGGATATTTTTCTCACTAATAGTAATTTAGTCAATATCCTCCCTAGGGGCTCTTCCCCTCTCACTCCCTCCTCTCAAACCAAACAGGCCTTTTTTAGAGGGGAAGGAGCAACCGACACACACAGATGACACCATAGAAGTTAGTGGCGGACCCAAGATTTTAGGTTTGTGGATGCATAATTAGTGGTGGGATTTAGGTTGCCCCCGAAATTTTTTTTAAAGAAAGTTTTAAATGCATTAAAAAACAAAAAGAATATAAATAATGAAAGAAGATAAAACTTCAACTTAACATAGAAAAATAATAATCAAGAGTCAACTAACCTTTACATCAGAACGATTACAAGACAATAAGGCACATTCTATTTGTATACCTTACTAGGGACACATTCTATTTTCATATCTCACTATGAGGAGTTGATTAATTGCTATTTTGGTTTGCTAAACACTAGGGGACACATTTTATTTGTATACCTCGACGGCAAATAACTAAGCTCAACTGAATATTGCATATTTAATTTAATTTAAACAATGACACAGATTCAATAAAAGCTATCCATAAAACAAATGAACTCTTTAATCTTTAATATCAGAATAAGAAGATGGGCAAGTGCGATGGAGTTAAGTTATGTTTTTTTTTTAATTTATTAAAAAAATGGGCCAAAGTTTGGGTCTGCACTTGCAGACTCAAGCACCAGTGCAGGTCCGCCAATGATGGAAGTCGACAATAAGGAAAGGGAGAGAATCGAAGCGAAGGAGACAGGCACCACCGCCACCACTGTCAACGATTTTCTATCACCTTCGGTCTTCTTTTCACCACCATTGGAGCTTTCGAACTGAGAGAGCCGTGATAGGAGGGGAGGCTAGACCTAGAGATTTTCAGACAACTTGAAGAAGAGGGACCATGGTTCAATATCACTAATTCACCACTGTGATTCCTCCTCCAATCGGAGCCAAGCACCGTCGTTGATGATCCCTTTGATTTTCACCACCATAGTGCTACACTTTGCTGCCATCTTCTTCATTCTCCGTCTCTCACTTCACCATCATCCTCAATTGGCTTCTTTCTCTCAGAACTCTTCATCATCGATCCATATTTCCATAGTCTCAATCCAACTTCAGTTGTTCCCAATACCGACAGCCTTCCCTCATTTTCTCCACTAAATTAACTTATTTACTCATGATCCCATGAATTTCTAGTGTTTGTGAAGAATCAGTGGTGGTTGCAGATTAAATTCCTGAGTGGCTAGCTTCCTACTCTTTACGATTGAGGATTTGGCTTGACTTGAAGAACTTCAATGCAAATTTTTGTTAGATCATGTTCTAAGGTTATCTAAGGTAGTTATGATAGGATTTTGTTGAGTTATCTGGATTTCATATTGTTAAGCTAAAATTTTTTATTTTTTGATTGGATTAGGATTAGTGTGATTGGATGAATTTTATTTATGTATTTCTTTTTAATTCAACAAGGTCATGCTTGTTATGTGATTATGCTTTTTTGTAGTTGATTTGGGTTAATTTAAGGGATTGTACATTCATATTAGAGGAAACATTTGCATGAATTCAATATATTTCACCCATCAAGTGGTTCTTTAATGATATTCTTAAGTGTTAGTTATGAATGGGATCATAAGAAGCTATTGATTAAGAGTATTAGATTCAATACGATTACTTATAGTTTCTAATTACACGTTAATGAATTTTGATTCTCATATCGTTTGGTAAGTTAGGATGGCCATTGAACTAACTTATCAAGAGAATTCACTTCATTCATATTCTATTCCATTCATTATTTGAAAAGATAAAAAATAGTAGCTTTAGGCTTTACACTTAATTTTGCACTTACTTATCCTTCACAAAACTCAAAAATCAATTTTCCCTTGTTTTTATTGTATCTACATTGCATTATAATAACTTAAGAATAAATAAAAAGCTTATCGAGATTAAAGAATGATAATATGTATGCCTATATGAAATCTTTAATTAATTTTCGACTATAGACCTCAACGCTAGCACATGTTATCTCATAATCAGATGTGTTATTTTTCCTTAAAAAAATAAGGTTCACTTAGCAACAAGGGATTAATAGTTAAGAAATAAAAGGTTAGGAAGTTAAATTTTAATTTTGAAATATCAAGGGTTGTAAGTGACACACCTAGAGTTTCAAAGTTTTACATCGTTTAGATTATTTTAAATAAAGAAAGTATCAATTCGTTATTACTTAAAAAAATAGTGCGCTTCGATGGCAAAACAAATCACATCATGCGCTTAAAAAAAAAAAACTTCAGTTGCTAATAACAAAAAAAAAAAAAAAAAACTTCAGGTTCATGTTTACTTATCGAATCAAATAACTTTAATGTTGAGCGGCGTATTATAAGGAGGGGCGAAAATGGCAAAAGGCTTCAAAAGTAGTGCCGACAAGCATTCAAATCACAATTAGACCGTTACCCTCACATCATCTCCCTAATTTTGAAAAACACCTGCTCCTTCTACTTTTTCCTCCTCCTTCATTTCTGCATAAATGAACTTCATCCAACTGTAGAGATCCAAGCTTTTTCGACCAACGATTCTTCACGACGACTCTAGCAGCTTCTTGCGCCCGAAAACCCTCTTGCCCCGATGCAAGAGTTTCTGGGTTCTGTTCGCCGATCCTTGGTTTTCAGGAGCCCAGGCGGGGACGATGGAGGGTTTGGTGTTGGCGGTCTGGTCGATAAGATTGGCTCTAGTATTCGCAAATCACGAATTGGGCTCTTCTCTCAGCCACACGTTAGGGCTCTGCCGCCGGTTCCCAAGGACAACACTCCCTCGATCCGATGGCGGAAGGGCGATTGGATTGGTTCTGGTGCCTTTGGTACAGTCTACATGGGTATGAACCTTGATTCCGGGGAGCTTATTGCTGTCAAGCAGGTAATTAATTTCACTTCTGCTCATATAATGTTCATCTTTCTCCATTAAGGCTGTGGAACTGTTTGTCGATGATTTTGCCTATTGCTGGTGTAGGTTTTAATCGCGGCAAGAAGTGCTTCGAAAGAGAAAACGCAGGTAAGGATCCATGTATCTATTATTTTAGTCTACTATCCCAGATAATAGATTATATATTGCTTTGTCTAGCCTCTGACAACTTTCTTTTCTTTTTATTGTTCTCCTCCTAAAATTAAGCAAGAAGTATTTTTTTAGTTTTTCAAAAATTCTCAAACTTGCTTCATATCTTTTTCCTCCCAAATTGTAAGGACATGAAATTAACTATATAACTATTGATCTGGTATTCATGTGATTTAAGTAATAATGCATTAAAGGCTATATGGTTATTATGCCTCTATGCTAGTCTTAAGACACTGGTAGCATTTCGAGTGATTATTATGCCTCTGGCGAACATGGTTGATGTACAATCTCTTTTTATCTTCTTTAATCAGGTTCATATCATGGAACTTGAAGAAGAAGTGAAGCTTCTCAAGAATCTTAAACATCCAAATATTGTTGTGAGTATATTTCTATTATGCCAGTAATGCGCTGTTTGTCTGATTCAGTGAATACTAACTTATTTCATTATTTAATATTTCAGAGATACTTGGGAACTGCTAGGGAGGAGGATTCCTTGAATATCCTGCTGGAATTTGTACCTGGAGGATCTATCTCATCACTCTTGGGGAAATTTGGATCCTTCCCTGAGTCTGTAAGTAATTATTAATTCCTAACAAAATGTTGAAACTCTAATAAGTTGTAACTCTGCTGCTGCTTCATGAGTATGATTTACTGAACAGGTAATAAAAAAGTTTACAAAACAACTCTTACTGGGTCTTGAGTACCTTCACAAGAATGGAATTATTCACAGAGATATTAAGGTGGGTACCCTTACTTTCCGGGTCAGAAGTCTCTCTCACTCTCTCTCTCTATCTCTCATATGTTGGTCAATGGATTGTTTGATACAGGGTGCAAACATTCTTGTTGACAATAAAGGATGCATTAAACTCGCAGACTTTGGTGCATCTAAGAAAGTTGTTGAGCTGGTATGGCGTTGTTGCCCCTATTAATTCATTTGCACTTGGAAGCTTCTTTTCTACCTTCTCTGTGACCTTGACATGTGAAGTTTGTGGATTGCAATAGGCTACCATGAACGGTGCAAAATCAATGAAGGGTACTCCATATTGGATGGCTCCTGAAGTTATTCTGCAGACAGGGCATAGCTTGTAAGTATATAAACGCCTCTTGATCAAACATTGATCATAAGTGTCTAAATATTTATCTAAATAATGAATTTTAGATTACTTATTTTTTTGAAATATGTATTTAAGGAGAAGGAATCAATTTAACTAGGTTAATTTAAATTACCTTGCAATTTATAACATGGAAAAACTTTTTGTTGTGACATGGCTGTCATATATTGAAAGAAAACTTTTGAATGTTATTTATATTCCTGTAGTTTAGAACCTGTAAGTGTCCATATAGGTATGTAAGATAGTAAAAGAATGTTACTCCCCTGTTAGCTTTTGTTTATATTGAAATCTGATGGGGACTTGGTAGTATGACATACCAAGTCCTACATTGAGTAAAATGGGATACTCGATGGAGTATTTGAACCACCTCATCAGCTAGCTTTTGCTATAGGGTTCCCCATCATACATACTTAGGTACCCATCAGGTTCTTCCTCCTTCTTCGAAAGATAGATTTCCTATGTATCCTTGGATAGTATTGTATGTGTTTAGTAAGTTATCTGTTTTATCAGTCCTGTTTAAATGGAGGTGAAAGTTTTGGCTGTATCATGGTTTCTCTTTTGCTTCTTTGGAGTGTATATTTGATAGAATAGTGTGATTTTGATTTATCATTAAGGAACGGAGATATTGAGGGGCCCATTGTACTTTATTCTGATCATTAAATTTTGTGGACTTTTGGTTTGTGATTTCCTAGCTCTGCTGATATTTGGAGTGTGGGATGCACCGTGATAGAGATGGCAACAGGGAAGCCTCCATGGAGTGAACAGTTTCAGGAGGTACTTACTTGAATGTCAATTAGACAGTTATCTAACTGATCATTGACTTTTATGATTGCTCTCTCTCTCTCTCTCTGCCTCTCTGTCTTGGTTGTCGAAGAGTTTGTTAACTCAAACTACTATTTCTTTCAGGTTGCTGCTCTTTTCCATATCGGGACCACTAAATCCCATCCATCCATACCTGACCATCTTTCTGCCGAGGCAAAGGATTTTTTGTTAAAATGCTTGCAAAAGTACATGCCATAAAGACTTTCAACTATCCTTTAGTCATTTTGCTCCATTATTTTACTCCGGTTCCTTCTATTTTTGAGAGAGGCAGTCCTAGACAGTATGACACCTGAGTGTGTCAATTTATGTTAGGCAGTTCTACTGTTCTAGTTTTAACATCCTTCAATTTGTGGTGGCAGGGAACCGGATCTAAGGCCTTCTGCATCAGATTTGTTACAGGTAAAATTCTGCACGATATTGATCTCTTTAGCGTACATATTTGATATAGTGTTGGCAACAAACACATAATCACTTTAGCTTGTTTTTTAACTTAGCTTTCACTTGTAATCACAAAAATGATTCTCATAATGATATCATCTGCAGCATCCATTTGTCACCTGCGAGTATCAAGAATCTAATCCCACATTACGCAGTTCAGTTGTGGTTAGTATCGCTACATTGGGTTAATTTGATGATATTTTATTTTGCTATGACTTCTCTTATTCTTTTAAACTTTAAAAATTAGGAATCTAGCAAGAAGATGGTGACATCTGGGACAGATTCTAAAATCTCGTAAGTGTATAATTTGATATTTAGGTACTTTTATGAGTTCAGGCTTACTGGATACCTTTTGGTCACGCAGTTTGGGTTTTGTCAGGGGAATAGGTCTCAAGGATGTTTGTCAAATGGATAGCATAAGATGCTCATCTGTGTCTCCTGAGACTCTTTTAAAATCAGATTTCAATCGAGAAACAAGCAATTATGATGATGATATGTGTCAAATAGATGACAAAGATGATCTTTTTGTTGATGCATCAGCAAAATCTAAATCTCCCATTTCAGATGATATAAAGGTTTTTATTTTTGTTTTGTTCTTCCATTTTTTTTATGTTTAATGGTTAACTCCATGCTGATAATAAGATGCTATGCTCATTGTATCAGAGTTTTAACCCTATGTGTGAGCCTATGGATGAATGGCCATGCAATTTCGATAAAAGTCCAGATTTGGAGAGAAAGGGAACAAACTTGTCTCCTGATCAGACAATGAGAAGCACTGTAGCATCTCAAAAAGTGGAGAATGAATTTTCATTTCCAAGTGAGCCTATAGGAGCTGATGACGATGAAGAAGTTACTGAGTCAAAAATTAGAGATTTTCTAGATGAAAAGGTATTATTTTGAACGTGACATTATTTGTTAGTGAATTGTTGACAAGGCCACTCTCAATTAGTATGCTAGATAGTTGATATTTTCATCTATTTGTTTGCCTTCTTGAGGTTTGGCAAGTATAAAATTTTGTTCTTTTTTTAATTGATTGGCGATAGGCTCTGGAACTGAAGAAACTCCAAACTCCTCTTTATGAAGAATTCTTTAGCATATCGAACGCAGCTGTTCCTCCCATACCTGTTTCAATTGCGCACAGTGAAGTTGTTTCAGAAGTGTCAAATGTAACACCAAAAAGCAGGTCACCAAGTCAGGCTAGCAGACGATACTCAATGGCTGAGGGTGCTAATATTGCAAGGCATGGAAGTCATTATAAAAATCAATCTAAATTTAGTTGTGCAAATAGTCGGCCTTTGCAGGAAATCCACCCATCTGAGCTTAACGAATGGAAAGAGACACTTCAATATGCTAAGTTGGAATCATTTAGTGCTAGGTATGCATCTAATGTTCGATACTGGTTTTAGCTCTACTTTCCAAATAGAACTTAAATCAAAGAATGGGAAAAATTTTATGTGCAGTCCAACTTTCTCAGAGATACAAAGGAAATGGAAGGAAGAACTTGTGGAAGAGCTTGAGAGGAAGAGAGGTAAGTTTTCATTCTCTTTAACCGTTAAAAAATCCAATGTTCCTTTGGTTTAGCATATATGAGAACAGTTAGTTGTTCCATTTAGAATACCCACGACCCCACGCGATTATGAGTACAATAAATTTCCTATGCTTTTTAAATATCTTTGGAAGTAAGAAAAGTATATTTACCGAATTTAGAAATCTTCTTGTTTAAATGTCAGAAGCTTCCCTTGGCTTTATTTGCGAGTAAAAGAACAGAACTGAAACTCTACTCTTCCCTTATTTCCCTTTATTTTGCTTGAAAGGGGTTTAATTGTCTAAGATTTTCAAGACACGAATGCTTTTCCTAGTTTAAACTGAATTATAATGGGTTAGGACCAGCCATTCCATTGTTAGAGGAGACGATTACATCTGGTAGCCCCTTATACTTCATTCTTATTGATGCCAGATGATCCGACAATAAAAAAAAAAAAACTATATGCTACCAAGTACTCAAGTATTCGATAATATTGCACCATGTAACTAGTAGAGGCAGCCATGGTTTCTCAAAGATTTGAGCACAGGAGATTTTGTCTTGTTGATTGGAGCTTTATGAACTGGGCCTCTCTAAATGTAACTTGCTAACAAATGATTATAGTTTCTACCTCCAAGTTTCCAGACAAAATTTTCATTTTTTACCCTGGAAAAAATACTTCAAACCAGAAGTGCATATTTGCCTCCTGTTTATACTTTATACTCTTGACTTGCCTCTTTTTGGAAATGAAAATGCTTGTATTTATTGCAAACGTAACTTTGTTTACTACATATTGCAGAGATGATGCGTCTGTCAGGCTTAGGAGGGAAGATCACATCCCCAACTGATCGCAATCTTCGTAGACTGGCAGAGAGATCACGCTTTGCATTTCCAAGCTAGTCATTCTATATGTCTTCCTTTTCAAGAGGGAGACATAGAGGGACTATAAAGAAGGAAAATTTGCATTTCCTCTTGGAATGTTCATGTGTATTATATTATTATTGGTGCAAAATGAAAGCGTGCCAATACTCTCTGACCTTGCAATGTCACTAGTTAGACGTTGCATCGTCAAAATGCGTTGATTGAGTAAGAAAATCTGAAATTAGCAGTACCTTCGTTTCTTGGGCTTACCAATTTTTGTCTATGTAATTCTGCGGGATATGCATAGAAATTTCTCGAGTTATGTATAAAATATATCAATGTGTAATAGAATGAGCGGAAATAATGTACTATGTTTCCATGCTTTCAATCAATGTTTCACAGTTTTACATTTAATATGGATTTTTTTTTTGTTGCCCACCTGGTTCATCAGAATTCCGATTAATTCAAATTCGTCCTGAGTCGGGCTTATTATCGTGGGTAAGAGCTCCCAACACCATTTTTTTTCATTTATTATGATTTTATTTACCACCAAAATTGGTGTTGGATTGGGTAAGTGTGAATGTGATTGCACGTTATTCAAAACCCAAAATTGAGCTAGCCCCATTTCAACAAAACTGTGTGTTAGGTAGATTAGAACTCAAATGTTGGGTTGGCCTGATTTTGGTAAGAACTAGTATGTGTCAAGACGATGGAAACCCAAGTTAGAAGTAAAATCATATCTAAAAGAGACTACTAAAATCATAAGTGTGAGGGAATTTGGCCAACCTGCCGTAAAAAGTTTTACATTAAAATAAGATTGAATCTGAGATTGAGCCACTTATGCATATACGATATATACACTTAATCTCCTAGTTCCATGCCTTGTTTGAATTCTTCACCCTTTTAAGATATCATGTTCAGAGAAGCACATGGGGAGGTCATTTCATTCAAATTCATATTTACGATATATTTTTTTTGTTCAAATATAATTACGTTCTAAATGCATTTGATTGAAGGCCCCACCGGCTGCATTCTCTGTATATTTAAATGTACTGTCATTGTCTATAAAGCATCAGTAAATTACCAAACAAATTTGCGGATCGACAATCCGGAAAAGAGTTTTTATCTTGGGACCCTTTAGGAATTAGTTGCTCTCATGTTAACTAACAGTTTTTTTTAGGGATGGCCAAAACTTGAGAATATAGTGTTCCTTCAGTGCCAGTCATAAGTTTCTACATACTCCCTCCAATCCTTAAAGTAAGGTTTTACTGAGGAATTGATATTGGTTCTATAAAACCTATTTTTTTTTTTATATTTATCAATTTTTTTAAAAAAAATTTACTTCTATCAATATGCCCTAAACAAAAATAATGAAGTACGAGAGAATGATGAATGAAATTTAAAAAGATAAATAGGGTGTTTTAAACTCAATTAACTTCTTTAATTTAATCAAATTAAATAAATATGACCAGAGAAGGTATTAACGAGGCTCTATAAAATGTGAACTACCGAATGTAACTCATCTAAACTTTTCCTCAAACAGAGAGACAAAGAGAGGCTCCACAAGATTCTAATAGAACTAAATGAATTATTAATGAATTGGTCCAAAGATTTTGTTCCGTCTCTATTTAGTCTCCCAAAAACATATCCTCTCAATCTAATATCCCAAGTTTATAAAGATAAAATCATTAACTTACAATCTGGAGAATGACCAATGTAGGTCGTGAAGGATCAGGGAGCTACTTCCTTTTATCTTTATTATAAAATACTTAGTAGTTAGTATTTTTTTATCTTTTTTATAAGGCACTTATATGTTTTCAAGGAGTATTTAATTTATTTTTTATGTATACTCATATTTAATAAAGGTAACGAGAAAGAATAAAAAAGTAATATTTGAAATCACTTAAATTTTATGGTAACTTTAATATTTTAAATGATTTTATTAGTAGGTAAGAATTGAGAGTTGACGTAGGAATACGCATTTGAATTTGCATGCGTTACTCGCGGGGTCCAAGTGATTTCTTCACGTGTTTCCCACAGATTAAGCAGAATTTCGAGTATCGGACCCAGCTTGCCTTGATATTTTCCTCCCAGACAATTGACAATAATCCTCCTCAAAGATTCAATATATTCTTCTCTCTTTTCAAATTGCGCGTTTGAGGTCAAAAAAATAACAAAAGCTTCACCTTTTTCGGATTTGTCTCTTTTCAATGATATTGTGCTGATCAACGTTATCAGCATGGTGAACCCAATAAGGGGAGGAAAAACGAAAATGAGGGTAATGAAGCATGTCTTTTTTCTTCTATTCGGCCGAATAAAAGGCAATTTCTAGACTTGAAAGCCCTGAATTTTCGGGGATATGTATCATCATGAAAAGATCCATTTCAGAGAGCAACAAAGATTAAAGGATATGAAAAGATGTCATTTTGTAAGATACCAGATCAACAAAAATTAAAGCTTAATTGTCGGTTAATAATTACTGTCTGATCAATTTAAAGGCGAGATGTTTCTTTGTTTGTAGAATTTCATAATGAGACTCTTGTCTCCTGTCCTGTGGACCAAAACTTTCATTCGTAATTTTAGTAATATAGCATAATTCAAATATTGAACAATTCACACACACACACATGACTGTTAACTGTGCTTGCCTGGAAGGAACAGATAGATTTTTTTTTTATAAAAATTTTATGAGAGGGGTTGGGTTCACTCATAATCCAAAAACAAGACACTATGACTATGACTTTGCTCCTTAAGACATATAAGATCTGAGAATACACATGTCTCCACCCCAGTTTGTGTATTTACAAGTTCACATCGTTTATGATACTTCCTCCACTAGTACTTTAACCAACTCCAGGATCGAAACTCTTTCCTTTAGTGAGGGTGTCCATACTCCTTTACTAGTTGAACCTAAGGATGAAGAAGTCAAATAAATTGGGGCATCAGAACTGGGATTATTAAATACTGAAGAAAACTGACATACACTATACATATGAAATTAAGCAAAATATTTTTCTTTCCGAAAAAATTGACCATTGATAAAATGCATTGCATATATATAATTAGGTAAAATGGAAACTTTCTTGCCAAGGCCTATAATGTAGGACCGTTATTGACTATTCAGTTGTCAGGTGGAAAAATAAATTTAAGCATATACTCCATCTACCTTTTTTATAATAAAAAGTCCCAACTACTAATTTTTATAAATCAATAAAATTTGTTTAAAATATTAAAATTGTCCTAAAATTTAAGTGATTTCCAATATCACCTCTATAATTCAAATATCATATAAATCAGTACTCTCTGTCACTAACCTTATTAAATACGGACAAATATGAAAAAAAATTCAATACTCTTTGAAAATTTGCAAATATCTTATAAAAAAAATCAAGAATACTTGTTAGTTGGTCTCTAATAATAATGATTATAGGGAGTATATATAGTGGCCTTAATTATTAAATTTTCTGATTAAAATATAATATATAGAAATCATGAGGTCTAAGAGAATTGGCGCTTAACTTAGTTTTTTAAGCATTCAGTCAAGGGTTTAATCCTTAACAGCGTGTAGGAGAGAGTTTTAGTGCATGTTTGGAAGTTTTCCAAAATTTAAGTTTTACGCAAGTCAAGACAAAAATCTCTTCACATCCTTACCTCATACTACGCAAAACTTAGGTTTTCCAAACACTACCTTATGCCAATACTAAAGCCCCTTCAACAAGGAAATATATGCTATGAGGGGATTAGCTACTGATATAGGCGGTGGATACCTTTAAGCTTACCAAAATATATAATATACATATGCTTTATTTATTTATTTTTTCGCCTTCATCATATACAGATGCTTGATGATTCAACACCTTTTTGAAAAATCATTTTTTAATGTTACTGAAGAGCTTTTGTGACAACCATAATGCAATATTAAATATTTTTTATCCCAGCAAAACAACAGTAGGTAGGACACAGAAAAATGGGAAAAACCAGTGAGATATGGTGGTCTAAATCATGGGGAAATTAAAGGCGATCCAAAATGTTTTTTCAACAACCTATAAGTAGTAAAGCTATAGACAATCAAATCATCTATAGGTTGATTAATCATTATGTTGAGAAGAATATCGTGGCATGATTCTCATGAATATGCT
This sequence comes from Acacia confusa, assembly GCA_037074495.1. Lineage (NCBI taxonomy): Eukaryota > Viridiplantae > Streptophyta > Magnoliopsida > Fabales > Fabaceae > Acacia > Acacia confusa. Next base: position 2,623,069 of record CM073505.1, read on the forward strand.
CAAAACCTGTCACATACCGTATATAGCAGGGAAGAGGAAAAAAATCTGTCTCTGATGATTTGCTAAGCAATAATATAATATCCCACTCTCTATTTCTGACTTTTTGTCAATATATATAACACATCTCACTTCTTTTAAAGACAATCACAAGTGTGTCTATTTATGTGAGCTCATAGATAGAACACTGATGGCTATGATTGGGAATATATTCATATGTCTCTTTGCTTGTTTTGTTTTGGTCCAAGTCTGTTCTTCAAAGAGACAATAACTCTGTGTGCGCGCGCGCGCATGGACAAGAAAAAAGGGTGGTCCAAATCAGTGTACGTGGTATAACCAAAATCACCCGGATATGAAGATTATTATTTGTAAGATTGCAATTTCAAAGCCATAATCGTATAAAGTAACATGTCTCTATAGTGATAAAGATACCATCCACTGCCAATGCATGGTATAGGCATGTGTGAATAAACCTTTCTCTTAAATGAGAGGTTGTGAGAGAGGTGTTAACTTTTGTGTGTGTTAGTGCTCTATTTATCTCCATGCATGCTTATCCATTTGGATAGTGATGAAGAGGGAAGAGGGCTTGTAATTTCTGCCATACAAATTAAATACCTAAAAGGGTCTGAGACACCTTTTCGTTTTTTTGAGCACTTTGAAAAAATAATCCGGTCACCTTTTTTAAAATAAAAAATAAAAAAAAATTGGCCGGATTTTCTGTGTGTGTTTTAAATATGGTCAAGAAACATACAACGTAGTCCTCCAATAATTGGTCAAACGCGCGAGTGGGGGTTTTTCGGGAAATTTGCAATAACAGGCCCAAAAAAAAAAATTGTCAAAATAGACCCCAAGGAAACATTTTGCCAAACTAACCTAGTTGATGGCGCCACGTCAGCGGGCGCCACGTGGTGCCATTGTGTATGTGGCGCTGCCACGTGGCACGCCACATAAGTGGTGCCACATGTGGAACCTTTTTTTTTTTAAAAAAATAATTATTATAATTATATATATTAAATATAAATTTAGTGAAAATAAATGAAAACAAATATTTTTTGCACGTTATATGTTTCTGCAAGTTACCGATCCTGCAAAAATAATTCTGAATTTTTTGCACGTTAATTCTGCATGTTATCACATTCCCACGATCCTAAAATTGTGGGAGCAGTTTAAACATATAAAGTGCCCCCAAATTCTCACAATTTTTGCAAAAAATTCGGAATTATTTTTGGAGGATCGGTAACGTGCAGAAACATATAAATTAATTAATTATATAAATCAGTTTCAAAATTATAAAATTTTAATTATATAATTCTGCAGTAATTTTTGATCTTGTAACTGAATAATTAATTAATTAAGAATTATTAATTAATAAAATAATATTTTCCAAATTATGTAATTATTAACTTAAATTTATTATTAATAAATTATATTTTAAACATTATTCATTTATTTAGTTTTCAATTAAATTAATAAATTACCGATCCTAAAATTGTGGAAGCAGTTTATATTCCGAATTTTTTGTTCACTGAAAAGTTATTTTGTAACTTTTTAAGTTCATGGGGGGAATTTTTTTCATTTATTTTCACTAATATATAATCTAAAAATTTATATTTAATATATATTAAATATAATAATATATAATTATAAAAAAATTCAGAGTGGCGTGCCACATGTGGCACCACTTGTGGCGTGCCACATGGCAGCGCCACATACACAGTGGCGCCACATGTGGTGCCTGCTGACGTAGCGCTACCAACTAGGTTAGTTTGGCAAAATGTTTCCTGGAGGCCTATTTTAACAATTTTTTTTTTGGGCTTCTCTCCAACTTAAAATGTGTAGTACAGTGATTTTCTTAAGGACAAAACACAATCCTTGGCCAATCAACGACTGAATTAGTTGACTTTTCCTGTCCATTCTTGTCCCCTTTTGGAGTGGGAGGGTGAATGTGTCATTGGGGCCCACAGACTACTCTTGAACCAAGGAAGATGATGAACTGCTTTTGTGACAAAAACAAAAGTTGTTCCTTTTGTTGATGACGCCATGGCTGGTTACACCCACAAGAATTAATATAATGGGCAAACAATATTAATTACTCTGTCGAATTGTATCGGTTGCTTCCTATGCATTAATTGGAAATGGAACAATTAATATACTATTGTGTAAACTCTAGGATTTATCGTCAGACCTAAAATTACAAAAAAAAAAAAAAAACTGTGCATGAAAGCAAAGGCACCAAATAAACGTGGCTACGTTTCGTCTCTTCTGCTTTATTTATGTTCAGTAATGAAAGTTGGTTTCTTTATAAAGATTGAGATTGGATGTGTATTTGCCATTAAAAAGTTGCAGCTCACACTCATTGAATTGTCTTCTGTGCAAAAGCTCAGTGATATGAAGGTAATCAATAAATATATATATCTCAGAGCATATAATAGGATTTGATATTATAATATTATGATTATATTATTTAAATATTTTTATTTTGAATGTTAATTAGTTGGAAATATTCTTCATTGCACTCATGAGTCTAGCATGTGTGTGTGTGTATAAAACCAAATTACTGACGTCTGAGAGGGACTCAGTTCTCACATTATCACTCACACACAATCCAACCAAACTAACAAAGCACACTACCAAACCCAAAAGCATGCAATAATTAATATATATATATATATATATATATATATATATATATATATATATATATATATATATAACGGTCTCAGAAGAACAAGTTGGAAAAGTTGTAATATTTTTTATGATCCTTTTATGGGTGCACAAGTAGGTGTTATTTCACAACTGGCTTTCCAAAACTTTTGTGGAAGCAAAGAAGAAAGTGATAATGTTTCCATTCAAAAACAAAAGAAAGGAAAGGAAATGGAAATTAAAGGTTTTTCCCAATGCTTAACTAACAAGAAATTAAAACCAGCTCAGGCATCTCCACTCAGATCTTCTTCCCAACCTGTCATTCACACATGTCCATTTCCCTTGCACAAGTGGCACCATGCTATTGGCTAGTTTTGGCATTCTGGATTGGATCGAGTGATCAAATCCAATGATGATTTCGTGGACTGCATTGACTCAATGCTTCTGCTTTATTGAAAATTAAAAAAAAAAATCATAGAGAAAAGATAAAAAAGCTCAGAATGATATGTTTAGCAGATTCTTTAAGCCCACAAAATTTTTCTTTTACATTGTGTCTGCCTTTTCATGGATGGCATTGGCAGTTTTAGAACTTTAAGTGATACATATATACCCTACTCATATCTGGAATTTCAAAAGAATTTAGCTAGAGAGCTTACATAGAACTGTGATTCAGAAATGGCGAGTATATCCAAATGATAGTAGTGGGCTTGTTTGGATTTACTTATAATATAACACGTTCTCATGAGTTGTGATAAAACTTATCTCACATTTTTGTCTTATAATCCATAAAATTACAATGAAAAATTCAGTCCGGCTTCATGCCAATCCAAATTAAACAAGGACAACAACTTGTCAAAAAAAACAGGAAAAGGACATTATTATTCAGAGTGAATGAATCATGGTCCAGATAGGCAAAGTAATTATGAGTGAATGTAGAATTGCAGATATATAATTTGGCTATTGAATCTGAACATAACTCTCTAGTTCTCTTTATGTTGATATCAGATACAGATATATAATACAGATATATAATTCAGTAGTAATAAAAATTGAAAGTAGTAATGGATATGAATGTTTGCCAATATGGTAACTTTATCACTATGAGCATTCTGATCCATCCTTTATATATGCATAGAGAGAGAGAGAGAGAGGGAGAGAGGGGGAGAGAGAGAGCTAGAGAGAGAGAGCATTGACAGAGAAGGAGAAGCTGGCACAAGTGGATGAAGCTTAAAGGTCCTCTCAAGGCTTAAAAGTCGAAGAAGGACGTTACATTACATAGAAAAGATTGGATTTTTATGATTTAGTTTTCGACTTTAGAACAGAGTCACAGATATGTTGGTCCCCCCAAACTGGTACGACAAAGATACGAATCATTTTGAGCATGTATTCTTGTGTACCATAACATTTTTAGTAGTCCTGCGTTTTGTACTCTCTTTGCTTTGTGCATGTGGTCTCCAAAAGGGTAAGATCTCAGGTAGCATTTGAAGCCTTCATCATCCATTTGCTGAATTTAATGTATTCCCTCATGTTTTTAATATTAAATCTACTTCAATAAATCACTGTACTACACACATTTTAAGTTATAGTGCATGCTTACATTTGGTAATAAAGAATCTCAAATTTACTTCATGAGATCAATCCATTATTGTTGAACAGGACAGAGAACCTAAAAAAGAAAAAGAAAAGGAAAGAGAGAAGATATGTTGTGGAATCCGTACAAAACTGCAGATTTGAATGAGAGAAGAATAAAATCTTGTTCCTGTCAGTGGTCGATTTTTCCCCGTGAGAATTAGATTCAACAAAACAATTAATTGACTGAAACTAGCCGCGTTAATATATTTGAACCAAATTTAAGTATTGTGTCTTTTTTTTAAAAAAAAAATAATAATAACTGGCTCAGTATAACTTCTTCCATCCACACAAAAATCCAAGATATACATATAAACTTTGTTTAAAGGAAGTTGAATCCCTCACATTTAATCTAATTGCTGTTGTCACATAATAATCAATTACTATAATAACTACTGTTGTTGTTAATATAAGAACTCAAAGTTGAGTTTCTCCCATTATCTTTTTTCATTCTCTTCTCATAATCTCATATTAACCATTAGATTAAAACATGTTTCAGATTCAATCTTTCATAAAATTATTTCTATAAATATAAATAAGTAAATTTAAACTCTTAAAATCTAATTTATACCATTCATAATCACAATCCAAAAAAATTACATAAAATTTAATTTATAAAATATTATAATAAAATTTTATAAAAAGATCAACTCTTTGATTATGGATTACAATTATGAATGGTATATATTAGATTTTAAGAGTTTAAATTTACTTATTTATGTTTATAGAAATAATTTTATGAAAGATTGAATCTAAATCATATATTGTTTTAATCTAACAGGATATGATATAATGAGAAGAAAATGAGACCCAACTGTAGGTGATTAATTTGGGCAGATTAAGAAAATAAGTTATATTAGTTTTTTGTAATGTGTGTGTGTGTATTTTTTGAAATGTCATCTTTTATCGTAATTACTTCTGAACAAAAACTTCTTAATGATGTGTATCATTAGGGATATCTAAAAACAAAACTCTTTATAAATCTTGAAAAAAAGTGCACCAGAGTTTTATATATATTTGGGATAAAATTCAATCCTCAACTTATCTTTATATTGTTAAAGACCGGAGGTAGTAGCAATATATAAAGCCGCAGGCGCATAAGAATCGTTCTTGCATGCATTGGACACTGAATTCTTATTGCTTCTTCTCTTTCACTTCAAGCAAAACTAAAGTAGGTGGACCCAAACAAAAAAAGATAGTACTTACAAACACGTGATTACATGTAAATTTTATTATTTATTATTATATGTATGTGACATATATATGTTTGTAAGGTGTTTGGTATTACTCATAAAGTTTAGATTAAACTACTGTATTAATTGACACGTCCAAAGACAAGAATAGCTCCATAGTATTTTCTCTATTCTCAATATTTAAATTCTCAAAACTTTAAACTTGACATAATCATTCCATTGGATTTTATGCTTATATTGATACATTAACTTGTTCGAAAACCGTTGGACGTTAAATATGAGCACTTTTTTTTTTTTTGGTGGAGATTCAAATTTTAGTCTGTCATATTATGAATAACGAATAACTTCTTTCACGAAACTGAACCCCCTTTGATTTCATGTTCTCTCTCTCTCTTTTTTTACTTGAACCCGTTGTTCCAGGTTGCTCCTTATGAAAAACCAAAAAGATGCTAATGGAAGATGAGATGAGCAAACTATACAAAAGTGCTTTATATTCTATACCAAACACTGTTTTTATATAATACCACGCATGATGGTCCATGGAAATTAAATTACGTACAGGCGAAGTGGATAATTTAATTTACAAGTTAAACAACTCAATGCAAACATGAAATCAGCTTGTGCTATTATATAATTAAGCTTAATTATCCAAAAATTGAAAAGCTGTCCTATAATATAAACTTCTATAAAATATTGTAATAATCAAGTAATAATATACAGCCCAATGATACAATAAGCAAGTAATTTAATTATATTGATGATGGTAAATATGATAATAAATAACATAAATGTAAATAGTCGGAAAAAATATGTCTTTTGGGTCTGTCCATTCCCTTTCGACCTCCCTGAACTTTATCGGAGTATTACTTAATACTTCCTCCGGTTCTAATTATAAAATATAGTTGATTTTTTTAGAAAGATTAAGGAAGCTAATTAAATTATTTTAGAATATTTTTTTTTTTATTTTTTTCTTCAAACTAATTAGTTTAACTAATAAACTAATATATAATCTAAGAATACACAACATATGAAATGATTAAGTAACTTATTTAGCTTCCTTAATCTCTCCAAAAAAAGTCAACTATGTTTTATAATTAGGATTGGAGGTAGTAATATTTAACTGACTATATGATTTGATTTTTTTTTTTCTTGGCAAAGCCGCCTGCCCGCCTCCCATTGTTTAAATTAAAAAAATATTTATTAAGTACTCCATACTGTATATTATATAGTCAACGTCCAGATGTGTACGTTTATTGCAAACTACACTAGACACAAATGGAAAATATGCTTATAAATAAAATAACAATTTCTCCCTTCATCCATATTTATAAAAGATTCAATAGGATTATACGCCAGCTGTTAGGGTCTAACACAATCCTCTTAATTTACTTAAACTTGAGATCGGCTATAAAATATAGGCGGAGTTAAAATGCTTATAAAAGTTAAATTAAACTGACATACTTTTTTTATTTACAAAACTGCATGTATACCTTAATTACTTTCATCAAGGCAAATCATGTTGTATAAATATTTTAAATAATATAATTGTATTAATAAAAAAAATTAATTGTAGACTAAATATTGTATGAAAAAACTTAGATACATAAATCTCAAAATAAGTTTTAAGCACCGAAGTATTTCCTTCATATTTATTGTTTTTTTGTTTTGCCAATATTAAACTTAAGAAAAGATAACAAGGACTGCGATGGTTCACTATCTTGTGTTTTGTCATTTTTGGCAAGCAACCCCATCCCACAAGATTTTGGCTCATAGAGCATCTGCACGTCGTCATACACATGATAGTTAAAATCTTGATCTATCACTACGATTTTACGTTTTTTTACAATTTTTTTTATTAAAAAGATTTTACTAATTTTCCAAATGCTTTTATGTTTTTACGTTACGATTTTTACGTTTTACAATTTTTTATTTTTCTTCCGATTTTACGTAAAATCTCGATTTTAACTACCTTAGTCGTATGTGTCTCCCTTATCGATCTTAATATGAAAAAAAATAAGAGCCAGAGGATGGATAAAAAATTCACATCAAAATTTTAAAAATAATATCATAACTGATCAATTGTGGCTCTTTTACTTTTTAATGATAGCTATTTCATTTATCATAAATAAGCTTTAAAATCTTTATAATATTATATTTTTAGTTGGGACATTTGTGTGGTTTTTCTTAAAAACAAACTATTTTTTTTTTTTTTTTGCTCAGATTAAAAACAAACTACTAAAGCACCTCTAATGCTACAACACGTACTTATTATAAGATGGTGTTCGTTTTGTTATGTTTATACTACCGATAATATTTTACATTAAGCATAGGGGTAGTACCATTATTATATGGCACATTATTGATGGTACTTTAACTTACCAAGTTGAGCACTAATTTCATTTTTTTTCCAGCTTGGAACTGCTCATCACAAGTGCATTTATTTATATAGGTTGAAAGAAAACTTCTCTCACATAATTACATTGTATTCTATAAATACCGATTAAAAACCTGCTCTTAAAAGATTCATTTGCCATTCCAAACAAGCTACCTATTGAAATTCTTATTCATTACACATTCTATGACTTGTTGGATATAATTTATAATATTAGATAGCGAGAATCCCTATGGGATCCTAATTAATAAATCAAAGTACTTTTTTTTTAAAAAAAAAAAATATATATCTTACAGTGAATGAAGTGCAGGCGATTACAAGTTTTGATGCAAGAAAATAAATAATAACAAAAAAAATTGACATGTCCATGTTGCAAACTTCTTATTAAGACTTTTTATGATTACATTTATTTATTGGGGCCTCATAGTGATTCTCTATAATAATTAGGGCAAAATGGGCAAAATTAACAACAAACTCATAAGTAAGGGGCACCTGATCCGATAAAGTTTTTTAAGGGGGAAAAATACACATAAAGTTGAAATAAGGGGCACCTGGCACCATGTCGTTAAGTCTCCTTCAGATCCTGCTAGTTCGTTCTTAATTGTGCCCCATAATGTTCCACATGTCATAATTTTTATTTCAAATCTGGCTGGTTCAGTCACTCCTTCATCCTCCTCCTCTTAACTGACCATGCCGGATTCCATTAAAAATAGAGAAGCGAGGTAGGTAACTTTGACAATTGAATAAAGCACTTCATCATAGCCACTTACCTTGCCTGTCCATTTTTATTGGCATCCGACTTGGTCATTTGAGAGGAGGAGGACGAAGGAATGATTAAACCAGTCAGTTGAGGAATAAAAATCATGACAAGTGGAACATTATGAGGCCTAATTAACAGTGAACTAACGAAATCTGAAAGAGACTTAATGAGCAAGGTGTCCCTCATTTCAAACTTAATGTTTATTTTCCCCCCTTAAAAAAACTTTATGGTGCCTATAAGCAAGGGCAGATCTAGAAAATTTATGAAGAATGGGCATCAATGGCGGGGGGTTAAGGGTAATGCCACCGAATTTTTTTTAAGGAAAGTTTTAAATGCATTAAAAAACTAAAGAATATAAATAAGAAAAGAAAAAAATATTCATAAAATCAAATGAATACTAATGATGTAATACGAGAGGCAGTAATTTTACAAATCTATCATTTAAAAAAGTAAGGCTAAGTGCTATTAGAAATGCAGCTATATAAATTACAATGAAGGACGGACACTCAATAAGTTCAAGTACATATACTTTAATAATAAAAGTATGCTACAATAAAAATAATTACAATGTCATCCTTCTAGACCTTATTTTTTGGAACTCCATCATAATTGTCTTATTTTCAATGCTATCAAATACATATTTTTTAATATAAGGCACTACAAAATCATTCAACTGTTCATCTCCCATCCGATTACGAAGTATGGTCTTAATGTTTTAAGGGTGGACAATCATTTAAACATGTATTATTTAAATTATTATTTTTTTTAAAAAAAAAACAATTCCCCAATTTAAGGGTGGGCACTTGCCCGCCCCTAACTTTGTATGTGGATCCGCCTATGCCTATAAGTTCGTTCTTAAATTTCCCCCCTTGTCCTATTAATTAAGTGTTACCTTTATATATGATCTTATAGTTTAGTGGCATGAGAGTTTGTCTATAATTAGAAGATCGCAGATTTAAACTCACTTGTAATTTTAAGCCACTAGCGCCTACTCCTTTGACTCAAACAAAAAAGGAAGGGTAAACTTGATATTCTGCTTCATTTTTCAGACCAAAACTTAACCACTATTCTTTAGTTAGGATGAGATGGATAGAGTTGTCTCATGGGGGAGCATTAAGAAATCAGCAAGCTTTGCATGTATATTTGCGGGATGCAATGAGTTCTCTGTTTTCTTGAGCCAAAAAAAAAAAAAAAAGTTCTCTGTTTTTATGTCCGTTGTGGATATATTGTTTCCAAGAAAGATATAGATCAGACAGAGAAAGAGAATATATAACGATAATAACTACCAACCACAAGCCATAGCTTATATGGAAAACCTCATGAGGGAGGGGAAAAATACGATCAAATCTATTATTATCACATCCCAAAGATAGAAATCCAAAACACAGCTTTAAGAAGCTAAGTGGTCACACAAAGACGCTCCAAAATGAACATTTCATTATTTTCACTCTCTCCTTCTCTGCACCTACTTGGCCTATCGTACCCTCTCAACCCCTCTCTCTCTTCTTCCTCTTCTTCATCTTCTCCTTCTTCCTCCCCCTTCTTTTCGCTTTCAACCTCTTCTTTTTCATCTGCGTCACTATCTTCTTCGTAGTCAAAGCTTGTGCTTTCATTTTTCAAAAGGTGGAGGCGGAGGCGGCCATGGCTTCTCTCCGCTTTGAAACACGAAGCACTTGGTGGGACCCTCACCGCCTCAATCACAAGTCGTCCTCCCTCGCGGTGGGGCCTTACACGTAGAGATTCCGATCCCCTCATAGTCGTCAAAGGAGGAGGAAAATTCTGAGTTTTCATTCTCTTACCACCCAAAACAGGACGCGCCACCGCCCTTGTTTGCTCCCTTGTCGGAGAATCTCCGGCACCGCTGCCTCTGCGCTCCGACGAAGAACACAGTAGGTCAATGCTATTCCCATCAATGTCGGTTCCCGTCTCGTTGCCCAGATCCTCAGTGCAAAGTTGGAGACTATTCTCGCTAAGTCTCAATGAAGAGCTTTTGGCTTGTGGATGGACATAGATGCTTTCTTTCTCTGATGGCTCTTTGAGGCTGCCATGGCAGACATTGGAAAGAGCTTGAAGGAAACTCCACCCACCAGCCGAATCATTTTGGCTGCTGATTTCTTCGGAATATCGGGTTTTAGAATTTGAATCGCAGAATTTGAAGGTAATTAAATCCATGGGCTGAGGCGGAGGATTAGGAGAGGTGAGAGTTTTTGAGCAGGGCAAGGTAAGCCTAAGTGTTTCACTTGTTCTCGACTCGAAGAGTGGAGACTCGTAACATGACTGCGACCGGTGGAACATTATTGCAGCCATCAAATGGATCAACACAATACCACAAGTTGCTTGTAGTAAGAACAAACCCGAGAGAATACCTGAAGGCTAAAACAGAGAAATGGGAAACAGATTGCTCTGTTTTGTAAAGCAGAGAGAAGTAGGTGGAGAAAAGATGAAATCTTTGAGAGGTTCGAATAGGTGAAAGAGAAGAAGGAGAGAGAATGAATGGAAGTGAAGAAATGAGGGAATTGTTATGTTGGAGAAGTGAAGAAGAGCTCGTGAATTTATAGTGCCAAAAAGTGGCAGATGGAGGATTGTGTCATGCAGGGAGAGGTAGGAAAGGGAATTTCACTAGCGCCACTTGAGCTATATAAGTCTTAATCCACCACACACTATAAAGAACAAGTTTTAGAAAGACATGTGAGAGGGAGGGAGAGAGAAAACAGGAAACCGTTTTGGTAATTTTTTTTTTATTGACTAAAATTGACAGGATAATAAGTTTTGTACTGAAATTCCTCCTCACATGCGATGTAGGCAGAATTAGGGGATCTGGGAATGGTCTTGTGGGGAAATGAACATGAAAAAAGGAGACGCTGCTGGGGTTTTTCAATTTACCTTTTCTTTTCCAAAAGAAAGCCAACAAAAAGGGGCAGAGCACAAATGGATCTCCCAAATATTTCTTGACAGCGATTGCTCTCTCTCTCTCTGCTCATGAGCAGTACACTTGAATCTAATCCATAGTTGTAAACCATATCTATGGTTCAAATACTCTGTGCAGTCAAAACAGAGCTGGTGGTACTGAAACCCAAAAAATCAGCCCGCAACCTTAGAAAAAACAGGAAACCTGGTTTATCAAAATGTTATTAACATGAGAACATGTTTTGAAACAAACATATTGATTGGCTGGTACATGACAGGAAGACCAATTGGTACCACCATGAATGATTATGTTACGGGGAAGTCAGTGGTGAGAATTACAGTATCCGGATCCTTTAGCCTCATTTTTCATAGTAGGTTTTGAAATTAAAGGATATGTAGCGATATTCAATCCCACGCGGTACAAGGTGTTCAACTATCTTCATCATAACTTATCCTAACCGGGTTTCTATTCAGTGTCCATTACAATATATTATCATTGAGCGCCCATCGCTTGATGAAATCCAGACAATTGAAATCTAATCTCAACGGTTGAAGTTTAAAATTTTTAATATGTACTAACTTTTTAAAGGGTTAAAGTGTAAAAATACACATGATTTTTTTTCTCAGGAACGCTCAGCACCAAGAACTTTTTTTGGAACAAAAACATACATGTGGTTACCATTTTGGGGTAAAAGTCACATCTTACCGTTAAATCATTGTTCACCGCCGTTATGTTAGTGTTTACCTTATCTCTTTCTTTCTCATCACAGTAAATAGTGACTTAACGGTGAGACGTGACTTTTGCTCCAAAATGGTAACCATGTGTGTATTTTTGCTCTAAAAAAAAGTTCTTGGTGTTGGGCGCTATTGGGGAAAAAGATCATGTGTATTTTTGCATTTTAACCTCTTTTTAAATAATAAATTCATCTTTTAGAGCTATAATTAAAATTATTTTTATTCTAGATTTTGCCTATATTAAAATAAAAGGTTTTTTTTTACAAAAAAAAAATAAAAGGTTTTTTAAAATATAAAAATTAAATCAGTTATGAACCATCCAATATCGCCATTTCTTGTGCCTTAAATAATAATATGGTCTTCTTGAATAATTTTTTAAAATTATTGGGGGGTCATTATTATTGATTATTTTTATTATGTTCGGATTAGGGTTGATTGATCTCCTTCTTCCTTCAAGTGACGATGATTTATTGTACGGACCAAAAGTTAATTGAAAAGGAGGCAAGTGATTCTCCACTTTATATATTAGTCACTCTTGTGCTCTTGTCTGCTACAAGTTTTAACCCATGAATCTCTCTCATCAATGCCCATCTTTTCAAAAAAGATCCCGACATTTTTATTATTTTGGCCGTCGACTAATTATATCTCGTTCAACATATAATTACAGTAACTATTTATATTTATATTCAACCAATCAGTGATAAACCAGATATGAATACATACATATGGAGATTAGGGAGACTTTATTTTAAGATATAAAGAATAAAAGGAGAACCCGTGGCTAGGGTACCTTTGAGTGGAATGAGAATAAGGCCAAAAGAGAGAGCCAAAATGCTAGTGGTAGAGAGTGTACGTAGAAAAGGGAATAAGGGCCAACCCTACAAGTTGAGGCGTTTAAAGGATATACATACACAACACTGCAACTGAATAAAGCGCACAATGCAAGTTAGGAGTGAGTGAGTTCCTGCACCCACCCCCCCCCCCCCCCCCCCAACACACACACATATAAAATTGACCAAGTGTTGTATATATGGTGGTGGGTACGTTGAACCATCACAGTTGAGTCTATCTGTAACCCATACAAATATACCTACTGCGAATTTGATCCTCCAAAATCTTTTGCCGCAATTTGCCGTGCGTACTGAGTATAGACAAGCTAGCATATACATATATAGATTTCTCTTCCGAGTCTGACGGAGTTTAAATGAACTGAGGTTTTGGATTCGATCGGGTGTTTGGTTAATTAATTGTGAGTTGTACTGCTTTTGGAAGAAAAATCATATATTAAAGTATCGAGAATGCTTGGTACGTGCGTTGGCCACTTTAAGAAAAACAATATTCTAAATAGCTTCACATGAAGCTGAAATATATATAGGTATTTCCAGACATAGAGCATTGATCCTTATTGCTGATAATAATATCCCTGTATATATAGATCATCGATTATTAACAGAACAAAACGCCTCCTTTTTACTTTGATGATCTTTCTAAATAAGAATGGTATTGTTATATATATGAGCCTCACATCAAAGATTGCGTTACAAATAAAGTAGGTTTATAAGTATGAAGAGTTTTTTTACCTAATGAGTTGAGCTAGTCTTTTAGAATAGGCTTTCTCTTTATACTTATATTCTTATACTTGTGCTGGTGACATTGGGGTTTCATTGAAAAACCTAACTTTCTTCACAAATAGGACTGCCCATGGAACGTTTCAACTGGCAAAACTTCAAGAAATTGGAATTATAGAATCTAGCCAGCTACATATATCACTCTAGCCTTATCTATAAATATTTTTTATCAAAAAATTTGGTTGTACGGAGTATTTATAAATCTAGTTTCAAGATAGTAAGTGAGATTATAACAATTTTACTTATATTAATTATACCAATGAAAATTGAGAAATAATAAAGTGTTGAAAAATACTCATTCCTAAAGAAAAGTAAAATTGGAAATTTATCTCATAATTATTGAGGTAATTACCTCTCATTGATATGTGTGATTTAATTAAAAGGGATCTATAAATTCAACCAGATAAATGGTACTCCCTCTGATCCTTATTAGAAGGCACCAACTACTTTTTCTCACAAACCAAGGTATGGAAGTTAACTCATTAATTAAGTCCAAAATTAATAAATGTTTCCAACTTCACCCCTACGTTAATGATGTAACTTTAGATGAGTTAGTTAAAAATGAGGGTGTAATGGAAAAAAAGTAATAAATAAGTTAGTTAAAGTAAGTTGGTGCTTTATAATAAAGACCAGAAGTATATTGATCGTCAACCCAGCTAGCTCACGAGTCATAGAAGGAATTGAAAGTAATGATATTTGCATCGGAATCCACATATAAAATAAGTGCATGTTCTTTTAATTAAGTTAATAATAGAGAATCTTTAACCGAGTATGTGTCATGTGCGCCCTTAATTAATTTGTCCTCACTATATATAGCTGGAGCTACTGAAACCCTCAAATTGTTTCCCTCTGGGCTTATTATTGAAAGAGGGCATTATTGGGAAGCACCGAAGAAAAAAGAGAATCCAATTCATAGACATATGAAGACAAATTAAAGGAAATATTAATTGTTGAACCTTCCCTAGCTACCTCTATGCCTTTTTGACCTGGGTGAGGCTACCTTTTAAATTAATAGTATGTTTTTAAAACCTTCTTCCTCCTATTAAACTCATCAAACTAATCACATTCTGCTACGTGACCATGCAACCATGTCAACAACCTAATGGTCACTCATTAAAACGCCATGTGTCCCATAATATATATGCACGTCATATATCCTAAAACCTAATTAGGGATAGTAAAAGCTAGTTAAAATCTTACTTGCATATCCACAAATAATACATTTGAAAGGGCCTTGATTGTGGTAAAAAATTTTGATGAAGTCATGGAATAAAATATTCCACCGAATTAATTAATTTCATCCTTAATATCCAGAGAGTAGTGATTATTAATTGCATCCCCACGAAATGGCCTTTAGAATCTGCACCGAAAAACATCACAGCATTTGTGCTTTACAGAGACAGTATAAAGACAAGCGTTTTCACATAGTAGAGATGTTTATTTATTCAAATCTAGCTAATATCAACTGGAATACATGCACATGAAAGCTCTTACGTGTTATTACTTCTCCTAGTGCGTTATATTTCTTAATGAATTACCCACTTTCTCCATTCAATAAGACTCATGTTTTTATGTTTTTTAGGCAAAGTGTACATATATTGGTGACAATTATACTCGAGACATTGCCAAATACTAAATTAAATGTGAATAATACCTACTTTTTAAGTGCTCTTTAAGTGCGATGACTCGAACGAACCGTAGTTTGTCACTAGCTATAAGGAAGTATCCCATTCCAATAAAGCCAATCCTATTAGTTTCATGTTTTTTACTTTGTTGGGAATTTTGCAGCGTTTTCAAGTTGAGCACATGGCAAGGACTACCATCATAATATAAATTATGAAGTAAACATATACGTACTAGAGAGCATGTTCCTCTGGGAAATAAGATATTATATTTATGTATATATTAACTTCGTGACTAAGTATAAATATTTATGTGCGTGCAGTGTATATATCTTATGATATATGTTTTGTTTTTATTAAGATAATTAAATTTTATTTTGTTATTATACTGCTATATTTGGAATACCAGCTTTAGTTATATATAGGGTTAAGAAGCAAATTTACTAATATAAACTAGGGTTAAGGTCCAAAAATACACATGTGCTTTGGTCAGAGGAACGTCCAGTGACAAGTGCTTTTTTGAGGTGCAAAAGTACACACGTGGTTATAAATTAGGTGCAAAAATACCGTTTGACCGTTAAGTTTGACTTTTTTTACTTTTAAAGGTGCAAAAATACACATGTGCTTTAGTAAAAAGAGCACCTAACACCAAGTATTTTTTTAAATTTAATAATTTTATTTTAATTAAAGAAAAATTATTATTTCTCTAAGTATAATTCCTAGAAAGTTAAATTTTTTATTTTCATAATTTAATTTCTTTTTTTTAAAATCCTTATTAAATTTTCTTATTAAATTTCCTTTGCAATGTCAATTTTCAAGAATTGCCCTTCGGTGGTCAATTTTCATTTTAAAAAAAATCTTTTTTTTAATCATTTGAGCGAGTTTCTCCTGCATGTATTAATATTTTATCCTTCTCCAAAATAATTTCAAATATAAAATTATTCAAAAAAATAAATAAGAATAATTATTCAATGAAGAATATAACTAATTCTTAAGTAAGTTATTAAGCTTCTTTTAATAATTATTCACCGAAGGGCAATTCTTAAAAATTGACATTGCAAAGGAAATTTAATAAGGATTTAAAAAAAATTAAATTATGGAAATAAAAAATTTAATTTTCTAGGAATTATACTTAGAGAAATAATAATTTTCCTTTAATTAAAATAAAATTATTAAATAAAAAAAATACTTGGTGTTAGGTGCTCTTTTTGTTAAAGCACATGTGTATTTTTGCACTTTTGAAAGTAAAAAAAGTCAAACTTAACAGTCAAAGTCAAACTTAACGGTCAAACGGTATTTTTGCACCTAATTTGTAACCACGTGTGTACTTTTGTACCTCAAAAAAGCATTTGTCACTGGACGCTCCTCTGACTAAAACACATATGTATTTTTGCACCTTAACCCTATAAACTATTAGTTCAGGAGCGTTCAACACAATAAACTATTAAGTAGACCAAAACTACCAATAAACTTTTCAAAATGTAAAAGCAGCATAACGCCGTTAGGGATAAGGTAATGTCCGTTTTATGAGGTCCGACAAAAATTACAGAATAGGACCCAGATGTTAATGAAACTATATTTAATCCCCAAAAAATTTCAAAATTTTTATTTTAGTCCCTCCATGTACTTTATAGTTTATATGGAGGGACTAAAGTGAAAATTATAAAAAAAATTTATGGGCTTGGAAAATAATTTTCTAAAATTTTGGGTTCTTTTCTATAATTTTTACGGGGTCTAAATCCACCCCAAGTTAAAGGCCTTTTTTTGGACCTTAACCTCACCTGACTTGTGACCTATTAAGGATGTCTGTAATTTTAAAAATTTTGTAAACAGCCTAACAAATCATAAGCTTCACCTCAAAACAAGCCTTCTTCAAGTAAGGCGAAAACATAATTACTTTAAACAGGCCAAAAACAGACCTACTTAAACAGGCTATTAGATATAGGTATATTTTCGGCCTATTTAAAGTAGGTCTGTTTTTACTCTGTTTGAAATAGGCTTGTTTTGAGGTGAGACTTGTGGTTTGTTAGGTTGCTCTCAAAATTTTTAAAATTACAGGCCTCCTTAATAGGTAGAGCTGGGAATCAGGGCCGGCTCTCTAGGGCCTGGAGTAAGAAAAACACATGTTTTTCAAAGCCCGGCCCGAAAGCACCAGGGCTAGGGCCGGCCCGCAGGGCTCAGTAATTACTATTCCAAATTTTAACTATTTTTCCTTCACTTTTCTTAAAAAAATAATTAGTAAATTACAACACGAATCATCCAATAAATAAGCACAATCACTAATTCATAATCAAAAGCAAACTATGTTCACAAATAACTCACATAAAACATAAAAAGTATATCACTAAGCGACATTAGTACGATGATTATTATTGTCGTCATCTTCGTCACTATCATCGATTTTAACGACATTTGATTGTTTTTCACTTTGAGTAGTAGCCTCTAGCTCATGAGTAAGAATATCATGAAATTCTTCTCCCACATCATGAACACATCCATAATCTTTATTTGCAACAAATAATAAATCAAATCATAAAATTAGAGTATAGTAATTATGTATTTGTAGTTAAAAGGATAAATAACTCTATAACAAATAAAAAATATATATAAATTAATAAATTTAAAAAGGAAAAAAAGAAAAAGCTATAGTGAAAAGGGCCTGCAGGGCTGGCCCGTTTAAGCTCGAGGCCCGTCAGGGCCAGCCCTCCAGGGCTAACTTCGTTTATCTCTTCAAATTTTTAAACCTGGCCCTTGAAGGGCCAGGACCTAAACGGGCCGGCCCGACGGGCTCGGCCCGATTTCCCGGCTCTATTAATAAGCCACAGGCTAGGCTAAAGCCGAAAAAAAGGCCCTAACCAGCGGTGGATTTTGAGGGGTAGGAATGACCCCGCAAAAATTACAGAAAAGAACCTAAAGTTTTAGAAAATTATCTTGCAGACCCAAACTTTTTTTATAATTTTCACTTTAGTCCCTCCATATGAAGTAGTGGAGGGTCTAAAACAAAAATTTTGAAATGTTTTTGTGGTTTAAGTATAGTTTCATAAACATATGGGTCATATTCTATAATTTTTACCAGACATTAAACGGACGTTATCTTCTCTCTAACGGCATTGTGCTGGCTTTCCTTTTTAAAAGTTTGTTGGTAGTTTTGGTCCACTTAATAGTTTATTGTGTTGGACACTCCTGAGCCAATAGTTTATCAGTAAATTTGTTCCTTAACTCTTATATATATAAACATAAATCATAGGGCATGTGAAATTAATTAGGGTTTAAAACCCCTCATCTTCCCTTCCCATCCTCTTTCCTCCTCTTCTTTTTTCAGTCGTAAAATTAACATTTGAATAGCCATTTCGTTTTATACAAAATGTTTTTTTTTAAATATTGAGTTGTTCACATCAAAATATAGCAATTTGTATTTAATTAATTAATTTCCTTTTATTTTCATAATTTAATATTTTAATAATAATTTTATAAAAGATCAAATTTAAACTACTCAAATATTGATATAATGGCTTAAAAAAGAGAAGAGGATGGAAGAGGGGCTGCCCGTTAAATTATGTCTCACATATATATGTGAGAATAAGGTTTTTAGAATACTAGTATTTATCTCTCCGACGAGATGTGTTTATAGTAAATGTTTTAGTTATAAAGTCACACTGTTAAATGCTTGCGTCAATATATATTTTTTAAATTAGAAAAACATTACATATACCGAAATGGATGAAAAGTGATAGAGTATATGCGTAAGCAAGCCTGCAGGGCAGACAAGATTAAAGTGAAGTTAACATGGGGCAGTAACCTTAATAAACATTTGATTATGTTGTCAACCTTAAACATTACTCCCAATAGACACACACACCCCAATCATCACCCACATGACATATATGTCCATTTCCCTTCGACTTTCATACACCTTCATTTTGTTCACACAAGCATGCCCTACTCTATTCTTCTCAGTCAAAATCTCAATAACTTACTCTTCAATACCAGTATAGTAGTACCATTTTACTGTATCAAATGACTGCAGTAATTACGTAATAAATACAACTATTTGGCGGGGGCTACCTCCTGATCACATTCTCTTCTTAGATCAATTAATTTTGCCCTTTGCACGTACACTAGGATCCATCATGCAGCACTACTTTTATATCACTCAAATATTACTGGGCGACATGCCAGCTGCTGAGATCATGAACAAAATTAATTACTCAACAATACTGGTATATTCTAAATCTGGATGATCTTACTTTGAGATTGAGGGCGTAAAAGTTAGTTATAATGGAGATTGACGTCATACAGGAGATATTTTATGTTACGTTGTGTATGTGGACGGTGAAAAAGGATATTTACAAGTTACAGGTTATCATCACCTGATTAACAATAAGAAATATACAGAGTCGGTCGACACTGTACTCCCTATACACCTTCCATATTTATAATGTGCGTCCGTTCACAAGTAATCTCAGGTTTAAGTCCCTGTGAAAATATTAAAAAAAATATATATATCATCTATTTGACCTCACAATGATAAAAATTTGACCTAGTTAGGAAAACATATGAAAAAAATAAAAAAGATGTGAATAAATTAAAAAAGGAAAATTATTTGAGTGCTCTTAGATGAAGGTGAGATATCATCCAATGGTGGTGTGCAGTGGCGGAACCAGAAAATTTTTTTAGCTTGGGCCAAAAAACAAATATATTGAACTACTCTTTTTGGTTCTTATTATAAGATAACAACTAACAAGTGTATTTGGTTCTTTTCATAAGGTATTTACTTGTTTTCAAAAAGTATTAGATATTTGTTTCATGTATAACCATAATTAAAAATGGTAGTGAGTGATAGTAATAAATAATATGATATTAGAGTTTAGTGTAATTAGTATGAATAATATTAAAAATTACTTAAATTTTAGGACAAATTTAATGATTTTAACCGTTTTATTAGCTTATGAGAATTGTTAATTGGTGCCTTATAATAAAGATTAGATGAAGTATTTACTAAATAGTATCACATAACATTGAAAATAAAGATAAATAATAACCGACAATTATAAATAAAAACAAGATATAAGATGATACTAATCTTTTCGGTAGTTATATTAAACAAAAATTTTACTTTTCTCTCATAGCCTAATGAATAATGAACCAAACATTATCTTTATAAAGAAAATAAAAAATTAGCTGGAGTCAAATTATTGGTCAAATAAAATATCATGTAATAAATACATAGATATATTAACAAATTCTATAAGATCAACTCGGGTCAGGCCCCAGCTTCCGCCACTGGTGGTGTGAGTGTGACCAACCCATGGATAATAATACGGCTTTCTGCGTCAACCAAATAGAGTATGTATATATGGAATTTTGATTAATTCCACAATAAATTAAAGAACCAATAACAACAGCCTCGTGTGTTCCACTATATACGCCCGCAATTCTTAATTAATATTAATCGCACTTATAACTCAGCAAACCACTCAACTCATCATTTCGGCCACCATTAATCCTCATATTTCCTTCTTGCACTTTATAAATTTTTCTGTGCCATGCATGTATCAGCAATCAGCAATCAGCATCACCCAGCCCACTACTGCAACATTCAAATATAAGGGGACAGCCCCCTCCATTACCATCTTCCTTTCATTCTCGCTTACGTTTGTCTGCCTCCCCAAAATGATATCTACCAAAACTAAATAAACAAGTACTACGATTATATATATATGGATACTTCAGGTGTGCAATTTCCACTTTGATGTTTAGAGAGAGTTTAATTTCCTGCGATATGTGATGAGTATGATTTGTGAACTGCAAAGTTCACACACTGGTATATATACTGGGTTTCCTAAAGTCCGTGCCTCAGTGTTTTTAGTCCGAGTAAGTAGCATGAAAGCTTTTTTTTGTATTAGAGAAAGGTCGTGATTCAATTTCGCTTATATTCTCACCTATTTAAAAAGCCTTTTTTCTTCTCAGGGCGAGCCTTGTTGGGAAGATCGCCAAAATAAAGCCCGTACCATAACGTTCCTACACTACGGGCCTACAACGGACTAGTGACTTTAATTGGTGGGCTGAATTAAGACTTTATAGTTATACCACTGGACACACACCAACTCATTTGATCGTCATTGTATGTCTATGAGGAAAAAAAAGGTTTACTAATAGGGTTGACCATAGAACAGGCCGAACTGAATTTGGCCTCAGCCCGATGTCTGGTTTGAGTAGTATCTTATGCTGTACAAAACAGCCTCCGAGATCTAGTTTTGTTCAGCATCAGCTCAAGTCTAGTGTACAAGGCAGTCCAGGATCTATTTATTTTGTTTTTGTTTTTGTTTTTTACTTTTTTGAAAGACAACGTTTAAACCTAATAAGACCATAATAATAGTTATAATTATATAAAACACATCACAAAATACTAAAACCCAATCACAAATCCATTATAACCTCCAACAACATTGAAAAAAAAAAGAAGTAAAAACAATATTCGAGTCAGGATGAACAAAACGAAGGAGTATGAGACATTGGTTAAAAGTCCAGTCCGACTCAAAAAGACCAGTTTTGTTTGGTCTACCTTATATTGTTTAGGGCCAATTCTAGACCACCGGCATTTTGCTCATCCCTTGTAGCACTTTGCATATGCATATATATATATTCCTTTTGCCCGGAATATATAAAAATCAAATATAATACATATCTATAAGCAATACGATTTTTTTCCCAACATGAAATTTATGAAAAATTACACTATTTATAAATAAATTATATGCAAAGTACTCCCTCTTGTACAGTCCTTTATGAGATTATGAGTTAATTTTGGTTTAAAATATAAAGCAAATTCATTATTATTTTTAAATTTATCCCTATCAATGTTCGCTTGGCAATAATTAAGAAATAGAAGCAAGAAAAAAAAATTTAAGGAAACAGACTAAAATGTTTTAGAAAATATATATAATATTTACTAACTTCATTCATCTAATCAAATAAGGTAGATATATCTTATAGGGGGTGAAGAAGTAAAAATACACATGTGCTTTACCCCCGGAACGTCCAGCACCATATGTTTTTTTTGGAGCAAAAATACATACGTGGTTATCATTTTGGAGCAAAAGTCACATTTTACCATTATGTTACTGTTCACTTCATCTCTTTCTCTCTCATTATAGTGAATAGTAACATAACGGTAAGATGTGACTTTTACTAAAAAAAATGATAACCACATGTGTATTTTTGCTCCAAAAAAAACATATGGTGCTGGACGCTCCCGAAGATAAAGCACATGTGTAATTTTGCTACTTTACTCTATCTTATATTAAGGGTATTATCTAATTTTATTCATATGATTAAATTAGATAAATATATTTTATATTAAGAATAAGAGAGTATATTGAAAAAGGAAAACAAGGCAGACAGAAGACAAATGTCAAAACCAAAGTCATTGAAGTTATCCATCACAACCGATGACGCAGTCGGGGTCATTAGCTGTCGAGATGTCAATAATTCAAAAGCAGTAGAGCACTTCCTAAGAAGGGTTGGGCAACTTAAGAAAGAACAAAGAATGGGTGTTTTATATTACAAGACTCTTAAATTGCTTTATCACCAAATGTCTTTTTATAAACTTGTCTTTTAATCCTCTTTCAAGCAACTCATGCTTCTCTTTCCAGCAATTATTATTTACTTCCCACCTACCCCATCTCTCTCCCCAATTACCAAGTTTATCTTCTCACCCAGGTTGCTACTTCATCGCACATATTCAATATTTAGCTTTATTATTAAAAAAAAAAAAGTCCATTTAAAACACTTTGGTTGTATTTTCATAATTCAGGGCTCGTTTTTTTATTCTTAACCAATAAGTTAAGTAAGTAAAGTAACTTTTTTGAAGATGTGTTATATAAACTTGAGATCCCACCAAGACCAACATTTATTGGCTGCAATTCAATTTAACTTATTATTATAAGGTAGCTTTGTGTAACATATATTTTTTTTTTAAGGGAGGTTGATATGAGTTTCTAAAATAGAAGGGTGGTTAGAGTATTTTATTATATTATTATTATTATTATTTTCACAAATCCAAGCGATATTAAACAGCAATGATCACCTTCGTTCCGCTCATAAAAGTAGATGGTAGCTAAATTTTAAGTTACATATTAAGGGATGCTAGCAATATGTAATTACCTTATTTTGATCTCACATTTGAATCATATGATTAATTTCAAATTGTACGATTTTGAAAAATAACAAGGGAATTGCGGTTTTTTTTTTTTTTTTTGTTTTTTCCTTCCTAAATTGTAGAGTTTATATTTTTTAAAATAATAAAATTTAAATTTCTCGAGATGATCCGTCAGTCATGTGAGATTAAGATGAGATAGTATATTATATTTTAATTTGTTGACGATGTTGAAGGACGAGTGCAGCTAAAAACCAATAACACATGGATTAATACGCGCTGTAATCAGGCAGTTAAATTCGATTTGGAGGTAACTGTATGAAAATTACCACTTTCGTTCGAAGCGAGCTTCCCGCAGCCACATAGCCAATCACGACTCTCTTCGAACGAGAAGAGAGAGAACGAAGAAGATGACCATTGTAGACAGCATTGTCAGTCTCTTTCTTCTCATTATGCTCATTCTCATCATCGTCCTCGTCTTCTTTGCCTGTAAGCCATGGCGCTTTCTTTTCTCTTCCCGCTCCCGTTCTCGTTCCTCCATCAAGGTAGTTTCGGTTCTTATTCTTACTATTACTATCGTCGTTATTTTCTTATTGTCCATCCATGTAAATAATTGGTCATCCGAATTGCGAAATAATGTTCTCAATATAAAGCTCTGTTTGGTTTTGGGAATCTCAATAAGATTATGTAAATTCTGTTCCATGCTCTTCGTGTTTGTTGATATGTTTTGTTATGTCGACCCGGGGGAGGCTTGATTTCAGCTTTTCCTCTATCCTTCACCGAAGGAAACCACTGCGCAAAGGTTTAGTTTTTGACGTCCTTTCTAGTATCGTGCGAGTCCATTGAGCTGTTCGGAAACTCATGAAGTGATATATTCGATGTTATGGGTTACAAACATATTTTTGTTCAGTATCGATCTGGGGTTACTTATTTCCTCTTTCCTTTTTGTTCTGGCGATTTCCAAATTTCAAGCTGACGGATTAAACTCGAAAGAGAAAAAAAGAGGGAGGGGGGGAGGAAAGGGTAAAGGGGGGAAAGGGGGGGGGGTAGAGGAGATCACACGCGCGCTATATTGGTTGCGGCTTTGATGTGTGTCTAAGTCTTCCGTACATATATTGTTGATGTAATCTTGGTTATATTTTCCTTTATACTATATGAGTTGATCAGTGACGTAAGAGTGGATGTAATGTGAAATAAACATCTTATAGTTATGGTTCATGATCAAAGCAAAATGATTTGACCACTTCTCTGTTGATCAATCTGTTTGGTGACTTGTACTACATGCTTCATAGTTTGAAGTTCGAACAATGTTCATGACTTTGTGCATATAATCCTTGATGCATGTTACTTTTGTAGGCTAATGAAATTGAAAGGCCTCTTGTCTTAAATGATGTAAATTTGGAACATAACCCAATTAGTGAACTGCCTATAAATTATGATCTTGAGGGTCCATCCATCCTCAATGAAGGCCATTTTCACCCACCTCGACTCCCTGGACTTATTTATAAGCAAAGGCTTTCTACCGCTTCTTGCCATATGGCTCAAGGTATTCTACCTTAAATCTGCTAATGTCGAGCTATTTCATCCTATTTATGCTGTACTACTTTGCAATGTTATAATAACCTAACATAATTATTTCCATGTGACAATTTGGCTTTAGATGTTATTTCTGATCCTTCAGAAGACGTTGCTGTTGGCCAGACACTCAAACTGTCTCCGGCCCAGTTGGCAGAGTTTCAGAAACATAATAAAAATTCTGAAACTGACAGACTGCAAGACTTTGTACAGAGAGATATATTAGATCAAAGTAATTTCTTCTTTCAGTTCATCTGTTGTTACCTTTCTCTGTATTTGCATTTTGGCTGAATATGTAAAGCATGTTATCTTATCTCTCTATTAGAGGTGCAGGAAGTTGTCTCACTCTAGAGGTGATTGCTGGTCCTTCTTGTGGACTTCGTTGTTCTGTACAATCAACAATTCCATCCAAGTTACCACTGACCCTGGGAAGAGTTTCTCCTAGTGATTTGTTAATAAAGGATTCAGAAGTGTCAGGAAAGCATTCACTAATAAACTGGAATTTGGAGGTAAACCCTCTTCCTATCAGTTGGCTGTTGGACTTGCGTATAGATTTTGCAGGATGTACATGGGGTACGTTAACTATTGTTCAATTTCTTTCAGAAAATGAAATGGGAGTTGGTAGATATGGGTAGCCTTAATGGAACACTTTTGAATTCTCAAACAATCAACCATTTAGACCCTGGAAGCAGGCAATGGAGTAATCCAACTGAGCTTGCTAATGGAGATATCATAACACTAGGAATGACAACGAAAGTAATTGTAAGTAATGAATTTCTAAGTATATGCTAAATAGGGTTCCTTCTTTGAAGTCTAAACTTCTATAGATGCTAAACTTGTCCCTACTGTGCGCATGATATTAACAGTTGAGTGATTAAACTGCAAGTCTGAGGTAGAATAAATCTAGTTCCTGAATGTAATTCAGTGTTTTGCCCTCCTTTGCTGTTCATGATTATTTTTTAAGTTTTGATGTTAAAATGTATAATCTGTCATTGGAACTATCTTATGCTTGAATATTCAAGATGACAATCTCACTAATTTCATTAAATGATGTAATATATGCTGTGATCTAGTGATTTGAAGTTTTGTACCACGGAAGCCTTTTTTGCTAGATTGACTATTGTGGTATTTTCTTTATTCCTTTGATAACCCAAGAAACAGAAAAACTATATCACTACACTGCTTTGGAGAAAGGAAGTAAGGGATTTATGTTTTTGGCTTCTTTATTAAGGGGGAAGTGATTATCTGAAAGTTCAACTTTGTACGGCTTTACCAAACTCTCATAAATCTTTCTTCTTCCTTCTTCTCAAAGTTGTTCGCACAGGAATACTCATAATGAGTGTACTCCATTGTTAAGTTCAAATTCTATAGCCAATGATGTGAATCATTCTTCTTTTAAGCATGCCTATTTAACTTGTTACATGTTTTTAATTATGCCAGGTTCATATTACTTCTCAAAATAAGATTCACATTCCCTTTGGGGTTGGTCTGGCATCAGATCCCATGTCTAGGCGTCGAGGAGGGAAAAAGCTCACCATGGAAGACGTTTGCTATTATCAATGGCCTTTACCTGGATTGGATAAGGTTCTGGATTAATGTACTGTGCTTGTTCTGTCAAGGTTTCTTCCACTCTTTTTTTTTCAAAATTTTGCACATTCCTGTTGGTATCTAACACGCGAAGATGCTTGGCTTGCAGTTTGGACTGTTTGGCATTTGTGATGGGCATGGTGGAGATGGGGCCGCCAGATCTGCTAGCAAGTTAGTATTTCTATGTTGTGTTTGTTGTCTGCTGCTTATTCTGAAGCTTATACTCTGCCCTATCATCTGATGAATGTGGGCCGTGACAAAGTTAGTCATTTCGTGTTAATATGTTTGCCCCTCGTTTGTAAAACAATATGATCTGGTAACATGCAAATCATCAATGCCAGTTTGATACCAATATAACAAAATAAAACACGAAATCTATAGGAACAATGCAGCTCATTCCTTAGGTTCCCTGTAATACACTGGGGCCCACCAGCTTGACTTGTGAATATCTTCGAATGATGCTCATTATCATTTCTACCAAGTTTCGACTTCCCTCTTTTGAGTATGTTGTATGTTGTACTAGTCGTTGTTGTCTGGTTTCTAAAAACTGCTAGCGTTGAAACTATATCTTCTGAAGTAAAGGTTAAAGAGCTGTACTGAGTTGCCTATGTTGTCAGTTATCAATTGTCACCTTGATTTGTATCCTTTATTCTCTTGGGCTGTGGTAATTTATATCTTCCACCAGTTGTTGTAAATATATTGATGATGGACATCAAAGGGTCTGGCTCTGCTGATATTTAAAGACATTGTCGCTGAGATGTGATTTCCTTTAATAAGTTGTATGAAATAGATGGTCAGACCATCTGAACTTAATTATCTAATGACAAAATATATCAGGTTGCACACTTTGAGCAGATCATGATTGTATCTGTTCTAAAATTATTCTGGATCCCTTTTTATCATTGCCGTAAATTATGTAATTAATTTGCTCCAATATTCTGTTCTTGCTATTAGTTTCTGACAATAGAAGCCACTATAATGTGATGTGTGAGTTTAAAAGTATTGCTGCATGCGAGGTTAAGTTGGGACATATGATCTTCAAAATCCTGGCCTTTTTTGAAAAATAATTTTCGCTGCAGATTTTACTTATGAATTCAAGATAGTTAAGTGGGAAACTTAACCCTTTCTTTTTTTTGTTGTTGCAATTTTTCATCAGAGTTTTCCCTGAGATAGTTGCAAATATATTATCAGATTCACTAAAGAGAGAAAAGGTTGTATCAATCTGTGATGCTTCAAATGTTCTTAGAGATGCATTTTCTCAAACAGAAGCTTGCTTGAATCACTATTATGAGGTATCTTATAGAACTTGTCTTTGGCTTTTTGGATCTTCCAATTACATACTCCCTCTTGTTCTTAATACAAGACCTGTTTACCTAATTTAATTAGATTAAGGAAGTAAGTTAAGTCAGTTAATATGATATGTATTTTCTAAAACATCCTAGTCATTTTCCTTAATTCCCTCTTTCCTCTCCTTGATTATTATTAAGGGAGCATCAATAGGGGTAATTTAGGAAATGGTTGACAAATATTAAAAATAGGCCTTATGTTTAGGACCAAACTCAACTCCCTAAACAGGTTCTATAATTAAGGACTGAAGGGGAGTATATAGCATTGGTTGACTCTGCCAGATTCTGATATTGTTTTAAAAACCAGTATTCCAAAGTGCAGTGGGTAGCAGCAAACAATATGTTGACGTCTTGGTTGGTCAACTCCAGGACGAGTACCACTGACCACCTCTTTTGGGAAGACTTGTCTCCTTTGCAAATCTGCCAAGGAGACTTGGGGAAAATGCCTGAGATTCTCACACCTTTAAACTGCTCACTTTTACTAGCAGCTGCAAGGCCTTTGTGAGACCCACAACTGGTCTGTTCAGAGGAGGCATCCTATTATTATAAGTTGGCTTAAAAGAAAAGGATCTCCAGATTCATTTTGCACCTTAAACTCATGTTTTGATGAACTAAGGGGAAAATCATGGGTGTTCAATCTCTGCCAGCTCAAAGAGAGTGATGAAACAAGAGGAAAGTTGGAAGAAGATTACTCAGCCACCACCTCTGAAGTCTGATTACTCCTAGCCCCCAACCTTTTCCTATCATCCACAGTCCACAAAAGACACATCCTTATAATCTTATGCTAACCACTCATTCTTTCTTTGAATCTCCCACCCTGCTTGTGTGCTCTCACAGCACATGGGTTAGTTACTCTTAGACGTCTCATTAAGGGAAACACATCATTCATCTCTATGATTCTTCTTTATCATATTTGTTTTTTTCCTGTGATAGGATTGGAGAGAATTTAGAATAAGCGAGGGATATGATTCTTCTTTATCATATTTGTTTTTTTCCTGTGATAGGATTGGAGAGAATTTAAGATAAGCGAGGGAAAAGAGAGATAATCTAGGGCAGAATCTGAACTCTAGCCAAATACAACAATTCTGAATATCATATCTTTCATAATCCTTTTGGGATAGAATACAATATTTTTATAAAGAAAAATATAACTTCCTATCACAACTTCCCTAAAATAGATAAGATATAATAACTACCACAATAGATAAAATACAATAACTTCCCTAAATATTTAATAACTTCCAATAACTTCTCTACACTTGTTGGATCCTAACAATACCCTCTCCTTGGAAATCAGCCTTGTCCTCAAGGCGGGAATAAGGAAATTTCGGCCAGTACATCATTAGCCACTACAGTATTTTTGTTTTGCTCATCTTCATTAAAATCCATCGAGGCTCCAGTTCCATCGGTAATTTCCATAAGCTTTAAGGTCGAAGTTTTGCAGCGATGTCCGGGCATAAAGCGATCTCCACATCAGAAGCAAAGTCCTTTTTCTCGGCGGTATTGTCTCTCCGATTCGTGATTGGGATCTTGGTTAGCCGACAGTTGCGCGATTGGGTATTGATTTTGTGCTCCCGAAGATAATGGTTTATTAAGATAACCGCTTGAGAAATTGGTGCTAACAGTCGAATCCCATTGTTGACGTGGCGCGGCATTTTTGGATTCTCGATAATTATTGGAATTATCTTATCCACGAGATAAATGGTCTGAGGTGAGAGAATAATAATTGCGCTGAGAATAACGTGGGGGTGGTTGAGATTGTATTTTAGCTTCAAACTCTAATGCCAAACTTACTGCCTTATATACGGTTCGTGGCTTCTGAATCTTAATATCAGATTGTAGTTCTTCTTTTAATCCATTGATGAAAACACCCAAAAGGCAGTCTTCTGGCCATCCTTGGACTTGGGACTGTCTGCGCACAAATTCTTGTTTATATTCTCCTACAGTACCCGTTTGTTTAATCCCACACAGATGCACGTCCGGGTTTTGGAATTCAGCAGGACCGAATTGCTCTTGGAGAACTTGAATTAACTCGTCCCAATACCTTATGGTTCTGCCCGAGGAAACCCAGGTAAAAGTGTCAAGGGCATCACCTTCTAAATTCATTGCTGCCACATCCACTTTCTGGTCTTCTGGGGTCTGATAATACCGAAAATATTTTTCTGCTTTCAAAATCCATCCCCTCGGATTGCCCCCTTCATACTTGGGAAAATCAACTTTCGAGTAAGGTCTTTTAGAAGAAGTTCTACTCCACCATGGTGCCTCCATATCAGCATCCTCATGTTCACCGAAAGTTTCCCTATTATTATAACTAGTTTCTCCTTGAACCATGATTGGTGCTTTTTGCTTCTTTAAATTGTTAATCTCTGAGTTCATGAGACTTAATTGCGCAAGAATGGCTGCTAATTGTTGCTGGTTGGATTCCTGTTGCAATTGTGAGGGCTGTTGTATTGTAATTACGGCAGGATCATTGTGTGGATGGGAGTTTGGTGAGCCTTCTGTACTGATTTGGCAGTAAGGGGGAATTATTCTCATAAGAAGAGTTTCGAGTGTTAACCATGGTATCTTTAGGCCCAAAGAATCAACCGCTCTGATACCAATTGATAGGATTGGAGAGAATTTAGAATAAGAGAGGGAAAAGAGAGATAATCTAGAACAGAATCTGAATTCTAGCCAAACACAACAATTCTGAATATCATATCTTTCATAATCCTTTTGGGATAGAATACAATATATTTATAAAGAAAAATATAACTTCCTATCATAACTTCCCTAAAACAGATAAGATATAATAACTACCACAATAGATAAAATACAATAACTTCCCTAAATATTTAATAACTTCCAATAACTTCTCTACACTTGCTGGACCCCTAACATCCTGCTATGGGCCTTGACAATCTGAGGCCTATCAGCATTGGATCCTTCAAGCTCAAACGGTTGGTGGAGGAATTGGGAAAGTTTTTTAGGGAAAGATGGAGATGGGGCTTCTTATGGGAAAGAGACTTGGACAATAAATCTGAATGTGTTTTAGCCTTTTCTAAGTTGGTTATAGTTTAGGGGTAAACGGCTGCACCTTTAAGTTTGGCCACCAAAGTTGTAATCATGCTCAAGTTCGTGGGGTTATGAATACTTTCTTGAAAAATTTATTTGGCTTCTCTGGTAAAATAGAGCCATTTGAGCTCATGAAAAGGACACATTCTTGTCACACCACATGTGCGCACACACATGTTTCCGATGTCCTGGAAGAAAACTAGTAGTTGACATAACATGACAGATGTAGTGAGCATAGAGCTGAGTAATAAAAGGGCTGACCTTGACCTAATGGCTTGCTGGGCCTTCGGCTGAAGGGACTTAAACCTTACAGGATGCTTGCACATCTGTGTGTGCGCAATTTAGGGGGTTTATTTTGGGGTTCCAAGGGAATAAATAGGTCTCACCATTTGGCCTGGCTGTTTGTTACAACCTACAAGTTTGTTATAATTATTTCAGCTTCATATTCCTATGAAGTGTTCCAGCCAGTGGAGTGTTTTGACCGGCAAGAAAATCAAGTGAAGTGTTGTAAAGTGCAATACCATAAGGACGTAAGCTCTCCAAAGGAGACCAATTTATAGAGGCTTAGGTAATATGGGATGACAGGTCTGAATCACACATTGAGTAAGAAACTAATATGCGATGCTCAATAGGCTATTTAAGTGGATTTGTTCTCTAATAGTACCCATCTTTAAAATGTTTAGAAATTATTCCAAATTTCAATTTACATAATTGAATGCTTTGCTTTATTCATTTTAACTTTCCAGGGATGTACAGCAACAGTGCTTCTGGTTTGGGCTGATGACAATGAAAAGTTCTTTGCCCAATGTGCAAATGTTGGAGACTCTGCCTGTGTTATGAAGTATGTTTCTCTATTATTGAATGAAATAAATGTTCTGATAAGTCATGTGGAATTTATATCAAGTCCTTGGTAGGCAAGATGATTAGCAGGCTATCAGATGTTTGTCATTTATAATATGGTTAATGGCTTATGCTATCTTCACTAAGCTCTTGATTGGCCAAAAGAAAGGGAATTGAAAAAGGAAAGCACAAAAAATGATAATTACTTTTTTTGTAAAAATCATCATCATCATCATCGTCATATATCCTTAATGCCTAAATGAACTTATTGTCAATATATTTTTCTGGCAGTGTTGATGGTAAAGAAATTAAGATGACGGAAGATCATAAGATAGCAAGTCATTCTGAAAGGCTACGAATAGAAGAGGCAGGCGAACCTCTGAGAGAAGGGGAAACACGTCTATATGGTATCAATTTAAATTCATATGTACTTTTCTTGGATTTGACATTGAATCGGCAATCCAATTTTGCTTCTCTCCTTTATACAGGTATAAACCTCGCGAGGATGCTTGGAGACAAGTTTCTTAAACAGCAGGATTGTCGTTTCAGTTCGGAGCCTTATATAAGTGAAGTTGTGCACATTGATAAGGCGAGCAGGGCTTTTGCCATACTTGCAAGGTAAATTTACTTACTGATGTATGCATTTATAAATTTTCAATTTTCACTTCAAGAAACCATGATCAGTTTGGTCAAATTAATGTACTTCACTTCCTAAAACACAATTTTCACCTGCAATCTTATAGTGATGGCCTATGGGATGTTATGAGCGGGAAGAAAGCAATTCAGCTGGTGTTTCAGGTCTTGTACAAAAACTTGAAGTTCCTGGCGATAATTAATTTCAACTTCTTCCTCGTTTACCTGCTCTAACAGACTGTTTTTCTGCTCTGCACAGAAGAGTGATAAATACTCCACAGATGATGATGATAATTCAGCAGAAAAGATTGCAAATTTGTTGTTGAGTGAGGCGAGAACACTGAGAACAAAGGATAACACCTCAATAATTTTCTTAGATTTTGATACATTATCCAGATTTTCTTGTAAAGCTGAGTGTTAATATAAATAAGGAGTTTGCGTTTACAGGAAATGGTAACAAGTGTTGCTTTTCTCAGATCGTCTTCCTTTTTCTGTGTAGTCTCGTATGCTCAATCTGCTGAATCAATCACTCTGCGCCATTTACTTCCCCCGTTCTCCTTTTCCTTTTCTCCTCGTTCTTCGCCATTTCAGAGGTTAGACATGTCGGTTTTAAACTTAAATCATACAATACAATGCGAAGAAATAGCACTTGTAATGTAACTAAATTCAGCTTTCTGTCCTATTTTGTCCACGGTTTGACGGGACGAGGTTGGTATCTATTTTCTTTTGAATTTAATAAAATTTTGTATGAAATTTTTAAGTTTTGTAATAAAATTTTTTTGGGTCATTCAGCGTTTCTCAATTACTAATTAGAGCATGGAATATAGAACTATGCCGTCGACTCTTTCCTTTCCTTTTTTTTTTTAAAAAAAAAAAAGAGAAGAGAAAAGAAATAGGCATGTAGAAAAGTATTTAACTAACAACGAGTACCTTCATCATTAAACAGCCAATCCATAGATTCACGATGCAAAAGCAACCCACAATGGCCATATGAAAAATAAGAGAGCAAATAACACAAATTTACAAACTGTTTGACAGAGTGTTATATATATATATATATATATATATATATATATATATATATATAACCTTTTTGTTCGGTAGTTATATATAGTTTGATATTTAAAGCTCCCATTTTGTCCAATTACAGATTCCTATTGCCCGGCAAAAAAAAAAAAAATTCCTTGCTCCTAAAACCCTCCAAAGGGACGTCGGGTTTTCCTCTCCTCCTAGTTTTGAACAGAGCATAGACGTAGCAGAAATGGGAAAGAAGAGAAGAACCGATTCAGAGGCAGAAGCAGAAGTAAAAGAGCCACAAAACGACTGCGAGCTTGTTAATGGTGATGCTCAAAAGTTGAAGAAGAAGCTCCGGAAGAAGGAAAAGAAAAGGAACATTGAGAAGGAGGATCACGAAGCCAAGGAAATACCTACTGTCAGCATTGCCCTGCCTGGTTCTATCATCGACAATACACAATCTTACGAGCTAGCTACTCGAGTACGCTTCCCCCACCCCCCCCCCCCCTCTATCTGGGTTTTGTTTGACTACTGGGGAAGTACAGAGCACTGGGAATCCCGCATTTTTTTGCATTTTTTCAGGATACCCCTGTTCTATTTCTCTTTTCTCTTTAATTCTGAGGATTCTTCTCAATTTTTTCTCCGTTTCAGTTGGCTGGTCAAATAGCTCGTGCTGCCACTATTTTCCGCATCAACGAGGTTGTGGTCTGCCTTAACTGTTTGAGGATGCTGTTTTTTTTTTCGTACACGATTAGATGACTATCGTAATTTAGTGCTTCAAATTTTGATTCCTCCGAATTTTCTATAGTATGATGAAAAGTTGGCTAAGCTATATTGCTCACAGAGATCAATCTTGTTGTTTGAATAGGTTGTGGTATTTGACAATAAAAGTAACGCTGGTAGAGACTACAATGTTGCGAAGTCGGATAGCACAGATGAAGAAAGTGGTGCAGCTTTCCTCATAAGAATCTTACAGTATCTTGAAACGCCCCAGTATTTGAGAAAGGCTCTCTTCCCAAGACATTGCAGCTTGAGATTTGCGGTTCGACCAATTCATTGAAATGCAGCTTTCCTACTACTACGGCCAGTAACTGCATTTCTTAAATTTGTTTATTTAATCGTCGTTCCGTGACTAACTTTAGTAATTTCTATTATGCTTAACAGGGCTTGTTGCCACCCGTTGATGCTCCACACCATTTACGTAAACATGAATGGGGTCCATACCGAGAAGGTAGGCTTTCATGCTCAACTGAAATTTCTTACGCCATGTCTTTTATTAAATGAAAAGTAAAATTCTTCGTTCATGGAAGCTTGATTTTAATCTTCGTTTGTCATTGACTGGCCTATGCAAGGGATTGTAACCCAACAGTCGCAGCATATCAATGGGTAGCTCCATATGTCCTTTTCGTTATTTTATCATGAAAATGATGTTTATGAATGTGGAAACTGGAAACATCGTTTCATCTGAAGAGGAATAATAGTTGTTTGTGAAGAAAAAAAGAAGCTATCAGGAAAATTTCCTACCTTGTTGCTCTCACTTCATGGCCTGAAATTTTGACTTTTTAGGCATTCAAAGAATTGATATGGTTTGGGCCGTAATACATTGTTCATGCTAGGAGAGGTTAAGTTGCTATAAGCATGATCGTTACCATCTTCTATGAATATGGTTGTGTACATGGCCTATGAGCCTCTCTTGTTTTGTCATATGCGTCTATTGAGGAAATCACCTTGAAATACATGTAGAGGGAATGAGTAGCTTTATGGTGTTAGTTATCTTGTCTATTTCTCAGGGTTTTGAAACACAGACCAAATTGGCCGCTTCAGTCTGGAACTCGGCAAACCAGTCCAGTCTGGTCTAGGCATCAATTTGGTTCACTATTTTTTATTTTAAAAAAAAAATCAATTTTTTTTTTCCTTTAGAATTTCATATTAATAGCTCTAAAATCTTCAGTTTCTCATTGGTTTGGCTCCAGGTTAGCTCTAGTTTGACTCTAGTTTCACTCACTGACCTTGAACTAGTACCCTAGCCAGTTTAGTGGGCAATCCGGGTTTAATAATCTTGCTATTTCTTTAACCATTTTAGGCTGGCACATTGTCCTTCGCCTTATTTGAATGCACCTTTTACCCCTTAGAGTGTCTCTTTTCCTTGGTAAGAAAATAGAATAAGATCATTTACTGCATCATTCATTGTTTTATTCCCATGGTTTCTGGCCGTATTTTTGATTTAATGCCATAATTTCATAGGTGTCACCCTAAAAGAAAAAGATTCAAACTCTGGAGGAACACTAGTTGATGTGGGTTTGAATAAGGTATGGGCATATTATCTCAAAGCTTACTTAACCTGGAGCTAAAATTTTGCTTGGCATCAACCAACGAGTCTCTTTCATTTTGTTGCACACTCCATTTCCTTTTCTATTATCTTTCAACCATTCTCTTTCTGTGTTTCTCTTCTGACGCTTGTCTGTAGTGAATGCCTTGAAGTACTATCCTGACATTCACCACTTGCTAGCTCTGGAAGACATTTGATCTGATATAATCTGAATGTTGTTTTGTTGACTGTTAACTACTGTGTATGGATGGAAACACTTCTGATCATCTGTTTGTTTATTATTTCTTTTTTTCAAAAGTCATTGTCATTGGAAAGTATTGAGTATATTTGTGTATGTTCTGATTTAGTGCAAAACCTATGCAGCATGTTATAGTTGACCAAGAACTTGAGCCACAAAGAAGAGTTACTGTGGCAATGGGTTCCAACCGCAATTTGGATTCTGGTAATAAATTGATCTTTGTTCATCTACCATATTTTGGTCTGCTTAACCTGTTTTGCAATAATTTTTTTTTGTGTAAATTGTGTCACATGATATTCGCCATAAACCATGCCATCCTTATAGGATTATGCAGACTATATTTTCATCCTTCTTGCTGTTATGTTATATGTCTCAGCTTCTTCAAGGTATTCCCACCTCCCCGCTTCCAACTGTGAGTCCGTCAAATCCAATCCCATTTTCTATTTATTGTCTTCTCAATGAAAGAGATGGCTTATTTGTTTTGTATTTATCCTTGGGGAGCGGGGTAAATTAAGTTGGCTTCCTTTTCTGTGCAACGTTTCAGTATCAGCTTGAGGTCTTCATTTGGTTCTCTTGCAAACTCATTATGACGAATTTTAACTTCTAAAATGTAATTCTGATATGCCATTTCTATAGAGTGATGTTCCTTTTTGTTCTATCCCAGATTTTCTGTAAATTCCTTTTCCTTTCAAAAAATTTTTGGGAGGGTTGGTGGAGTTTTCTTGCATATTTATTTCATGCCCCTATGAATGATAAGAGATCGTTGCAGAGGTCTACTAAACATAATTTTGCAAAATGGAAAAACACAGTTTTCTCAGCCATATACTTCATTTGCAAGTGGGAACAATGTTTTCACGGATGTTCTAACTATAGTTCATTATTCTTCTCTTGAAACGAGTCATTTGTCCTGCTTACATATGAAGCTCTGATAGAAAAAGAAAAAAATGCATGTAATGTAAGAGAAAGTAAGGGCTAAGGTGATTATTGAGGAAGTGTAGTTCTGAAGGAGCTTCAGTTAAGATGGGCTTGTTGATACTTGTTATTTGGCTATTTTATTGCTTGTGTCATCTTTCTCTGGTTTGAAACCAAGTTTGATGTTTATGGACTTTATTTACGATGATCCGCTTCATTCATCTAGATATACCACATAAGATTGTCTCATCCTCCAAGCCTAGGGAAGAAGGACTATACTGGGGATATCAAGTACGTTATGCACATAATCTGAGTTCAGTGTTTAAGGGTAGCACATACAAGGTATCCCGTCTCTCCCTTTCTCTTTCCATCTTGGACTTTTCCTTCCAATATCCATATACCATAATTTTTTGTTTTACTCTAATTCATATGCCTTTTCTCCTGTTAACTTATGCTATTATGACAGGGTGGCTATGATCATATAATTGGTACCTCTGAGCATGGTCAGATTATCAAGTCATCTGATCTTAAAATACCTTCCTTTAGGTATTTGGCTGTATTATCAATTATAAAATTCTTTATACTAGGTAGATTATTTATGTCTTAACTCTTACCTTTTTTAGATTACTTTCTTTTTAGTGTTCTTCTTCTTCTTCTTCTTTTTTAAGACGCACTGGTGAAATCCTTCTACTTAGTTCAGGCTTCAGAGACTGAATACTAGTATATCTGAAGTAGTGAAGTGTAAAGTTTAGTGAAATTTTATGTTTGTGATGATTCAAAGTCGTTTCCATTCAAAATTAATTTATGGTGTGCTCGTGTCTCTAATCTGGTAGACACTTACTGATTGCCTTTGGTGGACTTGCTGGGTTAGAAGAATGCACTGAAGAAGATGATGTCTTAAAGGTACTCCATTGTTCAATAATTTCTCAAAACAGCTGCCAATCACTGATTCCCTTGGAATTCCAAAAACCACTCTTGTGAGATGCCTTTTTCAGTTCATGAAATATGTTTTCTGTGCTTTTGGGTTGATTTTGTTTGTTTGTTGTGAGCTCTTGTCTTCATTCTTATAAATTTCGCAAGCTACATGCACAGAATCACATAGTTTCATAAGTAGTGACATTGAGCGGCCTTGGATGTCTTTGCGAGATGCGTGTAATTGTTTATCATAGATGTAGAATTTGCATTTCGAAAAGGACCACAGTGCTGAATAAAATTTCCTTGCCGCTCCCCGCCCTTGTAACAATTTTGGAAAAGGGGAAAAATGCAGGTGATGTATTCCATTCATACTTGAACACGTGTCCTCATCAGGGGAGCCGAACAATCCGCACTGAGGTACTTTCAACCTGACCTTTTTTCCTTTTGCTAGTTAAAAGTGTAAAAAAAAAAAGGTTTTTACCTGTTAAGAATATCGTCACTGTTTAATTTCCATCTCTTTGAATAGGAGGCTATCTTTATCTCTCTCCAGTACTTCCAAGAACCAATCAGCCGTGCATTGCAGAGTTGAAAGTTGAGTTAGTGGAGGATACCCATGGTCATGAAACATTCATGGATTCCTCAGATTTTGTTCAGGCGACAATTCTCCGAACTACGGTTAAAAGTAAGACGAGGACCATATATTTTCTGTTCTTTGCCAAGGGAAAAAGTTCAAGTTTGAATCTTTCCCCATACATAGTAACATTCTAAAGGGAACACTATGTTGCCCACTTGTACTATTCTTTTCAGGACCCTTGTGAGGTTGTAAACGCACATTGTTTACCTTAATTCGCAACTTTCATGCTGGCCTATCTGTCTTTGTCATCTAAGGTAATTGCTTGCTTATGCGTTATGCCGGATTTTAAAGCTGGGTCATCAGAAAAGTAGATGCAGAAAGTGGCTGTGCATGACAGTTGTAACTAGTATTTTCCATAAACGTATTACTCCGACTGTGGTTTGAGTTTGAAATAAGAGAGAGTTGACTTCTTTTTGGATATATTAAGGAAATTAATTAAATTATTTTAAATTATTTATATTTTTCATTTTTTCTCTAAATTATTTTACCTGACTCATAAATTGATATATAATCTAAAGATACATAACATATGATATGCTAAAATAACTTTTTTAACTTTTTTAATCTCTCTTAAAAAAACAGGTCAACTATATCTCTTAAGTACAATTTAGTCTTTGTTGCCTGCTTTTGTTTTGTTTAGGCCATGAAAAGGTATCACTAATCTGAGCACTATTTATAAATCACTTTGCTTCTATTGAAAAGTTACTTTTAACATGTTACATCAAAACTAAAAAAAAAAAATTAAATCACATTATCACCTAAAAATTTAACATTCTTTCAATTTTACTCCTATTAAATATATGCGCTTTCTGACAAAATACTAATAATCTATACAATAATAATGAAGGAAGCGTATAATAGTACATTCATTTTCAAAATTTTATGATGTAATTTATAAATATGATAAAAAAAACATTTTTTCCCTATGCCTTATAAAGAGTAATAATTAAGAATAGGCTAATACTATGAAATGACATTTTAAAAAATTTTCAATATTGATTTATAGGAAAATAAGTATTGCAGATTGAACTTAAGTTGTGAAATAATAAAATTATTAAATGTGATCGAATAATATATTAAATATTAAAGTTACAATAAACAGTGAAATAATTTTTGATGTTATGTATTTTAAATTATTTACCCGTAAGATAGAAAGACGATAATTTTTCCATAATATTTATAAATAATAATGAAAAAAAATCTCTTTAGCACATGTTTATATTTTTAAAATTTTAGAGTATATGTTTTTAATTTCAATTTATTTTTACAAAAATGGCCTCTAAAGAGGTATGAGAGAGTATCTTAGTAAAAAAAAAAAGGATGTATATATCTAAACTAATAGGCGATGCTTCAGAAAAAATATGTTTAACATTTGACTTAATATAACTTTTCTTTAAAAAAATTTTATATTTAAAAATAAAAGTCTATATCATGTGATAAAACGAAAAAGTATACAATTTACACTCAAAATAATGAA
Source organism: Acacia confusa (assembly GCA_037074495.1). Classification (NCBI taxonomy): domain Eukaryota; kingdom Viridiplantae; phylum Streptophyta; class Magnoliopsida; order Fabales; family Fabaceae; genus Acacia; species Acacia confusa. The sequence goes on from CM073505.1 coordinate 2,663,287, forward strand.
TTCTAAACATAAAACCTACTTTTTCGATAATAATAATAATAATAATAGCAAGAAGTTAAAGATTCAACTTATCAAAGCATTTGGATTTGGAAGGCAACTTTCAGAGTGAACACCAAGAAGTTGTGCTTTTTAAGTGTTTTAGGTTAATGTTTTGAAAATTTCCACACAATTTAATAATTTAGACCTAAAATAGGTACCTATTTTTAAATATTTTAAAAAATTTATAATTAAAAAATATACATACATTTTGTAAAACTGTTCGAAAAGTTAACTTTAATTATTATTTGGATTTGGACTAAGATAAAGTAAGTTTAAATGGAAACGGGATTTGATATAGAGTAAGGGGCATAAATGTCTCACCATGTTAAGTTAGAGCCGTGTTTGGATTAAACAAATAGAAGGCGCTTCGGTAACAAGGCCCTTAAAGCATCCCCGTTTATAAGCGAAGAGAGAGAAAGCGGCGAAGAGAGGGTTTTGGGCGAAGTAGTGAAACATTGAAACGATAATAGGAGGGGCGTGGGCGGGCGTATGTTTGTATTGTCTTTGTAAGAAGAGCGTGTTTTTGTTTGTCACTCTAAAGGCATAGCAAGCACAGATTAATTCCCTCTTTCAAATATTCGTTAAATAAGCGAACCGTTGCTTCGCTCCCGCCACGCTCATGGCTCAGCTGCAGAGCCAAGAGCAGCAACAGCCACCTATTGATCATGCCCAGAAGACCAAGACTCTCATTTCTGCTCTCAACCTTGTCTCCCGTAACCTCCCTCTGCCTCCTGATCTTTTCAACACCGTTTCTTCCATCTACCACGGCGCTGATGATGCTGCCGGTGATGACCGTGAATGCGAGGTCCCTGATGGGAGTGAGGGTGGAGCCGGATCTGAGGAGAAACAGGGATCCGCCCATGCTGACAATATTTTGGTACGTGTTTTACCTGAAATTTTTGTTTAATTTTGTGTTGCGGTATCTGATTTTTGGGGTTATTGGTGGAGTTTGTTTGGCTAGGGATGTTTCGGTGCAATGGGTTCTTGTCAAGATTTGGTTTTTTTCCAGGATTTCTCTGTGAATTTGGGAAAATTTATGAGTTCTTGGTGCTTTAAATTGTTTGTGGGCATGCTATTTGCAGCTTAGGTAGAACTTTTTAGGCTTAATTTGTGCGAAATTAGCCTATATTCCACAATTTTGTTATCTAGACCAATTCTCTGTTACAGTTCCTGTTCAGTTATACCCCATAGCTTTCCTTTCCTTTTTTTTTTTTTTTGATAAACCTTCTATCTTTTATCAAATTTGTGCTATTGTTTTCGTATTGTGCAGGATAATACAGGAAATTCTAAAGAAGATTTGTTGAAGGATCTTGAAGATGCATTACTGAAACAACGAACAAGTTGTGTGTCAGGTTACAAATTGAAGGAAGAAAGGGAAAGCCGTTATAAAAGTCAGATTCAGCATCGGTTAAATGAACTAGAAGGTCAACAATAATAGTTAAAAAGAAGCATCACCTTCTCTCTTGCAAATTTTGCACCTGTTTATTTCTTAGCACTGTTTTCAGGATGTGAATTCATTCAAGCAATAATTTTACGACTCCTTTCAATTTTTCGTACCATTGATAGATTAATCAATTAATGCTATTATACTACTAATGACCTTTAAAACTATATTTTCCATAATACCATCAGTGATCAGTCCTGGCCAAGGATTTGGTGGTAAGTGGTGATTGTTGGTTTAGATTTAATCTTTTCCTTGTTGATAAGCTTGCTTGAGATCTGATAGATGGAAGACCAAACTAAGTTATCATGCTCAAAGTATAAACAATGTGTTGGCTGTCCTTGTGCATTGGCTGAGATTGGCTTAAGTTATATCAATAATTTTAGAAGAAGTATACTTAGATGCAGTATTGTTTTGAACCAGGATTGCCTTCAAGTAGGGGAGAGGACTTGCAGACAAAGTGCCTGCTTGAACTGTATGGACTGAAGGTAAATTTGATTCTTGAAATCTTTCTTTGACACTTGGTGTATTGTGGCTCATGTCTATCTTAGAAGATAGATACACACAGACAGTATAGGTGGGTTTTTACCTATCTTAGATGCTAGGCAGACTTCCTTTCTGTTTATGTAATGTGAAGTAGGAAGCTTCTGTTTCTGTGGCTTTTGAAATGTTATTGAGTTTGGCCAAGTTGCGCCTTTGTTGGAAGCTAGTCGGCACTTTTTTCTTTTGACAAGTTTTAAACCAGAACACGTGGTTGTGTTGCCCTTATGCGTGGCTTAGTTTATCCAATGTATCAAGTCCAACATTTAGCAGATGCAACATCTAACTTTCTCTTCATTGTAATAAAATGTGTAGCTGATTGTCTTTTCTGGTGAAGATGATTAGTATATACAAATATTTGTTTGTTCCTGCTAGAGCTGAGAAATGACATGAATTGTGTCCTTGTCGGCAAGGACCTTTTTTTGGCAGCTAGAAGAGTTGCAGAGGAAGGTTCGATCTGATGTGAGTGCTGAATACTGGCTCAATGTTAAATGTGCGTATCCTGACAGGCAGTTGTTTGATTGGGGAATGATGCGGTTGCGTCGTCCTCTGTATGGTGTTGGAGATCCCTTTTCCATGGATGCTGATGATCAATTAAGGAAGAAAAGAGATGCTGAGGTAATGGTACATATTTCCATATAATGTGCATAATATGTTATTGATCATCTCTCTGGATGATGAGGCTGTATTGATGCAATGAGAATGTACCAGGCTTTTGGTGGATTCCTCCAATTGCTCGTTGGCTTCTATGATGGTTTATGGCTAAGTCCCTTGATACTTGACTGTTAGTCTGGAGCTATCTGGGTTGCGTTGTCACTAAAACAGGCATTGAAAATATAATGATCTTATTTCATTTTGATAGTTCATAGTTCCTAGGTTTTTAGAAGCCATGCTGAAAACATCATATGGGGATTCACACTCAATCACACATGCACAAGCTTTTACAAAAGTTGAGCGATAGTTATTAATAGTCTCACTTTTAGCACTAAGGGCTCCAAAAGTCCAAAATGCTTTCTGAAGATTTAGGGATGGCCTTAAAGTATTCAAGAGTTAATTGATGATGATCAATATAAAGATTAAAAACCTAATGCATATTGAAAGAATTCTCATGATGTATATTGGTGTCAAGCACTTGAATCGTAAAATACATCAATGTTTGACGAAGTTTCTAAGCTTTATTTTAAGATATATAAACCAACTCTTCTTCATCAAGTGCAACATCATTATATTGATCTTCATTTAGTAATCCTAAAGGTTTTGTGCGTCTTTGTGGTCCATAATACAGAAAGAATTATAAATCAACTAGGGTTTTCTCATTTGTGCGCCTTTTTTATCTACAATATGATATGTACTAGTAAAAGTAACAAGACATGTAGCGTACTGATCTGGAGTTATTTGTTCTATGCTTATTTTCTGTGTCTGAAATGAACTTAAATTTGCGTTTTTTACTTCTCTTGTTTCTAAAATCTCCAATGCAGAGATTGTCAAAATTAGAAGAGGAGGAAAAGAATCAAATTGACACCAGAAAAAGAAAATTTTTTGCGGAAATACTTAATGCTGTTCGTGAGTTCCAATTACAAATTCAAGCTTCTTTGAAACGAAGAAAACAAAGAAATGATGGAGTCCAGGTACAAAATTCCTTCTCCAGCCTTTCATGTGTTGCAAAGCTTTTGTTGTATGGAAGAAAATATGATATCTAAATTTGACATATAAGTTACATATTAGATTTGAAATTACTTGTGATTTCTCTTGCCATGAGAATTAGGTATACTGACATTCAGTAGTTTGTTTGATCTGTAATTGAATGAGTGACAGTTTCTTAGTTGATGTCTTTCTTCTTTGCTTTCTTCCATCTTTATTCTTTTTCCCTGCCTCGCCCTCTTCCTTTTTGTTATTAATTTTTCTGTTGTCACAGTTAATGCAATTCTGAACAAAATGGACATCGAAGATTTTTTAACTCAAGTCATCCAGCTTAATATTTCATATTAAACTAGTTCATAGTGGTAGAATGGAATTTGATTTAATTGGTCTAGGGTGCTTTAATGCTTTGCGAGACAAACTCCTCTGATTTATTTACCTCACAAAGTGCAAAATCACTTAAAATTTAACTTGTATGTATATTGAATTTGAAAGGGGTCTTGAAGAGGAGATGAGGGACGGAAAGAACATTAAAATCAAGTTATTGTTTGGATGTCACAAAATGAATTCGAGATGCTACTGAAAAATTGGGGAATATTTTAAAAGACAGGAATTAAGAAATGGGAAGAGAGCAAGATGTGTGGTTGCAGAAGTATTCCCTTAAGTCCTAATAGTTGTAGACTCATTGTAACTCAGTAAATGAAGTTGCTGGAGTGCATTGATACTTTCTGTACAATTGGTGCTTGTACTTCTTTCTATCTGCAATAATTTTGTTTATTTCCAAAAAGTGTTAAAAATTTGGGCATATCACTGCTTTCCTGTGGTAAATTTATTGGATTTGTTGCTCTTCTTGATTTGTTGAATCTTTCAGTTATCATTGATTGAAGATGGCTTATGAATTCTCATAAGTAATTTTCAGGCATGGCATGGAAGGCAAAGACAACGCGCAACACGGGCTGAGAAATTGAGGTTTCAAGCCTTAAAGGCTGATGATCAAGAAGCTTATATGAGAATGGTCAAAGAGAGTAAGAATGAAAGATTGACTTTGCTTCTTGAAGAAACAAATAAGTTGCTTGTGAATTTGGGAGCAGCTGTTCAACGTCAAAAGGACTCAAAACAAACAGATGGCATCGAACCTTTGGAAGACTCAGAAGCTGAACTACCTGAGTCAGATGGTTCAAAGAATGGAATATCCAAGGAATCACCTACTGAGGAATATGCTGATATGGTAGATTCTGATCATAATGGTGACACTAGTGATTTACTTGAAGGTCAACGGCAATACAACTCTGCCATACATTCAATTCAAGAAAAGGTAGGCGTCGGCATATTATTTTAATGCACTAAAATTCTTTAAAATAAATAGCTGACTCGGTGAGGGACGTATTGTGTTTGTCATAATCGGTTTGACTTTATTTCTCTTGTTTATTGGATATTGGGTATAGTGAATGGTTTTGTTTGGATAAGTAATGACCTTATACTAGGACCAATGTATAACTTGTTGCCGAACAATATATGGATAATAACATTCCTCCTTTTGATGCAAGAGAGAAACTATATTTGTTTGATTCTCCCAGGCTAACACCCCCCCCCCCAAAAAAAAAAAAGAAGAAGAAAGAAATCATTATGTGCCATCTCAATATGTTGTCCTAGTTGGGACAAATCACTATGGTTTGATTTGCCTGAGATCCATATTTACTTTAGAATGTGGGGGTATTTTATATACTTTTTCCAGAATAAATTCCAATTGTCTGAGTTTCACTTTATATGGATGCCTTGAACAGCGGTCAGTTCGGTTTTGTTCATGTCAAAAACTTGGAATTTTATTCCTTCTATGTAGTAGAATGATTATAAGAAGTTCTTGTTTTACAATGTTCTCATAAACTATAATACAAGTTTAACCTTTTTATTGAAATTAATGCAAAAGTTGAGGGTAGACTGAAAACCAATCTCATTTCATTTATCACAATTTTTTAATAGTAAAAAAGTTGAACAGTTACTCATAATAGTATGCCTTATATACCTGCTTCTCTATAAAGGTTAAATGTGATGTTCTAATAATTTATATATTTTTAGGTAACTGAGCAACCTTCTATTCTTCAAGGTGGAGAGTTAAGATCATATCAGTTAGAAGGGCTTCAGTGGATGCTTTCTCTGTTCAATAACAACCTAAATGGAATTTTGGCAGACGAAATGGGCCTGGGGAAGACAATACAAACAATTTCTCTGATAGCATATCTTATGGAGAACAAGGGTGTGACTGGTCCCCACTTGATTGTGGCTCCAAAGGCTGTTCTGCCAAATTGGATCAATGAATTCTCGACATGGGTTCCAAGGTATGTCCGTTGGAGTTTAGTAAAGTTTCAACCTCCCCTGCTCTCCTGGTGGGAAGAGGGAGGAGTGTTGTGTTTGTTGGGTTTATGTAAAACTTAGTCGCTTGTGGATTTTTCTTGTATTCAGCATTACAACTGTTCTTTATGATGGACGGCTGGAAGAGCGAAAAGCAATTAAGGAGGAATTGTCAGGAGAGGGGAAGTTTAATGTTCTGATAACACACTATGATCTTATAATGAGAGATAAGGCGTTTCTCAAGAAAATTCATTGGTACTACTTGATTGTGGATGAAGGGCATCGGTTGAAGAATCATGAGTGTGCTCTAGCAAGAACTCTCGACTCTGGGTATGATTCAATGTGGCCAGTAAATAATTTTTCTTAATGTGTACACTTTCCTGGATTCTAGCGATCTGTTGACTTGATTTTGTTTCCATTTTGGGTAATTTTTTGAGTTGGCTTGATGCGCCCTCTTATTTTATTTTATATTTTCAAAAAATGGATTTTTACTGTTTCTATTTTGAGCTGTGTTATAGCTTCAAATATACATTTCTTTCATCCACATTTTCTTTTATTTGGATGTATCATACTCAAAAGGAGCGTTGGCCTTTGGCTAATTATAATTTATAAAGTATTTTATATTAATTTTACAAAATGACTCCTAAAAGCTTATCTTTTTCATATTAGGCCCTTTTTTTAGTTTTTCAATATTATGTAATATTTTTAATATGTTAAATGATATATAAATATGTAATTGTGACCTTTTTTAGCACAATTTGATCAATGAACCGTGATGTATATAGCATACTTTCTTTGTTGTGAGGATTTCCTTTTTTTCTTTTAATTTTACAACTCCACCTGCTACTTGGTTGTTTTAGAGAGCTGTTCTAGTAATCAATTTGTTACTAACGGTTGAGTCAAGTGGAACAAATGTAATGCCTAAAAGCAAGATTTCTAGTTTGAGCCTTAAAGATGGGGAAAAAAACTTACGAGCTACCCCTCATTTGGGGCCTAACAATACTTGAATCGAGATTAGCTCATACTATTGGATACACGATACTTGTCCAAAATAAAATAATCAATATTTTGTGCTGTACATCATCTTGACTTTCTTTGGTCATGCAGCAAAGGTTCATTTCTCATACAGATCTCTTTGACTTTATGTAGGATGAGATTGTATGACTTCTCTAATTGAAATTGTACTTGCGTGCAGTTATCACATCCAACGTAGACTCCTGCTGACTGGAACCCCTATTCAGAACAGTTTGCAGGAATTGTGGTCCCTTCTTAATTTTCTCCTTCCAAGCATTTTTAACTCAGTTCAACACTTTGAGGACTGGTTTAATGCTCCCTTTGCAGACCGAGTTGATGTCTCTCTAACAGATGAAGAACAGCTACTGATCATTCGTCGTCTTCATCAAGTGGGTTCTCCTTCTAGTTTCTTGTTTGTGGCCTTTTTCAACTTCTTTCTGATGTATCTTTTTCACTCTTAGGTAATAAGACCCTTCATATTAAGAAGGAAGAAAGATGAGGTGGAAAAATATCTTCCAGGGAAATCTCAGGTCATACTCAAAAGTGATATGTCATCATGGCAGAAAGTATATTATCAACAAGTTACTGACTTGGGCAGAGTTGGCTTGGACAATGGTTTGTTTGTTTGTTTTTTATTTTTATTGGCCATGCTCTCCATTTATCTCCTAGGCCGATTCTCCTTTTTAACAGCATAAACCCCCCCCCCCAAAAAAAAAAACACAAAAAAAAAAAAATCCCTTTCTTTGATTGGTTTAAAAACCCTTAGCTTGTTATTTTGAATACATGCTTATAATTCAGATAAGCCTATCTTCAAAAACTAGAGCTATGAACCTTGTCTGTGCTATATTTAATTGCCTGTCATTTCTCTAGTGATGTTTGGATTGTTGGTTCCTCCGATTGCTAAAATAAGAAATTCCCTGTTGATAGGTTTTACCAGTTGCAACTTTGTTTTGGATAGGTGAATTCTGAAAAAGCCTTCCATGGTAGTTGAATATGGAAATGGTTTCTGATCACCTGGTGTGTTGATTTTTTTCACAAGTTTACGTGTTTCAATCTTCTTCTTTTAATCAATGTAATTGAGATTTTAAATATTCTACCCCCTGTAATATCTAGCTTGTTTTCAAAGCTTTGTTGTTACGTAAGATCTGTGACTGGTTTTGAGACCAACAACCCAAACATCAGAATATTTAAAATTCTGTAGACAATCTGAAACGTTTCTCTAATTGGAGAACTTGTAGGCACTGGGAAATCGAAGAGTCTACAGAATTTAACAATGCAACTCAGAAAGTGTTGTAACCATCCCTACCTCTTTGTGGTTGAACATAATATGTGGAACAAGGATGAAATTGTCCGAGCATCAGGGAAGTTTGAACTTCTTGACCGTTTGCTACCAAAACTTCGTAGAACTGGGCACAGAGTCCTTCTGTTCTCACAAATGACTCGTCTCATGGATATTCTTGAAATTTATCTGCGACTTCATGATTTCAAGTTTCTTAGACTTGATGGCTCAACAAAAACTGAGGAAAGAGGGACTCTGCTGCGGCAGTTCAATGCTCCTGATTCTCCATACTTTATGTTTCTTTTGAGCACCCGTGCTGGAGGCCTCGGTCTAAACCTGCAAACAGCAGATACTGTTATAATTTTTGATAGTGATTGGAACCCTCAAATGGATCAACAAGCTGAGGATCGAGCTCATCGCATTGGACAAAAGAAAGAAGTTCGGGTTTTTGTGTTGGTTAGTGTGGGATCAATCGAAGAGGTGATTTTGGAGCGTGCAAAACAAAAGATGGGCATTGATGCTAAAGTCATCCAGGCAGGACTTTTTAACACAACTTCAACAGGTTTGTTGTATTCCTGATATATCATGACATTAGAATATCTTTGCTCACATTTTCTTAATCAAGTAGAGTATTTGATTTGAATTTTAAAGGAAAAAGGTGAGAAAGTAGCCTTTGGTTCCCTGATTCAGCAGAAGCACCAAACCATTCTCCATCTCACATTGCTGCTTATGCTGTTTTTAACCATTGCTAGACCTATATCATGTTTTGTGTCGAGTTGCACTTGCAAAGAAAAAATCATTGAGATTGAAACAAATAGTTTGAGTCATTGAAGTCTGCCATATTGTCAAACTTTGTGTTTGTGCTTGCAGCTCAGGACAGGAGAGAGATGTTGGAGGAGATTATGCGCAGAGGCACAAGCTCACTTGGGACTGATGTGCCAAGTGAGAGAGAAATCAACCGCCTTGCAGCTCGATCAGATGAAGAATTTTGGTTGTTTGAGAGAATGGATGAAGAGAGAAGGCAAAAGGAGAACTATAGATCTCGTCTCATGGAAGAACATGAAGTGCCAGAATGGGTATACGCTGCAACGGTTAACAAGGATGACAAGGTCAAAAGTTCTGCTTTTGGTAGTGTTACTGGTAAGCGGAAAAGAAAGGAAGTAGTATATGCTGATACGTTAAGTGATCTCCAATGGATGAAAGCTGTGGAGAATGGGGAAGATGTGTCAAGGTTTTCTGTTAAAGGGAGAAGAAGAGACCACCTGCCATCGGACAGCAACACAACTGCTGGTGATAATGTTGGGGTGGAAGAAAGTTTTTCTGAAATACAAAATGAAAGCTTCTCCATGGGGAAAGAGAGATCAAGCGAAGACTCTTTCCATGGGACCCCTGGTCCTGCCCCAAAAAGACTCAGGCAGGAAGGAATAACCACCCCAAAACATGAATACGAGGGCTTCAGAGGAAGTGGTTTGAATGAGCATATGTTTTCATGGAATACCATTAGAAAGAAAAGATCAAGCAGTCTCACTCAGAGCTCTTCGTTTTCTGATTCTAGAGGGCAGAGTTCTAATGGAAGAGGAAATTGGAGCTGATTTGCCATGGCTGCCAAACTTTACCGTAGCAATGAAGCTGTGATTCTGCTTTTAGCCCTTAGGAATTTATCGGTATCTTTTGTTAGATTACAGTCCATCAAAAAATGAACATTTCCAGCAAATTCATTCTGGTATTTGTAATATGCTTATCAGCTTTAATGTAAAATCAATCAATTCTAGTCCCATGATCTCAGGCTCAAGCTTTGGAATTGGTCTCTTTTAACACTGGCGATCTCACCTGACTTTTTAGCCTCTTGAAACGAGTGAATTGAGACTCTAGTGTTGTATAAAGCAAAAGCTTAAAACTGAGTGGAGAAGGAATGTAAGAAAGTCATTTAATAAATCCTTTAATCAGGTTAAACCGGTGCAGCTTATTAAAATTATTTGTTACTGTATATATCTTTTTTTTTTTTTGCCAAAACTGTGTATATCTTCATTTCAGCCTTTTTAGGTGCATCTCTATCTTGTTAGAGCTCCTTCTGTTTCTGAATTTTCAAAGCCGTCAGTAATCGTCTGTAGACGTTCTTCTGTAAAAGTATTGTTACCTATTAGGCCTTGTGAAATTGCTCAACTTTAGTCTTCAAGCCTGATGAACCAGTCTCAAAGCGTTGGTAGTTTCCAAAGAAGCCATAAGAACCTAGCATAAGTCCTATGGGGAGTGATATCACTGTTAAAAAGCGTAATGAAGAAGACTTCTTATCAACAATGTCCAGTGAACCCAGGCTCAGTATCAAGGTTGCAGCACATATTTCAACGACGATGTGCTCTGATGTACTTTCCAATTTGTAACCAAAAGAAATTTAAATTACCCCTCATCCTTGGGTTAAACTGGTGTGGGGGTCAGTTTTCCTCACTTTAAGGGACGGAGTTCGATCCCTGCATTGATCAAGGCGCTGGGAGAGGCATCCTAAGGGTCTGAGAAGCAGTGGTAACGTTGGCAGAGGTGAAGACATGTGTACTCTCTAGCCAGTATTCCCTGCGAACTGGGCTCCGGGCGCCCTACCTTTACTGGGCTCCGAGCGCCTTGCCTTTGAACTGTGGGTGTGGGTGAGCTCAACCCCTTCATAAAATTAATATATATAAAAAAAAAAATTAAAGTACATATATTCAGTTGTTTAGACATTTCTGTATGAGTGACAGGATGATATCTATATTATAATTCATCAACGGCATACAGAAAAGATTAGCAAAATGAGGTTTGAATCGATCATTTAGTCAAAGAGTTCGTTAGACTAACCACTAATGACCTGACGAGGAAGATAATACAATCACAAAAAAGAAAGGAAACACAGAACGAGATCACCTTAGTTAATCTACAGAATTTTCATACGCTCAATCACTAAATGATGTCCTACTAATAAGTAGTACAAACTGCTATAGAAACCAGAGGAGATAGTAGATGAGTAGTGCAGCAGATCATTTGTACCACTTACACCTCAAACTTGAAGGCTCTTCATTTATTGTTCCAATTGATCCTCATCGGTACGCTCAATCACTAAATGATGTCCTACTAATAAGTAGTACAAACTGCTATAGAAACCAGAGGAGATAGTAGATGAGTAGTGCAGCAGATCATTTGTACCACTTACACCTCAAACTTGAAGGCTCTTCATTTATTGTTCCAATTGATCCTCATCGGTCATCACCTTCAATCTTTCACAGCACACTTGGACCTTAATTATCATCCAAAGGACCAAAGATGTCAGGAAAATTTTAAAACATACCCTTCGGTCATCAAAGAGAATTCAAACTGCTCTGCTACTACTAGCGAGTCAGAAGCAGCTTCAGCTGTAATGTCATCACCGAAACCCCAAGGTTGGCACCTGATTCCTTAAAGCCTTTGACAGGCTCAACGGCACCATCGTCTTCAAACTTAGAACGTTAAAAACAGAAACTTTTGTTGGGAAAAGATTAGGTGGGAGTGGTTTTGGAGCGATGAATGTGGATTATTTTGTGGCGTTAAACTCAGAAGGCACAAGATTTTAATAAATGATGAAATGGAAGGGACAAGGAAGCCCCGCAAGTATTTGAGTGGGGACAGAAAGATATTATTATTAATTTGGGTGTGAATGGGAGAAGAAGAAAGGTGGGGACAAGCCATCACAAAGGAGGTGGGTTATTTAATTCCAGAGGCAACATCTCCTTCATTCAAGTTCACTTTTTGGGCGTACAGTGCAATCTATTTATTTGACAATTGACGAGTTAGATTTCATTTGTGGTTGGAACTTAAGAACAGGGCCGGCCCCACTGGATAGATATCTCTGTTTTTGTTAGAGGGGTAAAAAAGTACAGTAAGTTGGGAAAGAGTAAAGTTAAATGACAGTGGGGCCCTGGGGAAGGAAACCGCAGGGAGTCGGTGGACCGCATTGTAAAGGGACAGGACTGTCAGTGTCACGGTCCTACGTCCATGGCGCACGAAGAACGCGGGAACTGGTGGGCCCCACCAACATCGTAATTATTTTTATGTATTAGCATGATCAGCGGCGATAACGACGTTTTTGTCAGTGAAATGGGATAGTATTTCATGTGGGCCCCATCCCCCAAACTAACAAACACGTGCAGAGCCATCTTGTGAGGGTTGGTGTAGGATGGGCCCCACACCCTCTTTCTTTGATGCTTTCCCTTTCTTCTTTATGAACAGTACGAGGGATGAGAAGGCGGTGAAGGGAAAAAGGTTCATCGCATCAAATCGGCCTTTGAGAAGATAGATGAAGATATATATATCAAATGGTTCGTCTTTCCTCTTTTTGCTCCTGATTCTGTCTCTAGTATTCTCTCTGTTGAATCTCCTTCTCTCCTGTTTATTCTGTTCTGATTGGTGCTTGAGCGAGATCGACACGTTTAATGGTACCTCTTCTCGATTAAGTTTCTCATTCATGGTGCTTCTGGTTTCGCCTTTTGTTCTTCCGAATAATCTCAAGCCCTAGAGTGGAAGGCCCACTTCTGGGGTGGAAATTTGGTCTTCTCTGTTCACCTTCTGCCCTCAATTTTGCCGCTACTCAGTATTCTGAAGTCCTTCATCAAAATTTCCAGTTGATCCAGCCATGTAATGCATGAAATTGATCTGGTGTTTTCCTTTGGAGATAGATGGGCTCTGTAAATCCCCTTTTTTACAGAGCATCTTGGCTCTGCAAAGTCATTGTTGGGCACTTTGCAAGTTGATTATATAAAAAAGGGGGAAACACTAAACGCAGAGAAGAAAGAAGGACAATGAGTGGGAAAGCTAAAGTCACAGCTCCATGGAGTAAAGCTCAATTTCAGTTGACAAAAATTATCATATACTCAATTGTCATTCATTCTTTTCCGGTGGATTCAATTCACATCAGAAAAGGAGAAATGAGCTTCTGTCGTCCTGTCCCTCCATCTTAGGATCACAGTTTTTGAAAATTCAATTTAGTAGTTAAATTGAAGTGTTTAAAATATAATTCCAGACAATATAAAAGTTGAAAGAGAGACAAGTCCAATCAGACAGATTTCTTATGTTACTGGAAGTCAAGATGAGCAATAATTAAATGCTTTCCTCTGGGTCAGAGATGGTTGCCTTATTAAATATAACAGATTTACCAACCCCATTTATGACAGCGTGTTGAATGATAGGAGTATTATTATTCCTAGTAAGAATTTATTTAAAATAATAATAATAATATGGCAAAATGGAACCGACTGTGAATTAAAATGGAGGGACCCACGCCTACTAACCCATTTCGTAATTGCAATATAGTATTCCTCGGGTTATAAGGCACCAACTATCAAAATATTTTGGTCCTTAATATAAGGCACCAATTATTTTTAACCAACTCATTTATTATTATTTTTCAATTATACCCTCATTTTTAACTAACTCTTTAAATTCACATTATTAAAGTAGAGGTAAAGTTGGAAATATTTATTATTTCCGAACCAATTTAATGACTTAACTTCCATTTTTTGTTTTATGAGAAATGGTGGTTGGTGCCTTATAATAAGGACTAGAGGGAGTAGCAAATATGGGTCAAGGCAAACTAGTTGCACAATTGACTTGGTAACTCCAATCCAATCCCACTTCATTGCTTCACTTAACCAAAGTCTACAGAATTAAATATATTGTGCTTTTCAATATCCTTTTTTAATTCTCATCCTCATTTTCTCTTGCCACGTGGCTTCACCTAATCACCTAGTCGAGGAGACAACCCTTCAATTTAGATTTCACATAGTCGCGGAATTAGGGGTAAGTTGCCCCTTAAAATTATAGAAAAGAACTCAAAGTTTTAGGAAATTATGTTTCAACCATATAAAAATTCTATAATTTTCACTTTAGTCTTTTTATGTAAAATTATGTGGGGGACTAGAATGAAAATATTAAAGTATTTATGGGCTGAAATATAGTTTTATAAAAATTTAGGTTTATTCTATAATTTTCCCCCCTAATGTTAATTCCGCAGCCCCTGATTTCATATTTCATAGTGTATACTCATTTAATATTAGGGTGGTTGGGTTCTAAATATAATATATATATTTTTTTACATATTAAAGAAATTAATTTAATTATTTTAAAATATTTATTTACTTATTTTTATTAAACTATTTTTTCTAAAATATAAACTAATACATAATTTAATCTAATAATATAAAAATATAAGGGATTAGTTTTCTCATGTTGCATGAGAAAACTAAGATTCCTATACATAAATGAAATGATGGGACCCACAAACACACACACATATATATATAAATTACTATATATATGTGTGAGTTCCAATGTTTCATGTGTGTGTGACATGAGAAAACAATTCTCCTACAACATGAGAAGTGTTTTTCCCAAAAATATATTATATAATTAATTGAGTAATTTATTTAATTTCTTTTAAGTAACTGTTTTAAAAATCATTTTCCATAAGTTGATAAAATTATTTTCAGGCGTGTTTATTCCGTAAATCGTAAAAATTATTTTTTAAGTTAATAAATTTTGACACACATGTACTTACTGATATTATTAGGATCTTACTTATATTCTCTCTCACGTAGCCACGTACCCAAAAACTGTTGTTCACCAACAATCCTCTGCTCAGTCTCCGCCACATATCTTACTTACCTTCGTCTGTTAGATACCCTTCATCTTCCTCATGCATTTAAATATCTATTTATTTACAAAATTTTATTGTGAATTCATTCGATTCCTTTTTTTTTTCTTTTGCCTTGGTTTAGTTCTGGTATTTCTCAACAGAGAAGTTAATTATGAAATTACAAAAAGTGATTAGTATTTTTAAAATGTAGGGAGTGTGTGATACTTTCTTAGAAGATTCTCATACAAGTTATTTGAAATTGAATGTGTGAGAGTCAAAAAGACAATGTAAAGGAAGCAATAGTGAGTAATTTTTTACATAATAGGAGAGGAGATAACAGAAGGGGTGGGGCAAGCAAAACTCTCTCAACGGAGGTGGGTGTGAGGTGAGGACCCCCATGAATTTTTTTATATATGTATAAAATATTTATTATTAATTTGCATCACATTTTTAACTTATTTTATCTTATAATATTGCAAGATAAAGATAGGGAAAATCCTCTCCAGAACCCAATTGAACAAAAAAACATCAAAAGAGACTCCAACAACTTTCACATGTCAGAAAAGGCCCTGGGGCTTTTTCTGACATGTGAATGTGTAATGAAAAGACAAAAACGCCCACTGACAAATGAGAGAAGGGGTAGTGTGAGGGGTTTTTTTGTCTTTTCATCACACAGTCATATATAAGACATTTTCTGACCTGTGAAAATTGTTGGGATCTTTTTCGACATTTTTTTATTTAATTGAGTCATGGGCAGGATTTTCCATAAAGATATGGTACCGTGGAGAGTAAGGCAAAGGCTTGACTACAGGTAACGGAGACAAGGGAGGCTTGAGGGGCCCATAAATAGATGGGTCCCTCAGTGAGGGGCAGACGCAGAACAAGAGCACAAAAATAATATCCTTCTCAGTGAATAAGATCTATGTTGCTTTCTATATTTTGGCCCCTCAAAAAAAGAAACGCATAAAAAGTGAATAATTCCCCTTTTTTAAAAAAAACACTTTATGGTTATACCGCTGAAAAAGCATGCTTGCATCACATATATGATATATCACTTTGCATTCCTCACAGAATTCTTTTTTTTTTTAATATCAACTTCTTGTATAATTGAGCAGACAGTGACACTATGAACTCGACAAAAAGAGAATCAATTAATTTAGGCACATCATATGAAAAAGACCTACCAAAACATGAATCATTAAGTAAATCATGCCTAATTATTTGAGTTAGAGCTAAATGAATGCCATGTCATGCGAGGCACGGTAATGCAAGTCATTAATAGTGGCGGTTTAAGATATTTATAAGAAATAGTAATTCATTTACGCATGTAAAATTATTTTTTTATATAAAAAAAAAAAGGGATAACTTTATTTGAAGAGTATGTGGTTTTGTCATCTTTTAGATTGTATGATACGAAAATAAAGGAGGTGCCAAGAGATAAGACGAGGATAGGCATATAAGAGGTCGAGCTTTCCTCTTTGCTTTGCACAACATTTCCACTCCATAATCAAACAAAACCTAAATGTGGTTCTACTGTCACTTAATGAGATGTTGGGAAAATTACGCATATTTTCTCAGATAACACGAATTAAATATTAATGGCTCTCCAAAATTATTTTTAAGTTTGATTTATAAGTGAAAATTAGTAAATTTGACTATTGTTTAAAACCAGGCACTATTATTTAATTTTCGATAATTTTTCCTAAAATGTCTTCGCAGCCTCACACAGGATTTCAGGACCCACCCACCACCATGCTATGCTTGGATGCTACACTGCTGCTACTTTTGATTTGGCTCTGAGAGTCCCAGTTCACCGTGGGGGGCCCATCCACGTGTTTTATTCTCCCCATTAAGGGCAAGAATGGACTTTCCATTCCGCCTTATCAGCTTGGATGGAACCAGAGACCGCCAATAGTGAGTAGTTTGTCTAAACTGATAGACATATAATAGCTTAAGATAATAATAATCATAGGAAAGATAAAAGTACAGTATGATATTTACATAATAGACTTATTCCACGTGTAAGATACTAGCAATGAAAGCGAAGCTCACTTTTCGGACAAACACTTTCAAGTGGCTGTTGCTATTAAACTATCCAGGATTTCTCTATTGCTTGCTTGGAAAGAAATTGTAATGCCTACATAGTCACGAGAACTAAGAATTTTGTGGAATTCTATTGTATTCTGCTAAATCTCATACATATTTTCCTGCTCCTCCTTACAGGTATGTCAAAACATGTTCACTGATCCTCTTTCCAGTCTACATGACAAATAATAATTAATAATGACGATGATGACAAAATAAAAAGAGGACAATTTAGAGGAGAAAGAAAATGTAGGAAGACTTCCATCAAATCCCCAAAGGAAGGAAGGGCGGTTCTTGCCCTTCATCTTCATTCTTCATCCTATCGTATCCTTGCCAAAAGAATGTGTCCGAAGCAACTTCCGCCAACACCAAGCACCTCTAAAAAGAACAAATTGAATTTTAATCGGACTTCAAGATCAACTTGGTCACAGATTATGTATGAACACGAGTATACAAAGATTACTACACACTTCAGGCACATCCCACAAATTTCTTACTTCCGTCCAAAACTTGAGAAATCCCTTTCCCCAGTGACATTTGAATCTTCTGGCCGCGGTTTTGCTGAGTTAGCCCTTCCATTTCCTGGACGCCCAGAGGCAAAATAGCAAGAAAATTATTGCCTCCTCTGGAAGGATCCATCTTTCTCGGCAAGAACTTTCTTCCAATCATAACTTCTTTATTCAGATGGTTTTCCCTCCTTGTTTGCTGTATGCACAGTGTTTGCTCGGTGAACAGCAAAGAGTTGCCATTTTACTCGCCTGCAGGTTGTTTCTGCTCTGCTGGCTTCACTTGAACTGCAGCAGGTACGGTATAAGAGAAGCTGGTATGAGGAAACTGATGGTGGTTGCCAGCCGACTGTGCCGCGGCAAAGTGTGCAGGATGATGCAAGAAAGCATGGGTTGGTAAGCCACCACCTTTCATATTGTTTGCAGTAGCAGAAGCAACCTTGGAAGAATCAGTAGAGCTGGTATTAATAATTGTAACTGCAGGAGACAAGGACAGCATGCCACTTGAGGTAGAGCCTGAAGAGCTATGTCGCTGCATATGAGGATCAAGGCCACGCCTTTGAAGATAGTAGCCACTTGCAGCTGAAGTTGTAGACGTAGAGCTATTTGATTGTGATCCTTGAGGATGCATATAAGAATTTGGGAAGAACAGCTGTGCCTGCTGTGATGTTTGCTTAGACATTTGCTGAGGCTGTTGCTGTTGTGGCAATTGAGGTTTCATCCCAGAACTGGAAGATGTAGTCAGCTGAGGGCCACTGAGGATTGATGTCACATTCCTCCCACCAACAGGTGAGGACTTCCGACTTGGCACAGCCTGTGAATTCTTAGTTTGCTGAGTTGATACCTGGCCAACCTTATTGCCAGTTGATGTTGAAGTCGTCCTTGGGCTACCTGCACTTTTGGACATTGAGGAAGTTGTGGGTGAACCGGCCATAACTGGAGGAGATGAAGAATGGGTAGAACCTGAGGGTTGCCCCTGGGTTGCAGTGGAAGATTTTGCATTCACTGCAAAAGATATGTGTGTGTGCGCCTGCTGAGAACGAGCCTGCTGCTGAGAAACAGTTTTGACAGATGATGTTGGTGCCATGGATGGAAGAGGCTGGGAAGCAGTAGGCCTCACAGAATTCTTCCAGTGAGGTGACTGAGTGCTGCTGCTTTGTGAGAGGTTTTGAGGATATGCAGGTACAGAGTTAGTAAACTTGTTGGCTACTGAAGTTGCTGCAGGAAGGTGATCAGAGTAGATGCTGCCATTGCTTGGAGACGCTGTCTTACTACGAGCTGCAGCAGCAGCTGCTGCAAATGGATGGTGCTTTTGAATCTGGATTATTTGTGGCTGCTGTTGCTGGCTTCGTTGCATCTGCGGCTGAGAAACAGCAGCACTGGTGCTGTTGGCAGCAGGCATGACAGACGCTGTAGTCCGGGATGGAGCAGAACCAAGGTTCAGAGTTCTTGCAGAGCTATCCAGAACATTGTTACCAGTTATTGCAGACATAGAAGGATCAGATGCATCCTGCCTTGAGAATGCAATGGATTGCCCCACAGTTGCAGGAACTTTTCCTACTACTGCTTTTCTGTCATCATCTGGGTTTGAAGAATCACCTGTTTTCCCTTCTTCAGATCCACGACAATTTTTCTTCTGCTGAGCGGCTTGAGCTGCCATTATCTGATAGTTATGATGACTCTGCAAAATTGAATGATTCTGGGCTATTGATGAGAGGTCAAGGCCAGTGGCAGCAGTAGCACCATTTGATGCAAATGACATGGCAAATGCCTGAGAAGCTTCAATTCCAGCCTTTGCACCAGTATACTGTTGTTGCTTCTTTTCACTGTGACTACCATTAGCAACGGTAGCAGCACCAACACCCCCAATTGCAGCAGGTGTCATCATAGCAAAGTTAGGCGATTGCATCGGCATTGTGAAATTGTGGCCATATGTGCTCATAGTAGCTCGAGACAGCCGACTATCTGCAGTAGAAGGGCTATCTTCACCACACATCTCAGATTCAAGTCGTGATGGATGAGAAACATGGTGGTTAGATAAATGCTGCCTCTGCTGTTGCAGCTGCAGTGACTGTGATGGCTGGTTATTGGATGAGGCGGTAAAACCTTGCAAACCAACAACACCATTTGAGCCACTAGCATTGGGCTTTTGTTGCTGATTCTGTAAGTGCTTTTGGGGAGAAGAGGATCCACTAGACATACTAGCATTTTGATGCCCCGGTTGATTCTTCTGTGATTGAGCGGGAAGCTGCTGTTGCTGCAGCTGTGAAGGATGGATCATTTGAGAAGAGTAGAAAGAACCATTGAAGAATGGCAAAGCCTGGGCATGCGTTCCTCGGTATGCAGGTGAACCCCCAACATGTGCCGGAATTGTAAATGGGTATGCATTATTCTGCAAAATAGCCAGGTACTGAGTTTCATTGCCAGGCATATTTGGGTAGCTGAAACTCATTGTTGGTGCAGCAGTGGGCCCAGTGGCAGAAACACTGGCTGGGATTGCATTAGACGTGCCTGATGACGATGCCACATTGCCTGTAGGAGTCAAGGACTTCACAGATCCAGGTCGAACAGATGCAGCAGCAGCAGCTGCCGCCTGCTGCTGGTTCAGTGGGAAGATAAAAGCAGGTCCATGCTGGAAGTTACGAAAAAACATCAATTGGCAAAGTTTTGATCACAAAAGAAGAGTAAGGCATCCATTAAAATTAGAAATAATTTCGATAACTACAGCTAGAAAAGAAAAGAATTCATACCAGGATATTACTAGGTGCTACTGGCGGCAGAGCTTGCTGAAGCAACATTTGCTTTCTTTGCGCACTCTCCATGCTAACAACCTGAGCACCTTTTTCCTTGCCAATAGGACCTGGAAACATGGCAAGACCGTGCCCCTTGTCCTGTGCAGAGTTTGAAGCCCTGCTGATAACATTGCCTTGTAACTCAGTAGATGACACAACATTGAGATTGCAGGGCTTAGCCCCACAAACTGATACAGAACCTGCTGCTGCTGGCCAAAATGGATTCATCCTTGCAATTTGCTGGTGGTATGATATAGTACGAGCAATGTGGCAATGGGTTGCACATCTTTTAGGTCGAGGCTGATTAAAAAGCAGATGGGGTGGCTGAAAATGTCAAAAAACTACATTTAGTTGGGAATGGTTGCAAAAATTTAAAAAAAGCTATCTAAAATTATTAATTATTAAGTAGTATCATATAGCATCTACAGAAAGTGCACTCACCGGTATAGCTGGAGAAGATACAGTAGTCCCATCCTTGGATACAACTCCTTGTAGAGGCGTCATGTATCTGCTGATGAGAAGAAGATCATACTCCGATAGAAATAAAAGTGGAGAACATTGCAACATGCCAACGGCTAAAAAGTGTTCAAACAAGAAACAGATGATAGTCAGATCATACCCCATGGTAGAAAGTCCGCCCGGCCAGCTCGGAACAGACAGTGGTATAGGCACAGAGCTGGATTGAACTACAAGAGGAGATAAAATATTGCATAAGATGACCCGGATGAGCAAAAACTGAAGAGATTAGGATGAGCATAACTTAGACATACCAGCTATCTCTACGCTCGGCTGCTGCTGCTGCTGCCGCCTCTGTAAATGTTGTTGATGCCTCTTCCCAACCTTATTGCCATTACCAACATCTTTATCAACCTTCTCTAAATCAAGTTGTAGGCTCATACTCGTATCCTTTTGAATGTTAGCAGGTTTCTGGGTATCAGCTTCTTCAGCCACTGCTCTAAGCCTCTCACTTTCCTCAGCCAAGGCCTCACCCTTGTTCATTTTCAGTGATTTATCGTCTTCCTTTACCACTGCCTTAGCATCCTGCATGCACCGAAATAAAATATAAACATATTCCTCCTTCAGCCACGCAATGGGCTCGTGGGCGAAAGAGTTCTAATATAGGCCGGAACTACATACCAGTTCAGCGTCTACAGCCAAAGGCTTGGGATTTCCAGCATTAATGTCCAAGTCTCTTTCTGGAGAGGATCTCAATGAAGGAGGTGGCGCCTGAAACACTCACCAGAATAAAAAATTAAAAAAATAGAAAAGAAAGCAGAGAGCAAGTTGGA
Organism: Acacia confusa; assembly: GCA_037074495.1. Taxonomy (NCBI): domain Eukaryota; kingdom Viridiplantae; phylum Streptophyta; class Magnoliopsida; order Fabales; family Fabaceae; genus Acacia; species Acacia confusa. The sequence continues at coordinate 2,684,893 of CM073505.1, forward strand.
ATGAGGAAAGAGAGAGATCTTGCAGCAAGGGAAACAAACCCACCATCAAATCTATCTTCAACTTCTCTTCTTGCAGGTTCCCACTTCCAGACATGATTGTATTCCTGAAGAACCCAGCAAAATCAAGATTCAACAAAAATTTAATAGTGGAGCGAAAAACATCTAAAGCTTATTCTGCTCACGCTTTAGTCGCTTTCATATCCTCACGGTCATCGTCTAATTTTGGCACAGTAAATTGATTCTTGGGAGACTCAGGCTCCTCCTTACTCAATCCCGCATCTTGCCTCTCTGATTCTTCTGTCACCGGCTTAGAATCTGAAGAAATGTTGCTTTCAAACTTTATTGACTCCGGTTGAGGCTCCGATGAAGCCGGAACCACTTCAGAATTGGCCAAATCGAATGATAATACACCACCGCTATCAGGTGCAGATCCAGCGTTTTTATCGAAATTTGGCGAACAAGTTTCGACTTTTAAAGGCTGGTCAGTTTCCGCCTTCGTCGTTGATGGCATGGGGCTATTACGGGCGGTAAAATTCTGCGGATTCTCGTCCTCATACTTGAAATGACGCGGTCTTTTCCTCTTTGGTGCCGCTGCAAAGGGCAATCAAAAAGTGCATGAGTTTCATCAGGAAAGAAAAAAAAGAAGTATGACGGATTTTCTTCCTTCCCCCAAGTTTCTTGCTGACCAAGTGAGAGCAAAAAATGTAGAAGAATACTAGAGACTATTTGAGCTTCCAGAGATCATAATACCCACCAACAGTAGATAAGATAGTGATAGAAGAGCGGGAATTTTGGGGAGGAACCGTTGACGATAGAGATGGTGCTGATTGTGAGTTTGAGATCGGTGAAGATACCCAGGACTTGACATCGCCGTGACATTTATTCATGTCTTTGGAATCGGACTTCAATAAATCGTTCGCCGTCGTTTCTTGCTTGGGAATCCCTAGGGGCTGTCTCATCATGCCGTACAACACCTCGGCTATCTCTATTTCGATGGCATCTTGAGTTGAAGAAGATTTAGATGAAGACTTTGAGGGTCGAAGCTTAGGTCCACTGAGCTTCTGCAGCAGCATAACAATTAGTTAGTAGAGCAATGGCAAGACCGAGAAATTGCAGAGCAGCGGGAGAAAGTGAAGAACGGCAAGAATCCTGAAGCATTAGATGAAGATGGCGAAGCCGGAGACGGAGAAGGCCCCATCCCCATTGCTGCTGCGCTTGTTCTCACCGGGGAAGTAGAAGCTTGCCGGTAAAATTGCTCTCCATTCAAAGCCCAGCATTCATGCAATCTCTTCGTGGACACTGAGAAGAGCAACAAACGGAGAAGAAACATGTTGAAATCCCCAATTTTGATCGTCAATTTCAATAAAGATAATTTGATTACTCCAAATCCGAAGCACTCTACCTGACCGTGCCTTCCTTGGAACCGACACCCCAATCATCTCGTCAGCGGCCTTCCACATCGGCGGTGCTCTAAAATCTTTCGCCGAAGTAAAGCTCTTCCGATGATTGGATAAGGACGGTGACGGGTTGAGCGGAAGCATTCTTACTGAACCACCGCCAACATCATCGTCTTCGTCTTCTTCCTCATCGTTAACACTCTCCTCTGAGCTATCATCTCCACCATCTTCTCTATTGTTGCTGTGCACCAACCTATCCCCTCTCCTCCTCTTGCTGCGACTCGATCGATCCCTGTCGCGTTCCCTATCTCTGTCTCGGTCCCTTTCACGATCTCGATCCTTTTTCCCACTCCCTCGATCTCTTAGCCTGGACGGCTCCTGAAGCTCCATCGGTCCATCTTCCTCTGCAACCCCAAAACAAAAGAAGGCAGAAAAAAACAAAAGCCATCAAAAAATCATCGAATAACAATACAGGTTCCCTTTGAAATTAAGGGTATGGATAGATATTGAGGGAGTTTAGATCTGGTAGAATTGAGAACCTGGAGAGTCTCTGAGACTGTTATTTCTATGTCTTCTTCTGGACAAACCATTTGCAACCATAGTCGTTCTCCTTGCTTCTCTGCTTCTATCCATTCGAAGCCTTGATTCTCAACCACCACCGAATCAACCACAACCAGAAGTTTCACCTCATCTCTCATGAGGAAGAAAAAAACACCATAATCGCCGGTAGAATAGATTCACAGCCACCGAAACTCACAGGTGAATTTATTGTGTTGCAGAAAGATCTTTCTTTGACAGAAGTATTATAAGAATTCTGAGAGATCTCACGCCTTCTACTCTTTCTTCTTATCTTCTTTTTTGCGAGTCGCTGCTGCGCCAGTCCTCGCTCTCTCCCCTTTCTCTTCCGTTCTCTCTCTCTGAGCCCTCTTTTTGTGCTCCAATCTCATCTTCTTTCTGCTATTTCACTCTCCGCCAAACCCACTCCCAACCCTCGTGGACGGTCACGATTCTCCCTCTCTTTACATGTTCTCATCCCCACAGTTTCCTTCAATCGTTGATGCCAACTTGGCAGCATCGCCACCGTTGAAAGCCCCACTTGGAGAAAACTCCTTTTTTTCTTAACCTTTTCTGCTGCCCACCTCCACGTGTCGCCCTCATTTCTTTCTCCACAAGCTTCTCTGATCCCATTTGTCTCATAACCTTTTTCAATTTCAATTAATAAGCATAATAATGGTTATCAAGTGAGTTAAGTTCTAAGATCTAAGAATTAATTAAAATTAAATACCATCAATTAAAAAAACACGAAATTGTATTTCCCAAAGAGGTTCATGACCGGCTATAAGCGGTTGCACAAGCCTCGGTAAAAGCAAACATGACGATCACAATTCACAAGGAATCTAGGGTGACCACAGAATATGTCGCTCCATCCGGTCAAATTCATAATTTGGTTTCTATTTTCAGATATATAAACTAAACTAGTGAGCCCCACGTGAGCAATTAACCCTAAACATTATTCTACGGACACGATCGGCGCATTATCGCCTCATATTCATGTGGTGCCGTTGGATTGATATCCGACGTGGCAGTGGATCCCTAAACAAGGCAGAATTTCCCCCAGGCGCGGGCGCGTGGCAAAAGGAGCAATGTTATCTTCACCGTCGAAACCGGTTCACGCAACGAATGAAATTGATAGCCGAAGCAGGGAGAAACCCCAAGTCGCGGTCACGGAACTTCCGAGAAGTGTGGGTCCCATATGAGCAACCGATCTAATAAATTATTTTTATTTTCTGTGTTGGTGGCTTTGTGCCTTATGCCTATTGTCACGTTCGATAGATGGGGAAGCTTGTGCTGATGTGTAAGATGGCCCCACAATATATTTTATTACCAAGATTTTTTTAGAAAAAAGTATCTGCAGGGAGAAACGACAAACCTGTTAAATTTTATTTAATGCATCGAACGCGGGAGGATACACTTATAATATTCGACTAAATTAATTAATAAAATATTAATCGAAAATTACTAGGACACTTGACCGCATTAATTATTTTGACAGCGTGGCAGAGCGGTGGTGGTGACGTGGTTAGAGGAGGTTGAAACATGTGGTGATAGGTTGATGCTCATTGGTGGCCTTGGATCTTGTCATTTGGGCAGTAAATATCTTTTGCGGAATGAGGGGGATGATAAGGTTACCGAGCTTGGTGTGCTTTTATGGGGAAAAGGGTAGGCTATTTTCTTGGCTGGCCAGAAGAGTACTTTCTCACAATTTTAGTATAATATTTAATTATTTATCAGCTTGAAAATGTGGCCTAATTTTAAAAAGGAAAAGTGAAAAAGGTGGGGGGATTTGGAAAAGGATGTTAGATTACTGTTAGAAATGGTGGTCGCACAAGTCAATTTAGTACAGGTAAATGATATTATCATCAGTCTACAAATTAGAATCTTTGGGATGAAGGGTGTGCCACGTCAGAGTGGGCCTACCGTTGGGATCCTTTTTTCTCTGGTTCCTGAGGGACTAGTCTCTTATCTTGTCGTGTAGGGGACCCTTTCATTCTCTCGCTGTCGTGAAGCCACGTGTACAGTGCCCTGCCATGTCAGCTCAGATGGCCTTCTCTTCCGGTATGGGCGCGCAGAAGCAAACCCTAGCCGTCATTTTCAGGTGTTATCTCTTGCTTCCCCTTTTTTAAATTCAGCGTCATGAGTATGTTATACGAGTAGTATGGTATTTTATTGCTCGTATTATTATTCCTTATATTATATTGTATCATTATTATAAAATAGGATATTGTATTGGGTCCGATGTACCCAACACTTTAAAATATTTTTTAAAGTACATTGGGAGCCTTAAAGTTGCTTAAAAGACAATTTCAACCGTAAACTAATTTTTATAGTGCAATTATATCCCACTCAACATAAGTTAAACTTTGACTGTTAAAATGTTCATTATGCAAACATTTAACCAAAAATTATCGAGGTGGTTAAAATGCTAACAAGCATTATATAAATAGATGCGTGGCAAAGTTACTATGTATCATGTCTGAGAGAGGATTTTCTCAAAATCCCCCCCTTAGTATCTCTCAGAAGCTTCCAATGCTATCCGTCCAAGTATAAATCTCAAAAATGAATGCAGTCCAGAGTAAATCAAATCAATGGTCTTGATAGGATTCTAAGAGATTCTGAAAATAAAGCTTCTGAGAGAATCCATCGAGGCTCGTATCATATCCCTCCATTGGGAAGGGCAAATGGGCAATAGTTAATATATTTATAATATTATATTAGCTACTGCCCTTCCAAATGCAGAGACATAATGCATAGTAATTAGGACCGTAGATAGTAATTAGTAACTAAGATGCGTGTATGGTTCAGAATTAGAAAAGTGAATTAAATTGACTACCATTCCACTCATATGTTATATTTATGATTCATATTAACTTTGTATTTTATATTTAAATTATGTTAAAAATATCTTTTGCCAGTAATTATGTTAAACATAATACTATTTACATGTTAGATAAACATTGAATTATATATATGTATATATGAAGGTATGTCATACAGTTTTCTTTTTTTGAGAAAAAAAAAACATTTTTCTTTTACTTCCATTATATCTATCCAACTAGGAAAGTTCTTGTAGGAGCCTTTTTGGTCAATGGACACTCAACCCCTCCTCAAATTTCAAACATAAAGTTCCGTGTGTTGATTCTGTGTAGATATAATGGGTGTGTAAGTATTTTTCACAGTGAAATGGTTAAAAAAAAGGGACAGTTCCTAAAAAGTGTCACGAGCTCATTGATTTTAGTAAGAGTTTTGCTTAAGACGGTAATTAAACTCGGGCATTACTAGTAATTTTTTCTTTTCCGTATTTCCTTAAATTTTAGTTTATCACCAACTGGATGAAATGCGTTATTCTTAATTAATGGAGCAAAATAATAATAATAATAATAATAAAAGGAATCAATTTCTCAGTCTGGGGCCCCCTTAAAACATGGGCTGCTTGTCTCGGATCACAAATTGTTTGTACCGAATCCCATTTAGATGTGTACAAGTATTCATCTGTATCTATTTTTCTTTGTAATATAGAATGATCCAGTTGTATTAATTTAAAATAATGCCACATATAAATATTATTTGGAACAGGAAACCCTGATCTATGTGCATTTTTTTCATATTTTTAATAGCAATCCAGTACTGTATTATAGGTTAATTAATTTATTTTTATTTGATTAAATATGCATTGTATGATTACAATTTTTTTTTTTTTTGTATAAATGATTACGAATATTGAATTCACAGATAAATTTCCTATACACTTCGTCTTAGAATTATGGTCCAGCATGCCCACCCACACGCACGCTAACGACTTGTTATTTGGTAAAATGACAAATTAACCCTTGCTATGAGAGATATTATATTAATAATTTGATAAATGACTGATGAGTCTATTAGAATATAGTAAATCTTATTTCCTATCAAAAGTGAAAAATCAAATTTACTATTTAGCAAATTAATGGACCACGTGATAATGCACAAACCACGAACAAACAACACATAACAAGACTTCCATCAGGCCACTAGCTCATTAAATTAAAGATGGCTAGTCACTTTTGATTTCCAGCTTAACTAGCATCCACTAATCAACCTTTTAGCCTATAGTTTATTTTAACCGTCACTTTTTATAATTGACGTGAATATGTATCAGTTTCATAATTTATGACAACTTAAATTCAATGTTTGACCTAACTAATATAAAATTGGTATGTACTTATCTAGTCATTTTCTCAAACCCAGTTACTTAGAGTTATTTCTCACAACTACTCCTAATACTCATTTTGAATTTGAATTAACGATCTAAGGGTCCACTTCTACACCATGCAGTATTGAATTTATAGCATATGTAGAGTAAAAACAGGTTAAATTAGGCTTTATCAAAATAAATTTGGGTTTGCAACAAAAATTAAAAGCCTGAGTAAAGGTCTGAGCATGTATATAGACTTTTTTAGATATAAGCTTAAATATTTAAAAGATTTGAATAGGCTTGAAGCCTTTTAAATGCTTACTTAAAATGTAAGCTTTTAAATAGGCTTAAAAACTTGTTCCTCCAAAGTCATATATAATATAACACTTTAAGTCTGTTTACAGCCATATGTTATGTCCTTAAAGCATGTAATCCATTTTCATCATAATATAAGGGTTTTAGCAAGGAAAAAAAATGAATACCTAGTGACAATAGTTGTCTGAACAAGTACAAATAAGAAAAACCAATTGTTTGTTTGTTTGTTAATAAAATATATTTTCTAAAACTAGCCAAACATAACAAATGGCATGTAAAACTAGATTTTACCTCTTTTTTTTTCCCACATAAAATGGGATAAACCCCTTCTATTAAAATTATAATATTTCATTTGGTACTAAAATAAATTCACAATAATTATTATGTTTTAGAGGATGATGTAAATTAGGAGAAAGGGAGTGAAATAACATCAGTGTTGTCAAAAAAAACATAAAAACTTAAGTTTTTACGTTTTTTACCGGTGTCTTTAGTGTTAAAACTCAGGTAAACACTGTATGAGGTAAAAAATGATAGAAACTAGTGTAAAAACGTAGAAACTTACGTTTTTATAGTATTTATAGTTTTTACTTAACCCTCCAAAAAGAAGCAAAAAAAAAAAAACGGAGGGCTCAGGCGAAATCAGACAATCCGTTCAAAATCAATTGAGTATTTTGTGCTCCAGCAGTCCAGCCTCCTGTGACCTTGCCTCATTCAAAGACTAAACCATAAAACCAAATCATCGTTGTCCTCCACCGCTCACGGCTGTCCTTCACCGCTCACGGCATGGCCAAGTCCAAATTTGAACCGTAAAACCCAAGGGCTAAGTCCAGAACCAGAAGATGAGGGAGATGACTTAAATATGACTTAAATGTTGATGCCTATAATGAGGACAATTTGGTTGAAAGGGAACCTATGGATAATAATGATTTTGACATTCCTAACTTTGCAAATGAACTTGCAAGAGCAAGATAATAGAACATTGATGACATTCAAGATGATGTATTTCATTTGAATGAATTGTTATGATTTAGAAGTTGTTAAACTTTATTATTTTGATGTTTTTAGACTTATATTTTATATGTTTATGACTTATATTATATCTTTTAAATATGAAGTTTTTCAATGAGTAGTGATTTATGATTTTTTTTATTGAATTTTCAGTGAATATTTTTTGATTTATGATTTTTTCCCATATATTTTCTGACATTGAGTAGTGGAAAGTAAAAACTTTACGTGTCGTGTCGTTTCTATAATTTACGTTTTTACCACCCTCTCCGCAGTGGCGGATTTACACTAGTGCCAATGTGGGCAAGTGTAGACACAAAATATATATAAGTTAAAGGAAATTAATGACAATGTCTATAGGTAGTGCAGTGGTTGAGACTCCAGTGATCTATTCATATGGTCGCGTGTTCGAACATGCCAAAGCCATTTCACCCTTTTTTTTCCCATTTCCTTCCTTGCCCATGCTCTCTCGCCCTCTCTCCCTTTTTTTCCCCATTTCCTTCCCTCTCTGGTCTCGTTCTCTGCTGGTCTACCCTCTCTCCCTTTTTTCCCCATTTCCTTCCCTGCTTTTTGACAATATTCTCTACCTCTCCACCTCCTTCGTTGCCGGTGGCTCCGTCGATCTTTCAGGTCAATTTTCTCTTCTCCTTCTTGTCTTCCCTAGGTTTTGATTTCAATTTTATTGCCTTTGCTAGGATTCTGGAATTTCGACGAAAGGTTGAAACTACAAATCCACAATCACACGCGATTTGAAATTGGAATTTCTGGAATTTCTTGCCTTTGCTGGGATCTCTTATTTGAGTGTTTTGATTTCGAATTCGAGGTTCAACTCTGTTATATTGCCACGCTTCTAGTTTGATTTTATTGTCATGATTAGAAACTCAGTCGGTCTTCTCTATCTGGGTTCAACTCTAAAACAATGATCCTTGCTGTCACCACCTCATTCATCATGATAAAATTGAAATTTCAGCAAACAATATGACCCATCACACTTAAGTTCGAAACCATCGCCTGCTCCAACCATTTGTTTTTGCACTTTTCTTTGACAAATATCCTGCAAGTTGGAAGACTAGAAATTAGTATGTTAACAATTAAGAAGTCATCATCACTAATGATGGAAGTATCTTAGCCAATTACAAGTTCCAAATGTGAAGTTTAGCTCGGCACATGTTAGGAATTTCACTCATGCCTTTCTATGTAGGTGAGATAGTGAAGAAACAAAATTATCTGAGCTTAGAAAGTGAGATAAATTAATTACCATAGAAAATTTAGGATCTAAAACTATTAAAGATTCTTTTAGAAGTACAATAACTCACTTGCAAATATGCACATATTAGCCACCTAAAATCAGCAGAAGAATCTATGTTTGACTTCATAAAATCTTTGTACCTATTTCTCTTCTTCGTGCATATGATAAGTAACCATATTAATTATTATTACTAGATGGTTTGGTCTGTTGGTTGCAGTGAATCCGGGAAATTAAAGACAACATATGTGACATTTAAAGATCCAAAAGCACTTGAGATTGCGTTGTTGTTATTGGTAAGGTCTATTTCCTTTTATGCATGTTTCTGTAATTGTGGCAAACCGTAAAGTTTACCTTGTAACAAGATGACAAATGGTCTTCAATTAATTTTCAACTTATATGTATGTCAAAATTGAAAGTGGTTCAGTTCTTTTATTTTTTAATGCGTTCAAAACCTCCCTTAGGAAAAATTTTTCGAAGGCACTACCCCGAACCCCCGAATCACACTACTAATCTTGCACCCATGAACCTTAAATCCTGGATCCGCCACTGCTCTTCCGTGTCTATGTAGAACCTAATGTTTAACAATAGTGGATAACATTGTCATTTTGAGATCAAAGAAAAGAAAGATAGGTGGTGGATGATTAATAAATATAAGGGTTGATATCTAAACTAACGCTCACAATTTACAATTAAACCTAATCCCTAGGATCATGTCGGTTCCTTTTTTTATGGACAGTATCCTTGATAAGAGGTCAGTGTAGAGTATAATAGAATTCGTGGAGAGACAATAGGAAAAATATTAAAAGATTATACTTTCAGAAGGAAAGAAGTTAGTAATTTTATAAATTATTTATAGAATTATTTATCTTATATAATAGTATAAATTAATAAGGGACTGTTGCATTTAGGTTACAAACAAAAGAAAATACAATAAAATAGTCCTTTAAATGCTCAAATTTACATTTAAGTCTCATGGAATTTTTTTGTAATGAATTTCAATTGTCAAATACCCATAAACTTGTCAATAGATATTGATGAACATGTCAGTGAACATCCTTGGATTTGTCATTGGAATTGAAATTTTGTGCAAAAATGTCTACTTGAATACAATTTTGAGATTTCAAGAAATTATGTATCGTATTTTCTCTTGTCAGACACCTAAATGAAATTTTTCCAATAAAAAAAAAAACTTAAATAACTGTGCTTATAGGCTTATAAATTGGGCTTTACGAATATAAGCTTAACATATTTATCTAGATATGTTTAAAAGAAAACCTAAGTTTTCTGAGCTATTCGATAAATAAGTTAGGTTGGGTTTTATATAAGCTAAGTCATAGGGTATGATTTGAGACTTGATGTATTTCCATCCCTTAGTACATCCCAAAGCGTAGCCTTTATATTTTTAGTTGGAAAAAAATTATCTTTGATGTGAAAAAGAAAATGCTTGTTAAGTTTATCTGCTTTTAATTTCCTAACCAATTCTCTCGAGAGATGACCAAAAACCCATTGATCCGGTGGTACTATATGTATCTTTCGTGATACCAAGTTTAAAATTCAATCCTCAACTTTTCCAGGACATGTGTCTGCCGTTTGATTTATTTTTTTTAAGAAAAAAGAAATAATATTATAATGTAAATAGAAAAGGGTCCGTTCGTGAATCCATCAACCATCTAAAAGTTTGTAAACATTGGCATTTTGTGAGTTTATAGCCAAATATAAAGCAATAATAATGAGCATATATAAATCAGGGTGTGGATATTTTATTTTACTGGTTTACTTTTGGAAAAATTAAAATAAATGACTGAACATAATATTTATTATAAAGAACCATAAAAATTGTAATTACTTAGAAGGACCAAACATCGTAATATAAATTTAAAATTATTAAATTAACCATAACAAAAACTCGTATGTAATTTAATGCATTCATAATTAAGAAATAATTAAAGCTAAAACTGTCCATTATTGACAGGTGATATGATAGTATTTTTTAAATTTTTTATTTTTCAACAAGTTTCGCATTCATATATGATATAATCAAGTAGAATATATAATTTGATTAATCAGACATATCTCATCAGGTTGCATGATTTATATCATCAACCTTCATAATAATTGACATAATTTTATTAAAATAAAAATTACCCTCATTTCATATTTTTTTAGGATATAATAAATTATTTATATATTATTTAATTTTATTAGCATGAAATAAATTTTTTAACTCACATAAATTTCTTATAAAATAAAAATAAATCATATAAACCTTCTTGGTTTAACTTATAAAATAAATTATAAAATACATTCAGTTTTATTAAAATTTTAAAAATATAAAAATTGAAAAATGAGTAATTTTTTCTATAGATATTTATGCAAGTTGTGAAAATTAAAATTGAGAAACATTTTGTTTGATTTGATGAAATTTAGAATTTTATATTAGTTTTAAAAATAAAATATGTTAGAGAATGTAGGAGTGAGTGCATAAGATTTCACAAAGTGCAATTTAGTATTTTCATTTTTTATTTAGTCCTTATAAATAATTTTAATTTTTGTAGTCCTTCTTAATAAATATATTTTCTCCAAATTCTTCATTCTCTTTCTCCTTTAGTTTAAGACTCTAAGGCTGAATAATAATTATATATTTTCATTATGAATCAGCGATATATACTAACAATATTGGAAATAAACCCCAAGAATGAGTGATATTCTCATTTCTTTTAAAAAATGCAGTGCATAATACAAGGACATATATATATGTAAATTAGTTAAAAGACCCACATAACAGCTATGCGAAGCTTTTGCTCAGCACTATCTCTTTTGTTGGGATATAGTTTATTTAAGATAGTGATAACAGAAATGACTTTTTTCATATGAATTTTTAAAGGAAAGTTAATATAAAAGTCATATTTAATATGTGATATGTGTTAACGTTAGTAAAAGTGACTTTTTTACCTATATTGGCTCTTGTTTGAAAAGTCACTTGAAATTAAAAATAAATGAAAATGACATTAATTTTTATATGTCTGTATATTGTGATAATTGAATATACAAATTTAAATTTCACAAAAAAATTTAAATTATCATTAAGAATTAAAAAACTCTATACTACTTAATAAGATATACCATAATGGATAAATTAGAATACATATAAATCTATATTTTACAGTACATTATTTATTGGATTATCTTCCCTAACATTTTTCTCTAAAAATTGGAAAAAAAAACGACTTTTATCATAAATGACTTCTTTTGCAGAAGTCCATCAACAGCTAAAGTTGTCTCAAATGGTTTAGATTAAATTTTTTCTTCCACGGGTTTCCCCTTTAGAGTGCCGGTGTTTTGGTGCTATGCCAAACATGCCAGAGTTAGAAAAAAAAAATGAAACGTATGTCTCACTCATTGTAGGGCCACGTAGGCACATAATGTGTGTGTGTGACTTTTAAATGTCATAAACAATTGTCATTCCCACTTGATTGCATATAAAATGGGGCATCACAATTCACAATGATAGATGGAAAGAGATACACGTGAATATTATTGTAATTAATTACTTGGCATCTATCTATATATATAATATGAGGCAAAAAAAAAAAAATAGAAAAATAGTAATAATGCTTTGTATCTTGAGTACCTAGTAAAATTAATATTTGATAGTTGGAATTAGTAGCCATAAACAATTTTTAATGCAACTAAATTAAAAATGCCGTTTAAGTTATGACCACATTTATCATTAATCAAATGGATCATTCGGGGTTCTCAATTTAGCTACTTTATTACTACTTTACACCTATCAAATTTTAATTATAATAGTTGTTCAAGCTATTAAATATTATTACTACCTCCAGTTCTTATTATAAAATAAAGTTGACTTTTTTTTTTAGGGATTAAAGAAGCTAAATAAGTTATGTAATCATTTCATATGTTATGTATTCTTAAATTATATATTAGTTTATTAGTTAAACTAATTAATTTTTTTTAAAAAATAAAAATCTCATAAAGTAATTTAATTAACTTTCTTAATCTCTTAAAAAAAAGTCAACTATGTCTTATAATAAGAACAGGAGGGAGTACCATTTTTGGACCGCTGCCCTGTAATATGATATAATAGCGCCATGGAGTGTTGTGATGGGTTAAAAGTTAAAACCCCAAAAAGAGCCTCTTCTGCTGTTCCTAAGGTCACAACAACCTAATATTCTAATTTCTGAAACTTTGTTATCCCATAAATAAATATACTTTGTTCAAATTAAAGAACGCCATTAGAGTAAAGATCTTGAGCTCGTCAAAGGGACGCACAGTTGCCCAATCAATTACGCACTAATCTTAACTCGAAAACCTAGAGTTGTCTGTATCTCAAAACGTAGATTAAAAAATAAGTAGACACAAACCCATAACTTTTATCAGCTTATGTTCTCACCTTATTGGGTTGGTCTGAAGTGCAGCGTTAAGAGTTTTTTATACAATAACTTTAAAAAAAAGTCAGTTAACGTTGCCAAAGTCACCATGCAAGGCAATGAGCGAGAGGAGTAGGGAAGAGGGACTTCAAATGGTCATCTCCTTTTCTAAAGAGATTATAAGTAGATCAAACCAGCAACCTCCACCTCCAGTAATTGAAAGCGTCCATATTAATGAGTTACAAAGCTATGGTCGATCTTTTGCGTGTGTGTGTTTACAGTGGACCTGAACTTTATTGCGATCCTAATTTTCTTTAATTTCTTCCGATAAAAGTGGCTAAACTTGTGCTCTTTTACGTGGGACCTAATCTTTTTAGGCCAAATAAATGTAAATGTCACGGCATCACTTTTTTTGGGAGTGACTTAGCATAACTTTATTAATTATATTCTATCCGACTTTAAATATAAGACCTAATTAATTTTTACTAAATTAAATAAATTATTAAATTATATGGTATGGTGTATTTCATCAGATTATATATAAGTTCATAAGTTTAATAAATCAGTTTGGAGAAAAACGATAAATATAAATATTATAAAACAAATTAATTACTTTTCTTAATCTTTCTAACTCAAGCCAACTAAATTTTATATTTAACATTAATAATAAACTGCATATAGCCCACCTCTACAATATTTTTCTTCCTTATTCCAACACTATCATTCACGCGCCCCTAACCAGCATGAAGTTGTCTGCTCATTTCCGTTTTCTTCATTCACAATAAGGGATGAGCAAAATAGCCAATGGTATGGTGAAGAAAAAATTGGCCCCAAAGTAATATTAGACCAATCAAACCAGACTGGTCTTGTCGAATCAGACTAGTCGGACCGTGGACCAAGAACTCTATTAATCTTTGTATATCTTTTTTTTTAAAAAAAAAATGTATGTGAAACTACTTGTTGTTTTCTTAATTAGTGAATACTTGCTTTTCATTTTTTTTGCAAGCATGGATAATGAGCCAACTTCTAGTGTTAACCTATCTCTGTCTTCCAATATAAGTGACAATTTGACTCCTAGTCGACCATCTTTTACCCCCTGCCAATTTGACTAATCCTCACCAACCTCCAACCTATGTAAAATGTCCTCCTCCTACTCTTGTAGCTGCTATTGAAAATGAAGCCACAAAAGGTCGTAGTAAGAAGAGAAAACAATCAGGAAAAAAAACAAACACAAGTATGAGATCACTATACTAAGTTATCATTAGAGGATAGAGATGGAGAGCTTATAGTTGCAAGCAAAAACTGTAATAATGATTATGCTTGTGATCCAGTTAAATATAGTACAACTTCTTTGAAGAGACACTTAAAAAATTGTCAAAAAAATCCACACAAGGCCGCTAAATATAAAATAACCCGTGATGAATTATGTTTCACAAAGTGGGCAAGGAGGAAGCTTAGCACCTCATATGTTCAATAAAAAATGATGTCATAAGGCTCTAGCAGAGTTCATAATATGTCATGAGATGTCATTTGGACTGGTCAAAAAGTGATGTTTTAAATTGTTTGTGAAAGAGTTAGAGCCATGATTTCATATCCATTCTAGACATATTGTTAGGGATTGTTGGCAATTACATCTTGGTGAAATGAGGATCTTAAAGAATCAATTGAAGCAATGTACTAGTTGTATTTGCCTTACTACAGACTGTTAGATGTCATTTCAAAACTTTAACTACTTATGTCTTGGCTCATTTCATTGACAAAGATTGGAAGCTGCATAAAATGATTCTTAATTTTTGTTTGATTGAGAATCATAAGAGTGATACAATTGAAAGACTATTGGGAGGTTCATATCAGAATGGGGCATACAAAATGTGTTCACTATCACTGTTGATAATGCAACATCCAATGATACAACCTTGTCATATTTGAAAAAACGACTTATGAATTGGAAGGTCTTGTTTGTAGTGGTGGTTTTCTTCTATTGGAAATTATGTCATAGGAGCTAATCATTATATAACTAAAATTCAAATTGAAATATTGTATCTCAGATTTGATTTATGAAGATAAATAAATTATTTAATCAAATAGAGATATTGTATCTCTGATTTAATATTTAAATTAAATATATCATATATATTATTTAATTTAATTTGAGATATAGTATCTCAGTTGTGTGTGTGTGTGTGTGTGTGTGTGTGTGTGTTCTCAGATTTAATTTATAGAGATAAATTAAATCAAAAGGCTTTTGATTCGGATTAAATAAATATATTACATTAGATCTATTAAATAGATTTAATTAATGTATTTTTTAATCAAGATTTAAAATTCAAATTTTAGATCTGGCTTTTAATTCGTATTAAATAAATGTATTAGATTAAATCTATTAGATAGATTTAATTAATATATTTTAATCCAAATTTAAAATTCAAACTCCAAAATTAATGAGGATTAATTTTATATAAGGTTAAGGTGCAATTTTACATATATGTTTTTCCTCCAGGAGCGCCCAGCACCATATGTTTTTTTTTTGGAGCAAAAGTACACACGCCGTTACGTTTTAGGAGCAAAAATACCACTTCCGTTAGTTGACCATTAACTGACCGTTAGTTGACCGTTAACCATGGTGAAATTACCCTTTTGCCCTTAGTTTAAAATAATTAAAAAAGAAAATGGTTGAGGGCAAAAGGGTAATTTCACCATGGTTAACGGTCAACTAACGGTCAGTTAATGGTCAACTAACGGAAGTGGTATTTTTGCTCCTAAAACGTAACGGCGTGTGTACTTTTGCTCCAAAAAAAACATATGGTGCTGGACGCTCCTGGAGGAAAAACATATGTGTAAAATTGCACCTTAACCCTTTTATATAATATGATGATCGGATTTGTAAAGCACTACGGGACATTTGTCGAGCGTATTACAGAAAGCCGCGAGAAACCCTAGAGTGAAATTAAGAGAGATGCAAAACGCAAAAGGGCGCTAGCACGCTACCGCAATCGGGTTCGGGGATTATTTGTATGTATACCAGTAGAGGAAGCCGATTCATAGAGTCGATTTCTGCTGATCGTAAAGGTAGCCCACCAGTTTAAAGAAAATGAGACGCAGAATGTTTTAGCCATAGGTAATACTCGGTTCCTTATCCTTTATTTAGATGATGGTTGAGCGATTCTCCGGATGAGATTCGTAGAATATTTTAATTCGCTGCGTATACGGATCCCGACATTTTCAACTATTGTGTTTTACACATATTCTCAATTTGATTGTGATTGATGGCTTGAAGGAGTTGAAAGATGCCTTTGAATCAATCTGAAATGCTATAAGGTATGTTCGTTCTTCTCCTGCTTGTCTGAAAAAATTTACAGATTTATGCGATTGGAAATGTTGGATGCAAAAATATGTGTCTTAAATGTCAGCACTAAATGGAATTCTATATATTTAATGTCATATGTTGTTTTAAATTACTAAAAGGCATTTGAAAGATGAGAGATGAAGATAGAGAATACGTGGCATACTTAAAAAAAAAATAAAACGCGATAACACACATATGGATGGTTACTCCACCTAAGATGTTGATGACAACATGGATGCTCCTAATGACCCTCCTAACAAACAAATTTGGAATAAGACAAATATTTTTATTAGATTCTTAAAAGTGTTCTATGATGTGGCATTTCAATTTTCTAATTTACTAATAGTTACTGCAAACACATATGTTTCTATCAAATTGTGTTGATTTAAGAGTTGTAGAAGGAGACTATTATGTTTGAGGACCCTCTTCTTGGAGGTAATAGAAAATATGAATCATTTGTTAATTATTGTTGTGATTCTAGATCCTCGATATAAGCTTGCCTACATTAATGATGTATTTGAGAAACTTTTTTCTTATTATCAATTTTGTATGTCCATAAAAAATAAGGCAAGAAAAACTTTGTGTGGCATGTTTGAAGAGTATTATATAAACATTGGTGTTGAAACATGTAGATCCAATAGAGTCAACACTTTGAACTCTTCTGGCAGTGCCAACGCTTTGAACTCTTATAGTAGTGCTAACACTTTGAATTCTTTTGGGAGTGTCATCAATTCTACCACGTCCTTCCATGCCATCCTTTAATCTTATTCACAAAAATTCTCATATTTTTTCTTACTTCAATTCTCTTGTTCTTAACATAAGATATATTTGGAAAGTTGATCTTGATCATAAATATAAAATATAGTTTTCATATTTGTTAATCTTTTCCTAATTTAACTTAGGGGTTTAGTTTTCTCACGTTGCATGAGAAAACTAAGATTTCTACACACACATGAAATGGTGGGACCCACATATACATATATGAATTACTATATATAAGTGTGACATAAGAAAACACTTTTCCTACAACATGAGAAGTGTTTTTCCCTTTAACTTAGTGGTGCTATCTCAACAATAATAAAGGATGAGAGGGAATGAGAGAAGATGGGTAGAGTGTTTTTATAAATTATACGTAATATTAACTAACTTAACCAATTTCCTTAATCTAATCAAATTATGTAAATATTTATTGTATTGAGAACAAGAGAAGTACTATTTAGTCCATAAATTATTTAATTCAACTATTATTTATACAATCAATTAAGATTTAGAACATTCTTTTAACCATTATTTGCATTAATGGAAATGAGGGTGGCACATAAAAATTGAACGTGAGGGTCAAAATCAAACGGGTAAGGTTTTTCTCATTATCCATTTTCTTGTCATCTATCATCATTTCTAAATCATATTCGTCCAATTAAATTTAAAAGGTAAAAAATGAGCTACATTATGAAATTATCACTCATTTGACTTTTCTTTCATCTTCCCCATCAATGGTCCAAATTAGTTCATATTCTCAATCAACGGTCCATATAAACTTATGAAGAATTATGATAAATTAAGATAAAAAGAGAATCTCTTGTCCAAACAGGCTAGAAGAATTTTCTTGTCTTTGATATAAATCACTTGGAATGTAATTATTGCTTATTTATTAGTTCTACTCATATAATTAAAGTTTAAACACCACTTTCTGTATTTTTTTTTTCTTCCCCTTTAAAATGGGTAAACGTGAAATTTACTTTAATTTAAAATAAACTTATTGAAATAACTGTCTTTTTTATTCATATGATGGTTAGAAGGAACTTAAATTTTGGACAGAATTGAATATAGATTTATCCAACTCACAGACACCACAAGCATAAAGAAAATTACATAAATGATCTGCTTATATAATTCTCATGTTGGAGGATGCAATTATGATTATTTTCATTTTCTCCCATTCCTCATGCCTACTCTGGAATGTAGAAACATAATCCGAGTTCAGATTAAACATTATTAGATGAAATTAACCACACAGACGTAGGTATGATCCCGCAACTCACACACATCCAATTTTACAGAAAAAGGACAAGAAGAATGACATGCACATATAGCAAAATCCATCGACAACAGAGAACCTTAATTATTCAACAGGCCACAAACGTAAAAGCGAGAATATCACAATAAACAAGCTTCAATGGGGTCAAACGAGAAAAGAAGCAAACCGATCGAACACTCTCTTAGCATTATCAGTTTCAGGAGTGAAGATGTGGAAGCAATGATCTTCTCCTTCCACTTCAAGCAATTCCACTTCAACTTCCGAATCACTCTTCTTCACAACTTCGTAGTACAAAATTCCTCTGTCTCTGAGCTGATCTTTCCCACAAACATAAACAAGCAGCTTCGAGCATCCAATGCCGGCCAAGCTAGGAGCCCCTTCCGCCGTTGGATTGATCGTTGGGTTATCAACCCCGCCCGGCGCCGATGGGTACACAAAGTTCCACAGCAAAAGCGGCAGGCTCTGTTCGTGCCCTTCCTTTGGTTCAGATCCGATGGGCTTCGATCCCCAAAAGTAGGGACACGAAAGAAAGCCACCCGCTAACTTCACACAGCCAGGCAAATCTTCTTTCCCGCTTCGCATAGCGATGTTGTGTACAATGGTTCCTCCGGCGCTGTCGCCGCCGAGGTAAATTCTGTTGAAATCGCCGTGGTTGATGAGCCATGGTTCGCCGGCGTTGGTGGGGGTTGAATGGGAAGAGACCCATTTGAGAGATTCCCAGCAATCTTCGAAAGCAGCAGGAAGATGGTGCTCTGGGGCGAGCCGGTACTCGACGGAGACGGCGATGACATTAGCCTTGGAGGCGATGAGGTTGAGGTAGCGTTGGTCGAGGAAGGAGAAGGCGGATTCCAGGCAGAATCCACCGCCGTGAAAGTAGACCAAGATGGGAAGCTTTTTTTGTTCCTCGGACTGGGCAGATTTAGGGACGTAAATGCGGGCTGAGATGGAAGGGTTGTCGGAGATGACGACGTCTTTGGATGAAACTCCGGTATCCGGGTCATGGAGAGATGGCGGCACAATTGGGGAGCCAAAAAGGCGTTCCACGGTGCCATCCTTGTAGACTCTGATAAGACTAGGAAACTCTATTTCTATTTCTTTCGTTGCAGTTGGTGTGGCAGAGGTAGTGGAAGCCATTGAAAGTACAGAGAAAACAGAGTATCAGGAACAGCAAGAGCGATTCTATAGAACTGAGAAGAGGGTGAAGTGAGATGGTTTAAGTTTCACTATAGATTTATATGCATGGCCGCATAGGAATCATATCCAAGACATCTTTTTTGTTTTTTAAAAACTATCTCAAATTGTGTGCCGCACTAATACAATTTAAACGCGTCGATACGATAGCGAATTTCCCCATGAATTTAATATATTTTTCTTTGGAGAAAGTCAGTCGAGTAGTTGAAGAACGGCAATAATGAGTAATATAATAAGGAGATAATGCAATTTGTTTGGTCAAAAGAAGTCTGCTGGAGAAAATGATGATTGCATGATTTCATTGAATAAATCCAGATACCAGTATGGCACTAGCTGAACAAAAAAAATATCCAAATATGAGTATGTCAATAAATAATGTTATCTGCCAGCAAAGAATTTGACGTGTTTTGTTGAAATCATATGGGCTTGGCCTTGAACTCTAGTGATCACGGTCTTTTATTATGACAATGGTTGCTAAATATTTTTATATATTTTAACATTTCAAGCATTTCCAATCATAAATTTAGCAGAATGTTGTCTTATATTGGAATATTGGATTATTATTAATTCTCGAATCATTTTCGATAGATCATAGTTTCACGACCTACATCGATTGAGTTGACGGGGATACAATCATCAAATCCATCTTGATCTTTTCAACTGAGAGATGAATCTTACTCGAGAGTTAGAATATCAGCAAATGAATCAGATTAAAATTTTTAGAATAAAATGATTACTAATATAGACTTTGCATGAATTATCAGCAAAAACACAGTTGGAGGCTTGGAGCGGCCATTCTTTGACTTTACTAGTAATACTTTCATGGCTCCACCGGTTTTGGTTTCACGTTTCTAATTTCATATTGTAAAATCGTTAAGAGTGACCTACACGCACGTATATGAACAAAACGCCTAAAACGTGAGGTTTTAAATTTTAACTGTCCTCGGGATCAACAATCGCATATCGACATCACAATCACAAGGCGTTACAACGTCTGATCATCGGTCAAACAAATTGTCTCTACTTAATAGATTAGCCATGAAGCAAGCATTAAGAATACTTTAATCCACTTTGTCTTTGAAAATGTCCTCACTAGAAATACTAATCTCTGTTTCTGACAGAGGAAAACAGGGACAATCAATTAGCTCGAACGCCACGTCCTTCTTGTGCTCTGCAATCTCAGTCCAACTACCTCCGGTCACAACATTATTTTAGCGTAAATTTGGAGGGAACGATGATGAGTGGTTTGCTTATATTTACAACCATAGCGACGATGGGCTTGATTGGTGTTGGAAAAATGAAGTATTTTTACTATACACGCCATTGCAGCATTTTGGAGCTGCTTTTATTTGACTGAACTAAGCAAAGTAATGGTGGACATAAAGTAATCAATACTAAAAGTTAAGCACTTTAGAGAGTTGGAACGAGGTTACATGAATTTGGGAAAAACAGAACATGGATAGCTCCGGCTTGAAAACGCATTTGCTAATCACATTGAGCCAAATACAATTGACTGCAGTAATTCTCTCGGAAAAAATTTAGCCATAAAACAATACAAGTCGGACAGTTTAATTACAAAGATCCCCACAGGCCTTTGGATTTTTTTTTTTTTTTTTTTTTTTCTGATAGCCAAAAGGATGTGCATTAAAAGCATGAAATTACATAAAGTACTGCGACCTTCCACTAAAAAACGCACTTAAACACTATCCGTATATGGGCTTGTTTAGAATTACACTAAAAACTGTTTTTTTAATATAAAAATAAGTATTTGAGGAAAGTTTTATCATAATTACAGAGTTTTTGTCTCTAAGATCATTGAGAATTATTATGAAGTATGTCCAAATGTTGCATTATTGAATGAGAAGTACTCCTCCGGCACATATACAAGAGTTATTAGGGAAAGGGATTTATTTTGATTATAAATATAATAACTCCTTCTAGTTTATCTCTCAATTTTATAATTTTTATGCTAAAGTATGTTAAGGAAGTTTTCATGCAGAGGCTTCCATCAATAATATATGGCTGGCTATATCTGTTAGCAAAATAATATATATGACTATATTTAAGATTCGACCAACCCAAATGAAGGCAAATGAAGGTAGGTTTGCTATCTAGATTGAATATGAAATCCAATTTAAATAATCAATCTACATATAGAACATTTCTTAACCAATTGAACCATTCATTCTACTTGTTTTTTTTTTTTTGGGCCAATGTTCTATCAAAGTTTACTCCATTTTTTTATACGTGCGTATTAAATGACGCTGCTTTTTCATCAACCTCCCAAGTTATCGGAGAAGGCGAGAAAGGGATCCTGCCGGATCCAAATATATGCTCCAACTTACAAAGTTTAATTGAACAGAAGTTTCAGGAGATATGCCCAAATAACAAATATATCTGAAAAAACGCTAAATTAACTCAATCACAAATTTGATCCATTGGTTCGTTTCTTTTCCTTTTCTCCCAACCCCAGTGAATCGTAAGATATGATAAAAGTGCTGAAGATTTTGATGGGGTCAAAGGAGAAAAGAAGCTAAACGATTGAAAACTTTATTGGCGTTATCAGTTTCCGGATTGAGGACGTGGAAGCAATGATCCTCTGCTTCCACTTCTAACAATTCAACTCCACCGTTCCAACCACTCTTCTTCACAGCTTCGTAGTACAAAGCTCCTCTGTCTCTAATCTGATCTTTTCCACAAACACAAACCAGCAGCTTCGAGCATCCCATTCCGGCCAAGCTAGGAGCCCCCTCCGCCGTGGGATTGATCGCCGGATTATCAATCCCATCCGGAGCTGATGGGTACACAAAGTTCCACAGCAAAAGTGGCGGGCTCTGTTCGTGCCCTTCCTTTGGTTCAGATCCGATGGGCTTCGACCCCCAGAAGTATGGGCACGAAAGAAAGCAACCCGCTAACTTCACACCGCCAGGCAAATCCTGCGCCCCACATCGCATAGCGATGTTGTGTGCGATGGTTCCTCCGGCACTGTCGCCACCGAGGTAAATTCGGTTGAAATCGCCGTGATTGATTAGCCATGGTTCGCCGGCGTTGGAGAGGGTTGAATGGGAAGAGACCCATTTGACAGAGTCCCAGCAATCTTCGAAGGCTGCCGGCAGATGGTGCTCTGGTGCCAGCCTTTACTCGACGGAGACGGCGATGACATTAGCCTTGGAGGAGATGAGATTGAGGTAGCGTTGGTCGAGGAAGGAGAAGGCGGATTCAAGGCAGAATCCACTGCCGTGGAAGTAAACCAATATGGGAAGCTTTTGGGCGTCGGGTTGGGCGGATTTAGGGAGGTAAAGGCGAGCTGAGATGGAAGGGTGAATGGAGATGACGACGTCTTTGGATGAAACACCGGTATCGGAGTCAGGGAGAGACGGTGGCACAATTGGGAACCCATGGAGGCGTTCCACGGTGCCATCCTTGTAGACTCTGACAAGATTAGGAAACTCTGTTTCTATCTCTTTTGTTGCACTTGATGTGGCAAGGGTAGTGGAAGCCATTGAAAGTACAGAGATAACAGGGTATCAGGAACAGCAAGAGCGATTCTATAGAACAGAGAAGACGTTGACCAGGTGGGATGGTTCATGTTTCACGGTAGATTGATATCCATAAGAATCATCAAGTAGGTGCTATCATTTTAAAAAATAAGGCCTTAAAATGTGTGTTACCTTGAACCCAGGAATCAGGATGGAAATTTTCCAGTCAATTTAATATTTTTCAACTGTTTTTTTGGCAGTAAGTCAGTGGAGTTGTTGTCGATGGGCAATAATGAAATAGTCCCTCTAATCCTTACTACTAATAATTATCATTTGGTCATTTTTTATAAAAAAATTATTTATTTTCAGTGAGCATTAAATATTTTTTTATGTATGTCAATAATTAATAAAAGTAGTAGATGTGAGTAATAATTAATATGATATTAGAGTTTAGTGTAATTAGTAGAGATAACATTAAAAATTGTTTAAATTTTAGAATAATTTAATGACTTTAACTGTTTTTATCAGTTTATGAAAATTAATAGTTGGTGACTTATAAAAATAATTATGGGGAATACTTTTTTTTTTGTTGCTTCAACAAGATTTTTCTACATTCGTAAAGCTCTAACTTAACTTAAGACTTTACAATTTTACATAAGGTACACAAGTCCACCTTTGTTAGTATCAAAGGGAATATTACTCCATGAGTATGAGTATGAGAGTGTTTTTTTTTTTTTTTAATGGGCTTGTACTTAGGGTAAGATTGCTTTTGAATCTGTCTTGATAATAAATATGTCTTTTTCATTTTATTCTCAAATAATTATTATACTATATACATTCTCTTTCATTTTTTTCCCCTGTTTCTCTCTCCCTCAACCAATCATAAATAAGAGCATTTTTATGGGCAAAAAATTAAATTTCCTACCTGATTATTAGATTTAACTACTTTTTTAGGCACCGTATAAATTTATGATAAGGAGACCATGCAATTAGTTTGGTAAAAAACGTCTCTTGGAAAAAGTCATCAATGGGCCAGGCCTAATGTGGCCGCCACCAAAACCGTAAAAAACTCAGTCGGGGAGGCCATTCTTTGACTTTTCTGCCATTTTTATGGCTTCCCCAGTTCTAGTTTTATGCTTCTAATTCCATAAAGTAGTCAAGAGAGATCTACACGTATGAACAAAAAGCGTAAACATGAGCTTCTAATTAATTCTTCTCTCGATCAACAATTGCGTATTAACATCATAATTACAAGGTGTTACGGCGTCTGATCATCTGTCCGCTTAATGGGTTAGTCATGAAGCAAGCAATAAGAATACTCCAGTTCCACTTTATCCCCTCAAGCCTCTATCTTTGAAAATGTGCTCACTAGTAATACTAACCTCTGTTCTGACAGAGAAAACAGGGGAGAACAGAGACAATCAATTAGAGCTCGAACGCCACGCCGTGTGCCTGCAATCTCAGCCCAACTACCTCTGGTCATTCCAGACATGATTTTCCCGCCACAACGCCAGATTTAATGAGTCAAAAAGTTAATATTTTGAAGTCTGTTTGAGCGTTAACTCATCGTGGGATATATTATTACCTGCAGGGAGAAGGCTATCATTTTTGCTCCAGAAACTACGTCTTTGAGTATCCTATAGATTTAAAAGAAAAGGGAAGATTCGACGCAATGAGCACCATATCGATAGTACACCAAGATTGGAAGCTTCTGGTCATCATGTTCATCGAACAATGGAATTCAAATACGTGCAGAGATGGAGGGTTTCGCTAAGATGATAATGTCTTCAGATGAGACTCCAATCTTAGGGTCTAGAGGAGAAGGAGGCACAATGGGGCATTGACGTAGTCGGGAGGAAGCCGTGATATATAACTGGGAGGGAGGGGCCCTAGTTGAAGTTTTGAATATTTGATTGATTGTAGTGTTACGGAAATGGAGGGCTATGATTTTTTCTTCTTTTCGGCCAAAGAGGATTTTGATTTGTTCACTTGCTCAATTGATTAAGCATTTGTCATTTAAGATTTTAATACAGATTAAGTAATACAGTTACCCCTTCTATTACTTTTTATTTTAAAATTTATCATTTCAATCCTTTTTTTTTTTTTTTTAGTTAAAGGGTATACCATAATAACATGAGATTATAGACGGTATTGAACCCACACCCTCTCACTTAAACCACTTACAAGATAACTCTCATACTACTAGGCTACAACCATTAAAATTGCATGAAAAGATTGGTTCAATAGAATTTGAAGGAGAAGAAAGGAGTTATTTGCAAAGGATGAACGGGGTTTGTATAATTGGAATTTGGAAAAGAAAGGAGATTAATTCTTAAAAACTGGCTCAAAACTTAAAAGGGTTGATCTATTGGAATGGGAATTGAAGAGCATTGACTCAGATTACCACAAAACAATTTTTAAAGCTGAGGAATACAACCATGTACTAACCATCTAATAATGGGATATGTCACGTTCTTAGTAAGTTGCAAATTTTGTTACTTAGATCTGCAATAATTTCCCGTTTTTTGTGGTGGTCTCAACTACATCACTACATCATTTTAGAAAAGTTAAACTACACACGATACATCCACCAAACTACTCACCAATGCAAATTATCTAATCAACCTCAAAACATTAGCCTCTTGTTCTACTTACTCCGCTACCCTTTAATTTTTTTGCCGAATACTACGCTACACTTTAATCACCCATCAATTAATTTACACAATTTTTTTGCCGAAATTCAAAATGTAGCCACTCTTCAATAAGTATTTTTTAGAGCTTTTTGAAAGAGTTCTGATTCATATCTGTGATGACAGCGTTTCGAACTCTTGACTAGATTGTAGGAGGTAAAATGCTCCCCATCAAGCCAAGAGTTCAAATGCTTTTGAAAGAGTTCAATACACTTTAAAAAAAATATACAACATAAAGTCAAAAAATTACCCAGTTCATACTAAAAACTAAAAAGGCAACATCGTACCTCCTTTTTTAAAAAAAGTTGCATAGCAAGACTCCATAATTTTTGTTAAGGTGTTCATAATTTATCAGGAGCTAGGATTAAAAATACAATTTTAAGTTTTAATCAAAATATATGTTTATATAGCTATATTCTTAATAGAAGGGCCTAGTCAAACTGAAACAACTCCATAGTGAAGAGGATTGAACCTACGAGTGGAAAAATAACAATGAATACTAGGAACCCATTTCCCGACCTATCTAGAGATAGACAGGGGGAGTTCGTCCATACAGACAAGCTCTTGATTATTTAGATCTGATTTCGGCAGCCCAATTTTTTTTTTTAAACTTTCTATTTTTTTAAAAAAAATTAATGGGTAGAAAACCTAAAATAAAGTAAATCTTTGAACTAACATTTTTTTAAAAAAATGATTTTTTTTTCATGTGGGAAAAAAATAAAAATGAAAAAAAAAAAAAAAAGATCTGGGCTGTCCAGATCCAAGAGCTCGTCCCCTGCCTATCTCTAATTCCATGAATACTATCACAAAATCTAACATCTGTCACGTATGGCTCCATTGCAATGTGGGAAAACCCCAACAGCACTTTGGAGCCTTTCGGCAAGTCAAGACAAAATACTTCTCTCACCTACTTACCTACACCTTTAAATCACTTCAAGCAAATCCAAACACACACTAACCCTCACTCTGGCTTTACGTAATGTTGTTTCTTGACTGCATTACTTGGGCGGTTAGCATACAAATGACATATTAGTAGCAGCAACACTAACAATAAATTTCCAAATCAGGGGACAGGATCTAATGGGCTTGGCATAAATGACCTACAAAAATAAATTTTCTTTCTGACAACTACTTAATAGTCATATATACATTACATATACGTGCCTGGAGAAACACCAAACCTATCGGCACAAACTCAGCAATTCGTAATCCCCTATGGAGCTCCAAATCATACAACCATCACAATATTGCAGGAGAGAAAAATCAATGTTCGTGAAGGTCATATTTGTCATAACTGCGACAATCAGGTTACAGAAAGAAGGGACTTACGCTGCACGAGAGCAACATGCATAACTCGTCAGATACTTCTTGCTATACTCAGTAAAGCAGACTCCCTTCCCGGATTCAACAGGAAGAACATCCACCATGTTCTGTACATCACAATAGGTTAGATGTCAAGAATAGAATGGCCACGTACTACAGCCGGATGTCACGGGAGTTAGCTTTTGTGAGAGCTTTGGCAAAGTAGTTGCGGATCTCTGGTATTATACGCTGAACCATACAGGAGTGCCTGCAACCATTTGGCAAATAGAAATTAAGCAGCTGAAATAAATACTTCTAAGACATATAATTGAGTCAATAATAGGCATGTGTAATTTAATAGCCTAAGATTAAAATCTACCACAGCATTCCACAGGTAAGGAAATATCAGAGAAGCAAAGACAAGGTTGAAGAGGTCAGTTATACCCTGGCCTCGCACTCAATTTATCAAAGTGCTCCATGATAAAGAGGATGCATGTGTGCCTCAATGAGATTGCATTGAAGGCTTCTGAGAGTTCATACATACTAGAAACATTCTCCAGTGATATATCCTGAGGCAAAAATTTATTAACATAAGGAATACATCAGTAGATCTATCATTACAGCACATTCGAATTTTGTAAAAGTATATCAACAGGTTTTCACAGCTCACCTGTGCTATCGTGTACTCACAAAGTCTCTTAAGTCCTTCTAAGAGATATTGATCAGCTGCACTGAGGAGATCTTGGGCAATATCAAGAGTAACATCAACTGATCCAGTATATATGAATCTGAACAAAAATTATGCGAGTTAAAACATAAAAGTGGTTTCATTAAAAGATTTCACTGAACAAATTTAATCAAACATAAGTGCAGATTTATCAGACCTCATCATCAACTCAAAAACTTCCCATCTAATATTTGGAATCTCTATGTCTCTTGCATCCTTCTCCTGCCATACAACACATTCAATTTAGGCTTAAGGTGTCTGTCGACGGACATACATATCTGGCATCATTTTTTACCTCAAATTTTTTTTTTTTTTAAAAAAACTTTTGTTTTTATCAATTAAATCCAAATTCACCAATCAATTTTCCAATCAAGGCTAAAATAACCAGATTCATGAGATGTTGAAATAGAATAAACACTAAACTCATATGCAGTGCTTCAAGTAGCTTGTAAACTAAAGTAAACAACAATTTCTGGCTAGCCTCGTTTCATTAAGAAAAAAGAGGAGTTTGTTATGGTAATACTTTTTCCTTCTGGTTTGTGGGGTAGAAGAGAGGGAGGGAGGGGGGCTAAGATACTCACCCTATAACCACCATCAAACATGGCACGAAATGCATCTGAAGATGCAAGTAGGCATATTCTGTGAGCATAAAATCGTTTCCCTACAATGATGAATAAAGATTACTTAGCTAAGTACATATGCAAACTGAGACTACATTCAACAAACTTTAAGAAAATTAATACCACTCGACAACATAACCAAGAAACAATGAATCTGAAAAGGACCAACCTTCAACCAAAAATGTTACGTCAGACAATGTAGCATTGTTCACATACTGTTCTCCCAAATAAACCTGCAAGAAAAAAAACAGTATATCGTCTCAGAAGTTCCAACTTAATTAGACATCTTACTTTTTAATGTTCTAGATTGGTGAGAGAGCACAGGTGGAAGCTATGCGATAGTTATCATGCAAGTAGCAGGCATATAAAGGAAATAAACAATGCTTATCAATTGATATAGGATTGGTATTTACTAACCAACCAAATGGTACATATATTTGTTAATTACTAATCTTCAATGACATATCCCGCCAACTTCAAGTCTAGAAGGCATCATGACATCACACCGAATACAAATACTTGCAAACATGATAAAAGGCTGTCCTTGCCCAATTAATACCATAAAAGCCTCGAGATTGAAAACAAAATGAAATTGTAATAACTGGTAACCAGAGACAATAACCCATGAATAAGCAAGCAAACAGCCTAACAGCCCACATCTTTCAAATTTTGGTCTCTTCGTTGCATGAAGGTATGTCAACATATAAAGGAGAAAATCTAATGGAGGATATAAAATTATCTAAACCCTCATTTAAGAGAAAAAGTTTGAACTTTGTTAACAAACGACATCTAGGTAAAAGTAGCCTTTTTAGATCATATCTAATCCAACCTGGGGCGTTGGAGAAGGAGGAGCAGCATCTATTGGTGATAGAGTCGTTGCTTTGTTGGCCAACTTGCATAAAGCAACAGCACCATCAAGTTGCTGTTTAGGACTAGTAGAGCCAAGGAGCCCAATGAGAAATTCCAAACCTACGAAAACAGAAAATCAATGCAATAAAACAGAATGACCATAAAATAAATTTTATGCAGAAATAACCAACATGAATATATGTATATGTATAGAATGTATAAGACATCTACCATTGTTATCAATGAATATGATTCTCTGATCATCTGCAGAACAAAGATGAGCAAGAGCCAAAGCAACTCGTCTTTGGACTGGTTTCTCTGAAACTCGCATGAGATATAGTAAATGGTTCAGGACCTACATGAAGGTAAAAAATTACAAACTTTAGGAATTTGTCAAGCAGTAACACACTCAAAGAATTGATCATAATTACTCCATAAAGTAAGATGTGCATATTATGTGACATTGCTTACACGGCCATGAATCTTCTCCTCTAATCTTTTCAATGTCTTTGCAACACAATCTTTTGTTGCCTGCAACAGAAGACAATCAAAATATGTACTGTTTCCCAATTTTTACATAAACAGATAGAAATGAATTCTCATCCACAAAAGCATGAAATGGAAGAAGAAATTAAGGCAGAAGTCAAAGCTAATGTCTAGAATCAAACAAGCACACTTACTTGAACAATAAACTCTCCATCCTGAAGTCTCTGAACACCACCTACCTTAATGAAATCAGACACGTTATCCTACAGGACAACAGAAACAACAAAGCACAATTAATTAACATTGTTCTTTGATGAGGTGATTTATAACCAAGAAAAAGATTTCAATTTTATAAAAACATTTTACTCACACCATACCTCATTATCTGCGAGGCCATAAAGAGCAAAAGCAGCATTATGCTGCAAAGACCCATTTTTTGAGTCAAGAAGCTTCAGTAATGGCGCTAAGCCACCATTGTGTGCTATACCAGCTTGGTTATGAGTGTCCTGGGTCAAAATAATTATTTTTCAAGCCAAAGGAAGTCACACTCAAAATAACTCCAGCCAACATAAAAATGAAAAAAGTACACAGCATTATACTGAAAAATCTATAATTAGATTACTAGAACAAATTCTGCACTCTAACTATAATCACCGTATATATAATAATTACAGATGGAAAGACTACAATATGAAACATGCTATTTGAGAGGTATTTTCAACAGCAACATATTGTTCTGTATTAGGAAACTTAACCTAATCAACTTACACAAAACTGCAAGTTAGAAAGAGAAGGGGTAAAAGATAACCTGTGCGAGTCTCCCCAAAGCGAAGGCAGACATTTCTCTAAGCTGTAGATCAGGGGACTGGAGCATCTCTATCAGAGGTCGGACAGCACCTCTCTGAACAATATGAACCTTCAAAAAACAAGTAAAACATATTATATTAATGGGAGCAGGAAGAATCAGAATTTTATCATTGTCAAGCATTATGACAGGATTTTTGATTTTATCTTGATTCTTGACCCTAATCAATATTCTAGGACCAAAGTATCTCTATATAATTAACATAATAACATAACTAGTAGTATATAGTCCCATAATTAAAAATTGAAACCATAAAACAAATTCTACCGGCCATTTATTTTCATTTCCTACCACCATCATCCAAGAAAAAAGAAAAGAAAATAGATATAGATTATAGAGGTAACGGATCTAAAAAGAAGGAGTTACCTATAAAGGTAACGGATCTTTCATCATCTATCCCAAATTCTCTTTCAATACAATCCAGAACTAATAAATTGTTTGCTGGGGTATTTCAATAAATTGTTTGCTTACCTTACAATCTGAATCAGTTGCTGCAAACTGTCCAAGTAACAAGGCAGCTTCCCTTTGGCTCTCAGAGCAGGGGGAGCTGTTACATTAAAAGCTAATATTAAAAAAATTATAAAAGAATCCACTTTAGAGCAAAATACATTGCATTGACACTATTACCTGTAGAAAAAATCATTAATGATTTACATTCTTAATATGGAAGATTTTGGGTTAGGGGGCTCGGAGGAAACTATATTGCAAATTGCTCAAATCCTAAACTGAATGCATACCCAAGTAATCCGATAACAGGTTGTAAAGCCCCAGCAAGAAGAACTTCTTTCTTTATATTAGGTGAAGAGTGTACTAGATTTCCTATTACACCAACCTGTTATAGAATACAGAAACATTCCAAGCAGAAAGTAAGAGATGTGGAACAAATGAGTGCAAACTATACTAATCAAAATCAAAATCTAATCTAAATTATAATAAAAAGAAATTGCAAAAGCCATACCGCTTCATAATGAATAGCAGCATCTTCCGAACGGAGCATTAAAATTAGAGTTGGAAGAGCATTGCATTCAACAATCTGCCAAGTTATGACGTTGTGACATCTAACTGTATTTTACATGAATTTCAAATACACAACCTTAAGGTCAAACAAGTTACCTGATTTTTATTTTCATCATTTTTAAATGCCAGAGTTCGCAGTGCACCAGCAGCTGCTCTTTGCACCTTTGTGTCAGTAAATTCAAGCAATTCAACAAGTGGTGGAATTCCACCTTCCATCCTACATATGGGTCCAGATATAAATAACAACAAAATCATTCCAAATCATTAATTCAATGTAACATATTCGTGAAAAAAGCAAACCTGACACGTGTTTTAATGCTGCTGTTCTCATGAGCAAGATTAGTGATTGCATCTGCAGCCCTGCGAATGACACTATTCACAGCACGAGAAGTAGAGCAATTCTTATGTCTCTTTAACAGACCAACAAGATGTTTTAAAGCACCATTGTCAACAATTAGCTGTTGATGTTCTGGCTGTTTGAAGAAATTTCAAATAAAAAGGCAATTTTAGCACTTATACACATGCTTTGTACATGGTAACATAGTATTAAAATTGACAAGATTGCACTCGTAACACAAAAATAAGATAGGATCCACGCTATAAAGTATTATCAACATCCTATAACTAGGCCTATATTTATCCACTTCTCTCAAAAGGTAGGAAGTAATCGTAGAATAAAAATCAAACAAAACCGTAACTGATGGTTGCTGATGATACAAATAGTTGTTAAAGTCCATTTCTCGTCACAACGTACGTAAAATGTGTCGCAGGAAGCGTGTAAGTAATGAAGACCACTCGCAGCATTGCACGTAATTAAGCGTTCACTTACAGTATTTGAGAGTCTAAATTTTTTCACGGATAAAAAAATAAAAACAAGTAGCATAGTTAACTCTCCAGATGCTAAATACATGAAAATATGATGGACGTCATCACGGAAGTAACAGCATAACCTCAGTTTGCAGTACCAAAACCATATACTCGAAAAGTTGCAGAATTATAGGTGAGATAAGTAAGAGCAACAGGCATAACGTGCTTTCCCCCCGTAAATTCTTGAACCATAGTTGAAAGCACAGAATTGAAGTTACCTTAACGGCAAGAAGTCCTAAAGCGAAAGCACTCCCTTTCTCGACCTCGTGCTCGAATGGCTTTGGACCACTATCGCCTTCAATCGAAGGCGGCGCTTGAAGATGCTTAACCAAGGATGGAATAGCGCCTCCTTCAACAATAATGTTGACTACTTCCTCTTCAAACACCAAACATCAATCTCAAACCGTTAGACAGGCAAACACGCATGCAAAAGATACAGAGAAAATGAAAAGCATCGGAATTCATGAAACTGAAATAAAAATATAAAATGCAAGGCAGGACGAGACGAGATCGGAGAGCAAGCTCCGAGCGGAATCTACTCACCGTTCTTAGCAAGCTCGGCGAGAACGTGAGCGGCACGCTTAGCCACGGCGCGATCGGCTTCACGCCATGAAAAATTAGATTCGAGGATTTCAACCTGCGCTGTGACCTCGGCGAGAAGGGCATCTCGGGCGTCGCCGGTAGGAGGCGCCGAGATCTCCCGCTCGTCTTCGAAATCTTCCTCCAGCTTCCGCTTCTGGCCTTTCCTCTCAGGGAGGCTCTGATCCTGGCGCTTATGAAGCTCCATAGAAAGGAAAGGCGAGGGGTCTCCCGCAGCGAGGGTGTGGGCTGGAAATGGATTCACAGAGAGACAAGGCTGATCCAAAACGGAAGTTGGGATTTGAATAGATGGCAGATCAGAGGGGTATTTCGGGAATTCCAGGACTAACAGAATGAATAAAAGAAGGTTTGTAGGAAGGGAAGCACTGCGCACCCCTCCGTTCCCAGGACATCGATGTTCAGTGATGAAGAGAGTACCTGCTAACTTGCGCGGGCTCAAAAACTGGATCCGCGGGGAAAATTGGGCCTCAATAGCTGCATGAGCTATTGAGGCCCAAAAATTATTAGCACCAGGTTATTGCGAAAAATAGGTTGTTATCCTTTCATCTTTCACTCAAATGGTGAAGGGGTCAAAAAGACTCGTACTAAAAAAATGAGATTTAATCCTGGAGTTGGTCAAGGCGCTAGAAGAGACATCTAGATGATATAAACTTATGAAAATGCAAACTGAAGTAGAGACATGTGTACCCTCAGTCTTGTATGCCTTGGGGAGTAAAGTCACAATGATCTATCCTTAGGCCTAAGTGAACCCAACTCTTCTTAAATTTTGTTTAGCAAAAAAAAAAAAACATATAGAAGTTGCCCTCTTTGTGTGCTGTGTAACGTTGATAGTAAATCACAAAAGCATGATTTCTCCAATAATCAAAAGAATTATCTTATTCTGAACTTAAATATATAACATTATTAATGTAATTTTATCCAATTTTTTACTTGTACAAGAGTAAAAAATAAAAAGACCATAGTTTTGCCCCTATATACCGGAAATATCTTAATTTGATCCCCGGACGCGTTTTACTGATTTGTTATTTATGTTACACAGCACGCAAAGACCAAATCTGAGTAAATAATGTGCCTTATTTTTAGCTAAACAATTAACCTGTTTTAGCTTGAACCCGCCCTATTTTTGGCTTTCTTAAAATTTTCAAGAGATTTTTCCATTATAATCACTTAAATACGGTCTTGATATGTTTCACAATGAACTCACCTGCAGCTCAACCTTCTAGAAGTTTCACTGAGATTGTCTGTAACTAACCACGTCGGTTTTTCAAGGCTCACAAAAAATTATTGCAAGTATATGATCAAGTTTCGTGTTGGTTGCTCTCAATTAATTAATTAAGTACTGAATATAACAAGCTGGTAAGTTATCATGACAGAGTTTATCTTGCTATGTAATTTCTTCGTTCTTTTTGTGCTTTAATTTTCTTTAGATCTCTTCGAATTATTTCCAAAGTCTTGCCTTTTTCCCCATGGATCGTCCTTTTCCTTTTCTTGTTATAAAAAAAAGCCCCACCTTGTATTCGCATGTAAAGAGAAAAGATTGATGAAGCATTGTGAATAGAGGAGTTTGAGTCATATGTTTGGTTTCATTTTTTGACCATATCTCAAGAAGTTGTTGAACCACTCAACGCATTTGACCTCTCTTATTCTATCTCTGCTTGTTCTCCATCCCACTAAAAAAACTCTCACCCGATTTTTAGCTTATGATAAGAGTTAGTTCAGAAGATGTCAGGAAACAGACAATATTTGATCTATTATATTTTGCCTTTTAATTCTTAACTTGAACCAGCAAATGAAGATATTTTATTACTAAGACTTCGTTTGGATTGCAAAAAGAAGTAGGAATGAAAATAAAAAGAATAGAATGAAACAGAAAATATTTTGCTTTGGCACGTTTGTTTTGCACTAGAGAAGAAAATGGATTGATAGAAAATTTTTCATTTGGTTAAAAAAAAGTAGGAAAATAAAATAAAATACCATTGTGGACACTTGCAGTGCACTCAAGTAAGCACTGCAAGTGTGCACACCAAAAAATTTAGACCAACACCTACTTGCGACGGAGCTTAGGTAAGAATGACGATGAAATAGGTGACTTGCTACTATGATCTCTTGCATCGAAGATGGAGAAGGGCTTGAAAATGGCTTTTAAGTGAGGCGGAGGCGGTGGAAGAAATGGGTGGCTTGGAAGTAGGAGAAGAAGAAGTAGAAGTAGTGGTACTGGGATTAAGTACGACTAGCATTCGTAGAGGCATATGGACAGAACCCAGGAAAGTTCTCTTCTAGGTGATGGTCACACGAGGTGGAAGGTCAGTGAGGCTACAACGAAGGTTGCAGGGGCAACAATGGCAACAGAGAGGTATTATTTAAGGATTTACTACCATTAGAAGACTAGTTCTTACAAATAATGAAAGGAAAAGATTTTCACATGGATAAAGGAAAATTGGCTGTCACTAGATAATATTTTTCTAAGAAAATAATAAACCAAACGGGCTGATGGAAAATCCAATTTCCTTTTTCCCTCACCTGATTTGGAGTGATCCAAAAGGTGATATAAAACAAGTCTTCATTTTTTGATACACGATCAAACAGGAATTTGATTTCAATGTGACAAAATTATTGTTAACTTATTTTCATTTTTCTTGACATTATCCTCGTAATAGTATATAACTTCTCTATATCCCATAAATTTATTTAAAGTTATTATTTGTTAGTTTTGTTACCCTAGTCACCATCACCATATTGTTATGGAAAAATTATTGTCAGGTCCCAATATATAAAATTAATTATAAAAAAGTTACACACCAAATTCCTCACACAAAGGAATTTTTTTGTGGTTAATTGTGAATAAGTTACAAAAACCCCTCACAGAAAGTCCCATAGTCAAAATGATTTTATTAGTTGTTAAAATGTTTTAATGAAAATCTTGTTGTGAAAATGGCTTCTTATATTGCTAAAACGACTTTTTATGTTGCTAAAAGTTGTCTAGATTTCTAAAATTTTATAGACCAGAGAAAAAAAAATCAAAGAATTTTTTACAACATGTAAAGTCATTTAACAACATAAGAAATTATTTTTACAACGAATTTTTTATAGGGATATTTTAATGACTAATAAAGTCATTTTAACAATATAAAAAATTATTTTAACGATGAGACATTTTTGTGAGGGATGTTGGTGTGAGATTTTTTTACGGTGAATTCTGTCTCTTTAAATCTGACAATTATTTTCCCCATTATCATCTCTTGGATCGGGGTCCCTAGTCACCAGCTGTCAAGTTTTAAAGCTAAAAGAGCCTACTACAATAAAAGTGTTCTTTAAATTCATTCCCATTTTAATTTTAATTTTAGTTCTTCGAATTTTTAAATATTGGCCTTTAATCCTCAATGGTCTAAATATTTATTAAATTTCATGGATCAATATTTTAAATAGAATTATACTTGAGGGATACAAATATATAATTTGAAATTTAAAGGGTCAAAATAAAAATAAAGGTAAATTTGAGGAGAAAAATAATAGAAGTATTAACCCAAGTAAGCCATAGTTTAGATTTGAAGCCCCATCCCATAAATAATATCTTTAATGTGAAACAACCACCATTCATAATTTATAAGAAATATTCAGATAATTTCTTACTTTTAGTCTTTTACTTTCTCATTTTACCCCTATTCAACTACATAAATTTCTTAATATCTCCACCATACATTTTCTCTCTCATACAACCATCTTTATCATGACTTTTACAATATTAATTTTCTTATTATCACTTTTCTAAAATCTTTTTTATAATAATTTCTTTATTCTCTTCTTTATCCCTATATTTTTCGTAAATAAGGAAAAAATGTTGGAACTTTTACATATTTATTGTTATCAAGCGTACTCGTAAATGCCATATCTCGTAACTAGCTTCTGCAACCAAACAAAAGCCACTTGCCGCCTTAGAATCTGACTGGCCTAACCGTCTCTGAGCTTTTTCCCGCGTCGCATGGTCAAAGTCTCTTCTTTTCCTCACTCATTCCTCTAACTCCACCGTCTCCTGACTCGCCCACCTAGACACCTATCGCAACATGTCTGTATCCCATAACAATATACAATACTTACATTCTACCCACTCGTATTCACTCTGTTTCAAGCTTAACCTAAATCATTTCATCATGCATTTTCGCTTCCTTCTTCTCTTCCTGTCCTTCTTCCTCACCCTCGCTTCCTCACCGACACCCCTAAAAGGTGTGATCACAAGAATGGTTCTTTTTAGTCGTATTCGGCTTCGAATGTAACTCAATGAAAAATTTATGTGATTCGCAGGTCTTCTGATTGATTGTGGAGCGACATCGCCGTCCAACATCGGCGGTCTTGTATGGCGGCCGGACGGGGAGTTTATATCAACTGGGACGCCCAAGAACGTTACTACGTCTCTTCAGGATCCCACTTTGTCCTCCGTTCGATCTTTCCCTCTTCGAGTCAAGAAGCATTGCTACAATTTTCCTGTGTTTCCCGGAAATCGATACATGGTTCGGACGACGTATTTCTACGGTGGTGTCAATGGCCACGAGCATCCTTCCCCACCGGCGTTTGATCAGATAGTGGATGGGACTTTATGGAGCGTGGTTAACACCACAGAGGACTATGCAAATGGGAATTTCACTTTCTACGAAGGGGTTTTCTCAGCTCAGGTGAAAACCATGAGTGTGTGTATCGGGTCAAATACTTACACGGATTCCGACCCCTTTATATCGGCTTTAGAGCTCGTGATTTTGAGTGATTCACTTTACAATGCCACCAATTTTAACAACTTTGGCCTCAATTTGGTTGCTAGGCACAGTTTTGGTCACTCTGGACCTACCATTCGGTCAGTACGTGATGTGTTCTTGCTCTCTTTACAATGCAATTAGCAGTGAAGTTCAATTGTCTTTATCAAATTGTGCTTGTTTGATTTTTTATTTTCCCCATGTGGCTGTGGAGTTTACTAGATTTCAAGCGGTTAATCTACCTGGTCTTCGTTAAAACTGCCACCTTAACCTCAGTGCGTAAAGTTTCTTTGCAATCATGCAATGCCTCAATGTTTTGGAAATTAAGTGATCTCTGTCAAGGATTTTTCCCCTTTCAATAGTTTCCTTGCAAAGTACAATCATCTTTGATAGAAACTGTACTGAGAGTAGGTAAAAGGGCAAAGATTTCAAGGTAGTGGAAGAAACTCTTGAGTAAATTTGCAGCTCAGAAATCATAATTTTATGATCAAGTTATCACCGGCTATACATTAGGGGCGTGACATTTTTTTTTTTATGAATTTCAAACTTGTCTTTCTCCAAAGTGCTTTCCACTTTTCCCCTTCTAATGTCCTATTTGTGGTTCAACAGATACCCTGCTGATAGTTTTGACCGATTTTGGCAACCTTATGGGGAGAGTAATTTCGCTCAAGCAGGCACCAACAATGTTTCTGTTTCTGGTTTTTGGAATCTTCCACCTTTGGAAATATTTGAGACTCAGTTGGGATCTGATCAGTTGGAATCCTTGGAGTTGAAATGGCCTCCAAAATCACTTCAGAATTCAAAATTCTACATTGCTCTATACTTTGCAAATAACAAGGGATCATCATCTTCGGGTTCAAGGATTTTTAACATTAGTGTAAATGGGATCAGTTATTACCATGATTTGAATGTGACCTCAGATGGTGTTGTTGTCTTTACCAGACAGTGGCCTCTTTCTGGTCCTACGGCTATAACGTTGACCCCTACTGCTAGTTCTTCCTTGGGTCCTGTGATCAGTGCTGGTGAAATTTTTGATGTGGTTCCATTAGGAGGAAGAACTTTGACACGAGATGGTACATTCTCTGATTCCTTCTTTTCTAAGTCAAGGATAGTTTTAAAATATTTTAAAGCCAGTACACCAGATTTCTGGGAAACCGGACATTTTAATAGTTACATCTCAACTAAAGATGTTTACTGCTGTCAATTCAAGTTATAATAATAATAATTAAATCAATGTTGCTAGTTTCAAATTAGCCATTTTTAAGATGCAGTTGGCTGCTTATAACTTAGTTTACATCTCAACTATTTAACATGTTACATTGTAACAGTATACTCATTTGTTAATTATAATCACATATGATTTTTGTAAGTGAAACTTTCTCTTGGCAGTTATTGCTTTGAACCAGGTAAAGGATAGTTTCCAGAACCCTCCACTTGATTGGACTGGTGATCCTTGTATGCCTCTGCAGTACTCATGGACTGGTATCACTTGCTCCGAAGGCCCTCGGATTCGTGTTGTGACATTGTAAGCTCTGTCTCTACTTGTAGCAGTTTATCCTCTCTTGTTCCTGTTGTTCTGTTTACATGAATACCTTACTAATGATGCCCTGTTATTTTTAGAAATTTCACAGGTTTGGGTCTATCAGGATCTTTGTCGCCTAACATTGTCAAAATGACTGCTTTGAGTAACATGTAGGTCTCTTAGGTTAAGTCTTATAAGCTCATGAAAATTAGCTGTTACTTTATGCTGATTGTCATATTGTTGCCCTACAGCTGGCTTGGGAATAACAATTTGTCAGGACATATTCCTGATCTGGGTTTACTGAAATTACTAGACACATTGTAAGTTGTTTATCTTTTTTATCTTCTCCTTTAAGAAAATCAGATAAGACGATGTATTTCTCAGCTTGTAATCAATTTCCATAATTGTTTGTGCAATTATGTCATATGACAGAACCTTACTGCATTTGTTAAGTCAATACTTTGATATTCGTTTTTACTCATGCTGCATATTATTAATTCAAGGCACTTGGAAGATAATCAACTCAGTGGAGAGATCCCGTTGTCCCTATGGAACATCAGCAGCTTGCATGAAGTGTAAGTTCTACTTTTTTGACATATTTTGAAGAATACAAGTTACTTGCCTTTTCTTTTCGATGTGTTAAATTTGGTATAGAAAAATAACAACTTGGAAACCTGAGACTTAGGTATTGTCCTTGTATAATTATGACCTTTACTAGGCTTTTACCATGTTTAGCCAGCATGGCGAATCAAAGTCGAACCCTTGCCTCCATTATCGAATGTTATGGTGATCACTTGTGGTCAGAGGCGGATGCAAGTATTGGATTGGGGGGCAAGTGCCCACCCTTAAAATTTGGCAATTGTTTAAAAAAAAATTAAATTAGATAATTAATACATGTTTAAATTAAGTTCTCACCTTTAATATATCAAGACTGCATTTTGTAATCGGATGAGAGATGAATGGTTGAATGATTGTTTGGTGTCTTATATTAAAAAAGATGTATTTGATAGCATTGATAATAAGGCAATTATGATGGAATTTTAAAAAATAATGCCTAGAAGGATAACATTATAATTATTTTTATTGTAATAATACTTGGCCTTGCTTTTCTAAATGTCAGGTATTTAAAATAAATGTCTCTCTTATTACACCATCTGTATTCATTTGATTTCATAAATATTTTTTGTCTTTTAATGCATCCAAAACTTTCCTTAAAAAAAAATAAAATTTGGAGGCGCTGCTCTCGAATCGCCCCACTAGTGCCCACCCTTCATTAATTTCTTGAATCCGCCCCTGCTTGTGGTTTAGTTTTCACTTTCATGCATTCCGTATATGAAATTTGAAATGTGTTTCTCACTCTCTATTATTTTTGGATGAGAAAAGTAACAACTTTTTTCTCTTGATCACTCTCTAGAAGTAAGCTGCAATCATTGAGTTGATAAATTTTCTTGATAAATTTCTCTTTGAAATTATGGGAATTAAAATATACAATACATGTTCAGAGGAATCAAAGACACATAATTTTCTGAACTATTGATAGCCTTGAAACGATTAAGTCATCCAAAAAAGATAAGAAAAAGGATTCAAATTCCTGGACTTAAAATATACTAATTCTAATAAGATTAGACCTTAATCAATTATGATGCAGGAGTTCTTGGGCTATCAATAAAAAACCAAACAAAAAGTAATGGGATATTTTATATTTAAGCTTAACCCTTGCTTGAATTTATTGCTGCACGCATCAATTTCCATCTTCATTGTGGATTCTGATGCAGGTTTTTACAAAACAACAATTTGACTGGTCAAGTTCCAAGAAACCTCATTGGAAAACCTGGATTCGACCTCCGGTGAGTAAGAACTCCTTGTTCTTCATACAGCTATTTTTTTTTTGGAAGTTTCTGCTTTGCTGAGTGTTCTATTTTTGTCAACAGGACTTCTGGAAATAGATTCTCATCACCTCCAGCACCTTGAGCAACCCTTTAACGAGAAAATTTTGATTCTAGTATTCATCGTTCGTGTATAAATCCTTTCTCCCCTTGAGAATCTTTGTTATTGTTCTAAATTTTTCTGAGTGTTGTCCTTTTTCCACGTTCAAGTGAGTATTGACTACTGAGAGTCTCGGAAACAAATTTTTTTAAAAAAGAGAGAGAGAGAGAGAGAAAGAAAGAAAACTTCGTATAGATATTCACGCCAGCCTTCTTATTCATGCAAAGGCAATATCCTTGATTTTTTTCTCTGGGAAATTTTGTACGTCAGTTTGGCATTTGTATTGCATTATGATTTTAGTGCGGCCATTCCAATGTACTATCGATGTTATTCTACTTCCTGGTCCTCGATTTTTTAAGGATGTTTAAATCGAAATACCGCCGGAAGTTTCCGTTGTATTTCTCAACCGTTGTGTACCCAATGTAATGGACAGGCAGATTAAACAAATCAAGAATTCACTTTTCTCTTAATCCTAGTTCAAAACTTAAATGTTCATTAAATGTTCATTGAGGTGCTATACATTAATTGCTTCCTCTTTTGCAAGAACTTACTTGTTCATTAATTTCATGTCCATTGATCAGATCTCTTAGTTGATAGATTCCCATGTGGGAGTCTCAGATCTGCATATAGCATGTAACATGGCTTGCAATTTTTGATATAACATCCGGACAAACATTAAAAAAAAAAAAAAAACGCCTCTATGGATACAAAGGGTATACACAATCCAACAATAAATTTTTCTTCTCTAGGCCCTGATACAAAGATTATAGAAGTCAAAATTTACACTGTGATCTCACAAATCCACCTCAATTAACGCTATCCTATCATGAAAAAGCATAATTTGTAGGGAATAAATAAAAGAAATGAGCGAGCTAAAACTTATTTGAGAACTCTGAAAATTAAACTAAACCTGAGTTTCCACAATGTTTCTTATCTTCGTCACCTCTCTAATCTTCCCTTCTTAGGTGGAAACAGAGGAGGCAAGGCACTGCTTTTCACCTGAGTGCATATCGGCACATTAATCATAGGTCTAATTCTAATAGTAGCTGATCTTGTTCTCTCCAACCCTTTCTTTAACCTCTTCACATACTTTTCTCCATTTCTTGCTCCTTTTGCTTCTTCTTTGGCGGCTATATCAGCAAAAGAGCTGGAAGAAGAAGAAGATGATGAAGAAGAAGAAGAGGGTGATAAGGAAGAAGCACGTTGCTTCTTCAACCTCAGTAACTCTTTCCACAAAACTGTGCACTTTGGTGGCCTTGGAGATGGGTCATCATCAACAAACCAGTTCACTCTACTTTCCTCCTTGTTTTCTTCTTCTTCCTCTTCATCTTCTTCTTCTCCATCCTTGGATTTCAGACTGATCTTGCTTAGTTTCTCTAAATGCTGCATCTGCCAAAAGGGTAGTAGCTTTCCTTCAAAGAAAAGCTTATCAGCAGTTGTCATGGTGTTGTTACTCACATTGCTTGAGAGGAACTCAAATTCTGCATTCCTTGCTCTTTCACGTTTCTTCTCTTGATCTTTCTCATCCTCAGAATTTGGACTAATGGATATGAAGTTCTTTTCATCTAGGAACTCTGCTGAGAAAGAGATTCGAGGACTGGAAGGAGCATCAATAGATTTGAGGGTTTCCTGAACAGGTTCAAGAGAGACCATTTGTTTTTTTGGGTGTTTTGAGGTAGACAGAGATGAAACCGAGGCTTTAGACAAAGTGCAGGAAGTTGTTCTGGAGTGTTTAGAGTCATATACATGAGACTGGTACATTTATAAAGCAGAGAAGGAGGGG
Organism: Acacia confusa; assembly: GCA_037074495.1. NCBI lineage: Eukaryota > Viridiplantae > Streptophyta > Magnoliopsida > Fabales > Fabaceae > Acacia > Acacia confusa. The sequence continues at coordinate 2,728,092 of CM073505.1, forward strand.
TTGCTTTAATAATGTCTTGTTTAATTTTAATCTCTCCTTTAATAACTGTTAGGACGGTGAGGTTATTAAAATTCTAATGGTCTGGCAAACCCGAAACAAGTGATCCACGGTTCTTTTTAGAATATGGGGATAGCACATGGACGCCTTGGGAAGTAAAAGACAAAAGCTTTTTTCTTTGGCCAATCTTTGCATGCAATTCTGAAGTAAACCCCATGTTATGCTTCTGCATGCTTTTGTTCCCTATTTTCCATTTTTCTCTTTCCATCTGCCATCAAAAGGAGCGAAAGGAGAAAAAATGATTTCAAATTTATGGAGGGCAATATCGCCAATTACTTCAGTTCCTCCTCTTCACTCTTTAATCTCTAGTATGGTTTAACATTTACTTAAGAATATCAGATTCCATTGAGTATGAAGGCTTCAAGAAATATGAATTTGTGTAGTGGTATTTAATGTTCTTCATAAAGAAAATAGTTTCACTTGTATTTATTTGCTGATATTTGTGATAGACTCTTGCAGATCAAGAGAATGCATATGGACATTGTTCAATGAAATAGCTCAGAGAGTTTATAGTGTATATCTGAATTTACAGAAGAGTGCGTGCAGAAAAAGACATAAGGGCTTCAGATTACTTAAGGAGATATATATTAAACTACTTAGTCAAAGAAAGATGGGATTATTAATTTGACTCCCACCTTCATACAGGGATTACAACATGGGAGGTGTCCCTAGCATGTGGCCACATGAGAGTAGTTTCTTGGCATCTGACAACTAGATAAAGGATTTACTAGATCACCGTGAAATGACCAAATTGCCCTTCAAAATGAATTGATTATAGCTGGTGCTGTATGTTATATTTTCAATGTGCATGTGGGTTTCTTGTCCAGAGAAAAAAAGCAAACTGGTTGTTGTTATCATGCCTAACTCTTGAAAAACTTTTATATTAAGATTTGGGCAGCTCTAATTAATTCCTGACAGCTAATGAACACTGGGGGTAAATCTTTCAATTATTACACAAGACATGATTTGCTTTTTCATTTAATTAGTAGTACATGCATTATCCTTAGCCATTCTGTGGTCCTCCCTTGGATTATAATTGAAGTGAAAAATAATGTTGAAAGCCAGTATAGCCTGGAAAAAACTAAAGCTTAAACATGTGATGGGTGATTAGTTTACAAGGCTAGCCATGCAGGTCTCTACAAAAAGTAAAGACTTTTTGTCAAGATCTATGGAATCTAATGATGTTCATGGTTTTACCAAGATTGATCCTCTGGCCAGTAATACTGTGCTGCTTGTCAAGAACAAGAATGAAGGACACTAAAACTTGTGCCCACTTAACTATAATTACACTACTGTCCCTCCAATTATTGTTTTGTTGAAAAGTTTAGAGGTTAGATTGTAAGGAGAAAGGTCATGAATAGTTTTGCTATGGGTAGGAAAAATATAATATTTCATCCTCAGAAAAATAGCTTAGTTACGCATATCTTCCTTCTATGACAAAAATAAACATTTATAGGAATCGATGTCAAAAGGGGTCCTGTAACTACTTATTCGTAAACATCATCCTATACTTTTCAAGGTGAGATTATGCATGTTTTCAGAAACATGTTTGTCAAAGCCAAAGTTTCCATGTTTGTCAAAGCCGAAACATTTAGGCTTTGGCAAACTTATTCAAACACGCACTTAATTATTTGTTACAATTGAAGTCTCCATCATCAAGCATGCCATCAATCTCTGTTTCCAATTATTCAAAGTCCAAGATTTACACTTGGTTTCTTCTTTGAACAGTGTACATGTAAGTTGCTCAATTAAATTGGTCACATACCAGGAAATAAGCTTTTCCCCCACTAAAGCAAAAGGCTTTTCTCTCATTCAAGTGTAAAGATCATGGCTTTCTGAAGCATATTAATTGATGAATGGAATCACTCAAGTAGGTCCCTTGAATAATTGAAACTTGCTGAACAGTACCATACCCAACTTACTCTGTTACAGAGACAATTGCTAGAAGAGATGTGACAGGAACTGTACAGTAGCTTCCCCATTTTCATTCATTGGTTTTAGTGGAAAATATGATAACCACATGTGTTGCTTTAAGGGAAAGGAGGGACCACAATTTTATTTTTTTGTCCTTTTGGTGGCTTTGGAATTTGCATGATGAAATTAAACTGTTGCAACTGAGCACATTTTAAAGAGGAAGGACCCTCCTGCCCTAGTCTGGTAACCGGGGAAGGACACCAAGGAGGCAGAACTGTACTTATGGAAGGGCCATAAGAGACTCTTTCGTATTCTTTATTTATTTATATGAGATTCATGTCATCAATCACAGCACACACAGCTGTTCTGAGATGAAAGAGAAGGAGACAGCAGTCACAGCACAATATGCCTTTGACCATGACCAGGTTAGTGTGCTTAAAAAATTTGAGTTTTGATGTTGCCAAGGAATAGTACTAGCTGGGTTTAATCATGCCAAGGAAGGCCACGCTTCCACAAATGCGGATGTAATGCTAATCAAAACAATTCCCGATGGATGTCTCGATATGGTCTTCAAAGATCAATTACTTTGTCGCTAATAGCTCTCGTTTTAATTTGTTGTATCAAGGACTAGACTCTTCGGTTTAGTCTTTTCTTGTACCTTCAAGCCTCGGCTTGCCTTTACTTCTCAAAAAAAAAAAATTATATATTTTGTTTCTTCTTTAGCATGTAAGTTGTTACCTGGTTAATTCTTTTAGCAGCATCTTTTGCTTTATTCTTAATTATTAACTTATGTGAGTTAAAACAAGACACACTATTAATAAATTTTGAATAATACAACTTACGACAGATTTTATAGATAATTAATTTTGAAATTGATGATGTTGATTATATATGCAATTTGTATGAATTGTTATTGTTTATTACAAGCATGTATTTGGTTTAGAATTTTGCAGAGAACCTTGATTACTTTCTAAAAGGTTGAGTTATCTAATTATAAAAATGTAATTAAGCAGTTTCAATTTGCACTATCCATTTTTCCCAGAAAAAAGCGAAGGAAAAGAAAATGTCGTATACAAGAAAGCAAAAAAGTGTCAATGGAGTGAAGTGGAGAGAGCGTTCAAGAATCAAACCCTTTGTCGGTAAGAAAATAAATGAAGAAAGAAATATATAATTTAGTCCCATCAACTACATGAATAATGCTCCCAAGATGTACGTATATATATTAATAGCAGATAATAATTCCATGCTTTATCACTTGATTGATTTTTTACCTGATACTTCGATGATCAATTCTCTTATGTGGATCAATGAGATATCATCCTGAGAGGAAAACAAGAGGTGGGAAATTAATAATATAAGAACAGTCTAGTGCAGCTAAGCTGCACTAAATTCTACAGAACAATAAATGCTTTTCGACTTACTCACTTACAAATTCTTTGCAAGCCTGAAGCTCAATTATAAAGTATATATCTTCAGGGGGTCACTGATCACTGGAAATAGAAAGTATTGCTATATAGTACACCTGTACTTACTAGATCAAGGATAGTTTGTTTCTCAAGCAAATTTCTAAGTTAAATGACGTTTGAGAACCCCAAGGGAGATGCCATTCATTAATTAATATAATCAACTTTCAACTTTGTCAACATCAGCCTAAAATTATATATTACTACTGTGAAGGAGTTTAACACGATGTGCCCCGTGTGCTCTATAACTTGAGATAAAAGCAAACTGTTTCTTGTAATAAGAAAACAAATACTATTAACAAGATTTTAGTATATTTCTCAAGTTAAACTTAATCAGGTAAAGCTGGAAGAGATTCATGAGATACTGTATTTTTTTAGATGATGATGATGATGATTGAGCTTCTTGATAAGTGCTATATATGTTGATGGCCGGTGATCATTGCCGATGGGCGGCGATGGCTTGAACTGCGTGAGCTTGTATAAATTTTTATGGGCCATGCATGGGAGATGTTAATAATGGTGATAATAATAATGATTGTTTAGTGATATATTGATTATTTTTCAAAATAATATTCAATTCTTTTAAAAGTGAGTGTTTGATGAGTTCAGTAGTAGCTAGCTAGGTTTGTGCGTGTAATATGATTTTGTAAATATTCTGTCTGTCTTTATCAAAATCTGGAGGAGGATGTAGATCAGATAATATTAGTATCAGCCTGTATAATATATTTCAAATGATGATCAAGTAATTTGACTAATTAATTTTGGACAAGTTATTGGGAATATATAAATAATAATCGTGTATATCCTATAGAGCAAGGGGAACAGAGAGAATCCAGCGTGGGTCCATTTTATTAAGCAAACGACATTTTGGCAATGGTACGTGACATTCAAGAATATTCCATCCCCACTCTATTATTCCACTATGTGATGAATAGGCCGCAATAATGAGGCCAAAATGTGCGTGCCTATTTGCAAAAAAGAATTCATATATCATATAACATTTTAATTTACTTAACACACATACACAATGGTTTTTCTCGAATTATTTGAAGAAAAAAAGAACAGCAAAAAGTATCCTTTAATTTTTGAATAAAATGTCCGCATATTCACAGATAGATCAGATATATATGTTTGCAATAAACAAATTTATAGCTTAGTTATGTATAGAGAATTGAACAGTGGTATATATCAAGCCAAATTATTCTGTTCCCCACGTTGCTCTTCAATGTTTATTTTTTTCTGTCATGGCAAAAAAAAAAATCTGAATACTAAAATATATTAGATGAGCTTCACGGCTTATTTTCAGTGGTGAACAAGTTTCCAATATTTAGGGGTAAGCATTAAACCCAGAACTCATAAACATGCACACAACCCAACCCAGTGTAACTGAGTTGTTTTGAACCCGCCCAAAAAAACCATATCAATGATGCGGGTAAGAATCCGCCCATTAAATATTTAAATGCGTAGACTATAAAAGGCACATCTATGGACTACCCATACCCACCCATATAATTTTTTATTTTTTTAATTACTCATCCCATTCTTTATTCCTCTATAAGGTAAAGTCATACTTTAACTCCCTCCATTTTTGAGATTTTCAAGTGAATCTGAAGATGATATTTTGATTAACTATTCATCACATGCCTTAATAAACAGAAGCAGGGAAATTCACACATATAAACCAAAAAAAAATTATTAAAATAGACCAGTGGAGAAAAAATTTTTAGATCTAACCTAGTTGGTGGCGCCAGGTCAGCGGGCATCACACGTAGCGCCACGTGGTGTGGCGCCACCTTGTGTGTGGCATGCCACGTGGGCACGCCACAAAGTGGCGCCGCCACGTGGGGCGCCACTTGTGGCGTGCCACGTAGTTGTGTTGGTGCCTCTTTACAAAAAAAAAAAAAAAAGAGCAGGGCGCGTCAAGCTGCCCCGAGGCAGCGTAAATTTGGGTGGGCGGCGTGAATAAGTCACGCCCCCCACAGTAATTTTTTTTAAAAAAAAAATTAAAAATTTAAATTGTTCTTCTCTTCTATTTAAACAATCACACACACATTCACACATTGCATCTGCGAGGGAGGGAGAGACGTTGGGAGCTTGATTGAAGAGAGAAGAAGAGGAGAATACATCGGTTGAAAGTTATTTTAAGGTATGTTATTTATTGTATAAGATTATTTAGGTAGCTAAATTAGAATCTTTTGATAAATGTTCTTTATAAAATGTTTTGTATCTCTATTTGTCTCTGCAATGATTATAGTCTTGTGTCGGTTAGAAAAAATGCTAGAGTTAGAATTTTTTAGAAATTGTAAGTTTTGACAATAGAAGATTGTATTTGTGTAGTGATTGATTAATAATAAATTTTAGTCGGTTTAGATGCATTTTTTGTTGTTTCAGAGATGTAAAACTAATTTTTACATTTAGAAAGTTTAACATCATTGTATTATAGGATATTCTTACCGATTAAATGTTATGCAAATAATATATTTAGGTTAATAGAGATATTATGGAAATTTTAATCGGGTTAGTTTTGAAATTATTTAGTAGTACATTAGAGAAAATACCAAAGCATGATGAGAAACTTAAATTAAAAATAATTATTCAATATATTATGAATTTTATTTTTTCGTTTTATTTTTGTTCTTATTTGTTGATTTTTATTTATTTTACTTAAATAAATGTGTATTTGTTGAATAATTTTCATTATTATAATATAATATTTATTATAGGCATGTTATTATTAGATGTTAAGAATTTTAATATTTAAATTAATTTTTTGTTCTTAGCATTATATTATTTTCGGTATTAATAAATAACTTTGAATAATTTTATTAATTATGAAATTTGATTTTTTTTATTATTTTTTGTGTTTAGTATATAAATTTCGTTACTTTTATTTTTATTATTAAATATAATGAATTTTAATTCTTTGATTAATTTTCGTTAGATTATATTAAATATGTTATTTTGATTATTATTATTACATATTAGTAGTTTCATTTGTTTATTAATTTTTGTTATTATTAAATAATTTTTAATAATCTTACATATTATGAATTTTTTTATGAAGTTTAATTTTTATTATTATATATACTTTGTTATTTTTAATAAAATATAATATGAATTGTAATGTTTGGATTAATTTTTGTTAGATTATATTATATATGTTATTTTCATTAAAATTGATATATATTATGAGTTTTCAATTTTTTATTATTTTTCATTGATATTAAATAATTTTTAATAATATTACATATTATGAATTTTTTTTATGAAGATTTATTATGATTATTTAAACTTTGTTATCTCTATTATTAAAATATACTATGAATTGCAATGTTTAGATTAGTTTTTGTTAGATTATATAATTTTGAATAATTGTACTTATGAAGAATTTTGAAATTTTTCAATTTGTTTTCTATATTTTCATAAATACTATCATTGAATATTATTATCATTACATAATTTTGTGACCATATCTGTGTGACCATATTTCCGTTACATTATCTTATATATTTTGATTTTTATTATTATTATATATTACGAATTTTCATTGCTTGATCAAAGTATTTACATAATAAATAATTAGTAACTTAATAATAATGTGTTATGTAATCATAAATTTGTGTTAGTCAAATGGCTTATCAACCCGACCCCACAATTCATCCCGGCCCCAGAGAGTGGGGAGTTCTTGATGAGGAGATGTAGCAGTCACACCGATCACAAGTTGTGTGGAACGAAGGAGATTGTGCTTCCTTGAGGGTGAGGCGAGCCGCACAAGGGCCTGGAGATGTCCATGACCCAGATGACATCCCACATGACTTGCAGCAGCACCTTCACCGAGCAGGGTTTTAGCACGTGTGTCGCATGAAGAGACTCAATGTATGCTTTATTTTTAATGTAATTAATTATATTTCTCTAGTTGTCTGTACATGTTACGGATAATGAATACGATTACATATTTGATCTCTACTTTTATGTTGGTGCAGATTGACAAAGACCTTATTACTGCTTTGGTTGAGAGGTGGAGGCCGGAGACTCACACCTTCCATATGCCAGTTGGTGAGATGACCATTACTCTACAAGATGTAGAGGCCATTTTAGGTCTGTCCACTGAGGGTCGAGTAGTTTCTGGTAGGACGCATGCCAACTGGGGAACAGTCATGCATCAATACATAGGTCTTACTCCCAACGAACATCACTTGATTGGCGGAAACATCAAGATGAGGTGGTTTGCTGCCTATTGGGGCCAATGGGATGATCACTCGGATACTATAGAGGGCCAGCTCTTATACACACATGCCTACCTCATGCGCCTATTCGGTGGATTTTTGTTTTATGACAAGTATAGCCATGAGGTGCCTTGCCGATATATACAGTTATTGGGCGGTGACCTCTCGGAGATTGTAGAATACAGCTGGGGGTTTGCGGTGCTCGCTACTCTATTTTGTGAGCTATGCCAGGCTACGGCAGCTTCAGCGCACAACATTGGAGGTTGTTTCTTGTTGTTGCAGATATGGACTTGGTCCAGATTTCCTCCCATATCATTTCCCATTGCAGAGCCCAGTCTCGATGGTGGTCATTATGGATGCAGGTTCAATGGTGTATCCGTGCGGTCGATGCACCATGATCTAAAGACATACCGCATAGAGCTTGACCAGATGGGGCGCGACAATGTATGTATAATAAAATTGAGCTTACCAAAAAACATAAAGATTAAACTAATTCGTGTGTTATACGTTACCACCCCGTTTACATGTGCAGGTTACATGGGAGCCATATTTAGATGCCGGGTATAAGTTTATGGGTGCAGATGTTGACACACAGGACACGTGGAGGGCGGTGACACCCATAATTGCTTTCCACGTGGTCGAGATGCACCAACCCGATCGGTGCATGAGGCAATTTGGCATGCAGCAACCCATCCCCGACGCGGCCGCACAGCTTAGAAGTGCTCACGATCTGACCTTACGGGGTAAGACCACTGAAGATTGGGAGTTGAAGCTGGACTGCTACATTCAGTATTGGAACACACGACATGATCACATTTGCACTACAGATCCACAGGAGGGGCCGATGTCCCCGAACGCGGAGTACATGACGCGGTACTTCACTAATACCCGCAGGTTTATGACAAGATAGGTGGCGAGGCTTGGGCATGTGGTATGTAATTATCACGCTTCCTTATTTTTTTTTCTTGCCACATATTTCATATGAAATTAATGTCATTTACATTATTGTACAACCGCAGGTCAAAAATGTCAAGTGGATTTGGTGGATGTGTTCCCCGCAGTTTGAGGCTGAATTCAACAAGAGGGATGTGCAAAGGATTTGTCAATAGTTGCTTGCTGCGTTTAGAGAGTTTGGCCGTGTAGCCGAGCCTGGTCCCAGTGCACCGATGGGGTTGTTAGCTCCTGTACCCGATGCGTTTATAGAGCTCCCACCCCGTGCGAGGGAGGGACATGGAATTGCCAAACGACGAGTACAGCACCCTGCACAGCCATATGAGATACCACATCCAGGACCCCGTAGAGGAGGTGTTTACAGGCCACCGTTAGGTTTCAATATGGCATATACACCTGTTATGTGGGACCTAGAGCACTATTCTGCGGCTCCGTCACCATATGGGCATCCGGAGACTACTGCATACTCCCCTACGGAGATGCCATCTCATGTGTCTCCCCATATGCCTTCGTACCCACATGTACCATCGGCGATGCAGCCACCCTCTCCATATTACCCACTGATGGCACCAATGATGTATGCCCCCATGCCGGGTTACGGGGCACTGCCAGAGTCGATGTTTGGGGGGGCCAGACACAGGTTCATCAAACTTATCCTTGGCCATTGAACAGCCCGCCGACTGACTTATTTGGTTTCAGCACATACCCGCGGCCATATGACCATGCTTTCACAGGCGCCCGTGGGTTCCAGCCATACAAGCATGGGCAGAGCAGCAGTGACGTGGCTAATCCATCTCTGAGTCATAGTCCATATCAGTCTGGCCAGCATGTGACCACGTCGGTTGATGCACCAGGCCCGAGCCGAAGTCCATACTTGGCATCTGACTCCGTGGACCCCTCAGACGACTTCATGCGAGTGGCTGTAAAGGATTTCCGCTATCGTCGCAATGCTAACGCCCCTCGGAGGAACCCCAATCGTGATGCGCGATCAAGACAGTGGCCTGCTTATACTCCTCCATCATGACCGTACTTTATTTTATGTTATATTTGAGCAGATTGTTAAATCACTTCATTGTATTTGTTTCTGTATTTAATTAGTTTGTAAGTTTTATTTTCCAGACTTTTTTTAAATAATATAGTATATTATACACATCAATAAATGGATAAGGTAAAATAAATCAAACAACCTTATTTTTCTCAATATTAGGTTATTGTGTAATCAAATGACAAAATAATATAAAATAATAAATGAAGTAATAAAGATGGCTTAAGATAAAATATTAAAAAATGATAATTAAGAAAAATAGCTATTTTTACATTATTAAAATTGTATGGACAATAAAATATACATATTATTGTCTTTCATCAACTACATGCCTTGTAGGACATGCACGCCTGTTATGTCTAATCTGTCTACATATAGTACATCTATATGTACTGGAGCTAGGTTGGGACTCCACCTCATCCATCTCATTCCGAATGCGGGTAGATTTAGGGCGCCCCTTACCACGCAATCTTGATGCATCGGGGATAATCACGGGTCCGTCAGCGGGCGGTATTCCGTCTTCACTTTCGATCGGTTGAAATGGTGAATAGTAAACCTGCATAATGTGGTAGGTCGAGAATACCGGATCCACGTACTGGTGCGCATCATGGGCTACAGACGAACATGCAGCAATTACATGACTACAAGGAAATTTGAATGCTTGAAACCTCCTACACTGGCATTTCCCCTCGGTCAAGTTCACGGAGTATGAATCGCCTTGATCGTCAACTTCAAATGTGGTCCGCGCCGGATCGTAAGCTTGTACACGCATCGATGTTGCTTTCTCTCTATTCTTAGTCAATGATTCTGTAATAACGCTCGAAAAATACTTTCCGCTGATGGTGTCTTGTTTTGCTTTCCTCCCTCTTTTAACCCAGTAAGTAGCAAGTCGTCTATAGGTGCATTTAACCAACGATGTTATAGGCATGTTCCTAGCCCCCTAGAAAACCTTATTGATTGATTCGGACAGGTTGGTTGTCATGTGACCATATCTCCGTCCTTCCTCATCATAACTTCGACACCATTGCTCTTTTGGGATTCTCTCGATCCATTCAGCCACTTCAGTGCTATGACCACAGAACTGCGCATACAATTCATCAAAGTGAATTTTGTTTGGCATATATGCTGTAAAGAAGACAGAAAACATAATGTTATTCGTGACATACAGCAAAGGGGAAAAAAGTCAATCAACATCACTATGAGTATATTACCTAGATGCTTTAAGGTTTTCTGCAACTGCTTGTCCTTAAAGCGGGTAGCAAAATTGCTCGCAACATGTCGTATGCAAAACACATGGTACGCGTAAGGAGGCTGCCATCCAAGTGCGGGATTCTTGACCGCTGATATTATGCTTTTGTGTTGATCAGAAATGAGGCACAAACCGGCCTTGTTGGTAACATACTGTCGTATATTATACAAAAAATACTCCCATGCATCTTTTGTTTCACCTTCGATAATAGCAAAAGCAATGGGTAGGATCTCGTTATTTTCATCTTGGACAGTGGCTATGAGTAATGTCCCCTTATATTTACCGTATAGATGTGTACCGTCCACCTGTATGACCGGTTTGCACCAGTTGAACGCCGCACGACATTGACCGAAGGTCCAAAAGGTTCGTTGAAAAACAACAACCCCATTAACAACCTGTCGGTCAACAATATACGGTCCATGTTGAATATGGTAAGAGGCTCCTGGGGAAAATAAGCACATGTACGCGAACCAACTTGGCAGGAATGCATATGACTCTTCCTAATCACCGTAAATCTTAGCCACTGCCTTTTGTTTTGCCCTCCATGCCTTTATGTAAGAAACATTATAACCAAACATTCAGGTTACCCTTTCTTGTATCAGTGACACAGGTACCGAAGGAGATTGCTTGACCATGTCTGCAAAACCAATCACAAGAATTGCAAAGCATGATTGTTATTTATGCCCACTAAAAACAATAATAAATTCACTTGAGGATAAATGGATTTGTGCTCCGTACCGGTTATAGCCTTAGATATTACTGTAGAATCAAGCTGTGTGTGATCCTGGGAGAGAGTTGTGCTTACACAAGTATGGTTCCCACCCCATTTAGTCACCATCTAAGTGTTGCCATTCTTCGGCTTCACTGCTTTAACTCTCCAAAGGCAACCTTGTTTGTGATTCTGACATTTCATTGAGAATAGCGTTGTAGTACTCTTATCCACGGTTCCTTCATGATGAACTTCATGCAATAATGTTTTATTGCGGCTTGGACATCACCCTTGGACTCGAATTCTTGTTTCACATATAGTGCATCCCCTCTCGCCCACGATCGCCGGCCCAAGCCTTCGACATCCAGTATATCCTCATGCGGGTAATCATCATGAATAGTGTCATAATGCGGAATCTAGCTCCAAAATGGTGTAATTTCTGCAAATTCACAAATAATACTATTTATGTGAAAACATGTTAACTAATAAAAAATTATAATATAAATTAATACAGCTTCATAACTAACCTGGTGATGGTAACATGCTAGTATGTTGTGGCATGACAATATTTGCAGGCTCTTCATCATCTGTATTACTATCATCTCCATCAGCGTCATTTGCCAATAATGTATCTTCATCTTCTTCTGCTTCCTCGTCCTCGTTGTCAGATTCATCTACCAGATAGTCGTTATCTTCTCCATGCGCATCTTTAGGATGTGTTGGATGACGTGTACTAGAATAAGTCATGTCATATGACTCGTTACCGAGGTGGAGTCTATCAAACAGTATTGGCACATCTCGATCCTTTGACATTTTGATATCCACATAGAACTCAGCAAATTTATTTGTAGGACTTTCCTTAAATGTTTCACAAAACATGTCCAAGTCCTCATCATCGCCAATCTCAACACCGGTAAATTTGTCGTCCTCAATGGCAACTCTAACCGTCACACAAGATATTACCTGCTCTTGTTGCAGCTGTTACTTCTGACGGAACTTTTCAATTAATTGTTCAAATGACAAACCTCGAACAATATATATTGCTCGTTTTTTACCTTCAAAGGTCAACCCGTTTGCGCCATTATTTTGTGAACCATTATAATATACAATTGCACGGATCTTATTCATTGTTTTTCTTATATTCTAGAATGAAAAAGAAGAAAAATTACAGATAAATCAAAACACACCACGAATTGCAACTAATCAGAAGAAGAAACTCAATGTATATAAGTAATGAGACAAAGAAATAAAGAAGCGTCATGTGATTAAAAAGACCAAATGAAAGTGCAAGAAGTGGATGGAGATGAAAATTATAAAAATTGATTTCCTCTTGTTTCTCCGTCTGCTTCAACTGATGAATAATTATGTATTCTCTACAAAATACATGAATAAGAACAAATCAAAATTGTGTAATAATAATGGAAATTAATGGAAAGTGCAAATTCATAATATATAATAATGATAATAATAAATACAAAAATTAATCAAAAAATTAAAATTAATAATAAATACTAATAATAAAAATAACATATATCATATAATGTGAAAAAAATTAATGACAAAATCAAAATTCGTAATCTTTAGTAATAATAATTATATTAACAAAATTTATATAATAACAATGAAAATAAATTAAAAAAATTCAAAATTATTCATAAGTTCAATTATTCAGAATTTTATAATAGTAAAGAAAATTAATAAAAAAAATGAAAACTCATAATATGAAAAAAATAATAAGCAAATATTATATATAATGTAATGTATATAATATTCCAAAAAATAATCTAAAAATTAAAATATATAATATATTATACTCATCAAATTTAACGAAATGTATATAATAATAAATAAAATTAAAAAAAAAACTCAAAATTCATAATATGTAAAGAAAAAATTTAAATGAAAATTATTTAATATGAATGAAAATTAAAGAAAACATTTGAAAACTCATAATATATAATAATTTTAATCAAAATAACATATATAATATAATGTAACAAAAATTAATATAAACATTACAATTCATAGTATATTTTAGTAATCAAAATAACAAAGTTTATATAATAATAATAAAAAATGAAATTTATTTAATAATCATAAAAATTAATAAAATAAATCAAATTTCATAATTAGTAAAATTTTTCAAAATTATTTATTAATAACTAAAATAATATAATACTAACAACAATAATTAATTAATATATTAAAATTCATAACATAAAATGATAACGAAAATAATAAAAATTCTATTATGATAATGACAATTGTTCAACAAATACAAATTCAACTAAGTAGAATAAATCAAAATTAACCAATAAGAAGGATAATTAAAAGACAAATTAGAATTCATTATATATATGTGTGTGTGTGTGTGTGAATCATATATATTGAATTATCATTTGTAATTTAATTTTCTCATCCTACTTTAGTTTTTTCCTCTAATGTTTGAAAACTAAACCAATTAAAATTTCCATAATATCTCTATGAACTTCATTATACTATTTACATAGCATTTAATCGGGCAAAATATCCTATAATACAACAATCTTGCATTTCTTAAATTTAAGAATTAGTTTTAAATTTGTAAAACAAACAAAAAATACATATAAATCGACTTAAATTTATTATTACTCATTTACTACATAAATACAGTCTTCTATTGTCAGAACTTACAATTTCTAAAAAAATTTAACTCTAACATTTTTTCTAACCGACGAAATACTACCATCATTGCAGAGACAAAAATATACACAAATTATGTAATGCAGAATACTTGTTAAAGATATTCTAGTTTAGCTACCTAAATAATCTTATAAAATACATAGCATACCTTAAAGTAACTACCAAGATGTTTCTTCTCCTTTCGTTCCTTTTTCACCTGCTGCTCCCAACCTCTCTCGAGTGAATGAAAGAAGAAATGTGGGTATGTTTTTGAAGTGTGAAGTGTGTGTGTGTTAGGTGTTAAATAGGGGAAGAATTTTTTTATTTTTTTATTTTTTAAAAAAATAAGCAAGCCTCATGCTGCAATTTGTAGCATGTGACTTAAAAATTTAAATTTTTATTTTTTTTAAAAAAAAATTGTGGTCACGCCCCCCACCCAAATTTATGCTGCCTCGGGGCAGCTGAAAAGCTGCCCCTGAGGCAGCTTTTGCAGGCGCGTCAGTGCCCTGCTCTTTTTTTTTTTTTTTTTTATTTTTGTAAGGAGAGCTGGCGCCTCTACACGTGGCACGCCACAAGTGGCGCCGCCACTTTGTGGCGTGCCCCACACACAAGGTAGCGCCACGTGTGGCGCCACCAACTAGGTTAGATCTAAAAAAAAAATTTTCACTGCTCTATTTTGATTTTTTTTTTTTTGGTTTATATGTGTGAATTTCCCAACAGAAGCACCATGTCATTTTCTGTGGCGAACAAGTTTCCTTATATTTAAATTAAATAGCAGTAAGCGAAGGTTTGATGTAATATGAAGATGATGATAAGGGAGTAATACCAAACAAAAGTGAAATGGGGGAATGAAGAGTGGAACCGACATTTGGAGAGACAACTCCAAACTCCAACGTAACTGCTTGTCCTTTAAACATCATATCATTTCTAATACCCGAGCTAGCTTAAATCAAGTATCTAATTTACGTACTTGCTGTACTACGTAGTACCAATTAATGTCCGTATATATGATACCATATCCAATGAAAATCCTGGCATGTCCTGTAAAAACACACAAGCATATATCAGACGTACACTAATAATTTGAAGCAAAATAAGTATATAACAGCAGTGTCATGATGTGTAGAATCAACATTAATCATATATTCCTGATTGTATTTCATTAAGATTCCTGTTGGCACGGCACGCCTATTGTTGTCTTTTGAAAACGTAAAAGCACTTCATACGACAAGACAGATCGAGTTTTCGGCGCCTAATCAAAATTAATGGAGGCAACACGTATCTGAGCAACAAATTGATCTTGTATGATTTGAGAAATAGTGTATAGGATAAAGTGAGGGATATGCTTATTAAGGAGGCAAGAGCCAAATGAAAGAGGACGAGATCAGGATTATGATCATTAATGAGAAGTAGCAATCACGAGATTGACAACACAGATCATATATATTCAAGGTGCATGTGCGTGCATATATATAAGATATGAAAAGGAAAGGATACAAAGGCTTCTGCATAACAATCATATCATATTGATGGGGCCTCTTTGGGACATTGTACGTCCGTTATCTGCCAAATGGCACGTCGTACGTGATGCCTTGTTTCTGCTCCTCTTTCACTTCGCCTCGTCAATTCATTCTATGTCTCTCTCTCCCATACCCACACCCACGATATTTTTATATTGTTAGTTATCTAAGGCTAACGGTGTGTTTGGTTTGGGAGGAGAGTGTGGTAGGGGAGGATGAGGAAAGAAGGAAATTTACTAAATTGTCATTAATGAAGGGAATATTATTTTTTGTTGAGAGCATATTTTAGGAATATTAAAAAGTTTTCATGAGTTTTTTGATAAAGAGGGGGAAAAAAATCTCTCCCCTCCCCTCAAACCAAACTACCTCTAATTGTGTCAAATTTAAGCATAAATATTTGTAAACATTCGAGAACAAATTTCCTCAGTATTCTTTCCTCCTCATCTCTCAATATTCCTCATCTATCTCAATTAAAAGTTAATTTGAGATGAAAGAGGAAAAGAGAATGAACGGTTGGATGGAAGGATACTGAGAGAAGAAGAGAGAAAGATACTAAGAGAATCCAAATAGCTCAATTAGATTGAAGTAATCATATCAAAAATATTTTTTGAGTTCACACAGGCTTACTTAGACTTAAAACCTCATGCTAAAAATATGTGTTCACATATGTCATATATTCTATATCAGTACATTAATGATTGAGAATATAGGGAGAAAATAGAAAAGAAATTAACCTAGGAATATAATGGTGGAGGCTTTGTTTGGCCAGAGTTTATATATTATAGAAAGCCATGTGAGTGAGACTTGAGATACATTGGATGGAATTGTGTGTGGTTTTGGATAAAGGCGTGCTCTTAATTAGTTACGTGTTTTATTTCGCAAATATGTGTGTGTGTGTGAGATAATTCATTCATCCACGACTGATCCTAATTCTGGATAAATCTTAAAACTCTGACAGCTTCACATTATTTGAATCTCTTATCAGTACGTACAAGTTAATTATATGATATATCCCTTGTCACTTCACAGCTCCCCCGTCCCAGTCAATGAAGTTGTCCACTCTCTAACCTAACTATACCAGATTTCTCTATAATTTTGTCTTGTCCGCCACTCAATAATTCTAAACATTTCTCTTAAACCCCTACCGGCCGATTATTTCACTTCATATTTGATATTTACTCGTCATCACTCTTCATCCAATAATCATCCTTTGTTTATTTCAAACTATAGGACAGGATCAGCATAGATTTATTTCTATTGCAGACACATCCATTTTCACCCACTTCATCTTAAATTGAACTCACAACATTAATTGTTTTTGGGGATTAAAAATAATTTACTTACAGTAATTATCATTCTGAAATCCTTTTTCCGTTTTATATATGGTAAAACAAATCACAAGTGACTATGGATCACCATTATGATGCAATTTTGTATTTGCTGTGTCAAAGTTGGTGCAAGTGAGCGTGGTAATTAACATAAGAGACAATTACCCAATTTGTTTAAATTAAGGAAGTTGATTGAGGTAGTTAAAAGTGATATGTGCTTTCTAAAAACCTCTTATCTCATCTTCCTTAATTCTCTTCTTCCTTCTCCTCTTTAATTATTGTAGTTAGAAGGGCATCAATAAAAGTAAACTAGGAAATGATTCATAAATTTAAAAATTGTGCCATAATTGAGGATAAGTATCAACTCTCGAAATATGTTTTATATATACTACTCACGGTGCTTAATAAAAGAATCAATTGACTTTTTTTTTTCTGAAAATGTTAAGGAAGCTAAATAAGTTAGTTAATCATAAAATATGTTGTGTATCTTTTTATTATATATTAATTTATAAGCAAGAAAATAATTTGGTATGTAAAAGATAATTAAATATAAATAATCTAAAGTAATATATTTAAATTATTTTAATATTTTCAAAAAAATTAACTAGGTCTTATATTTAGAACCAGAGATAGTATTAAGAAGTAGACCGAGTAGTCAATAATCTTGTCATATCACCCCGTCATGTGCCATTATTACTTTGATACATGCATGTTTGTTTTAACTTTTTAGAAGCATCTTTACTATCTAGAAAATAAGTATGTAAAATGAATTTCATTTCAATTTACCAAAAAAGGCTTTTAAAACCAAAGTTTGAATGTTTTGCAAACATACACAGAACTTTT
Source organism: Acacia confusa (assembly GCA_037074495.1). Classification (NCBI taxonomy): domain Eukaryota; kingdom Viridiplantae; phylum Streptophyta; class Magnoliopsida; order Fabales; family Fabaceae; genus Acacia; species Acacia confusa. Next base: position 2,746,058 of record CM073505.1, read on the forward strand.
ATATGAAAATTCATGTTGTTGTTAGGTTGCGTTTTATTTAAATTTTTCAAAACAATCATGTGAAATTTATTCATCAGATCAGATGCTTTCAAACAAAAATTTCAACAATTATATAGTTATTATGATGTGTGTATCCCTCAAATATATTTCTAGTCTAGTATACGTATACAGACTTGAAAGACAGATATATATTTAAAATATTCTAAAGTTTTTGCTACGTACTTTTGTCTCAGATTTAATAAACTATAGTTTAATGAGTTTTTATTCTTCTAACATGTTTTGATAATATATTTATTTATTTTCAAAATAAATAAATAATCTTGTAATTAGGTTTTTTTAAAAAAAAAACAAATTGCCCATCCCTTATTGGAAATTTAATTTTTTGGCAGTAATATAAAACCATGTAGGGAGTCCAGGCCCATTCCCTAACGACTAATAAGTCATAAACAGCATGATTATTTATTCCATGGAGAAAAAATTGAGATTCCTTCTGTTTAGCAAACAACCATACCGTAGTTTCAAGAGTTTTTACGCAATTTGATATAAAATTTATCTTACATATTTACTTCGTAAATAGTAAAAACATTTCTGAAAAACTAAAACAAACAGACACAAAATGGCTATCTTCACTGGCTTAGTAGAAATCTCAGCTGCATTAAACGAGATTGCAGCATGCACCATGTATCCTTGTATCCTCACACAAAACACTGTAAACTAAATAAGGGACTGGTGAAATGCAAAATTGGATCATATTACTATTGATCAAAACTTTCAAGGAAGCTGATTGGCACACGATTGCTCGGATTTTTATTTTTAATTAAGCACACCAGTTTTCTTGTTATAGTTATCAATGCAGGCAGTTTTTTAGATTAAACATTGTGTTCGCTCCGTTGCTGCGATAAATTAGCCTCTGTTACTGATCTTGATCACCTTTGATGATAGGACCAAGTTCACCAAATAAAATTGGAATAGAGGAATAGCCCCTCCAATTTTGGGCGATCTCGTCAGTCCCAGCTAATGATTTTTGTAATAAGTAGAACTGCTCTGTTTTCTCTTCTTTTCTATGGCTTTGTTGTCACTTTTTATTGAAAAAACTATAATTAAACATTAAAGGACATTTTCACGGTGCCCACGGCTTTGAGATCTACCATCTACTTGATTAGCAACACGGCATTAAAGGAGAGGTGCCTAAAATCACAAGCTTTTTTCAATGATGGGAACTCTTTTTTATAAGAAATTCAATTCTTATACGATGAATATTGTTGTAGAGTCTAACACTCCCTCAGTCTTAGTACGGAGGTTTTGTTCCCCCACCCTGTAACATATGCTACTATTTTTTAATTATCAGCATTAAACAGAAACTAAGCATAACTAGGGTCTAGGTATCTGGCCATGCACTTTTTTAGGCACACGTAATGAGAAAATAATGATATACATGATGGAAAATATACCGTGCTATCTAAGTCAATTCATTATTCAAGGACAGGTCCACATGATTACACAACAGATGCTACCTTTTGTTCTTAGTCTGAAGGACAATGCTTTTTGAATTCTTGAGTTTTCTTTTACTCCATGTATTCAGTGCAAGTTTTGAGCTTTTTATTATAATTATGTATATACAAAAAATTTTAGCCACCTCAATGGAACAGAAACGCCAGGAAATGTCAGCAAGGGCTACTACTAGTATAATGGATTCAATTGAAATTCAACGCCAACTCACAATATGGGCAGAAATCAAAACTCAAAGCTGAGCTAGCATTTGCATTTCGATGAACCTTCCCACATGCTGCTTCAACGCAATAAATGCACATTTAAATAAAACACCGTCTTATCCCTTCACCAAACACATCCAAATGAGTTTTCCTTCCATCTTACGCACATGCTTCCTATTTACAATCTACACATCCCGTTCCATTGGATTTGAATCAATCAAATCAAATTCTATTTATTTGTCTAAACGCTTGCGAATTATTTTCCTGAAAACTTTGGTTCAGATCCTGCCAAGTTATCGTCACAGTTCAGAAAAAGTTACTGATAGTCCGAACCAAAAAAAAGTTACTCATAGTACAGTCACGTGCAGCTTTAAGCTGGCCTGTTTTTATGTCAAAGTTTCTCACTGAGAAAACAGAGGATAAAACGGAAAGATAAAAAAGAGACTTTTTTTATAACTGTTAATTCGCTAGTGAAAGACTAAAGGTAAGTAAAAACATAGAATCACAGACAGAGATCACCAAAACCTTTTTGGCTTATTAGATTAGATTTCGTTACTGGCCATCGCCTTGTTCTGATTCAACGAGTTCTTGCAATGAGTGATTGCGCCTTGGATTGCGTTCTGTAACTCTTCCATGGAAGACGTGTCCCCACAATACATTGCCCCTCCCCCTCCAGCTGCCCTGCCTGCGCCACTGGCCGGCCACCCTCCTCGAGAAAGCACGCCAGAGTGACTAGGTGACGATCTCATCGACGAAGGACAGCTAGAAACGCAGCGTTTCCTTCGTGGGTACCTCAGATTCCCCGAGAAAGATTGAGCAAGCAAACCTCCACCACCCCCTGTTTCTTTCCTCCCTGTCTTCCCGCTGACCTCTGTTTCTTTCGCCGATATCTCTGTTTTCGCCAACACTGACGACAGCACCGACCTCTGTTGCTGCTGCTGCTGCTGCTTCTGGGAAAACTTCTCATACAACGGCTTTACCTTCTTCAAATACTTCCTTATGACCTCTCTCGCCGTCGCGCTCATCCTCTTCACCGAAGACCCGGACATGGAATCTGGATCACGGCTCTTACCCGAATCTTTACGGAAAACCGAGGAGAATCTCGATAAAGAGAAGTACTTGGACTTCTTGATATGGCTATGCTGATTAACGGAAGAACAGGGGTTATGAAGACGCTTGAACTCATCGTCCTCTGTCACTGAACTGGGACGGGACGAGTCACAGTCCGGGAAGATAGCGAGGTCGGAGATGAAGGAAGACTGGGAGTCAGCAGAGCTGCCGGTGGAATCTCGGGCGCCGCCGTTGGTGGCGGTGGTGTCGGTTGAGGAGGAAGAGGTGCTGGAGGAGGAGAGAAAAAGGGTACGGACCATGGAGATGCGGGGGGAGAGGTGGAGAGGCAAGAGCTGGCCCTTGTAGAAGAGCTCATCGGCGGGACAGAGTGCGGCGGAGGATTTGCGAGGGGAAATGGAGATGGTGAATTCGAAGTCGGAGGAAGAAGAAGATGAGAAGGAATGAGAAGGAGACGAAGGAAGCGTGTAAGATTTGGAGCTTTTCCCTGTTCTCCTACCCATCTCTCTGTATTTTTTTTGTGCTCTACATGCTAGAGTGCAGCGAGTGTCTGTGTCAATGTGTGCGTGATGTGGTGAGAACAAAACTCTGTGCTGGCAATACATGAGCGGACATTTATAGTGGCTAAAGCAATCCTCAAAGAATCATTTACAGACTCTCCTTGGTGGCGCGTCAACCGCACGCTCCTCCGCCCCCAGGTGATTACTCCTCACCAAGAAATGGCCGCTCAGAGCAGTAATGAATTTTGACAGTGATTATAAACATAATGACCATCTACCATGAATACTCCTACTAAACACTGTCAATAAAGGAGGGGAGTTTTGTAAATAATCTAAATTTTGAAATGAGAGTATATTAAATACTGGATCTCAAGGGATCATGTTGTGTCACGTGGTTTAAACGTGGAAGGATAGAGGATTCGGTAGAGAAAGGACGCTAACTTTTCTTGATGAGGTGTCCCTTTAAGGAGAAAGAGACTATTCACATTCATAGTTAATAAAGAGTGTGTAGTAATAAGTGGTGACACTGCCATATTCATTCATAGCACAGTTGTACACTGAGAAAGTGTGGCGAATCTATTTATATAACTAGATTTGTATATTTTGTTCATCATTACTGGCCAGCAATTCCATGGCAATCACTAATCTTATTTACCCTTTGCTCATATTCCTTTTTTTTTTTTTCGGCTGCTGCTTCTCTGTGTTTGGTGTCAGATGATAATGGATCTAAAGCAAGTCGGATCATATGCTTTCAGAGCAGGATGCGTCCCATTTCTTGTGCCTATTTTAATCTTTATGCTTTTTCTACAAGCTATGTTATGTTATTTTTATACAATAATTAATTAATCCAGATTTTCATGTTCGTTTTATATGATCCACCAGTCCATAATCCTAGTTTTTCTCTACTTTGCTGTTGGTGTCCATTTATAACTCACTGGATACTTCTGACAGTTCACCTAAAAGCACTGCAAATTTCTCAGCATTTTATTGATCTGTTATTATTTGATATCCTATTATAGCATCAACTTTTTAGTCTTATCACTAAAGGGCATTGATTGAATGCTTGTGCTGATCATGAAGGGCAAACTCCTCATGTTTTTCTCTCTACAGAAACATTAAAATATTAAGATCCAATCATTCATGCCTTTCTATTCGTCAGATTTTCTGTTATTTTATCAACACATTCGGATTACTTTTGTTTGAATTATTTTCTTTTCTATTTGTGTCAAATTCATCAAAATAATTGAGATCTCACGTTCATATATATAATAGAGACACACCCTGTCTTCTCTTAATTCTCCAGAAAATAATTAAAAGAAAACATCAGATATCGCAGATTTCCAATCTGTACACTCTCTAAACCCTTTATGTGTGTGTGTGTGTAGCCGGGGTTTCATCTCGATCTCGCCTCTTGAATATGAGTACGTGGTAAAACAAAACCCTCACTAAACTGAAATATATATGACATATAGCTGGTTTGAAATGCTTTATAAAATTTAGATGCAAATTCATTTGTAAATAAATCCAAAAGATATCATGGACCATCAGATTTGCCTACATGTTAATAGGCATTAGTAGTAAAATGGATTTTGGTCGTCTAAGACTTTAAGCACGAGATCTCACGTTTTTGTATGTGTGAATGCAAAAATGCATATAAGAGAACTACTCCGATTGAGTTGTCACTGATCCCATATTGGAAAGGTCTTTTTGAAAGAAGAGTCTTATAAGATTTTGGGTTCTCTGGCTCCAATAGCTAGATTTTTAGATGTGGTTTTCCTATTTTCATGAGCCACGTAGGCAAGGATCGAGTTTGCAATAAATATTTGGGAGGCCCAAATATAGTGATAGATCCAAAAATTTTATAAAGGGTGGGTATTAGTGACTGGGGGATTCGGGGTTCAGGAGTAGCACCTCTGATTTTTTTTTTTAAAGAAAATTTTAAATGTATTAAAAAACAAAAGAATATGAACAAGAAAAGAAAAAAATATCAAAAAAATATTTATGAAATCAAATGAATACTGATGATGTAATATGAGAGACAATTATTTTACAAACTTGTCATTTAGAAAAGTAAGGCTAAGTACTATTAAAAATGTAGCTACATAAATTACAATAAAGGGTGGGTACTCAATAAGTTCAAGTGTATATATTTTAATAATAAAAGTATATTACAATAAAAATAATTACAATAAAGGGTGGCCAAATGTATACTTATGAACTAAAAAAATATTGGGAAGGCCAAATGTATTAGATAAAATATATTTTTACATTATATTAAATTTTTTCAAAAAAATTTCTAAATAAATTCTTGGAACACCAAAATTTTTTGGGGGCCTTGTACCAATGAAGTTTTGTCTTTGCGTGTAGGGAAAAATCCTTACCCAAAAGCTCATCAAAGTATAATATCCTGAGCTATCATATATTACCACCGGTTTTAAATATAAGATTAGATTGAGTTTTTTAAAGAGATTAACCAAACTAAATATGTTACTTATTCTTATAACATTTTACATATCACTAGGATCGGAGGTGGTACTATACTAATATTAAATTGCACTCTGTACTCAGGACGCACTTTGATGTATAGAACTTTGGATATATAAAAGGAGGACCACAGGGAGGGATATGGAATTGACAGTTGTGATGGGAGTGCATAATTCAAAACACGGTTTCATGAAAATCACAGGCATAAACAAAAGCAGCTTAGTACATGCGTGGGATTTTAGATCCTGAACAGGACAACGTACAGTCCCATGCTTGGGAATACGATGAATTGCTTCAACTTTTCAATCGTTGGCCAACAATTCCAAGCATGAACCCATAGATTAGCGACCTCGTACGCACGAATTGTGGTTCACTATACAAAAAGGTGATGCCTTATTAAGTTTCACAATAGCCAACAACCATTTCATCACCTCGTATTTGGAGAGAAGCATAGCCATTCGTTGTGACGGGGTTGTATACATGCATTTTTTGTCACAAGTTGTAAGGCGTCGTTTGGTGCGCGGAAGTCACGCTAGAGAAAGGGAAGATGACAGTCTTCAATTCCCAGCCAAAAAACACGTTGGGTGCCGACGCCTTCCATCAAAGTGAGTTTCTAGGAGGCACTAAGTTTTGTTAAACATAGGGAAGTAGCTTCCCATGGAAAGAGGCCGGATCTGAAAATCGTCCTTAGAGAGATATTTTATGGGACAAAGAGGTACTTGTTAAAGCCGTCGACCCTCTCTCTCTTTTCCTCATTCGATCTCCATCTCAAGGTCAAGGTTCTTACTCTCTCCTCAATGGTATGGTGGTGTGATGCAAGAAGGACGCCAGCGATGGTGGATGAAGGAGAGGGTACCGGTGACCATTAACAGAAGTGAAGGCAAAGATGACGATGAGGAAGAAACGCAAATGTGAGGGTGAGGAAGAAGGTTTGTCATTTTATTTTTCAGGGGTATTATAGATATTTTACCTCTTCTTCCCATTTAGAGTTGGAAATCAAGGCTGACTTGGCCCTACAGGGCCTAGAGTAAGAAAAATATTTGTTTTTCAAAACGCGGCCCAAGAGTACGACCAGGGCTAGTCTTACAAGGCCTCAAAATTACTATTCCAAATTTTAATTATTTTTCCTTCATTTTTTTAAAGAAATATAATTAGTAAATTACAACAATTAAAGTTTTAATTTATCAAATAAATGTTGTTAACATTAATATCTAAACAACATAAAATCATCTAACAAATAAAAACATTCATTAATTTGTAATCAAAAGCAAACTATTGTCTATAATTAACTCACATAAAATATAAAAAGCATACTACTGGGCAACATTAGTACGATGATTTTCATTGTCATATTATCCGCCATTATAATTAATTTCAAAGACATTTGATTGCGCTTCACTTTAAGTAGTAAGTTCTGTTTCATGAGTAAGAATATCATGAACTTCTTCTCTCATATTATGAACGCATCCATTAAAAGGCCCTACAGGGCCGGCTCAAAACCCTATAGGGTTGGTCCTACAGGGCTTATTTCATTTAGCTCATCTAATTTTCAAACCTGGCTCTTAAAGGGTCAGGCCTAAAAGGGCCAGCTCAATGAGCTTGGCCTGTTTCCTGGCTCTATTCCCACTACATTTTCTTTGTACTGAACATTTTATTTTCTTTCAACTTAAGTTCTATTCCAATGTCTACCAAATAACTTATCTTTTTTAAATTCCCTCACAATCTTCCCTTCCATTCATTTCCCTCTTTTAAATTCCTTTCTCTCTTCAAACCTTCCTCATACCAAATGGGCCCTAAAATGCATCTCCCCTCATTTTTTTTTTTAAAAAAAAGTTTAGGTGGGGGTAAACATCTATACTCTATCAGATTTAGGGCTAATGTATGCTTCCAAGCTCAAAGAGCACTTACAGAGATACTCACAGATCACCCTGGTAATAAGGCCCTCATATCAACCAGCAAATATCGAACCTCCTCCCTTTTAGAGTAAAGGCCAACACCTTAATTAAATGTGCCACTGCTAGGTAGGCATCTCCCCTCGTTAAGGAAAAAGAGATGTTGAAAGATTTAGTGGGCCAATCTTCTATGGTCCATGATAAACTGGATCAAACCGACATGTTAAAGAGACCGCATACCAGTCCAGTACTTTATGGCAATGTGTAATAGGCTAATGGGCCTTCTGGGGCTGTCTAGTTTTGCTTAGTTAGTACTTTAGTCCATGAACGGATAGTTCATGGACTATATGACAAATTTGCACTATTTTAATGCTAAAAAATGGAAGCTAGAGGAAAAGACTGCATGCTTGTTCCTCTCTCTCGAGAGGAAGATGATCTCCTTATGCATAGCTCAAAGAAAATCAAGAATGGAACTAAGGATGCTGGTACAAGTGTGTTACAGGAAGAATGGCCGAAGCTGGGGTCGGAAAGACAAGCTGCTCAAAAAGGGGCGCTATCATTTGCTAAAACTTTGAAGGGTAAGAACAAAGAGGAGGATAGCTCCGATGATGAGATAAATATGGAAGCTGATCCAGGTTCCGACGATCAAATGTCCGAAGATGATAATGCCAAAGAAGACTGTGAGCCTATGTATGAAGTGTTGGAGGATCCATCTCGTAACTTTCCAACTTTTAAGTTCTCAGAGAAGGTTAAAAAACGTTTATACAGAGCTTGGCGAAAATCTGTTATCATTAAGCTCATGGATAAGAGTATAGGGTATAAGGCTCTGTTGTCATGGCTTCAGGCGATGAGGGCAAAGCGAGGTGTGGTGTCTCTCATTGATATTGGACATGGTTGTTTTGTTGTTAAAATGTCCAACAAGCAGGATTATCTTCATGCCTTAACTGGGGGACCTTGGATGATCTATGATCATTACTTAACAGTAAGACCATAGGAACCAAACTTTCATCCAGCCAGAGCTAAGATTGACAAGGTGGCTGTATGGGTGAGACTCCCTAGTGTGGTGCTTGAATATTATGACCAGGAGATACTGACTGTTATAGGCGATCGAATTGGAGAAACAATTAAGGTAGATATAAATACGTCATCCCAGCTGAGAGGCCATTACGCGCGCATTTGTGTTCTCCTGGATCTGAGTAAACAACTTACATCGGGATTCCATCTGGATGGGGATGACTATTATTTGGAATATGAAGGTTTAATCCTCCTCTGTTCTTCCTGTGGTATCTATGGACATACAGGGGAGATGTGCCCTCAACGAAAGAAAGGAAATGAGAAAAGGAGGGAGGAGGAGTCTTCTGGCCAAGTGGGCACTAACGAGGGAGACAATGTGAATGATCCTGATCCTCATGGAGATGTATGGTGGACGGTCTATAAACCATGGCGCCAATGGAAGCCAAAGGAGGTGAAACAGGGGCTACCGAAAAAGAAGGACCGAGGATCACGTTTTGGCGCTTTGTTCGATGTAATAGAGGAAATGGGCAACGACTCTGACAATGCTTCAGTACGAGGTACTGTGCCTCAAGTTGGGGTGGCACAACGCCCCCCTTCGCCCACCACTACTATTGTCAGAGCACAGAACAAAAAAACGAAAAAGATGGTTTCACCTTTAGGTGTCTCTACCCGATCTACCCCTGCGAAAGAATATGAGAATATGGCGAGGAATGGCATGGAGTCGGACAATCGGGGGGATAAAAGGGTTAGAGAGAGGCGGAATGGTGAAGTCCTGATGATTACTATGGGAGGAAGTATTGGAAAGGAAAAAATGGCGGGGTTGTAGGTGAGAGGAATTTGAATGATGTAGGGGACCTTATGGATGTTCCGCAGGTTGAGAAAACCAATGTGTTGAATACTCTTCAGCCTGAGGAATCCATGCTAAAGAACAAAATAATTGATCCGGGAGACAATGTTGGCCCGTGTATGGACATTGATAATATGGGCCTGGATCCGACTTCCTTAAACCCAATTGAGGTGGATCACGTGAATGGGCTGGAGGAGGATGTAGAGCATGAGTTTGATGACATGGCGGTGGTCTCAGTAGTTCCTGAGACTCAACCATCGAATGAGATGTAAATGGCGCTTAATCTTTGGGCCTCCACTTGGGTTCACACCTCTGTGTTAATTTTTTATGGATAGCCTTCTTTATTGGAATATAAGAGGGGCCTACAGTAAAAGGCTCCGCAATAATCTCAAGGTGGTTTGTTCTGGGCCTAACCCATCTCTAATTGCTTTGGCGGAGACAAAATGTTCCAGTGAAACTCCATTTCGACCGTTGTTAGTAAATGGATTTGACTCCTTGCACTGTGTACCCAGTGAAGGGCGTTCGGGTGGTCTAGTTCTCCTTTGAAGGAGTAATTGCATTAAGGTAAACATAATAGAGTCTAATCGTCAATTTGTTCACTTTGAATGTGGTCTACGTGGTCTAGATCCTTTTTTGGTAACAATAATCTATGCCATCCCTCATTTGAACCTGAGGCAAAATTTGTGGTCCGATCTTAAACACATTGCTGACACATGTTCTCAACCATGGGTAGTTTGTAGAGACTTTAATGATATCCTCCTGTCTAGTGAGCGATGTGGGGGTGCTACCTGTAGTCTGAGGCGTATGCGATGGTTCTCCGATAGAGTCTCGGAATGTGGCCTTTTAGACCTGGGGGCAGTTGGTCCGAAATTCACTTGGAGGGGTCCTATGATGATGGGCTATAAGCGTTTATATGAACAACTAGATCGGGCATTGGGAAATGATCTTTTCTTAAGCCATTTAGATCAGAGTATTGTTAAGGTACTTCCTCGAACTCAGTTTTCTGACCATAACCCCTTACTTGTTAATTTTCAGCCTGATATAGCTAGTAGGAGGACTCGGCCATTTCGTTTTGAGGCTGCGTGGCTCACTCATGACTCGTTTGATAACTGTCTCTCAAAAGCTTGGAAAAATAATGGCAATATTGTTGATGATCTGAGAGGATTATAGGAGTCACTATCTGTCTGGAATAGGGAATGCTTTGGTCATTCGGAAAAGACTAAAAGAATTTTGCTAGCTAGGCTTCATGGCATTCATAATTCACGCAATTATCCCCGGTCGGATTTCTTATGTCAGTTTGAACAACAGTTGCAGGCAGAATTGGAGCATGTGCTCAAGATTGAAGAGATCAAGTGGTTTCAAAGAGCACAATGTGAATGGATTACTAAGGGTGATAGAAATACTAAATTCTATCACCTAAAGGCCACTATGCGTAATAGAAGAAATCGGATTTCAATGCTTAAAGATGAAAATGGAAATTGGATCGAGGAGGCCTCGTGTCTTGAGGAAATGGTGGTTGAGCACTTTAGATCCAAATTTCTTCTTCATGATGACGCTGAGGTTTGGTTTACCACTACCTCTCAATTTCCTGCTCTAGAGTCTACATTTGTGGAGAAGCTGGGAACTGTGCCTTCAAATGAGGAGATAAAAGATGCCTTATTTGCTATAGGTGTCTATAAAGCTCCCGGGTATGATGGATTCTCCTCACTATTTTTCCAATCTAGATGGAACACAGTGGGCTAATCGTTATGTTCTTTTGTGAAGAGAGTATTTACAGGGGAGGAGGATCTCACATTGCACAATAGGACGTTGATCTCGTTGATTCCAAAATGTGATAAGCTTGAAATGGTAAATCATTTTAGACCTATTGCTCTATGTTATGTGCATTACAAGGTTGTTTCGAAAATCATTACTGCAAGGCTTAGAATGGTTATGGATACTCTTGTTTCGCCTTTTCAATCTAGTTTCATTAAGGGGAGGGCGATTCAAGATAATATAATTGTGGGGCAGGAAATCCTACACCCTATGAAGAGGGCTAGGGGAAGAAAAGGCTTAATGGCTCTAAAGATTGATTTGAAAAAAGCCTATGACCATATCCGATGGGATTTTGTTAAGAATGTTTTGGTGGAGGTGGGTTTTGATCAGAAGTTTATCACTCTGGTCCTCTCTTGTGTTACAACAGTATCATACAACATTTTGTGGAATGGTTCAATGACTCGGTTTTTCTCCGCTCAGTGGGTCTAAGACAAGGCGACCCTATATCGCCTCTTTTTTTCGTCCTTTGTATGGATAAGCTATCACACATGATATGTGATAAAGTCAATGAGGGTAGCTGGAAACCCATTTCCCTGTCTAGGTCTGGTCCAGCAGTATCGCATCTTATGTTCGCCGATTACCTTCTTTTATTTGGAGAAGCTACGGAGCTACAAGCTAACTGTATGATTTACTGTTTGGATAAATTTTGTGCGTTATCTGGTGGAAGGGTGAATAAACAGAAATCCTCAGTCTTCTTCTCGCTGAAGGTACCATCTGGCTTTAAACAGAAAATTGCCGCTATCATGGGTATGCATATTTCCTTAGAAATAGGAAAATACCTTGGTATCCCTCTTTCCAGGAAAAGGAAATCTGCTGCTACGTATACTTACATTATTGATAGAATTAAGAGTAAATTATCAGTGTGGAAGGAGAAATCCCTTTCCATGGCAGGGAGAATAACACTGGCTAGTTCTGTGTTGAGTGCAATCCCCTTATATCCAATGCAGGTTTTAAAGCTTCCTAGCTCGATTTGTAATGAGATTGAGCGGCTCCAGGGTAATTTCATTTGGGGCCATAGTAATGAGTCTCATGGATATCACCCGATTGGCTGGAACTGTATTGTATTGCCAAAGAATCAGGGAGGGTTGGGGTTTAAACGAATAGCTTCGGTCAATAAAGCATGTGGTGTGAAACTTGGATGGAAGCTTATATCCGGGAAGAAGGGGCTCTGGGCTGAGGTGTTGCTGCACAAATATATGTTGAGAGATAATGCTAATTTATTCAATCTGCGTAGTTACGATTCCAACCTGTGGAAATTTATTGTGGGTCAGAAGGATCTAATTGAGACAGGCACCTTTTGGAATATTCGCAATGGTAGAAGTGTTAATTTTTGCTCTGATTGCTGGTTATTTAAGGATAGACCTTTGAAACACTTCTCTTTGTCACCCTTATCTGACTGTGATCTTAGTAGCTCTGTGTCTGAATGGATTAAGGAAGGATGTTGGGACTTTACCAAAATATCCTGCTATCTGCCCAATACGATTGTGAATAAATTAGTTGCAGTTATGCCCCCACTTCCGATAGCAGGGGATGATCTTATTGGCTGGAAAGGTACAAACTGCGGGACCTTTACTTTAAAAAGTGCATATGAGTTAGCTAAAGGCATTAATCCTAAGGTGGGTGATCCTCTTTTTAAGGCTATCTGGACCTGGCATGGTGTGGAGCGTATTCGGGTATTCATGTGGAAGACTATTCATAATCGTCTTCCAACCAATAGTTGGAGAAGCAGCTGGAGTCATTTATCACCGGTATGCCCTTACTGTAGGGAAGATGCTGAGACTAGTATCCATATACTGAGGGACTGTATCTATGCTAGGAACATGTGGCTTGACTTAATTGACCCAGTTTGTATTCCTCAATTTTTTTCGGGCTCGTTAAGGCAGTGGTTTGCTCTGAATTTTAAGAAGAGCTTGGGAAATAATCCTGATGGGAGTTGGGTTCAGTTATGGGGTGTGGCCATCTGGAAGTTGTGCATGTGGAGGAATAGAAGTTGTTTTGAAGAGGATTTTGCTAAACCGATGAATCCTGCTTTGGATATCTGCCACTGTTGGAAAACTTACTGTCAACTTCAGGAAGATCTGTGTACTATTAGTGAGCCCTCTGTGCTTTTGTCGAGGTGGGTACCGCCGGATCTTCATTGGGCGAAGTTGAATGTCGATGGAGCAGTAGGTCGGACTTCACGTGCTGCTGGGTGTGGGGGTGTACTCAGAGATCATGAAGGGAACTGGATCGCTGGTTTCTCCCACTCTCTTGGCCAGTGCGCTGCTTTTCAAGCTGAGGAATGGGCTATCTTTAAGGGACTTGAGTTAGCTTGGAACTTGGGATGCAGGAAAATCATTGTCGAGTCTGACGCTAAGGAACTCGTAGATCTGTTACTTATGGAGAGCTTGGACAATATTGGTGATTTGATCTTCTGGAAAATTAAGGATCTCTTTAAAAGAGACTGGGTCATAAAATTGCGGTTTATTGAACGGTCCTGTAATGGTGTAGCTGATTGTTTGGCCAAAAAAGGGATTTCGGTTTCTAGCTTTTTTGATATTTGCCCTGATTTTGTTGGGCCTTTAGTCTCTCATGACAAACTGGGATTTAATCCCCCTATGTAACTCTCGTAGTTTGGACTAATACATCGTCTTTCTCAAAAAAAAAAAAAAAAATTGCACTATTTTCGAACCTATTTAAAATTACTATTCACCATAGCATATTTATACCATAGATTACAAAGCATTTTCACCTTGAGGAGAGCAACACATTGATTCTGTTCGTGAAGTGGCCCTCTTAAACGGTTAAACCTTTAGTTTACTATATTGCAACGGATTAGTTTATTTCCCTAAATCTAACACTTTGATTTTTTTTATTATTATTATTTACTTTTATCTTTATCTTTCTTTTTAGACTTCTAGTCCTAACTTTAACTTTTGGTCAATTGGTTTAAGATTTCGATGTTTACTTTGGAATATAAAATAAAAAGCATCTGCAATTAATATAAAGTATAATATCAAGCGACCATATGACGTTTATAGTGATTTTCCCCCCCGTCATGCAAGATGCAACCTATAATAAGGCGTACCTAATTTTTATAAATTACTCTGATTGAAGTGCATGTAATATTCGTATGGTACTTTGTAAAATGTACATTATTAACGATGTGAAAGCGGTATTTCCCACTTTAACAAGGTCTAGTACTTATGTTAGATCATTAAGATCTCGAATTCAAGTTTTTGAGGAGACTCTTATGTGAGAAGGAAAAACTATGAGTTCTGAACCGGATATAAGGTGATAATATTAAAAAATGTTTTTAAATGTTTTAAATTTAAAACTGAAAATAATTATTTTAGAAAATCAATTAAAACAAGAAAGGATCGAAATATTAATAGCTAAATTAGGAACAACAAACACTTTTAAATTAAATAAAAAGGTTAAGATGTAAAAATACACATATCATTATACCCTAAGTGTCCTAGTAATAAATGTTTTTTTGAGATATAAAAGTAACTATAAACTTCTAAACGGGGCAAAAGTCACAATTGTCATTAATTTTATCAACTGTAGTTCATGTATGATTTATTCATCCTTTGACTGTAAATGACGTGGCACTCAGGGGAGTGGAAAACCTATTAAAAGTTAAAACAGACACCTGCTCCTGGACCTTAATTGAATCCCCTAAACTTATTCCTATTTTGGTCCTGATTTCATCTTTGTTTACCCGATGTCCTCCTGTTAATTCCTAAACCAGCATTCTGGAGGACATCAGCCTACAAACTTATTTGTGAAAGGCTGTAGTTTTTTATGGACATGAAGCAAATGGATGTATCTCAATTCATAGTTTTCAAGGCCACTCGGGATTTTGAGGCCGATGGTGCTGTTGACACCGTCATGGATGCATAATCTGTCAAAGCAGATGGTGATGACGACAACAACGTCGACAAAGTTGAATATTTATAATGTTTAAACCTCGGTGGTATTGTGGGTTGAACAGATGATGCCGAGCTCCTTTGCCCGTTTAGTCGTGACCTTAGCAGCTTTCAGAACCAATTCGTGGCGAGCCGCCAGTGACCCAATCTTGACCTCGAGAATGGCGACAAACCAAGACGGAACAACAAGCTTGATGTCAAGCTCGGTCATGTAGAGAAACCCATCATCGCTCCTCATCAAGACGTAATCGTAGCTCAAGACAAGCATAAAGTTGGCGGCGGAGGTGTGTCTAGAAACGACACAGATTGTAGGCATCGGGAGTGAAATTAGATCCGTGACCACCGATCGGAGCAATGAGTCCATGAGGACCATGCAATCTTTGAAGGTCTCAGCTTGAGCTTTGGCCTAAGCGAGATTGTAGTCGTTGGAGAAGATTTTTCTGTGCGCAGTGGTGATGAGAGTTGAGGAGGAGGATCCTTCAGATCGGACACGACAAAGAGCAGAGCAAATATATAGCATTGAGAAGCGTGGGGTTGAGGCGGTGCTCGTTCGTCGTAGTTGGTAAGTGTTAAGATAAATATCTTGCGTCTCTCTTCCAACGGGCACATCCTCTCTTTCTTTGGGTTTCTCAACTTCTCTCCTTCTTTGACTGCAAAAGAGAAGAAAGAATTATGGATTATTATCTACCAAATGCGAGGCTGAAAGTTGAGATTTTGGTTTCAATCTGGGGATAACTTAATAAATTTATTTGGGAAAATTCCATTCAAGACCCATATTATGAAAATATTATAAAAAAAAAAAGGAACTAAGAAAAGTCAAATATGTCAAAAAAAGGCTTAGGGCCTTTTCTGATATCATTTTAAAAAAACTTGTACGGATATGGTTGGATATGGTTGTTAACGACTACTGATATAGTTGTTAATGAGGCTGATTTAGTTTGTTAATTATACTGATTTAGTTTGTTAATAGGGACTGATATAGTTATTAACGTTTCTTGAAATAATTATAAAAAAGGCCATAATGTGTGACTTTTTTTAGGTATTTTTTGATAATATTTTAATTAATTGGAACTTGAAATTTTCCCATTTTATTATCTAGTCAATTCTTCATTTTGTACATTGAATGATACTTTAAGGCAAGGTCTAGATGTTAGGTTTTAATGGGGTCTTACACTCCCCTTATGTGTCACGTCATCTATAATCAAAGGATGAATACATGACATATGGCTGACAAAATTAACAGAAATAGTGACTTTTTGCCCTTGTTTTAAAAACTCGTTTTACACCTCAAAAAATTACGTGTTATTGGCCACATTTGATAATAATCACACTTATGTTTTTCTTTTAATAATAACACGTATGTTTTTTTTTGTTGTCAAAAAGTTTTGGAAGAATTCGACATCAGTCCCCCATTCAGGCCAGGTACGGTCCTGGGCTCTATGAGTACTTATTGAGAACTTACGAGATTGTCTACTAAAGAAGACCCAGCAACAATAGAAGGAATCGAACCCACCCAACCCAATGAGCTAGTCCTAGTACCAACCCTCGCAACACGAATGTTTTTATATTGCAGGGTTAAAGTGGAAAAAGCGGTGAAGAACGTGGATCGGGTTGGCCTACCTTCCAAAGGACCAATCTCACCGAACGCAGCCAGGAAGGAACTTTAAACGTGGTAGATGCTTTGCCGTTCTAAATAATCTTTCTCTGACAAATCCTCTGTTGTTGTTGGCCTCAAATAAGGCTGAGTCTCGTAGTCATCATCTTTTCTTCAAAACCCTAATTTCCATCATATTCCCAATCTCTAAACTTCGATCTCCTCTCATCAGATCGGCTTCGCTGCTAGTCAGGTTATCCATTAACATTTCCCACTACCTTGTTTAGCTGCGAAATTAACCTATGAAGAGATCTGCATGATGAAACTTCCAGCTTGAAAGTTCTTACTTTTTTATATCTGTTTCTTGTGGCACTAGATATCATGGTTGATATAGAAATTGTTTTGTTATAATGGCTTTTTACTTGGGCGACGACTGATACAGGGTTCTCAGGTCTGGAACTCCTATGAATTGATGTTTATATCCCTTGAATTGTATCATTTGCATACAAAATGTCCTCAGATTAATATTTTATGGTATAGGATTATCACAAGTTTTCCGAAGACGAATCGTGTTTGTTATAGCTAGAACTTAGCCCCCTCAGACGTTCTTCTGAGTTGCGTGACGACCAAGTGTGAAATTAAGAATTGCACTAACTGATGACTTATCGTGGTGTACAAAATAGTCCAAGAGAACATTATCGACGTTGATAATTGATGTACTTTTTTCAACTTTTTTGTTTGTTTCTCATTCTTATGGCATATGTGGTGAAGTTGTAATTGAATGTAACTTCATGTCTAATTTGGGTGAATTATGATTCTGCAGGGATAATGTCTATTGCGCATAATTTTCAGGGGGAAGGACATACATTTTATGGTGGTTATTGGTCCACATTTGATGGAAATAACCTTAACAGCACTAATAGGAAAAGAAGCAGGAACAATTATTTTCATAAGAATTATAACAAGGACTACTGGGCAGAATTTGGGGAGCATAATGGCAACTCCAAGTTTTACAACGCTGATCATGCAAACTATATGAAGTATGATGCTGTCCCATCATCTTTGAAAAGAAGAAAATATTCAGTTCCTACCTGGGATGAAAGCTGGAGATACTGTCTTCCACCCCCTATCCGTGATAATGTCCCTTCATCATATAATTTTCCACTTCCTCTTATGAGATATAATACTGAGACCTCTACATCAGCTTGCTGCAAGCGTGATATCTCTAGGTTTGAAGATGATGAACCTGTCTTTATGTCAAGGGATGAGATTGATAGATGTTCTCCATCAAGAAAAGATGGTATTGATGTGCTTCATGAGAGACACTTGCGTTATTCTTACTGTGCTTTCCTTCAGAATCTTGGAATGCGGCTTGAATTGTAAGATTCAGATCTGAAATTCCCTATTCATTACCTTTTCCCATCTTTAGTTTAAGGTTTCAATTGCATTCTGTGCTATTATAAAAGCAAAAATAGCACCCTGATCTTGGTTATTTTTCTGCAGGCCGCAAACTACCATAGGAACAGCTATGGTCTTGTGCCACAGATTTTTTGTTCGAAGGTCACATGCTTGCCATGATAAATTTGTGAGTTTTTAATTTCTCTCTACCTCTGAGTATTTGCTTGAAGCATCTTAGACTTGTTCTAGTACTAAAACTTTAACATTTTCCTGCTGTAAACAGGGTTTTGATTATATATTCAAACAGGGTTTTTATTAGTGTTGCTTTTCCTCTCATGCAGTTGATTGCTACTGCTACTCTTTTCCTAGCTGCAAAGTCTGAGGAAACACCACGCCCATTGAATAACGTATTGCGGGTCTCCAGTGAAATCCTTCACAAACAAGATTTTACTTTGCTGTCCTATCGGCTTCCTCTTGTGAGTATTATTCCTTCTTTTTACACTACATTTGCAGGTGGAAGACAACTATCTATTGCCTTAAGATGCAGTCTATCAATATGTTTCTATATTTACATGGTCGATGTCCTGTAGTTTGCTCCTGCTCATGGATTATTAGTGTAAATAGCTTTTGTTCAGATGGCTTGTGACAATATTATGTGATTAATGAAAACCTTCGTATTGATTATTTTCTTTTCATGTTAAATAAGCACTATTAGTGAGCTAATTAGTTATTGGAGGCTTACTAACATAATCTTTGAAAAATTGTTTTGTTTTTGGGGCTTGATAGTTGATATTGTCTAGTATATATTAAATGTAGCTTTCATATTCATTGACATTAATTGAGTTGTTTACAGGACTGGTTTGAACAGTATCGTGAGCAAGTGCTTCAGGCTGAGCAGTTGATATTGACTACTCTTAACTTTGAGCTAAATGTACAGCATCCATTTGCTCCTCTTGCATCTGTTCTTAACAAGTTAGGTCTATCACATACTGTGTTGGTGAATCTGGCGTTAAACTTGATCAGTGAAGGGTGAGTCATCATTCTCTATATCATAGTTAATTAAACCTATGCATATGTTTGGCTGTTCCATTTATTCCTTTTGAAGACTAGTTGACTCCTGCCAAATTTGATCTAATACCCACCTTCAATCTCTTTCCCTTGCATGCCTTTGACATGTTCTGACCTGTTGTGACCCTTCAGGTGCCTTTTTGGTTTGCCTTGCTTTCATTATCTAACACAGTGATTGGACTGCAAAACTTAGTCTAGGTAACAGGATATGGAACATTGGGTGTTAAATTCAAGCAAAGTCATGTTCTTGAGGTCTGGAGATGTTGTGGCTGAGAAAAAAGATGCCTTGGTGTCTCCCATTCTATTTCTGGTTCAAGATAGAGTTGATTCTCACAGTATTTTTCTTTAGAGCACAAACTCTGTGTAGTTATTCTGTCATGGGATATTGATTATTTTGGCATGCATACAATTGCAGGGTCTTCACAAGATTAGCATGCTGGCCTGTTTGATAATCTTAGCTGGCGGATTGATATGCTTCTCATGGAATCTTTTGTTTTTACGTCTGAAGTTGAACTGCTGATGTCTAATGGATTGCTTTACCCTGAAAATTCCCCATCCAATTTTTTTTGGGTTGCCCATGGCACAAGACATCCAACCCAGATTCACTATCTAAACCAAGCTTTTATGCTGGTGACCTTTTGCCACATGGCTCATTGTTGCTCTTTTTATAACGTGGGGTGCAAAGAAGGTCATGAAGTCTGAACCATGCTGGGAATGGGCTGGATGAGTGATCTAACAATTAAAAAACAACAAAAGGGAATACACTTTTCTGAAATTAGTGTAGTGGGTCCTCTTTTTCTTTTCTTTTTTTTTTTTTTTTTTTTTTTTTACATGGTTCAAATGTTGGGATTGAACTCACAACCTTCCATAACCATGGATGGGTTACTTGCCGCTAGGTGACAAGGCCATCAACAGGTCTTCTATTTTTATGATTTATAAGAAAACAAAATTTGAAGACAAAATGACTCTTTAGTCCTGAACTGCATCATAGTTAGTCATGGGGGTGTTTCAACTGGGTCCAATTTACTTAATTGATCCAAAAGAATTTTGTTTCCAGGCATATTTTACAATGTGAGTGATATAGTTGCTTATTTAAGATGGGTCATTGGTTCTTATTCTAGATGTTAGCACTTGAGGGCTTCAATTTGGTTCTAGTATTAACCTTTTTTCCATTGCATCAATGTGCTGTTAATGCACACTTGGCAATCCTATATGAAAGGAACTCTCTTTCTTTTGTTTATTTGCATAATCTTTGTAATAATTTCTTGACAGTTATTTTCATTTTTGTTATTTTTTAAAGAATATCAGGGTGACTTTTTACCCTCAAAATCATTTTTCCCACTTCATTTTTTGTCCATCCTTTTCCATTTTGGGTATCAAGATTGGGTTAGTTAATCAATGACTTAGAAGTTAAAATTGTAACTTGAAGTGTCTGTCCATTGAATCACATTATTTCATGCTTTTCAAATTTGAATTTCTCATAACCACGGGATAACTTTTTTTTAGGACCAAAAAGGACTATATGCATACAGATGTACATATGGAAATATGTTTATATGTACTTATCGAACCAAAATAAGGATTTTATTTGTTTGATTATCACTAGCACATTGTCCAGTGTGTATTTGACTCTTAAACATGAGATATTGATGACCTGGGTATCTGGCAGTGTTGTATTCATGCAACAGTAAAGTGCCTGTTAGTTAGCTGTAAATTTGGGACACTCATTATCAATTTTCTTGTCATATTTGTTGTCGTTTCATCTTCAACAGCATCTTGATGACCTATCAATATCTCCAGTGAGCAAGGGATTTTTAAACTTGGGTAGATCAAATGATCAATTATATATATGAAAGCTTATGTTTTGGTGAGTAAGCTACGCAAATGTGTACATGAATTGGAGCCTTTGTTTCTTTGATGGGTTGAGAAGGGGATATCTTTTTCTTTCCCCTTTTGGATTGCATGACAATGAAAATTACTTTGATCTTAATTGGTTCACAAACTGAGCCCATCTTTGTCTTGTGCTCTCTAGAAAAAGATTGTTGTCTTTTGTTGCTCTTATATAGACCCCTCTGGTCCCTCAAAGAAGAGAGGGAGAAAAAGACAATTTTTTTTTTTTTTTGGGGGGGGGGGGGGTGGTTATTGCAGTTCAGTCTAAGAAAGTACCTTCTTCTAAGCTACAAAAACACACTTACTCTGAGGAGAATTGTTGGAGAGTTTGTCTTCACCAAAAGAAGGTTGGGGTTTGGGGGACCTAAATCTGTGCCAGTTCTGTACTAGCAAACTGACGTTTGCATGATGTCTCCAGTGTCCACTTAACTTTCAACGAAGCTGCTGGCTATTTAGAAGCAAAATGTTGTGTCCAGCACTCATCAAAACTTACTACTACTGTATATTGACTGGGCAGTGATAATTCAAAACTTTAAGATTCTTTAATGCTAGGTATCATGTAATGATGCCCAAAGTTTCAGCATTTATCCACTATTGGATGGTACTCTAATTTGGAATTAGATACATCTGTTATGAGAATTCCAATGTGCATGTTAGCAAGCCTGTCCAGGTCAAAAGACCCCCCACAGCACAGTTGGCCCAGGAAGTCTGATAAATTCTGTAGATGAGTGTAACATAATGCTATAGTTTTGTACTACCAGCAATCCTGCAGAGATTCTTGGATTATTATTCTTCCTGAGTTGCTGCCTTTCTATTTGGTAAGGAAACGTTAATAATTAATATGTGCTTACCACTTGGTATGAATGCTCAATTCTGTTTTTATTGTCTAGTTTATGTAACTGTTCATCTTAGTTGCTGACATGATCTCTGTCATGGTGGGAATACATGCTTAAGTTGTGCAAGAATCTGCTTCTGTTAGTGTTGCCTCAAATGGTTAGTTTGACTGTATACATATAGCTCACCTGTGATGAGGAATGCTATTATGCTAGTGGCGGTAGCATATGTTCTATGATCTTCTGAAGCTGAAAATTGTTGTTTTGCAGGCTTCGTAGTTCCCTGTGGCTTCAGTTTAAACCGCATCATATTGCTGCTGGAGCGGCACATCTTGCTGCCAAGTTTTTGAACATGGATCTCTCTGCTTATCAGAACATATGGCAGGAGTTCGAGACAACGCCATCCATTCTTCAAGGTAATCCCATAGCTTGCTATTTGCTTTCAAGCTACATTTTTTAATTTATTCTCTTCCGAAATGTTTGGTTCATCAGCACTGGATAAATGGATTTCTTTGATGCAGATGTGACAGTTTTCTTTTAATCTCTCATTCTCTAACAAAATTTGGTTGGTTAATGATGATTCTTCCTTTGCGCAGACGTGACGCAGCAATTAATGGAGCTCTTCTAAGTGTGTATAGAATACAAGACACGAGATGAATATTATTTAGGTTTTAGTTGGATACAAGTCGAACGTTATTGATTGGGTCGTGCCATTTTATTTAGGTTTTAAATAAAGAGTGTTCCATATGTCTCAACTCCATAGTGCTCATCTGTGATTCATGTAGATTTCGCACGTTCCAGTGATTGCTTCAACGGAACCATTCTTTGCCCTTTATGAAATATACGCAAATACCGAATGTTCGGTAGTGTTGCCCTTTTACATTAATTATATTCTTCCTGTGAGGCATCCTACTTAAATTACGTTATTTATTTCTTGTGCTTTTTTTTTTCGGGTGAGAATGTTATGAAAATTTACCCATTTCTTCCTTAACGATTGGTTACGTTGATTGTTTTGGCCACAAAAGATCAAACAGTTTTGCGCCATCCAACTATAGGTTCTCAAAGGGAGGTTTACTACGGATTTTAGTGTATATTAATAATTATTTAGTAAACATTTTTTTATAATGTATAATTGTAAGAGTTACTAAATGTAGGTTGAGTCGATATTAAAATATTTAATTTTTTAAATTTAGCATAAAAGTTTCAGTTTCCACGCTAGGAATAATGTGGAAATAGAATCTTGGAAAATGTTCTTAATCAATATTATTGTCAAAAATATTTTGCTCATATTGTTATTTCGTTGTCGACGACTTGACGGAAAAAAAAAAAAAAAATTGTGCCATGAGGAACAATTTACTGAAGAATATTTATAAGTGAAATCAATTTATAGGATTATCAATCAACATAAGACGTACAATTGGAAAAAAACGTTATGTTATTGTAAAGATTGGCCAAGAAGAAAAACTATTCTTAGGTAAAAGCATAACCAAAAAATAGAAGCTCCTGAAAAAAATAAGGAATAATGACTTTTAGGAGGAAAATAATATATTAATAAGTTTCATAAATTGTTAATGGTAACTGATGTTAATCTTTCTTGTTCACTAGCTAATACGGATTTTTTTGATATTATTATTTTGAATTAGAATTTAAAAATCATTCACCGTTAAGGTGCAAAAATACACATGAGTTTTTTTCAGGAGTGCCCAGCACCATATGTTTTTTTTGAGCAAAAATATATACGTGGTTATCATTTTAAAGCAAAAGTCACATCCCACCGTTAAGTCACATCCCACCGTTAAGTCACTGTTTATTGTTGTTATGTTACTGTTGACTTTATCTCTTTCTCTTTCATCAAGGTAAAGAGTGACTTAACCGTGAAATGTGACTTTTGCTTTAAAATAGTAACCACGTGCGTATTTTTGCTCCAAAAAAAAACACGTGGTGCTGGACATTTTTAAAGAAAAAACCCATGTATATTTTTACACCTTAACCCTAAAAAGAATAATGACCCCGGCAAGAAAAAGGGGAAAGAAAAAGGTTGGTGTGGATTTTCTGGGGCTTTTGGATAATTGCAAAAGAAGATATGAATGCGACGATAATTTTGAGCCTTGTGTATGTTTTGGGTCAAGTTTGTTTGTGTTCAATCACTGATGGTTGCTTGTGGGGTCCGCACAAGGTTACGTTCCCTTCACGTGAAAATATCTACGCGTATCATAAATAGCCTTCCCGTCCCGACCCATATTTGTTAAATATCTTATTTTTGGCCAGATATTTTAAAGCTATCTTTAAAATAAAATAAAGAATGAAGCCCCGTTTTTGGACCCACTTAATTGTTTCTTTACGAATTCAGATCTGCTCATTTTTCTCTTAAAAAAAAAATCATTTGTACATATTTTATTAAATGGTCAATTTTAGATTTGCCGAGTGAGCAAGGATATGCATTCAGGCAAAGGCCCGGCCCGGCGGTGACCGGCGGATATTTCAACTCCGGAATCACCGTAATATGCTTTAAGGAATATACTAATTATCATCGACTTTGTCGACGTTTGCACAAAGAATACATTGAGTACTTTTTTGACCTGGAAAATTATTCAGATGCACATTACACATAAGGGTTGAAGTAGAAGAAAGAATATTTTTAATCCTTCAAATGAATGTGAGTACAAATAATCCAACAAATCTAAAGTTAATAATCTAATCTTTAAATCTAATTAAATACAATAATATCTCAGAGTTAATTTAGTGTCACATATATTGATGATATTTGATTGTGTCTGTGTTAAATATATATTAGAAATAGTGATTGTAAATGTGGGCCCGTTATGCTGCAAAAAATTCAAAAAATGAATAACCTTCTTCGCGATTTAATATTTATATTTTATACCTACCGCCACCAACGAAGGCTGCTTCATGATTTACGTGCCGTCCCGCGCCACCGCGCTCACGCACCTAAAGTTTGTATTTATAAGATAAAATTGATTTTTAACATAAAATAAAATATAAAAGAAATAAGATCCTAACAGTATATTTCTTACCTTGTTTGGTGTGCCCCGTTGATTTGTTTTCTCGTTCCCGTCTCAATCATTTTTCCTTTGCTTCTGAATATTCGACAGATCCCCGTACACAATCTCCAATATCAAGAAAGCTCGATTTGGATAGGCTTTCTTTCGTTATTTCCCTCCTTTGATTTGTTCTGTGTCGCCCATGGATTCCTCTCCTGCATACCGTCGTCTCAGAGCCATTCAAGGCCACCTTCTCTCCACCAATGATTCTTCTTCCCAGCTCCGACCCCATCCAACCGCCGGCGAGTTCGTCCTTGGTACTTTTTTCTGTCTATGTTTATGTTACTATCCATACTTTGATATTGCCCGCTCGGAACTCCTTTGGAAATTGCGTTATTGTGTTACTGTTTTGAGAAGTTGGTCCACTTTTGAATTTTAATCTTAGTGGAATATCCAATCACGCGCTTTTCTTTTATAGATGGATATCTCTTGTCGCATCCAGTGCTTTAGTTTGTGGTGATATCGTTGTGAGTTCATTGGTGGTTTTCTGACTTTATGCTAAAGTGAGGAAGAGTCAGCTTGTCAAAGCTAACACATTGTTCTTATATATTTCGTTGGTTGATCCTGGAAGTTGGTCACTTTCTTTTTCTTTCTTTTTCCTTTTGGGTTGTGCCACTTCCCTTTGACGGGGGACTTCATCATTCTAGGAATATCAAATATTCGATGGGCAGGGAAAAAAAATCTGAATTTTGAAGTGATGGAATGATAGAGCTACGTTTATCCACTTTCTGGAGATAAACACTGTGATATGCTTGTGACTGACAAGCGTCTTCTGTTTTCTTTACTCGTTCTCGTAATTGAATATAATGAAGAAACGTTTCCGATTTAAAAACCCATCGGTACTGTGTAGTGCTATTATGTTTTAAAGGTTTGGACTTTGGAGAAAGGTACTATTGAGCGACACTCAAAAAGTTGGAGAAACCTGCGTGGTTTTGTCTGAGAATTCTTGCATCATATATTAGTTCCTAGCACCCACTTCTTTGAGCAAAACTGTAACAGCTTCTTATTCTCTAGTCAGGTGAAGCTGGATGAAATAAATTTATGTAATTTGCTGAAATTTATGAATGCCACTATTATTTCTTTCATTTGATAAATTTGGAATTCTATCATCAAAACATCATATCAAGAGAAGAATATAGTTTTATAAAAGGCCTTGTATATGCTTTTTTTGTTCTGTTTTTATTGAAATTTTATTCAGATCCTTGTGCTTTTTCTTTTTAGACAATTGAAGGAGGTGAGATTCTACATTGGAATGTCACTTGTGCCTTGTTTGGTAGCACATCCTTTAGTTTGTTGATATAAGGAAGTATGATTTTATAAGGGGGTGGACTGACCTGCTTCTGTGAACACAAATGTTAATATTATTCCAAACTGATTGTTTTCTAAATCTTGTTAATTTGTAGGACTTGCCTTGAATCTAGTAAAATTTGAAATCCATTTGCTATATAGCCATTTAATCTGCATGATTTGTTGATTATGTCTTTTGGTACTAATGATTTGTTGATATTGACGTTATTATTTCTGATGTTTTCTTCTGAGCAGAGCAAGGATACAGTGTTGTACTACCAGAGAAACTACAGACAGGAAAATGGAATGTGTACAGGTATGCATCTTCCAATTTTCTTTATATTATCTTTTATACATCATTCTAGCTCCCTCGCTAAGACATGATTTATGATTATTATTTCAGATCTGCTCGTTCGCCATTGAAGATGGTGAGCAGGTTTCCTGATCATCCTGAAATTGGTACTATGCATGATAACTTTGTGTGAGCACTACTGATTTTCTCTGCAAAATTCTGGCATCAGTTTCTAAAAGTTTGACTTGTAATTTTAGTGGGCAATACTGATGTGAATTCATTTGTCTTGCCTTAGAAGTTGATAAATATCTTTCTTTACTCTGTCATTACAGGCACTCGGTTGAAACTTTTCGAGATTACAGATATCTGGGAACACGGGTTCGAGTGGACGGAACTGTTGGGGAGTAAGCGTCTCAATGATTAGCCCCTGAGTCTCTCTGGTCCTTCCTTGTGTTTTCTATTCGAGTTTACTTTTACAAAGTTCTCATTTTCTATTCTTCCTGCACATTTAAGGTACAAATGGATGACTTATGGAGAAGCAGGTACTGCCCGGTCAGAAGTAGGTTCTGGTTTGATTAATCGTGGAATACCAAAGGTGACTACTAAGCTATAGTTCTATTATTGAATAATGATTTTTATTATTCATGATTTTTCACTTAACTTCATGTGATTGATGGTACGTTCTCATTCAGGGTTCCTGCATTGGGCTATATTTTATTAACAGACCGGAGTGGATCATTGTTGATCATGCTTGCTCTGCATATTCGTACATATCTGTACCATTATATGACACGCTTGGTCTGTTGCTCTTCATTTAATTGGGAACAGTTCTTCTACCTCGTATTTGCTGTTAAATTTAACTGTAAGGTATTGATTTCTCTGTAGGTCCTGATGCTGTCAAGTATATAGTTAATCATGCTACTGTACAAGTTATATTTTGTGTGCCTCAAACATTAAATTCAGTAAGTATATGTCACTATGTCAGCTTCTTTCCTTGCATGATGTAACCAATACTTTCTTATGTTGCAAGCACCATATTAGTCCCAGCATTTTTTCTAGTAACAGTAATCATAAAAATGATGGATGTGCCTGTAAAATAGGAAGATTTATCATGTGGCTGCATCTTGTGTGCCATATGTCAGCTTCTGCCGAATGGTTACTAATTACTAGCTTCTTCAGAATTTTAACTCTAAAGTCTTAGCTCCTGCTTTCTTTAAGAATTATGCATGGCTAATAACAAATTGAGTGTTGCAGTTAAAGGTTCATGATTTTTTACTAGGCTTGGTTACCACACATTATAGTAGAGTATTGATATATTTTGAAGCCAATGACTTGTTTTTAGGGAGAAAGGCTATTTTGTTGATAATAATGTTTTTAGCATCAACTAATTGTTTGTCCTGAGATGAAATGGAAGATACTTTACACGTTCATCTCCATTATTGTTCAAATTTATGAATCTAAATTTTTCTTTAATGAAATTTACTTGTTGCTTGATCTTGCAGTTGTTGAGCTACTTATCAGATATTCCAACTGTACGTCTAATCGTGGTATGTATTTATGGCTGGTACTTTCTATTCAATCTTTATGCATGAGGTAATTATTTGCTAAGTTATAGTTCTTGTATAGGTAGTTGGAGGTATGGATGATCAAATTCCATCTCTTCCATCCTCAGCTGGAGTTGAGATCATGACATATTCAAAACTACAAAATCTGGTACTCTATTTTTAGCTGCTGTTGAAGATTGTTGATTTTCTGAAGTGTTATATGGTGTGTTCATATATTACTTTATGCCTTCCTCTCATTCTCTGTTTCCTCTGCCTTTACTTGCTGTGGTTGCATATTACAAAATTCCCTTTGATTGTTTGAATTATTATTAGAGATAATGTAAGGCCTTGCATATTTACTCCCTAGTCTGAAAAGAACTATATAGTTTACTGTTTACATAAAATTGTACCCAAATAATCTTTGAAGCCTTTAAATTACTCTTTTCTTCAAACGGCAACAGCTCTTTATGCTTCTGTTATGATCTAACTTCTAAGCATTCAAATTTAGCATATACATTGCCTATCCTCTTTATGTAGACAGATACATGTAACGTGATGGCTGCTGCTTGCATATTGCATGCTGTCTCGTTATGAATACTTTTGAAATGTTGTTTTTAAGAATTGACTTTGCACACACATTTCCTTTTCTTTCTCTGTGCTACTTATAATGTAAACACGATGTCTATTTTTTCACTTTTAATTTTTTATTTCAAATTGTGATGAGTTGCAAGAAAAATGATTTTGAAATGATAACATGCATATATTGTAGCGCATTGTTTTTAAAGCTTCATAAATAATCGTATCTGTGATTTATTTTATTTTCTGCAGTTAGTTTTACTACCTCATTTTTTCTGTTGTTTTTATTTAGGGAAGAAGCAATCCTGTGCCTTTTTGCCCTCCAAAGCCAGATGATGTTGCAACCATCTGCTATACAAGTGGTACAACTGGAACCCCAAAGGTGTGTAGGTTCCTTTAAAATTATAGCTAATCGATAAAAATGGAATTTATTCTCCTATGTTGCTTTCTTTTCTTGCAGTAGCTATTTAAACATCTCTTGATACTTTTTCTGAACAAATTCTGGGCAGGGGGCTGTCTTGACTCATGGAAACTTTATTGCAAGTGTTGCTGGGGCCACTTTAAATGAAAAATTCTATCCCTCTGATGTGTGAGTCCTTTTTAATCTCTACAACTGTTGCCACTTTTTGCTCTAACGGCTTATTATTCTTATTGGTCTTTGTGTATGATTTTTTCGTCTTTGGTTGTATGGAGTGAGTGGTTCCTTTTTGTTGCCAACCCTTAATTTATTTATATATATATATATATATATATATTTCCTTAGAACAATATGAAGATAGAGAATCAATAACTCCGAAGCTCTTCATGGTATTAGAGCCTCGTAAAGCTTGACCATGTTTTCAAACAATGTGGCAAGGGATTAGCCTTAAAAATAGAACCCCAAGATGGGCAATCATCATTGAAAGCTTCCTCTTATGCTCATAGCACATGACACACCTGCGGAAGGTTCAGACACTGATTACAATTTTGTTGCCATGAATTATTTGAACTATAGGCATTGGAAAAAATCATGTGCCTCATCTCAGGATCAAACAAGTTGGGATTGAGGGGGAGTGTTGGAATACCATGTTTTAGCCAGATTTTCTTCTACCCGCATTTTCTATACAGATGCCATCACTATATTTCCTGTTATATTCGACACCCAACCCCCCCCCCCCCCAAAAAAAAAAGAAAAAAGAAAAAAGAAAACCCTGAATTTTTATCTCTGTTTACCTCGAGCGCTTGGTTGTTTTCTGTGGCCAACCCTCTATACATATAAATTTCCCTTCAGATCAATTATATGAACTCCAAGAACCACAGACTTTCTCTTTAGTGTTAACAAAAGTTTCTTTTCATTTTCAGTTATATATCGTATCTTCCATTGGCACATATTTATGAACGAGCAAACCAGGTCATGACGGTATATTTTGGAATTGCTGTTGGATTCTATCAGGGGGTGAGTATAACATTGGGCCGCCCTTTTTCTATTCATCTTTATTGCTGGTTTTGATTTGTATACCATCAATCTGGTGCTTACTACTGCTTAGTTTATAAATGTTGAGAATAGCAAGTTTAGAATTTAAATATTGATTAATTATTATTATTATTATTAGGGATATCGTTTAGTATTTATGATTTGATATGAATATTTTATCGTTATGATTTGATTTGATTTAATTAGATTAGAATCTAGGTTTAGAGTTAATCTGTTAGTTTGCCTATATAAAAGCCTCTGTATTCTCTTTTATTCTTAAGGATCAATAATATTTGTATCTTCCCTGTGCTTCAATGTGATCCTTCAATCTCAACAACAAAAAAACTAGAAATACTTAGCTTTGTTTTCACCATATGGTGTTATTTTTCTGGTAAGCTTGACATGGTTCTTTGAAACATTCACATGCAGGACAATATGAAATTGATGGATGATCTTGCTGTCCTAAGACCTACTATCTTTTGTAGCGTTCCTCGGCTTTATAATAGAATATATGCTGGGTAAATAATAATTCTATGCTTTTCAGAATCGGCATTTGGTGTGCTTGTTGCGTCATTCAATTGAATGGTTTTCTTTTGCAGCATTCTTAATGCTGTCAAAACATCTGGTGGTCTGAGAGAGAGACTATTTAATGCTGCCTACAATGCTAAAAAGCAAGCAGTATTGCACGGTAAATTGCTTTCACTGTGAGCACATTGCATGCCATTTGAACATAGTCATATTTTTTCCCAACATATTCACTATGCTATTTGATTCCTTTCATGTGCCTCAGATTGATCCTGATGATCCTTTGATAAGGATTGTGCCCTGCCAATATTGTATTTAAATTCCCTCCTTATATAGTTACATCATGTGCTGTTGATGGGCTAATTAAGTTACATCATATATATCCTTGCAAGTGGCTATTCCTAATTTTAACAAGTCTCAACATAAACTTACTCTAAAAATTTTCTGGTTTCTTCAGTTTCTTGGAAATATTTTTTTTTCATGGAGATTGCTTTTACAAAATTCACAGTGATGACAAATTAGAAGTTGGTTGTTTGAGTCAGATCCTCGAGTGTATAGCATAATACTATAGATCAAATCACATTAGTAGATGACCAGGTAAATTTAGCATTCCTCTAAGAACGTGACTCTTATCTGCTAAAAAGTGGCTTGTCTGTAAGTGGGGCGTGAGGCAGAGAGGTTCAACTATCATAATGCTGGTGGCATAGTGTTAAATAAGTCCCTTGCTCTCTGAAACTCATCTGAAACAAATGTCGGGTTGTCTTTGTGAGCTTTGGTATAACTTGAAAACAGAACTGACATAACTACCATATTTTTCATTATTTCAGGAAAGAACCCATCTCCCATTTGGGACCGATTAGTTTTCAATAAGATTAAGGAGAAACTTGGAGGACGAGTTCGCTTGATGGTGTCAGGTGCTTCACCTTTATCACCTGATATATTGGATTTTTTGAAGATGTAAGCTTTTTATTATTGGTGTATTTTCTGCTAAAGAGGACATATTTTTTGAACAAAAATTATTTTCCTGGTCCAATCATGGATCACAACTTACAACTACTCAACAGTTGCTTTGGTGGTCGAGTTGCTGAGGGATATGGAATGACTGAGACCACTTGTGTAATAAGCTGTATGGATGAGGGTGACAACCTTTCTGGACATGTTGGCTCTCCTAATGCAGCATGTGGTGAGTAGCTAATGTGAGTTTAAGATTCATAAATTACTCTAGACCAATGGTTTTTGATATAATTGTGGGATAAAGATTTGTTGCGACTAACATGATCATAAAACGATTAAATCTTAATTATTTCTCTCCTTTTTCTCTCCCCTACCTTAGAGTTGCAAAATCTCACCATAAGTGGTCTATAGTGGTTTTCTTCCCTCCCTTGATTTTCTTTTGACTCTTAAAACTATAGTATTTTAAATGAGTTTGTAGTCGTTATTAATTATATCTTGGGTATGTATGTGAAACAAACGAAGAAGATTGTTTAGGTAGAATTACAAGTGTAGATGGAGAGAGAGTTGATATGAATAATAGGGTAAGAGAGTTGACTAAAGGTGATGATGATCTTCTTTATCTAACAAAAAATGAAAATATTTCAACACTTATTTCATTTTTTTCTTCTAATTCAAAGAATTTTAAATTTATCTGGCCAAAAAAATAAAGAATTTTAAATTCAGGTCCTATTCAGTTTCTTTTTTATTGTGAATTTTTGTGTATGTTAATAACAGTTTTGTTTTTCTGTTTCAGAGATAAAACTTGTTGATGTTCCAGAAATGAGCTACACATCCGAAGATCTGCCCCATCCTCGTGGAGAAATTTGTGTCAGGGGTCCCATTGTTTTCCAGGGCTATTTCAAAGATGAAGCTCAGACGTAAACACCTTGCTTGTTCTGTGGTTCTTTTAAACTAATTTTTGGCTTGTTATACTTAAATTACCTGGGTGTTGAATTCAATCAATCAGGAGAGAGGTGATTGACATGGATGGATGGCTCCACACTGGAGATATTGGGACGTGGTTGCCTGGTGGCCGTCTCAAAATTATTGATAGGTGAGAAAACTATGGGCTTTGTTTTAAAATAAAACATGGCTACTTAAATTATCATTTATAAATGC
The DNA here is from genome assembly GCA_037074495.1 of Acacia confusa. NCBI lineage: Eukaryota > Viridiplantae > Streptophyta > Magnoliopsida > Fabales > Fabaceae > Acacia > Acacia confusa. The sequence goes on from CM073505.1 coordinate 2,778,935, forward strand.
TAGCTCCCTTCTTAATCTTGTTGCTGCAAGTTTGCTGTGTTCATTGAGTCAACTTAAATGTCTCTTTTAGTGTAAAGTTGTTATCAATCATTTCTTAGTTTGGTGGGTGTTATTTTTAACAAGTTTAATAATACCTCTAGCTGACAGATGACTTTCATAAACGAGTCTTGGAAAAAATACACTAGCTCAATTTTGTTTTATTTTCCTTGATGACACAATGCCTTGTATTTAGATTTACTAATTTTTAGGATATGTTACATTGATTGCACTATGGATGTGTGGTTACGCACTAAAAGAAAAGATCCACAATAATTATATACGAGGGAAAGTTGGTGTAGCATCTATTGAAGAGAAAATGGAGAAAACTAATTAAGGTGGCGTCACATTTGCAAAAAAGGCTACTAGAGGCGGAGCCAATGAGAAAAATTGAGCAAATGGTCTTTAGCTTTGAAAAGATGTGGAGGGAGACCAAAAGAGCACATAAGAAATTGATTAAACATGAACTTTAGCTGAACAATATATCTGGAAAGTTGGTTGTCTATGGACTCCAACGGCACTTTGTGATTCATGTAACTAACCTTAGTTAGTAGGATAAGGCTTGTTATTATTGTTACTTATTGCTTGTGAAAAATATGATAACTGAGAGAGAACATTTAAATTTTCCTTTATCATCGTCCTCCAAAATACAAGCTGTGTTTACCCCAACTCGACTACTGAATACAGATTCCATACATGTGATTTCTGTTAGAGTTGGTGTCTGTATTATTCCTGGTTCTGCATCCCAGTATTTGTGAATATTGCAGATCTTCTCAGCATACCTATCACAATTATATTACATTTATCAAGCATATGAATAAAAGCTTTGCATTTTAAATATAGGAAAAAGAATATTTTTAAATTGGCACAAGGCGAGTACATTGCTCCAGAGAAGATCGAAAACCTATATGCCAAATGCAAATTTGTGGCACAGTGCTTTGTATATGGTGAGCAATTAAGGTCTTGCAACTTTAATATGTCTAGTTGTGCTCATCTATCCCCCTATCCCGCCTTATTCCCTCTCCTAGTTGCTAATGCTTAGTTTTCATTTTGTAGGTGATAGCTTTAATTCTTCTTTGGTTGCCATTATCTCCGTGGACCCTGATTCTTTGAAGTCATGGGCTAAGTCTGAAGACATCATGGTAATTTAACTAGTTTTTCTTTAAAAAATATTAATTCTTACACGCTTGCTCAGCACTGTTATCATATCTGCTGAGAGAGAAAATAAAATTATAATCTTTGCCTCTTACCTGTGCCATTGGCTTGTGTTCAAGTTGACTGTCATATTATAGGAGATCAAGCACAATTCGAATTGAGAACTAATGTTCAAAGGGTTGAAAGATATTTCACATATATTATATAAATTAGATACCACCAATGAATTTCTAAGGATTCTGGATTTTGCAAACTGAAGTTTTAATCTTGTGTTTGAAAATAAAGCAAAAGTGTTGCAATATCAATCAGGAATTTATTCCATCCGGACCTGATTTTTCACTTGCTGTTTTTATTATAGGAGCTAAGATGATTGAAAATAAAGCAAAGATGTTCTGCTCATATACATGTGTGTGCTTGTCACTCTTGATATTCGAATAAAACAGAAGCATCAGAACATTTTATTATCTGAATTATTCAAAAGAAAAGTGTCATAATCCTAGCTAATCAAATTAAAACCTTGTTTGGAAAAAAAGTATGATTTGGAATTATCAGTGAATGTAGAAATTGCATGTGTTCTTGCTTGCTTTTAGGCTGACATCTTGACCTCAGAACGCTAACTCACCTGCTGCCTCTCATTAAATTTACCTGATCGATGCTTATACATTTCCAACTTGATTTTTTTTATGGGCCTGGGGTGGCCCTTTTTAGTACTTTATTGCGGACTTGTGGTTCTAAAAAATATATGGCTTTTACATGAAAGATGGCTATTTTAATTTTAAATTAGTTTTCTGAGCATATTATATAAAATAAGGTACAAGTCTGTAAGTTAACACAGGCTTTTATGTAATGTGCTACTGTAGTCTGTGTACAAGCCTGTGTAAGTAGTATATTTTAAAAATGAAAATATGGATGCAGTCTGTGTTAAGATACAAGTTCAAGTAGTATATTTTATGCCAATCTCAAAATAAGGTAGGCCCATTTAATTTTAATGACAAGGGAGGAAAATTTTCTAATTTTATCAAACTTTCAGGTATCTAGTTTTTTTTTCGAGGTTGTAAGTTGTGACTCTCTGAGTTGTCATAATGATCTGCTTATTCCCTTATTTGTTGGGCATGCATGTAGTATAATGATTTAGCACAACTTTGCAATGATCCAAGAGCAAGGGCTGCTGTCTTGGCTGAAATGGATGCTATTGGAAGAGAATCTCAGGCAAGTGTATCAAAACTTGCTGTTATGTTACCCATCTTATAAATCTCAGTATTAATATTTAGACATTTGTAACTACTTTATGGCCTTCAGCTTAGAGGTTTCGAATTTGTAAAAGCTATCGCTTTGACACTGGAACCATTTACCATGGAGAACGGTTTGTTGACTCCAACATTCAAGGTAAGCCTTTGTCATCTAAGACTTGATAGTAATTTTCAATAACGAATGAAGTGATCTTCAGTCTTGGCAGTCCAAATTAATTTTTAATAGACATGAATAAGTTGTCAGATAGGCTCACATACTTGTTTTGTTTATTCTTAATTCTCAATTGATTTGGTATTCCTTTCTAAATTAGAGCTTCTGAAGAATATACATAAATAAATGTGTTCATTCATCTTTTCAGATTAAAAGGGCTCAAGCGAAACAATATTTTTCAGAAGCAATATCTAATATGTACAGTGAACTTGCCAGAGATTCATCATTGGAGTAGTAGCATCACGCAACTTATTGTTACACGATATTGTATTGTTTCACACAAATAATGCTCTCCTATTACATTGATTCTCTCGATAACAGTTCTTTAAATGTTCTTTACCCATGTTATTAAAACCAGACTGAACCGACTTGTTTGACTACAAAACCGTCAAACTAATCATATAGCCAGTTGAGTTCGACCGGTTCAATATTTATGTATTTATTTTTTATTTTAAAAATTCATATCTAATTCTACATATTTCCAAAATTACAAATTACGATCTTATGAAAAGTTTGAGATGTCTACTTTTTAATGCAAAAAGAATTACTCAAAAATATTATCATTTAATCATAAAAAATTATCAAATTTCAAAACTATTCTAAAAAATATTACCATTTAAGTTTACTTCTTCACCAGTCTAGTCCTGTATTAGATCTGGTTTAATTTCAATCTGACCTACTACCAAGATCAATTGGGGTTGGTCTTGGTTTAATAACCTTACTTTTCACAATAAAAAGCATTCAAATTTTATTTTGCAAGGTCTTCAGACTTAATATCAAGAAGCATGTTGGGTGTTCAATCACATAACTACCAAACTAAATATTCAAGATATGATAGTTAGAATGAGTGATTCATTTATGCCTTGTTTTGAATTAGAACGGTGGGGGAATTCTGATTAAAAGAGCCTAGTTTAAGTTCGGAATAGCTGGCTAAGTATTCAAGATATGGCGATTAGAATGAGTGATTCAATATTTTTTATGCCTAGTTTTGAATTAGAATGGTGGGGGAATTTTGATTAAAAGAGCTTGGTTTAAGTTTGGAATAGCTGCCTAAGAACTAGAGAGTTTGATTAAAAGAGCTTGGTTTAAGTTTCGAATAGCTGGCTATCAAGAACTAGAGAGTTTATAATAGAAGTATGAGAGAGCCAAACAAAAATATAAAAAATAATTGTATTATGCCTCTGAGTTTGTGTACAATCCTTAATGTGAACTTAGAGCAACAAACCTTTATTAATATTCTGATATAATTTTCTGTCAAAATATGGACCATTCTTTCGTACTTGTACATATATAGGATTAAATATCATTTTTGCCATAGAAGTTTACTCAAAAGAAAACTGGTCATCAGAAAGTTTTTTTTTGGTGTCATTTTTACTCCGGAAGTTTAAAAACAGCGTAAATATGCCCTAAAAATTTACAAAGAAGAGCAACAGTTCAACCGTTAAGATCAATCGATGGACAAGATTGCTACGATTTTTAAACTTTCGGGGCAAAGTGAAACCAAGAAAAGTTTTAGGTGAATAGTGCTCCTTAAGGTAAACTTCCATGGCAAAAATAGTATTTAACCAACAAATAAATTACTCTTTTCATATTAAAAGGCCTCAGTGAAACAATGCTTTTCAGAAAAAATATTTAATATGTAATATCAAAGATTCATCCTTGAAGTAGTAGTATCATTCAAATTTCATTTGGCAAGGCCTCGAATGAGTGATTCAATATTTTTTTTGCTGGGGAATTTAGACTAAAGGTTCAAGTTCGAAGCCTAAGTTGGGAATATTTTGAAGTCGTGCTAGAGCTTTTATTACCACAAAAGCAATTGGAAACTAATAGACAAGTATCAGAAAACCAAACAGAATATAATATAAAAGTATCAAAAAGCCAAACTGTTATAAATATATTTATTGTGTAGATGTTTATTGCATAGTAACCCTTGAAGGTCTATAAATAGAGATCTTATGTAAACATTTGGAATACACTTAAATGAGAATCTATTTCATCTCTCTACAATTCTCTCTAGATTTTCTTTAGTTTTATTATACGTTATCAGCACGATTGTTGATTTCTTCTTCTCATTCTCCGGAGCAACTGACCTCACCATCACTCTGATTCATTCATCATTCCCATTCACTTCTCCAACCCTTCTGGGTTCTTCTTGCTGCAGTACTGTATCCAGTGCTGAATCTTATATCGTCGTTGACATCTTGTTCCTCTTGCCCAAGATCATCTCAATCTACCTCTTTTTCGGATTGTGCGGCTTGCTTTGATATTGCCACTGCACAGATACGGAATTGCTCCGCCAGAACCAACGGTGCTCGCGTCATCTATGACGGTTGCTTCCTCAGGCTGTTTTCATGGCCCAGGCTCGATGATGATGCAGCCACCGTCGGTGTGTCTTCCCCGGAGGAGATGGACTTCAGGATTGGAAAGGGACCTGGAGAAATTTAATACCTTCTTTGTCGAGAAGGACGAAGAGTGTATTATTAGATTGAATGAAGTGCCAGAGAGGGTCCACACGTTTTCTCCAATTATTTAGACTCCAGCGTTTTTGACTTGAAGCTATCATGTGTTATGAATCGGCCTTATCAATCAATGAATGCCTGCAAGATGACATACGAGCAGGTTAGTAATATTGATTTTAATATATTATATTATTTAATATTAAATATATATAAAAAAAGACAATAATTTTGATACCCCACAAACTTAATTTATTATCACAAATTTTGTCTTAAAGAATATGGTTGAAGAACACGGAGTTCCTCTCATTTGTCACCAGTTTTTCTCTGAATGATGTTAAATAGTACATATTACTGTCATAATTAATACGTTGTATGTTACAAGTTGCATGCGTATGTGTTTGCTAAGATAAAATTAAGGGTGAGTTGTTGGATAGTATGGGTCTTATATGTGGGGAAAAGGTGTGCCAAAAGACAAGAAGCATGTGAATGTATAGGAAATATGCTTATCAACCGAAATGATTAAATAGAGAAATGAGTTGTCAAGCATGAAACGAAAATCAAGGAGAAAAGAAAACACATGGTCCCACACTAATTGAGTTAAATACGTAATATTATTATTAAATACTTTCTTTATAATAATATTTATAATTTAAGAATTTGTTGTGTGAGCCTATGAATGCACAATTTTTTTATTTTTCACTCATTGTAAAATAATGAATCTTTTTGTTATTATTATTATTATTACTTCATGAATATAAAATTGTGAAAGGTCATATATATCAATCTTATATATATATATATATATATATATATATATATATATATATATATATATATTTATATTATGCATAAATATATTAAAACTTGCAGATGCTGTACATAAGCATATTAAAAAAAAATCATATGCTTTGAAGGTAGTGTGTTGTTAAATATTTTATGCCATTTATATTATTATTATTGTTGTTGTTGTTGTTGTTGTTGTTGTTTAATCTATTTGTCTAACCGAAGAAAGCAAAGCAAGACACTTTGATTCAGGTATGCTCTAATTAAATCTCTAGATTTAATTTTTTTTAATTGTTTTAATTTAATTTGAGATTTATTATTGTTACTAATTTTATTAATATATCATGAGATCAAAATGCCAGAGAGATATGAGGCATAAATTGGCATATGACTATGAGGAGGCATAAATTGACTTTAGACCAAAAGGCAAGTTAGCCTTAAGCCAAGAGGCAAGTTAGCCTGAAGCCAAAAGATAAATTATGAAACAAGGCTTGATTCATAAATTTTATATGCCATAAGTTGTATAAAGACCTCAAAATTGTATATTTGGCATTAAATACTCCCTTAAATTATGAGACAAGGGATTGTATGATCATAATTGATATTATAAATAAATATATCCAATTTACTATTGCAGTAGCATATTGTGATAAATTCAAGAAATATTGTGGATTAATTTCTTGTTATGATCAAACAAATCAGTGAATTATGGATCATGAATTTATATCCAACTTCATTCTTAGAAGTGAATGAAGTAATTAATGAAATTGTGATTATGATTGTTTTACTATTATTTTGTATTTTCTATGTTTATAACAATTTTTGTGAATGCGAGAACGGAATATTTATAAATGAAATAATTAAACAAAAGACCATATTATTTCAACAAAGTTTAATAGCAAGTGGCTCAACTCCATTACAAAGCTTAATCATCTCATTATGAAAATGTTTAATGTTATCTTCTTTTGCTTTTCTTGAGATGGGATCAAGATGAGGTAAAGCTCTTCGTAATATCGAGATTTGCCTCATAAGTTTTTGAAGCTTTTTGTAAGGCCACTCTGTTAACCCTCCTTCTTTATAAATTTTTTGAATGGTGTGAGTACTCATATTTAATTGTTTACTCGCATCATCAAGGGTTAAATGAAAATAATTACTTAAATCATGGAGCGTTGTTCTTTTTATTCTTTCTCGTTGCTCCATTGTTAATTTATATAATTCACCCTGATTAAGGGATGAAGTATCATATGGAATATTAACCGCGGGCTGTTTTCCTTTATCTAATGGATTTTTAATGTTGATTTGAAATGAACTCCCGCGGAGTTCATTTGGGTTTTTAGCCCATTCCGAACCAACATAAAGAACCTCATGATAGTCCAATACAGGATCACGCATCAAGTTATATCCTGATGCTTGTAAATCTATACAATACTGTGTGAGAAAATGTTTGATTTCTCCAAAATTTTTATTTGTAAAATCAAACATTGGAAGTCTGTCAGTATTGTAAGATTTATCCTGTACATTTTCATATAAAACAGCATGAGAAATCATACCTATCCTCCTCCTGTGAACTTCAAGTCTATGATACTGAAGTCCGTTGGTATGTATGATCTCCCGTAAAACATGACAGCAACTACATTCCAATAAGCTAGTAGTTGCTAACTGGCTGGTAGTCACTAGCTGACTGGTTGTAGCTGGCTGGCTGGTTATTGTTGGTTTGATGGTTGTTGCTGGCTGGCTAATCATTGCTTGCTGGCTGATCGTTATTGGCTGGCTGATTGTCGTCACTATTGGCTGAACTAGATTGGTAGACTCCATCAGTTCTGCCATAGTTCTACACCTCTTAACAGGCCTCCTTGATGAACCTGCTTCAGTTGTACCTTCAATCCTTGTAGATTGAAGAAGAACATTTGTTCTTGGGGGAGAAGAAGGAACATTTGAAGCAGAAGGAGGGATAAACATCTCAGAAGGAGGAATAAACGTGTCTAAAGGATCAGAAAATAGTAAAGAAGAAAATAACAAAATTGTCTGATCATCATACAACGAAGCATCAAGTAATACTGTGTTGGATGTATCAGAAACCGGGATAAAATTGCTTGGTCCAGCCATGGCAATAGAATTTAGAGAAATATGTGTGAGTATTTGGTAGTTGATATTATCAGATGTTTGAGCGTTTGTGAGGCATGTTCGTTTGCCTTCTTCTATTTATAGCCGAATTAAATCCTATTGAATCTTTGTAGATATGCGCAGTCCTGTTGAATCTCTACAGATTTGCTCCCTATAAAGCTCTTGCGTAGAACCTTTTCAAGAGCCTTTTTGACTTTAAATGCATACGACAAATCTGTAATGTCACGCCTGTGATGCAATATCGCGCCTATGATTCCACAGTGTTGCGCTCGTGAATATTTTTATAGGATCGATGATTTTGATGTTTTAGATGATTTTATATATTTGATTATCGTTCCTAGAAAATGGAAATTTTGTTACCAAAAGTAACAAAATAATGCATTTGTGGAATTTTAGTGATATCTGTAGAAATAGATATCATATATGGAATATTGTATGGAAGTTACATGTATTGATTTTAATGGACTCACACTTGAGGGGGAGATTGATATATATATATATATATATATATATATATATATATATATATATATATATATCAAGTGTGAGTGTTTGTATTAATCATCTATGAAAGTTTGTTTGTTAATTTGTGAATGTTTGTGTGTTGATTCCCCGGAATGGATATTAAATTTGATGATAAATTATATGGAAAGTTGGCATGACTCGTTTGATCATCCGAGTCGTATAGCTGCATGTTCTCAAATAAAAATGATTATGAAAATATTATTGGAAATAGATCTCTGGAAATATATCAAATTGAAAGTTTACATATGAGATTATAAATCTACAAAGTTTGCAGTGATGTTTGCAACCAGAAATTTGCAATATATTATGCGCGCAATTTCCAGATTGAATGATCCAGAAAGTATATGAGGTTATGAGAACATTATTTATATGTGTAGATTTGCAGCGATTATATAAGCCAACAAAATTCTCCCCGTAAAATTGGTTTTTAGTCAGAAGCCAGATAAATTCCATTTTAAAAATTTTGAATGTGCAATGATTATTAATCCACTACAATGTACATAGATGGATATACAAAGAAAGTTGAGATAAATGTTGTATTAGCACATCCTTCTTGTTTATATCTAAACGAAACAAAATGATGTTTCTAGAGGATACTAATAGATTTAGAAGACTTATACTGCATGATTTAATGAGGGGGAGAAAAATAAGCAAATTGGGTAAAGAGATTAACTGGAATGAATTATCATTGGCTCATATTGATCCTCGTACAAAGAAATGTGCACTAAAAGTTCAAAAGATAATTCATTTGCAGAGTTTAGCTAATCGAATGCCAGAAGCATTTATTGACTTAAAGAAAGTGACAAAGTCACATGTCCCAACTACAAATGCTCCTATATGAATTATTATAAAGCACGCCTAAAGCGTTGTAGGTCCATCGGTTTTAAAGATAAAAATCCTTGAAAGAGAAAAGGAGCTATAAAAAATATAGATGATCAAGTCGAGGATAATTAAGAAAAGTTATGAGCTCTAGAAGAGCCATCTCCAATAGAGATAAAGTTATCTCCTGTAGAGTTATTATCTCCAAGAGAATATTATGGTCCTAGAAGAGACCTAGGTACCTAATATATGTGAATATAATGAGATCTCAATAAATTATAAATGAAATCCGATGGGACCGAAAAATAAAGTCAACGTTGACGATATTTATGTTTATATGATAGCATATGCCGTAATGAATGATAATGATGATCATGTGCCACAATATATTAATGTGTGCCAGAAGCACATGTTCCCGAAGGACGTAAGGCGTCAGAAGCATATGTCCTCGAAGGACTAAATATGCCAGAAATATAAGTCCCTGAAGGACTCAAGATGCTAAACATCAAATTCTCGAGAATAATCAATTAAATGAGTTCATATATAGCATGAAGCATTTATCGTGCATGTGACATCATTATCTGAATAAACATTTATTAAAGTTTTATATGCACATGTATATTTATGAAAAGATTATTATGATTTTACTTGAAAGATTTAGATCTTGCAGGTATATAATGAACAATCAGACTGGATGTTTCTATATATGTTCCATAGCGAACAATAGTTGATGACAAAAAGGATGATATGCTCAGAAGAACATTGAAAATAATGTAATCATCAGGGGGAGCAAATATGATGTAATCAAGAGGGGGAGATGATAGATGATACACGCTGTACTCTTTTTCCCTTATCTATGTTTTGTCCCACTGGGTTTTCCTAGAAAGGTTTTTAACGAGGCAACATTGGATAGTATATCAATGGATGATGTACTCTTTTCTTTGGCTAGGTTTTTATCCCACCGGGTTTTTCCTAGTTAAAGTTTTTAATGAGACACATTCATAATAAACATCCAAGGGGAGTGTTATGAATATATTTATTGTGTGGATGTTTATTGCATAGTAACCCTTGAAGGTCTATAAATAGAGACCTTATGTAAACATTTGGAATACACTTAAATGAGAATCTATTTTATCTCTCTACAATTCTCTCTGACTTCTCTCTAGATTTTCTTCAGTTTTATTATACAAACAATAATATAAGTCTAATACTTTGTTATAATTTTTAAACAATACATGAGCAATACAGTGCCACGGATACCTCAATAGTCTAAACCGTAACATGGAAATTTGTCTACATGCATATGAAGACAGTTGGGTTGGGTTGGGTTTCTCTCATCATCCCTCATAAATCTTTAAATCACATCAATCCAATCAATATAATACTATTTTAACTTTTTTTTCATTTTTTTAATCAGTGGCCTAGATGAGGCCAATGAGAAAAAAAGAGAAAAAGATAAGAAGAAAATCTCCTACCGTTAAGCTAAGCTATTAAAATCATGATTTGGGTACACAATAGAGAAGTTTAAGAGTATGCTTGATAGATTATACGAGCAAACAAGAGCATTTGAAAATATAAATATATGTGATGGTTGATGAATCAAAATGGCCATATTGTAAGTCTTACCAAAGATTCACCCAATAAATTTGTTCATCTTTTTTTTTTTTTTTTTTTGTGTGCAAGCCGATATTGTAACTCTTGGTTCTGGATATTGCACGAGGAGCACAAGCTCAAGCTCGTTTAGATTAAAAGTTCAGGTTTGGAATATTTGACAGTATCAAGCGTTTAAGAGTTCATAAACAAGAGCAATTGAATACTACTCCTCGTGCAATATTATTCCAAAGACCTAAACAAAAAAATAGTAAACAAGTACCAAAGACCTAAACAAAAAAATTAAGGATAATTGTATTATTCCTTATAGAATTAGAAGCCCGCAATTAGACATTAAGCCCAATAGGCCCACATTTCTTTATACTGGACTAATTATTATCATTGGCCTATTTGGAGAAAGCTTTAAGCAGTTTTAAATCAGAAAAAAATAGCAATAGAAAAAAGCATAAAGTGGAGTATTTGCGTAGAATTCTAAATCCACTGGCCTTTTTAAAAAAAGCTCTTAAAATTTAGTTAATTCACAGGATAACTTTTAGAAAAAAGTTTTCAGTTTTTTAATGTGAGCTCCGCTACTTTTATCACTATCAATTAAAACACAAATTATATTTACAATTATACTTTTTTTTTCCTATCGAATTTTTGTAAAAGTCAGATAAAAAATTAGTCACAACTAACAACACTAACCAAAACAGGCCATTCTAGATTATTCTATAGCTTGTAAACGTGTCTCCTTGTCTATCATGGTACTTGTCTGGTATTAGAGTGCCAAACAAAAATATAGAAAACAATTGTATTATTCCTCCATGAGAGTTTATGTACAGTTCATCTTCTATATAGGGGATGGAAGACACGTATGCAAGTTATAAAAAGATCTAAAATGACAACAATTAGTACAATATATATATATATATATATATATATATATATATATATATATATATATATATATATATATAAAATGCGAGCGCTTAATGTCTAATTGTGGGCTTCAATAGAAACCATTGTTTTATTTTAGCTTTATATAATATGTAATTATTAAAAATATTTTATTAAAATATGAAAGTGCAGTAAAAATTAAGATGATGGAAGAAATTAAGGCAATTTTATCATGAAAACCAACGTTTAAATGAAATATGAAAAATACAAGAAAATTAAGAAGAGATGATAATTATTAGTCAATTTGAATATTTCATATGTGTGATTATTACTTATATGCATTAAATTTAAATTTAAATATATTTTTTTAATCAAAATTTAAATGCATGTATTGCAATAAAATTACATAGCATAAAATATGAAAGATAAATCTTAATTTTGTTTTGAGAATTTTGAACATTTACGCAATTAAAATTGTTTATGATGATTCAAAATTTACAATGAATAGTTTATAAATAAATGAGGGTATGAAAAATATTTCTTTCCTTCTCGTTCAGAGAAGGATAGTTGAAAAACTTATTCTCACATTATGGAAGGTGGGATCCACTGATGCATTCCCAAATTATTTATCCAGATACCCTTCGTGGTTAAGCTTCTCATGCTTACTATAATTGATATGGCTGTTCGTTTATGATAAGGATTTAGTAGTTGATAAAGAATTTGTATTGTTTTGGAGGTATCAAAGACGTTTTAAAATTGGGTGGGATGATATTAAGATAATCTTTAAAGGTTGCAAATCCTTGTTTTCTTAATTAAAAACTAAAATTATATAATTGAGGGTGACATATTGTTTCTGCAGTAAAAACAGAAATATTAAACCCAATCCATAAACCAATATTTGTCCCCAAAATTTTTAATCTCAAAGCTAAAACCACTCCAAATGACGTTAAAACACTCTTTAGGAGTTACTGATAAAAGATATAAAGTATACTAAAAAATTTACAATACTATATAATAAAGTTTCTAAACGTAATTTAATAATATAAAAAATCACAAATAGTATATTTAATAACAATTAATAAATAATAAATAAGATAATAATAATAACAGGACACTAAAATCTAATTTTACTCTAAATAATTTATAAGTAAAATATTCTGACTTCTAATTCTTAATCCCTAAAGAGTCATTCTTCCTAGTTCTTATTATAAGAAACTGTGCACCATCCCATCAATTAAATCATTTAAATTTGTTTGAAGATGAAAAACATTTATAAATTTACCCGTGTTCAAAAAGCCAAAAAAAAAAAAATCATATCAAACTAATAACAATTATTTATTCATTTCGAAAAATGTCATGTATTAATAAGGACAGATGGTAGTGATGTTTTTAAAATGGTAGTGGTAATGAAGGAAGTGGGTCTGTCTGGACTGTGGAGACTGGAGACAGAGTAATTAAAAAGTGAAGCTTCGTAAAGCCGGTAGCTCTGAAACAGTCTTGAGATGTAGTAGTTCACTACCTAACGGGACACGGCCGTAAGTCCACATCAGAAAGACCAAGAGATTAGATTCCCTGCATTGACATATCGTAATTTTATGTCAAATATTTCACAGAACAGGATCTGACCGTTGATCGTAAATAGTAACTGTCTTGACTTCAAGACGTGTCCACGAAGTCTAGAGTCTTATCATAGTCTTGCCGTTTAAGAGCATTACCCTGAACAAATTTTCTATCATCCCTAGCTTCCTTCCCTGCACCTTGGCTCCTAGCTGCTCGATCAGGAACCTGGAATTGACTGTCACAGAGCACCATCACTAGGGGAAACGACGAAATTAGAAATCACGACTCTATGCGCTCAGCTGATTTTGTCAATTCCTTCCCTTCCTCTTTGTGGAAGAAAATTCCATTTACCGTGATATATGGTTAGATGATATTGAATCTGCAATTTTATGCCAAATCTGAAACTTGAAGCTCTGTGATGCGGGATTTGGGATTCTAGGGGTTTTAGAGTTCAATTTTTGACGATGTTGTCTAACCATTTTCAAAACGGCATCGAAACGGCGAAGCATGTTTGGTCGCGGATTCCGAACGGGGAAGATTTGCAGTATATCGATGATGCTGTTGGCCTCTTGAAGAAGAGCGATGGAAGCGGTGTTGAGAGTCTTGACTACGAAGTCATAGAGAATTATGCTTACCGAGAAGAACAGGTTTTCTCTTAGTTATAAATTATGCTTAGATTTATCGGACTCTTTTTTGGGGGCTTAATACAACGATTTTGAGCTTTGCTTTGATATGTGTAGGCGCAAAGAGGGAAGCTATATGTGAGCTACTTACTGGTGGTGAAATGGTTCTTTGCCTTGCTCATTGGCATCGGTATTATTCGACTTACATGCGAATGCCGGTTGGATTTCAACGCACATTTTGTTTCACCATTAATTCTGATCAGGGATAGCCATTTGTGTCTGAAAGTTTTCCCCTCAAACTCCTGTGCTTTTGCTGATAGTAGTGATGCGTATATAGTGTAATTGCTTACTTCCCACATCCATGGGATTTGTGGATTTGCATCATTTTTGGAAGAAGTTTTGGCTACTGAACTCAAAACGAACGTGGAAAATGATATGGAGACTGAATTACTTTTCATCATTTAATGATTGATACACTTATTCGACTCTCTTCCTCAATTGGTGACACACAAATAGGAAGGCTTACATTTGGAACTAGCAATTGATATATGAAAGTTCTACATTGCAGGAAAAAAAAATAGTCTGCGTGAAAGCTTAGCTCAAAACTGCACTCATACTTCTTTTATATTAACGGTTACCTCTTTTATAACTTTTCATTTTTCATCATATTTTCGTTTTTCTCTGGTTTCTTGCAGGTACCGGACTTGCTGCCGTTTTTATTAATATTTCTGTTGAGAACTTTGCTGGCTGGAAGTACTCATTGACATTTAATATAATCCAAAAATCATATGTGGCTGGTTTCATTGTATATGCCCTTATCAACTTGGCTTTGGTCTATTCCTCTGTATATATTATCACACAATTTGCACCAGCAGCAGCTGGATCTGGTATTCCTGAAATCAAGGGTTACCTGAATGGTAAGTTCAAGTGTTTCTGGGTATGTGATCATTCAGTTTCAACAAGTTTCACATGCACTGAGAACTGATTCTCTTTTATGTGTAGGAATTGATGTTCATGGCATCCTTCTTTTCAGAACCTTGATTGGAAAGGTTAGATCGATCATAATGTCCTTCCTCTTCAGTTAGTATTTTGTGTCTGCCACTTAATTTCCAGATTCTTCTTGCTTTTACAGATTTTTGGTAGCATTGGTTCAGTGGGAGGCGGCCTTGCTTTGGGTAAAGAAGGTCCTCTTGTTCATACTGGTGCATGTATTGCTTCTCTGCTTGGACAGGTAAGCATATACAACTAAGTCTTGTATTTTTGTTATTCGAATTTCTTCCTTTTCTTTTTTTCATCCTACTGAGATGAGTGGGTTAAGAAGTCCCGTGATGTTAGTATCCATTAGTATATTAAAGGTTGGGTAGTCAGATATTGAACTCATGATATGGTGCATGCATTTTAAATCCCTGAATGTTTGGAGCATGAATTTTTGTCGTTTTGTGGTTCTGTTGACTGTTAGTGAGCTAATGCACCCTCCAAGAAGAGACAGGAACTATGGGAAGATTGAAAAGAAAACAGATTTATGGAGACTTGATTTTATTCAATTAATTAAACTTCATAAATTCAGACAAGTGCAAGTTATTCATTGTTACTGTCTCTGTTGTATTTTGTCTTAAGTGACATAATTCACTTAAGAACTAACTCTCTTTAGCTCCTATAAGAAAGCATGGTTTGTCCAGAATTCCTAATAAGCTTGTAAATTTGAATTTAAAATTATAATTTGGTGTTGAATTTTTGGTATCTGACTTATTCAACGTTTTATTATCAAAAGAAAAGTGCAACAAATTGAATAAAGATTTAACTATAATCTATCCATTTAAAATAGAAATTTCTTGCATGCTGTATTTGGGGTTTTAACAGTAAACGTTAGATCGAGTATATATAATTTTTTTTTTTAAAAAAATTCAATTAATTAAATTTATTTGACTATACCTATAAGTCTATAAAAATGATTTAATGAGAATAAATATCACAAGGATTTTATGTGCTCAAGGGCAGATTGTGTGGTCTAGCGGCAGCTACTCAATACAATAATTTCAGAGAATCAAATCTTTGAATTTTCTGGGTGTTTTTGGCTTCCTTTCTTTCCTTAAGGTTGCTCATGAGATGTAAATCAACTGTATAGTCTACTTCCACTTTAAGCTACAGCTCTTCTTATTCCACCGGCATGCAACTACAAGTCAACACTAGTTTCATAATATTGTCTCTTGAGCAGTCAAAGACTCAAAGTGCTTGGCTGTATTAACAGTTTTAGTTACGTTATCTTCATGGTCCATGGCTGCATTCATTATTATAGTAAAAACACTAAAAAATTAGGGTGCTGAGGCCTGTGCCATTTGCTTGTGGATATTTCTATAAAGTATCCACGTTCTAATGTGGGTTGTATTAAAATCCATTATCCATCATCCCAAGGGACTTTTACCATGTGAAGATGAACTTCCAATGATATGCATGTACATGTTTGCCTACATGCATCCAATTGAAATAATCTTTTGATGTCATTATGTCTTGAGCAGGGTGGATCCACGAAATATCATCTAAGTTCGAGGTGGTTTCAAGTATTCGAAAGTGATCGAGACCGCCGTGATCTTGTAACTTTCCTGTTCCTTTTAATCTACTAACAAGCAATAATAACTGAGTAGAGCACAGAATGAACTTTATTTTGGTTCCATGTTTTACCTCTCTCGAGCAATCTTAATCCTGCCCCAATCTCTTTTAAACAAAAGACAAAGAAAATTCTCATGTCCATTTTTATAATTTTTGAAAAGGTAACCTGTGGGTGTGCAGCTGGAGTTGCAGCTGCATTTAGAGCTCCAGTTGGTGGTGTATTGTTTGCATTGGAAGAGGTTACATCATGGTAGGAATTTAATATGCTCATATAACTGTATTTTCCATGGCAGTAGAGATAGTATATCTATATTATTGCGTATTTAACTTTGTAGACCTATACCTAATCCATTGGTTGTTTGTATGCATATGTATCTCTTTGGAAGAAGATACTGAGTCATTATATGCATTTGCCTGTGTTAGAATTGTATTTGTTATTTTGTGCATTACTTGGTTTCCTGTGCTCTTGAAGGTGGAGGAGTCAACTGATGTGGCGGGTCTTCTTCACATCTGCTGTTGTGGCTGTTGTGGTGCGTACTGCGATGGGGTGGTGTAAGGATGAGAGGTGTGGACATTTTGGATCAGGTGGATTCATAATATGGGATGTATCAGAGTTAAGATCCAAGCTTTGTCCTTCTTAGCTGTCAATTCAGGATTTAAGTTTTTGCCTTTTCTTTACACCCTTGACTGATTTTATTTTTATAGTGGTCAAGAGGATTATTCCTTCGTGGAGCTGTTACCAATGGCTATTATTGGGGTTATTGGAGGTTTGCTAGGTAATATTATATATCTTCGTTTTCTCCTGAATCTTATATTGAACCTCACTTGGTTGATTTACTCTAACGCCCATGATTTCAGGAGCTTTGTTTAACCAACTTACTCGCTATATTACTTCTTGGCGTCGCAATTATCTGCACAAAAAAGGGATCCGTGTCAAGGTATGCTGTTAAATTCTGATTGATCATAATGTTGCCATCTGCCCCTTCTTCAATATAAATAAAATAAAAGGAAGAGAGGGGGATAAAGAAGGCGACAAAAGTGGTTATTTTGATATATTCTTGTTAATTCTACAAGTACCAAAGTTTCTCTCGATTCCTTACATTTTCCCCCTTATTTCTTTCTCATGTACAGATTGTTGAAGCATGCCTTATCTCACTGTTAACATCAGTTATTTCATTTTGCTTACCGCTTCTCAGAAAATGTAGTCCTTGCCCTGAATCTGATCCTGACTGTCCTCGGCCTCCTGGGATGTATGGGAATTATGTCAATGTAAGACCATGGGATCCTGTCCCTTGATTTTAATTGGTTCTATATAATTTTATGATGTGCTTGGTTTTCTTAATTATAAGTTTCCATTTTGATCTTGTGTTTATGATGATTTTTGATTACATACTTGAATCTAGGATGATGTGAAATATAAGAGTTACATGGTATATGTATAGTTTGTAGTTGTAAGGAAACAAACCCTTCCGTTTGAAGCATACAAGCGTTTTTCCCTGAAAGCCAACTAGCACAACTTCTTCATATCCTGTATTAGATTGCATTCTCTGTTCTGTTTATCTAATGCTTCTCTTTGCAAGAACCTTCAACCTCTTCCACCAGCAAGAGATGTTTGGTTATATTTTCACTTGGATTTAATTGGTCCTCGTGGATTCAGCTAGATTTTTTCCTTCTTCTTGCAGTTCTTTTGTAGCAAAGAAAAGGAATACAATGATCTTGCTACCATTTTCTTTAATACCCAGGTTTGAAATGAGTATCTAAAAATCTTTGTTACTCATTATTCATTTATAGTTCCTTCAATAAATTGAGTTACTTTTCTATGTTTCAGGATGATGCCATAAGGAACTTGTTCAGTGCAAAAACAATACATGAGTTCAGCGCCCAAAGTTTATTAACCTTTTTGGTACCGCATTCTTTACTTACTGTTTGAATTTTTCGCACATTGGATCTTTTACCTGTAATGTTTCTTCATATTATAGTTAAATTAAACTGTTTTGTGGTAGTTACTCCCATTGGGAGTCATGTCTAACTTTTATGTAATTTATTTAGCTATAATATAGATATCAACTCCCAATTTTTCTCCTTAGTTTGCAAGTTGGGAGGTTTGAATGATATAACATATGTTCCTCTGCTTGCAACCCTTCCCTTCTATTTGCAATATATAAATGCGTTAATTAACTTAAGTCATGTTTTCCATCTTGCCAGAAAAGAAGATAATTTTTTTTTTTTGGGGGAAGGGGGGGGGGGTGAGGTTGAAATCCAGCCAGAAGAAGTACGCTTAGTTGGAGATATATTTTTCTAGATTGCAGGACTGCACTTTCTGACGATAATAATAGCACAAATAAAGGAATTTTGTTTCATTTTTCATAGGAGTCTGTTCCCTTGCAAGACATGAATAAATATGGTGGGCCTTGTTGACCGAGTTTCTGATAAGGACTTCCAATTGATGTTTTATCTTCACGTTTTTATACCATATAGGGAGTAAAAACTTGTGAGTTGTACTTCATTTCCCCCCATTTTGATCATTTTCTCCATTATGTGGCAGGTTATGTTTTATGCTTTAGCCGTGGTGACATTTGGTACTGCTGTTCCAGCTGGTCAGTTTGTTCCTGGAATCATGATAGGATCAACATATGGGCGTCTAGTTGGCATGCTTGTTGTAAGACATTACAAAAAGCTCAATATTGAGGAGGGAACGTGAGTATATTGCTTGTTGGCTATTCTTTGCAAGTCGTGATTAACTATATCTGTTTCATGTATACCATATAGGCATATACAGGCATTTAGGTTTGTTCATAGAATCCTTTGTTAATCAACTGATGAATCCTGTGTCTTATTTTTTGGATAATGCATGTTCCCTTCTTTGTCTTTTCCATTTCGTTTATGGTGTCTCAAAATTAAGATATTCCCTCTTTGAAGATCTGACCATCAATGGAATAAGAGTTTGCCACCTTTTTTTTGAGCCAACAGTGTATTATTTTACTATCCTATTTGGCTTTTTTATCTTGTTTGTTTCTCTCTTGACCTGCTTAAAAGTTGCTAAAAAAATGGGAGAAATGGGAAAATTTTCTCAACGTGAAATGAGAAGGATGGCTACTAAAAAAATAGTTCCAATTTAGGATTATGTTATTCAGGTGGTCACCCCTATAACATGAAACTCTTGCATTGATATTGGACCCTTCCTAGTGAAGGCTGGAGATATATAGTCAATGTGTAATCTATAACAACTAATGAAGAAGCTATGACTGCTAGTCATGTGGAGGTGATAAATGGGTCAAGAATTTATATTTATGATTTATAAAGCCTTTTAAAGACTGGGAAATTGATTTGATTGATGCTTCATTTAGCAATGTCTGTATAATTATTAGAGATGAGACCGCTGTGCTGCATATTTGATTTAAAGCCCTTTTAGATTATATCATGCCTTTTGACTTTGGTTCAGAGGAGACTTTATTCTCCAATTCTGAACTCTGTTCTGCTCGCTATCTCTCTATGATTACATACATGAGATATCTGTTACTAAACTGCACCACATGATTGAGTTTTTAAGAAAATTTCCTCATATTTTTTTTTTATTGAAGAACACAGTTGCAAACATTTAAGAAACTTTATGGTCTCGTCCTAAAATTTTCTTCTGATAAAAAAAAATGATGCTTAAATTGGGAGGAGAACAGCTATTATGGTTGAAAAATGCAAATCACTACACCTACTTCCATTGTACTTCTGCTATTTATACTTTTATATGAAAAATGCATACAACTTTTTGCTGTTGGTGCCTCTTACTGTTTAGAATGATGTGCTACATTACTGCACCTTTTATCGTTCCTGAAATGTGCATGTGATAATTTTCCCCAGCTATGCTCTGCTGGGAGCTGCTTCTTTTCTTGGAGGTTCAATGCGGATGACAGTGTCTCTCTGTGTCATTATGGTTGAAATCACAAACAACTTAAAGTTTTTGCCTCTTATTATGCTTGTTCTTCTTATATCAAAGGTATGTGCGTAAACATTTTCTTCTCAACCGAAAGTCAGAAATGTCATTTTTAATACATTGAATTTGTAACACTACAGGCTGTTGGTGATGCTTTTAATGAGGGTCTCTATGAAGAGCAGGCACAACTGAGGGGTATTCCATTACTGGCACCAAGGCCCAAATATGTTATGCGGAACATGACAGCAAGGGAGGCCTGTGGGAGTGGAATGGTGATTTTGGTTTCTGTTAAGAAATTGCATATTAATATTAGCTGGTGTCAAATGTCAACTAGTCTATGCTTTTTGGTTGTTAGTATTTCCAACCTTGGAACCATTTAGAACATAGCAAGTAATGTTTGGACCACCTAAATTTGAAATATGGGTCCATTCCTGATCTATCCAAACATCACCGACTTGGGCTTGTTAGGTTTTTTTTTTTTTTTTTTTTTGGGGGGGGGGGGATATTATCCAGGAAAATTGAGATAAATGTCTTGGTCTAGTTATTGGGGGCATCGGACTATAAAGAAAGGGGAGAAAGAGAAGTTTTTTGTTAGGCCTTTTCTGTATGCTTTACTTTCACTCTTTCAGCAGCTTTGTCAATGTAGTCACGTCAAGAAAAAGCACTGGTCAACAAAATGCCACCTTTCTACATTTAGCCATTAAATTATTATATTTGTGAAAGCCAACATTTGTGAATGAAGGGCTCCCCCCTAATTGGACTGTGCTCTGCACGCTTCTTGCCTTAACTTTTTTAGCAACTGATTGTATTATTGGTTGTGTGTTGCAGGTGGTCTCCTTCCCCCGTGTTGTTAAGGTTGCAGATGTAGTTTCTATTCTTCGGAGCAACAAACACAATGGTTTTCCTGTATGTTTCTAGGTCTTATATTATCTATATTTTTTTCATTTAATAATTTAATGTCTGGAAATTTCTAAATTGTTCAATATTTCCTATGCTCAGGTGATTGATCACGCAAGAAGTGGAGAACCACTTGTTATTGGATTAGTTCTTCGAAGGTGAGAATGTTACATTATCCAACATGTCTTTATTTATTTGGTTTTATTGACGAAAGCTTTTATTGCTGGAAAACTAAAGTTTTCTTTATCTGTCTCTTGGTGCAGTCATTTATTGGTAATTCTGCAATCAAAGGCTGATTTTCAGTGTAGTCCTTTACCCTCTGATCCCAGAGGTGGAGCCAGGCCAGTAAGGTAAGGCTTGATGGACCTTTTTAAGATTTGTCCTTTTTCTTTATTCTCATGTCTCTTTTGAACTTCCAGGCATGAATTTGGTGAATTTGCAAAGCCTGTTTCTAGCAAGGGAATATCTATAGATGATATACTTTTAAGTTCAGATGAATTGGAAATGTACATAGATCTTGCCCCTTTTTTGAATCCGTCACCATATATTGTGCCTGAAGATATGTCGTTGTCAAAGGTGTGATTTTCCCCATTCTCTGAAGATTCTTTCATTTCCATTCCCCTTTTATGTCAAATAATTATATTTTGCTGATGGTGCAGGTTTATAATCTTTTCCGCCAACTGGGGTTGAGACATTTATTTGTTGTTCCACGTCCATCTTGTGTGCTAGGCTTGATAACCAGAAAAGACTTGTTGATTGAGGTCATTTTCTCAGCGGCTGTTGAATTTGAAATTTGTTGGAACTGCAGAATATTAATGTTTTCTTACTATGTTGTTAATGTTTGACCAGGACACTGAAACTGTGAATACAGTTGAGCTCCAGTCAACTAGAGTAAGGTCTCTGATGCTTTGCTTTTGCTACATCTATTTTAGTGAAAGTTGGATATAAGGACTTGTTTGATTCTATTCTCTATTTTTATATTCTCAGAACAAGTTTTGGAAAAAAAAAAAAAAAAACTGTTCGAATCATTATTTTGAAATAATTATCTAAAACGGTGAAGGTTGAAAGAACAGTTTGCTTTATTAGGATGATTGTCATTAATGAAAATACAATGTTCTCAGCCTCTTCTCTAATTTTGTAGAAGAAAAGGTAACAAAACATTAAAAATATGTTCTAAATTTTTTAGTTTTTCAGAACAAATTTTAACTTTTATGTTTTTCAGAACACATAACCAAAAACACTTTTTTTTTTTTTTAATTTTTTGTTTTGAAAAACAAAAATCCGTTTTAAAAACAGGAAACCAAATAGGCCCTAAGTAATTATGCTAAGCATCTTTTTCAGATTCTTATGCAATCGGAGCTTCTGGTTGTTGAGAATTGCCACTGTGCCATGAAATTATGTTTTTGCGCCTCTTTGCAATTGCTCTGATATTTTTGTAGGGTATTGTTATTGTCTGTTCAAGGTTTGCACTTCAATGGAACTTGTCTTATCTCCAAGATTCAGTTACCTAATGATTTTCTTTTCAAATGTGCATTAGAGCCTAGATAGGAAACGTGTATTTCAGAATATCTAGTCGCAATAAATTGACTTTGGATAGTCTATCCATGATTTTTTTTCCATTACAGAATGCAGAATCGCGATAGCAGATTGATGACCGGGAATGCAGATGCTGAGCGGCCTTTGTTGAATGGCCTACTGGTTCAGGATTAAATTTCTGGCTAGTTGCAATTTCCCTGCTCATTACGCCCTTCTACATTCAATTTTATCTCAAGTTCATTCTTTATTATTATTATTAAAATTTATGTATAAATATGATAAAGTCCCTTATGGTTTGATCGAGGTTACTCTTTAGTGGAAGGGGTAGCAAACATTGCCCTAGAATTTTGTACATTATGCACTAGGCGAATGTGAGTTAGGAATTTATTTCAGACTATAGTTAGGATGAAGTTACTAGAATTTAGCATCCGAAAGGAAATGTGTGAATATTCTTTTTAATCACAGTGGTGTATTGATTCGTGAGGTTACATTTCTTTTTCATTTTTCAGTTTTTTTCTTTGTTCAATCAATTTTTGTTACATCATGGTATATTCTTTTTCATAAGATGCCTATCGTCATTATATAGGCGGCTTTGTTAGGGGTGAAGGTATAATTAGGGGTGTTCAACGTATTTCCATTCCAATTCCGAACAAATTGGAACGGGAAAGTCCCATCCCGAAAATCTCTGGACGGGGGGAAAATTTAGGATCGGGAAAAAATTTAGCCGGGGTTGAGAATGGACTTCCCGATCCTGTCCAATATATATATATATATATATATATATATATATAGACAAACACCATAAAATTATCAAATTTAAACATGTCACATCAAAAGTAAGCACCAACCAACTAAATCAAATGGTGTTGTTTTGTTCAAGAAGTATATTAATATTCATCTAATGCGGCCGAAGTTGTGGACCCTGGACAATTATGTAACATTAATATCTTTCGGACGGTAGTCCTCTCAATGTATAGCTCCTTGTGCAATATTGTTCTTTGTTTTTGTTTCAGATTGGTAGGAAAGGAAGGAAAAAAAAGCCAAACTTTTGAGGAAAAGTTGATCCCATATGGGGAAATCCCAATCCTAATCTAGATGAAAAAATTTTGGGATTGGGATCATGATTGTTGATGATTTCCCTTCCTGAGCAGGACGGGATCGGGAATTGGGTTTCTTGATCCCGTCCTCTCCCGAGAACAACCCTAGGTATAAAAAAAATTGACTTTAACACAGACAAAATAAACATGTATATGCTTTTTTTTTTTTTTGATTAATGGTGTGCTTTTCAAGATTGTAATTTATGTTCATACTTACTATCTCAACAAATAGCTTGTTAAAATGTTTACATGTTTAATTAACTGGCTTCCATTTTAATTTATATTTTTCTGTTATATTTCAGCGTAGAAAACTTATTCTTGTGGGTACTAGGTTTTCTTTACAAGGATGTCCTGTCATGTTGTGTCTGACTCTATTAAAAAAATAAAAAATAAAATAAACTGGGGCCTTAGTTTTGGATTTGTTTAGCAAAATCTTAAATGTAAAGTTGGGAAACCATAGATATAATTTTAAAATATCTGAAGTTGTTTTTGATAATTTCAATAAATTTCTTAACCGCCACTCATCATTTGGTTAAATTGGTAAGAAGTTGTGCCTCTTAGCTAAAGGTATTTAGTTCTTAAAAATAGAAACACCATATCCTCCAATAAATCCAACATATACCTGATGATTGACTCAAGTGAGATGGAAAAGGAATCAGATCGGGAAACAGAATAACATAAACATGGGTAAGATTAAATCAGCAAAACTGGGAAGGATGAAATTATAGCACAAAGAACTATGTAATGACTTCTCTTTTTTATTTCAGATTGAAACCATTCTCTTTCATGTGCATATGCCCATAATCTTGTTAATCAAAAAGACTTACAAACATGCCTATAATAATCTCGGCAAATGATCTTTGATAGATGACCCTTTTGAGAACCAGGCCTGACCATTTCCAACAAATTACAATCAACTTAACGATACATTTTACCATCTAATACACTCATTCTCAATTATGAACTTTTATCAAGTCCCTTTACAACTAACTGGTTCGCCATTACCTTGAATTTGATTCTCATCACAAAAGAACATGCTGCTCATTGAGCATTGAAAGATCAGCAATTAAGTGCAAACAAAGAGGAAAGCAAGGGACAAGCTCAGAAATATTGCAAAACCTCCATGGAAGCCAGAGAAGATTGAAGGAGCTTGATTAGGAGAAGGTGCAGGCTCGTTGTGTGGGACTGGAACTGAGGAAGAGGCCAAAGCAGAGGGAGTGGGAGCTTCAGAAGAAGTTGCAGAGACCTTGGGGACGTTGATGTCAACCTTCTGGCCGGCTTGGCAGTGACCGGGGACGCCGCAGAAGAAGAAGTGGTGGCCGTGATTCTGTATCACTATGGTATCGTTCCCTGTGCTGAAGGTCGCCAATGGGGATGAAGCATTGCATGACTTGTACATCTCATGTGTCACTCTCATCACATTGTGGAATTGCGAGTTGTATTCAAAAACTGATATCATTGGCCACAACATGAATTAATTCACTACCACCAATCTCATACATCTTTTCAGCTTTCATTGATGACAGATAACTAACAAGATTTGTGTAGACTTGAATCTTTTTGTGTAGAGAGGGAGGGAAGGATATATGAATGTATGTTTAGTCATCAAAGTAGTTTGGCATATGTATTTTGCAAAATGAGGCTGAATTAGAACTTTTTAGAGACTATGCTCTTTAGTCGTCATAGTATTTGATATTGTATATGCCTATGAAAAATAGGCAGGGTATTGAGTCTATTTAAAACACTCCTCAGTTGATTATGGTCTTAAATATAAGACTTTATTTTACATATTCATTTATCAGGTTTTTTTTTTTTTTTTTTCAAATTACCTCTATTGATATCCCCTCAATAATAATCAAATAATTGAGGGAGAGAAAAAGGGAGATAATTAATGGAGATGGTTAGAATGTTTTAGGAAAAGAATTTCACATTAACTAATTTAACTAACTTTCTTAATCTAATCAAAATAGTTAAATAAGTCTTATATTAAGCATTAGAGGAGTATAACATAAATTAAATTGACTATATTTGACTATGCTCTTTAGTCAAAATTTGTTTATTGGTTGAACCTATTCATCAAAGTGGGATGTATATATGATATATCTAAGAAGACTTCACGGATATAATATAATGTTTTGTGAGACCAACGTCCCAACATTTTCATTGTATTTTGATGAGTTTCTTCACAACCAGATAGAGTGGGTGCACTAATAACAGTACTGAGGAAAAAAGAATGAATGCCAATGAAAGTGGGGGTAGGTCACGCGAGTGAACACTATCATCATGTTGGTCCTGAAAGAACAAAAGCTTTTGAGTGAGAAAAATACTAAACTCTTATGTAGGGCCCTTGCCACACCATTTTCTAATAATTATGAGGATTACAATTTAAACCAGACTTGCTTGCTTGCTCAACAGAGAAATTTACTCCGGAACATAAAGGGAACTTCACAGAAAGTGCAGCAGCTAGCTCAAATCTTTTCCCGTTAAACAATTTTTCTCCTCAAAACAGGGCATTCTTATTCTGTCTTAGAAACTAACAAGACAGAGAATTGTAAATTAGCGTTAAGATTGGTATTCTTCTTTAACTCTGAAAATGGAAACCCCATTTTCTGGGAAACTTTGGACTCATCTTCTGATAAACTAACAGACACAAAATTGTTTGTGTGTGTGTGTAAATGGAATCAGAGTGAGGCCTTACTGATAGTGTCACCAACTTGGAAGTTCTTGACAGCGGACCATTTCTTGTAGTTTATATTGCCAATGGTGGTCCAACCAGCTGAGTCCCCAACCTTGTACACTGCTCCATATGACACTTCTACAGCTGCCATAGCTACCACCACAAATAAAACAACCACACCTCTCTCCGCCATGACCATCTCTATACCTCTAAGCTCCGCAACACCTATTTCTGTGTTGTCTTCAGCTTGTTCTGCTCAGGTTTGTGAGCTATGGAGGCTTTTATTTCCCCTTTGAAGTTTTATATAGATTTTGAAGGTTGAAGTTGGAAAAGTTAATGAGGTTGGTCCCTTTTTCCAATAAGAACAAAGAACATGTGGGTCCCTTGTTCTCATTGCATCGCCAGATTGGATGGGTTCTGTGGGTCCAAGATTTTTCTTTATAAAATCACAATCGCATGTATGAGATCAATGATCTTGTTCAATTTTTCTGTCAAAATTAAGGGAGAGGGGTTGCTTGAAGTTGAACTTAATCTTACAATCAAATTTTTTATTAATAATTCGATTAGATATATTAGTTGGGTTATCAAAGTAGGTATTCTGGTGAATTGTAAGACTTGAAAGGAAAGAATGTTGGGAATGTGGTGTGGTTGTGCGTGCTGCTACTGCACTCTTCATCTTTGTTATATTTATTATTTGGAGGAAATTGTGAGGCATTGGTGCGCTTCATCATTATGGGCAACCACGGTAGGTTGTTCCCATTTGGTGGTTACATGAGACACAAGCATTAAGCACAAAAGTTAATTGCTTTATACAACCTCTGTTTCAAAGCTACAGTTAAGTACTTCCTACGGACTTAAATATAAGATATATTTATTTAATTTGATTATATTAAAGAATTTAGTTAAGTTAGTTAATATAACATATATTTTCTAAAATACTCAATAATCTTCTTTACTTTAATAGGAGTACCATAATTAATTCTATGTGTATCAAATCCTCATTCCAAGCAATCATTCCCATAAAGGTTTTATAATATGATCCAGTGTCTGTCCTTATTTAAGGTGTTGTGTGTCAATGATTTTTAATGAGTTTTGAATTTGCAAGCGTGGTTAAAGCTTAGAATTAGAAATCCATTGAATTACGTGAGTTCAAAAAGTACAAATTAAATTATATGACTGAACAGTGATACCTAACCAAAGGCAGGTAATGTTATATGCTGATGATATGCCTGATTGCTTTGTGTTGTAACAGTGAACACATAAGCGTGCAAATTTGTCTGCAGATAATTTGTAGTCCTAACTATAAACCTTTACTCAACCGTAAACAAATGAAATATCTTTTAGGATAAGAGTACATCTCTTAAAAGAGAGAAAGTACGTAACAAAAAAACAAACATCTGAAATAATCCCTCTTGTTTTCCTAATTAAAGGATAATATTTAAGAGTTGTTTTAGTCAATTTCTAATTTTTACCAATTTTCATAAAACACCGCTATTGATATTTTCTCAATAATAATTGAACACAATAATACTTTAATAATGCATTAATATATTTTATAAAATAAGTAATATTTGCAACTCATTAATGTCATATACACCTCAATTCTTTTTTTTAAGAAAATAAAATTAAAATATGGTTGGCATGAGAAAAAAAGTCATTTTAAAAATGATTTTTTGTCTATTAAACCCAAAAGAATTATGGTGGAATGATGATGATCAAAGCTAAACTATCGCGCATTGCTCAAAGGTTGCATATTTGCTGGGAAGTTTTCTACTGTGTTTCCTCAACTTGTAAAACTTAGTTTAACAAGGGTATTTTAGGAAAATAAATCTAATTAATTAATTTAAATACCATCCTTACTCTCTCCAAAATCTGATAAATATGTCCCATAATTAAAAACCGATTCTAACACATTTAAAGCGTTTGAACTAATTAAAATGCCTAAGGGTGAATTATAAGCATGAGAAACCCAAATGTTGACGTAATCCATGGGCCTCTTAATTACAATTGAGAAGCGGGATCAAATCCAATAGCATGCACATCTTTTCCTTTGCCGTCCACAACATGATGATGATCATCATCATCTTCCATAAACCTCTTCCAGAACCGGTGCTGCTTCCATACTCTCTCCGTCATCTCTTCAATCGGAACATTCTTTGTCTCAGGGAGCAAGAACAGGACGAAGAGGGTCATGATCAACACCCATGCAGAGAAGAACACGAAGATCCCAAACTTGAAGTGACACAACATGGAGAGGAATGCCTGTGCAATGACAAAGGTGAAGAACAAGTTGACGCAAACAGTCACACTCTGCCCCGCCGAGCGAGTCTCCAAAGGGAATGTCTCACTGGGGATGAGCCACCCAAGAGGGCCCCAAGACCAAGCGAAGGAAGATACAAATGTGCACACCATAACCACTACCAAGACAGCTAACCCTTTAGAAAGGTTATCAGAGTGGTCTGTTACTTCCATTCCTAGGATAACGGCAATCGCCACTTGGGACAATAACATTTGAACTCCAGCTTCTAATAAGAGCATGCGCCGTCCAAATTTGTCCACTGAGAAGATAGATACAATGGTGGAGAGGACGTTAACAGCGCCAGTGATCACAGCAGAGTAAAGGGAAGCGTCATTTTTGAATCCCAATGTGTTGAACAGCACTGGAGCGTAGAACATGATAGCGTTTATACCAGTGAATTGTTGGAAGACCTGTGTTCAATTTGAGTATCCAAATGTAAAAAACAAACAAAGAAAACAAACTGGAAAGCAGGCTTCAACAAAACATAGCACTAAGGGAAAATAATTATAAAAAAAAAGGCACTGGCCTGCAAGGCAATAGCAATGACTAGTTGGGGTCGGTTGCTCCGCTGAAGAAGATTCCTGAAAGGGTGCTTGACCTCTTGAGCAATACGACTTGCCTCCACAAGTTCTAAGAACTCAGGCTCGACGTTTTCGATGCCCCTTATCTTTTTAAGCACAGCTTTGCCTTCATCGAAGTGACCACGCTCGATGAGACTGTTAGGAGTGTCCACCACAAAGAGAGCCCCTAAGGTTAGGAGTCCTGCCGGAATGCCAGCCAGCCCTAGAGATAGCCTCCAACCCCATCCACCTTTGATTCTATTGTTGCATTATTAATAGGATCCAGGTCAACATCAGTATTCAATGTGCAATCTTGCCGGAGAACAGAGGCAAATTCAAGTAAATAAAACAAAAAGAACTTACTTGCTGGTGCCGTAGTTGACAAGGTTAGCAAAGAGAATCCCAATAGTAACATTCAGCTGAAATACTATATTCAATCCTCCACGTATTCTCGTGGGGGCAATCTCAGAGATGAAAACCGGCACAGCCTGTTTCAAAATCATGCACCGATATATATATGTTAAGCTATATATATCTTACGGTGTTATAAACTGTCACTAAGTCATAGTCTTAAGTCATCACTAATAAACGATGCTATTAAATATCCATTTTGTTTATATATATTATTATAATGTTAAATTGCAATTCTACCACGCACACGTAATTTAGTCACCTCTTGACTATGCTAATATCGACAATATCATCAACAATAAATAAATATGTATATAGAAGTAAAGGAAGACTATATTTTTAATAGACGTAGACGTGCCTGGTTAGCAAAGCCAACACCACAACCGAGAAGGAGTCTTCCGATAATGAGCATGGCGAGATTTTGAGCGGCGGCATTGAAGACGGTTCCAATGATAAAGAAGATGCCGGCGATCAACATGGTCATCCTCCGTCCCAACTTTCTAGTCGTATAAGAAGCGAAGAAGGTTGCTGTCAAACCCGCCAGGTAGAGAGACGACGTGAATAATTGCAACCCTTGGTTGTCGTATTTGCAGTAATTACTGTCCAGCCCTTTCTCCTCCACCGTCCTCCTATACACCACCGGAAAAAATTTCTTCAAGAAAGGTGGCATCGACGTCACTCCACCTGAGATTACACCATAACAAATAACATGTATAATTAGTTGCAAGATATAAATTATGACTAGACAAGGACCCTCACAGTGCCCGATGGTCCGAATTTCGTCATTGTTTTCATGAAAGAATAAAGATGAATGTCGAAGGTTCTTCTGTTGCAAATTTCAATAAAAGATAATATCCGTCTTGCGTTCACAGTGAAAGAAGGGTCTCATCAACAGTGAAACAAAACAAGTTAAAGGAATAAGGTAGTAAAAAAGAAAGGACTGCCAAAAGCCCTATAGTTTAGTGGTAGGAAAATTGTCTTTGAATAGTCTAGTGGTACGTAAATTTTTCTTTGAATGGAAGGTCGGGTTTGATCCCGCTTGTAATCTCAGTCCGATCCGATGATAGTATCCGCCCCTCAAAGGTAAAGAAAGAAAAGAGTGTTAAAAGAAGAGACGACCCGCCTGAAACGCCCACGTCGTATCCAAACATAAGGCCTCCGGTGGCGGCCATTATGCATGAAATAATAACGAGAGGAGTGATCTTGGCTTCAAAATCGCCCCGGCCGCCATGAACGAAACCTCCGCCAGCCATGGTGCTTGAGTTAAGGAGGGGGAAGAAAGAGAAAGCAATGGAGGAATGAGAGTGTGAGTGAAATGAAGAGGGAGGATGAGAGGCCGTATTTATAAGGCAACTGGGAGATCCTCAAAGATCCTTGAGGGGCAATGACTATCCGTACTTGTCTCATTCATTAAGGTAATAAAGTAATTACCTATTACATTATCCCGAAATTTGCTCAATCAAAAAATATATATTATCCCGAAAAGATATATCCTTAGTAAGCAATAAATTAAAACAAATTCGCGTGTTTGAAAGGTTACCAAAAAAGATTAACATAAATAAAAGTTTTTCTTTTGCCGGAATAAATTAATTTTTTTTATGAAATAATATAAATTAAAGTTATGTGAGCGTATTCCCTATCAAATTGTATAAATCACTTTATTTTGTAGCATTTGAAATAAAGTGTCAGTTCACCATATATTTTTGTATAGGATAAAGTAACATATATATTAGCCGATAAGAATTGATAACATTTCAATGTTATAGACAGAATAAAAGAAAAGTTTGTTAGTCAGTTATAATATTTTATTTCAACCTATTGTGATTTTTTCTGTGACGGAAAGAGAGAGAGAGAGAGAGAGAGAGAGAGAGAAATCTATACAAAAAGTTACAATCATAGAAGTAACAGAAAGATATATATATCCTAAATTGAAATATTTTTTAATTTTACTCTCATTTATAAATTAATATTTTCAATATTCTCTCACATCTTTCTCTCCTTTTTTTTCAACAAATTAGACTTCTTATAAAAATAATCAGTGTTTATCATCAAATTAAGGCTACGTGGTGGCTACAATTGCCAACCCATCGAGTCTCAATACATTTAAATATATTTTAAATCTAAATAATTAAATTATAGAAGCACTAATTATGATCAAATTGAAAAATATGGTATAAGTTTAATGTGAGTTAACATGAGTTTGTAAGTTAAAATTTAAAAACAATCAATTCAGTATATAAATTCATAATAACCAAGTGTATAACTAACATGAGTTTAAGAATAACACGATCATATAAGTTAGAAATATAAAAACGATAAATTTAAATAATCAATTCGCGTCCTAACATGAACGTAACTAAGAAATCCATGCGCGAAGAGAATAGAACCGCATATGCATGGCGTGTAATTTTTTTCCCTGTATATCTATTTCATGTCTAGAATTATATATACGGTGAGGTTCAAACATTAAAATTTAATTGGGGCTAATTCTCCACACACACAAAAAAAACATTCAGCCTCGTGGAAAAGAAATTGAACCCTTTCAATTAATTAATCAGCCCTCCAATTATGGTTTGTCTGCATAATGATGATAATATTATGGTACATGCTAATAGCATGTTATGGCAATTAAATAATTAATACTGTACTCTTAACAGTTTGACCACGCAGGATTTAGATTGCCACGAACCATAGAATTCATTGTATTCACTCTCTAGCTATTCTTGATTGTTCTTTGAATTGTCCTCAATAAAATTCAATACTAGTATTTTATGGTTTAGTTAGTTGAAAGGTTTAAAGAATAGGATACTATCAGAACAACGAACGTTTGAAAAAATGTCAATGTCTTAGACCAAAAAATTATTATATCAAAGAAAATATTTAGGTCAAGTTTCTTAATAATATTCATTATTTCCAGTTTTCTAATTACATATAGATTATAAACCCACATAACGAAAGTAGGACGTATGATTATAACTGATTGTAGAAACTTGATTAGATGTAAGTATTGGCCTTATATTAACAGCCGTAGTAAAAGGTCCTGCAAAAAAAATACTGAAGGGGCATTAAATTTGACTTTAGTACACCGATGGGCATTGGCTTTAACAATGGGGACTTAAGGTTTTAAGTATAAGATCTGAAGTTCATGTTTGTGTGAATACCCAAAAAAAAAAAAATTATGGTAGAATTCAATTGAACACCACAATACTTAGGTATGATACAATCAAATACTCAGAGCAAAAAAAAAAGTTGGTTGAGTTCAAAATTGTAATTTAGTAAAAGATAAAAAGGAGATGTTACAAAAAGAGAGAATCAAAATGACGTGGTAGTATCCTTTATGATTCTTTCTTTCTCCTATCTTCAGTTATCGCTAAGACCCATTTAACTATGTAATACTTGTAATATGATCAGAATCAGGTTGGACCTAGCTTGGCGTCGGATAGGACAAACGCTCGAACCTAATCCAGTTCATGACACTATTGAATTGGTAATTAAGCAATTAATGGACTGCGTGCCTTTTAAAAAATAAAAATTTGATCTGGAATATATTCAGAGATCCGGTTCATCGAATCGTTATATTTTATGTTTGAATAGATTTATTGTATAGGAAAAAAAAAAACTAATAGTACGTTATACACGTAGGAGGTAGCTTAGAATATATGCGATCGAAATTTAATTTAATGCTCAGGCGTTCAAAGAATAGAACCATACGCACGTACATTAGAAAACAACCTCTCCATTGAGCGTTGTCTCTATATACATGAAACAACGTCGTTTTGATTTAATATATTTTGATTAACTTTAATATATTGCTTCTCCATTATGATGAAACAACAAGGTTTTGTTTAAGTAGAATCTCTAACAATTGTTTCAATATTGTATCTTGGCCATTAATTGTTAAACCTAAAGAGCTTGATGAGCCACAATCAAAAGCTTATTCCTCTCCATCATCTGCCTTGCTCAATGCAATCATTTTTAAATAAAACTACACGCTTCCTTGAAATTTTAAATGATGACAATCCCCATTAAACCTTTTCTTGTTATTTCTAAAGTAGTGAAAGGAATATAATCTCCATCTCTAAGAGACACTCTTCCAAAATTTGTAAACTACTTCTTCATCAACTGATAGTAATAAAAAACGGTCTTAGTTAATCATATAGCATAAGCTTTTGAGGAGTTGTAAAAGGAGTTAGGAGAAGCTTTTGATTGTGTTTCGTCATGTTCTCTAGGTTTAACAATTAATGGCCAAAATGCAATATTGAACAAAGGTTGAGATTCTATTTAATCAAAACGGCGTGGTTTCATCGCAATGGAAATAACACTCAATAGAGAGGTTCTTTGCCACACATATATATATGGCGTCTAATTTTTTCCCCTATATATGTATTTCATGTCTAGAGTTAATGGATGAGATTGAGACATATTACAAGTCAATAGGGGCTAATTAATTCTTTTAATGCTAGTCATTTAACCTTGTTTAGAAGAAATAAGAAATTGAATCACTTCCCATCATCTCAATTATGGTTTGTCGCGTGTGGTAGATAATACAATGGGTACGTACATACATGCCGCTGGGATGCTAGTACATCTAATTGTGCATTCTAAATACTCCACATATAGTCTAACCAATAACCATATATGATTTATATTGTCTCAAATTCATTAGATTCACTGCATATGCTCGCTCGTTTGATCGTTGTTGTGACCAATATACAATGAAAACTTTTACATGAATCAAGGAATTTAATGAAAATTAATGAATCGTTTGAAAATAAAAGATGAATGTTCATCTTTTAGTTAGTCAAGGGGTTATTGTGTTCGTTAAATGTTGTGAACAGAAAGTCTTGTATTAATAACCACAGCAAATGATGAAAGGTCTTTACAATAAACACGGAAGGGAGTAGCATTAAATTAAATTTGGTCAAACTGAAATTGTGGAAAAGTAAGAGATAAAAAAGAGAATCATAATTACGTATGCAGTAGACTGATCTCCCTCTTGGGCTGAATGCCTGAATTTGTTTCAATTTTGAGGACTCATTTACGTTCACCAACTTTGTATCACTATTCTTTTTTATTTTTCAGTATAGTTTTCACTATTCACTTACCATCAAAAGGTTTATAGATTATTTTTCTTATTTTTACAAGTTTTCTTTTTATGAGTCTGACTTGACATATAGGGCGCATTAACTCTTATGCTCATCCTTGGATTCAAGAAAATAAAGAAATACAGAGAGCAAGCCAATATTACTTTTTTTTCTTTTCTTTTTTTTTTTGCCAACTACTGTTTTTCTTTTATCTAGCATAGATATAATTTTATTAGATATATTATCGGATACGGTGGGGATTTTTATATATATATATATATAAAAGTTTTGGAGAGGTTCGACATCAGTCCCCCACCAAGGTCAGGGCACAGCCCTGAGCTTTTTGAGCACTTAATGAAGACTTACGATATCACCTACCAAAGGAGTCTCAGCGACAGTAGCGGGGATCAAACGCACATCTCTTTAGGACTTGACCAAATCCCTTACCATTTATGTCAACTTCCTTTGACATACAGTGGGGATTTTTGATACAGTAGGGATTTTTTTTTTTTTTTTTTTTGGCTAGAAGATACGGTGGGGATTGAGTTGAGGGACTCATTCATGTTTTCTTAAGCCCATTAAAATCATTGGACCCATTCCATCACAGGCAAGACAATATTATAACATAGACCAGCCCATTCATTTGCATTCTTCCACGTGTTACATTTAATTTTGCTTCCAACGATTATTATTCTTACTCATTCATTCTTCAGTAGTTTTTCGTTCTAAATATAAATATAAAAGGTAGTTGATATTTTTATAGAGATTAACGATACTAAAAAAGTTATTTAATTATTTTATATGTTATATATTATTAGATTATATATCAATTTATATGTAGAAAAAATAGTTTAGAAAAAAATGATAAATATAAATATTTTAAATTAATTTAATTATCTTTATTAATATTTATAAAAAATTAACTCTATCTTATATTTTAGAACTTAAATAATTACAAATTTACAACTCACCTTTTGCTGTCGCTAAGGGACAGCTAACAGACAGTGTATTATTTTGATGTGAAAATATATGAAAGATAAAGGAAAAATTCCGACCTCTAGTTTATAACCCAAATCGCAATACTTGTTTCAGCCACAAGAAAATTAGAAATATCTATCCGACTAACCCTCTCAATACAAAGAAGAAAAGACAAAGTGGAGCCCAAGAGAGGAAAAGAAAGTATCTAAATTACGAGTATATAGCTTTTGGAGACTCTCTCGATTCACATGAGGATGATACTATGTTCAAGCATTTACCACTATAGCGCCTAGATTACTGGTATGCCAAACCCAAATGTGTCGGTAATATAATATCCTTGTCTACAACTGGGAAGAGGGATTGAACCCATTTCCACCATTATTGGCTACTTTGCCATCCACAGCATGATCATCATCTTCCATAAACTTCTTCCATAACCAATGCTGCTTCCACACCCTCTCTGTCATCTCTTCAATAGGCACATTCTTGGTTTCAGGGAGCAAGAACAGGACGAAGCAGGACATGATCAACACCCATCCAGAGAAGAACAGGAAGATCCCGAACTTGAAGTGACACAGCATGGAGAGGAAAGCCTGCGCTATGACGAAGGTGAAGAGCAGGTTGACACAAACAGTCACACTCTGTCCCGCCGAGCGAGTCTCCAGAGGGAATGTCTCACTGGGGATGAGCCACCCAAGAGGCCCCCAAGACCAAGCAAATGCAGACACAAAAGTACACACCATAACAACAAGAAGGATCGCGATCCCTTTAGAAGGATTATCAGAGTGGTCCGTCACTTTGATTCCCAGGATTATAGAAATCACAACCTGAGATAAAAACATCTGGACACCAGCCTCTAGGAGGAGCATGCGACGTCCAACTTTGTCCACTGAGTAGATGGAAACAATAGTGGATAAGACATTGACAGCCCCGGTGATTACAGCAGAGTAAAGAGAAGCATCATTCTTGAACCCCAATGTGTTGAACAGCACTGGAGCGTAGAACATGATGGCGTTTATACCAGTGAATTGCTGGAAAACCTGTGTTTAATTTGAACAACCGATTAATGTGAGAAAATGGGTGAAGAAAAAAACAGAGCACCCAAGAGGGGGAATTTAAAGAAGGCTCTGACCTGCAAGGCAATGGCTATGACAAGTTGGGGTCGATTTCTGCGCTTGAGAAGATTCCTGAAAGGGTGTTTCACCTCTTGAGCGATACGGCTTGCCTCAACCAGTTCTAAGAACTCAGGTTCCACATTGTCGGTGCCTCTGATCTTTTTAAGCACGGCTTTGCCTTCGTCCAAGCGACCACGCTCGATGAGACTGTTAGGAGTGTCCACCACCAAGAGGGCTCCTAAGGTCAGGAGAACCGCCGGAATGCCAGCCAACCCCAAGGATAGCCTCCAACCCCATCCACCTTTGATTCTGTGTTTGCATTATTGCCGAATATAGATTGAGGTCAACA
The DNA here is from genome assembly GCA_037074495.1 of Acacia confusa. Taxonomy (NCBI): domain Eukaryota; kingdom Viridiplantae; phylum Streptophyta; class Magnoliopsida; order Fabales; family Fabaceae; genus Acacia; species Acacia confusa. The sequence goes on from CM073505.1 coordinate 2,816,505, forward strand.
ATGAATGTGCAATCTTGCGTAAGAAAACAGGTAAATTCAAACTAATAAAGCAGAGGCGGGGTGGTCTTACTTATTAGTGCCGTAGTTGACAAGGTTAGCGAAGAGAATGCCAATAGTGATATTCAGCTGGAACAGAATATTCAACCCTCCACGTATTCTCGTCGGAGCAATCTCGGAGATGAAAACCGGCACCGCCTGTACTCAAAATAAAATAGTAATTAACTTACAAACCACAACAGTAGGTAGTTTAATTAATACAATATTCCACTGATGATGTGAACTTGATATTTTAATCTGATTCACACTTCCAATTTCAAATTCCTACTCCACAAGTCAATTAATTAATTGTTAAATCATCCAAAAAAGCCTATAATTGACTTAGACCTGAAGCAACGTGGTTATTATGATTGCCATGACGAGCTTAAAGAATTCTGACGGTCCAATCGATGACGAGAGGATAATATATACAATCAGGGGTGAACTAACACGTGGTTAGGCGGAAATTAGTTTTGTAAACGCCTAAGAAATTGAGCTTAATTAATTCTGCACAATTATAATGACGCTCACATGATGAAGCTAGCCAAAGAAAACAACACAGGGTCCCATCAAGTTGCACAACGTCAGATGGTAGAAATAGAATACCGTGAATGCCAAAATGGTTTATAAATAAGGCTTGATGATTACAGGCCTCTAGGACAACATGGGGCCCACAGGAGGGTCCCACCGGCAACTGGATTTATATTCTACCGGAATCCGTGTCTGCCCTTCCTGCCTTTTCTATTATTCTAACCAACTCTAGTAGTCTTTTAATTGTTAAACCTTTTGGCTTTTAGTTCCGGTGGTTCAGAGACGTCGGCCATGTTCTCTGTGCCCACTCCCGAGTCATATCCACCAACCAAAAACTGCGATCTTGATTACGTCTTCCGATCAATGAAAATGATGCCGGAATGTCTTAAACCATTTTGGACGCGTACAACGACTTTCAATCATATCAGTTCACGTACAATGATTGTTTTGCACATTTAACATCTTTCAGAGCCAAAAATATTTTTAAAAAAATTAAAAAGGTCTTTTGTGCAAATTTGCTTTCCTATCTATGGGAAACCACATGCACATGCTGAACAAATTAAAAATGGAATTGTAATTGACAAAAATGGACCTGCGGTCAAACAATGCAAGTTTCTACCCGGTAGCTCTTCAATCGAGGAGGGTAATATGGTAATTGTAGAAGAAGGAAAATACCGAGTATATGTTTAATAGAGGTACGGACCTGGTTAGCGAAACCAACACCGCAACCGAGGAGAAGTCTGCCGACGATGAGCATGGCAAGGTTTTCAGCGGCGGCATTGAAGACCACTCCTGCGATGAAGAAGATGCCGGCGATCAACATGGTGAGCCTCCTCCCCAACTTTCTTGTGGTGTAGGAAGCGAAGAAGGTTGATGTTAAACCCGCCAGGTAGAGAGACGACGTGAACAGCTGTAGACCTTGGTTGTCGTACTTGCAGTAATTACTATCCAGCCCTTTCTCCTCCACCGTCTTTCTGTATACTACCGGAAAGAACTTCTTCAAGAATGGCCGCATCGACGTCACTCCACCTGGTCCATTTCAGCATAACAAATCAGAATATACATTAGTTTCAAGATATAAAGGATTTGGGCTATAGGTGAGACTGTAATTTTATTCAGTTCTCTCCGTTCACGACGGTCTTCCCAGAAGGGGTTTCTCAGTATTTTACCCTTCACCGGATTGAACTCCTTTTAACCGAAATCATCACATAATGGAAAAAATTAAAGATAAAGATCAATTTCATCTTCTTTTCTTTATCAAAACAAAACGGAGAATTCAGACAAAAATATTTGCATTATTTTAAAAAAAGAAAAGGTATGGATAGTCAAACAAATCTATAAGTTAGCTTTACAGGAAGGAATAAAGGGTTTGAGAAACAAAAACAAAACTTATAGGCTACTGAGAAGGAAAGGGGTTGAAGGAAGAGATACCTGAAACGCCGACGTCGTATCCAAACATAAGGCCTCCGGTGGCGGCCATTATGCAAGAGATAATGACGATGGGAGTGATCTTGGCTTCGAAATCGCTACCGCCAGCCCCACTGACCATAACTCCGCCAGCCATGGCTGCTTCAGATCCACACTCGGCTCAGGAAATCTCAACTCTACGAGAGAAATGTGAAGAATTGAAGAAAAAGAAAGACAAGTTCACTAAATCAATTGTGACAACACAGGAAGAAGAATGGAGAGAGGGTGTGGGGGGAAAGGCTTATTTATAGGCCCGCACGCGCAGAAACAAATTGAGCGACGTCAAGTGGGAGCCACCTCGAGATATCATCCCACGTGGCAAAGTCCGTTTTCCGATTGATCTCAGTTTTTCTTTTCCTTACTTGCTCATTATGAATCCGGAAGGGGTAACAACTAGACGTAACTCTATTGTTTATATGTTTGGTACTAGAAATGGAGAGGAGGGGGCTGAGAAATTTTAGAGAGTTCAATTTACAGAAATACAGGAAGTAAGGTTAAAATTTTATTATTATTTTTTTCTTACGTTTTATCTTATATATTGTTTTTATTAAATTTTCATAATTCCGTTGATGCATTTCTTTTAAATCTCCCCTGTCCTCCCTCAATTCCCCTGGTGGTAAACAAACTGTAATTAAACTTCACAGTCATATGGGAAAAGAATAGTCAATAGACCAGCATGTGGCGTGGAGTATGATACTGTATATACGTGTTCGTAGTGCGCATTATCATTGTTAATATTGCATTTTATATTATCCAAGAGTTTGACCGCATATAGTAGTATTTCGGCCTCCTGAGTATCTAGGGTTGTCGAAGCAGCGTCTTCGTGAGAGAGATGGTGATGGCGGCTGGTGACTGTTGCTGACTTTTACGCGAGTATTCGTCCGATATGGGAAGGATGTTTGATGAGGGCAAGAAAGGGAATTGGGGCTTGCTTTCTAGTGGTCTGGAACCGGGGATTTTGGAAGGGGAAAAGGGATTACCGAGTTTGGTGACTGCATGCCATTCGAAAGGATGGTGAGTTTTTTAACACCCCCTAACTCGGCAACATGGAGAATGCTAAAACCATAAATTGGAAGGGGGCTGAAAAGTCTAATCCGGTGGCTAAAGCTTTTACTTAAGATGTTTGGGGTTCAGACTTTGAAGAACTCAAAGCTTGGTACAGTGAAGCAATGGACTAATTTGAGCTCAGTTTCGAAGGAAGTTGCTCCTGTCTTGGCCTCTTTTCTATTGATTAGTGACCGGCCGGCAGCCAACCAGGCACCTGAGGGCTTTTTCTTGTCACCACCAGTTGGGGGGCAAATCTGGTAGTGACTTTGGTGACTTGGGCGCCTGTTAATTGTTAGGGTTTTGTTGTGTCTTTTTGTTATGTTTTCTTTTGCCGATGTCTTGGATCTTGTTGGTTTTAGTGTTGCCTTCGTCTTTGAGTTAATTTTGCTTGTGTGGGATACTGGATTTCTTCTGTTATGATCATAGTTTTTTTTGGCTTTTGTTCTCAAGTTCCAGGAGTATCTTCACTTCTCTGACGTAGAGAGTAGACTTGAAGCTGCTTTAGATGGTGCAGCATTATTAGCATCAAAAGGGGTGGGTTCAGAAGAGCATGTCTCTATAGACAATCACCCTCTATTGCTCTTTTGTTTAATCATGGTGAATTGAAATGGGGCTTCCACACCTTCAACCTGCAAAGTCTAGGCTTAGTTTATTCTTTTAGTTTTGGCTTGTGTTTGTCTCGTTAGAATTGTAGTCTTTGTTGGTTCTGTTTAAACTTTTATTTCTAAGCTGGTGTAGTGTCTGTAGTTGGGTTTTTCATACAATGAGGTTCTTCCTTCCGGTCAAAAAATTAAAAATAGTGTTTCTTACTGTTATACATCACGAACAAAAAATGAGTATTATCAAATTCGTCAAATCGTCGCAACGTAAAAGACAAAGAAAAACAGAATCATGATAATATATTATATTTTCAGGCGAAAAAATAATATATAATGACATTTTATACATCAAAGATTCCCTTTCCCATTGAAAAACACGTCTTTGCATGTCTACAATAAGAAACTATCCTGACTTTCAGAATTAAGAACCACCGGCAAATACATTTTTTTTAAAAAAAACTGTATACAAAACTATTTGCGTAAGGCACTGCTCATCTAAAAAGATGAGCAAGAGATAGCTCAATCAATCTGAACCATTCAGATGAGATCTGGACGATCTAAATTTATTTTTTATCTAATAATTTTTAAATAATAAATATTAATTTAGAGATTATCTACCTATTATAACATTTTTTTTAAAAGATGAAAAGTAAAAAAATTAAATCTGAATTACCCAGATTGACCGACTAGTTGTCAATACTTCATCCAAAAGATGAGTAGTAAAATAGGTTCCAAGCCCCATGTGGCTTAAAAACCAATCAAGGAGTTCATCGAGAATGAGGATTGTGGTTTTTCTATATATTTGGAAGAACCAACCTGATTTCATCATGTAGATAGTTTTGGTTATTTGAAATGGGATTGTTGATGAAATGTTTTACCTGGTGATCAAATTCCATTTATAAGTAACTTGTAACATTATTAAAGAAAAAACTTTAACTGTACATTAAAATTTAATTATCACTACAAAAAAATTTGAAATTGCCTGTGGAATTTTCGACGGAAAAAATTCCGTCAAAAATTACCTACGGAATTCTGTGAGTAATTCCATCTGTAAAAAAAAAAAAAAAAATCCAACGGAAATTTTCCGTTGGAAAAAATAACGTGACAATTTTATTTTTTTTTGCCACGATATTTTTTGCGATGGAAAATTTCTGTCGGTAAAGTCAATTACCGACAGAATTCCGTCAGTAATTTTTACCCACAGAATTCCATTGGTAATTTCAAGTTTTTTTTGTAGTGTATAATTTATGAGAATAAAGTTGATATGATAATAAATGCAGTATAACATTCTTCATTCATATTAAAAAAATTAATGATATGATTTACGAGTTGAATAAAAAAAAATTTATCTATCTTATAAATTATACCTTAATTTCATATGCGTTAACCATGAGGGTATGGAAGTCAAAACAAACTTGAAACGTTAGGGTTGGACTTTTTGGAACCGAGACCGATGATGAGAGGTAAAAGGATCAAAATGTGAGAAAAGGGAATTGACCCAACAGGATAATGCAAGTGGCAGAGGCAAAAAGCAATACCGCGTAGGCACAAGAGAAATAAAGAAGGACTTGTGTGAGGGCAACAACACGTGAAATTTCTCCGTATCTTCATTTCTGTGAGTGGCAAAGCCCACTGGGTCACATTCTCTTCCCCAATCTTACCACCTCACAGCTCTCCCTTCTCAAACCAAAGTGGAACGGTCATACTCCTCTTTTTGGATTTAACTGATAAAGAGGTCGGATAATCTTATTAAAGTGAGGGATTTAATCCTAGAGTTGATCAAAGTGCTAGGAGATGTATCATAAGCAATGTGAACCTGTGAAAGTACAAATTAAGATGGAAACATATGTATTCTTTGTCCTGTATGCTGTGAATAGCAAAACTATAATACCTTACCCTTTAATTATAGGTGAACTCAATCCTTCTCTTAAAATTTATTTAGTAAAAAAAAAAAAAAAATTGAAACGTCGCTCCACCCACCTTTGCTACCTCATTTTTATTTAGCGTTTAAAGCTTGGTCTTATATCTGCTTTCACTTTGATTATGGTTTTTATAATTTCACGCTATCATTTTTAATCTCTTAAATTTTTGCATCTAAATTGTAGTCTCTGACTCTGTCTCTCTCTCCTGGAGTATATATAAAAGCTCAATAATTAAATTATACAGTTTAAGAAAATGATTAAAATTAGTTAAAAATAATAAATGCGTATGAAATATGAGTAAACTTTTTTTTTTCTAAACACACTTTTATTCATCAAGGGCACGTAAGAAAGAGAGATATGAGAAATGTAAGAATTATGAGAATTTTAATTAATACAATATATATAATTAATAAGGAATAAAAATTATTAAATATTCGAATAACCATGGTAAGTTTCTTATAAAAAAAAAATCATTAAAGCCGGGACTATTTTATTGGTTAAGCAGCCGAAACTTACGGCTTGAAATACAGAGACTAAAAACTAAAAGATATGAAAATTGTATTAACCCATTTTCTAATTTGGGTTAAGGTGCATTTTGGCCAACGAAGTATTACGCTAGAAGCGTCTGGTATAAAAAGGTATTGAGAGTACCAAAAATATCAATGAACAATTAAAAATATGCAAAAATACAAATAAACAATTTAAAACCTCAGCGAATATATTAAAACAGAGATTGTATTATTTTTACTAGAATTAGTTTCTTTATTGGTAGTTTTGGTACCCTCAAAATTTGTTTGTGTGAAATACTTCCTCGGCTAAAATACACCTTAACTGTTCTAATTTTTATTCTCAAGGAAATAATGATGTCATTTTGTTTCGGGAACATGTTCCTATCTTTGACATAGAAGTGACGTCGAGGATTGGCTCCACCTGATTGCTCTGCCCATGCGAATATCCCCCGAAAACGTGAGATCATGTTCTGCTAATATTCCACGTCTACGTACAAGTCTCGCAGCCTCGATCGTATTCGTTTTCTTTTTCTTTTAATAATTATTCCATTTTCATTCCCCAAATTTGAGGCTCCTCCTAATATCACTTCTCCATCTTCCTACGCTAAATACATATTTACAAGAATACTCAACTCCTACGTAAATTTTATGTCAGCATGAAAAAGCATATAGTAAACCACACATGAAGTTTGCATATTTCTCTTCGTGCATACGATAGTTGATGGTATGCTTTTGGTTTCGACCAAAAAAAAAAGAAGATGGTATGATTTTGGGAAGTGCAAATTGATCTCTGAACTTCAGCTATTGTTTTTTGAAAATTCTAAAAGTCAAAAGTCAGCATTTTCAGCCTGGCACGTGGTCTCCCCTAACAACTGATTACCTGGACCACAAATATTGCCCCACCACAAATAAGTTTAATTGCTATTTTATACTTAATTAGTCATTTTTTGTGTTATATATATATATATATATATATATATATATATATATATATATATATATATATATATATATATATTCATTTTTGGTCATAACATGCATTTATAGGACTGTTTATAATTAGAGTTATAGCTCATAACTTCCCGCTTAAAATATACAGATTTAAGGAAGGTGGTTGGGTTATAAGGCCCCGACAATTTGTTTGCCATATGAAATTTACAAAGTAGACGTACGACTGGATTGTTAGTCATTTGTGAAAGGTACAATTAAGTTGTCGTAGTTGTAGAATTATACATATTGCTAGACATATCACAATGAGTAATGACAATGGACAATGATAAAAGGTGGCCGGAGAAAAGTACAGGCATGACAGCCCCACAAAAATATGCATATACGTACACCCACAAATTCAAAAGCAATATCAGGCCACTTGTTTATATTAAATTGACATTATCCATGTTTATTTATGCATTAATATTGTCAATGCATGTTTGTAAATAAAGTGTATATATTTAATTTATGAGCAGGGGAACCATGGGATGAATGTGAATGGATATAGAGCGTGAGCGCAGATGAGGAAGAGTCTGAGATGGAGGGCAAAGGGCAGTATATAGGAATAGAAAGGAAGCCAATTTTGAAATCAAGAGAATAAAAAAAGCATAGTAGTCAAAAACTGGTATACGAAAAAGTCAAAGATGCAATTTTGTTTTCAGGAGCATGCAGCCATGGTTATAAATGAATGGGAACGGGAGAAATTAATTTAAGGCAAGAAAATAGACAACAAGTCTTAATTAAAAACCTAAGTCAGTGTCGCGTGGTTTTTGACATTTTTGGATAAGGCCAACAGCTAGAAAGCCGCTTTATGAGTCTTGAGCTTGACTCTGAATTGCCTGCTGACTTCTCATTCCACTGTTGATAGCTTGAAAATTGAATTCCTCCTTTCATTTGTATCCTAATCGCATCATCCTTTGACCAAAAAAAAAAATGGCATCATCCTACGTCTGTTAAAAATAAATCCCGGCAACAATATTTTTTATTTATGAATACAAGTTAAAAATCATGCCTTCTTTTGGTGTGTTACCTATTAGTTTACAATCTTTATGCTAAATAAATGGAATATACACTTGTATCTACCAAAAGGAAAACTGGAACAGTAAATAAAGTAATGTTAAATGGTTGGCCGCTACATTCACTTGTAGAGATGTGGATAATGTTTTTAAAAAGTGTGAAGATTATAACTCCTTTTGTTTTACAATCTTTGTTGGGTTTGAAGGGGGAGAACTCTCTCGCTTACATAATATGAGTCACTTCAATTAATTCTTCGAAACTAAAAATTATGGTTAACTCATTAAACTTGTCTTAAATTCAAAGAAATTTTTAACTTTACTCATACTAAATAAATAAGGTTTTGAAGGAAAGAGAAAAATACAATGAACCATTTTTAAATATTAACTATATGGGCAAAATTGACACATTAATATTAATTGTTGTTAAAGTGATTTATATTATAAACTAAGTCATTTATCTATAAGTGACTTGTATTATAGTGGAGCATCAGTGCTGATGTCAATCGATTATGAGTTGATCTTTAGATGGATTACGTGCCTCGTGTCAAGAAAGATAATAATTTTTTGATCGGTGCATGAACTGATTTCTTTTTAACACTCGGCCTAAAATAACGAGAAATTTTTGTGTGAACTTACAATACCAACCCGTCTAAGGATTGACAAATGAAATAATGACAGCTCAATTGTTTTTAATCTTATGTGCCACCCTACATGTCACTCCACATTTCCCCTATTATTTTAGAAAAATATTTACATACTACAGAAGTGTCACCTCATTTATACTTTGACTGATAAAAATATAGTAACTCGTCTTATTTTAATCCTACATGACAAATGAGTCATCATATAGAGAAATTCAAATTTTATGATTTTAACATCAACTTTTTAATTTAGAAAAACAAAAAATATTCCCTTCTAAATTGAGAAGTCTGGGTTTTAAAATTATAAAATTTGAATTTCTCTAGATGACTAATCTCCCACTTAGAATTACCCAAAACTTTTCCTCTCTCTCGCCTGCAGCCACTCCTTCTTTCCATAATATGACTTTCATTTCTATTTGATTCCATTCTTTTTCTCTATATCTATGTACTCTCTTTTTCCTAACTCCAACTCTTCAGCAATGGCGTCTTCCTATAATTTGGCCGGCATCGAGCCCTGGATCCGGCGACTATGAAGCTGATCACTAAAGCCCTCCACCAGATGCGGTTTCTCCGTTTCTTAATGACTAAAATAATATGTAGGATTACAAATAAATGGAATCAATAGATGTGAGGATTAATTTGTTTTCTCCTCAGTTTCTGTTGAGTTTGAAGAAACTGGTGCAGAAATTTAAGGGCTGCAAATAGTTCGCAACATTAAGATTAGTAAGTTGTTGGTTGAAGTAGTAAGAGACATCATCTCCATAAAAATGAGAGTACAAGTTTAAATTTTAAAAAGTGCACTTGTAAAGAAAGATAAATATTTTTTATGCCTTGAGAGAGACTATCATTCAAATAAATAAAAAATCACTTCTTTAAGTACTCCTTTTTTAATTTGCAGAGAACTACGTTTAAAAGAAAAAGAAAAAATCACGAAAGTTTTAGACAACGTATAATTTGTATAGATCGTGTAAAACCTAATTCTCAATACCTTAAGGCGTGCTAGTTTTTAATGTTGATGAGAGGTACTCTTTGTCCATAACCTTTTTCTTTTTCTTTGGAAAAAAGAAACATATATGAACAATTTTTCGGGAAACTATTCAAATCATCACTGTATGGTCGAATTAATGTGGAATAAATTAAACCAGCAATGTTGGAAGTGAATGCAATACGTGGAGCGCAACAATGAATATCAAAGTGAAGCAATCAGTGTTAATGGATCATGAAGTGATGTATTTTGTAGTTGAGATCAAGACATAATCTTTCAAATTAAATTACAAAAAGAATAGGCGGATAAGGGTATGCAGGTAGCCCTACTAATGAGTAATGGTACCTGCGCACTAAAGAACTGTGTTATCGCGCCTGCCATTATATATTATCTCATTTCCACAACAATGGACGCAGAAATTAAACTTGAATTCCTCAGAATCCACTGTTCATATACAATGTTTGACCTGGACTTCTGGTAGTGACACCTTACGACAATGTGTTCTCAGAAAGTGATGAAGAGTGAGTCACCGCCAAGATCCTTGTAGACACTTCACTTATTTCCCAGTCCATTAGAAATCACAAGAAGTTGGATATGCTCACTCATCAGTAATAAAAGCTACTTCAATTTATAGAAGAAATTTGTAGTCATAAATATAAGTAATTATTCATTAGTTTGTTCTAAATTTATCAGAAAGTGCTTTATCCTAAATATATCATTCTCAATATTTAATGAAGGGATAAAGAGTCTATGTTATTTAAAATTGCAATATTAAGAGTAGAGATGGAAATAAGAGCAATTTAAAGACAGTTTATTGTTGCAACTAGCATGTCTTAATTTCAACAAATTAATTATAAGTGGCTCATATTATCAACTTATTATGAATAAGAGAATACACACACACATGTATATATATGAGGCAAAGGTGATTTGGCTCAGTCATCAAGGAGAATTTGAAGTCTTTTAAGTTTATCAAAATCTCAATATTATTTATTTATTTTCCAATCTCAATATGATTCATTCTTTCAGAATTATGTGCCTTTGGGGGATGAATGTGTTGTAGGCAATGCTTAGATGTAGGCCATTTGCACAGCACAACAGATTCAGGTATACTTAGAGGATAATCTTTATATTTCTTTTGTATGTAACTTTCAACTTTTCGTTCATATCGATTTTGTTTTCCATGTTTGATGTGTTTCCAGGTTTTACGAAAATAATAACTTGATGAAAATGTCAATGATAACACATTATATTTAAATAAGGTTCATTTGTTTAAGAAAAATTATTTTTTATGCATATTACATCAATTTATTTTTCTAGATTAAATAAGGAGCCGAACAATTTTCATACTATATAATTATTTTTATTAAATCGAAAAAAAAAACCAAAAAAAAATATATGACGCGGAAATGTTGTATTAAGTTTGAAGTTTTAAGTTTCAACCCTTTAGTGGACATTATGATATCGATAATCTTTTAATTTATTTTCTAAATGAAACCATCCAGAGATATTTTGATGGAAGAAATTAATTTTCCACAACAAGTGTGTGTGTGTTCAGATAATTAGATTTTTTTTTTTTCAACTGCAAACATCTCTTCTTTTTTCTTTTTTGTCAAAAACTGTGAGCATTATTTCTTATGCACAACTATCAACAACAATTGACGGTTTTTATTGCTATAGATTATGCTAATAGTAAAATGTTAAATTTACGTCATTATAAAAATTTGAAAAATTATTTCACATTTTATAATAAAAGCTAAAAATTTATACGGAGTATGAGCATTCAATGAGTTGACATTACACTTGTTCTTTCTATAAACACGACCCTAAGTGTCCTGTTAAATAAGTATAAATAATGAATAAGTATAAATTCCGTATATCCAATAAATTAGTAAAATTAAAGGTCATTAATTAGTCTTCAGATAAGAATAAATAGTGTCATTTATTATAAAATTATTCGAAATAGGAAAATTTTAAATCAGGTGGATAAATTTAATAAATTTCCAATTGCCTCATTGACCCAGATTTGGATTCAAAATATGGGTAAAATAATTAACTTTAATACCATCTCCTCTCTCCAATCTTCTCATAAAAGATTTTCATTGGTACGTAACTTATGTTTTTTTAATACATACGCATTAATTTTTCATAAAAAATATATCAACAACAATATATGATAAAATAAAATATGATTCACTAAATCATTTTTTTTTTTGGATTATTAAAGGATCATCGAGAATAATTAAAGCCAAAAAAAAATTAAGGTCCATCTAACTTCTTAAATATTTAATGGTGTAATATTGTACGTCTCTAATATATTAAAAATTGAGCAATTTTCACCCTCCTTCTAACCAATGCTAATGCCGCTCTCTTGTTGAGGGAAAAATAAATCTCTCCGGATGGTAAAGCCAGTTGGACCTTCATCATGATGTTTACTTTGTTGTTAATTAATCGTCTTTGTCATGAGCGAAATTTCACTTTGCTATTCAATAGATCTCCTTCTCTAAACCATCACGTATTGTGTGCAAATGTGCAATAATATACTCCAAATTAAGGTAGTTAAAATCGATATTTTACGTAAAATCAGAAGAGAAATAAAAAATCGTAAAACTTAAAATTGTAACGTAAAAAAATCATAAAAACATGAAAACGTTTGGAAAATTAGTAAAATCATTTTAAAGAAAAAAAATCATAAAAACGTAAAATTGTAGTGATAAATCGAGATTTTAACTACCATGCTCCAAAGAATCATGAGATTTGAGAGGATAAAGAGGTAAGAAACTATGAATAAGGCGAGTGTTTGGAAACTCTCAAAACTTCGGTTTGCGCAAGTCAAGACAAAACTTTTCTTATATACTTACCTCATTAATTCCAAAAGCCATTTTTAAAAGCTAATATAAATACCATTCATATTTGATTTCAAAAGTGATATATATATATATATATATATATATATATATATATATATATATATATATATATATATATATATATTTTCTTGCACTTATGGTACATGTAACATTCCCATTTTTCATGTGCATTATTATGAAGATAAATGTATGCATGATTTTTGTGAAGTCATGTGTTAGTGACATACGTTATTGCAAGAAATAATCATAACAGAATTAAGATGTGGAATTATTTGTTTATAGTATATTTTGATCCCTCCGGGGGAATTTACTTCTCAGCCCTTTATTTTATAAGTATATCATTATCCAAACCGATGCATGCTTTACTGTTAATTAATACTCTGATAAATGGCGTAAATTAACTTGGGAAAATAATTTAAAAATTGAATAAAGGTAAAAAACCACGCACTGCCTGCCACCTAAAAGGGCGAGGCTGGCATGTGTGTAACAGTACACATAGAAAAAGAGGAGTGAGAAAATTCATCCTTATTAGTAATTCTCTCTCTAAAAACTCATCTCTCAAGCATAAGAATGAAGAACAAGTCGATGCCCGTCACCCGAAAGAGCGAGGCTGGTATATGTGTAACAGTACACATAGAAAAAGAGGATTGAGAAAATTCATCCATATTATTATCCAATTTCTCGCTCTAAAAGCTCATCTCTCAAGCATAAGAGTGAAGAACAAGTCGATATTCAAAAGCAACGATATGTATGATGTTTTTTTTTATTTTATTTCCCAATAATAGATATTGAAATACAAAAATAAGAGAAATACTTACATACCTAGGAGTACCACTTCATATAAACTCTATCCAATAGAAATATAATGACTTAAATCATTTTTAATCCTAGTTTGTAGGTGGCTCGTCTGAAATAAAAAACACTTTTATTTGTTTTTAAGAAAAATATGAGTTTATCGTTTTGTTTTGGTTTTCTCTTCAAATTAAAATGTGTATTTTTCTTGAAAACAAATTAAAATGTGAATTTTTTTATTTGAGTGGCCCGTCAATTAGGATCAAAATGATATGATTTATTATGCTTTTTTAGACAAAGTATGAAGGATGTGGTATTTCAAGAATATATAAATATTTTTCATAAATATATATATATATATATATATATATATATATATATATATATATATATATATTATCTTGTAACTCAACGAGCTTCGGTTTGGAAATTAATAAGTTCAAATTTGCTTTTCTAAATTCAGGGAAAATATTTTCTTTTTTAATACTCCTTTCGGTTTTAAAACTAAGACAAAATTAATTTTTTTAAGAGAGATTAAGAAAACCAAATAAGTTACTTGGTTATTTTATGTGTTGTGTATCCTTAAATTATGTATAGTTAATCAGTCAAACTAGTTAATTTAGAGAGAAAAAATGTAAATATGAATACTCAAAAATAATTTAATTAACTTCTTTAATCTCTCTAAAAAAATCAATTTTATCTTTATTACCCAAGGGAGTAATACATATGAAAACAAAGAAAAACTTCACACTTTAATTTTTGCTTTTAAAATAACTCAGGGGCATAAAGGTAATTTGATTAAATTTCTAAATTATTTCTAATTTATACTATGTCACCTTAATTGTTAATAATTTTTTAAGTTTAGCAGAATTTAGATATTTCAAATGGCTTTTAAAAGGGTTTTCCCATATTTCTTTGCACTATTTACTTATAACCCAGCGTGTAATATAATTTAAAACATATCCGACGATGGATTTGCTAACATCGTCCAACGAATATGAGAAGATACTAAGCACACATGCGACTATTTAGTTGATGCATTAATTAAAACCATATAATACCTAAATGGTCTGCATGGTGGGTGTATTGGCTCACAAATGTCTTTCTGTATCCGTTCTAGAAATGTAAGAGACTCACTTTCTACTTTGCTTGGTGATAGCCGAATAATTAATTTTCCCTTGGAACATGTAGCACATGAGAAATCATAGGATTTTGGTATTTGTTTCTGTTTCAAGTTATGTCCGCATGAATTCTCTATTATACGTTGCATCATAATTGACCCGGGATGGCCTAACCGGTCATGCCAAACATTAAATATGTCTTTATCAACATACTTCTGGTTTTCTATAACATTTATTTCAATTGTACTAATACATGAATAGTACAAACCAGAAGATAACATAGGTAATTTCTCCAGAACATATTTTTCACCATATCTAACACTAACAATTTGTAGATATTCTTTATTCTCCTCATTTATAGTCTCAATATGATATCCATTCCGGCAGATATCTTTAAAACTCAACAAATTTCTATGAGATTTGGAGGAATACAAAGCATCATTAATAACAAATTTTGTATCATTGGGTAATATTATTATTGCCCTTCCAGAGCCTTCAATCAATCTCGTATTACCCACTATGGTATTGATGTTTGTACTACAATTTGTTAGATGTGAAAAATATTTCTTATCTTTAAGAATTGTATGTGTCGTTGCACTATCAATGAGACATATATCTTTATTCTTCTGTGCTATATTTGAAATATCCATGAGCTTTGGTAGAGTGACCGTGCTGATAACGTAATATAAAACTGATGAAAAGTAAATAACAAGAACAAGAGATTTTAGAGAGAGAGAGAGTAGAGAGAAGTTCTCATTCCAGTGTATTCTGAATGTTTACAAAAGACCTCTATTTATAGAAGGAAAATGGGCCTTTAGTGTAATTTCCACTTTGGGTCATTTTATGCAATATTCCCCTAATTACATAACTGTACACTCACGGGAATGCATTCCTCTGAGTTGTATAATTTTGTGTGTGGGTCCCATCAAATAGTAAACTACTATGCATGATATTATGCGCGGGTCCCATGTCATCTTATAATATTTGGAGACCGGGAGTTAATGAACATCCACATAATCAATATATTTATAACATTCATTACGTTTTATATACAAAAATGTTCATGACACCTTTGTATAGTCAACAACATGCATTTTATATTAATTAAAATCCTAATAATCTGGGATTCACACACAGTTGCGTGTGCGGGGCTTCAAAATACATATAAAACAATTTTATTTTATGTCGGGAAACATAAGGTGTCGGCAAAATCGACTTTCAAAAATCAAAAGCATAAATGGCAAAAACCGAACATTTAGAAAAAATTGAATGAAGGAATAATAGTTAGTTGAAATAACTCACCTGCAGTGGCGGAGCCAGGATTTAGAGTTTATGGGTGCATAATTAGTGTAAGGGTTTAGGAATTCGGGGGCAGCACCCCTTAAAAAAAATTTTTAAAGAAAGTTTTAAATTAATGCATTTTCTAAAAGGAAAAAAGTTTGACAAGATTAAATAACATGTTGCAACCTATAAGAAAGCATAAAAGGAAGCAAACCAAAATGCTAGCTTCAACTTCAATTCATCATAAATGAAAATCACAAGGTGGGGTATCTTTTCCATATAGGGACACTAAGCATTCTATAGTTACTATAAATGAAATTAGGAATAGCTAATTAGGAATTTGAATAGCTAATTAGGAACCAAATTTCTTTTTAAATTTGGTTACTATAAATTTGAATAGCTAATTAGGAACCATATTACTATAGTTACTATAAATTAGCAACCATTCTATAGTTACTATAAATTAGAAACACAGTTACTATAAATTTTGGTTCCTAATTAGCAATTTGAATAGCTAATTAGGAACCAAATTTCTCTTTAAAAAAATCAAAACAAACATAAAGATACAGACACAGTGAACACGCAACAATCTAATAACAATGAAATTACAGACAAATTGATTTTCCAGTCAAACATACAGATATCGATTTTCCAATCTAGATTCATCACAATCGGTTTAAGTTTTCCAATCTAGATTCATCACAAATTGCAGACAAACAAACATATATCGATTTTTCAGTCTGGATTCATCACAAATTGCAGACAAATTGACGGAAATGGGCAGTGAAAATCGACGGAAATTGTAGACTGAAAAACAGAGACGGAGTTCCAAAGCAATTTCAAGCGGATGAAAGGAAAATTAAAGCTACAAACTTACCTTTTAAATTGATTGCCGTCGCCGAGAGAGGAGACAGACTAACTGACAGAGAGTGACGGCCAACGGCGGAGCCGACAACCGAGATGAAGTGATCACTTCCAGATTTCGAATGGAGAGAGTGAGAGAGCAAGTAGGACGAAAGGATGAAGAAATGGGAAAGGGAAAAGAAGAAAGTGATTTGGAATCGAATGGGGAAAGGGACGAATCGAGTGAGAGCAGTGGCGGAGCAGCTCTGGGAAAGGGAAAGGATTTCGGATGGATGAAGAAATGGGAAAGGGAAAAGGGAAAAGTGAATCGAATGGGGACAGGAAGCGATGAAGAAAGGGCAAGGAAAAAGGAAAAAAAAAAGGGATGAAGCAGCTCTGGAGGTTCGAACCCGTGATTATAGGGTGAATTTGTAAAGTCTCAACCAACTCTTCTATCTATATATGTTGTTATTAATTTCTCTCAAGTCATATTTTTTTTTTTTATGGGTTCATTTGCCCCCACTGGCACTAGTGTGGCTCCGCCCCTGCTCACCTGTATTGTTTAATTCAATTTTAAAGTCAATAATTATATAAAACTAATATGAGGGAATTTATTTGGTTATATATATATATATATATATTTCATATTTTTAAAATCATTGTATACATAAAGAAGTTATCACGTTTACCCAAAAAAGTTATTAATGAAGTTATATATCATGTGTACCTGAATAGTGGCCGCATATCTGATAATTATAAAATACTAATATGGCTGGCAAAGAAGATTGCCAATAATGTCCTTCCTATTCTATGAATAAATAGATAGATTAGGTTATACATAACAGACCGACACCTGCAAGTTTTTGTTATTCTGGAAAATTAAGATGTTGTTTTCTATATATGAAAAATCATCGTTCCTTTTGAATAAAATCTCTGGTATAATTACTCGACATTTTAATTGGGGAAAATTCAATATAAAGATGGTTGAATTATCAAAATTTTAACTTGGGTAACTGAACTCAACAAACTATATATTAGATTATGTGTCATAATTAGGCATTTAAAATTTCAATCAAATTACCTTCATATTCCTTAATTATTAAAACAACAAAATTGAAACTATATAGTTAGAAACTTGATTTAGAACAAACTAAGTAGGAGTAAACCTATAAATTAGGGAAAATTAATTACTTAATCCTTATAATTTAATCGAGTTTGTAACTCAGTCTCTCTAGTTGATTAGTTTAAGTCTATGACTTAGTGTTTCTAGTTTTCGCTATTTCTTAAAAACCATTTGAGTTCCTTAAAATAGTGCCACGTCAGATGATGATGATCCAAGGAGATGCCAAGCTGTCACTTTATTCTTTTTCTGTGAAAACCTTCGCTGGCTAGAGCGTCCAGCGGGGCAGGCTGCTCCAGAAGGAGGCAGAGCTCAAAGGAAAAGAGGGTTCTTTAGAAGAGTTCGATGTTTCCGAGAGAGACGCCAAGGACTCGGATGAAAATGATGAGAATGTGCTTACAAGGTCAGGGCATAAGCAAGAGGGCAAGGTGGAGAAGATGACAGTGTAGACATTTCCGGTAGTGCTGAGAGCAAAGAAGGTGGAGCGAAAGTTTAGATTCTACATCTCTTTATAGTCAAAATTTGGGATTTTGTTGAGCTGTGTTGATGAAAATTTGCATTGGATTGAAGGGATTGAAAGTATTAATTAGTTGAAGTTGAAATCTATTACTTGTATCTGATTCATCAATTTTTTCTCAATATGCAACTTTGGATTTCTAATTTTATTTTTTTTCCCATTATCATACGATTTTCACCCTTAATCTTCAATATATTCATCTCCCATATTTAGTTTCGCTTCGCTTCTAAAGAAATTGGTTCCTGTTAGGGGTTCATTTTTCCCCTTTCTCTGATGAAATATATGGAACTGTGTAGAAAGTTGATGGAAGCACCGGTAAGCTGTGTTTGTAGCTCTGGGAATAATCATGTTTCTCATTGATTTGTTAATGGATACTACCTCTGGTCTTAATTATAAGATAAAATTGACTTTTTTTTTAGGGATTAAGAAAACGAAATAAGTTACTTAATCATTTTGTATGTTGTGTATTTTTAGATTATATATTAGTTTATTAGTGAAACTAATTAGTTTGAAAAAAATAAATAAAAATAAAAGTACTCTAAAGTGATTTAATTAGATTCCTTAATCTCTCCAAAAAAAATTAACTATATCTTATAATTAGGACCGAAGGAGTATATCAAAATAAAAAGGAGTAGGGGGTGTATTGCAATTTCCATGGACCCACGTCGTATTACACTCGTTGGGAGAAGATTTTTACTGAAAAAGAAGAAGAAAGTAACAGCTTGGAAAGAAGGTAAACGCTGCTTCGTTACTTCTTTAAGGGATTAATTAATAGAAATAATAATAGGATTATATTTTTAATTTTGCTGTTTTAATAATTAAGGGGTATGAAGGTATTATAATTGAAATTTTAAATCTTTAATTATGATATATAACCTGAAGTATAATTTGTTAAGTTTAGTTACATAAATTAGAATTTGGATAATCCAACCATTTAATTTTTTAATTTAAACATGTTAACGTACAGCAACCATAATAATTGAACCGTCATTTACATGATTAGTTTCGTTAGTACCTGTCAATTATTGGGGGTGTCTGGTTTGAGGGGAGGGTGTGGAAAGAAGAGAATTGACCAAATTGCCATTAATAAAGGGAATATTTTTTTTGTTGAGATTATATTTTAAGAATATTAAAAAGTTTCCATGGGTTTTTTTTATAAAGAAGGGGGTAAAAGTTTTCTCTCTTCCCTCCCCCTCCCTCCACTCTCTCAAACCAAGCTAGCTCTGAATGTTCAGAACTCTCTCTTTTTCTCTGTGCCCCAACTAATCTAAGAATCAAATCGAATGATTAATTAAAAAGCTGTAAAAGCCTTCCATCACCTATACCTTTTCCATTGATTTAAATAGTATATCCTGACTTAATTAGCACGAATAAAAGAAAATAAACATGCAGCAAATGATCACAAACAAAAGAAACGCATCAAACTTTTTTGGTTTGCATAAACTGGTAGCTCTAGGGGAAACACGTACGCATAGCAAGACATAAAGGAGAGTCTAAAAACGATTCTTACCTTATTTTCTGTTTTTTTTTTTTTTTGGGTTCAAACATGTAAAGGAAACTCATAAATAAAACTAGTCCGCACTACGCGAACACCTACTAGTTAGCTTCTTAAAGCAGAACCAAGGAAACATAGCATAATTGAATTTGGTGAATATATAGGATCATCAGTCATCTTCGGCTTCCACATAGGACTTCCAGTACCAGTGCTGGCCCCACACCTTTTCAGTCATCTCTTCGATGGGAACGTTCTTGGTCTCCGGCAAGAGAAATATGGTGAACAGGGCCATAATCACAATCCAGCCGGAGAAGAACAAGAAGATGCCAAACTTCATGGCGCAGAGCATGGACAAGAAGGACTGAGCAATTAAGAAAGTGAACAGCATGTTGGCAAAGACGGTGACGCTCTGACCGGCCGACCTCGTCTCCAGTGGGAAAGTCTCGCTGGGAATGAGCCACCCGAGTGGGCCCCAGGACCAGGCGAAACCTGCCACGTAGATACACACCAGAAGCACCACCAAAACGGCCAAACCGGTGGACATGAGGTTGGAGTGATCTGTCAGCTTCATTCCCAGCACTACGGCCACCGCCACCTGGCATAACAACATTTGTCCACAAGCCTCCAGAAGCAACATCCTACGACCCACTCTGTCGACGGAATACACCGACACCAGTGTGCACAACACATTCACCAATCCCGTGATCACAGCCGAGTACAAGGAAGCGTTACTCTTGAACCCGATCGTGCTGAACAACACTGGCGCATAGAACATGATGGCGTTGATTCCCGTGAACTGTTGGAACACCTGATCCACAAGAATACATATGTAGTGTTGTTACTATTAGGGTTACGGCTCGCGTGTAAATAAGGACTCAAGAGTTAGTGCGCGTTCAAAAAGTAGGCAAGTCTGAGACAAATACCGCTAATCCAAAGCGTGCACTTAATTATATGGTGCTAAGAGTTACCTGCAACATTATGGCAATGATCAACATGGGGCGATTATTGCGCTTGAAGAGTTTGCTCCAGGAGTTGTCGATCTGTTTCGCGACAGTGCTGGCCCGGACGAGCTCGTTGTACTCTGCGTCAACGTTGTCGACACCACGAATCTTTCTCAAGACGGCCTTTCCTTTTTCAAGCTTACCCCTCTCTATCAGAGAGTTTGGTGTGTCATCCACTAAAATAGCTCCCACAACCAGCAACAGTGCAGGTACTGCCGCCAGCCCCAGAGATATCCTCCATCCGTATCCTCCTTCAATCCTGCAGTCATGAGACCAGTTCATATGAGTATGATGCATTGAGAGAAATAGAGAAGCTAATTACTTACTTGGCGGTGCCCGAATTGACAAGATTTGCTATGAGAATGCCAATGGTGACGTCAAGCTGGAAGAGGATGTTCAGAGCTCCGCGAATCTTGGTTGGTGCGATTTCGGATAGGAAGACGGGGACGGCTTGATTGCCGAAACCGACGCCGACGCCAAGAAGGATCCTGCCGATGATGAGCATTGCAATGTTGACGGCGGCAGCGTTGATGATGGCTCCCACGATGAAGACGATGCCGCCCATCAACATAACTGGCCTGCGGCCGAGCTTGCGGTTGATGATGCCGGCGAACATGGTGGACACCAGGGCGGCGAGGTAGAGAGAAGACGTGAAGAGCTGAAGATATTGGTTATCGTATTTGCAGTAGTTACTGTTAGCTCCCGCATTTTCTTCGATAGTTCTCTCGTAAACTACGGGGAAAAAGTGTTTTAGAAAAGAAGGCATGGCTGTCACACCGCCTGATATGCCAATGTCATAACCGAACATGAGACCGCCGGTTGCCGCCATCAGGCATGATATGATCACCGTCGACGTGATCTTTGCCTCAAACTCACCGGTCGACCCGACTGAAATCCCCCCTGCCACCATTTTGCTTTACTCTGGTTTCTATTCACTGACAAATAATAAATTGAAAATTAATTTCAGCCAAGGTATTAAATAATGGACGCTTGTGCTGTTATAAGTTATAACAAATGCGAATAAACGCGTGTGCAGCGAGGGTTTTCGGGAATGGTAACCACGGCCAACGAGGGAGAAACAGAGCAACAAGAAAGAAACAGAGGAAGAGGAAGGGGGAGGGGTGTATGAGAGCAAAAAAAACAGAGGAGGAGTATATAAATACCGAAAAATAGTTTGAATTTGATAGATTCGTTGAGATATCATGGAGATTGCTTCGCAACTAATTAACTTTGAGACCTACATTCTTGGATCTAATCTGTTACAGATATAAACCACCTAAATTTCTATCTCATCTATCAACTCATTTTTTATTTTATTTCAAGAAAGGGTAATATAATTTTTTTGTTTCTTAAATTTATCCGGGTTTTGATTTCCATCCTGTAAATTATATTTTTTAAAAAAAATATTAATCTCTATAATTCAATAAAAACATATATCATTTTGCCTCTAAACTTTAGAGATGGTATTATATCAAAATAAGATAAAAACCAAAATAAGAATAATTTTGAAAGACCAAAAGATTGTATTAAATCGTTCAAGAATTTAACTTATTTTGTCAAATTTATTTCCCGCAAACAAGATT
Organism: Acacia confusa; assembly: GCA_037074495.1. Lineage (NCBI taxonomy): Eukaryota > Viridiplantae > Streptophyta > Magnoliopsida > Fabales > Fabaceae > Acacia > Acacia confusa. The sequence continues at coordinate 2,838,871 of CM073505.1, forward strand.
CCTAATTTCATCAACTATATCTGATAAAAAAAACTATATCTGATACTCTTAATTTAGATAAGATATACTTTTGGTTAACTAATTTTATATAAAATATTTTTTATCCTATAATGTTAACATTGTTAATATAGTTAACTGAATACGCTAACAAAAATATCCACTATATTTTTTTTAATAAACCAATCTAAATACATTGACATAGGAAATTCTTACTACCATTTTTTGTTACTACCACTTTTTCACCATTAAATCAGAATCTCAATAAGGGAGAGAAATGATAAAGATAGATAAGATTCTGATCTAATAGTGGAAAAGTGGTAATAACAAAAAATGATAGTAAGAATATCCTATCCCTAATTTAAATATGAAAATTTTGATTTCATTTGTAGCAACTTCTTTAATAATCAAGATATTATACTCCCTCCAATCCTAATTATAGGACAACATTTAGGAGTTTGTTTTGATCCTAATTATAGGATAAAATTTAAATTTTTGTTAATTTCTTCATAAAATACCCTTATTTTATTCTCTCAAATGTGTTTGGTAAGTATATGTATTTGGTTGCGTAAAATTTTTCAATCAATAAAACTCTTAAATTGTTGGATGTTAATTTGTTTATGAATGAGTTGACGTTAATTTACTAATATATATATATATAGATAAACACACATATATATTTATATATGTATATACACATACATATAGACATAAGCATGTATTATATAAATATAAATATGTGTGTGTTTATGTATATAGGTGTGTGTCTATATGCATGTGTACATATATACACATATATGTATATGTGTGTGTGGATGTGCGTACAAGTGTGTGTGTGGGGGGGGGGGGGGGTTGTATGTGTAGATGTGTGTGTATCTGTGGGGGTTGTATTTGTGTGTAGATATATTTGTGTGTGTCCATGGAGGCGTATGTGTAGTGTAGGTGTGTGTATACAGTTTACATACATGTGTGTGTGGGGGGTGTAGATATATGTGCACACACATACATATATGTTGTACATACACACACATATATGAAAATATAGTAAGATCATTATTTTAATTAGAAAGCTTGGAAAAGAAAATTCTAGGTTTGGGGTATGTTAATATCATTTAAAATTTAAGAATATTTTAAGAAAATTTGTAAAATTAACTAATTTAATTCTCTTCCTTAATCTCCTCAAAATTAGTTAAATATGTCTTATAATTAGGACCGGAGGGAGTATTAAAAATTAAAACTTAAATATGCTTTATCATATGTATGGTTATCATTTGAGTTTGCTGCATGAACATTTTCATTAGCAACATTAACAAAATTTAAAATATAGGATTAAAAAATGTAGTTTATAAAATTAAAAGATAAAAAATATACCCTAGGTAAAACTTAAATAAGTAAAAATATATTTTAGCCAAGCGTATAATATGGGTTTTCATCATAAATTCCACGGTTTTGGCCAGCTGGAAGAAAATAACAAGCAGGTAAAGTATTTAAATTGATTGTTGAAATTGACCAGGTAAAGTGATATTTTCTTAATTCAAATTATTCTAACCTAGATTTTATGAGATTTCAAAATAATTTAACGGTTTTAAGGGATATTTTTATTATTTGTTCTCTTTCTTAGGATCTCTATGTAATTTCTCCTAATAAGAATAACACAAGGTAAAATAAAAATTATTTGACACGTCAGAAAATTTTAATAGAAATATAAAGATATTTTTATTATCTGTTTTATGATTTCCTGGCAGTAACTTCAATTTAGCTTAAAAATATAAAAATTATGTCAAGAACTATGTAAAAAAACAATTAAATGTTGTGAAATGATAATTGTTGCAAAGGATTTATTTTAAAATTATTATTACTTATATTAAATATTTAAACGTACTTTTTTGGTTAGTGGTATAATCATCATTTAAATTGTAGTCGGTATTTTTTGTTGGTGATATAGGCGGTATTAGAATTATAATACTGAAAATACACATTATAAAATTTGGAGGCTAAAATTAAACATAATGCATATTTAAAGGATAAGAGTATTAAAATATTATCAGATAATTATCATCATATTTAAAACATTAAACTAGTAAAATATAAAATATCTTGATCTCTATCTTTATGATAACCACAGCACAGATAAAAAGTAGAAACAACAGTTTTTACTGTTTCTACTTTTCATCTTTTTTGTGGTTATAAAAATAGAGATCATGATACTTGATAGAGATGATAGAAAGATACCAGTTAAACTTTAAAATCCTGTTAACGATAATAATAATTGGATTAATATGAATAATAAAATCATTGATAACTCATTTTATTAAGAAAACGGTTTTGAAAATCAAATACTATTTTCTTAGGATTTTTCTCATTAAACAATATAAGCACCATCTAGTTCTGCCCCCCCCAAAAAAAAAAAAAAAACAACGTTCCAATAAGGGCCGTGATTGGGTTGAAGGGAAAAAGGCCCATCGTTCCCAACCTTGCCAACATCTGAACAAGGCCCATACACAGTACGCCCAAGAATCCCACTCACCCAAACCTTGAAGTTGAATTTTTTCATGAGGAACAGATGAAATGAAGAAATTTAGTGTTAAAATGACAAAATGTCCATCAAATTAAAGGAAAGCGAATGCGAATCAACTATCTTTTGAAAATACAATGAAAATTATAATATATTTCCAGTAGTGAAACCATAAAATATTTTTAGCCTGGGCCAAAAAATAAATATGCCAAACTATTTACAGAACAATATCGCATAACATTAGAAATACAAATAAATAATAACCAACAATTATAGATCAAAATAAGATATAAGATGATGACATTTTTAGTAGGTATTTAAACAAGAATTTTACTTTTCTCTTACAGCACAATGAGTAAGAAATCAAATATTATCCTAAAAATATCCCAAACACAATCATAATAATACTATGTATAATGAAATTTAATAAAATTAACACTTAAATACGCATTTCATCTACCTCAAAACAAAATAATTTGAGAAAATAAAATAAATATAATATGAAGCCCAAAAATATTTTTAAAAAACATGAAGATCTAATTAAATTTTAGCTGAGCAAATAACCTATTGTAATCTATTTCTTAAAAGAGAAATTCATTATAAAATCATAAGACAACTAAATAATAAATCCAAACTGATTAAAAGTAGTCATTAATCATCCTTTACATATATATAATTATCTATTGTAAAAACTCAAAACTCTTCCAAAATTATAATCCCAAAATTTTCACTAATCAACGCAATATTACCGTAATTAGAAACCATAAAATAAAATACTTAACTAGGGTCAAATTATTTGCCAAAGTAAAATATTATATGATACATATATATAAATACATAAGATAAGACAAGGCTAGCTGGGGCCTTGGCCCTAGCTGGCCATAACGTGGAGCCACTGTATAATTCAACTCTACGCATACTTCTATCCTTTGAGTTTTGACATCGATGCCTTATATTTAGAAACAATGGTAATATCTTAACCAGTTTCTATGCATAAAATGACAGGATTAGGATTTATCTCCGTGATAAAAATGCTTAAAAACGAACATGTATCCAATGATGATAATATGTTTTCAATTTAAGAAGCCCATATAACCAATAAGAAAACGAACATGTATAATGGCATAGTACAATAAGATATATAATGAATAAATATTTAAATCCAACTTGAAATCGCGACCCTCTCGTTGTCCATATGACCATGAAAATAATTAAGTATATTACGTGTAGAAAAGAACAGCATACAATATAAAAATATAATTCTATGAATAAGAAATTAAAAGGAGCTTCAATGCAATATTCTAAATGAAAACGGCATATATAATTCAACAAAGTAGAAAAAGTAATATAAGTGAGGAGGTCAGCAGACTAAATGGCATATCCATATGTTGAATGTGAAGCAACAGCAAATTGAATAGGGTGTGTTTAGTTTAAATATAAATTATGAATTAAATATATATATAAAGAAGGTAAAAATGCATTGAGCTTTTAGGTATGATTGATTACAACATGAGAAAGAGACAGGGTAATTTAGTTTGGGCAATGTCGGGCTGTGAATAGGAAAAAAGGGCTGACCAGTTTCCCAATTGGGAAGAGGAATATGTGGAAGTCGTGTTTGGAGAATGGTTGAATGTGAAATTACTGCGTTTACATTTTCAGTAAAAACTCCCAAATATCCTCATAAGGTAATCGAATGGTCATTCAGATTGGGTCCTGTTTGCTTGCTTTTCACTTTCATTGCGGTCAGGTCTTTGAATATAGCATATGCATGGATTTTCTGTAATTAATTCTAACTACACTGTATTTAATTTACACTTTTTTTTTTTTGGGGGGGGGGGACCTTTTTGGTTGAGATTCTGGGTGGTTGGGGTCCATCTTTAATGTTCTATGAGATACTGATAGATTCATTGCCACCTGTCAAGCTCTGATTTGACGCACTCCCTTTCATTTTTATTACCTGCCTCTTTTCTAGGCTTCTAAGCATTTATAAAGGGTAAATAAGGGAGAGAAATAAAGTAATAGAGTACTAATGAGAGAAAGTACACAAGTGAAAGTAGTATTAAAAAAGGATGAGGAAAGATAATATGATTAATTAAGAATAAAAATAGTAAAAACTTGGATCCGAGTAGAATCACATAGAAATGACTAAGGCGATTTAAGTTTTAAACTCTTAAAAAGGGGTAAATAATGACACACGGTCTTCTAACATAAATTTACACCTTAATTTTAATAATGTGGATAATAAGTGAATTATCAACTTATCATACTTGGTTAATTAATGATCAAAATTAACCAAGATAACAGTCAATGTAAAATTGATCCCATTTTTATACTGTTAGAATAAAATTGTCCCCTAATTCTTTAAAAAATGATAGAAGGGTGTGTATTATATTCCTTACGAATAAAATCAATACAATAATAAATCAATAGTAAAATTTCAGTTTCATAAAAAAATTGATAAAATGACAAACAAGTTATTGGTAAGATGATATTTTCATAAGGATTATAATATAAGGTTAAAAGAACTTATTAAACAGCGCACTCTCACTCCTTCAGTTCAGTTAGAATTAGTCGATTCATTGGACACTTGGCCAGGTTGAAAGGGCCAAGCTGACGCGGATCATGATTCTATGGTGGGCCTCCCTATATGAAAAAATATCCATAAAATTTATTCTCCACGCCAATAGGGTTATTTAAAGACTTCATATTCAAATAAAATTATCTATTACTCTTTCTGTGTGTTATATGGTAAATTATGCAAACCATTTTTTAAATGTATATATAAAACTTAACAACAAAAGAAGCTGCCCAGCGGATCATGTTAACGTGATGAACATTTTAGGGAAAGAATAAACTGCCCCGCATCCAATAAAATTGATGAATAAAGCAATTTTTTAGTATCATGTACAAGAGATCGAAAGAAATAACGTTGAGATTCTGAAGAAACAAGTTGACATTTTTATACTGAAGCGTTGAACTGTGTAATGGACCTTAAATTTTGCGTAATACTTGCAAATAACATGGCCTCTTATAAACATTTAAGAGAAAATTAGTATTGAATAAAAGAAATTTCAAATTTTCACACTTAATTGCAACAAAACAGGAAAAATAACTTTTTTTTAAACCTCGAAGATAAAAATAAAACTTCACATCTAGGGCATACTGCATTGGTGAGTTATAAGTGAGATACATGTGGTGTAAAAGGTGACAAGGCTGAATATAAAAAAGTCTAAAGTAGCTCTAATCTTTTGAAAATTACAATTTCTGGTCGCAAGCTGCCAGTTTGCCCTTTGCAATTTTTTCAAAGCGTCGCACGTGTCCTGTGATAAAGCGAATCACAAAATAAATAAACGAGTGCGCGAGTGAGTGAGTCCTACACTAAAATAAATAAATGTCCGGGAACAAAGTAATATCACCACAATTTGCCAATGCCTCACGCAGATCCTCGAATTGCAGTTCATTTTTTAATTAAATAAAATAAGAATTGATAATTGTGGGAAGCAAGGTCAAAACAATCCAAGTTTCGAGGCAGAGAATGAAGTAATGAACATGAACCTAACATGTATTTGAATAATCAAATGAAACTTTATTCTCGCTGGATATATTTCTTTATTAACAAATAATTTTGCATATAATATTAGGGGATTACTTTGGATGAAAGTCGGATCCAGATTTTCTTTTTTTTTAAAAAAAAAAAAAAAATTAGGCGTAAACTCAAGAATATATATAAGACGCGTGGGGCCCACAGTCCTACGAAAAAAGGCATGTGTAATGGTTAAGTGAAGAAGAATGGTGGAATTCGTCTAGCTAAATATTTTATCTTCTGGGTGTCTAAGTAAATATTTTAGTGTAATAAATGGGGTACTTTACCTAATATTGATATTATCTTATAGGAAGGGATATTTTACCTTACCTTTAAATCGTGGGTGAGTCCAATCGATTTTCTATATATATGTGTGTGTGTTCTTCAACAGTATAGCTAATGGACTAGTAGATTGATATTGGATCAATAAACTTTTCTAGATATCTATGGGTTGATACCAGTGAATGTTGTGAATCACTAATATGGCTTTCACTTAATCAGTGAGTGCTGTGAATCACCAATATGGCTTTTGTTTATGGTTTTCACTTAATCAGTGAGTGTTATGAATCACCAATATGGCTTTTGTTTAAGAGGTGATATGTGTGCACAGTGACAATAGAATAATAACTAAAAGAGATTGTGTACGTACCTCTAAGATTTATACCCTATTCATAGAATTATCTGGGGCTTGGATCCATTGGCCCTCTGTGTCCTGTGTTCCAAGCTTGGCATCGTCACTTATGATTGAAATCCTCAATTGTAGTTAGTTAGGATCTCTTTAATTTTAGGTTAATTAAAATCTGATGCAGATTCCCTCTTGTTGGGTCGCACTTTTAAGTGGGCCTCTTTATTGGATACATAACATATATATATATATTAACCGTGGGATGTGAATGGGTGAGTGGGGGAAGAGTTTGTGATAGGAAATCGATGATAGGAGTGAACGTTAATGAGGAAAACAAAAAAAGCTAAGAGATCTCTTCGAAAAATAGTATATGATTAAAAGAGTTTGGTCCGGGTGTCGATAAATATTATATATATATTAGAATTATTAAATTAAGAAAGTGGGATGATCTTTCACGCTTTCTCCGCTTTCGTGGTCTTGTTTCTTTCGTTTGGGATCACATTTGCGTATATAAATAATTATTAATAAAAAAAGTGATGATGATGATTTGGACCGGCCAAAATCGGAAAAATAATTAAATCAGCACAATATTTCCATTAAAACTCAGAATCTGCAATATCTCTTTCACAATCGGGAGCACATAAGGGAGAATCCCTTATGTCCTCCATATGTAGAGAAGCACATTTTATTTATATATTCTATTTATTTATATTTAAATTATATGCTGCTTTCTGAAATGTTTTTTACACTCAGTATCTCAAATTAATTTTTTTCTAAGATACTGGTGTTACAGGATAAATATTTCTGGATGTAGTTCTGGAAAAAAATTAATTTAAGATATTGGGTACAAAAAACATTTTAAAAAACAACATATAATTTAAATATAAATAAATAGAATATATAAAAAATAAAAAAAATGTGCTTCTCTCACATAAAGAACCCATAAGAAGAAGCACCTTATGTGCGCTCCCTTCACAATCCGTAATTTTTCTTTTATATCCCGCAAACTTACTTGATCCTTTTTTCACAAACATTGTCTTGTGAGTTTCTAGCTGTTTCGTCCGGGCAACTTTTTTTCACAAGTTTTTTCTTAAAAAATAAAATAAAGGCATGGGGCCCACATGAGGCAATATCAATATACTCTATTATTAGGGGTAAGAATAGGTAAAACCCCTATCCGCTCTATAGCTTGGTTTGTTTAGGGCATGGTTAGGCTTGGTCTGTTTGTAAAAAAAGTAAGGTCAATGTCTATTTAAAAGCCTAAATATGTAAATAGGTCAGCCCTATTTTGTTAAGGCCTCACCTGTTTACATATTAAATAAATATAATTAAATTTATCTCATATAAATAACATAATATTTATTATTTTTCATTCTTATATTCTAATTTCAAATTATATTTTATAGATTTTGATAGATTCAAAGTGTATAAAACTTATTTATGGTCTCTAAGACCTACAATATAAGGTCTTTTTAAAGGTTTACTTTTAAAAAGGTTTCAAGTCCAACCAGACCTTATAAAGGCTCAGGCCTAAACCTATTTCAGGTTCAGGCTCAGCCCAGGCCTTCTGCCTCTATTATAGGCTCAAGCCTATTTAGCCCAAGCCTGACCTGACCTACTCTATTTCCATGCCTATCTATTATATAAGAAAGGGTTAGTACAATTTTTTGTGTCTCATTTTGATCTTTGTAGAATAAAATGATCCAGTTTTTTTATTGAGTCATAAAGTTTATTGTCTTAAACAAAATAAGGGATCAAAACCTTTTAAAAGTTGAAGAACCTAAATCAAAATTATGACAAATTAGAGAAATCAAAGATTATATTAATCCTAACAAAAAGATATAAAATGAAATGTGGTGTTCTATTACTGCTTTTTGTGGATGAAAGGGAGAATGTAGAGAAGATGCACCTTCAAACTTTGCTAACAATTATTTTCTATATATTTTTCCAGTTATTTACCATACAATACTGATGTCCTTGTTAATCTCCATACCCCTGACCCTTCCATATTAGCTTTAGTTGTATAATTTTTCTGTGTTATAAATATAATTGATAACTTTTAAAAACAATTTGTTACTAGCTAACACAGACTATGATATTAACATTGGATCACACTAGACTAAATCAGGTTATAAGTATAAGCTAATATTTATACGAATATTTTTATTTAGGGTTAAGTAGCAAATTCATTCCAGAAATATATGTCAAGGAGTAATGTTGACTTAAAATTTTTTTAGGTTCAATTTTACCTTAAAAGTCTAAAAACATAGCAATTTTATCATTTTCTTTTAAAAAATTAATGTTAACCGTTAAAAAATTGACATTTACTATTAACTTTTTAACAAAAAAAGATAACATTAAGTCCAAAAAAAACTTTCAGAGTAACATTACTATCGAATGTGTATTTTTAAGACGGTTTTGCTCCTCAACCCTCTTATTTATTGCTTTCTATGTTTTTCTTTCTTGTAAACCAATCATAGATTTGACATTCTTTACTTTTTATTTATATATATCTGACACTTTGTTTGGTTCCATGGAAAGCAGGGGAGGGTCGTTGGATTATAATAATACTTTTTTGGATTGATTGAATATTTTTCATTTTTAATTTTAACTTTTATATGTTTTTATGGCCTTTTCCCCCCCTTTACGTATTCCCTTATTGAAAAAGATTCCAACCTGAGATGATTTTGTTTTTAAACGCAATAGAAATAGGTATGAAATCCATGATTTTTTTTTATTACATAATTATCATTGTAAACGAGTACTATAGTTATTTTTCTGTTATATATGTGTTTTCTAATATTAATATATATTGAAAATACTTTTCCTCCACTTTTTTTTTTTTACTATTCATTTCTCTCCCATCTCTATGCTAGAAGTCTGGAGTCTGGACATGAATGCCCTCGGGTCGGCAGTAAAAAATTTGATTATGCGGCACTTTACCTGTGGACTTTTTACGTATTACCTTCTTATTAAATTAATTAATATAAAATAGTAACTTCTTATGGTCAAAAAAATATAAAATAATTTATTTATTGTATTTTAAGAACAATGATCAATGTATATATAACCCTGAGCCTACTCCCCTACAGTATAATAAGTCAATATGTGGTGAGGCGTGAGGACTTGAAAGAATTTGAAATCGCATCATATAAATAAATTAAAAATGTATAATAGTGTATGTTTTGAATAATTGCTCCATTAATGTCATTTTCTGTCAATTTTTAGCTGTTTTTTTTAATATGTATTTGAATTTGAAACGGGGCAAAAGCATTGAATTTGGAATTGGAGAGGGATTTCTCCACAAACAAAAGTAAATTGGTGGAGAAATAAAGTAAGGGGGGCTTTTTCATGAACTTCGCTTCACGTGTGGACCCACAATTTGTTTTTTCAGCCTCCATGCTCCACTAGAACAAAATTTAAGAGAAAATATTTGGCAGACTCAATTAACTAAAATATTATAATTTGTTTTTTTTTTAAAAGTTACATATTAAAGAAGGTCCTGGAATATTTTTTAATATTATTTTAAAAAGCATTTAAAACTATATCAGTACAATATTAATAACTAAATCAGTACTCGTTAACAACTATATCAATATCTGTTATGAACTATATAGTAATGGTTAACAACTATATTTGTATAACATTTTATAAAGTAATATAAGAAATTTATGACTTTTTTTTGGGGTCTTTTTTAATAATATTTTGGTAATTGGGCCTCGAGAGGGATTTTTTCTAAAATTCAAAGCTTGAAATATTAGATCTATCACTTAATTCGGTTTAAGTAAGAATTTGACACATTACAAATTAGAGTATTCATGTGATTAGAGAATAAATATAACTTACAATAAATTCGGATTACTATAACATGATTAATGCTGTAATTCTTTATTGTACGGATGCATCACGCATGTAAATTTCCTCCCTTCTACTTTTAGATCTTGTCTTGAATTGTCGTGTGTTAAAAACCACACAGTTGTGATCGTAAAGTGCAATAAACTAAACCCATTAATTGTTCTAACTTAAAAATAGACCAAGAAAAAAGACTAATATATAAATTAATTGCCTAATTGATAAACCATAACATTTTATTATGGTAGATACGTTGCCTTTTTCAAAACATCGAGGATTAAATTTGAATTTATTTACCAACTACGCAGTTATTATATTCTTGATCGTTAAGTTTAATTTAATGATTGTATTTTTGAGGTGTCGTTTAAACAAAGTGCTTAGTTGGGCCTCTAGAATTGTTTTTTTTTTTTATAAAAGAAAATTTTTGGACGGGTTTGATATCAGTCTCCCACCAAGGTCATGACACGGTCCCTGTCTCTTTGACAACTTAATGGGGACTTATGAGATCGTTTACCGAAGGAGTCCGAGCGACGGCAACGGGGATCGAACACACATTCCTTTGAAACTTGACTAAATCTCTTACTATTTATACCAACTTATTTTAGTAGGCCTCTAGAAATTGTTTTCATAGGATTATAATAATAATAAGAGGGGAAAGCGGAGTATTTTATGAGAAATAATAAATAATTCGAGGACGCTGCCCATAATTGTGAATAAAAAAACAGTGGCTAATAATAAAAAAAAAGGAGGAAAATGGATTAATGAATGCTGAGTTAAGCCATAGATCAGAATAAGATTTGGTTAGATATGATATCGCTGAATAAGGTAGTGGTCTAGTGGACAAAATATAAAATTAATTAATTATTTGTCTGTTTGGTTGTTTGTGTTTAGACCATTATCTGATTCCCATTATTTTAATGGCGTTTCAACCCAAAGAACCACACATTCTTATCTCTAAACCCATCTCTGCTTATTATATTGACTAGAGACTAGAGACTAACAAATAATTACTCTTTTTAATTTAATACGAGACGGAAACTCCATAATGTAATTATTGCGAACATTTTGAATGATATCTTGTTCTTTTTTATTCCAATATTTAAAAACTATTTAATACTATACATTCGCTAATTCAATTTAAATTTTTTTATTTTTTTGACAATGAGTTAAATAAGATTATAAAAGTAACTTGCCTAACCTTTTACTTAAAGTATGAGAAAGGCCAATTGTGGTGTGAAAAAAGAAACAAAAGAAACGCCAATAACAATAAAATTCATTAATAAATATTTGATTTCACTATTTAATTTTTTTTCAAAGCACTTGGACGAACCACATTGCTCCTTGCAGTAAAGTAGTTATATTCCTTTTTTCATAATTAATCCCGTTGAGAAATCATACTTAGTAAATATAGTTTGATTTATTCCTAAATTTCGTCCAAGCCGCACAAAATGTTCATAACGAATTTGTAAAACAATATAATCTACGGTCTAAGTATCTTGTAAGAAACAAAGTAAAATCAGGATCTTTAACCGAAATGAATGATATGGAAATAAAAAGCGAGCGCGTCGGAGAAGAGAGTGGAGTTGGCTGTTGTGACGGCTAGGGTTTCTTTGGGTGCACGGTCACGGAGGGAGCCACGTATGCCAGATGAGCTGACGTAGCAGTGGACACGTGGCAGAGGGAGAGAATGAAACAAGTACCCCTAAACGACAAGACAGGGCGGAGAGAGAGATCACAAGGTGGGAAAAAGGATCCCTTGCGGTGGGTCAACCATTTCCCCAAGTGGGCCCACTCTGACGTGGCCCCCATATATTCTATTTTTTTTTAATCGCATGGTTTGCTTCTGGAACGAGACTAACGGCGAGGATGAGAACACGTAAAAAAATGGATGAATCGTGACCGCCTACCAGGTTCGGGAGGTGGTTTTCGTGGAGAGAGAAGAAGATGATGGCGATGATGATGAGATTGGAGCATATTAAAAAGAGTAGAAGGAGAAGGAGAAGCGAAAGAAAGGGGACAGAGCCAGCACTGGAACAGCAGCGACGCACATCACAGTCGCTCTAGATAAGAAGAAGCACAAGAGCAAGCGGCAGCCTCCTCTCCTATACGACTCTTGTTCCATCTACACAATCTATTTACCTTACAATTTTGGTGTCCCTCAATCTTCTTAACCGCCGATTATCTTTCCTCATGAAAGATGAGGTGAATCTTGTGGCTGTGGATGATTCGGTGGTGTCGCAGATTCAAAGCATCGAATGGACAGAAGCAGAGAAGCTCGGAGAAACTCTATGGCTGCCAATGGTTTGTCCAGAAGGAGACCCAGGACTCACACTTTCAGAGACTCACCTGGTAATTCCATCAGATCTATGACTCTCTCATGTTTGCACTCACCTTCTTGCTTTCAAACAAAGCCCCCCCTTTCTTGTTCCGTGATTTCTGATGGCCTCCCTTCTTTTTATGACTTGTAGAGGAAGACGGGCCGATGGAGCTACAGGAGCCGACTAGGCTCAGAGATCGAGGGACTGGGAAAAAGGATCGAGATCGCGAGAGGGACAGAGATAGAGACAGAGAGCGCGAGAGGGATCGATCGAGTCGCACCAAGAGGAGGAGAGGGGATAGGTTGATGCACGGCAACAATAGAGAAGACGGTGCGGAAGATAGCTCGGAGGAGAGTGTTAACGATGATGAAGAAGACGAGGATGATGATGTTGGCGGAGGTTCAGTAAGAATGCTTCCGCTCAACCCATCATCGTTATCGTCCTCCTCCTTATCAAACCATCGGAAGAGCTTTCCTCCGACGAAAGATTTTAGAGCAGCGTCGAATTGGAAGGCAGCCGATGAGATGATTGGGGTGATGGTTCCTAGGAAAGCACGGTCAGGTAGGGTGCTTTGGTTCAGGAGTAATCGAATTAACTGTATTTCGAATTGATGATCTAAATTAAAGACTTTAACGCTTCTCTGTTTGTTTCTCTTCTCAGCGTCTACGAAGAGATTGCATGAATGTTGGGCTTCTAATGGTGGAATAGTAGGGGAGCCATTTCACAGGCAAGCGTCAACTTCTCCAGTGAGAGTGGGACCTTCTCCATCTCCGGCATCGCCATCTTCATCTAACGCTCCGGTTCGCAAGAAGATAGTGAGTTCTTGCTGTTCTTGGCTTTTTCTCGTCTTGCGATATGCTGGTCCAGCGATTGCCATACTAACGAGTTGTTATTCTGCTGTAGAAGCCCAGTGGACCCAAGCTTCGACCCCCGAAGTCTTCATCCAAATCTTCCTCAGCTCAGGATGAGATCGAGATAGAGATCGCCGAAGTCTTGTACGGTATGATGAGACAGCCTCAAGGGATATCCAAGCAAGAACCGTTGGCGAATGATTTATTGAAGTTTGATTCCAGGGACACTAGCAAATCTTCCGGTGATGGCAGGGCCAGGGTATCTTCACCGATCTCACATTTACAATCCGCACCGCCTCTGTCATCATCAGTTCCACCTCAAGGTCCCAGTACTACCATAACTCCCTCATCTGCTATTGGTTGGGTTGTCTGAGCTTTCAAAGGTTCTCTAATATTTTCCTACATTTTTTGCTTACGGTTGGCAAAAAATGGAGGGGAAGGAAGAACATCGTTGTCTCTCTGTTTTTGGACGGATGAAACTTATTTGTACTTTTTATTGTACTCTGCAGCAGCACCCAAGAGGAAAAGGCCTCGTCCCGCGAAGGATGAGGGTGAAAATCCAACGAATTTCGCCGTTCGGAGTGGCCCCATTACATCGACCTCCAAGGCCGAGAGTGATCAGGCTTCTAAAGTCGAAACTTGTTCTCCAAATTTCGATAAAACCGCTGGATCTGCATCCGAAACCGGCGTTTTGTCATGCAGTTTACCCAATTCCCAAGTTGTTCAACTGCCATCGGAGCCTCAGCCGGAGTCGATTAAGTTAGAGAGGAAGACATCTTCGGATTCCAAGCCTGCGCCTGAAGAATCAGAGAGGCCAGATGTGGGATTGAGTAAGGAGGAGCCTCAATCTCCGAAGAAGGAATCCATTGTGCCGAAGTTAGACGATGCCTCTGAGGACGTCAAAGCGTCTAAAGCGTGAGTATCATAAACTTGTCTTTCGCTCCTCTGCTGAGCTTCGGTTGGGTTTGCTCAGAAATGTGAAGCTTTGTTTTTCTTGGTTTTTCAGGACACCAATCATTTCCGAGAGTGTGAGCCAGCGGGAAGAGAAGATCCAGATAGATCTCATGGTGTGTCTTATTTTCCTTTACGCAAGTTTCTAGATTCCAACCTCTTCCTATGTTTTCTATTAATTTTTAATTTCCCTTTTCCAATGGATTGTGCAGGCGCCACCTCCTCCATCTAGATCCTCTCCAGAAAGAGATGTGGAGATGAATTTTGCGGCTGGAGAGTCGCAGCCAATGGCGGCAGAATCTGAAATGGTAAGTGGGTCGTGCCTTTATTTTTCTTTATTCTTATCCAGTGTTGTGTTGCCGACGGCGAAATGAATTTATTGGCTGTTGGGGCAAGCAGGAGGCGAAGCCAATGGTCAAGGAAGATGAGAAATCACAGAAAATGAACAAGGATCCGGTGTCGATCGGAACTGATAAGAAGAGAGCTGCGGCGGACGATGCTAATTCACTGAAACACGCTAATGTTCAAAAAGAAAGGAGTGGCGATCTACGGATGGATTTAGAGAAGACTGATAAAGATAGTAGTGGTCCCAATATGGTTGGGAAGAGGCATCAGCAGAACGCGCAGAGGCAGCTGCAGCAACCGAACTCAGAGAAAGCCGGTAAGTTCAATCTGAATCATGTACTTTAATTTCTGTCTCACACTTCTCTATTTGCCCATCTGGGTTGTTTATGCGAGATTTTTCTTTTCTTGCAGTTCAGTCCAGCTCTGTGCCTCTGCCGATCTCCGTTCCCAGCTGGTCGGGCGGGCTTCCTTCTATGGGGTACGGTCGGGTTATTGCTCATCTGTTTTTGTTATTAAAGCTTGTTACCGGTGTCAGGTTTCTTTCGCTCTTCTTTTCAATTGGGATGTGATGTGACCATCTTCTCATTAACAGATATATGACGCCTCTACAAGGAGTTGTATCTATGGATGGCACCGCCGTGTCTTCTCCGGCTATACCAGTATGTGCGCTTTCTTTTCTTATTTTGTGAATGAAGTTCTTTTTCTTTTCTTCTTTTTATAATATATTAACATTGTCAAAAATATGCTCGCTAAAGTCTCTATGTAATATTTGACATTTTCAGCCGCCTCATCCACTTTTCAATCAGCCTCGGCCCAAAAGATGTGCAACCCATTGCTACATTGCCCGCAATATATCGTATCACCAACAAATTGCAAGGATGAATCCGTTCTGGCCAGCGGCAGCAGCAGGTTCTGCATCATTATACGGTGTTAAGGCCTGCAATCTCAGTATGGTACCTCCTACAGAATTGCAAGGGAATATTGTCAGCAGGCCTGCAAACTCTGCTCAAGACAAAGTGCACAGTCTTGCCATATTTCCAGGTCATCTTGGGAAGGAAAAAGGCTCTCAGGCTGCCAACATTGACAATGCACAGAGAAAGCAAGTATTGCTTCAGCAAGCTCTGCCCCCAGGAGCACCTAGTAATATTATGGTACGATTTGTATCCTTTTCCGGTGTTAGTCACCTAAGTTATTTTCTAATTTTAATTGAGCATTTGCTATTATTTCTCCCCCGGCTCTGTAATTTTAGTCATGGATTTTAATTGGGTCTATTATTGCTTTTCGAAAATTCCAGCAGGGTCCTGCTTTCATCTTCCCACTGAACCAACAACAGGCCGCCGCCTCATCTGTTCGACCTGGATCTGTGAAGTCTCTGCCTTCTACAGCAACTGTGGTATCATCAGCTAGTACATCTAGTGCAGTCTCGGCAAGTGCTTCTGCTACAGGGCCTGCTTCTGCACCAACGATGAGCTTCAGCTACCCTAATGTGCCTGCCAGTGAAACTCAGTACTTGGCAATTTTGCAGAATAATGCATACCCATTTCCCATACCAGCACATGTTGGTGGTCCACCTGCATACCGAGGAACCCATGCCCAGGCTCTGCCATTCTTCAATGGTTCTTTCTATTCTTCTCAAATGCTCCACCCTTCACAGCTTCAGCAGCAGCAACTCCCTACTCAATCTCAACAGAGTCAACATGGTCTTCAAAATACAAATATGTCTAGTGGGTCATCATCCTCACAAAAACATTTGCAGAATCAGCAACAAAAGCCTAATGCTAGTGGCACAAGCGGTGGTGGAAGCTTGCAAGGTTTTCCAGCCTCATCCAAAACCCAGCCATCACAGTCACTGCAGCAGCAGCAGCAACAGAGGCAGCATCTGCCCAACCATCATGCTTCTCATCCTGAGATGGGTGGTGAAGATAGCCCATCTACTGCAGATAGTAGGCTTGCTCGTGCTCCTATGAACATATATGGCCACAACTTTGCAATGCCAATGCAGACACCAAATTTTGCTGTGATGACACATGCATCGATTGGTGGTGTAGCTTCTGCTGCTGGTGCCAATGTCAGTCACAGTGAAAAGAAGCAACAGCAGCATACTGGTTCAAAGGCCGGAGGAGAAGCTTCTCAGGCATTCGCCATATCATTTGCGCCCATTAATGGTGCTACTACTGCCACTGGCCTTGACCCCTCATCTATTGCCCAGAACCATCCAATTATGCAGGGTCAAAACTTTCCAATAATGGCAGCCCAAGCTGCTCAGCAGAAGAAAAATCATCATGTCTCCGAAGTGGGGAAAACTGGAGGTGATTCTTGTAACCCTGATGAAGACAGGAAAGCAATGGCGGGAAAAGCTCCTGCAACCGTAGGACAGTCCATTGTTTTCTCCAGGTCGGACATGTCAGATCCCTCTGTGTCTGCAATTACAGGTAACAGTGTCATTGATAGCTCAGCCCGAACACTCAACCTTGGTTCTGCTGCATCCCGGGCTTTGGTTTCTGGCATGCCTGCTACATTCAATAACAGTACTGTCAGTTCTCAGCAGCAGATGCAGCGAAACCAGCAACAGCAGCAAACAATTCAGATGCAAAAGCATCAATTAGCAACAGCTGCTTCGCGAAGTAAGACGGTATCCTCAAGTAATGGAAATGTCTACTCAGATCACCTTCCTTCTGCCTCTTCTGTGGCCACCAAGTTTGCTAGTAGTGTATCTGCATATCCCCAAAACCTTGTACAAAGTAGCAGCACTGCCGTTCAGTCACCTCAGTGGAAGAATTCCGTGAGGCCAATTACTTCTCAGTCTCCTCCATCTATGTCATCGACACCTTCATCAGCTAAAACTGTCCCTCAGCAGCAGGCTCGGTCTCAGCAAGGTCACACCCAAATATCTTTTGCGACAAATCTTAAATCCTCCACTGCAACCCAAGGGCAACCTTCAGGCTCCTCCCATTCCCCATCTCCTCCAGTCATGGCTGGCTCACCAACTGCGTCCTCAATTTCCAAAAGTGGGGGTAGTCCACGGACAACATCTATAGCAACTGGCAATAAGGTTGGTCAGGCTTCTTTATCAACTCAGCAACCTAAAAGTTCACAAGCAATGCCAAATCAGAAGTCTTCACCTGTTGGTGGGAGGAGTGTACCATCAATCCTTAGTGGTTCTCAGCTGAATCCATCGTCTGGCTCGGGGACGAAACCCCAATTGCTGCAACAGCAGCAACTATCTAAGCAATCAATACAGCAGGCACAGTTATACTTCTCAAATGCTTATATGAACCACCCCCATGCTACGCAATCAAGTAGTTCCACCCCTACAGCTTCGGCTGCAAATGGGTACTACCTTCAAAGGCGTGGCCCTGATTCTCATATGCAACCACAAAGCTCGTCTGGCACTTCCTCTAATGGCGTATTGTCCTTCTGTCCTACAGTTACAATTGTTAATACCAGCTCTACTGATTCTTCTAAGATCGCTGCAGCTAGCAGTTTGAAAGGTGCTGGTTTATCAACCCAAGGTTTCATGCATCCTGCACAATTCGCCACGGCGCAACAAACTGGAAACCACCATCCGTTTGTTGCGGGCTTCCCTTATGCTGTACCTGCTGCAGTTCAAGTGAAGCCAGCAGAGCAGAAACAACCTGCAGGTGAGTAAAACGATGTCTTCGGTTGTTTACTCTACTGTGCATAGGGGAAACAGAGCAGAATAGCAATCTGAGTTGAAGTGGTTATAACTTGGATTATGTTTGTGGAGTGGAAGAAGGTGTCTTCCGCATGTTGTTCATTTCATTTTGCAATGTGCGCATTCAAAAGAGATGGAAGGTGCAAATATGAAGCAAACCATGGCTTCAAGATACGATTTTTGTTAGGGAAGAGACTTCTCACAATTTTGGAAGGTCTGAAGAATATGGGAATGTGGCTGAATCTTGAAGTGTGTAGTAATCTTTGTACACTTGTGTTTATAATCTGACAAGGTTGATCTTGAAGTCTAATCAAAATTCTTTTTGTTCTTTGGAGAGGTGGAGTTGATGTGGGGGGAAATTGCTTTGGGACTCGTGCTTGTTGGCAGGGTTAGTATGAAAGGATGAAACAAGTTGGAGGAAAGGAAGGCAGGAACCACCTTTTCCTCTGGGTTTGTAATGGAAGTCTTCCTACATTTTATTTCTTCTCTTAATTGTTCTCCTTTCATTCTAGTGTTATTTTTGTTGTTTTCTAGACTAGAAAGAGGAGCAGGAGACATCTTTTGACATATCTATATGGAAGAGCATGAAATATGTAATCATTGTAGCAGAATATAATAGAGTTAGCCACAAAATTTTCCACTTGCCAGTCCCCCTTCTGTGCTGTTGTGATTCCATTCCTGTGCAGTACAATAATGACGATAAGAATTGAAGAGTAAGATGATAACAACATTTAGTTGTAATTAATAATTAGAATTGAGTATTCCATGAGAGTTACGAATTTACCAGAATCGTGTTTTCGTCGAAAGATTATGGCCAAAATTAAATGAAATGCTCATTGCATTGAAGTATAGTAATGATAGAATCTAGATGCTTGGACTTGATGGAGATTTCCTTATTTTGAGTGAGAATGAGTGAAGAATAATGACAAGAAGATGGTGGCTGCATCTGTTCTAAAATAATTGTGGGCCCCCTTCAGAGATAAACGTGTGGAACCTTTTATCGGCACTGTCCTGCACGTTATGTGGAACGTTTTACCTCCTATATGTTTCCTTAAATATCTTTTCTATGATTATTGTTATGTTGAATACTATCACCCTAAGCCATTATATCATCCCAAATCGGATATTAATTACATCATCCCCAGTTGGATAATTCGGGAATACTATCCACCTAAAATAACGTATCAAAGGGTCCAAATCCAAATTCTAAAATTCGATATTTAACGATTTTCTAGTTGAAGAAAAGTGCGCATATTTTTAATTAATAAAAGCTTATATAATTCAGCATGAGAGATATATAATTATTTACTGTTAAAACTACGAATAAAGATTCTTTGAGAAACGAGGAGTGAGGAAACACAGTGAATGTGGTGATAATGGTCATTTCACTAATTTGGGAAGAGAAAAAAAGATTCTCCTTTTTGGGGTTTCTGTGTGTCCGTTAGCAAAAGCCTGAATACAGAGATGAACTGAAAAAGACAACATTTGCGTGTCTTCCTCTGTGTGCTCTTTTACGGGAAGCTCCCACGAATGGAACTAGCATTTCCCCTTTGTGCCCTTCACCAAATCCCTAAACCATGGGTTGGACTTGGTTGGCATTCAAAAATTCTAGTAAAATACAACTAAAAAAAATACTGTACTGTTTACATGCAATAATAATAGTTATTATGTTAGTTTTTAAACAATGATATATAGATTTTGGGATGAAAAATATTTAAATATCATTCCAATTTCTAAAACTCAGAAAATACTATTAAATGTGTAAATGACAAAGAAAAGATAAAATGGTAATCTAAATTTTTTTATGTTTTGGCTTAAGGACTAAAATACTTATTTCACACATTTTTTTTAAGTACTTAACAGTTTTGTCAAAATTATTACTATTTTACAGATTATAACGAATTGAGTAATAAGATTGATTAAAATAATAATGATTTTTTTTTTCCTAAATTTTGAAATCTTTTTTTCTAGATTTTGTGTATCTTAGTTTTTTTATACTAAGAATTTTCATAAAATAACCATACGGCGCACATCAACTTTTGACTTATCCCCCCTTGCTGGGCCCACTATCGGCCTCGTCAGCACCGTCGACTCAATCATATTCTCCTTCAAGAGATCATTCAATGAACGGCTCAAACAAAAGCAATGAAATGAAAATGAAGTAAAAAGTCTTGACATCTCAACAACAGTGATAGAAAAAGCACTGGCTTCCAAAATACAATAAAGTGATCAAATTGAATACCCAAGTTAAATACTACTGGTAAGCGTATCATATCAAACCAAACAAGTAATCACTAATTATTCGTTTGGGTTGGAATTGTTGAAATGTGATGTTGACTGTCTCAAAATATCTCTTGCAGGGCAGACCAACACACACAATTAAGGTCCGTGGGGGAATTGAGAAGACAAGGGAATAGGGAGTGTGGGTTCATTGGGAAAACAGGGCATTATATTGCAACAAGTGTGCCGTGAAAGTCATCTATAATTTGTAGTGCCCCCATGAATTGGGTTGGTACCAATAAGTCTCTCACCCCACAATAATTGGCACTTCTTACTCATGTTGACTCGAACAACTAGTTTTCTCTCTTCCTTTTGCTTAAGGCAGAAAAGGAAGATAACTGTTGGCTGTCCCTATCTGTAATCTATAGTGGAGGAAGTAGGGCCAAGGCGGTACAATAATGGGGTCCTGCTTTGCTCCTTCCTTGATTTGAACCAACCATTGATTTCCAGTGAAGAGACGACGGGGCATCCATTAATGAAGTGAAAATGAGCTCAAGTTGATGATTCCTGGAATCTCAGCGGGTATAAGAAAGTGTGAATGACTTTGCAGAGGCAGAGAAATGTCAACAAGCTAGTGAATGATTGAGAATGGATGAGTGGAAGGTAAAATGGGGCTGCAATGGAAAAAGACCACTTAGGCCAATTTCAGGCATAGGATTGGTTGGGAGTAGAAGGAGAGAGAGAGAGAGAGTCATGAGGTTGAGTGGCAGGTGAATGCAGAATGAAGCAGAGGATTGAGAGAAATACCTTAAGAACAGGGGTGTGAGAAAAGAAACAGATTCAAGACAAGCGGAAGCAGCAAGGACGCAAGCAATGCCTTTAATACAAGTCTCTTTTTCAGTGTGGCATGAGAGAGGGGGGAGAGACAACAACCTCACAGACACAGAATGGGCGTGTCTGTGTGTCAAGTGTCTATATTATACACACACACAGATATATGTATGTATGTTATGTAATGGTAGTTGGGTCTCTTTTTTAAGTGTTTAAAATTCCACGCAACATCCTCACATGAATCCTATCCAACACGTCTCACAGAAACGTCGTTATCGCCCCCACAATTAGAGCACATAATTTCAAAAGCAAAGTAAAGGAGATATGGGGGTTGGGGCCCACCAGCTCCACCTCTCACCCGGGGGTACTTTAGTCATATTGCTGTTCCCTTCCTCCCATTCAGCAACCGGGGCTACTCATATATATATATATAGGATTTAATGTTTCTGTCTTAGCAAAAATATTTTTTTTGTTACACTTATATATATGTAAGTGAGACCCATTATAAAAAGAAGATAAAAAAAAATAAATGGACCCCACTCACTTCTATATGAATACGGCAGAAAAAAAGATCCTGCCTCATGAACAGAAACATTAAACATATATAAATATATATATGTATGTAGGTATGTATGGAGGCCTACTAGAGGGGTTTATCAGCCTGATTCGCTGAATCCATACCTCTTTGTCCTATATCGCGAAAGACCTAGAAAGATAGTACAATATGAATATTAAGTGGAAAATGAAAAATAAAAGCCATTAAAATTAGCACAAGAGTCCTAAGGATTTCTCATTTATTCTTTACTGACAATCTAATCTTATTCGGTCAAACTTCCTCGCATTATAATGTGGAAATGAAGAATATAATGCAGTTCTTTTCATAGGACTTTGAACATAAAATAAATCTTAGCAAATCAAAGGTTTTTGTTTCCCAGAATGTCTACTTCAAAAGGGCATATGAACTCAGCCACATCCTAGGAATTGGCCTTATACCTGACATGGGGAAGTATCTTGGTGTTCCCATCCTACACAAGAGAGCAATTAAACTGACCTTTGCGCCCCTAATTCAGAATGTTGGCCTAAAGCTTGCAAACTGGAAAGGGAGTTTTCTAAGCATGACAGGTAAAACTGTTCTCATTAAATTTGTTTTATCTACAATTCCATATTATTATATGCAATCAATACTCATATCTAAAAAGGTTCTTCACGCTCTAAAAAAGATGAGTAGAGACTTCTTTTGGAATCATAATAGTGATTAGAAAAAGATGTATCTTATATCTTGGGATGTGATGAAGAGGGATAAATCTAAAGGTGGTTAGGAATTAAAGATCTGCGATGTCAAAATATAGCTTTTATTATAAAGCTCCATTGGGGAATTATTACCAAATCGGATGCACAATGGGTGAAGTGTTTGCGCAACAAGTATGGATGTGGTGAAAGTCAGAAGACACAAGTGAACAAGAAACAATGTCAATCCGCAATCTTGAATGGCATAATAGCAGTATGGGAAGAATTTGATGAGGGATTTGACTTTCCTCCTATACCTTTTACCATTCTTTTCCCTCCTTTTCCCTATTTTATCATTGGATTAACATCTCAACGGTATAGATTTATCAATTTTTTTTACCATCATTTTCACTCATTTTCTTTTATAAAAATATTTTTTATCATAAGATATATCTAGATCATTGAAATCTTAAGCTAATGGTAGAAAAGGGAAAAGGAGGGAAACAGATGGGAATGGGTATAGGAGGAAAGCCAAGTCCTTCGATGAGGGGATTGTAAAGAAGCTAAGAAATGGGTTATCTACAAAGGCATGGGAGGATCAATGAGCGCTATTAGACAAGCCCTTGTAATATTATGTGGACAAGAATCTCTCCTTGGTAGATCTAGAAGCATTAATAAAGGATTTTGTTAAACTAAATGGACAATGGGATAGGGATAAATGGAGAACTCATTCATGCCAAATAAGATAGTAGAAGAAATTACGAAGGTTGTTCCAACTAATGGCTTGAGTGAAAATGTTTTCTATTGGCGTAAGGCTTTGTATGAGAACTTCAATATTAAATCAACATACACTATGATATACCACCAAGAAGAATATCCACCTGAACCCTCCTGACAGCATATATGGCGTCAGGAAATTCCTAAAAGAGCAAAGTTCTTCATGTGGCGAGTGTTTCATGAGAGACTTCCTACTAATATGCTCAAAGCAAAATATGATCCCCATGTGCAAAACACTTGTCCTTTTGAGTGTGATAGGGAGGAAATTGTAATCTATATATTGAGAGATTGTGAGACTATTGAGAGAGTGTGGTTCAGTCTAACTAGCCTGTTATATTATTCTATATTTTTCTCTTGCTTTTTGCAGGACTCGCAGAAATGGAACTAAAATAATATTTAATCTGGCAAGCTTACTGCTAGATGGGCTTAACACAAAAATTTTGGTGCTATATGCTAGCTTTTCTAGAAGAATAGGTGTGCAAAAGTATTTGAAGGCACAAGAGATTAGACTAGGGCAATTTCCTAAAGATGTATATTCCACTTAATGGAAGAAGTGGCACATGGCTGTTTCCAACATCAAATTATGCATACACCAGACAAAACAGAAGAGAGATGGCTTCCATCGGATCTATGTTATGTATGGGTGGATGTGGATGGATCATACAGGAACAATGGACAAGCAACTTGTTGAGGAGTAATCAGAGATCACCAGGGCAACTGGATATGTGGATTTAAACACAAGTTAGAGCCTACTACCTCAACAGTTGTGGAAATCAATGCTATCTACAAGGGCCTTATACTTTGCAAACAATTGAGTTTCAAGAGGATTATGGTCCATACTGATTCTTTGGTTGCTATTTATTTGTTGTTATTTGATTGTGAGTAGGGTCATCCTATGAGAGACAGGTATAAGAAATAAGATCCCTTATCCTTTCACATGAGGATCTATAAATTGTTTATACTTACAAGAAAACATTGAGATGTGCTAATTATTTAGCCTAATTGGTTCAAGAGATGAATCATGATTTTGTGGTCATTTCATCACAATCTATTAAATGTGTTGACTTAGTTAATTTTGAGTGTGGTGAAATGTTACTAAGATCAGTGAATATAGTCTAATCTTAGACTTTAACCTCAACCTCTAGCTTTCCAATGTAATAATAAATTTTTTTAAAAAAAAAAACAAGAAGAAATGGGAGTTTTGGAGTAGGCAAGTGCGTATAAGCTTGTGATTGGATTTGATGGATCGTCAACATGTGAAGGGAGAGACCAGGAAGAGAATATACCCCACGCCCAATTACTTCTCCACCATCTTCTTAAGTACGTTGTACATCTATTTTAATCAATCCCACCTCATCATGTTACCCCAACTAACCCCCACCATCGTTTCCAAAATTGCCCCTTTTCTTTTTTGTTTTCACACCTCTCTTTCTCATTAAATTTCTGAAACATTTTCCTCAAATTTTACAACATAGTTATTCAATTAACTTCTTTATTATTACTATTAGTAGTAGATTTTCCAATAAAATCATGTCATTCTTATATAAGATTTTACTTGGATGGTTTCTTAAAAAGAAAACTTAATAATATACTATTGAATCATTCCTTGATCTCTCCACCCTCTTCTTTCAAATTATTTTTGCCATACATTAGAAATCCCATTTGGCACTCACTCAGAATATTATATTATTACAAAAGATCTGGTTCCAACAAGAAAGTTATAGAATAGCAGAAGCAGGGGCTCAGATTTTAAGAACAAAGTAATGAGATGCATGTTTTTGGGGCCACAGACCACACAACAAAAACATAAAAATACGAAGGAGGGTGTGGGGCAATTCACGAGCTTTGGATCTTATGGCACTAAGATATTCCAAACTTAATTTACCGGTAGGAACTGAACAATGAAACTTGCTCTGTCCCTCTTATTATATTTCTTCTTCCTTTATTATTATTATTTTTTGCGTAATAACATATGTCTTCGTTATTATATTAATCAAAAGCATGTTTCTTGTAGCAGTTATGATTGATTAGTTAATGGAAGACCCCGAATGTCTTTAATTTTGACAAGTGCACTGCATTTCACAACCGTTTCAAATGTATGGGCTGTGATAATTGCATATATGATCACCCTCTTTGCTGGTGTCTTTTTCTCGTCGATGGTTTCTGACTTATCGTTTTTCAATGAAACCATGATCTGAACCAGATGGGACCTTGATAGTTTTTGCTTATTAGGCTGGCTCTAATTATTTTTTTTTTCACCATAATTGTGATTTATTATTAGTTAAATTCAATTATTAAACTGTCCGTTGGATTGCCATGGTTCTCAAAACGACCATTAATTTGTTAATCTAATGTGCAATTATTATTAGCCCTTGTGCAGCTGCTCTGAGTTCATTATAATATGAATTTCCCATCCTCACTTTAGTATTTCTTGTTTTGGGCAAACCTAAAGCCAATTATTTCCAGAGACACACAAGTTTCATATGATAATGTTTGGGCAAATTGTATTTGACAAGTGGATTTAATTGTATAGATTGAACTGAACAAAACTGAATGACGTGACCTTTGTAACCTTCTTCCCTCCTGCACTCCACGCGTTTCACCAAACAGCTTACACCCTACTCTGTCTAGGCACAGGCAATTTATGTGTCTTCAGATATAATATCACAAAACGTTAATGGGGAAGGGTGGTAGGGGAGAGAGACAGAATCAGCTTCAGAGGTAAATGAACATATAAATTGTGCCTTGAATTGCCAAAGAATGGTAAAAGTGTCATATATCTGCTACCCTAGCAAGTAGCTGACAATATTGTGTTAAAATCTACAAATCGTTCCAAATATTAATACTGCCTGGAGTTAAACTAGCAGAATGAAGCTGCAACTTCAGTTGCACATCATGTTTTGTATTAGTCTAATGAAAGCTCCTAATAGAGAAGAAGTAACTCTCGAGCAGAATATCCGGGATTTTATTGCGTGTCTGATTCTGCGGACGGAAATTTCTTTGTAATTGCAGCTACTTCCACCTCCTGTTGTCCCTTGAGATAGTTCTGGGCAGTTGCATTCACTATCTTGACAAAGAAGTTCATGAGCATCAGCCACACAACAGTGTTCCAGAGTGAAGCCAAAGACAAACCCCACTTTTTCCCCTAGAGATGAAATGATAAGATTTCAGGAAAAAAGAAGGCAAAATAAATTTGGACGTATCTACCAAGGCAACAAGAATTTGAAACTTCCGTTAAATATTTGGGCAATTTGACTTTTGCAGTCCATGTAGAGATACCTGGTTATTTGGGGAAACTGCATGGCGTGATTTCAAATACTTATCTTTAACCGAGTGGAGTTTAGCAATCACAGTGGGCAAGACAGAAGCAAAGCCAGGTATATGGCTGAAAACCCAGATGAATTCATTCTCTATCCAGTCAAGAAGTTGATTATTGCAAACTGAGATGATGAATAATGTCTGCATAAAAGAAGAAAAGGGTCAAACAGAAGAACATGGGAGGGGTAAACAGGACCTTTCTTATAGTTCTCTATCACATCCTACTTCATATCTTTTCTTATTTACCTGAATATGAGTTTTAATAAGTGCCTTTCCAGTCAAGGTTGCAAGAAAGAATTTCCAAAATGGAATCCCAAATTGTCCACACATGATGCCAGCAAGGTCAAATAGAGGATTTGGCACCTGAATTATAATCCCAGTTAATGGCATTTTCATGTTGAACAAATATAAATAATGATTTTAGAAAGAAAGGACGACATAACAAACTAAGCAAATTGTCAAACTAGTCATATATGCCCAAGTGTATTTAGTGAAAAAGGTCATCCTCTATCTTCAGTATCAAGTCTATACTAACCGAAGCAAGCAATAAGATGGTGAAGAAGTTCAAATGTTGAGTGTGTGCAAGAAACCAACGCTTGATTTGAGTCAGATGTGTGGCAATGATTCCTCCACCTTCAGTATGTAACTCATCCATGGCATCCAATTTGCTATTAGACAAGCGTGCTAGTAACAAAATAATTATATCATTCATGTTAGAGGTAGATAGATAGTTTCCGTGGTATGTGTATCTGTTATAAAGCATGTTTGTAAGTATTGCAATATCAACTTCACAATCATTCAGTAAAACAACGGGAAGAATTTGAGATGAGAAAAAGCTCACTATACCTGCTCTTGAGATAAAATAAGGGGGAAGCTCCCCTATAGCTGTTCCCACACCCCATAAAATAACTTCTACCTGAACTTGAGACAAAATGCTGCTTAGTGAGACCTGTGAACCATCAGCCGATTGGAATAATGGGGGTCCAAACTCAGAGCATTCTTTATCAAGCCAAGAAGGACCTCTTTTTAGTTGTATTGTATCATATGGAGCGCTTTTCAAATCAACTCGACCACATTGCATTGCTTTTATAGTGAACAAAGCTATGTGAGGACCCAAATATAGGACAAAAGTATGCAAACCAGACCCTGCAACAAAAAGAAACATAAGAGGGCAATAATTTAAATTCATGGACCACACAACTTATGACCAAGATGATTTTAAGCCGAGAAACTGCAAGCATGTTTTGCCAATTGCAGATACCAAAATTGTCTAGGGATCAAATGTATTTTTAAACATGAAACACAAAATCAGGCATGCTTGTCAGAAGAGGGAAATCAATTAATTTTGTTTTGAAGATATTTTTCATACCAAGACCAATTGAAGATGCAATCCCAAGGGCCAACCACCACAATCCAAACCGAAAGTATTCCATAACCTCCTCAAAATGCTGCAACAATAACAAGCATTTAAAGCATCAGTTTATATAACATGAAAAGAGGAACAGATAGAAAGAAAACAAAAGTAGTAAATAAAGTAGTAAAAGGGATATATGAATTTCATTATTGTCAAGACTAAATTATACAATAATTCATCACCCATAGAGTCTATAAAGAGCCAAGTGAAATTATTCTAGTCACTATGCAAAGCTACCGATGGAATATGTGCAAATACCTTCTCATGAACAGCATCTATTGCCATCAGCATTATGCCAAGAGCTCCTACCATGATACTTAAAAGCATAAGCCACCCGCCTTTTGCCAACAAATATAATATTGTCTGCTTCATATATTGTATTACAGCTAATGTAAAAAATTTCATTGTTTTGAAGGGTTGTGTAGCCAGTGTAATATTTTCAATCTCCAGCTGATGCATTTCACGGAGCCCTGCAAAACGAAGAAACTATGATAATTTTTTAACTACTTATTTCAAGAAAAAAAATATATATTTGAAAGAACATGTAAATAATCACAAGGAAAACTAATCACATTCACATATAATATACAAATGAAAATTTATTAAAGAATCCAACACAGAAATGTTTGTCAGTTATGAAAATGATGTTCTGCGTTCCAAAGGCACAGCACGTCATCAACCACATGACTAATGAGATCTATTTTCATGCCATAAGCTGACTAAACCCCCTGCGTCACCTCAAATTCTTATCTCAAAATTGCCTTTCCTTTTCAACTTAGAAATTCACTAGTTACCGTATTTCCATCATTTAAGAAGTCACAGAGGACAGCATAATATATTGTGATAAAAAGCACTAGAATGGCGATGGTAGTGTTGATCAAGGAGATAGTACAGTCAACAAGCAAGGGGGAATCACTTGCACAAGCTGCACTGGCTTAATACCAAACAGCAATCAAAACAAAATTGCTAACATTTGAATAAACAGCAAGGCTACCCAGTGACCAGCACCCCCTTCCACCTCTAGAAGGGAAAAACAAGCCCGGTGTCAACATGCCAAAAGGATACATTTCAGAAATTGGAAATAAAAAACTTGAAGGAGGATAACAAATAGGTTATGCAGTCTCTCTCACACACACAACAGGATAACAACATAACAAGTTTTGGGATTCTTAAGTCAAGAATTCATACATGAAGGAGATTCATATAACAATGGGACTTCAAAGCTCCTATTCAAAAAAGTAAAGTCAACAAGCATGGGGGAATCACTTGCACCTGCTGCACTGGCTTAATACCAAACAGCAATCAAAACAAATTTGCTAAGAGGAGAATAAACAGCAAGGCCACCCAGTGACCAGCACCCCCTTCCACCTCTAGAAGGGAAAAAAAAGCCGGCGTCAACACGCCAAAAGGCTATAGTTGAGAAATTGTAAATAAAAAACTTGAAGAAGAATAACAAATAGGTTATACAGTCTCTCACACATACACAACAGGATAACAGCATAACAAGTTTTGGGATTCTAAGTCAAGAATTCATACATGAAGGAGATTCATATAACAAAGCTCCTGTTAAAAAAAGTAACCCTAAATGTTAACTTCTTGTGCAGCAGGCAGTCAATTGAAGATCGAAGTTCCAACAAAGTCGGGCTGCCTGGAAACTGGATGAATATCCCCCCGGTACAATAAAAATTAAGATGGTTATAAGAAACCAATCAATGCTAGTTAGAGAACAAGTTGATCAACCCCATGAAAAGCATGAACAATTCATCTCCTTTCATCGGAGAAAAATCATTACATAAATAAGGAATCGTGGTTACATTATCCTATACTATTCCCAGCAACTCCCTCAGAAAAAAGAGACTATCATCAGACCATCTAAATGGGCCCAAAAGAGAGGCACCAAAAATTATAAGAACTCTGGAAACTGGGCATTGAAACCCTCTTCTATTGTACGTCACCCCTCAATCTAACAAAAGCCTTCAGTCCATTCAAAGTGTAGGTGAAAAACAAACAAGTATAACCACCTTAACCGATCGAAATAGGAAGGGCTATAATTTCTTAGCGCACCATCCAAAACCAAATACTAATCAACCATAGAAAACCCACCTCCAAAATGGACGATTAACAATAGCAGAGAAGAAAAGAAAACTTCTCAACGTAGAAGATCAAAAACCAACAGAGAATAGAAAAATAGAACAGGAAAGATAGAAGAAATTTAAAGGACTTGCCTGAGATCGACATGACAGTTCGTCGAGAAGAAGAAGAAGCCTTTTTTCTTCCAGACCTCATTACCATTCACATACTAAAATTAAAAAAATTGGGCCGCACAATATCTCCTCCCTCCAAATTTCTGGGGTACCTCTTGAAACTTCACCTCTAGAAAACCAAACGGTATGATTCAATTTCTATATTTGAAAACCCAGTAATTTAGGTAATTGGTTTTACGAGTAGTTGAATTGAAATGTGCAGATCTAAAGTAATAAAAAATCAGACTGATCGGCGGTTGGGTCGTTGCTCTTGGGTCTCAGGTAGAGAGAGACCGGCGACAAAATAAAACGTTCCTCTGTTCGGTTTTTCATATTAGAATAAATATATCATCTTATGTAGTATGTGGTCTCTCACATGGGAGAATCACAGAATCAGAGTCATCCTCAATTCAACAATTCGCAGAGTTATAATGTTAGCAGTAGAATAAAACAATAATAGCAACAGCAAAAATAAATAAATCAGGAAAAAATCATAATAATAATCAAGTTAGTCATTAGTCTTCAAGTTTTAATCCTTGCCAATCGTATAAATGGTGGGACATAATTTTTTAAAATTTGAACCCAAAAGTTTAACTCATTTAAATGATTTATTTAATATTTAGATCTTGTATAAGAAATGTTATAGATTTTATAAAAGGATCATAAATAAAGAAAATATTGATACCCCTCTTATCCTTATTATAAAGCACCAATTAACAAGTGTTTTTGGTTCTTTTTATAAGGTACTTGCAATTTTTCAAGGTGCAATTAATTTATTTTTCTATATATGCCCATATTTAATAAGGATAGTGTGAAAGAGTACTAGATTTGAGTTTAAGATAATTAGTAGGGGTAATATTGGAAATCACTTGAATTTTATGACAACTTTAATGCTTTTAACTAATTTTATTGGTTTGTGAGAATTGATAATTGACATTTAAAGCCGGGAGTATATCAAACAGAATCGAATAACTAGATAATTATATTATATTTGGGAGTAGATCACGGTAGGGCGTTTGGAGATAAACTATAAGAAGGCGTGCTCGACCCACTTGTTTTTTTTTTTTAAAAAAAAAAAAAAAAAAAAAAACCTCAATCCACTTTGGTTGACACGTGAGGAGGGAGTTTGTTTTTTCAAAAAAAAAAAAAAAAAGAAAGTGGATTCAAAGTAACAGTAGTTATCATGAGGACGAGGGCATCCTTTATTCCTTGGGAATATATTCTAAAGGACTTTTTCGAAACCCCTTTTTCTATCGTCTCAATTAATATCTTTTGCTATTTTTCACCTTTTAGGTGTGAAATCAATCCCCGCCAGATATATGCCTTAGCCTGACTTTACTTTTTTAAATACACGAAGTGATATACTTTATTTATTTGAGAACGATACTGAGTGGCCAAAAATAAGATATTATTATTGTCAATTGACGCGCTTTTAGAATATGTATGTGGATATCAAAACTCAGGGAAGCAGTCAACGTTAATTAGAATTTGGTATTTAAGAGTTGGGAATCGCCTCATGATTTGACTAATAAATTGAATATTCAGCTGTTATATGCATTTATTATTATTATTATTATTTAAAAAAAGAAGAAACTTGGGCTTATTGGAGGAGCAGAAGAGGAGGAGATACCTTTCGTGAGGGTGTGGATGACATTAATTAAATGATGGAAAGTGTCATTAAATAAATGGCTTGCAAGCAACAAGAGTCTCAACATCATTTTGTGATATCAATGAATGAATGTGACTTGTTTTCTTGAAATCCCCACCCACCAATCACCATTCACATCTCAACAAGGTTAAACTTCTTTCATTATTTTATTTTTTTATTATCCCTTATAATCTCTAAAACACATTCATCAAATCAATATAATATCATTTTACTTTTTTTTTTTATTTTCTCAATCAACCGTTTAGATTTAACCAATAAAAAAGAATTAAGGAGAAGATCCCCTTCCCTCGTCTCATAGCTTGTCCCTCCCTTATTTAACTATTCAAACAGAACGATGAATAAGGGGCAAAAGAACCAACATCCCCACATATCGCAGGTCATTAGTTTGCAATAATATATAATCGGGATGTCGCTTAGCCAAAGCATGCCACGTGTTTTTACCTTTTTTTTTTATACAAAAAAAAAGTTTATGTTCATGTGGTCAATATAAACAACATAATAGGCTTGAAATTCAGATTTAGAATCCCGGCCGTTGAAATTCTAAGATTCCAGTACCTAAGGAATATCCATGATTGCTAAAAACGCTGAGCAGGGCAGATAGCAACGAATAATGGAATATGACTCCCACTTGTCAGCTAAATTTCTGGGCATATCCTTGCAATATTCTCTAAAAATGCCCACCATAGAATATGCTCTCTCTCTCTCTCTCCGGGTTTTCTGAGTGGGCTCCAAAATGGTAAGATTATTATAATTTGGGCCGGCTTGCAGTGGTGTTATGTTTTCTGGTGTGGACAAAACGAGGCCCACATTGAATAGGAAGTCCATCAAAATGATTTGAAGCCCATTAGTCTGAACTTGATTTTATTTGCAGAATTGATCGAACGCGTGTTTCTCGTTGGAGGGGCCAAGGGGCCGGGAGCACGTTTTAACTTTTAAGTGCACTCGTCACCCACCATCTTCATCATTAAATTTATTTTATGTAGTTCAGATTTAATTTAATTTTTTTTATTTTATTTTAAATAAAATTTTATTTTATTATATGCAGAATTAAAAAATAAAGATAATATTATAAATATTGCTTCTTATAAAATAGATCTATCATTTAAAAAATCATAAATTAAAAACTTTAAATTTAGGCCGTTCAGATTAAAATTTAAACACTATGAGCTGACCGTGATTTTGGTTTTGGGTCTGGGGACAATATGTGGGGTCCGAAAAGGAACATCATATATCTTGATGGTTAATTTCATAAAACTGTTATTTTATCATATTGCAATGGTAATCTCCAAACTTCCTGATTTGGGAACGATATTAGTTTTGCATCAAAATCATTTGGGAATGATATTAGTTTTGTATCAGAATTATTTTATATACTTATTTCGTAAATCATAAAAACACTTCTAAAAAGTTAAAATAAATCGTTTATGAGAGTCATTTGCCATCTTATTTCGAAACATTGTCTTTACAATTTTCATTTATGAGAATGCACATTATTCACTACTTGCTGATGAAATTGGTAGTGGTTTATCAACCAAATGATATGAATCTACCTTTCTTGTCTTAGCTAATTCTTGACACAATTCAGAAATTGATGATAAATTTTATAGCTTTGGATGTTTTGGAATGTCTTTATAGAAATGCTTTATCTGACAATTCAAATTAATTCTCTTATGTTCAGAAAAATCAAGAGAATAATACTTCTCTTCAAGACTAAAAATATTATCAATATTAAAAGCTTTGTAACAATTCTTCGACGAAGAGCTAAGTGACAAAAGTTCAATTGTTTGCTCATTAAACCTTCTATTTAACTCTTGCAATTGAAAGTCAATGATTGAATTGAAGATATCAAAATGATAATGATACTCATAGTTACTTGATCATGTTGTCGACGAACATGACCTTCAATAAATTGATTATCAAAATCTAGAACATCTATTTCATGAAGTGCGGAGAAATTAACAACCTTTTAAGCATTTTTTTTCCAATCACCATCTCTTAATTTTTGAATAAGTCCCAAGTCCCTTTATACTTAAAACTAACTACATCGCATTTAAAATATCTTGAGACTTTTGTTGTAATACTTGACAAAGAACTTTAGTGATACCCATGATCTCCTTTATCAAATGTATATATTAAAGATAAACTCAAAAGAATTTGTTGTCATAAACTACACTAGCATCTCCTCTTTGAGAGTAATTTGAGCCTTTATTATGAATCTTTTCAAGCATTGAACAAGATTCATTATATCCCTGTTGAAGATTGCATATAGAATAGAATTGAGAACCATATCTAGTATTACTAGCATGCTTTAGTGTGCCTACTTGGTTAGAGTCTCTACCAGTTTCAAGGTCACTAATAGCTTGCAAATGTTCAAATTCTAAAATTTGGGTAGCTTGAAATTGATCATGAAGTTTAGAAAAAGTACTGAAAATATTAATAATGAAATTTAAGTTTTGAAAGAATTGATAAATGGAGTACACTTTCTTAGAGATAGCAACCAAGGCTAATTGTAACTGGTGAGGAAAGCAATGTACATAATAATTACAAGAACACTCATTAAGAAATAAAAGAACCTCTAGCACCATTATATCCTTGGCAACAGATGTTTTGGATATCAAGGCAATGATGTAAGAGTATTTCACTAATAGCATTTTTAAGTGTCATAGATGATGTATCTTGAACATGATAAAAAAAAAAAAGAATATTTCTTTTATGAAACTATCTTTGTTAACAAATCTCAAGACAAAGAGCCATTTGTTCCCTTTTGGACTCATCATGTGTTTCATTAACAATAATATAAAATTTCGAGTCTCCAATATCTTTTCGAATCTGATTTCGCACTTTATTTGCTAAATCATGTAAAATCTCCCTTTTTATCAAAGGTGATGTATACTTAGCTATCAATGGAGTATTTTTTAAAACAACGAAACATCTGCAACTTTTTCATTGTAAGATGCTGAAAGCTTAATCATTTCAATGAAATTACCATCATTTCTTGAATTAATAGTCTCATCATGCCCTCTAAAATGACATCCTTGAAAAGTGAGCTAACGAACAACATCAATTGAAGTCCTAACATGCGGTCTATTTTTTTCAATTAATTTGTTGGGAGCTTTATGCATACATAACTTTATCAATATGACAAGATCGGTTCATTAAGTCTACACATGCAATGTTGGTATGATGTGAATAAGGATCATATCTCATATGACTTAAAAAAGCAAAATCCTTTCCATTATGAACTTTCTTCCAATTATTAAAGCCTTTGATTGTGAGTGCATCCTAACCATGTCGCCCACCAACCTTTGTAGTGAAAAGATAACATGGTTAATAAAATCCAACATCTATATGTGATGAATACTCAAGCCATGAAGAAAATTCTTTTTGAACCAAGAAGTTTGAAAACGTCGATGATACTTGTCCTTTGAAAAAGGATAATTAGATTTGGAGCGATAAGGTTGATATGACCTAATCATTCAATAAGCTCTCCATATCTCATCAACTTCATTAGTGGAATATTCCCACATTGGCTTATGCTTGTCCGGATCATGTTCAAAAATATTTGTTTTTTTTACCATAATAATGTCATTGACATGTTCAATTTTATGACGTTTGGAAGGAGACTCATTATAATGTGCATCACTTTCAGAAATTAGTTTCTTAGAAATATCACTTTATGAAGAAGCTACTTTCTTCATAAAGAACACCTCTATGCTTTTATGTTTACCTTATCCTTTTCAACCTAAAACAAATTTTGTGATATGAAATATATATTGTTAGGAGTGTTATCAGTATATTTTGTCACTAAACATGAATTCTTATAATACTATACACAATCCACAAAACTAACATTTAAATGTGTATTTCACCTACCTCAAAACAAAATAACTGGAAAAAATAAAAAAAACATAATATGCACCTCAAAAAATATATTAAAAAAACATACAAATTTGATTCAATTTCGGATACGAAAATAATCATTCAAACATCCAACATCATGCCTCTCTTATATTTGTCTTCTCTTCCATGAAACACAAATCTAATTCAATTTCAACTAAGTAAATAATAAAAAATGATGAGCAATAGTAAAATGCTATAGAAAAAACAGTGAGACAATGTTGAGAAACAAAATATATAGAGGGAAATCGAGAATTGAAATTAGGGAGAGATGAGAGCCATTTACCTCTTTACGGTATTAAGTATGGAAAGGTTACACAAAAAGAAGACAGAGTGACTAGTAGTAAGAACGTCTCAACTCTCGACAACAACTCTTGAGTTTCAAGAAAGTGAGTGATATAAGATGAATAAACAAAGGGAAAGAGAAAGGGTGATATAGGACGAAGTTAAAAGTGATATAAATCAAAAGAGTAAATGGGCAGAAGAAGAAATAAAAGTAAAAAACTAATGGAATTATGGAAAGTGAAAGCAAAAGATGGTGGAAAAGAAGGGGAAAATGTAATAAAAAGAAAAAAAAGAAAAAAAAAGAAAGAGTGTAATTATAAAAAAGCTAAGAGATTAGTTGAGGGCAAGCTAAAATATTATATAATAAATACACACATACATACTAAAAAATTTTAGTATCAGCTCAATGGTTCCACGTCTACTGGCACTTATTCTTCATACTAAAACCCATTTATTTTCCTTTCCTTATGTCCCGGCCTCTACTTTACACATGCCTTATAGTCCATTCTTATCCAGAATCGTTTTACTACTATGTGCCAAATATATCCTATAAAGACGTTCACATTAAAAAAGCATCGTCTCCTTTATTTTTATACAGAATCATATACGATTCAATATCATGAAATTGGATCCGAGTGTGTATATTGATACTGTCAAACTTAAATATATAGTAGTTCTTTTAACGATACTATTTCCCAGAAACTCAGATCTCCGAATCAGTCTTATTTAAGTAACTATAACCCCTTCCAAGCTTGCACTAGTACTAATGTTTGTTATGGTAATAAAAAAAAGTACATTATATTGCCCTTTAATGGTTGCTGGATGAGGCATGCATGTTTCACGTTGAAGGGTGGTGGGCCATGCATGCACTAAAGGCTCCATGGTTTGATAATAATATTGATAAGATGTGGTGAAATGATAAAATGTTATCAGAACATCCAGAATTAAAAATCAAGCACGCCAGCATTGACTCCATAATCCATATAATAAATACACACACGCGCCTTTAGACCAGAACAATATGTGTTGTTCAAAATATTTGGTGATCAGGAGCAACTTATATGATAAAAGAGATCGAAGATAAAAGGTGAGAGTTTAATTTGTGGCCGCCCTTAAGATATATTCGCTTTAAATTAAAGTAGTTGATTTTTCATTAAAGGCACCATTTGTTTTAGTGGGTTGTGAGAAAATAACCCATTGAGAAATTAAAGAAGACGTATGAACATGTTATTAGAGTAGTTAGAGTTCCGGCTGTACGTACCTAGCTACTATCCGTTATGTTAGTTATACAAATAATTAAGTTATGAGTCCGGTGACTATGCTCGGCGGACTTTACCAATGTGTAATTCTCTTCATTCATCAGTTAATTACCTTCATATCTTTTTACCTTAATTGATGTCACCTCATGCATTAATTAGGACCCAGCGACCAAATTCTGCCTCCACAACATAATATATTCCCTCGTACAAATTGGGTCCATTATCGATCATCTCACATTATTGAATCATTGCTTTGCCGTTTCTCCTTTTTAAGAAACGCTTCAGGAAATAATTACTTGCAAGGTAAAAATCAGAGGGTAATTAATGCAGCTTTCAAGGGGACTGTCATATAGTTAATCATCTTTCTTTACTTCTAATATAAATAAAACTTGGCTCATCCCTACGCAATAATGTGACCCCTGGATGCATTCGTGGGAGATTGAATTGATATTTGATATTTCAAGACTGAAGTGTGGTTACTGTGTGTTTCCAGACCAAGGCTAACATTTTGTGTTCTGTAAAGTCTAATTTTTTTCTTGCTGTAATGAGTTCCAGCTGTGAATTATTAGGACAGATATATGTTGATGGGATGATCCATATAGCGATGGCTTTATATTCGCGTAAAAGGGCTAATTACCTCATAATCATGGACCATCTATATGGTTGGTCGATAATGACCTTGTGTGTGATCACTTCCAACTGTTACTCCGCGTACTGTACGATGAGGACTTGCTAAGCCATGATTGGTCTTGAAGACAAGGGCATAATTGTATTTCCCACTCGACATGTCCTTACCCTGCCAAATCCAAACCATATATGTATATATTGCCACTGTACATGTTTTGTAGATACATATTTAGTTTGTTCCTTTCCTTCCCACAATTTCTTTGATGGTTCTTCAAGTCAAGCAACTAATAACAAATGGCATTATCTGATTTGTCCAAACTTGGATCCTTTCCTGAACATGTTCCTTACCATGTAAGTTTAGGTGTTTCTTTATCTTAATTGTCGTTTTCCATTTGGAAAAAACTACAACTCCGCGGTTAGTGAATCTGTCAGGCCAGCTTCTGTTTCTTGGACCAGCAAGCATGCCGGCTCCTTAATTAGTATATAATTATTAGATTTAGATGCTTTCTTGAATCGATGAAGCTTAGTTTAATGGAAAGATGCCACTTCAACTAGATGTTCAGCACATCAATGTCGAAAATAACCCACTTCATCAACCATCGTGGATCCAGAATCCAATACCATCCACATGCAACTTTTTTTTTTTTATTTTTTGGTTTTCACCGAGGTATTCCCACAGCCGATAGCCATGAGACTAATCCACATGCAACTTTATTACTACTATTATTATTCTATTGACCGGGCCATTAATTCTGTTCCTTGTACAGCAATCCAACTGTTTTAATCTCTCTCTATTAGTCCTAAGAGATGAAGGAATCAGGTTCTTTAACTCCTCATCACTAAAGAGATAAAGATGAAAACCCCTTAATGGCGCCCCAAGCATTAACCCCTCTCCACCCTTCACCCTCGATTCTTTACTGTTTTAGTATTGTAACTGATCCTATAAACACACAAACCTAGTAAGGGCCAGTTGAGACGCGCTAAGACCAAATTGCCCTCCTTTAGCTTTTTTTATCCCCCATGATGGACAAATGTGAATAAGTAAAAAGGAGGAAGATCACCATTGGGTCAAGACTCCAAATCTGAAAGACCTGCTTTCCTCCTAACTGCAGAGAGAACGGTAAGTCTTTCCCTGTAGTTTCGCCCAAAACTGGCTTTTCTTGGTCTTTATTTATAGTCCCCACTCTCCCTGCTATTTCTTATGAACACATTATAACTATAATTAAATGTGCAGATCATCATTTGATATATCTCTGCGGCTGAGAAAATCATGGGCTTCTGTCAAAAGTTGTGTGTGAAGAACAAGATGAAGAATATCGAGGAGGATAAAGAGGGAAGCATGAAGATCAAAGGGAAAGTGGTTCTGATGAAGAAGGGTGTGTTGGATTTCCATGACATAAAAGCTTCAGTTCTGGATAGGGTTCATGAGTTGATGGGCAAGGGTGTGTCCATTCAGCTCATTAGTTCTGTTAAACCTGACCGAGGTATAGTCAACTCATCATGCCTCTTCTCCCTTTCTCTCTCTAATCTTTCTTCTTGTCTATGCTCATACTCAACAAACTTTTGCATCAGGACAAGAGAAAGCAACAGGCAAAGGGTCTGAATCTGAGTTTTTTTTCACTGTTAATTTTCTGTTTTGGCATGTTGTTAGAAAATGGGCTGAGAGGGAAGCTGGGAAACGTGACACATTTGGAGAATTGGATTTCAACAATATCCTCTGTGACGGCAAAAACAGACACAGAATTCTCAGTTACAATTGACTGGCATGAAAGCATGGGAGTTCCTGGGGCCTTCATCATTCGAAATCATCATCACAGCCAATTTTACCTTAAAACCGTCACCTTAGAGGACATTCCTGGCCATGGTCCTGTTCATTTTGTCTGCAATTCCTGGGTTTACCCTGCACATCGATACAAGTATAATCGTGTCTTCTTCTCCAATAAAGTAATCTTTCCTTTTTTTTATTTTCTCTCATGTCGATCTCTTGATTTTGCTGATCATGGATGAAGTGATAGTTAGATTTAGAATAGGCTTTTCCCACTATTATTTTATGATAAAAGGTTCAGAACAAAACCTAAGAACTTCATGAATTTTCTTATACTTTAAAGTTATAAATTAATGTGGGTCCTATTGACAGCTTTTATCTCGTAATTTTTTATTTCACGATAATTCTATCTTTTCAATTTTCATTATCGTGTTCTCTACTTTTCTTTTCTCTTTAGAAACTTAAAGGTCTCATTCTGTCAGCAAAGACATCACTTGCCTGAGTCACATACTTTTTTAGGGACCTTACTTTTACACCTAGTGCCCCATCGTGATTCTCTGTTTTATAGTTTTATAAGTTGACGTTGATCATCCACTGTTTTGTTAAAAAAACAAAATTCTTAAAATATGAACCCGTTGCCTGAAAGTCATGTGAAGGTGGAGCCCATAAAATATTAAAATAGTAATAAACGTTAATGATTCGCAATTTTACTTTTTCGTTGTCATGTCTTTGTGGTTCAGACCTACCTTCCATGTCAAACACCTGGGCCACTGCGCAAGTTCAGGGAAGAAGAACTCGAAAGCCTACGTGGAAATGGTTCAGGGGAACTTAAGGAGTGGGACAGAGTATACGACTATGCCTACTACAACGATTTAGGATTCCCAGACAAAGGCCCAGAACATGAACGTCCTGTTCTTGGAGGGTCAAAGGAGTATCCATATCCTCGTAGGGGAAGAACTGGTCGCAAACCCACTAAAAAAGGTTTGTCACACAAGATGCTACATTTAAGTCCATGTCTTCTCATATATATTTTGTAACAGCCTTAGTTGATGAACTGATTTTTTCATGGCTGCAGACCCCAAAAGTGAGAAAAGATTGTTTCTTCTTAGGCTAGACATTTATGTTCCAAGGGATGAACGGTTTGGGCACGTGAAGTTTTCAGATTTCCTAGGCTATGCTGTGAAATCCCTTCTTCAAGTGCTGGTTCCTGAGATCAGATCTGTAGGTGACAAAACTTTCAATGAGTTTGACACCTTCGAAGACATTCTTAAACTTTACGATAGGGGTGTGGAGCTGCCAAAGGGACCTAAACAAAGTAAAATTAGGGAACGCATTCCTTGGGAGATAATGAGAGAACTTGTTCGGAATGATGGTGAACGATTCCTGAAATTTCCAGTGCCTGATGTCATCAAAGGTCAACTCATAGCCTCTCATAATTCATTTGGCTTTTGAATGGACAAGATGTGATGATTTTAACTTGTTAGCAATGTTCTTTTATAATTGCAGATAATAAGACAGCGTGGAGGACAGATGAGGAATTTGGTAGAGAAATGCTAGCTGGTGTTAACCCTGTCATCATCAGTCGCCTCCGAGTACTAAACAAAATACTGTCATCATTTTACTAGTTTATTATTGTTTCAGAACTTCTCATGTTACTTTATTTTGTAACACCTGAATGTTGACCTCAGGAATTTCCCCCAGAAAGCAAGCTGAACCCACAAGTTTATGGGAACCAGAATAGTTCCATTACAGCTGAACACATAGAGCATAATTTGGAAGGCCTTACGATACAAGAGGTAGTAATATTCAGGCTTCAAC
Source organism: Acacia confusa (assembly GCA_037074495.1). Taxonomy (NCBI): domain Eukaryota; kingdom Viridiplantae; phylum Streptophyta; class Magnoliopsida; order Fabales; family Fabaceae; genus Acacia; species Acacia confusa. The sequence goes on from CM073505.1 coordinate 2,880,934, forward strand.
TTGTTCATTGAAAAAAGCTAAATGAAAATGGAACCATAACCAGAGACCTTACTGATAGTCAAAATGTATCTTCTCCCTTTTCTCTCAGGCACTTGACAAGTACAAGTTGTATATTTTAGATCATCATGATGCATTGATGCCATACCTGGATCGAATAAACTCTACAGACACAAAGACCTATGCCACTAGAACACTCTTATTTCTGAAACAAGACGGTACATTGAAGCCCTTGGCCATTGAATTAAGCTTGCCCCACCCACAGGGAATTCGTCATGGTGCTGTCAGCAAAGTTTTCACTCCAGCACAAGAAGGTGTTGCAGCTTCAGTGTGGCAGCTAGCTAAAGCTTACGCTGCTGTAAATGATTCTGGATACCATCAGCTTGTTAGTCACTGGTATGGCCACCTGATGAAACTTGATTTGTTTTCTGGTCTATATATATAACTAGAAAGGTCTCTCATTTATTTGCAGGTTATTCACTCATGCAGTAATTGAGCCATTCATAATAGCTACGAACAGGCAATTGAGTGTGATTCACCCTATACATAAGCTCCTGCAGCCCCACTTTAAGGACACAATGAACATAAATGCCTTAGCTCGGCAAATCCTCATCAATGCTGGAGGGGTACTTGAGAGAACAGTTTTCCCAGGAAAATTTTCCTTGGAATTGTCATCTGTTGTTTATAAAAAATGGGTCTTCCCTGAACAGGCACTTCCAGCAGATCTGCTCAAGAGGTTGGCGAAAAAAAAAACTTCAACCAAAGATTGATTTCTGTATATGCTTGATCTATATGTACCATTAATGGTAAATTCGTAACTCTCGTGTATAACATTTCAGAGGAGTGGCAATTCCAGATTCCAAATGCCCTCATGGTCTTAGACTTTTGATAGAAGATTACCCATATGCGGTTGACGGACTAGAAATCTGGGCAGCAATTGAAACTTGGGTGAAAGAATATTGCTGCTTCTACTACCAATCTGATGACAGAGTTGAGAATGATCCAGAACTCCAAGCATGGTGGAACGAGGTCCGTAACGAGGGTCATGGCGACCTTAAAGACGAGCCATGGTGGCCGGAGATGAGGACAAGATCAGAGCTCATTCAATCATGCACCATTATCATCTGGGTAGCTTCTGCCCTTCACGCAGCCGTTAATTTTGGGCAATACCCTTATGCAGGGTACCTCCCTAATCGGCCAACCGTAAGCCGAAGATTCATGCCTGAACCGGGCACTCCAGAGTACGCAGAGCTTGAGTCGAATCCTGATTTGGCATTCTTGAAAACAATCACAGCCCAATTCCAAACACTTTTGGGTGTGTCGTTGATTGAAATTTTGTCCAGGCATGCAACTGATGAGGTGTATTTGGGGCAGAGAGATGTTTCTGGGTGGACTTCAGACGCCGAACCACTGGCAGCATTTGAAAGGTTTGGGAAGAAGCTGATGGAAATTGAGAACAGAATTATTGAAATGAACAACGATGAAAGGTGGAAAAACAGAGTTGGGCCAGTGAAGGTGCCGTACACTTTGCTTTACCCCAATACCTCAGGTTACCCAGGGGAGTGTGGGCTTACAGGGAAAGGGATTCCAAATAGTATCTCGATCTAAAATAGCAGGAACGTGATTTTGCAAACGAATATTTGCTACTTTGAGTTCTAGGGGTAGATTATTGGGTGTAAGAAATTGAAATATGTAGTTTTGAGAGTGCAGTGTGTACATATGGTAAGAGACAAATGCGTTTATTATATAGCGGCATGTTTTGCTTTTGGAATTTTCCATTTCGTTGTGGAAAATTATTGTAGCCATCAAACAATTGTCTCTGACGAACGGGTACGGGGCAGCACCGTAGCAGTTTACATTTCTTGCAACCCATGCAATTTAGATATCTTGCTAAATTGAACAGAAAATTTGTATAATCTGTATAGTTTATCCTTGATTAAATTAAAAATAAAATGAAAATTCTTGCGCACAATGTTAAAAACGAATCATAAATATTACATTGAATTTTATAAGAGCCTTGTATCAAAATCCAGAAGAATAGGTGGAAACTAACTGCCTGCTTATTCCAATCCCTCGTTTTCCTTTTACCAATGCGATTCGTAATTAGCATGCAACCATGATTAGATTTGAATTTCAATACTCCAACCGCTGCTTAATAATTAAGGAGGAAAATGAATAAAGAAATGATGCAAGATAATTAAAATATTTAAAAAGAAAATACTGTTATATTAACTAATTCAATTAATTTCTTTAATTTAATTAAATTAGATAAATATTAAGGAATGAGAGGAGTAATAAAATAAGAGAACTTTAAGTGTTTGTCCTGGTAAACGGGGAAGGGGAAGAGGATCCTCTCATCTTCCTTTTTCTCATTTTTTCTCATTACATTAGCTCATTTGGGTCATTTATTGGGAATAAGAAAGAAATGTTAGAATAGTATCTTAATTGATTGGATGGATATGATTTAGAGATTATGAGGGATAAGAAACTCAACCAACCAACCCGGTAAACGGTAGTTCAAAGCTCTAACTCCGCACTAAAGTTCATTTCCCACGTAAACCATCTTTCAAATTGGTTTTTCAGCATAGCTTGTATACCAAAGCGCGAGTTGAATTTTCTAATGTGTATACGAAACATACTCAATTCATAGCCGAAGAGCTAACACCTTCAGCAATGAAAATTCTATCATTCTTCAATCACATTCCGCAAATTCGTCGAATAAACAGAGCTAATAATAGCGTTTGGTCTCGATACGTACAAGACAAGGCAAATTAATAATATTCCAATATAAGCCTGTAAGAGAAGAAAGAGGCAAGATACGAATACAATTACAGGGCATACGTTGAAAACAGAGCTCACAAATCATACGGCTGCTTACCAGTGAACTTGACCTCAATAGGGCTAACATTCTTGCCAATAGACCTATAGTTCTGGCCAACTCCTTGGCGTCCAGGGTTGACCTTTTCAGGGTACACCCCGTCCTTAGGGTGCAAATACTGCACCTCTCCATTAGGGAACACCCTATAGAACTGGTACTTGATCTTGTACTTTGACCTCAGCCTGGTGCCAAGAGCCAAGCACTGTTCCTTACGAGCCAGCTTGAGTAGGTTCGGACCCTGCCTCATGATGGCCGCACCACCTGTGGGCATCTCAAAGATCTGTTCTTTCGGAGAATCCCATGTGATCACATAGAATTCCTCGACCTGGGCCTTTCGGAGCAACCCTCCTGTGCTTCCTCCGAAGATCGGCGACGGAGTGTTGGGGTCCAGTTCCGGTGGGGTGAACCCCACGGGAGCTTTTTCTTCCTGGGTCACAGGGGCAGCCTCTGTTTTCTCTTCCGCTGCTCTGATTACGGTGGCTGACCTGCCTGATGGGGCTGAGAAATGAAGGGGCTTAAACGTGAAGGACAAGGTGGATTGGCTCTTGAAAGAAGAGAGTGTGGAGGAGGAGACGGGTGGGGTGAAGAGGGAAGCTTGGGATGCCATGGCCATGGAGGATTATTTGGCCGGAGACAGAGAATCAGAGAGGTGTGGGTGGGTGGGTGATTGGGGAGATGAATATGGAAGATGAGGTGTGGATGAACAATGAGAGATTTTGTGAGTGGGGAGTGGATAAGGTGATGTTGGTTGGACCAATGAGAAGGTGTGATTTTGATTTTGTGGTACTCTTCACCCGCAATTCCCACCACCACTTCTTCTTCTTTTCCCATATTTCCCAATATCCACAATTCCATCCCCGCGGAATCTAATTCCTATTGCCAAGCCAATCAACGCAATTCGGATTTTTGGTATTTGGACTTCTTCATTTTTAACCATTTAGAAATTCATTTTATATGGTATTTATGATTAATAAATATTGAAACTTCGCATTTTGTTCATTTCAAAAACCCTTTAAAAATGTACAAGTCACAAAAATCCTTTAAAGTTTATGTATTATGTGTTTATATATAATATATAAAAAAATATTTTGGAAAAAAAACTTATATTAGAACCTAGTTTGTAAGTTATCTGATAACTCTCTATATTTTATATATTTAAAGTATATTTTGGAGATATTTGGAGAGTTATCTAAACAATTTTGAAAGATTTTTGTGAGATTATATGATTATAAGATCAAATCAAATTGATGCATCATTTGTGGAGTTTCAATTTAAAATAAGATTTTTTGAGTTTAGGAAATAAATAATAGTAATTAGAAGTTTTAAAAAGGAAAAAAAAAAGGATTTAGTTTTATTATTATTATTATATAATTTTTTTATTTGTAGAAGGCTCGAGCATGGCCCCGGGCTTTATGAGCACTTATTGGGAACTTATGAGATCGCCTACTAAAGGAGTCCCAGCGACGGCAGAGGAGATCGAACCTACAACCCAAGGGCCTAGTCCTAGATCCCTTACTATCTGTGCCAACTCTCATTGGCAATTTCGGTGGGTTTGAATTGGACATTGAAGTGGCAAATGAAATGGGCCCACAATTAGAATAATTGCCAAGACCTAAATCAATTAAAGGAGATAGGGATGTAAAAAGGCCAGGGGGGCCTGTGGCCTAGCCTGTTAAAAGCCTGGTCAGGCCTGGCCTGTCAGACTAAAAGGTCAGGCCAAGGTCTCTTATGAGGCCTGTTTTCCCTTAATAGGCCAGGCCTAGGCCTGATAAAAGGCCTTTTAGGCCGACCTGTTTATATTATTAATATTAATTTATGTAATTTTGGCTTGTTTTTAGCCTGTTTAAAGTAGGCATGTTTTCGGCCTGTGGCCTGTTAGCTTAATTAAATAAAAAAATAAAAAAATTATTTTTTTTTAAAAAAAATATTTTAATTTTTTTTTTTTAAAAAAAAAACAGGCCTTAACAAGCTACAGGCCAAGCCAGGCCTATATACAGGCCAGGCCTAGGCCGAAAAATAGGCCTGTAATAGGCCACAGGCCAGGCTTAGATTAATATTTTATAGAACAAGTCTGGCCTATTAAGGGTGAAGCCTGGCCTGTTTAGACCCCTAGGAGGAGACGTGTGGAATTGGAAAAGAAGAAAGACAAAGACACAGGTCAGCATGCGTTTGGGCTGAATGGAAATTGGGCCACGAAAATTAATGGAGGGATGAATTAAAAGAAAGAAGCATCAACGATCAGCTACCTTGGGCCCAAATTGAATTGAATTATATGATTCAATGACCTAAAAGACGGAAAAGGAAGGACGCGGCAATAAATAAAAAGAACAGAGGAGTCTGGAAGAGAAGACGGGACGGCAGCACCTGGAGAACGAAAGAGAAGAGGCGCAGAGACGGAGAGCACGAGAGCAGTGAGGAGTGCATCAGGAAAGAAACCTTCGACCCTCTTCATCCTCTCTCGCCGACTGTGATTTTCCTTATGTGTGTGAATCTCGATTTAATTTTCTTTGCTGTCATGAATTTATTTAAAGCCCTGTATAGTTATTTTATTTTGCAACATAAAGAACCTATGAATTTATTGATGGATCAGACTTTGTTTCATGGTTTAGTTATAATTAGTATTAATTTTGGTTGCTTAATCATTTAGCTTTTTCTGTTCAGTGATTGACCATCATTAAATATGAATTTGAGAATTAGGATTTACCTTGATGAATGGAATTTTAATTAGACTCTGAGATTAAGCAATATGGGATTAAGTTACGATTTAATTTGTAATTAGGATAGACATATACCTAATAGCCCCATATAATTGTAGAAGGGTGTATCTGAAGTAAATTGCCTCTTGAGTAAATTTGTTAGACATAACAGTATCTACTTAAGAGAGGGTTGTAAGTAGACCGACAGATACTTATAGTTATTAATACCTGAGATTAACAAAATTAATATTAAGAGTAATTAAATTGGTGAAATAAAGGTTTATGAAGTTAATAAGAGATTAGTGACCCTGGGTTGCTCATTTGATATTTGTGGTAGTTAGTTTATTTTAATTAAACTCACTTTGGTTTATTAAACTTAAATGAAAGTGTAAAATCAATGCCTGATTAAAGTTGTGAATACTAAGTCCTTGTGGAACGATGCTTTATTCACTTTTTATTACTTGATACAACCCGTACACTTGCGGAGTTATAGGCTATAAATTTTGCACTATCATTATCTCTAAGTGTCTTCTTCTATACCATAAGTATTATTTGGATTTTTAAATGCATGTGCCTATATATTTTTATTTGAGAATAATTGATCTTATTTTATAAAAAGGTCAGATAATATTAATAACATAAGTCAAATAACATTATAAAGGCAATATCATAGAAGGAAGAAGGGGAAATAAGGATTAATTGATCCTCGATAAAAGTTGAATAGAGTGAAAATAAGTTGATACTTAAAGTTGCCTTTAAAAAAAATAATAATAAACTTGAACACTTAGGCAGTGTTTGGTTGATGTTTTTCAAGTGAAAACAATTGTAGCGATTACATGTTAACCTCGTGCAACATGACCTATTGTAACAGTTTTATTTAACGGCTACAAAAGTCTTGCATTCTGTAGCGATTCTTGAGGAACAACCGCTACTAACTCCTTGTGCTTTAACCTTTGTAGTAGTTTCAACTTTTTGTCATTACTGGCATAAAGATGATTGGATTTACAAAATAAATGTCAATCTCCAATGAAAAAGTCATTTACTTATTTTCATAAAGAACAAATAGCTACATTGTAACTTAATCTTCTGTTGCATGTTGCACTATTTTTCTAAAAATGGTTTCAACATTGAGGGTATTTATAGGTTGAAATTTGTAACGGTTTTAGCATTAACCGCTACAAATGAGTAAAGTTGGTTGTGGTTTTTGCCTTTGTTTCTCCAAACCACAACAAATGTTATAATCTTTTGAATTCAATAGCGGTTAAATCTATAAAACTGCTACTAAATTCCACCACAAAACCTTCACACCACGACGCGCTAAGCTGACGCCAACTTCATAGTGATTATTTTTTTGTAACCGCAACTAAATTTCTACTACAAACTCTTTGCGCCACGGAGGGGCCAAGATGGCCCCATGTTGGTAGTGGTTATTTTATTATAACCACTACAAAATTCATTACTAAGAAGCTTGCATTTAAGTATGACTGATGCCATTGCAAATTAGTCGTGGTTTGTCCTTAAATCACTATAAAATCTTATCCTTGTAGGGGTTAATTTTCATTGCTACTATTGAACTGTTACAAAGAGTCTTTTTTTTTTTTTTTTTTTTTAGTGAGTCATCCTCTTAGAAGACTTAAGATATAAACTTTGTTTAGCTAGTCTTTGAACGTTTTCACTTTTTACACATTATTTTATTCCAAAAAAAAAAAAATCAAATCTTTCAGTTCCAACGAGTCCACACTCAGCGATTATATGTTCATTACGAGCTATTCCTCAAAACGCACACTTTGATTTAGTGAAATGATCTGAGCTGTTAGTCATAAAATAATCTTGACTGTCCAATTGGGGGTTTTGGCTCTTTGTTAAACAGGTCAGGCTAGGCTAGACTTCGCCCTTAATAGGTCAGGCCTGTTCTATAACATACTGGCTTGAGTTTGACTTGTGGCCTATTACAAGCCTATTTTCCGGCATGTGTCTGGCCTGTATATAGGTCTGGTCTGGCCTGTGGCCTGTTAAGGCTTGTTTTTTTTTAATTTTTTTTAAGCTAACAGGCCACAAGTCGAAAACAGACATACTTTAAACAGGCTAAAAACAGGACAAAATTATATAAATTAATACTAATAATATAAATAACAAGCCACATGCCGAAAACCAACCTACTTTAAACAGGCTAAAAACAGGCCAAAATTACATAAATTAATATTAATAATATAAACAGGCCGGCCTAACAGGCCTAAAAGGCCTTTTATCAGGTCTGGGTTTAGCCTGTTAAGGGAAAACAGGCCTCATAAGAGGCCTTGGCCTAGCCTTTTTGCCTGACAGGCCAGACCTGACCAGGCTTTTAACAGGCCAGGTTATAAGCCGTAAATTTATCATGTTTTAAGGTACAAGATTAGCGTGAAATTGATCTAATATGATTAAAATGGTTAAGAATAATAAGTTAAAAACATGGATTTGATGTTAGACATACCCTCACAAGTATTCTCATGTGTTTTGTAAGTCTTTATCCATGAGAGAAGCTAATTGAAAGAGTCCAAGAAAGTCGAGAAAAGAAGTCACAAAGGAAGCCCTGGGTGCCAACTTTGGAAGGAAGAATTTTTGGAGGAAGCCCAAAGTTGGCACCCAGGGCTCCAACTTTTTGGAGGCACACAGAAAGTTGGCGCCCAGGACGCCAACCCTCTGCCTCCTTGGTAGAAAGTGGCCCCCAGGAAGCCAAAAGTGGCGCCCAAGGCACCAGAAGTGCGAAAACTCCTATTTTTAATTTTTAGAAAGTTTTTAGGGCCCGAAAAAGGAAAGGAAATTAAGGATTTTTTATATTTAAAAACCCAATTGGACCTAAAACATAAAAGGAGGCAACCCTAGCAAAGAAAAAAAGAATTTTTGGCACAAGAAACAACTCTACGGCATTGGAGAGGAGATCAAAGCAATTGTGGAGATCAACCTTCCCCAACCTCTGAAGAATCATTCTATCTTCATCTTTTCTTCTTTATTTTGTTAATTTAGCCATGCTTGACTAATTTCCTTTTTGTAGTTTGGGCTAGGATGAACCCTATGCAACTTTGAGTATTTCATTGAATTCTTGGTTGAATCTTGGTTTCTTTGATTGAATGAATTTTCTACACTTAAAGCTTTCTTGAAAGATTGATCACCTTTTAGATTGTTCATAGGTTGATGTATGACAATAGAGATGTTGGTGCATCTAACTAGAACTTGTTAATTCATCATAAAATTGCATGACCTAGACATAGGCTTACGAATTTATGCGATCGTAAGATTCTGGTTCAAAATCTGATCTTTCTAAACAATACTAAGACATTAGGTTATTTTTAAAGATAAAATAAACTAAGGTAACATCAAGACATTGAGAGTTAGTCTAGCCTTAGAGAATCGATCATCAATCATGGGATTAATAATTAATTAAGGATTCAATTCAAATTCTTGAAAGAGCATAGGGGAATTCTAAGTCCAAGCTACGTTTTTCTTGACTGATTATCTTTTCTAAACATTCTCTTGTGAATCTTGATCTTGAATTCGCAATCTTTCTTCAATTCTTGAAATTCTTGTTTGTTATGACTCATCTCTTTTTACTTGATTCATCCAACTAAAACGTAAATAGCGAACTAGTGATTGAAGTACTATTCCTCGTGGGACGATACTTTCTCACTACTTTATTACTTGTAACGACCGATGCACTTGCCAAAGTCGCCCTATCACCAGGCCACAGGCCCCTGACCTTTTTACATCCGTAGAGCCTCAGCCTCAGGTTAAGCGGTCAAGAATAATGATGGCGGAAGCATGGGGATGATTGGTGACCGGCGACAATGGTTGAAGGGTCATTATTGCTTCGATTTTGTTGGGTTACGAGAAGAGGCAACGGGGGAAGAAGATTCTTGAACAACCTTACACAAGATAATACAAAATTAATCGTGTGTATGTTGAATCGATTCAGTAAGGGGAGGATGATTCCATTCTTTACCTTGTGTGTGTTTCAGAATCGATTTAAAATTGCCTGCAGCTTGTTATTGGTTGAACACATGGTCAAGACACTAATCTTCACATCTCTACTTTTTTGAACCACTACTGAGCACAGGAAAGATGATAATGTTCCTCCATCACTTCTTCATTTGTTGCTTCAAATGCTTTGCATTTATGTTATTGTAAGTAGAACTTTTGGAATTGCCCGGGTATTTCATTTAATTGAAGACAACTTATTTTTAACTAAATGATTTCCATTATAGCAAATGGAGTTTGTATATTCTGGTAAGTTACATTAATGGTTGTTGAAGAGACTATATGTCAATGCTGTCTTGAATGATTTTAAGGAACATATCAGATTAAAGATGTACATTTGAATCTTTCTTCTTTTCATATGCTTCCTTTGCCCATGTGCTCACCTAGATATCATCGTGGTATTTTTTCTTTGTAGGAAGAGTTCCACGATCAGCCCAAAATATATTGATGATATGTTTTTCTATGCCCACACATGATATTTGCAATAAAATGCAGGATTTATAATAAATTGTTGTTGAAAATATTTAAATAAGTACTCATATATCATTTATTCATTTATTTAAATAAGTACATATATCATTTATTCATACTTCAAACTTTTTTTCTTTTTAGATTGAACATAATTTCTCACATCTATCCAACATTTGCTTTAGCTTTAGTATATGTACTCATTAAGTCAAATATAACCTTTTATTGGATCCCAAACTTCCTTCCAAGTTCTATTTGACAGGCATCAATTTCTAATAAATTTCTTTAGAGTTTCATCAAATGTACTTCAAGGTATAAATAGGGTGATTGTGTCATTCATCAAATTTAATGATTTTAAACTTATGATTAACACGAGATACCACCATTTATACCTTACAATTAGTCTTTGTTTCACCTTGAATCCTAGAAGATTGTCTCTCTTATTTGCCATTTTGCTTTTTAGACCCTCCATTGCCACACACATACTTGAATGCTGTAATTTCATCATTCCCCCCCCCCCCCCCTCTTTATACCATTATGCTTCCTACCTTTAAATCTAGATATTGTAGTATAATCATTTCAAAACATCCATCTTCTTCTAAACTTCCAAATTCCTTTCTTATTTTTTATTTCATCTAATCATCCACTATGATTCACCTATACACAATAAAATAACTATATCTTTAAAAAATCATAATTTTTGTATAACAAAAAAAATTATAATAGATGGAAGGAATTAAATGAAACAAGTAATAAAAATCCAATTGCAAAGACTTTGAGCATTAAAGGGGAAGGAAAGGTACGAAATCCCTGTATAACGTGGTTTTGAGATAAAGCAAATTTCTTTCAGAAACACATCAAGACATGGATTTGATTGAATTGAACAGTTAATAAAATCTGAAGCAAGATCCTCAGGAAGTCAATTTAGAATCTTCAAACAAACAATTTGAAGGAGGCCAATTGGCCCAATTCAATAAGACCAAAGAATGAAAATTATTCATGTGAAAGACCAAAGAACGCGTGCGAATTTTTAAAAATGGAATCAAGCAGCAATACAGATTACCATGAAAGTTCAGTACTATTTTGAGTTTACGAATCTCCACAACGTTCAAGCACCCCCTGCATTCATATAGCAAAACTACAAAAAAAAAAAAAAAAACGCTGTGTTCGTTTGGAAGGCAAAACAAAATATATAACAATTAAATAAAAAAAGTTCTTACCAAAAAAAAAAAACATTTTGACAAAAATAGGAAAGGAGCTCAATTTCGTTCTTTACCCCCTTCACCCACCACTTGTATTAATCCAAGCAACTCTGTTTTCATCATCATTTTTGCAGGGTCAATGGCAATCTCTTTGCTCTTAGGAGACATTTTCTTCATTGAAAAAACAAAAGACCTTCTCTTTAAAAATCTAAATGAACCCAAAATAGCAATAATCTATTCAAAAGACAGTTTATGCGCCAGATTTTCTTTTTCCCGTTCAATTGGTACCTCCCCTGCTGTTCATATTATTCTGGTTAATTTCTTCGTTTTGTTGCTGTTTTCGCTGGAAATTTCATCAGTGAAAATATGCCCCATGTGTCTTCTCATTATCTAAGACTTTAGATATCCAATGGCTCAACTTTATCCACTTATCCAAATTGCGCGTTTTGAGAAATAACACCTAATCAGCATACAATCATTGAGCATAGTATGTGGACTCCATTTCCAACACAGAAAAAATCTTCAATATAGCCATCCCTACCAGACCAGAATCCATTTGGGGCTCGGATCACCAAGCCCGTTAACTCATTACCCGGTTACTGTAACTGTTGCTAATAAAAATCAGTCGCACTCGTAGATGTTTCAGGGAAAAATTAAATTTCAATTTCTTATTGGGCATCCAGATTCAAGACTAGTGCCCATAGAAAGAGACAGAACTTAAAAAACGTAGATTAGCGTGACATAACTCCTAACTTGATATTATTAGCACTACTAATGCATCACAGCCAGATAATATTATCAGCAGTAGAGCGTAGTCAGCATACAGTGGTCTCTGACTGATATTTTTATCCTCATATTACACAAATCACAACAGTATTCACCTTTACTCGTTGTGTCACACACAGCATAAAACGGTTTTTTTTTTTTTGCCATGACCAAAATGGAGCCTCCAGTTTCAATTAAAGATTCGGATCACACAGTTAGAACACAACAATGAGATTATATTCCATAGATTTCATCTTTAATAATTCAGCAGATGAAGCTTCTAGAGTGTCTTATTCGGATCCAACCAACCTATATAACTAATTCAGCTTGGTCTTTGTTAAATAGTAACAATCACTACCCGCAGTCCAGCCCCATTTGTAGGTATGAATCCTATTCCCACCATTACACAATTAATATTCATTACAGCTTTATTTTTTATTTATTCCATTTACATTTTTGTTCTGAGCATCAGAACATACACAAGATCCTCCTATACACATTCTTATTGTTGTGAACACACAAATGAACTGTTTTTGTGGTTTCAAGCCCCAACAGCTGCAGTTGCAGCTGATGTTGTAGGGATTGTCGAATCGAATTCACTCCTAGTTGTTGGGACTGTCCTTTGATCTTGACCGTCCGGTTGGCATCCCCATATTTCAGGAATCAACTCTGCCACTTGCTTCACATTCTCTACTGCATAATCTGCCTCTTTGCTTTTCCCTCTCTTCCCAACCTGCCAAAAATAATCACCCCGTCAATTTATAATTTCATAATAACAATAAAAGTGTTTAAACACGGGTGGCACCATAATAGTAATAAACCATAAACTTGCTTTTTTTAATTACCAGAACAGTGTGGAGGCCCATTGCTTTCCCCACCGCGATGTTACTCGCATTGTCGTCCAGAAACAGCTGCATATCCCCATTATTTTAACCAAAAAATTAAATACTTCGAAATCTTATAACAAATTTTTAAATTAATTGGCATGACAAAGTAATATGTTTTCTTTACCGAACGACGAGGATCCACTTTGGCAGCACGGAGTGCGGTCTTCATGGCCTCCGGGGACGGCTTCAGGAGCACAGGGAACTCGTCGGGTCGGGTTGAGTTGCAGAGATTCGGGTTCATGGTCTCGAAGCATAGAATCTGCTGAAAGCAGTCGCTTATGCCGAGCCGATTTAGCACCTTCGTGGCGTGAATTCTATCCGAATTTGTGAATATCTGGAGCAATATTTTCCTAGTGAGAAGACGAACATGAAAGGAACGAACAGAGTGAATTACAGTTAAAAACAAATATACAATTTTCCTCTGTTTGATGCTGAGAAGGAGTCTGTGCAGCTCAATGTCGGGTTTGATGGACTGGTAAGGTAACCTTCCGTGTACGAAACTATTGGTTCACAAAGAAGAAAAGATTTAGAGATAAACCAAAACATTGATTTGCCATTGTACGTTGTTAGAGTAAAAGGATTTTCAGAGGAAGTTGCGTTCACCTGTGGTAATCTTCTGCAGTGATGTCATAGCCAAGTGCCTGAAAAGAGAACAGAATTACAGAAATAAAGCTTAGTACATGAGAAGGAGAAAGATGAAAAATGATGTAATATATATATACCCGCAAACCAGCGAGGGTGCTTCCGTATGTTCTGAAGAGTTCAGAGCGGAGGCTTGAAGCTTTGCTTTGTGGGAATCCACATTTTTCCACGAGAAAAACTGCATGCAAATTTAAACGTTCGTATGCATTAAAAGGTGTAGGTTCCGGCCTTGCGGGGGAAACAATATTGTACGTGACTGGTAATTAAAAGGGGTTAAACAACCTTGAATATTTTTCTTGAGAGCTTCACTGATTCCGTTAGTGGTCGGATACAAAGTGTCGTCCAAATCTGCTTAGTTTGCAGGAATATAACGATTAACCATATTTTCTGTTTTAATTACGCAGATGAAAAGAAAGAGAGATGGAAGGTCTGAGAAAGAGTTACCAAAAACGATGCAGTCAAAGGGAGAGGAAGAAGAATCAGGAGCACATAATTTGCTGCAAGAATCCATAGCTGATTGAAATGAATATGATGATGATGAAGAAGAAGAAGTAGAGGACCGGAAGGGCAGGGAACCTGGGGGAATTTGAAGGGAAGAGGGTGGTGACGTGGACCACTTGGATTGGTCGGAGTTTCCAAGTGGGACCCCAACATGGAAGTCTGATCATCAGTGTGACACGGAAGGAGCATTTATAAATTCAATCACGTTACAGCTTTTGGATTACAAGTCAGAAATGCATGATAAGCCATTATCATCTTTTATTACGTGCTGAAATCATTCATGCCCATAAAAAAATGCGCCGACGATTCTCATTACCATCTCCTTCTCCATTAAGACAGCCCGGTTTGTTTTACATAAATCTGTCCTTAATTGATTTTAAATTTCAAGAATCCATAAAATTAAGAGCAAGATGTTTTTTTTCTCCATAAATAAAGAGTGCTTATGATATTTAGTAATGGAGTTTAAAAAAGGAGGAAAACATATTCAGTATGGTGAGGGGGATTGAATGCGATGGAGAAGGAAGAGAGTGGAAGTTAGCGTCTAAGTATTATGGTGGGTGGGGGAATCTGTAACTTAAAAATATGAAAAGAAAGGAGATTGATTAGGCAGGATGATGACCACAAAGAGACACCTTCATTATTGTAACGAGCTGTCTTTTATATTCACGTTTCATGGTCGGTTTGTTTTTTGTTTTTTTAATCATATGTACCCTCTTAATTATTAGAGATATTATCAGACACTAAATGAGACGATTCGAATCTTGGTTGATCATGTTATGAGGAACTAATTCTTTCCCCTGAACTCAATCTTGTTGGCGATTTACCTATATTTAAAATCTTTTGCCCCGACCTAACAAGATACTAGTATATCAAATCTTCCATTTCCAACACACTGAAACGCTCAACTTCAAATCATCTGTAGCAGACCAGGACATATTTGGGCCTGCTCGGATCACCAAGCCCATTAACTCATCATCAGATGTTCAGGTTATTGTTAAAGAAAATGACTACACTAGTCAAAGTGTCAAACAATAACTTGTTCGGCTCAAAACAACATTAGAATCAATCATTGCCCACTAACCTTGTTACGGAGTATATATGAGAAGGAAAGAATGGTTCGCAATTTGTGAGGAATGATGTATAGCATTTTTTAAGAATGAGAGATTGAAGTTGCATTATACAAATGGGGATGATTGCCAAAATTTAAAATAAGGGAAATAACTTTAAGGTCCCAAAGTATGAAATTAATTACAAAAAAGTCTCACACTAAATTCGCCTCATAAAAAAAGTTCCTAAAGACTTTTTTGTAATTAATTGTGAATAAGTTACAGAAATTCTCTTCACAAAAAGGTTTCATTGTCAAAATGATTTTTTATATTGTTAAAATGTCTATGTGAAAATCTCGTTGTGAAAATAACTTCTTTTATTATCAAAATTGTTTTTTATATTGTTAAAAATTGTCCAGATTTCTAAAATTCTACACGTTATAGGAAAAATTTGGAGAATTTTTTACAACATGCAAAGTTATTTTGATAATATAAGAAGCCATTTTTACAATAAGATCTTTATAGGGACATTTTAATAACTAATAAAGCTATTTTGACAACATGAAAAGTTATTTTAACAACGAGATTTTTTTATGAGGAGAATTTAGCAATTAATCACAAAAAAGTCCAAAGTGAGAGGAACTTTGTGTGAGATTTTTTTTGTGATTACTTCCGTATCTTGGGACTTGACAATGATTTTCCCTTAAAAATAAAACCACAAATTAGTACCCAATCGTGGCTGACATTTGATCCGTGATGATTCTGGATTTTTATGAATATTACATAAAATAGATATATTTCTATAAGATCAAGCTTCAAGTGAACAGTCTGTAGACTCTAGAGTAGTACTCCCTCCGGTCCTAATTATAGGACAATATTTGAGAGTTGGTTTTGGTTCTAATTATAGGACAAAATTTAAATTTTTGTCATTTTTTTCCTAAAACACCCCTATTTTATTCTCTCAAGTGTGTTTGGTTTTTGGTAACTATATGCATTTAGGTGTATAGAATTTTCCAATTAATAAAATTCTTAAATTGTTGGATTTTAATTTATTTATCGATGAGTTGACGTTAATTTACCAATATATATATGTGTATGTGTGTGTGTACACACTTATTTATATATGTATACACACACATATATAGACATACACACGCATTATATAAATATAAATGTGTGTGTGTGTTATGTATATACGTGTGTGTACATGCTCACACACTTATATGTACACACATATATATTTATGTGTGTATGTGTGTATTTATGTGTGTGGATGTGTATACATATGTGTGTGCGTGGGGGTTTGTATTTATGTTTGTTGGGGGTGTATATGTGTTTTTTTTTGGAGGGGTTGTAAATATGTGTGTGTGTGTGCATACACATATTTGTACATGTAGCAAGATCATAATTGCAATTAGAAAACATGGAAAGGAAGATTCTAGATTGAGGAAGTATGTTAATGTCATTGAAAATTTATATAAGGACATTTTAGGAAAATAAGTAAAATTAACTAATTTAATTCCCCTCCTTAATCTTCCCAAAATCGATTAAATAAGTGTTATAATTAGGACTAGAGGGAGTATTTTTGTTGGAAAGTTTTATTTTTAAAGTGGATGGCCGTATCAATTGTAGCTAGTTAGAAGGCAATAACAACGCATGCATATGCTGACGTTTCAGGGGAAAACAAAAGCACATCAAAATTAAATTTCTTTTGGTCATCAAGACTAATAATGCCCAGTGAAAGAGACAGAAGCAGAAAACGCAGCTTAACCTGACACGATTATCAAATTGATTTAGTTGAATGCACTTGAACTTTAAGATCGTGCATGTTTCAAGAATTTTATAATATAATAATGCAATTGTTCGCGTATGGCCTCACTATATATACTTACACACACACACAGTCGTTGATGAGGAGAGTATATCCTCGATCGCACGCGGTTTAACTCCTAGCTACTCTACATATGACGTACGTACGTAGTCCAAACAAATTGTTAATACTTGTAAAGATAGCACGGTTTATTATAAATTTTATATTAAATACTCCTCGCTACAAACTAGATTATACGTTTAGAATCGAAGTGACTATATAGACACAGAAAATATAGATATAGATACTCACATATATTAAAGAGGATGATATATATATTAGTAATGGAAGCTGAAGAGCCAACAATATGGCTTGAAGTGGTGGGTCGAATGGCAGGGAAGGGTTCCCATCTGTGATCACGTCAGGACCAGCGCTTCATGCATGTGATCGATCACAAGTAGCACAGCAGAAAATAAAAAAGAAACAAAACTTGGAGAAGTTGAAGTAAGATATAGATATAAACTTGGACAAAATTCAGCATCTTGACTTTGCTATACGCAAAATTCCTCACCAATCATCACAGTAGGCGAGCGTGACTTGAGCGCGGGGCAGGTCTGAAAATTAAAAGCAGAAACGCTTCCACAAATGAGCTTTAATTACTTATGTCATTCCAATAACAGCCCTCTTCTCTCTTATTTTTTCACTTAGCTTTGGTAAATTAGTTACCACTTTCATTATAAATATAAGATCAAGTTGATTTTTTTAGAGAGATTAATGAAATTAAGTAAATTACTTTAAAAAATATTTATATTCATTATTATTTCTTTAAACTAATCTGTCTGAATTATAAATTAACCTATAATTTAATCATACATAACATATGATATGATTAAATACCTTATTTAGTTTCATTAATTTTCTTTAAAACAAAAAGGTCAAATATGGTTTACATTTAGGGAATATTTCACAGTAACCTAGGCTTATGATATATAATTCTACACAACGAGAAGAGCTTCAACCTTTCTAATCACGTCCATGGCTCCCAATAAGGAACTTGTTCTTTTGTTTATCATCACCCTCGTCTCCACCCTCTCAGCCGGAGCTATCCAGACACACCCACTTGACCCTCTAACACCAACCGAGTTCAACCTGGTCCGAACCATCATCTCGAAATCCTACCCAACCTCTTCCCCTCATGCCAACCTAACCTTTCAATACGTAGGTTTGGATGAGCCGGACAAGCAAACCATCCTCTCATGGCTATCCTCAACATCCAAACGTAAAATCCAAATACCTCGGCGAGCCTTTGTGGTTGCTCGCTTTGAAAAACAATCTCTAGAGATCACGGTGGACTTGTCGACCCGCTCCATCGCCTCAACCAAAGTGTACAAAGGCCATGGCTTTCCCATGTTGACTTTGGACGAAGAGGTCATAGCTTCTGATCTTCCATTCAAATATAAACCTTTCATAGAGTCAGTGAAGAAGAAGGGGCTCGATCTGTCGCAGGTTGTGTGTGATACTTACACGGTGGGGTGGTTCGGACAGGTTAAGACCAATACGATTCTGAACATTCAGTGCTTTTATACGAACGAGACGGTGAACTTGTACGCCAGGCCGTTGGAGGGAATATCGATGGAGGTTGATCTCGAAGAGATGAAAATTGTGGGTTACTCCGATAGGATGGTGGATCCGGTGCCCACTGGTGAGGGTACAGAGTATAGAGCCTCTAAGTTGAAGCCTCCTTTTGGTCCTAAGCTCAAGGGCTCTGCTTTTTGGCAACCTGAAGGACCTGGTTTTGAGATCCATGGTCATAATATAAGGTTAGTAATTCTTATCTTAATCATGTTCTCTGCTCGGATCTATGCATTTGAAACTTGCTCATTCCTTTCTAAATCTCCGATTAATTACTCTGAGAATAACCATTTAACCCAAAAAGATATGACAGCATAATATAATGTTAAAGAAAACATTATTAATGACAATTACCCATATGGGATTATTCACATTATTTTATCATTATAATATTTATTAACTCCCTCCCCTAATATTACGTGGTATGTGAAAAATTTTGTGGTCTCATTCAATTTCCACATTATTTATGGGTTTTGGAACTCCCTAATACATACTGTTAATTTTATCCATTATTATGTAAATAGCCAACTTGTTAATTAATTACATGCATATAACCGCAAGCAAGCCATCGTTGGGTTTCCTTCTTCATTGTTCAGGTGGGCAAATTGGGAGTTTCACGTAGGATTCGACATCCGAGCTGGACCAATCGTATCGCTGGCTTCAGTATACGATTTGGAGAAGCAAGAGTACAGGAGGGTACTATACAGAGGGTTCATATCAGAGGTGTTCGTGCCCTACATGGACCCAACTCACGACAGGTATTTCAAGACTTACTTTGACTGTGGCGAAAATGGGTTTGGCCAGTCTGCTTCTTCCCTTCAACCTCTCACCGATTGCCCTTCAAACGCTGCGTTTCTTGACGCTTTCTACCAAAACTCCCACGGTTCCCCCGTCCAAATCCCCAATGCCTTCTGCATCTTTGAAAAGTATGCCGGTGACATCATGTGGCGTCATACTGAGACAGTAATTCCAAACAAAGTGGTATAGAGACTTTTCTTAGTCCTCTTCCTCTCATCTCTATCTACCATGTTATTGTCATTCCATTATAATATTGGATTTGCCTGCAGATAACGGAGGCGAGGCCGGACGTGAGCCTAGTGGTGAGAACGGTCTCTACTATCAGTAACTACGACTACATCATAGATTGGGAGTTCAAGCCAAGCGGAGCCATCAAACTAGGGGTATATATATGAATTTACTTTGTACAGTTTCTATGGTGGCTTGAATTTACCACATGAATAGTTATAGTTTTCAAACGAAACAGGTTGGACTTAGTGGCATATTGGAGATGAAAGGAGGAAAATACACCCACACTGATCAAATCAAGGAGGAAATCTACGGCACGTTGGTGGCAGATTACACAATTGGTCTCAACCATGACCACTTCTTAACATATTATCTTGACCTTGACATTGATGGAGAGGCCAACTCCTTCGTCAAGAGTAATTTAGAGACTGTAAAAGTAACGGTTGATGATCATGGCACCCCAAGAAAGAGTTATTGGAAAGTTGTGAGGGAAACTGCAAAAACTGAAGCTGATGCCAGAATAAACATAGGGTTGAAGGCATCAGAGCTGCTAGTAGTGAACCCTAACAAGGAGACAAAAGTCGGAAATAAAGTAGGATACCGTTTAATCCCAACCTCAGTGTCACACCCGCTTTTGGTGGCGGACGATTATCCACAGATTAGAGCAGCGTTCACCAATTATAATGTGTGGGTGAGCCCTTATAATAAGTCCGAAAAGTGGGCGTCAGGACCCTACGCTGATCGGAGCAGAGGGGATGATACTTTGGCGGTTTGGAGCAAGAGGGACAGGGAGATAGAGAACAAGGATATAGTATTGTGGTACACGGTCGGATTTCATCATGTTCCTATCCAGGAAGATTTTCCAGTTATGCCAACGTTGAGTGGAGGATTTGAGCTAAAACCCAACAACTTCTTTGAGAGAAATCCTGTTCTTAAGGTCTTGCCACCTCAACACGTCAACTTGCCTAACTGCACTATAAAATCTTAGCTTTTCATGTTCAGCACTTGAAATAATAATAAATGTTTTGTGCTTCATTCCTTCAGATTGCTCTTCCAAACTTATCTCTGAATTTCATGAAACATATATCAAGAGATCTACTCCAGAAATAAACTGCTCAAATTTAATTATAATGTGCGAGTACTTGTGAAGGAGTATGCCACAAAAATGTGCAAGAATAACACCAAACAACAATCCAAAATATCCCTGACAATAATTGTAAATGGAAAAATGCTAGGAAAGAAAACTTGCGCCGGCTAAAGATTGAACAATTTGTCCCATTTTTAGGAAGCTAAAAGTACAGATTGAAAAACTAAAAGCTCTGGTCTGCTGTCATTTGCTCATAAAGCAAAGGAGACCACAACAACTATGTTTCCCTCAAGCATTTGATTCACCTCCTTCATTATTGGTCTCAGTGCTGCATTTGGATGGATAAACCATAGCCCAACCAACGCCTTTTGCTCAAACCTCTTCATATCACCCCGTACTTCCGAGTCATGACCTGCTAATTCCTCTAATTTCTTTAACACTACTATACACCCTCAAAACCCATTCTGCAAGGATCGGATCATCTTCATCACTTTCTCTACTTGCTTCTTGGATCTGTTTGAGAGTTCTTAAAAAAAAGGAGTAAAAAATAAAGGGATGGTATTTTTGTAACTATGCGACGTGAATTTTAACATATTTGATATCTCTATAGCAAAAAGGGATTTTAAAAGTTGATTTTTGGCGTTTATTTCTAAAATTTGGCACACCAAAAGCCTTAACTTTTGCGTTCTAATTTAAAAAGGGACATGTTTTTAGCTTTAAGAGTGCCACTTCTGACACCCTTTTCTAAATTGGGATACTAAAAATAGGCTTTTGACGTCCCAATTTTAAAGGGAAAAAAATCATAGAAAAAAAGGTCCTCATTCCTTCCACAACTGTACCCCACCACTACTAACTTGAGTGTCTCAAATCCTTCCTTCTCAAACCTTCCCTCAACTATATCCTTCATTGCCTCCTTTTCTCTCTGCTAGATCTCCTGATCGTTTCTATCGTTGTGTCAAAAAAGCTCAAACAATATGGCGGATTGGGGTCCGATTATCATCATTGTGGTGGTCCTGTTTGTCCTGTTAATTAGCCTAGGTCTTCTGTTTCAAATTCCAGTGAGGGGCAGGATTGTTGAGTTCGGCAATATGAATACTAGTGGCGCTTCTATCCTCGTTCACACCATCATCTACTTCCGCCTCATCACCATCTTCCTTATTGTTATTGGCGTTCACATCTACACTGGCTAGTTGACTATATCTGCCTCGGCTTTCAGTTTTATTCCCCTAAATCGTCGTATCTCCCATCAACATTGGTGTAAGTATTTTGTTTTTTTTTTCTTTTGACCAACAGAAACCTGTACATCCATATAATTAAATGGGTGGTCATGTGCAAAAAACATTGGCTACTTAACTAGTAAGAATCATTCCACATCTACTTGCAAAAGCAACTGGCACGTTGCCATTTTCATCATCTGTAAGTCGCATTTCCATCGGTTCATATGTTTTTGAGCAACATTAGATTAGATTCATTAACTTTGTGATCTCCGCCCCTCGCAGCTGTGGAGTTCGTTGAGAAATTTGCAGTTGCAGACCCGTAGCCACTGTCGAAACCACCGCGTCGGTCGCCATCGTAAGATCTGTTCCCAGATCTATTCAAACTTTGTTCGTGGCGAGGGTAGAGTTGTGGTCGCCAGTGACGGTGGATAAAGAGGCGAAAGTCACCAACGACAGAGAAAGACGAAGGTGGAGATGGGATGAAGGAGGTGATGAATGATGGTTTGAAGAGCTGAAACTCAGGGCGCTACTGTCATCTTCTTTGTTGGTTCTGTCAAATTTTAGGCCTTTGTTTTGTGCAACAAGTGTCGACCGAACACTAAGGGAAGCGTAACGTATGGGGAAGTGAAAAAGTAGAGTCACTCACGGGCCGTAAGTCTCTTATGACCTTTTTTATTACCTTTCTTTTTTAATTGACATTGTTCCCAGACTTTACAACGCGGCTCACATAAGCATCCCCTTCGAAAGGAACATAGAAAAGGTTTAAAAACAGACGTTAAAAATGTTTTATGTAATAGTGAAATAATCTCAAGCAACATAATCCCAAAGCTAAATGCATCAACTTTATAAGTTATGGGTCTACTCCTAGCCACCCAGGGGCTATGTAACCTATAGTTCCTTTGAATTTAGTGTTAGTGACATTCTTGTTTGCTCTTTGTTGAGAAGCTTGGACAGCCTAAAATCTACAATCTGTGCTGTATAATTGGCATCCAGCAGCACATTTTGGGGTTTGTTGTCGCAATGTATGATTTGGGTCTTAAACTCTTCATGCAATAAGTAAAGCAAGCCCCTTGCGATTCTAAGAGCTATATTAATCCTCTGACCTCAATGAGGTTTTTCTCATTATCCAAACAGAAAATTGGACAGTGCTCCACTTAGAAGTAGCTAGCTCATAGACGTGGAGTCTATGGCTTTTTTCAACGCAAAAACCCAGAAGTCTTGCTAAGTTTTTGTGATGAGTGTAACCGATTACTTGAGCTCAGTTATCAACTCCTATTCACTTCTTTCAATAGATCTCTTATCGAGCTTCTTCACTACAATAGCAATTTTTGCATCATCAATAGCAAGATTTCCACTGTAGACTTTGCCGGAAGATCCTTTTCCAATAGTCTTACTAAACCCACTTGTAGCGTCATGAAGCTCCTGGAATGTGAACTCTCTGAAGTTGATTCCATTACACTTGATTTTAAAAACTTGTTTCTTCTCATTATTTTTCAAGCTAAGGGATGGTAAGCTAGGGCTCCAAACAAGCAAGCAAGGGTGGAACTAACAACAAGTATGACCTTGAGAAAAACTCTGATATTAAAACTGTCCTTAATTGATTTTAAATTTCAAGAATCCATAAAATTATGAGTAAGATGTTTTTTTCATAAATAAAGAGTGCTTCTGATATGTAGTAATTGAGTTTTTTTTTTTTTTTTTTTTGCTCAGAAATATGTAGTAATTGAGTTAGAAAAAGAAAACATATTCAATATGAGAAATGGAGATATTATGAAAATGATAACAACATGAAATATTATAGGTGTGGTGGTGGTGAGAGGATTTAAAGCGATGGAGACGGAAGAGAGTGGAAGTTAGCGTTAAGTATTATGGCGGGTGGGTGAATCCACAACTTAAAAAAAAAATGAAAAAAAGGAGATGATTAGCCAAGATGATGACCACAAATAGACACCCTCAATACTGTAACTAGCATGTCTTTTATATTCATGTTCTTGGTCGGTGCTTGATTACTTTTTTCTGTTTTCATAGGGATTCTCTTGTTAGAGGCAGTAAATATGGACATCTCTCATAACGAGGATTTGAATCTTGGTTAACCACGTTGTAAGTGACTAGTTTCTCCTGCTAAAAACCTAGCCTTGTTGATTTGATCGGTGCCTGATTGTTGATTTACCTATATTTAAAATCTTTTGCCATGGCCTAACATATCCTAGTATATCAAATCTTCCATTTCCAACATCCACACCACAACTCCCAACCTCAAATCATCTCTAGCATACCACTACGTATTTGGGCGTGCTCGGATCACCAAGCCCATTAAATCATCATCATCAGATGTTAAGGTTAGTGTTAAAGAAAATGACTACACGAGTCAAAATGTCAAACAATAACTTGTTCGGCTCAGGACAACATTAGAATCGATCACTGTCCAATAAACTTGTTACGGAGTGTATGGGAAGGAAAGAATGGTTCGCAATTTGTGAGGAAGGATGTATAGCATTTTTTAGGACGGAGCGATCGAGAGAGAGATTGAAGTTGCATTATTCAAATGAGGATGATTGCTAGAATTTAACATAAAAACCACGAATCAGTACCCAATCATGGCTGGTATTTAAACCATGCATGATGATTCTGGATTTTTATGAATATTACATAAAATATATATATTTCTATAAGATCAAGCTTCAAGTGATCAGTGTGTCGACTGTAGAGTGATATCTTTGTTGGATTTTTTTTTTTTTTAAGTGAATGGACGTATCAATTGTAGCTAATTAAATGGCAATAACACATGCATACGCAGATGTTTCAGCCTTTCAGGGGAAAAGATAGATATATCAAAATTAAATTTCTTTTGGGCATCAAGACCAGTGGCAGAGCCACGTTGAAGGCTGAGGGGCAATGCCCCCTCTTGACTTTCAAATTTTTTTAAAAGAAGAAAATAAATAAATTAATTAAATTATATGATTGAAAAGGTGAAGTGGAGAAGCAGATAGCACGGTAACCAAAAAGAAAAAGAATAGGCCCAAATTCATTAATATTAACATGATTGTTTAGTGTCTTATATTGAAAAAGATGTATTTGATAGCATTGATAATAAGACAATTATGATGAAATTCTAAAAAATAAGGCCTAGAAAGATGATATTGTAATTATTTTTATTGTAATATATTTTTTTTATTAAAAAAAAATTTCAGGGGCAACCCCTGATCTCGAATCCCCCAATTTTGCCCCTCTAGATAAAAATCCTGGGTCCGCCCCTGATCAAAACTAATGCCCAAGGAAAGAGATAAAAGGAAAAAACATAGCTTAGCCTGACACAACTATATCAAGTTGATGTGGGTAGGTTTGAAATAATAATTAAAGCCATCAAAAGTAACTTTTCAATCAAAAGTAACTTTTCAATCTTAATTTATGATATATTTACTATGTGAGAGGAATTTTTCTTTAATTTATGTGAATAAGCATTTTTATGAGTCCCAAATATGATCACAAACAATAAGATGGTGCTTGTTTGAAGATTTTTTTTTGATAATATGTTTGAAGAATTTAATAATAATGCAATTGTTTGTATATGGCCGGCCTCACTATACACACACAATGTCGTTGAGGTTGAGGAGAGTATATCCTCACACGCGGTCTACCTCCTAACTAACCTACGTTGACGCAGTCCAAGCAAATCGTCAATACTTAAATAAATGGGAAAATTCAACTCAGCGCCCAATTAATTAAAATATTATCAAAAAAGACCCTAAGAATAGTCATATATCAAAAAAAGCCCTAGGGTCTTTTCTGGTATTATTTCAAAAAGTGTTAACAACTATATCAATAGCGGTTAACAACTATATCAGTCTCCGTTAACAAGTAAATCAGTATAATTAACAACTACATATTAATAACTAAATCAGTCTCATTAACAACTATATCAGTAGTCATTAACAACTATATCCGTATAATTTTTTTTGAAATAATACCAGAAAAGGCCCCAAGGCCTTTTTTGACATATGACTTTTCTTAGGGTTTTTTTTTATAATATTTTGATAATTTGGGCCTTGAGTGGAATTTTCCCTAAATAAATAGCACGGTTTATTTAAGTTTTATATTATATTCTCCTCTGCTCATTTCCACTATAAACTAGGTTATACGTTTATAATGAAAATTAGTACAAAGACATAGAAAATATAGATATAAATACCCACTTATATTAAAGAGGACAATATATATATAATCCAACAAATGGGCTTGAAGTATTGGTGGCTCGAATGGCTAGTTAAGGTTTCACATCTGTGATCACGTCAGGGCATGCGGATGCATGTGGTCAATAATGTTATTAATTTTGATCACAAGTAGCACGGCAGAAAATAAAAAGACTTGGAGAAGTTGAAGTCAGATATAGATACAAACTTGGAAAAAACTAAGCATGTTGACTTTGCTGTACGCATAATTAATACACCAAATTTCCCACAAATCACAAGCGAGGGCATGTCTGAATATTAAACAAGAAACGCTTCCACAAATGTACTTTACTTGTGTGATCCTATGAACAACCTCTTCTTCTCTCTTATTATTTTACTTAGCTCTTGCCAATTAGTTACTACTTTCATCGTGGATATAAAATCTAATTGATTTTTAAAAAAAAAATTAAGAAAGTTAATCAAATTATTTTAAAGTATTTGTATTTATTATTATTTTTCAAACTAATTTATCTGAGTTACAAAGTGATATATAATTATATTTAATTATATACAACATATAATAGGATTAATAACTTATTTAGCTCCGTTAATCTTTAAAAAAAAGTTAAATATGTTTTATATTTAGGAAATACTGCACTTTAACCTAGGCTTATGATAAATAATTCATATACAAGGAGCAGAGCTTCAACGTTTCTAATCACATAGCCATGGCTCCAACTTTGGAACTTGCTCTTTTGTTTATCATCACCCTCATCTCCACCCTCTCAGCCGGAGCTATCCAGACACACCCACTTGACCCTCTAACACCAGCCGAGTTCAACCTGATTCGAACCATCATCTCAAAATCCTACCCAACCTCTTCCTCTCATGCCAACCTGACCTTTCAATACGTAGGTTTGGATGAGCCCGACAAGCAAACCATCCTCTCATGGCTATCCTCAACATCCAAACCTAAAATACAAATACCTCGGCGAGCCTTTGTGGTTGCTCGCTTTGAAAAACAATCTCTAGAGATCACGGTGGACTTGTCGACCCGCTCCATCGCCTCAACCAAAGTGTACAAAGGCCATGGCTTTCCCATGTTGACTTTGGACGAAGAGGTCATAGCTTCTGATCTTCCATTCAAATATAAACCTTTCATAGAGTCAGTGAAGAAGAAGGGGCTCGATCTGTCGCAGGTTGTGTGTACTACTTTCTCGGTGGGGTGGTTCGGACAGGTCAATACCAATAGGATTTTGAACATTCAGTGCTTTTATACGAACGTGACGGTGAACTTGTACGCGAGGCCGTTGGAGGGAATAACGGTGGTGATTGATCTCGACGAGATGAAAATTGTGGGTTACTCTGATAGGATGGTGGCTCCGGTGCCCAAAGGTGAGGGCACAGAGTATAGAGCCTCTAAGTTGAAGCCTCCTTTTGGTCCTAAGCTCAAGGGCTCTGCTTTTTGGCAACCTCAAGGACCTGGTTTTGAGATCCATGGTCATACTATAAGGTTAGTTCTTATCTTAATCATGTTCTCTGCTCGGATTTATGTATTTGAAACTTGTTCATTCCTTTCTAAATCTCCGATCAATTACTCTGAGAATAACCATTTTGAATGCTTGATGATATTGTTATAATTTTGCCACCGGTTGAAAAATCTGTGGCCGCGCGCGGACAATGTCAATTTGTCCTTCGCCACTGTGACAGACTAATCTTTTTCTTAATTGTCGTGCATTGGTTGATGATGGATGCAATTTCATGATTCGTTTATATATAATATTTATTATTATATTGATAATAACACTAAAGTTTTTATTAATGATAATAATATATACACAGTTGGCAATATAATTTATTTATTCAAACGATCACAGCGCACTCATCTATACATAAGCTAATCTAGTTCAAGTGATAAAAATGGAGTCACATGTACATAAAAGTTAAGGGTTGGAATTTAATGTATAAAAAAAATATGATAGCATAATATAATGTTGAAGAAAAATTAACCCATATGGGATGATTGATATTATCTTATAATTATAATGTTTATTGTAGTCCACCGTCCCCCTCCCCCCCCCCCCCCCAAAAAAAAAAAAAAAATCACCGCCAGTATGTGAAAAATTTTGTGATCTCATTTAATCTCCACATTATTTATGGGTTTTAGAACTCCCTGTCGCTCCTAATATATATTGATAATTTTATCCATTACCATGTAAATAGGCAACTTGTTAATTAATTAAATGTATAAACCGCAAGCATGCCATCATTGGGTTTCCTTCTTCATTGTTT
Organism: Acacia confusa; assembly: GCA_037074495.1. NCBI lineage: Eukaryota > Viridiplantae > Streptophyta > Magnoliopsida > Fabales > Fabaceae > Acacia > Acacia confusa. The sequence goes on from CM073505.1 coordinate 2,909,260, forward strand.
AGGTGGGCAAATTGGGAGTTTCACGTGGGATTCGACATCCGAGCTGGACCAATCATATCGCTGGCTTCAGTATACGATTTGGAGAAGCAAGAATACAGGAGGGTACTATACAGAGGGTTCATATCAGAGCTGTTCGTGCCATACATGGACCCAACTAACGACTGGTATTACAAGACTTACTTTGACAGTGGCGAATTTGGGTTCGGCCAGTCTGCTTCTTCCCTTCAACCTCTCACTGATTGCCCTTCAAACGCTGCGTTTCTTGACGCTTTCTACCAAAACTCCCACGGCTCCCCCGTCCAAATCCCCAATGCCTTCTGCATCTTTGAAAAGTATGCCGGTGACGTCATGTGGCGTCATACTGAGACAGGAATCCCAAACAAAGTGGTACAAAGACTTTTCTTCGTCCTCTTCCTTTTATCTCTATCTACCATGTTACGATCATTCCATTATGATATTGGATTTTCCTGCAGATAACGGAGGCGAGGCCGGACGTGAGCCTAGTGGTGAGAATGGTCTCTACTATCGGAAACTATGACTACATCATAGATTGGGAGTTCAAGCCAAGTGGAGCCATCAAACTAGGGGTATATATGAGAATTTATTTTGTACAGTTTCTTTGGTAGATCCCATTTCCCTGCCCATCCTAAGGAAAGGCAAGGGAGCTTTTCGATCTGGTTGTCTAGATCAAATTTTTTTAAAAATAATTTTATTTTATTTTTTTAAAAAAATTTAATGGGTAAGAAACATATATTGAACTAACATTTTCCCAAAAATTGATTTTTTCATATAAAAAAAAATTGGGCCGTCCTGTGGACGAGGTCCCCCTGTGTCTATCTGGGATAGGCAGGGAATCGATCCTTTCTTTGGTGGCTTGATGAATTTACCACATGAATAGTTCTAGTTTTCAAATGACACAGGTTGGACTTAGTGGCATATTGGAGATGAAAGGAGGAAAATACACCCACACTGATCAAATCAAGGAGGAAATCTACGGCACATTGGTGGCAGATTACACAATTGGTCTCAACCATGACCACTTCTTAACATATTATCTTGACCTGGACATTGATGGAGAGGCCAACTCCTTCGTCAAGAGTAATTTAGAGACTGTAAAAGTAACGGTTGATGATCATGGCACCCCGAGAAAGAGTTATTGGAAAGTTGTGAGGGAAACAGCAAAAACTGAAGCTGATGCCAGAATAAACATAGGGTTGAAGGCATCAGAGCTGCTAGTAGTGAACCCTAACAAGGAGACAAAAGTTGGAAATAAAGTAGGATACCGTTTAATCCCAACCTCAGTGTCACACCCGCTTTTGGTGGCGGACGATTATCCACAGATTAGAGCAGCGTTCACCAATTATAATGTGTGGGTGAGCCCTTATAATAAGTCCGAAAAGTGGGCGTCAGGACCCTACGCTGATCGGAGCAGAGGGGATGATACTTTGGCGGTTTGGAGCAAGAGGGACAGGGAGATAGAGAACAAGGATATAGTATTGTGGTACACGGTCGGATTTCATCATGTTCCTATCCAGGAAGATTTTCCAGTTATGCCAACGTTGAGTGGAGGATTTGAGCTAAGACCCACCAACTTTTTTGAGAGAAATCCTGTTCTTAAGGTCTTGCCACCTCAACACGTCAACTTGCCTAACTGCACTATAAAATCTTAGCTTTTCATGTTCAGCACTTGAAATAGTAACAAATGTTTTGTGCTTCATTCCTTCAGATTGCTCCGCCAAACTTATCTCTGAATTTCATTAATCATATATCAAGAGATCGACTCCAAAAATAAACTGCTCAACTTAATTATAATGTGCACCAATACTTGCGATGGAGTATGCCATTAAAATGTGCAAGAATAACACCAAACAACAATCCTAAATATCCCTGACAATAATTGTAAACGGAAGAATGCTAGGAAAGAAAACTTGCGCCGGCTAAAGATTGAACAGTTTGTCCCATTTTAGGAAGCTAAAAGTAGAGATTGAAAAACTAAAGGCTCTGATCTGCTGTCATTTGCTCATAAAGCAAAGGAGGGACCCCAACAACTATGTTTCCCTCAAGCATTTGATTCACCTCCTTCATTGTTGGTCTCAGTGCTGCATCTGGATGGATACACCATAGCCCAACCAACGCCATTTGCTCAAATCTCTTCATATCACCCAGTACTTCCGAGTCATGACCTGCTAATTCCTCTAATTTCTTTGACGCCATACACCTCAAAACCCATTCTGAAAGGATTGGATCATCCTCATCACTTTCTCCATCTGCTTCTTGACTCTGTTCGACATGCCTTTTGCAGCAAATAATCTCATGCAACATAATCCCAAAGCTAAAAACATCAACTTTAGAAGTTATGGGTGCACTCCTTAGCCATTCAGGGGCTATGTAACCAATAGTTCCTCTAAATTTAGTGTTAGTTCTTGTTTGCTCTTTGTTGAGAAGTTTGGACAACCCAAAATCCGCAATCTTTGCTGTATAATTAGCATCTAGCAACACATTTTGGGGTTTGATGTCACAATGTATGATCTGGGTCTCACATTCTTCATGCAAGTAAAGTAAACCCCTTGCAATTCCAAGAGCTATATCAATCCTCTGACTCCAAAGAGGTTTTTCTCGTTGTCCAAATAGAAAATTGGACAGTGCTCCATTTGGAAGTAGCTCGTAGACAAGGAGTCTATGGCTTTTCTCAACGCAAAAACCCAGAAGTCTTACTAAGTTTTTATGATGAGTGCGACCAATTATCTTGAGCTCAATCATGAACTCCTCTTCAATTCTTTCAAGAGATCTCTTATCCAGCATCTTCACTGCAATAGCAATTCTTGCATCATCAATAGCAAGATTTCCACTGTAGACTTTTCCTGAAGATCCTTTACCAATAGTGTCACTAAACCCACTTGTTGCGTCATGAAGCTCCTGAAATGTGAACTCTCTGAAGTTGATTCCAATGGCACTTGCATTTAGAATCTTGTTTCTTCTCATTAATCTTCGAGGTAAAGGATGGTAATAGACAGCAAGGGCTCCAAACAAGCAAGCAAGGGTGGAACTAACAGCAAACATGACCTTGAGAAAAACTTTGACATTGAAACTCTTCTTTTTTGAACCTTGTAGTCTTCCAATTGCATTATTGTTGTAATAAGGAACCTTAAGAAGAGCTTTTTGGCCCTTAGAAGATGAACTCTTTCTGGCATTCACCAATGGCATCCTCTTCTTGACACATTTTGAAGATGTAGCATTGAAGGTGGCAGCAACGATATTACAATCATCCATGACATATTTCTTACAGGCATCTAAATCTGCAGATTCTAACACAGCAAAGTCTGATTCGGGACCAAACTGAAAATCAGTATCATCAAGAACCTCTAGTTTGAAGTTCAACCTTAAAGGGTCTTGTTCACAATAATTAATCAAAGTTTCTGGGCGACATCCTAAGGATATGTTTGTTGTATTAAATGGGACAAAATCTTGAAGACATTCACACTGCACTGATTCATTGTCAGGTGAAGTTGAAGTGCACAAGGCATTCACTCCACAAATAGCATCCACTCTACAAGGGTCATCAATGGCACTCCAGATCCTAATCCAGCCACTGCTATTTCTTCTATTATAAGCATATTGGTGAAAGTTTCCATTTTCATCTATTGTTGCCCGGTGATAAAAATCTCCAATTGGGGTTGGAGGGTTATTAGTCACAGAATGTATGTTGGTGGAACCATTAGTAAGGTACAAGAAAGCACTATCATTGAATATCAAACTTACATTTTTTATTGATGCTGTATTAGAGTACCAATAAGCAGGATCTGACCATAGATAAGCAGAAAGTACCAAGTTCCCATCGTTCTGCATCAATAGCCTGAAGTTTCCATTTGAGTAGTTGAGAGATCCTTTACCTTTGGCATAAAGCGCGTTGTCCTCTTTTAAGATTTGCTCCGGTAGCATTGTGTTAGTGGGATAATCAAAACTTTGCCAGACAACTCTTGTATTGGTGTCTTTCATTACCAAATTGCCATTGTTCTCCAAGGAGGCTGAGCTTGCATTATCTGCATTTTCACTGTCTATTCGAACAGAGGTTCCGTTTGGATATGTGAGCAAAAGGTGGCCTCCTGAAGAGAGTTGGATTACTGAATTAGCTTCCACGGGTGGGTTAAAGTACCAAACCAGAGTTTTCTCAGGGATCATCTTCGCAAACCATATTCCAACCAGAAAGTAATCTCCGGGAAGATGGTAGAATCCAAATTCAAAATCTCCTGATGGAGATTTCCAAGTAGAGTTTGAACCAGCAGTGATGTTGGGATTCAAATTTATTGTGGAGGAAGTATTCTGGGCATGTAAGACACTTGAGAATGAAACTAGCCCAAGAATAATACAAGTCAGGAATATCGAAGAAGCCATTGAGAATTCATGCGCAGAGCAGGAAAAGATGGGAAGATGTTTAAGAAACTGAGGTTCTGAGTCCTTCATGTCAAGAATCACATGAGGAAATAGCGGTTTGACTTTCTATATTTTATACGAATTTGATAAACATACTTACAATGGCCGATAATGCCATAGACTATTAATTACTGCAAGTCAATCCAGTGATTAATTCCACGACGGCGACCTCATAACTCAACTTGATGTCACTGAAAACAAGTGACCCATATTTATGTCAACTCCGGCGGCTTTAATTACTTGTCCACTCCGTGTTTTGGATATCATTGTAGACTTTTATGATGGTGCATTATTTATGAAAGAAATGCTGCGTGTTTGACCAGTAAAACAGAGAAGATAAGATAAAGTATAACGAAAGACTGGTTCAAATTGTTGCGTGCAATTCTTTTTTAGAAGATATGTAGAGGCCCTCCATTTCTTCCATGAGATTAGAGGTTTTTCACAAAGATTAAGAAAATATATATATGTAATTTAATGTGTGTGTTACTACATTCTGTTTTTAATATAATACTCTCTCCGATTCTAATTATAAGATATAACTGATTTTTTTAGATAAATTAATAAAGTTAATTAAATTATTTTAGATTATTTTTATTTTTATTGTATTCTTCGAATTAATTAGTTTGACTAATAAACTAATATATAATTTAAGAATACATAATATATGAAATAATTAAGTAACTTATTTAGCTTCCTTAATTCCTCCAAAAAAAATCAAGTTTGTCTTATAACTAGGACCGGAGGTAGTATTACATTCAATCTTAAATATAAAACCTAATTAACTTTTTTAAAGAAATTAAGAAATTTAAATAAATTACTTAATTATACAATATATGTTATATATGATTAAATTACATATCAATTTATAAGTCAGATAAATTAGTTTAGAGAAAAAATCATAAATATAAATACTTTAAAAAAATTTGATCAGTTTTCTTAATTTCCCGAAAAATTCAATTGAGTCTCATATTTAAAATTGGAGGTAGTATCTAATTTTTTTTGCCATAGAAAAATCAAGGTATTGATTAATACAAGAGTATATTTGAAAAGGTAGCAGCTGATACCATCCTATAATTGTAAATCGACATATATAGATAGAAACAATTTTTTTCTGTTAAAAATTGACGTATAAAAATAAACAGAGGGAGAGTAGCTATAAAGTTGATTTTTTAAAATTATTTATAATCCCTTCGAAAGAGTGTATAGTAATGTGTGCTTAATTTTTGTCGTATGATTTTCCATACATCCATTAGAATACTTCATTATTTAAAATATATATATATATATCAAACCGCCGTGGGTTAGACGCAGTTGTATGCAGCTTTTAATATTATCCCATTTACAGTTTTGATAATGGCTTTTTTGCACACTTCAAAAGCATGTTTTAATTTAAATTTAATCCAAATGACTAGTTTGTGAAAGAAACCCATCTTACACACATAAAAAAATACAAATATTTTGGCTTTCTCAATTGTTATTTCAAATTTTAGCACGTAATCACACAAAAATTCTAAATTATACAGGATCAGAGAGCATAGATGAGGCAAAAGAGCCTAATTTGTATGCCACTTTCAAGTGTGGTGAAGAAACAGAATCCAAAGTTTGGAACTTTACATGAATTGAAATGGTTCAAATACAATTACAGCACTGAGTGAAGGCCTTCAAATGAAACTCGTTCAACTAAATTCCAATTGTGAAATCTGCAGAACATTGAAAAAGGAAGCAAATTTGTTTACAAATTAAGTTGTTCCTCCATGAGAGATTCTTGAAACATTTGTGCATCAATCAAAGGAGGAACACCAACCTCCATGGTTCCTTCCAACATCTGTGTCACCTTCTTCATAGACGGTCGAACGGTTGGGTTAGGAGACAGGCACCATAATCCAACCATGGTCATCCTCTCAAACCTATTGAAATCATTCAAAATTTCAAGATCATGATCCACCATCACCCTCAAATTCCCTTCTTTTGCTAAATATAGAACCAAATCAATTAGTATCATGTCTTCACCGTCTCCTCCATCTTGACTTGGATGTAGCTCTATGTGCCTTCTGCAGAATATGGTCTCTAACAACATCACCCCAAAGCTATAAACATCAACCTTTGATGTAATGGGTGCATTCTTGAGCCATTCTGGAGCCATGTATCCCATTGTTCCCCTTACGTTGGTGCTTGTTCTAGATTTGTCTTTCTTTAGCAACTTTGCAACCCCAAAATCAGAAATTTTTGCAGTATACGTTGAGTCAAGAAGAACATTCTGTGGCTTTATGTCGCAATGAATTATTTGAGGATCACACTCTTCATGCAGATATAGCAAGCCTCTTGCTATTTGAAGCACAATCTTTGCTCTATCTTCCCATCTAGGCATATCCCCTTCCCTGAAAAGGAAACTGGAGAGTGATCCATGTTTCATCATCTCATAAACTAGAAGACGATGATTTTGTTCATTGCAGAAGCCTAATAACCTGACAAGATTCCTGTGATGAGTCAGACCAATGACCTGAACTTCTGTCACAAACTCATTCTCACGAATCTCATCTTCATCCTCTGTTTTTTCCAGTTGTTTAACGGCAACCTCAACCTGTTCGCCCTCCAACGTCAAGATCCCACCATACACAATACCAAATGCGCCTCGCCCAAGTTTGTTCTTGAAGCCCTTTGTTGCTTCCCTCAACTCTTGGAATGAAAATGTCTTGAGATTGATGTCCACCGGCTTTGGCTTGGGAGGCGGCTCCTTGTGTATCCAACGGCGAAACTTTGGGTTATGATGAATAGCAGAAGCTGCAAACACAAGAGCGAGCAGGGAACAAGACAAGAATGAAACAAGCAGAACAACCCAAGAAGGTGAGTCATTTCCACCGTCTTTGCGAACCACAGGAACTTTAACCAGCGCCATGTTGTTAAGGGTGGTTGGGATGCTTATTCTTCCATTCAAGAGAGGTGTCCTTTTCTTAAAACAATTAGTGTCAATCAAAACAGCAGCCATGCAAAAACAATCATTCATCACTTCTCTCTTGCAACTATTCAAGTCAGAATTAGGTATCCATTGCATGTCAGCAAAATTCAAGTTGTGTATATCGGCATCAGAAATCTCTTGCACAGTAAAGTCTGAATCAGATGAATTCGAAGTGCAAAAATCCACCACTAAATCAGGATAACAGCCTTTGGAGGGAACATAAGGATCCAAAAGTGAATACCCAGGCAGGCAGCTACAAATGACCACCTTGTTGTCAGGTGAAGTGCAAAAGCCATTCACCCCACAAATACCATCCACCAAACAGGGCTCTGTTATCGCTCTCCATATAGACGTCCACTCTGTTCCATCTTCTTTATGAAAAATCAACTGTTCGAAGTTACCATGATCGTTGATGGTTGCTCGATGGTAGTAATCTTTGGTTGGATTAGGCAGTTGGTTTTCGGTTGTCATTTGGTATATGTTTCGGGTGCCATTGACGGCGTAAAGCATAGCTGTATTTTTGTCAAAGACAATGCTGACATTATTGTTGTTGATTGTTCCAGTGAACCAATAAGCATGACCGGAATACCTAATAGTAGCCATCACAATGTTGCCATCAAAAGCTTGGACTTCCAACTTGTAATTCCCGGTGGAGTAATCAATTGTTTCATTCATATTGGAGTAAAGAATCTGACCCATGACCAAATTTTGGCCTGGAAGAATGGTATTTGTTGGTGAAGCAAAGCTCTGCCAGATGGTGTTTGAGAGTGAGTTTTTCAAGACGAAGTTTCCATTATCCAACATTGAAGCAGAGGAAGCGTTATTTGTTTGATTGTAGATTGAAACTAACGAACCATTCGCATGATGCAGAACAAAGTGGCCACTCTGCGTGAGATTGATGGTGGATCCAATCTGAGCTGGGTCATCACGATTGAAGGACCAGACCAGAGTTTTGTGGGGAATAATCTTATCGAACCAAATACCGACAAGGTAGCGACCATTGAGGACAGGATAGAACCCAAAAGCGAATTCAGCAGAAGGTGATTTCCAGGACGTATTAGAGCCAGCAACGATGCTTGAACCCGGTTGGATAGAATTTGAGCTCGTTTGACTTTGAGCATTAGGGCATAGAAGAAACAGGAAAAAGGGTACACAGAGTGGGAAGAGTTTAGTGGGAACATGAACATCCATTAAATCTTGGTAACAGAGAGATTGGAAAGGGAAACCAACAAAGTGTAAAAACTGAAGGCCAAAGAAATTATACAAGTGCAGATGCGGATATGAGGATGTATGCCAGAACCCTAAATATGACTTTGTCTCTTTTTTTAATTAGCAGACGGCGTATCTGCTAGCTGGAATAGTTGAACACTGATAATGTTCAAAAGATGAACATGGAATGAATTTATAAATGTTGTTCACATTCTGAAAAACTCAACGTCTTGCGTGGCCTCTGACGCATTACTGAAGTTCTCTACTACTAGGCTTTTAATCTGAAGTCAATTTCTTCACAGACGGTTCCCCCCCCCCCCCCCCCCCCCCGGGCGCGTATGCACGTTATGCCATGGGTTGGTCATATTTATTTTTAGTTCCCATGAATTGGTCCTAATTTATGAAGTCAACGAAATTCTCATTTCGGTGATTAATATAAGTTATATTCATCTAATTTAAGTATATTAAAAAAATAATTAAATTAGTTAATATAACATATATTTTTTAAAATACATTAATCATCTTTCTTGATTTTAGCCTTGAGCCAAAACGACTCTGTTTTGGCTCTTTTTTATTATTTTTGTTTTCTTTTTCTTTTTTTCTCTTCATCTTTTCATTTAAAAAAGAATCAAAACGAACTTAAAGACAAAAATGATATTCCCTAATTTTATTCCCATAATCTTTTATTAGTGGGAGCATCAATACTAATAAAAGATTTTTTTTTGGGGGGGGGGGTTATGCACGTTGAATGATGATATGGTTTGGTCATATTTATTTTTAGTTCCCATGAATTGGTCCTAATTTATGAAGTCAACGAAATTCTCATTTGGGTGATTAATATAAGTTATATTCATCTAATTTAATTATATTAAAAAAAATAATTAAGTTAGTTAATATGATGTGTATTTTCTAAAATACATTAATCATCTTCCTTAATTTTATGGGAATGTCATTTATGTCTTGAGCCAAAACGACGCCATTTTGACTTTTTTTTTCTTTCCCTTTATCTCTTCATTTAAAAAAAAACCAAAACAGCGTCGTTTTGGCTCAAGGCAGAAAATATTTTTTTGCCTTAAAGGTAAAAATAATATTCCCTAGTTTTATTCCTATAATCTTTTACTAGTATTGTGGGAGTATCAATGAGAATAAATTAGAAAAAAAGTTGACAAACTTAAAAAATATATCTTATATATATTTAGGATCAAATTCAACTCGTTAAACATCTTAAATTTAATGATTTAACATGAGCCATTCGTTCACTGGGAAAAAAAAAAGAGGAAGTGCGGAGAATATTAGAGTAATCAAGAGAAATCTCATGTTAATTTATTGAAGTAAAAGTATATAATCTAAAGGTAAATGCCATCAAATTGACTTGAGTTATTTTGATAAGAAAAACCAACTTAATATATACTTAAATCACCAACCTCCAAGGGTTACTATAGTGTTAATGGTGGCATTTTTCTGCTGTGGTCGGAGGATTAGATGATATACACAGAAGTCATTGAAGAAGCGGGGTAGATTCAAAGAAATTAGCAGGCCGAAGCTCAAAGCCAGCGTGAACAGAGGGCATGGCCGGGAAATCTTCTTCACATGGGCTGTGACGGATTCCTACTGTGTGCCACACTACTATGTCCCTATTCTCTATCTCTCTATTCCTTCGGCTCCATATGGCTAAGCCGTCATCTCCTTGGCTTCTATCCGCATAGAACCCACCCGCCCATCTCTCCCACTTGTTATAAGCCGTCACCCACACTTGGTACTTTGTATACGAAGCTCTTATCTGCGGATAATCCTCATCTGACAACAGAGAACTCAGCGGCTGGCTCGGAATGAGCCGGTACCCCACTTGGTTCCCTACCCTCGTTTTCTTATTGGGGTTCACAATCAACAGATCAGCCGGCTCCGAGCCCAGCCCCAATCTGGCCTCGGCTTCTGTCTTGGCTGTTTCTCTGACCACCGTCCAGTAACTCTTCCTCGGAGTTGGAGATGGCGAGTGGGAGCCACTTCCAGTTTGTGTCATCACCATCTTCATCTTAGCCTTGACGAAAGAATTGCCGTTATCGTCAACGTCGAGGTCCAGATAGTAAGTGAGGAAGTGGTCGTGGTTATTAGCAATGGTGTTCTCTGCCACTAATGTTCCATACACTCTCTCGCTTATTTGACTTGTATTTTTGTATGGCACCGCCTTCATCTCCAATACTCCCGTCAGATCCACCTGTAATTGCAGCAATACACGCACACAATGACCCTTATTTAAAAATACAATTTGCTAGCTAATTAACTCTAATTTATGCAAAAAGTCAACCGGGAAAGAATTTTCCATAATTGTCCCTGCAAATGAAATAGTGAGCAAACACAGGGAAACAGAGCATACCCCAACTTTGATGCTGCCACTTCTTAGGAATTCCCAATCAAGAATATAATCATAGTTCCCCACCGAAGCAATCATTCTCACCACCAAATTCACTTCAGCCTCCCCATTTCTTATCTGCACAAAACCATATCATCAACACTTTTAATTGACAGAATTTCTATTATAGCAAATGGTTCTGTGAACAGCTTATATATGAAGCAACCATTCTGTTAAAACAGAGCTATTATTATATCCCACACTTGAATAAACAATAAGTGACATGTGAAATATTATTTGGCTGTTATGTTATGTCTGTGTGTTTTTTAAGAAATAACACGTTACCGGTCCGCTAGGGTTGTTGATTTCCATATGCCTCCAAGCCACATTTCCAGAATACCTCTCAAAAATGCAAATGGCCCTGGGCACTTGCTGCACTTCACCATCACCATCAGCCATGAAGCCATCCATGAACACTGCACTTTCTGGGCAATCAATCCCAGGCTGCAAGCTATCAGCCGAACGGCCAAACCCAAATTCCCCAACGTCCATGAAAGTTCTGAAGTACCACTCTTCTGTGGGATCCATGTAAGGAACGAAGGTCTCGGACACATGCCCTCTGTACATAACTCTTCTATACTTGTTCTTTGTGGCATCAAATATTGAAGCTGTAGATATAATCACCCCTGCTCTGGCATTGAATCCGACGTGGAAAACCCAGTTACCCCATTTCACTTCATGGCCTTCAATGGTGAACCCACTATTTGTTATGTTATAGGAAGGAGAAATGCTTGGTCTTTTGTTCGGAGACTCGAGGTTTGTACCTTCGGCTTTAGGCAGAGGGGCTCTATATCTATCTCTGTACATTCTGATCTTCATTGAATCAACGTCAACCAGCATTGTGATTCCTTCAATGGGCCTAGCCCAAACATTGGTTGATCCTCCTCTGTAAAAGCATGCGACTTTGAGGGCTCTCCTTGTGATTTTCTCACCATACCAACCAGCTGTGAATGGCACACAAGAAACTTCAGACAAATTTAGGCCTCTGTTGAGAACAGAGTTTTTGAATTGTGGATGTTGAAAGGGCAATTTGCTTGCTTGGAAAAGCTCTATGAAAGCCAAAGGAGGGAATCCATGACCGTTGTAGAGTTTGTCTGATATGATGGACCCTCTGGTTAGGTCTACTACGAGTTCACGGGTCTGTTCCTTGACTCTAACCACCACCTTGGCTTGACGGGGGACTGTAGGGTTAGGCTTAGAATTGCCTCTTGTGTTTGAGGATAGCCAGTTTAGGACATCATTTTTGTCTGGTTCTTCAAGATCTACGAAATGGAAGGTCACATTTGCAAGAGAACCAAGGTAAGACTTTAGAACAATGTGCCTTGTTTGGCTTATTTCCAAAGGGGTCAGAGGGTCCAAAGGGTGACATAGTGATCCATTTATGAAGAGGCTGAAACCGACGAGAGAGAGGAGAACCACATATTGAACAACCATGATAGTGGAAGCTGTTTTTTTCTTTCCAGAGAACTGTTTGATGAAAAGGAGATCTTAGGTTTTTGGTTGGAAAGGAGAGGTGTGATATTTATACAATGAAGTGTTTGGATCACATGTAAACTTTAGAATTTGGCAATGCGCTTTAATCAATTAAGGAAGGATTCTGTTTGCTTTAATCGCCGAATTAGAAGTATGAGGTAGACTTTGATCTAAAGCGGCCGGCGACACCGCAGTTTTAGCAATACTTTTATGTATGCTCGTTCCTTGCAACAACATCAAGCAAACTCCATTCGTTTCTTTCCTTGCACAGTAGACCTGGTACGTGATATTCGTGAATTGTGAATGAATCACGTGTTTTGAGATTTTGTACGGATTGATAATAGAAGTTGTTTTTCTACCATAATTTTTGATATTAAAAATAAATATACGAGAGAAGTTTTATCTCTACTTGTATGAATATAATTCTCCAGCGCCAACTCAAATAGGCCTTTAACAGTAGTTAACCTTGGTAGTTGTCTTTGATTTTGTTATAGCTGATGATAATTTTTTGTCACATTTGCATTTTGCTATTGAGAGTGCATTCGGGTCTCTTCTGGTCCAGTAATTTATTGCAATCGATGTGCCGCTAATTACACATTGGACGCATAATAGGATTCAGATTGTTGTTGATGAGAATCCCAAACAATTAAAAGCATTCACCTTTTACCAACGGATTAGCACAAATGGTAAACAGCTTGTGTCGTTTAAATAAGGTCTCAAGTTCGAGCTTTGTGAATACAAAAAAATCCCATTGAGAGACTCTCCTCAATCCTCATGCATAGTGTATACATGTTTACCATGCATTTAGCATGAAAATCCCCCCCACCCCCAATAGATAATATGGAATGTATATTGGGAAAATTCTCAGATCAAAAAAATGTTTAAAAAGTTCCAAAAAATTCTAATATCACAAAACTTCCATTAATAACTCCATCTAGGTTTTAACAACTCTTTAAAACTTTTGTGACATCAGAATTTTTTATGAAACTTTTTTAACATTTTTTGAATTCTACAAGACTTTAAAGAGATTTTCCCATGTATATTTATACCTAAATGAAAAATGACAATTATTTTTATCACTCAATAACGCAATGAATATTATTGTAAGAAAATATTTGTATAATTTATTTTTTATTTAATTTTATTGTTGCATCTAGTTGGCCGTTTAGGATAAATCCCGTTTGGAGAGGAAGGAAGGATAGAGTAGGATGTAGAGCAAGAAATGGAAAGGAAAATCATGACAGTTTCTTTAAAGGAAAATATAATTAAGGGATATAGTATATTAAATAGTAATTAATTAAGATCCGACGTCGAAGCCTCGAACCAGAGATCGTAGTCAAAGTCTCAAAGCGCAGTTTGTACGTTTTCGATGGATCATTCCGAAGAAATGAAACATGTCTTTAAGGAATGTTAAATTAAGAGCCATTTTTGGATTTTGCTCTCCTTAGCACCCTTAAGGCCTTAACTTCACTTCTATTTGTCATGTTGCAATCTCACATTTCTCTTGCTGCAAACTATCATCAAGGATTTGATGGTGAAAACTTATTATCAAGGCCGAACCAGTTTTCCCCCCTAAAATTAGAGTTCTCATCAAGAATATTTATGAGTTATTCAATCCAGTCCTATTTACTTATTCGTCTTTAATATAAAATAGTTTACAAAATATAATAAAACATTTATAACCTATTTTTAGAACTGTCATTGTCTCTTTTTCTCTTACCCTTAGCAATTTTTGGTTTGTGCAAAAAAGGGCGATTTTTGGGCTCAATTTTGGTCTTGGTGTGTATTATGCATTATTGGTCTTGTTTTTTTAAGGCCCAATTTTGGCCTTAAGCATTAATTTAACTTACCAAAAGAAGAAAAATGATTTTAGAGGGAAACCGTTGTCTCTGGACAATTCTGGTGGGCATGACATGATTCGTTTTCTCTCTAGCACGCTCTAGAACTCTTTCTCTGTATTATTATTACTGTCTTTCTCTGCCATGCCAAGCGGTCCCGCACCTTCTGACACTCTCCTTCACCAGCTTCTGTTGCTTTTACTCCCCTCTCGTGACCCTCTTTCCTCCATCTCTTGTCACATATTTTGCTTCACCAAGGTTCGGCTTCTTCCATTCCTACTCCTTTCTCTCTGAGTTGTATAGTTTTTCTTTTCTGATATTTGAGTTTGAGGATTAGTATGGCGTTAATATTGGTGATGATGATCATGACCTGTAGTGTGCTAGTCCCGTTTTGGTTTATAACTTGCTCTTTCTCTTTTTGATCTAGCACAGGTTGATTATTGGTACGATGATCGTTTGTGGCATTTTCTACTGTCATTTTGTGTATTAGAATTCTACTATAATACTCATGTCTTGGGTTTGATCCAAAATGTATAAAGTTCCTATTTTGAGGTGCAATTAATAAGAATGGGGTAGTAAAAGATAATACGCGATTGTATTCTGATTTTGTTTCATTCCATTGTCCTTATGGACTGCCTAATCGTTATTGGTACCGAGGTTTCTTTGCTTAGGCTGGGTAGGGCTTCTGCATCTCTTGCTTGCCCGTCTTGCATGAAGATGGAAATTAGAGAAGTAACTTTTAATGCAAGATGTCATTTTGAATAGTGTTCATATTCTTTGACTATGAATGTTCACTGCATTCTGCTGTATTTGAGTTTTTTTTTTTTTTTATTATTTGCGTTATATTTAGTTTTGTGTGCATAATAAGGGGTATGCTTCTTGTCTTATTTGTCTTACTCAGTTTTGTGTGCATACTCTGTATTCCACATGAACAAAGTCGCCTTTGAGGTGTTTGTAAAAACACCGACATGAAATGCATTTCTGAGATTTTTTTTTTCACTGAATATCACTTTAGGGCTTCAATTATTTTTTAGAAAATGAATTCGTAGATGCAAAGGATTATTGCTATCCTAATGTTCTTATCAAGGAAGATGCTAGGAAAAATTACAAAGGGCAATCTCTACTATGTTGATTCAAATATTTCAGATGTTAGTTTGTAATGATCAAACAAGTTTTGTTTACATGGGTTACCAAGATAAAGTCCGTGCCGACAACTGCAGAATGGTTAGGATCAAAGAATTATACAACAAATGAAACAAATGGAATGCCTTTGCACATCTTTGCAATTCGTTTATATGTAAAACATTCTTTGTAACATCAATGGTCCAATGGTCGTGTTTCGTAGTCTAAGAGTGGTAATCATAGGTGGACGGAATGATTTGTTTAGGCATAGGTGAAACTTAAATTCCAAAAATGTTTCAATACCATTTTATGGTGCTCTATTCAAAATTTATTATCTCACATCTATCTATTTCAGAATGGCCGAAGCTTCATACACTGTGGCATCTGACAGTGAAACCATTGGGGAGGATAAGTCATCAGCTTTTCCTGAAATCGCCATTGGAATGGACATAGGTACATCACAATGTAGTGTTGCTGTGTGGAATGGATCTGATGTGGAGCTTTTGAAGAACACAAGAAACCAGAAGATTATGAGATCATATGTGACTTTTAAAGATGACACCCCTTCTGGAGGAGTTAGCAGTCAACTCTCTCAAGAACATGACTTGTTATCTGGAGCTACAATCTTTAACATGAAACGCTTGATTGGAAGAGTTGATACAGACCCAGTTGTCCACTCCAGTAAAAATCTCCCTTTTCTGGTACAGACCTTGGATATTGGTGTGCGTCCTTTCATTGCAGCATTAGTGAACAATATGTGGAGATCCACCACGCCGGAAGAAGTCTTGGCTATATTTCTTGTGGAACTAAGGGTAATGGCTGAAGCTCAGCTGAAACGACCAATAAGAAACGTTGTCCTCACAGTTCCGGTTTCATTCAGTCGATTCCAACTGACCCGCATAGAACGAGCTTGTGCTATGGCTGGCCTTCATGTTCTCCGGCTAATGCCTGAACCAACCGCTGTGGCTCTATTATATGGCCAGCAGCAGCAACAGAGTTCCCATGATAATATGGGCAGTGGAAGTGAGAAGATTGCTTTAATTTTCAATATGGGTGCTGGCTATTGTGATGTTGCTGTGACTGCTACTGCTGGAGGAGTATCACAAATAAAGGCCTTGGCAGGAAGTACCATCGGGGGAGAAGACTTGCTTCAGAATATGATGCATTATCTGTTACCGGAATCTCAAACTCTATTCAAGACCCGTGGTATCAAAGAAATCAAATCTATGGCCTTGCTCCGAGTTGCAACTGAAGACGCCATCCATTGGCTCTCCTCTCAAACCAGTGTGCATATTGATGTAGACTTGGGAGATGGTTTGAAGATAAACAAGGTTATAAACCGGGACGAGTTTGAGGAAGTGAACAGAAAGGTTTTTGTGAAGTGTGAAAGCCTCATCATCCAGTGTTTGCAAGATGCCAAGGTAGAGGTTGAGGATGTAAACGATGTGATAGTCGTTGGTGGGTGCTCTTATATTCCGAAGGTGAAGAATCTTGTGGCTAGCATGTTTAATGGAAAGGAACTTTACAAAGGTGTGAATCCTCTGGAAGCTGCCGTTCGTGGTGCAGCAGTTGAGGGAGCTGTAGCATCAGGTATCAATGATCCCTTTGGAAACTTAGACTTGCTAACTATCCAAGCCACACCCCTAGCTATAGGGATAAGAGCTGATGGAAACAGCTTTGTCCCTGTGATACTAAGGAATACAACAATGCCAGCAAGGAGGGACTTGGTCTTCACAACCTGTCATGATGATCAAACTGAGGCTTTGATTATTGTGTATGAAGGTGAGGAAAAGAAGGCTGAAGAGAATCATTTGCTGGGATACTTCAAAATAGTAGGAATTCCTGAAGCACCCAAAGGAGTTCCGGAGATTAATGTGTGCATGGACATAGATGCTGCAAATGTACTGAGAGTGTTAGTGGGTGTTGTAATGCCAGGGTCTCGGCACCCGGCAATTCCGGTTATGGAAGTGAGGATGCCAACTGTTGATGATGGCCATGGTTGGTGCGTTGAGGCTTTAAATAGGAAGTGTGGTAATAAACAAGACTTAGTTACTGTCCAGAAGAAAGCATAAACTGATACATCAAGGTCCTTTCCCCCCCTTTCCGTGTTAATTATATGGTTTTCTAGTGATTTAGCGTCAGATGTCTGTAAAATGGTGTTCTGTTCCTGTGATCTCACAAGTCTGAAACAGTAAAAGCTGAAATATAGTATGAATTTGAGAAATTTCCAATTTCTTTGTTTTGCTCTGTGCATCAAGTGATCTTGACAATTACCCAATCAATAATGGGAGCATAGTTCCCCGCCGGAGCAATATCTCACCACCAAAGTTACTTCAGACTCCTTATCTCTTACCTGAATATATAACCATGTTAACACTTTTTCGCATGCAAATTGACAAAATTTTCATGACAGCAAAAGGTCCCGTGAACAGCTTATAATATGAAGCAAGAATTCTGTAAAAACAGAGCAATCCTTATGGCATAATTTTTGTTTAAAGCAAAATTATGGTTCATTAATTAATTAATTAAAATATATTCAATGTCGAACCAGAGATCATAGTCAAAGTCAGCAATTTGTACGTTTGAGATGGATCATTCCGAAGGAAGAAAAACATGTCTTAGAGGAATGTTAAAACACGAATATCAACTTCACCAATCCATACCCAACTCCTCCTTAGACCATCATAGAGTTGGAAATTTCGCTTTCATAAATTAAATACAGAAAGCAGAACAATGGCCACACCCACATAGTAGGCAGGAGACTTGGGAATTATTCAGTCAAACACTAGGCTAGGTTTGGTTTCTCTTATTGTCTTTTTCTTATCATTCTTCATCATCTTTTAATTATGTCCATCTAATTAATTTGAAAGGTGACAATATTACTTTAATTTTTTTTCCATCTTTACAATCAACAGTGTAAATTAGCTCCCACTTCATTAGCACCGTTGACTTTTTTTTGCCATATTGAAATCTCACGCTATACTTGATTACTTACTGCAAATAATTCTCAAGGAATTAGGTGCTTAATTTTTTTTTCCTAATTTAGAATTCTGATCAAGAATACTTATAAGCCATTTTATCCATCCAGTCCTAGTTATAAATATCTACTTTGTTAGTCTATAATAAAAGATCTTTTACAAAATTGGTAATGGTGCAAAAATACTGATTTTTTTTAGAAATGCAACCAAAGCCAAATGCTTTTTTTTTTTTTTTGGCAAAAGTGATTACAATGTTACAAAATTCACTGATTCCGTTAAATACAAATGATGGAGTTAACTTTAATATAATGGACACCATCTATATTTTAACAAAATTGTTACTTTTGCCCTATTTTGGTAAGCATGCCATCACTTTTACATCTGAAAAAAATATTTGGTGTTGAACGCTCTCTTAAAAAAATTACAAATGTATTGTTACATTTTAACCCAATTTAATACAATATTTATAACTCATTTTTAAAAATATCAATCTATTTTTTAAAATTATTATACGATATCCAGTTCGAGGTCCATTATTGTCCCTATGAATACAAGCATCTCTTCTAAGACTTGAACTCAAGACTGCAAAGGGACCTTACAAAATTAGACCAACTCTATATTAGCAATACCAATCTCTTCTTTAAAACCCTAGCTATCATATTTTCATATCTCATCTTTGATGCCTCCATCTCACACACATACCCATGTACACATACTAGATTTTTTTTGAAAAATCTAAATAAATTGTTTAATCATATCATATTTTATGTATCCTTATATTATACATTGGTTTATTAGTCAAACAAATTAATTTAAAGAAAAAAATAAAAATCGAAATACTCTAAAAAAATTAATTATTTTCCTTAATCACTCCAAAAATTCAATTTGATTTTATAACTAGGATCATAGAGTATTTTTAATGGACCGAGCCATCATTAGTTTTTATTTTTGGTACAAGCCATCATTAGGTTATTAATGAACATGTTTGACTGATTAACTAAGGGAAGAGTTGTTGGCCCGAAAAGACCGATCATCCCATGTCAAGGCCGATCCGTAATCATGTTTTAAAATTGGACCCAGCTGTGTCAACTCTTTTGGGAAAAGTCTGGAACTCCACAATTCTCAACCCAATCATTGAAGCCTGTAGCTTTTTAGTACTCCTTTCATCATTCATATGAGAGATTCATAGTTAATTTATATAAATTAAGACAATTAGTTAAGAATTTTATTTTTAAAAAATATTTTTTTAATAATCATTTTCATTAAAACTATTCTTGGTCAAAATCTTGAGGAAAAAGTTGCGCAGATTTGTGTTTTTTTTTTTTCCCTCAACATATTTCAACTTTAATATAAAACTTATGAAAATAGAGAACAATAACAAGAGAATATAGAAATAGAGAGAGAGAGAGTAAGGAGAGATTCTATTTCAGTGTACACAGAATGTTTACAGAAGGCCTCTATTTATAGAAGGAAAATGGGCCTTTAGTATAATTTCCACTTTGGGTCATTTGATGCAATATTCCCATAATTACATAACTGTACACTCACGGGAATGCATTCCCGTGAGTTGTATAATTTTGTGCGTGGGTCCCACCAAATAGTAAACTACTATGCAATGGTACTATGCGTGGGTCCCATGTCATCTTATAATATTTGGAGCCCGGGAGTCAATGGACATCCACATAATCAGTATATTCATAACACTCCCCCTTGGATGTCCATTTATGAATGTGTCTCATTAAAAACTTTAACTAAGAAAAACCCAGTGAGATAAAAACCTAGCCAAAGAAAAAAAAAATACATCATTCAGTGATACACTATCCAGTGCTGCCTCATTAAAAACCTTTCTAGGAAAACCCAGTGGGACAAAACCTAGATAAGGGAAAAAGAGTACAGCGTGTATCGACTCCCCCTATTGACAACATCAGTTGAGATCTTTGAGTCTTCGAAGACCAATACCATAAACAAGCTTCTCAAAGATTGCTTCTGGAAGTGACTTGGTAAATAAATCTGCCAAATTTTCCCTTGAACTGATTTGCTGGATATCTATTTCACCATTCTGTTGAAGATCACGAGTAAAGAAAAATTTTGGTGAAATATGCTTCGTTCTATCGCCCTTGATGTATCCTTCTTTAAGTTGGGCAATACATGCAGTATTATCCTCATATAGAACTGTTGGAACCATTTTACCAGAAGATAAATGACAAGTAGTTCGTATATGATGAATTACTGACCTCAACCACACACATTCTCGACTTGTTTCATGCATAGCTAGGATTTCTGCATTATTAGATGAAGTGGCTGATATAGTTTGTTTCATAGATCGCCATGAAATTGTTGTACCTCCACATGTAAATACATAGCCTGTTTGTGATTTTCCGTCATGTGGATCAGACATAAATCCAGCATCTGAATAACCAATCAGTTCATGTTTAGATACATTTGAATAATATAACCCCATATCCATAGTACCTCTGAGATAACGAAAAATACGCTTTACACCATTCCAATGCCTCAGTGTTGGTGCAGAACTATATCTTGCTAATAAATTAACAGCAAATGTTATATCAGGTCTTGTGTGCTTAGCAAGATACATTAGTGCCCCAATAGCATTAAGATATGGTACTTCTGGACCAAGTAATTGTTCTACACCTTTTTTGTTAATTACTTGGGGTTGGAATGGATCTTTTTCTTTTATCAAAGATCTTACAACCATTGGAGTACAGAATGGATGTGACTTATCCATATAAAATCGTTTCAAGACCTTCTTTGTATAAGTTTCTTGATGTACAAAGATCCCGTCCTTCAGGTACTCAATTTGTAATCCAAGACAAAATTTTGTCCTACCTAAATCTTTCATTTCAAATTCTTTCTTCAAACAATGAATTGCTTTTGTAATCTCTTCAGGAGTTCCAATAATGTTGATATCATCAACATAAACAACAATTATAGCAAATTCATTTCTCGATCTTTTTATAAAACTGCATGGGCATATCGGGTCATTTTTATACCCTTCTTTCAACAAATATTCTTTAAGGCAATTATACCACATGCGCCCTGATTGTTTCAAGCCATACAGGGACTTATTTAATTTGATCGAGTATTGTTCTCGTGAATTTGAATCAAATGCTTCAGGCATCTTGAGTCCTTCAGGAACTTTCATATAGATATCACTATCAAGTGAGCCATATAAATAGGCAGTCACAACATCCATTAGATGCAAATCAAGCCTTTCATTTGCTGCTAGGCTAATTAAATAACGAAAAGTAGTTGCATCCACTACTGGTGAATATGTTTCTTCAAAATCTATGCCAGGTCTTTGTGTAAAGCCTTGGGCTACAAGGCGTGCTTTATACCTTGTAATTTCACCCTTTTCATTTCTTTTCCGTACAAAAACCCATTTATATCCAACTGGCTTTACATCTTTAGGTGTATGGACTATAGGTCCAAATACTTTTCGTTTTGCTAATGATTTTAATTCTGCATTAATGGCATCTTTCCATAGGAGCCAATCTTTTCGTTGTTGGCACTCTCTAATGGATTTTGGCTCATGATCCTCTTCTTCATTCATTACATCATATGCCATATGATTAGTAAAAATGTCGTCAATGTTGACTTCATTACGGTTCCATTTGATATTATTTGTGACATAATTTATTGAGATCTCATTATTTTCATACATTTCAGATACCTGGATCTCTTCTGGGGCCTCAATATTCTCCTCTGGAGATAATTTCTCTTCATGAAGTGGCTCATCCAGAGCTACGCTTTTTTCTTGATTATCCTCGACTTGGCCATCTATAATCTTAGCTTCTTTTCTTTTTCGAGGATTTTTATCTTTGGAACCGATAGGCCTACCACGCTTAAGGCGTGCTTTTGATTCATTTGTAATCGGTTGTCCTACAGGGACATCAATTCGAATAGGAGCATTAGCAGCTGGAATATGTGACTTTGTCACTTTCTTTGGGTCAGTGAATGCTTCTGGCATTCGATTAGCTGAATTCTGTAAATGAATTATCTTTTGAACTTCTAGTTCACATTGTTTTGTACGAGGATCAAAATGAGCCAATGATAATTCATTCCAGCTAATCTCTTTATTCAACTGCTTATTTTCTCCCCCTAATGTTGGGTAAACTGATTCATTAAAATGACAATCTTCAAATCGTGCAGTAAATAAATCTCCTGTAGATGGTTCTAAATATTTTATAATTGAAGGAGATTTATACCCAACATAAATTCCCATTCTTCTTTGAGGACCCATTTTAGTACGTTGTGGAGGTGCTATAGGCACATATACTGCACATCCAAAGGTCCGTATATGAGAAATATTAGGTTCTTCACCAAAAACCATTTGTAAGGGGGAAACTCTTAAATAACTAGTTGGCCTGATGCGAATTAACATTGCTGCATGCAAAATGGCATGGCCCCAAGCAGAAATTGGTAAATTAGATTTCAAAAGTAAAGGTCTTGCAATAAGTTGCAATCGTTTTACCAATGATTCTGCAAGTCCATTTTGCGTATGAACATGTGCTACAGGATGTTCAACATCAATTCCAAGGGACATACAATATTCATTAAAAGTCTGAGAAGTAAATTCACCAGCATTATCAAGACGTATTTTCTTGATAGGATAATCCGGGTAATGTGCTCTTAATCTTGTCAATTGAGCAAGTAATCTCGCAAACGCCAGGTTTCGAGAAGATAATAAGCACACATGCGACTATTTAGTTGATGCATCAATTAAAACCATATAATACCTAAATGGTCCGCATGGTGGGTGTATTGGCCCACAAATATCTCCCTGTATCCGTTCTAGAAATGTGAGAGACTCACTTTCTACTTTGGTTGGTGATGGCCGAATAATTAATTTTCCCTTGGAACATGCATCACATAAGAAATCATGGGATTTTGGTATTTGTTTCTGTTTCAAGTTATGTCCACATGAATTCTCTATTATACGTCGCATCATAATTGACCCAGGATGGCCTAACCGGTCATGCCAAACAATAAATATGTCTTTATCAACATGCTTCTGGTTTTCCATAACATTTATTTCAATTGTACTAATACTTGAATAGTACAAACCAGAAGATAACATAGGTAATTTCTCCAAAACATATTTTTCACCATATCTAACAGTAACAATTTGTAGATATTCTTTATTCTCCTCATTTATAGTCTCAATATGATATCCATTTCGACGGATATCTTTAAAACTCAACAAATTTCTATGAGACTTAGAGGAATACAAAGCATCATTAATAACAAATTTCGTACCATTGGATAATATTATTATTGCTCTTCCAGAGCCTTCAATCAATCTTGTATTACCCACTATGGTATTGATGCTTGTACTACAATTTGTTAGATGTGAAAAATATTTCTTATCTTTAAGAATTGTATGTGTCGTTGCACTATCAATGAGACATATATCTTCATTCTTGTGTGCAATATTTGAAATGTCCATGAGCTTCATTAAAAGAAAAGAAATGCATCAAAACATATTCAATATAGAAGATGCATTAAAAACATATTTATTATACATAATTGGCAACAAGTCAGAACGAAACAAAATAATTATTACAATTTTTGCAAAACTTATTTAATCATAAAAATCTTCCACCTCCAAGTGAGACATAACATCATCATTTGGCTCATTGACATCATTATCTTTATGAGCCTTATCATCACATTCCACATTATTAACACTCTTTTTTATAGAGGCTTGGTAAAGTTTCGCTAAATGTTCTGGTGTACGACAATTACGTACCCAGTGTCCCTTCATACCACACCGATAACATTTATGTTCAACAACTTTTGAAGGACCTTCTTTATCATTCTTTTGTCCTTCATTGTTCATCTTTTTCTGGTGGGTATAAGGACTATAATAACCTCTTCCACCATGATAAGGACCATGATTATTTCTACCTCCACGATTTCCACGTCCTCGTCCACGACCACGGCCACGACCACGACCGCGACCATGGCCACGACCATGATCATTCCGTACACTCACATTCGCTTCAGGAAATGGAGAAGATCCAGTGGGACGATTTTCATGATTTTTCAATAATAACTCGTTATTTTGCTCGGCTACTAGTAAACATGAGATTAACTCAGAATATTTTTTAAAACCTTTCTCACGATATTGCTGTTGTAAAAGCAAATTCGAAGCATGAAAGGTAGAAAAAGTTTTCTCTAATAAGTCCTCATCAGTTATTTTTTCACCACATAATTTTAACTGAGAACTTATTTTGAAAACAGCTGAGTTATACTCACTTACAGTTTTAAAATCTTGTAACCTGAGATGAATCCATTCATAACGAGCTCTAGGCAAAATCACCGTTTTCTGATGATCATACCTATCTTTCAAACTAGTCCACAATTCAAATGGATCTTTCACCGTTAAATATTCAGTTTTCAAACTTTCATGAATGTGGTGTCGGAGAAAAATCATAGCTTTAGCCTTTACTTGAGGGGACGCATCATTTTCTGGCAATATAGCCTTTCCAAAGTCCTTTGCTTGAAGATGGATTTCAGCATCTAAAACCCATGATAGATAATTCTTCCCGGTGATGTCAAGAGCATTAAATTCAAGATTTGAAAGGTTGGAAGACATGATTCAAACTAAAAATAATAAAAATAATTAGAATCATATTATAAAATCTTATTATAAATTAAAACATAATTTAAAGAACGGTAAATAAACATGCTAAGAAAATAAAAATAAGATGAGATAGGAATGAGAGTAAACTCACAGCGAGACCTATCTCATCCGAAGGTAAGAAAGATGATGCATATATTATATAATATATAGACAACAGTAAAGAATTAAGATAAACAAATGGAGCCCTATTAGTGCCACCACCATAAAAGGTAAATAAATGCATAAATAAATGGAGCCCACTAATATTAGTGTTGCCACCATAAAAGGTAAATAAATGCATAAATAAATGGAGCCCACTAATATTAGTGTTGCCACCATAAAAGGTAAATAAATGCATAAATAAATGTTAGTAACATAAATTTAAATGTTAGTGGCATAATGTAAATATTAATAAAGTCAGTATGGAGCTTAATATCGCCACCATGAAATAAATAAAGCAGTAAGTAAAGAATTTAAATTAAACAAATGGAGCTTAGTATCGCCACCATGAATTAAATAAATAAAACAGTAAAATTAAATTACAAATGGAGCTTAATGTTGTCACCATGAATTAATAAATAGGGAGTGGGAAGAATATATAAACATAAATAAATTACTGTAAATAGTAAAATATAAATTTACCGTGAATAGTAAAGTTACTATTCACAATGAATAGTGAAAAATAAATTACTGAAATATTAAATCTAGACTTCCATAAAGGAGTCAAAATAAATAGAAATATAAAATTACTGAAAAAGGTAAAATTAACATGAATAGTAAAAATTACTATTTACTGTGAATAGTAAATAGTAAATAATCTCAAATCTTAACCATGGAACCTGATGTTCAAAATAATCGGTAAAAGTAGAACTTTAATTCCATATCATGGTTAAGATTATCCCAGATAGAAAAAATAAACAAATAGTAAAGGAGATGGTAATAAAATCTTACCTTGGTAGAGTCTTCGTGCTGATAACGTAATATAAAACTTATGAAAATAGAGAACAATAACAAGAGAATATAGAAATAGAGAGAGAGAGAGTAAGGAGAGATTCTATTTCAGTGTACACAGAATGTTTACAGAAGGCCTCTATTTATAGAAGGAAAATGGGCCTTTAGTATAATTTCCACTTTGGGTCATTTGATGCAATATTCCCATAATTACATAACTGTACACTCACGGGAATGCATTCCCGTGAGTTGTATAATTTTGTGCGTGGGTCCCACCAAATAGTAAACTACTATGCAATGGTACTATGCGTGGGTCCCATGTCATCTTATAATATTTGGAGCCCGGGAGTCAATGGACATCCACATAATCAGTATATTCATAACAAACTTGATATTAATGCATGCTATTAATATTCATACAACAGACACACAATTATATTTACCTATACTAACAGTAAAGCATTTTTGTAATTAAAAACACATCAACAAAGAAAAAATAATTAGATAGTTAAGATTCTTTCAATGTGACGCTTTTAATATTATTAATATATAATCATTAACTAGGTACTCTTCTAAAAACTCTGCGAAATGCCTTGTATATTGTGAATTGGGATTCCACATGTCTTTCAAAGGGCCGGAGAGTGTGTGTGTGCATATATATACATATATGTATACACACATACAAATATACCCTCTGATCTAGATGAGAAGCTAAGTCAGTAATATAAATCACTTGAAAGGCCAATAATGTTTATTTATCTTTAACCTTATAATTAATATTTAAGTATGACTCTCTGTATTTTTATCTCTCAATTAATACCTAGTTTAGTATAGATAAAATTAAGAACTTCTATGAGTTAAAAATGAATTTAAGTTAGTTAAAGTGATTTGATATCGTGCAACAAAATATTAATGCTCAGCATAGATGGTTCGAAACACAGATTAAATAACCACAATGCTTAAAACAACTTGATGGTCGATCGATGAACAAGATTTAAGATTCGAAGTGGTGGGAGTCCATGGTTGGAAAAACAAGAACTGCTAGTCCCCAAGAGGCAACATATTTCCGACTCGAAAGCCATGAATGAAGCCAAGTTTGTCGGATTAATTGAAGTGAAGAAAGATAGGTGATAGGTCAGTAGGATTGACCCTGGAGAAACGGAAAACCAACCCTCTGGTTCAGTTGAACAAAGAGCTGAGGCTGGTCACACTGTCGTTTTTCATTTGGAAGCCTCAAACACCAAAACCAAACAAGAGAAGAAGCCAACACTTTGAGTTTCAAAACAAACCACTTCCTCCAAACACTACCTTCAATTATGCGTTTGTCCTTAATCTCAAACTCGAACCCCTCCAGCTATGTGATGCTCTCATACACATGTGTGAAACAGAAACATGGATTCTGATCTTCACAGATTTTTGATTCCTTAACGTCACATGAGATACACGACACACCAATCCCAATCCCCAATACCACAATGTATCTACCTCTATTTATCAAAATTTTCACTTCTCAATTCCCCATGCCATTAAAAAAATTTGAAACACAACCCTGGTTGACTTCCCTGACAATAAAACCCGACACTTATTCTTACCAACTCTTAACATAAAAACTATTGACAAAAACCAGTACAACAGTAGTAGTGTCCAAGTTTTCAAACTCCCTCGTTCATTTTCCTTATTCTAATCAAACAAAAAAACAAGTCCGACCAAGTTGGTCCAAAAGATTCTGCCTCTCATTCACCTCTTGTTCTTCACGCTCCATAATCAAAGTTACCACTACAAGAACAGCAACAAATACATATAAAATAATACTAGTAATAATAACAACAATATTACAAATTTCGACGCTGTCCTTTCATTTTCAACGCCTTCCTTTGTATTAGTCTTCTTTTTCTTCTCCTATTTGCCACCGCGCAAGATTTTCAAACAATGCTTCGCCGTTTCCATTACGCTACCTCATTTCCAGGCATCCCCCCTCGAAGCTGTGAAAGGACCACATCACTGCACATCGTTTCACGCCCCGCCCAGCACGTCGTCGTTTTCTTTCTTTCCCTTTTTTTTTCTTTTTTTTTGGGTTCTTTTTTTGAATTATCGTTAGTGTTATGTAGAGGCCCGTTGAATGGATAGTCAAAATGAATCAAAATAGTTGGTTGAGGTTGTTGTATGTACCCGTGGCGCCGCTGATCACGTTTCCGTATGTTAGAAACGCTGAGACACCGAAACGTGGCGCCGTCTGACGTGGGGAGAGACGATGGAGATGAGGCCGCCTAGTGGGGGCCTCATCTTTGACCTATAGATCATTTCATCATACGGCCTCCTGTAGAACTTTAAGAACGGCATGAATGATTCCCGACACCTGTCCGCCCTGCTTACGTGGCCCTCCTTCCGGAGGAACACCGCCGGCGACTGCAGGAACGACGGCCTCGGCGTCCTCTTGGGCGTCGCCACCTCCTTCGGCGTCACCCGCTGCGGCAGCGGAGTGGACGGGAACAGGCTCTTCCTGGTGGCCAGCCTGCCGCTGATGTCTCCGTTGGGGGCTCTGGCCACCGGCGACGCGAACGACAGGGACCGGGCGTTGAGCGGTGAGATGAGGGCTGGGCCCATATTGGTGGGCCCCACTTTGGAAGCTGGCGTGTCTGTTAAGCTCAGGTACCAAGGCTTGAGGGAGTCAAAGTGATGGGAGACGGTGAAGGAGAAGCGGGAGGAGGAGCAGGAGCCGATCTTAGCCGTAGATTTGATGGTGGATGGGTCGAACCGGAGGGAGGAGCAAGCTCTTGGGTAAGCCGCCATGTCATTGAAGTCGAGTGATTCCTCAAAGTCTAAGGATGACACAATCGTTGTCACCGTCGACAACTCCACAAATGCTCGCACTCCCTGCATTCCCCATGTCATGTAACCATCTTATTACATCAATAATAAAAGCAGAATAAATTTTGTAGCTTTTTTTTTTTTATATAAGTGTTCAGTTGTGATGGCTTTGTAACTTCAAACCAACAAAAGATTAAACTACTTTTAGTATTCAAAAAAATTAAATGAGCTCGTGAGCTATTGAAAATGGCCACACACGCACACATTTATTTGTAAACCACAAAAAAAGAAAAGTAATAAAAGAAGAGGGAACGGGGTGGGGTGCATGTGCATGCGCTACAAGTCTAGGCCGAAACAAGGAAACGACCACGGGGGAGCAAGTCATTTTCAATGTCTTTCCCTATACAGGTGTTGGTATAGTGAGTATTATCCAAATATCAAAACCCCCAAAATCAAAGGTCCTGTACATACCTATCTACAATTTCAAATTGATTCACCTATATATTTTTTATGATAACATAAGGGATAGGACGTGGATGTACAGAGAGTGGGGTGGCCAATTAAAGGAGGATGAAAGCAATTCATTAATGAGAAACAGAAGAAAGCAGAGTACTAGTAGTAAAGTAGGGAGAGAATTAGGGGTGGTGGGAGTACTATAAATTTGAAGAGAACAAGTGAGTACCTTCCAGAGATAAGCGAAGAGAGAAGGAGGGTCTATGACGAAGGCCTTGTAGAGGCGACCTGGGTAGTACTCTCCCACTATTTTCAGCGCTGGAACCACTAAGTTCATAAAAGCAGAGGCCGACCTGTAAAAGCCTGCGAAAACAAAAACAAAAAACCCACTCACTTAATTAATCCCCCTCCTATGTTCACTACTCCTACACCTGCCATGCCCTATAGTAAAGCAGAATATAATTTATTTAAGGAAACGTCATATTCTGTTTTCAATTGCATTGCACCAATTCTGCCACAGAATATTTCATTAATTGTCGCTCCATTTCCCGATATTACCCCCTCTCTAAAAGCTTATCACAACCAGACTCTGCTACGCATGCCCTCCCTCTTTCTCATTTATTTATTCCCATCCTAATTCAAATACAAGAGACAAGGGCATAATAGGAACTCGAGAGGTGGACTTACTCGCGTCAAAAAGCATCACAAACTGTTCGACGTTTTTTGGCATGGTCGAGATGGCCACTTCCAGTGTGAACACCAGCAATCGAGTAACCCTTCATTTTCAAATTACAACACCAACCCCATTACTTTTGGTACATAACTAATAAAAAAAAAAGGAAAATGTCTGGGTTTTTAAATTCTTACAGTTTCTGGGAGTGTAGCTTCTGGTAGTCTTGCTTCATCCGGAATATCTGTATGTTATATCCCAGTTTCAAACCATCAACCACACTTCAGATTCCACAATAAAACATCAAAACATCATTCTGTTTTCTCAAACACAGAGGAAGGGCCATGAAATTACCATAACAGGTCTGGATTCATCATCGTGACCGGCTACATATGCCAACCCGTCGGAAAGTTCGGCCGAGAACTCGTCTGCTATTAGATGCTCTGTTTTCGCAATATTCAGAATCAAAGCACCCAGTTATTCTCAAAAGAAGGAAACATAAAAAAACTTCTTTTTTTTCATTTGGAGTGACTCTCATGATTACCATGGTAGGGTGGGTGGGTTTGAACTGTTTGTTTTAAAACTTGAGTGATTCAAAAAAAGCAAGATTCTCTGGTGGAGGAAGAATACAAAAAGAGAAGCTCTATTATTCACGAAAAGATAAAGATAATGTATAATCGTTGCAAAAAAAAAAAAAAACCCACGGCAAGCAGGAAAGAAAAAGCTATGAAAAAGAAAAGACATTAGAAGAAGAATAAGAAAAATAAAAGCTAGGTAGCGAGTATCTGCGTTGTGTGAGAGTATATTTTTACCTGTGCCTATACTCTCTCTCCAAGACAAACAAGTCCTTAGTTGCTTTGCAGCTTTTTTAACATTAGCCCCCTTCGCTTTCAGAAACCGTTCTACACAAGCGTAGTTGCAGAACTTCTCCTACACATCAAGAACACAACAATCTGTACATCAGAATATATCACACCCAGAAAACCTTTTTTAGAGCAGCAAGGAACAGTAATAACAAGGGTGAAAGAGAATAAATTTCGAACCTGTTTAACGGTAAGAGGGGTTTGTTTTCTGATGAGGCCAAGAACAGCTTCAACTTTGGTGTTGCCTTTGTGATCTACTTGCTCTTTCTTGCCCATGTCGAGAAATTAATAACTAGGTATAGAGATTAAAGAAATGATGCAGACAATGATTTGTATTAGCGTTCCAAACAAGAGACTAATATACCAGGCTTCTGCTTTACGCAAGCATGAATAAATTAAGAAGGGAGGTTCAATTTGGAGGTAGGCATTTGTTGAACGTGTAAGGGAGAGTGATATGGGGGAGAGAGAGAGAGAGAGAGAGAGAGAGAGAGAGAGAGAGAGAGAGGATGGAGCAATAGAAAACAGAGGAAAAGGAAGCGAGGAGGGAGGATGAGTTTTGGAATTTGAAGGGAGTATATATAGGGAAACAACGGCTCGTAACGCCGTTATCCGAGGAAAGCCCACTTCCGCATGCAAAGCCTTGTATTATTAAAGCCTTTTGTGAAAGCGTCAACACTTCCACTCCTCACTGCTTTTTGGTCAATGCCTTGTTTAACGGAAATCGTCAGCCCCCCTTAACCAAACGACTATATGTCTCTCTCTAGACATTTTAAGTTTTTAACTTCGACCATCTCATTTTCTTTCCCCGAAAAACTAACCAAAGATCCTCCATGAGAAAAATCAAATATGATAGATAAAAAAAATAAATAAATAAAAACCCATTTTTACAGGTTGAATTTTCATATTTATTATTATTTCCTAAGCAAAGTTTTTTGTCCCAATTATTAGATATCTTATTTATAAAATTAAAAAATTAGTTAAGTTAGTGTACTTGGAAAAGATGTATACTAATTTTTCTAAAATATCCATTTTTACTCATGAATTAGTTTTGCTACTAAAGACTTACCTCTTTACTAATAAAGTTGAGAGTTCAAATACCACTGTCAATATAAATTTTTTTTAGTTGGCGATCTGTAAATATATATCTTTAAATGCTCTTTTGAGCTTGAGGGCATGACCAACTTGATGAGCTCTCAGGTTTTTACTCACAGAAACTTTAGGGGCTTGTTTGGCACGAAGGATTTTTTTTGGGAGGTGGGGGAGTGGAAATTTAAATAAGTCGAATTTGAAAAAAAAAAAATAGAGAAGCGGGGTAAAAGTTTTAATTAATTTTTTATGTTATATTTTATCTTTATTAAAATTTAATGACTCACTTTCTTTAAATTCAACTCATAAAATTTTTAATTTTCCTCCTCTTCCCTCGTTCCAAACAATCTCTAAAAGATTATAAGTGAGTTCAGAAGCAGCAGTAAAATTACTGTCCTGTAACCTTAGAAATCATGGGTTAAAATTCTGAAATTAGTAATTTCATAGTTTATGGGGTATGAGTGCATATATATATTCTTTCTCATACTCTCACCTGACGAGACCCTTGTACATTGGGCCGCCTCTAGTCATTTGCATGAGAAACTAGTTGCTCATTGATAAAAGAAACCCCTTAATAAATACAATCAAAAGGAATAATACAAAGAAAATGTTGTATATTTAGGATAAAGTAGATTAAAATCTTTTATTTAAGATTAAATTGAGTAAAAAAAAAAAAAAAAACCCCTCGGTTAGCTCAATATCCTATATTTAGGAATGAGAGGGAGGAGTGTATCTTCTTGCATGCATGGGCTATATAAATGTTTGTTCCATTTGTATAT
The DNA here is from genome assembly GCA_037074495.1 of Acacia confusa. Taxonomy (NCBI): domain Eukaryota; kingdom Viridiplantae; phylum Streptophyta; class Magnoliopsida; order Fabales; family Fabaceae; genus Acacia; species Acacia confusa. The sequence goes on from CM073505.1 coordinate 2,941,933, forward strand.
AAAATCCATTCGGCTGTCAATCCTTTTTATGCATGTTTTGGTCAGTTTGTCATCGATCCAAATTCTGATTGTAATAATGAGTGAGCTCGTGCTGTTCAACACACACACACATATATGAGAGCTTAACAGCAGGGGGGCAAACAGCGGCATTGGATATTGAAGGTGACAGTAAGTGAGGGGTGAATAATAATGAAGGAAGTGAAATGGTGAAAAAGAATGAAAAGGCTGCATGCAGAGAGTGGCATTGGGAGTGAATAAAGGAGGAAGTACGTACATATTTGGTCATTTGATCGAGGGGAATGAACAGAGAGAAGCAAAGGGCTTTGGAAATGTGCGCGTGAGGCCAAAAACCATAAGCAGCACGTGAACGGATATTGCGGGATAAGTAGACCTATCATTACTACGTACTGAATCACTCTCTGCTCTTCAACCATCCATTACTATGCTCTCCTTCTGTTTTCTAGCGTCTTGTTCACTTTTCATTTTCATATTATATACTCTCTACTTGTGTGTGTGTTATATATGGTATACATCCTCCCTTCTCCACCTATATATATCCTTAATTATCTCAACTCTATGTGTGTCCCTCTTCTGGTGGGTTTTTTATCTATATATATATGTATGTATCTATTCATCTCCTGTGAACCCACAGTGTTGTTGTTTCTTTTGCATGATTGAGAGGGATTCACATGAACTTTTCATTTTATAATAGTCACTAGTTTCTAGTTTATCTTCTACTTCAGATTTGATTAGCTTCCTAGCTAACCCTTTCTTGCTTCCTAGCTAGCTCCCTCAGTTACACGTCTCATATTAATTAGGGAAAAATGCACTAAAGTCTCAAGTTGGAGGAAATATGACTAAAAAGATCATTGAAATTTCTAATCTACAATCAATTTTCATGGGACATTTAATTTGGGTGATATAATCCAATCATGAAAGGACCAAAATACCCTTAGTGAAGTTGTTTATATTACCCCAAGTCTTCTCAAAGTCACTAAGGGCATTTTGATCTTTTCACAATTAGATCATATATATCACCCAAAGGTCTTAAAAAAATTACTGCTAGAGATTTCAAAGGACCTTTTTTTTATTTTGTGATACATTTGGGACACCTCAATTAACATCTTTGAGATTATTGCACCCATTCCAATCATAACGTAAAATCAATTCCAAATCCTCTGACGGCTGGTAAATCTCATGAAACTTAATCAGGCCTCAAGGCCCCGCTTTGCTGGGCATTTTGCAACAGAGTTGCAAGACCGAGGCATGTATGTAATCTTCGTTGTCCAATCCATTCGGAGCAGCATTTTAACCTTGTTGATGATACTTGAGTCTCGATGATTATTACTACCTTAAGCATAAAGAATCAGCTCTAAGCATTTAGTAGAATCCATTTCCATCCGTACTATCTAAAATCCCACAATCATGCAGTTTTCAGTCCCACAAGACACGCTCAAATTTTTGCAAAGGGCTCATCCCCATTATCAATCAGATTTATGAATCCATTCAAGGGACCTTTTAATCGTACTTTTTCTAGCCTGGGGACTTCAATGCGATCTTTCGTATTTTTTATTCATACTTCTCCCCAATGCATAATGATCCGCATTCATATGTGTACTCCTTTTAAATATTACTCACGTTCTCAATATATATTCTTGATTCCTAGCTTCGTCAAGTTCCTATACCCCATCGTCCCTAACTTATATTTTAGAGTTAATGTATGAGGAGATTTTATTATTGCCTCAGATACCCACTTTGACTTTGTCGTCAATGTTGACAGTGATGGCCGTTGCCACGTTTGGGTCTGTATATATATATATGCGCGCATATATTCAAATGGATATACATGCATGCATAATTAATGTACAGTACCAACATGAAAGAAAGAGCTGTTACGTATAGATAATATAAAAGCATGACTTTGCTGAGCAAGAGACCCTAATATTAAAGTACCCATCCATATGGAAGATTAAATGCTTTTGCGAACTCTGTTGGGAGACACAGACAACAGAGATAGGTCGAATGCACAAACCCACAAAAACTCGTGTGGGTTGCGCAAGTCAAAATCTCGTTACTTGTCATTTCCTCCATATATAATAGTATGAGAACTACACATAGATTTATACAACAATAATAGAGAGACACATACATCAAATTAATGAAACCCCAAGCAATTAAGTCCCATGCATCAGAATTCCAAGTCCGTTGTCCTTACGGAAACGACCCACCACCCCAGTACAATATCACCCATTTAAACAAAGACGGGGAGGGAAAAAAAATCACTGTCCCAACATTCTTTACGTGCGAAGTCTTTAATTCCCTGTCTATATTTTGAGATTTTTTTATTTGGAGTTCTTTAAATAGCCTAGAAGTATGTAGCGGGGTTACCACATTTCGAAAGAAAAAGTCAAATACTAGGTGGAAATAGAATAGTAATCACAAGTAAAAGGAAATGGTCGTCGGTTCACTAAGAGAGAGAAGTGACATTTTTGGGGTTGAGAAGGACATGAATATTAAGTGAGCCAAACCGATATTTAGGCTGCTAAGTCGTGCTTTCCAAAGCTTAAAGTTGTAAGCTTTATCGTTTAAAGTTAAATTTAATACGCACAAAAGCTGGAACTTAGTGTGAGATTTGTTTCGCTTGTCCTCATTCAAATACCAGTCAGATTCTCTTGTCCATCTTAAAAATAATAATAATAATAATAATAAGTTTTTTATTCTATTTTCAACGACGACGACGACTTGGGTTCTAGGATGAAATTAAATTAAACCAATTTAGTTTAATTAGTAAGAAGATTAAACAAGTAGGAATCCGTGGGGAGAAAGAAGGAAGGAAGGATAGAAAAACCTCTCACGTGGTCCAATTGTACTAAAGTTGTTTCTCTTATATATATGTTCTCAAAAACTCATCCACCTACCCCTAACGAAAACTATTTATTAAAGAAAAAGCTTTTGATTCTTTAATCTTCTTCTTATCTCTCATTTTCAAATTTTGAAACACCCAATTCTTCTCTCTCTCCCTCTCTTTCTTTCTTTGCCTCTTATATGTAACATAATGGCCAAACACATACCTTTTTAGCCATCAACACCCCACAGCCACATCATGATTGAATCATTGCCTTTTAAATTTCAAAGTGTACATTGCTTTTACTTTCTACCCATCTTCATCGACCCTCTCCCTCTCCCTAGATCTGTGTGAGCCAAAACATAATAATAAAGCGTTCACATGATAATAAAATATGGTCGTAGACCAGTATTAGCACTGTGGAAGATTACATATGAACAGAGTTCTTGTTAAAAGAATTACAAGAGAAACTAAAAAAGCTTGCCTGCCCCACCAGAAACAAGGGAAAAAAAGAAAAAGAAAAGATCAAGAAGAATTGAAGAAGAAGAAGAGTGGGGGCGGACCCAGTGTCTGAATTTATGACTCGGAAATGGACACAAATAAGGAGAGGCTTCACGTGTTGTCCAAATGACTAACCATAAATATTATGGGATTATTAGGCTGCATTATTTTGCAGCCACATTCACATCTCCTCCATAAATGCCTTGTTTAACTAATCATCTCCTATGTTTGTCCCTTAAAAAAAAACTAATCATCCCTAATACCCTGCTCCAATAATTGGTTTAAAGAGATAATTAATTAGGCATTAAATCTGTCGACATTTCAAGCAAAAATATCAATACTGTACGTAGTTTAGTTGTATGGTGGAGTGCCTACATTTGTCGGGAAACTAAATCTGTATTAAAAGCTTAGTACTTTGCATAATATGAGGTTTTCAATTTTAAGAAACTGAAGATGTCTTATTATAAAATAAAAAAGGGGGCAAAAAATAAAGTAATTTGGAACTCAAAACTCAAAAGTGATCGAGTTGAATTGATTTTTGCAAAGGAAACAACCGTAAAGCACCGAATAATATCAAACGGTAACTTATAGTTGTTCATGTCATTGTCTAACTTTTTCTAAACCTCATGACTCAGAGTCAATTAATTCCTACCATTTTGAACCCAAAAGCTTATTATCTGCTAAATTATTTATTTTCCAACTAGAAATTTGACTAAATGCGACATTGGTTCGTTAACCTTTCGTGTGCAAGAAGTTGTTTTTTAAGATAAAACAAATTATTGAAATGATAAAGAAACTAATGATGTGATCGATCTCTATATACATGCTGATATTTGACTTTTCTTTATACTCTTAATAATGATGTCTGAGATTCTTAAGTCCCAACCGTTACAAAAGCAAACCTCTTATTACACAAACTTTGCTTGGCATTATTGATCACAAAAAAAATCCCAGCAAACAGCCAACTTATTAATCAATGGTTTTCCCACTTGAATTCTGCAACTTGGACCTACATCGATTCAAAAAATAATTAAGAAAAAGAAATGTCATTTCTGCGTGCTTGAAATTAATTAGTCACAAGGAGAAAAACAATTAATGAATTATAGAGAACCATGCTTTGGATTAATTGTGTAACACATATTATGCCGTCCATTTCTCCTTTCAATTCTTTCAGTTTCAATTGTTTTCGGATGAAAGAGTAAGTCAAGATTAGCCAGACGTGTTTGAATAATTACTTCCCAATCTTCATTTTTAATGCATTAGAATAATACAATTATTTGTTTCTAGCAATGCTGTGACGAAGCATATGTCAAAATCTTGATGTGGATGTGTTACCAATTCATTAAATCTTTTTGTCTCACATATATAGGCAAATTTTCATGCTACAGTATCGAAAGAGAAAGATGAAAATTCATAATGTTTTCTTCTCCGAAACTATTAATTTTCTGGAATTGACGCTTTAATTTTCATGTCGGTGATTAAATAATGCAATAAGTATAACGACATTAGTCCCGTGAAATTAATTTGGACAGAATAAACTACCAATTTGTAGATTTATTGAATGTCAATAATATAGACTCCAGAGTCCAGACAAACTTGAGGCGGGATTTACAAATATAAAAAAAGGGGACAAATTGCATTTAGGTCCCAGGCAAAAAAAAAAAAAAAAGCAATAAAATAGTCCATTGAAATATGAAAATTGTATTTAATTTATATGGGATTTTTTTGCAATAAATTCCAATTATCAAATGCAGATGAATTTATCAATGAACGCCTATAGACTTGCCAGTGTAGCGCCCATAGATCTTTTAGTTGATGTCTCTGGACTTCTCAGTGAAATTAGAATTTATTGTGAAAAAGTCTCATTGAATTTAAATGTAATTTTGATATTTCAACAGGTTATTTTGTTTTTTTTATTCGGGACCTAAATATAATTTTTCCTAAAAAAATTGTGGAATTTTAAACCAAGACTTTTTTAAAAAAAAAATGGAGAAAAACAAGATGAGATGAATTAAAAAAAAAAAGAGATAACGGTTTGTAATGATTGAAGGAGACAAGAATTTTCTAGCTAAAGTTAACAGTGGAACCTAATGAGATTAGCTTCACTATCACCTATTTGATCTCAACTTTTAGGGTGAAGTAGTGATATTCGATCGTATTAAATAAATTAATATGAGATAGATATGCCGTAATTAAGATGTGGTTAAAGTTAGTTAGTAGGACCCTCAAGAGTTATAAGCATATGGGAAAGTATAAGCCAGAAGCAATAAAAGTGGATTCAGCATATCCCACTTTGTTTTTCTTTCCTTGATGACTCATAAATTAAAACAACTTCTTTTAATGTGATGGCACGTATTCAAATGACTTCAAAAAGATATACATATGATCGAGCAAATTGAATTTTGACGGTCTTGAAAAGCTTTGCCAATGCCAGCAGTCTGACGTTGATTCCTTCTCAATCACTTTGCAGGTAATTAAGCAGGCAGAAGGAATTATTTTATCTTTATTTATAAGGCAAGACGTTAATTTTTTTGTACATTTATTATAATATGAACCTTATTTTTTTAAGAAATAAAGTATGTTAAATAGGAATACTGTTAGAAATTTGTTATATTTTAAGATAAAATTAATAAGGTTTAAGGTTTTTCTTAATATATGTGAAACATACTGAAAAATACTTTATAAATAGAATTAGTGGAGTATCGAATTTGTTTTCCAACAAGAAAAGAACAAATAAATCTATTAAAAAAAAAGAAATTGAAGAAAATTCCATATTTAAAAATGTTATTGGTTAAAAGAATCTAATATGTTTTTATAGATAGAAAATAACATTGCCTTTTATATAAAAAGTGTCGATACTCGAATTTATATCCATTAAGTGCAGTTAATATATGTTACTTTATGATGTTTAGATACCGAATGTGCCTTATAACAGAGTAATGGATATTTAATGAGCAGACTTAAATCCTAACCCTGGTACAAAATGAATTTTTTTTTTTTTAATAAATAAATTTTAGGAAAGGGGTTGGGCTCACCCACACTCTAAGGGTAGGACGTTCGGAACCCAGTCCGTGGGGAATACTGGCCAGAGAGTACACATGTCTCCACCTCTGCCAGCGTTATCACTACTTCCTAAACCCTTAGGATGCCTCTCCCTACCTTGGTCAAGGCAGGGATCAAACTCTCTCCTTTAAAGTGAGGAAAACCAACCTCTACAGCAGCTGAACTCAAAGACGAGAGGGTTGGTATAAAATGAATTGACAGAACATAACAAAGGAGGCTGTGGAGAATCAAAAGGGCAGCTTGGAAGGTACCAGTGAGAGAGGAGAGACTCCAATTATTTAGCAGGTAATATGAAGGACAGGCATTGAGAGATCAAGTCATGAACTGCTGGTTGAGCCAAGGTCCATGGATTCAGGCTGAGCCTGAGCCTGGACCCTCCACCAAATACCTCAGAAGCTGCATAAAACTTGCCCCATCTGATACCATTATTAGTACGGAAGCCCTTCTATTATTTCATTATTGTGTTTGTCATTTAGCTTCCTTTTCAGAAAATGGTCGTGTGTATCATCATTTCAATTCAGTTCCTTAAACAAGAATATAAATACGGACACTTTATTACCCTTCTGCTCAACCCAGAACTTGGAAATTAACAACTTATTTATAGTATTAAATAAAACACCTGTAATAATTTGGTCAACCCTTCATCATCGTCGGTACGGTTATGTTTTTTCAGCCAACAAAGCAATATCACTCTGCTTTCTCCGTTAATTTCATAGATCATCCTCCTCCTCCCTTATTTCAAGCATCACATTTATATTATCATTATTTTCTTAATTTTTTTGTTTTATCCTGGAAAAAATAAAATTATTCACTGTCTTATAAATAATGATAATTTTATTTAAAAAGATGCCCAAAAAATTGAGTATTTTTGTTGAAACTTGTCGAAATGAAACCAAATTGAATATATATATATATAGAGAGAGGGGGGGTGAGTTTATTTAAACTTTAAAGAAACTAAATATGGACGTGCAAAAAAAGTTGAGTAGTATATCTAAATTACTGATTAATCTTTTAAAAAAAGAAAAAATGATAAAAAAAAATACCACCTAAACTTTAAAATTTTGTTGACAATAATAATAATAAGATTAACAACAATAGTAAAACAATTAATAACTCATTTTATCAAAAAATCTCTTATCTAGGATTTTAAAGTTTAAATAGTTTTTTTTTTTTTTAGATTTTCCCACGAAAAAAGGGTCAGAGAAGACGTTCAAGTGAAGGGAAATATTGCCATGACCTGTTATATTTGAGACTTGAAGTAAAACAGGTACGGGAAGAGGAAATAAACCTTTGCGTGAGAGTTCTCAGCAGAACCAATATTGTAATTGTTGTTGCTTCTGATGTAAGAGGATTCCGAAGCAATTCAAACGGATCTGGTTTCTCTCCTCATCCCTTCTCTACCCATCCCTCCTTATCCTCCATCCTGGCCATTAAAATCTTGATCCAAAGGTTGAGAATTATTTTCTAAAAAAAATTCCTCCTCATCCCTTTTGCATCTGTTTTTCTCAAAAATATTTGTGGACTCTTAGATCAACATTTTGACGGCCAGGATGGGGGATGATGAAGGATGGGTAGAAAAAGGATGAGGAGAGTATCTCCTCCCAATTCAAACAAGCATTCTGAATATGTTACCATTAGTGTCCAAGCAGCCAAATGATGGTGAAAACATAGGGCTCACCTTTGGAAAATTAAATGCATAACAAGAGAGAATTCTTTTTTGCAGTCTAAGAATTCCATAGCTGAAGTGGAACGATCTTCTTCTTCAAGGAAGGAAGGATCTGAAAATGATATTCTACCAGCAATATATGTGAGTGAGAATGAATTGAATTTCATGATGTGCCTGCAAGTGAATTTTGTAAAATGTCCCCAAATATGAATAGTGACTTTACAAAATCTTGACCCTCTTTCTAAGTTATGCCTAGAATTTCTCATCATCGCCTCTTTTACCTTCCCTCTTAATTGTTTCACACAATGGGGTGGCTGCAACCCCTAATCTCTTCCTTGAAGAAGGTCTACCTCAGGTTGCATTCAACTCAAAACAAAAGTACGTTCGTTCTATACTTCTATCTCACTCGATGTCTCCATAGTTACATTCTCTGAGTTTTTCCTTCATTTTTCTACTGTGCGTGTGCCTGTGTGTGGAGAATTTCAATAGCCAAATTGTACGTTTTGTGTTGCTGCTTTAACGTTTTCAGGAAGAGGGATTTACATTTTGTACGAAGATGTTCGGTGTTCCCCTTGTGAAGATGTTCATGTACTCTGGTCAATACTAGTGGAATCACATGTACCTTTACATGGTACAAGAATGACACAAGACACTTCATGTGCACAAATAATTCTTATAAACAATTATTTATTATGTCCATGCCCATATCTATCTAGTGTCTTGTCTCTTAACTTTTGTAGCACATATATAGATCAGCTTCTTCCTTTCACTGAGTTTTTTTAAGCTTCCACCAAGTCTGTACTTGGAGAGACATGTTTTTCTTTTCTTTTCTTTTCTTTTTCTTTTTCCCTTCTGAATCGCTTCCAATTTCTAAATTTCATCGATCTACACAGTCAATATATTGTAGACGTACCTGAGATGTTGTTCTCCTCCCTCGAGGGGGCTTCCTATCGGTAGGCTATCTATTCTTTAGGCTTTAGCAGTAGGGAAGGTGGCTATTCCTTTCAAATTCTCACCTTTTGAAATTGACACTTAAATCTACTACGAACAAGATGGTACAACCTTCACAATTTTTCTCCTCATCTGGAATATCGTAGTTCAAACCATATTTTCAAGAAACTTCCATTTTCCTCACCAATTATGTAAAACCAGCGATAACGGTTTGTACAGCCAGTATGCTAACTCTTCATGCAGTCCGAAAGCCCATATATGAAAATTCGGAGCTTGATGCATCCAAAAAAAAAAAAATCATCATCCAGTAAGGCATACAGAATTTAAGATTTACAAGTTTTATGTTTATTCTTGAAAATTAAATAGGGAAAATTCCTTTCAGGGTTCAAGGTAGGAAAATATTGTCAAAAAAGACCCTAAGAAAAGTCAAATATCAAAAAAAGCCCTAAGGCCTTTTCTGATATTATTTCACAAAAAATTGTACGGATATAGTTGTTAAAGACTACTGATATAGTTGTTAATATATAGTTGTTAATTATACTAATTCAGTTGTTAACGGGGACTAATGTAGTTGTTAACCGCTATTGATATAGTTGTTAACGTTTTGTGAAATAATATCAGAAAAGGCTTTAGGGTCTTTTTTGATATTTGACTTTTCTTAGGATTTTTTTTGACAATATTTTCCTACCTTGGACCATGAATAGAATTTTCCCAATTAAATATCCCATATACCAAGTAGAAAATGTCCTTTTACACGGGGAGAAGCCATGCAATCCAGGTAAGAGGTATGGCTCTCCACAAATTATGAGGCTAATCTCAGTCACCAGCAATGGGACGCTTCATAGGTTATACTTTTGAATAACTTGGCATCACATGAGCTAAAAGGACATTCACTTAGAACATCTAAATTTTGATTCTAGTAGTGCTAAATCCATCTTAGGATTTGATTTCAAAACATACGCCCTCGGGGGAGGAAGGCTGTAATAGACCAGAATCTTCGAGTTAACTCTAGTTTATTTTCAACAGATACCAAGATACCATAACAAGTAGGAATTCCAGGTCGAACGACAACGGCAATTTGTCAACAAAATGCTTTAAAAATGAGCAATATCTGGTTAGCCTACAGAAAATAAGCTTCCTCATTCAATCATAAATTAAGCTATAGAGAAATGTCTTTGATGTTTCTAGCCATGTTAAAATTTAAAAACAATGGCATGCTTATTGATGCAACCAAACTGTATGGAATAGCAATGCTGCGCGCAGGACTTGAGTGATTTCTCTAGCAGCAGATTGAGGTAGAAATCACCCTAAACTGGATTAATCTGCAGATAAAAGCATTCACAAATCAAAGTCAATGAAAAGAATGGAATATAGTTCATGTTAACATTCATCATATACTGCTAATGAAATAATAATAATGAATAAAATATTTTGACACACTCACACATGAACCCTTTCGTTTAATTTTCATTTTAAAAATAAAGCCTAACTCCTTGTCGAATTTGAAGGAGGAAAATATATAATTATAAAATGGACGTTGTTTCGATGTGAAATCTCATAAAAAATGCAAATTAGCCCCTAAGCACATAGTTATTGTATTTAATAAGGCATTCACACTCCACGTCAGGCAAAAACCAACATAAGCACAGTAGTTAACGACTTTGACCATGTGCAAAGGACTGGTGGAGGCCAAGAGTGTAAATAAAGTTATTGCTAGTGATTTATCGCAGTCAAAACACTATTACAGAACAGATCATGATAATACGAGGGTCTTACAGCACTATAAAGCTGATGATGAGGGGGGTTCATGAATACTTGATAGCCAATCCTTTAGATATGCATGACAATCTGCCTCCGCTTGAGATAGAGCAGCAAGAGGAGTAACAGTGATCTACAAAGAAAAAAAAAATCTCAGCAAGAGTTTTCGCATTATAACCTAATTAATGAAAGAAGAAAATACGCACATATCCTTCCTGCAAATATTTATGATCTGTATCACCATCGTCAAGGTGAGGACCTTTTCCCTACAAAAATTGAGAGTTCTACGCCCTGTTAGTGGGGGTAGAGGGGAAAAAGGCTATAAAAGATCCACCCCCGTGGGAACCTTTTGGGCCTATAACTTCATATTTACTTCATAAGTAGATAAAATTAGATAATCAAAACTCTCTATGTTTTGAATAAATCCAAACAAAGGCAACTCAAGCATAAAGTGAAGTCATACAACTTGAGTAGGATTTGTCAATGGGAGGTCTTCTTCTGACAACCATGAAAGATACAAGAGCGTCAATGAATATGAAACTTTCTAGCACAAAATGAAGAATAAAGAAAAGGACCCACTTCTCTCCTGAATAAAAGATGTTCTGGTGATACAGATGATGTGTTAGTTTCTGTAGGTACTGCTGTATCTACATCCATGGTCATTGTAGATGACATTCTTTCTCCTTGTGTCTCTGAGGTCACTTGCTTCCACCCCATCTTGAATAAACTTTTTCCCTGCTTTGTTAGCCTGTACCCCTTTTTATGAGGCACAAGTAAGAACCAGGAATAATAATCAAAACAAATTGCATGGCAAAGCAATTATCCGTATGCAAAAGTCAGCAATGGTAATTGTATGAAATGTTAAGTTAAATGTTAACTACAATATTGAGTATATGAAATTTCCTAAGACAAGCATTTGAAACAAGATTTCAAAACTAGCTCAAGAAAGACAAAGGAAAGATAAAAATGCATCAATTTGTAACAGAATGGCAGATATTCTTCACATAAAATCACACGTTAGAACCTTGTCCTAGCATTTTGAACTAATTTCTTCAGAACAGACATAAATATAAGTCATTGAGGCTCTTTCCCCTAACCCTGGATGTTAGTCCTCATATCAACAGGTAAATCAAGATTTCTATAAGTCAATACATATTCTGAGCAAGCATATAGAAAATGTTCATTTAATTATGACACAAGGTTACTTGGTGATGCTCACTCTATTTATCCACAAACTAACCAGGCAAAATGCTACAATTCTGACATAGTACCTTATGATCAGCAACATTAGCTGGCAAATCTACATTCAAAAAGAATCTTTGCGGGTATCTTTGATTCCTGATCTCAACTAGTACTGCACTTATGATAGGTAGACATGCTTGAGCAGCAAGGGAAAAGTCATTTACGTTACTCTTTCCCCTAACCCTGGATGTTAGTCCTCCAAATGGTCACAAAAGGAAACAAAAAGAAATTGCAGTAGTAGGAGATAGAAAAGGAGAAGATTGACATAGTTTATAATTATCATCAGTCAAATAGCTTTGAGACAATTGTACAGCTATAAGTTCCAACAGTATGATAGATCATGCCAACTTCAACTTTTAAATTAAAACACAAGTAAGCAAAGATACCAATCATATGAAATGGAGATAGAAGGTATATCATTGAAGAATGCTTCTCGAGCACCAGCAACTGTCCCTGAGTAAACACTGCAAAAAGGTACCTAATTATTACAGCAACGAACAAAAAATGCCAGATAGAGCAACTGGAGCAGCTATAGTGGAAAGAAATGCCTTAGTTAATTTTGAATGGATTCATATCAAATTTATGGAAAGCAAGCATTTTATAATTATCTCTTCATAGCTTAGAAAGGCGAAGCCTATGTGTTTTCACAGGGTCTCTCCAATATTTTCATCCATTGCTAGCACATCCATGTTTCCAAGATCACCATAGAATAGTTGTACGTTGAAACTTGTTCTTTAAGAGAATCCTATATTTTCCATGGAACAGTAGTATTGGCATTTAATTATAATATATACTGATCTTCAGATTAGTTTTGATCATGACTTGCATACTCTTAGCAGTGGAAGAGACCATAGTTTGAGTATTGCAATATTTTAGATTAAAAAGAGACAAGAAGCTGCATACACGTGATAACCATAGTTGCTACCCATGTTTATGCCACTGAGTACCTGAGCATCAAATTGAACACATATTAGCAACTAGCTCACTATGTGGCATAATGATAGTAGATTGTAATATGAATCTTGAAGAATTGGGAATTAGAGTAGAAGAGAAGAAGATTAGAGGGTTGAAGAAGAAGAATTAGAGAGATTAGAGAGAAGAAGACATAAAGAGATAGAGAACAGAGAGAACATATTATCATTCCATCATCATGAAATCTTATTACAATAGGGAATGGACTCCTATTTATAAGCAAACTTGACTTAATGATCAAGCCAAGGCTAAAATTAACCAACTAAGTTTTAACTAATTCTAACAGCTAGCTCTAACTAACTGACATTAACTAACTTTTAATTCTTTAACTCTATTACATTTATATATCACATAACTTTTAGTCAAGTAGGTCATATACATGCAGATTGTTTTCATAGCGTAGAATTCCATAAATGCGTGACAGAATCCAATATCATAAGTATTGTAAGCTCTGCCAAGATGACAAAAGAAGAGAACAACAGTCCACGCAATTAACGTCATACTTTTCACAACCAAAATTATAATTTACATCCAAGGTACCAGATCAGCTACTGTAGGAAACAGTGCTTTGGAAATTCCCAGAGAGGCACAATCAGCCGGAGTCCCTACAAAAATATGTTAATATTGAAATTTTGCGATAAAAAATTATATATCATGTATATATCTTAACATACTCATGAAGCAAATGTCAAGTATTCAAACAATAATGGAATGGATGTTTTTTAATGCTGGAAATTGGAAAATTCTCCCAGCCTTTCTAAAAGGAACAAAAAAAAATTATAAATGCATTTGAAAAAGGAAAACTATCAACAACTAAAGGCACGTGGATTTGATTTGAAATGAAATGAATAGGAGGAAGAAGGCTATAGATAGACAATTTATGGAAAAATAATTTGTCAATGAACCAAACAAGCACTTCCCTTTTACAAGTAATATAGAATAGAGAATTTGGTGTGTCAAATTTCTAATGTCAAATACTTAAACTTTTTATAGCAAAGATTACAGTCTATACAAATAAACCAGAGGCAAACATTGAAAGTTTTTACATCATATGAAGGCCACCGTTTCAATTATCTCCCGCTGGAAAAATCATCATTCAGATGAGGCTATTTTAACACTTAAAAAAAAAATGTCTGAGCACATTTTCCTGGTGTCTAAAATGAGCGATTCTTCATATGAAAAAGCACGGGGTAACATAGATGAACTAAAAGCAAAACTGACCAGAAACTGCATACGCTGAGGCTCCATCAATGTTTACTGGCTTGGCTTCTATAGGGTGAAGCCACGTAATACTGTGACTGACAGCCGACCTCTCCCTGAAATTGATTTAATCAAAACAAATAGAACAACAATAGTACAGTAATCCCATAAAATTCATGTTAACGTCAGAGCGGCTACCTGATGCTCAAGCTTAAAAAAATAACGCAAACAACAATCAAACAAAAACATAGCTAAACAGTTAAGCAATTTCAAGTGAATAAGTCAACCAAACTCGCAGGCTCCCTGAAAAGGTTCGTGTGATAACTTGGTTGTTGCTTACTACCGACAGAGACTAAGCACGGGACAGTATTCTTTGCTCAAACTTCTCAGTCGAAACAACCTTGTCATCAATAACTTGAAAAACCAAATCACTAGCCCCGATACTCATGTAAATAAGAAAATTAAGATAATCGAGTACTTAGACTGATTGTGCAAGTTTATCAACAAGCAAGAGGGAGAGGATCGGGGTACCTATCAGGGGCGCAGACTTGAACGTTAAAACGATTAGCGGAGACAAGAACCTGAACCAAAGCTCTCAAACCAGGTGCATCAATTCCGTCATCGTTAGTTATCAGAATCGTGGGTCGTTCACCGTCTTCCATTGCTCTTACCTCGGGATTTGGTTCAGAGTGAAACAAATGATTTTCATGGAAATTTGAGTGCGCGTCCTGGAAAATAACGCTACTCCACCCCTGAAAATATCAATTAATAAATATATTTTATTCTTTTTATAAAATATTTATTAGTTTCTAAAGAGTATTAATTATCTTTTTATACATATTCATAATTAATAAGGATTATGGGTAAGATTAGTAACAATATAATATTAAAGTTTAGTATAATTAGTAGGAATAATATTAAAAATTATTTAAATTTTTAGAATAATTTTATTGATATTAACTATTTTTATTGATATGTGAAAATTATTAATTGATGATTTATAATAAAAACTAAAGGAGAGAGTACTAATTAGGGGCAGCCAGGAAATTCTAAGGTGAAAAAGGAAAAAAAATAAAACCTGAAAATGTCTCCTCTCTTAGCAGTGGACTTTAGTAATTTTTTTTTAATAATATGAATTTTCTTTTTTTTAAAGAGGTTAAACAACAAATACTGATTTAGTCTTATGTATAAGCTATTTTAATATATTTCACACAAACTAAACAACCTAAAATTTTATTAACTCTATCATCAAATTCAATAACTTTTAAATTTTATCTCTATTTAATTTTTTTTTATGAATATCTCTATTTAATATTTAATAATACATCATAAGGTACGGAAAGAAAGTTCGTAAATAATAAATAAAATATAAAACTACATATTCATTTAAGAATCTCTACTTTATGAATGGAAGAAGAGTATTGTTTAACATCAATCAATGTCAAAGCCTAAAAGGTCGTTGGCAACTGTGGGTCAATGGGGGAAAAACTAAACTCCTTTTACTTACTAGGATGAAAAATCAGTGAAAAGTTCTATTATTAAAATTTTATTGACTAAAAAGAGCGGTGTATTTTTGTTTGGGTCAAATAAAGAGTGATTTATTTTAAGATTAAGATAAAAAAAATTCATGTGGTTTCACCAAAAGAACGAATAATAATAAGTGTTTAGATATATAAGTGACTTCTAGTGTTAAGGTAAAAGACGTTGACTGTAAAGTTTGATAGTTTGACTAAAAATGATGATGTTAACGATGATGTGGAATTTGTAGAGGGTATTTGTAACCTTAAATTGCTGACTAAGAAAGCCCATTAATATTAGGCGACTGAAATTAGGAAAAAAATGACGAACACTTAAAAGGCAAGCATGAGACGGAAGGGATGAATCTGTGAGGTCAGAGAAGTAGTAGCATCGAGGTGATGTTTGGCTTCGACCTAGGTCTCTTCCTCTTCTAGCTATAGTTAATGCCTCCAGACTTGGCTTGAAAATCAGAAGATTTGTGGCTGGATATGAACCCAAAATCAAAGAATATACGGCTGTGACAAGTTCATAAATAGAGGGGTCACATGAGATTGTGGAAGGAGCTCACCGGAATAATGGAGTTTCGATGGTAAAAAAGAAGTTGACAATGGTGGAAACTAAGAATGGAGGAGGAATGTTGATGGTGATTCAGAGTAAACTTAACAATACAAGTTATTAGAATAAGAGGTATAGACAGGAAGGGTTTGTCGGTGGTGAAGGTGAATATCTAATTCTCTCTCCCTTTTCTACTCAAAATTGTCTCCACCGGTTCAACTTCAAACCGTATCTCTCTCTAGAATTGACGTTGGCAGTAGTAATCGTGTGGTGGAGAAATGAATGATGGAGGTCGACAAAGGTCTGATTCAAGCTCTTTCACGGCATCCTCTGCTTCGGTTGAATTCGACAGTAGCGCGGAGAGGAACAAAAACGAATGACCATGGGTGTGGTGAGACCGGAGGAGGAATAACAGTGGTGTTGAGATGTGTCTTCCTCCTCCTTCGATCGCCTCTCTCTCTCTTCCTTGTCCAAAGCTCAAGCTCTCAGTTAGCGACGCCCGATCTCTGCTTCTCCCAATCTGAGTTTTCTTGGGAAGATGAGTAATGAAGAAGATGGAGATCGTACACGTGTTCACCAATTTTAGTCAAACTGTCCAACCTCACAATCAATGTCTTTTACATTGACAGAATATATGACTTTTGCTTATGTAACCTCACAGTCTCTTTTGTATGTAAAAAACATGTTTGGTGTTGGATATATTTTTTAGTAAACCACATGTATATTTTTATATATTAATCCTTCATTTTAATACGAAGAAGTTATGATACTATGTTTTCACACTCAGAAGCTTTTTACCCATTTTTCCTATAAACTTTTAGATGAAAAACCACATAAAATCTCTAACTAGATTCAATAATATTGGGATTTTACAAAACTTTTTGGTTTGTTTAAAATATAATGTACAAAATTCTAATGGAACAAATTTATTAATCTGGGAATTTTACAAAACTTTGTGATGTGTTTGAAAGATAATATTGAATATTTTAACGGAACAAAATTATTATATAAAATAATTTTGCGTTTGAATAAGTTGATGTTCATTAAGTATAAGATAAACTAAAAAATCGTGCACTTCAACGGCAATTGTTCAAGTAGTTGCTCATGCATACGATCTGTCCTCTAGAATATTTGATTATTCTTGTTTGTCATACATTGCTTTTGTTTTGTTTATTTGACTAGACTTGTTTATCATACATTCAATCCATCCTTTTCTCCCCTTTTTTGTCGAGTTTGTGAGTTCTCTGCAAACTTTTCTTGGGTTAAAGTCTAAATTTATCACGGAATTTTGCGAATGGAGCGTTCAACACCCGGAAGTATTCGTGGTACCAAATTTACCCCAGAAGTATTAAAATGGTACCAAATATACCCAAAACCGACGTGGCAAACGGATGTTTGACGTTTCGTCCCTTTTTAATACTTCCCGGGTAATTTTAGTACCATTTTAATACTTCCGGGGTAAATTTGGTACCATTAACAGACCCATCAAACGGATGCAAAAAACATAGCTCACAAACAACCCTCTGTTTTAGTTTCAGCTTTGCTTTCGGAGTCATTTTCAACGCCTAACAAATGGCACAGAGACGAGAGAGAGACCCCTTTAAATAGAAGTTCATTAGTCAGATAAAACACAATGGTCCAGACGCATAAATTTTCAAATAAAGAGCATAAGGCTCGAGAAGTATGGCTCATCGCAAATCAACTGCTCTTGCACGTTTGGTTGGTTTGTGTTTCACTGTGATCTCCGCTGATTTGGTTACTGATACGCGATTTGCTCTGCTTCACATAATGGCACTGAATCTGCTTGACATAATGGCGTTGGATTTGTTTACGTAAAGCTGTTGGGTCAAAATGAGAGAGAGTGAGGATGACAGAAGATCAGTAAGTATATGAATTGGATATATGGGCTGAGAAGAATGGTACTGGGATCCAAAGAAAATGAAGCTTGCTAAAACACAAAAACAAAAAAAACAAAAATATGACGTGTCTATATGATGTGGCAAAAATCCAGGGTAAATTTGGTACCCAAAAAAAACTTCCGGGTGTTGGACGTTCCTTTCAAAAAAACTTCCATGACAAATTTGGACTTTAACAAAAAATAAAAACATTTCCGACGTGGCCAACGGACGTTTGACGTTCCATCAGTCTTGGGTATATTTGGTCCCTTTTGAAAACTTCCAGAGTAATTTTGGTACCATTTTAATACTTCCGGGGTAAATTTGGTACCACGAATACTTCTGGGTGCTGAACATTCCATTTGCACAACTTCCATGACAAATTTGATATTTAACCCAACTTTTCTTTGACCATGCAATTGCGACATTTTTATAAAATGGCATAAGATAAAAAGGTCCTCCTTCGATCATAAATATAGAACATAATTAACTTTTTCCTTATGAGGTTGAAAAAACTAAATAAATTACTTCATCGTAATATATGTTATGTATCAGTGGATTATATATTTATTTATAAATCACATGAGTTAGTTTAAAGAAAAATGATAAATATAAAAACTGCAAAATAATTTATTTAGTTTCACTTGATCTTTAAAAAATGAGTTAACTATATCTTATATTTACCATCGGACGCAGTATTATAATTAATATGATGAGATATTTAGTACTCTCTTGGTCCTTATATAAGGCACCAACTACTATTTCTCAAAGACCAAGAAATAGAAGTTAAGTCATTAAATTAGTCCAAAATTAATAAATGTTTCCAATTTTACCCTTACTTTAATGATATAAATTTAAATAAGTAATTAAAAATGAGGGTATAATAGGACAATAGTAATAAATGAGTTAATTAAAAGCAATTTCAACCTTATAATAAATACAAAAAATTATTGATAGTTGGTGTTTTATAATAATAATTAGAAAGAGTAGTATTTAATATTTATAAATATATTTTAGGTCATGAATAGAAGTGGGCCTGAACAACTCCCGCCGAACAAATTAAGTGCAGGCCTCCTTCTCCGGTGGTCTGTCCACAGTATGGGCTCTACGTGCACTTATTCCCTGGAGATATTACCAAGCACAAATTCAATGACGGGTCATTTTTTAAAAAATAATCATATATATTATGTTCAAACAAGACAATAATAGTAGAATAAAAAAAGAAACATTGTCTCTTATAAAAAGATTAGGCATGTTGATTCCCTGTCTCGTTGACAGAATTCTGCAATTTCTTGACAATAATAATTCAAATCACACACACACACACACACAAGCAGTAATTACAAGTTTTAAGCTGTTTGAATATTAGATTTAATTTATTATAATTTTCTATATTTAAAATGAACTTAATCGTGTTCAAAATTTATGTGTTTCTTTAAAACTTTCCTCAATTATTTGTTTAAAATTAGGAGTAACATAGATTGTAATGTGAATTGAAAGCTGTGAGGGCGTAGTTCCTCGTTATTCGATCAGCTGTGAAGTTTGTCTGTTAGTGTTATGAGATTAATTAAGAATATCATGTGTTTGGTGTCTGATTATGTTGAGTGATCCCCATGAGACAGCTCCAGACGCATTGCCACGTGTTTAGATCAGAGGCTGCCTCAGACCTTATCCAACAAAACAAATCTTAAATATATCATTCATTAATTAATTGGTTCCGTTTCTATCAAACATAAATCAGTGTCCATTTTTAAGAGATGTATTCTAAATGTATATCTTAATTAGTTAAATTAGAGAATTCATGAAATTACTTAAAAATGTGTATAATATTAAAATGTTTGAGTCGAGAAACTTATAATAATCAAACTTGTGATTGTGTTTGTAGTATAATGGTGGTTGGTGCTTTATAATAAAGACCAGAGAGAGTATAAGAGTAATTAATGATACGTGTGGGTATCAAGATCCTTGACGAGGCTCTCGTAGTTTTCTAGCCAGGTTCATATTTTGTCCCGACCTCGTACCACACATATTATATACTAAACCTAGCCATGTTCGGATCTCTGACATTAATTTGCCGTGCCTATCTTAGGATTATCGATCTATTTCAGAGCTTGGACGATACATAAACTTTTGTCGGACGAAACCCACGTTAGTAAATCCAGAAAACCCACGGGTTGTTCAATTGTTTAAGATCTACAATTCTACTTAACTACATACATGTTCAACTAGGGTTGTTTGCTTGTGGAGTTGTGTTTCTTAGGGTCCTAAGTATTATGCATTATTACATTTGTTAACAAAGGTAAGAAAAATTTCACCCGCACTTAAGACGTGTACAAGAGTGAACCCGTAAATTGGATAACTTCAATATATTTTTTTTGTTACATTAAGAAAATATACGGATATGATGATGAGTTTTATTGTTAATAGTTTATCGATCAATAATACATAAATAATAGAGTTAATGTCTCAAAAAATAAATAACAGGGTTATGATATAATTTTTCTTGTAAGTTAATGTGGTTTTAAAAATTTCAAAACATAGTAGTGTTATCTTACCATTAAAAGATAATATTAATTATTTTAAAAATTGACTTCAACCATTCACATTTTTAATAGTTTTTAACTATATTAGTACTTTGTTTTAACATTTCCAATGTAACCTTGAACCCAAGAAATATTTCAAGGTTATATTGTTCTTGAGTGAAATCTTTAAAACCAAATTTAAACCCTAAACCTGAATACTATTTCCTTCAGTTATAAATATAAGACATGGTTAAAAAATTTAATTCAATTACTTTAAAATATATTTATCATTATTCTTCAAATTATTTTACTTAATTTATAAACTGATATATAATCTAAAAATACATAACATATTATATAATTCAATAACTTATTTAGATTCCTTAATCTCTCATAAAAAAATCAACTTTGTATTATATTTAGACTCTTATATGATACAACAATGTCCTATATTTAGGTTTAAGTTGCATCCAACATCTATTGATAACATATTTTTTATGCATCAAACACCCCCAAAGTATTTTTTTCAGTATTACATAATAACCTTAAGGTAGGGTAGCCATTGGTATTGATAAAATACATACTTCAAAAGTATAACTAACTGCACCTAAAATTATTTTAATCAGGATATCAAATATCACTGAAAATATTTTGGACTCTATTACATGCAACACAGCTCTATAATTTATTATGATTTATAAATTGTAGAATAGCAATAGAAAGCGTAGATACATCATATTTGAAGTGCGGATGAATGATTAGAGCATGCTGAAAACCAACAATCGAGATGAGTATATACTCCCTCCGGTCCTAATTATAAGACAATATTTATGAGTTAATTTTGGTCCTAATTATAGGTTAAGTTTTAAATTTTTGTCAACTTCTTCTTAAAATACCTTTATTTTATTCTCCCAAATGCATTTGGTTTTTGATGAGTAAATGTATGTAGGTGTGAAGACTCTTTTTGTCAGTAAAACTTTTAAATTATTGGATTTTAATTTATTTATCAATCAAATCAGCTGACATTAATTTTGCATGTATGTGTGTGTCTATATACACACAAATATATAAATGTATGTATGTACACAAACACATACATTTGTGTGTGGGTCTATGAACACACACACACACACACATATATAGACACATTGATATATATATGTGTGTGTAGACCCACACACATATGCATAGATATATGAGTGTCTGTGTGTCTATACACACACAGATATATAAATGTATATATGTACAACACACAGTGTGTGGATAAATATATACATATATTATATATATGTATGTATGTATAAACATACACACATATATATGTGTGTGTGTGTCTGTGGGGGTGTATGTTGTGTAGATATATGTATATATGTGTGTGTGTGTGGTAAGACCATCATTTCAATTTTAAAAAACATGAAAAGGAAAATTCTAGGTCGGAAAAGTATGTTGCAGGTGTTATTGATTTACTTTTATTAGTATCATTTAAAATTGATATAAGGACATTTTAGGAAAATAAATAAAATTAACTAATTAAACTCCTCTTCTTAATTTTTTTAAAACCAATTAAATATATTCTATAATTAAAACGAGAGGGAGTGTATGGAAAAAGAAACAGCGGGGTGTAAATGTGAGGCTCACAAAAGGACGTTTGGAGAGAAAATAAAGTAAGTGCGTACGTGTTATGACTTATGAGAATCCTCGTATATATAAAGATATGGTTCAATGCACCTAAACGCCCACTAAAGTAACGCACCAACTTTCATCATCATAAAATCTCTAATAATCCTCCCAACCTCCACTTCATACCTACTCCCTAGCTAGCTAGTCTTTTCCTTTTCATTCCTCTTCCATCATTCTCATTTTTTTCCTCACCGTGCTTCCTCATTATTATTGAATCCGATATCACTCCCATTCGTATAAAACCCAAAATTTAAAATAAATTATAGTTTTTTACAAATAATAAATAATAGGGGTTTTTTTTTTATATTTCACGTAATAAAAAAAGTATGTGGCTAGGATATCATAATAAGTCGACCTGACTGTTTTTTCAAAGAAAACGCATGCACGTGGCATTATTAAAATCATAATGAAGCAAAACAAGAGCCCGAGAGTTTTTGGGATGAGGATTCTCTCATGATCAATTTTCTTCTTATTTCTCACATTTTCATCCTGATTATTAAAGTCTTGATTTAAAGATTCAAAGAAAATTTTAAAAAATTGGTTAAAGGCCAAAATGAGCTGATGATGAGAGATAGGCAGAAAAGTAATAATGAAAGTATCCAGACTCAAGTTTTTGTCCATGTGAGGTGCATCGATGCAAGAAAAGGACATACCTTTGCTTATTACTCAACACCTCATCACGTTGTCGCACAATCCTGCGATGATCTTCGATCCATCGTCTCTTGGACCCATTTCCTAAATATATGCAGGACCAGAGGATTGATTTGGACGTGGCGTTAAGAGATAAATATTAAAGCACACAAGAGCATAAGGTTGCAGCCTTTGGCCTCATGCGTGAGTGAGTGACTGAGTCTGAGTGGCACCGTCCTTGGCATGATGTTACGACGACCGTCCATACCTTGTTAAGGGCATGTGCTTATTCTATTCATCATCTCCATGACTACCCTTTTTTCACTCCCCACGCGTATTCCCTCCTGGCTCCGGTGAATCTTGTTATTCTTAATATATAACATATTTATCATTTATTACTTTAATTACATGAAAAAAATTTAGTTAAATTAGTTAATATGACATATATTTTTTAAAACACCCTAGTCATCTTTCTTAATTTTCTCTCTTTTTAAATTATTGTTGAAAGAGTAATGATGAATTAAAAAAATATTGACAAATATAAAAGTATATGTCTTGTATTTTATACAATTATCAACTCCACAACTGAGCCTTCTATTAAGATTTGGAGGGGGTGTTTAAACCCACTCTTTTTGTTTTTTTAAACTTAAAAAAATATTGTGCATGTTTTGATTGGTTGTGGAAGCTGTTTTTTCCGATGTAACTTATAGTATACGAGGTAAGTATGAGAAAAGAGTTTTGTTTCAATTTAC
Organism: Acacia confusa; assembly: GCA_037074495.1. Taxonomy (NCBI): domain Eukaryota; kingdom Viridiplantae; phylum Streptophyta; class Magnoliopsida; order Fabales; family Fabaceae; genus Acacia; species Acacia confusa. The sequence continues at coordinate 2,965,683 of CM073505.1, forward strand.
ATGAATACACCTTTTAAATTCAAAGTCAAACATAACTTACAATCGTGAAATTGTCAAAATCAAATAATAATTAGTGGTTTGAAAGTTGAGGGATCAAATGTAGCATTCACCCTCCAATGAAAGTTGCTCCATATAATTAAAGTAGCCTTGATATTTAAGTGAACAAAATTAGTTTACATTGAAAAGTCTCTTTGGGAAGGTGGTGGGGGGCTAAAAAACTTAGGTAGGAAGGGAAAAAGCACGATTAGAGTAAGATGAGATGTTTGAATTGTCATTTTTTTGAATAGGTTTTTAGGCCAAAAGCTTCTTTCAAAATCAAGTTATTAAAACTTCCTTTTCATAATGTATATAAGCTTTTACTACTGTCAATCTAAATATAAATCATATTTACAATATGACTTTTATTCTATCTTAAATTTGTCAAAATCATATTTAAAAAAAATCACTTCTACTCCTACTAATCCAAATGGGCCCAAAGAGAGGCAAAATGGGAACTAACAAGTTGATCCAACCTCACTTGCATCTCTATAATCACCACTCTTCTTCTAGCGGTGGTCCTAACTCCAGATTTAGTTGGCTGCCTATCACTCAAACAGAGAGGAAAAGACGAAAGAGGGCAACGTATGCTAGTTTCATGAAATTTTCGTGAAGCAAAAGGCAAGGTTGGGCAAAAATCCATTGGCACCCCAAAATTCCATCTTGCGCCTAATACCACATAATATATTTGTTCAAACATTAATAAAACCAAAAAGCCTACAGAGTTGGTCCATACATGACTTGGGGGCACTTTTGCCAAAATAATCTTTAAAAAAAAAATTTGTCAAAATGACCCATTGTTCAAATTATTTGCTCAAATAACCTCTTTTGTGACATCACGTCAGATGGTGCCACGACTATCCATGTGTCTTTGCCACATGGGGCGCCACATGTGTGGCGCCAGCTCACATTTAAAAAAAAATAAAAAAAATGTTTTTCTTAAATTTTTTTATATTATTATATAATATATAATATTATTTAATATATATTAAATTATAATATATATATATATATATATATATATATATATATATATATATATCACATTTTAATACATATCACATTCCAAGTCAGGTCAACCAAGTGTTCACGATTTCGAAAATTTTATGAAAAATTCCTTTTAAAATGATGTCTTATTTTTGAAAAAATTTTCTCCAGGGGGCGCTGCCCCTTGACCCCGCCTACTAACTGGCTAGCGGGACCGTCGTAGGGTTTCTGTTGATTGTTTGTATCGCGAGAAATAAAATCATTATATATAATATATCCACATTTAAAAAAATAAAAAATAATGCATATATTATATATCATGATTTTATTTCTCGCGATACGAACAATCAGCCAGAATCCTACGGCGTTCCTGCTAGCCGGCTAGCATGCGGGGTCAAGGGGCAGCGCCCCCCGGAGAAAATTTTTTCAAAAATAAAACATCATTTTAAAAGGAATTGTTCATAAAATTTTTGAAATTGTGAACACTTGGTTGACCTGGCTTAGAATGTGATATGTATTAAAATGTGATATATATATATATATATATATATATATATATATAATATTATATAATATTATATATTATATAATAATATAAAAAAATTTTAAAAAAATATTTTTTTAATTTTTTTTTGAAATGTGGCGCTGCCACATGGGTAGTGGCGTCACGCCAGGTGACGCCACGTGTGGCGTCATCTGACGTGGCGCCACAAAAGAGGTTATTTAGGTAAATAGTTTAAATAGTGGGTTATTTTGACAAATTTTTTTTTTTTAAAGATTATTTTGGCAAAAATGCCTGACTTGGGGAGTTTCATTTTGGTTTTCCAGCTCGTGATGAGATAGAAAGCAGCAAGCTTTCGATAGCGACGGCTGCTTGGTCAGCTTTTGTCTGCCAAGCCCAAGCGTGGTCGAAGATTAGAGGTACAAGAGAAAAACAAGTCATCCCATTGTACGGTAAGTAAAGTAAATCACTGTTTATGAACGTTAGTCTGGACTATGATTTTTTTTTTTAATATTTAAAATAGGATAACAGTATTGTAAATGTTATTGATATTTAAATTGGTGATGAGAGAAATACATTTAAACTGTGAAAAACAGGTCTCAATGATTTTTTGTTTTTAAAAGGGTTAAAGTACAAAAATACACATTCCTCCAGGAGCGCCCAGCACTATAACCTTTTTTTTTAGTGTAAAAGTACCCATGACGTTACGTTTTGGGTGCAAAAATACCACGAGCCGTTAGTTGACTGTTAACTTGGACAGAAATGAACAGTAACTCTGTAAAAATAACGATTTTGCCCCTAGTTTATTTTTTTTAAAAAAAAACACTAAAATAAACCCTTCTCCACCGGTGGGCCTCACCACCGGCCACACCACTGCCGGCCATCTCCAACGATTGACAGCGGCAACGTTTTTTTTTTTTTAAACTAAGGTTTTTATTTGTAGAAAAAACCTTAGTTTAAAAAAAAAAAAAGTTGCCGCCGCCAGTTGCCGGCAACGACCAGCAGCAGGTAGGGCATAGTCTCCGGTGGTGGGGCCCACCGGCCTCCCCTTAGTATTTTTTTTAAAAAAAAAAGTTGTTGCCGCTGATCGCCGGAGGTGGCCGGCAACGGGGAGGGCGTCCGCCTCCGGTGGTGGGGCCCACCAGCCTCTCCTTAGTTTTTTGTAGAAAAAACCTTAGTTTTTAAATTAAAAAAAAAAAAGTTGTTGTCGCCAGTCACTGGAGGTGGCCGTCGGCGGTGGGATGGCCGATGGTGGGGCCCACGGGTGGAGGAGGGTTTATTTTAGTGTTTTTTTAAAAAAAATTAAAAATTAAACTAGAAACAAAATGGTAATTTCAGCTTAAAACTAAAGGCAAAATGATAATTTAATCCGAGTTACTGTTCATTTATGTCCAAGTTAACAGTCAACGTCGGTCTACTAATGGCCCGTGGTATTTTTGCACCCAAAACGTAACATCATGGGTACTTTTACACCAAAAAACAGGTTATGGTGCTGAGCGCTCCTGGGGAAAAAGGTTATGTGTATTTTTTAACCTCAACCCTTTTTAAAATAATAGTTTTTGATCTACAAGCTTATTTATAAAATGCTAACTCAAATATCTTATTTTACTCATAATGTGTTTTTTCCCTTCCTATTATATTTTTTCAGCCTCCATCGCCTTTCCAGTCATTTGAAACTATAGTGCAAGTGAATTTTGCTGGAAAAATCTTAGCCTGCCCGTGAAGATATTTTATTTTAGTTTACTCAAAATATTCTGAAATTTCATTACATTTTCTTGAGTCAAAATGAAATTAAGTTTTTGGGTTAAAAATAATTATACCCTTCCTTAATTTTTTTAGAAAAGCATTTATAAGACATAAATAAACATTTACAAGATAAATAAAAAGAATCAAAAGAAATCAATAAGTTAGAAAAAATATTTTAGTCATTTTAAAAAGGGGAAATTTATAAGAAAATAAATAAATGTACAAAATAAATAAATAGATTTGAAATAACATAGGTGTTAATAACGTTTTAGCCATTTTTTTAAAAAGGAAATTCATAAAATAAATAAACAACATTTAAAAGATAAATAAGACAATTCAAGAAAAAATAAATTAAGGGTTTGGTTATTTTTCACGCATACATTTAATTTAATTTTAATCCAAAAGATGCAATGAAATTTCAGATTTCCAAAGCTGTGGATCAACTGAAATTTTTGGAATAAGATTCTATCAGTATCCTTATTTCTCATTAACTCTCATAGATTCATCTGGGCCATTGATTAGAAAGGAGAGAAAAAAATATTATAATATTTTAAATTGATTTGACAGATATAATTTAGAGATAATAAATAATAATGTGAGAAATCTGACACAAAATTTTTATATTTTTTTTTTGGTAAAATAAAATTTTCATATTTGACTGAACATATTTATGCTTCGTTGCTACTCGTAGTACATTAAATTGTATGTGTTTTTAAGCTTTAAGCAGATTCTCCTTGTGAAATCTTGGCCTACTGCCTAGTTGTCTCTGGGGTAGTTGGCACTTGGCAATTTAACGGTGTCCTTTTGATGGACCTTCCTAAGCACACACACTCTCTCTCTCTCTCTCGCTTTCTTCCCCAGTTTCTCTGTTCTTTCACTTCACGGATAGCCATAAAAGTATAGTTATCATAAGTTCCTCTCGATCCTTCCATTTCCAGGTGCATTGACTGCAACCACTCTCTTCTTCTTTCTTTCTTTCGCGCACACGAGAGGGAGTTTGCTAAAAGCCTTCTGTAGATAAAACTAACTGAGCGAAGAATAACAGAAAAGAATAAAAAAGAGGCATGGATGGTTCTGCAAGTTCTGAGGCAGAGGACCCTGAGTTCGTTGAATTTGATCCGACTGGAAGATATGGAAGAGTATATACTGAATACCCTCTCTTTTACTTATCCTTGCCTCGCTCTTTCTATAATTTTTTGTTACTCCGTTTTGATTCTGGGTTTTTAACTTTGTGTTGGCAGTATAACGAAATTCTTGGCAAAGGGGCTTCGAAGACAGTGTATGAATCATATCCTTAATCCTACTCAGAATCTGTTTTGTTTTGAAGTGAGCTTGTTTGAAGTTTTCATTTTGATTCTTGTTAATTTTTGGGTGTGTTCGTTTTTGCAGTTACAGAGCATTCGATGAGTATGAAGGGAGAGAAGTAGCATGGAATCAAGTGAAGCTCTACGATTTCCTGCAGAATCCTGAAGATCTTGAGAGATTATACTGTGAAATTCATCTTCTCAAGACCTTGAGACACAAAAGCATCATGAAGTTCTATACTTCCTGGGTTGATACTGCTAATAGGCATATTAACTTCGTCACTGAGATGTTCACCTCTGGCACTCTCAGACAGTAAGCCTTTTTCACAACTACCACACACACACACACAGTGTCCTTTTTGGTATTCTTTTACTAACTCTCGATGTTGAATAATTTTTTTTTTTTTTTTTTTTTTTTTTGTCTGAGCAGGTACAGGATGAAACACAAAAAAGTTAACATTAGAGCTGTGAAGCATTGGTGCAGGCAGATTTTGGAAGGGCTCCTCTATCTTCACAGTCATGATCCTCCTGTGATTCACAGAGACCTCAAATGTGACAACATTTTCATCAATGGCAATCAAGGGGAAGTCAAAATAGGTGATCTTGGCCTCGCTGCGATTCTCCGCAAGTCTAACGCTGCAAGTTGCGTTGGTAGGTAGAAGCATTTTCATCAATTACAAATATATTAATTTTGTTATGTTCTCTATCGTCAGGGACTTGCTCTAAACTAGATAGATGGACTCTTTGTTTTTCACGGACTCTTCGATATGGATTTTATTATAAAAATATTTGTATATTGTTTCAAGTGCCACTATGTTATGATGTTATATGCGTATAGGATTCAATTAGTTTAAGACTCTGGTTTTCTATATGTTTCCTTCTTTCTTATTTGAATTCAGGCACACCAGAGTTTATGGCTCCGGAAGTGTATGAAGAGGATTACAATGAATTAGTTGATATATACTCTTTTGGAATGTGTATCTTGGAGATGGTGACATTTGAATATCCTTACAGTGAATGTACCCATCCTGCTCAAATCTACAAGAAAGTTGTCTCTGTAAGAACCAAAATTATATTTCTTTGTTGCTTTAAATACCCTTTTTTTAAGTCCTTTATTCTTATTCATGTATATTCCCTGCAGGGAAAGAAACCAGAGTCTCTCTACAAAGTAAAGGATCCCGAGGTTAGACAATTTGTAGAGAAATGCTTAGCAACCGTGTCCCTTAGGCTTTCTGCAAAAGAACTTCTGAAAAACCCTTTTCTCCAAATCGATGATTACGGGTCTGACATGAGATCACTTTGGTATCAAGGAGATTGCTATGAAGTAACCCCTTTATATAGACAACCTCTTAATGGAGTTCACAGCTGTAACAACTCAATCAATGAGTACACTGATTATCTCAGTGGTTATGGACCAGAATCTGAGCTAACCAGCGAAATTGATCTCTTTGAAAGTGAAGAAGATGATAATTTGGCTGAAGCTGATACTGTAATCAAAGGCAGGAGAAGAGAAGATGATGGCATTTTTCTCAGACTTAGAATAGCAGATAAGGAAGGTTGGTATATTTCCATCTTATTATTGCGTTCTTGAAGTTTTTAAGCCTTTTGATGATTTTATTATCCACTGTTCTAGGTCGAGTTCGAAACATCTACTTCCCATTTGACATAGAGACCGATACAGCATTGAGTGTTGCAAATGAAATGGTGGCTGAGCTGGACATAACTGACCAAGATATAACAAAAATAGCAGACATGATAGATGATGAAATAGCAAACTTGGTCCCAGAGTGGAAAACTGGACCCAGAATTGAGGAAAATCCAGAGTGCACAAGTGGAAGTCTCTGCTTCAATTGTGCTTCTTGTGGCACCTTCTTTGAGCAGGTATCACCAAACAGCCCATCAGCTAAGAAGCTACAATTTCTTCATTGTTCCAGAGATGGCTGCGCAGCCATTCATGGTCGTTTCGAGGAGATCACATACCAAGTTGAGGGGTCTGAAAATTGTACTACAGATGGTCCTCCAGCTGCTTCAAGTCAATCTACTGGTATTCACTTTACTGATATCTGGGCTCAAAGAGATGAGCCAGAACCAAGTTCAGAGGATTTCAGAGATATACATGGTGATAAATCACATGAGGCATCAAACAAATCAAAAGTTGAAGAGGATGAGAGAAGTATTATTATTGGGGATGATCAAAGTAATCCCAACTCAAAAGACACATTTTCTAATCAAGAATTAGAATGTGTTTTCCTGGACTATGAGAATGAAATTAGGCAAGAACTGAGATGGCTTAAAGCAAAGTACCAAATGCAGTTAAGGGAGCTAAGAGACCAGCAATTAGGTGGAACACCAAAACTTGCAAGCACTTCTCCTGATCCTGAAGAATCAGATGAGCAAAGGAAATATGGTGGGATCCCAAAGGTAGCAGTAACAGCTCACTTGAAGTTACGGAACAATAAACCATTATTGAGGCTTTTAACCACCTGGAAGCGATTTTCGGCTGATGCAGAGAAGAAAAAGTTCTCAGCTATGGCTAATATGGTGCAAGATATGGATGAGACTAGTGCAGCTAATAGTCCTGAGCAGATGTTCACAGCTAACGATTTCTATGCTGGATCTTTGCTTCCACACTCGCTTCATAGAGCGACCTCTCTTCCAGTTGATGCTATAGATGCATAGATGCTACTAAATGTTCATACGCTTCTCTGCAAAAGTTGATTCCTTAGCAACTATACCAAAGAAGCTGCCTGTTTGCATTGATTAAGGGAAAATCTAAGGTAATGGAAGATACTGAGAGGAGAATGGATGTAATTTCAACGAGTCTAGGCCCCATTACATGTGAATTTAAGTCAGACATACATCATACAGAGATTAACAAAACCATGTTAGTCTGAGAAAATTTTCCTCTTTGCTGTTCCTTCTCCTAAAAAAGCAGTGCTAACTACTACAGCATTGCACAGATAATGATATTATAATACTGTTGACGAGATGCTTTATTTGATATGTGAAATCAGTATCTGGATTCCTGAGGACATGATTATCTGAAATTGTAGAGAAATTTATGTTGCATTTTAAGGGATTCAACATTTAATCTTCTGGCTTTATTAATTACTTGCATGCTGACTTTCCTATATTGTATTTTCTCTCAAATTTACTCTACAATTTTCATCTTTCGAATTAGCTGTCATACCAGAAATGGAGGGATTACCTTTCACCTAAAAAACAGGAAATTATATTTCTAAGCAATAAAGACTATCTAACCAGAAGCTGAAACCACTTTGCATTTCTTCACTTCCTTCCCGTGTTAAAAAGGGGTACAACTGTAGAAGAATAAGACAAGGTACTCTTTAGTTCTATTTCACCTTTTTGTGCTTAGTTAGGAGGGAAATATCTGTGATATACTTTCCCTGAAGATTGCTCAGCCACAAAAACATGAGCTTTTCATTTCTAAGGAAAGCAAGATGATGCATTTGAGATTACTGATGTGCGGGTCATCCTGAGCAGAATTGAATGGTCCCAGAAACAGTTTTGTGGTCACCTGGATAACTACTGCAGCGCCATGTGATATTGGTGCAGCAACATCCCAGAGAGCCAACTTGCCAGATATTTGTGGGGCATGGTGGGGATTTAAAGATATATATTAGTGGCATGAAAGCTAAGCCGGACTTCATAGGTTGGATCCTATTTAGGGTAAAAGAGTAATTTTACACGTAACTTTTTCCCCTATGAGCACCCAGTACTACGAATTTTTTTCTGGACCAAAACTATACACGACGTTATATTTTGGGAGCAAAAATACCACGAGTCGTTAGTTGACCAAATGTTGACCGTTAACTTAGACAGAATGAACAGTAACACCGCTGAAATTATCATTTTGCCCCAGTTTTAAATATATATATTTTTTTAAAAAAACACTAAAATAAACCCTCCCCTGCCAGTGGACCTTCCCGCTGGCCACACCACTGCTGGCCGCCACCCTCCTTGCCACTGTCGACCGATGACCTCCTCTAGTGGCCTTCCCTTAGTTTTAAATAATTTTTTTTAAAAAAAAAACTAAAATAACCCTCCCTGCCGGTGGGCCCCACCACCGCCGGCAGATGCCCTCCCCATCGCTGGCCGCCGCCGGCGACCCGCGGCCACCTCCGACGGCCTCCCCTTAGTCTTAAATAATTTTTTTTTAAAAAAAAAACTAAAATAACCCCTCCCTTGCCAGTGGGCCCCACCACTGACCACATCACTGCTGGTGGCTACCCTCCCCATCGCCGGCCGCCGCCTCCTCCGGTGGCCTTCCCTTAGTTTTAAATAATTAAAAAGAAAAACTAAAATATACTGACCGCGGGAGGCTGCCGGTGGTGGGGTCCATTGGTGGGGGAGAGGTTATTTTAGTTTTTTTTAAAAAAAAAATTAAAATTAAGGGGAGGCCGTCGGAGGTGGTTGCCGATGGCGTCTGGTGGTGGAGAGGGCGGCGGCCGGCGGTGGTGGGGCCTACTAGCGAGGAGGGTTTATTTTAGTGTTTTTTTTTTAAAAACAAATATTTAAAATTAGGGTTGAATGGTAATTTCAGCGACGTTATTGTTCATTTCATCCAAATTAACAGTCAATGTTTGGTCAATTAACGGCTCGTGGTATTTTTACTCCAAAAACGTAACGTTATATGTAATTTTGGTCCACAAAAAAGGTCGTGGTGTTGGGTGCTCTTGGAAAAAAAGTTTATATATAAAATTGCTGATTTACTTGTCCTATTTATAATCTCAAGCTATCTGTGTCCGTCTCTCTAATTCAAAAAAATAAATAAAAATATTGGGTCTGACAAGACATGGATGAGGGAAGGGATGTTCATTTTGTTGGGTTTTTTTTTTGGAACATACTTCCCTCGTTCAATATACAAGGCATTTCTAGCATATTTCATTCAGATTAATAAAAATTTTAAGCTTCATTAACTATTTCATAGAATTCAATAATTTTCCAACTTTATTACTATCTAATATACATTATTCCAAATGAGAATAAAATCAATACAATAATAAATAAAGGATGAATTGTTCTTTTATATGACAATTTTCTATCTCTACCCCATAAATAGGATTAAATATGTTTAGCCTATGTATATATAGGACTAGATGAGTATACCTAAAGAGGAAAAGGCTGAGCAAGGTTTAGAATTTACAGAACAGGGATATTAAGTCCACCTAGGTTGCAATAATTGAACAGGGATAAGTCCTTACACATGTTTAAATATTTTACTTGTGGTTCATATATAGTCCCATTGTCTTTATTATAAAAAACTAACTTACAATTCTCATAATCAATAAAAATAGTTAAAATTAATAAAATTATCTTAAAATTTAAGTAATTTTCAATATCATCATAACTAATTGCACTAAACTTTAATATTATATTATCATTACTTTCACCCACTACCCCTTTTAATTTTGGGTTTGATGAGAAAAAAAATTAACGTTTTTTGAAAATAAGTAACTACCTTATAAAAAGAGTTAAATACACTTACTATTTTAAAATAAAGACTGGAGGCTGTAACTGCGAGCCGAAAACTTGGCGCAAGTGTACACAAATCATTGACATCTTAAAAATGTTTTTGAAAAATACAAAAAGCAATTAAAGATGGATAAAATAAAATTAGTTTTTTCCTTATTGGCAACAAACCTCGCCAAGCACGGAAAAGCTGGGCCAACACAAAATGTTGTAGTAACCATTTATATGTAGAGAGATCCCTTTTATTTCACACTTTTTGTGAAAGGAGCGAGCCTTCACTCCAGAGATAGACTGTTAAGGGCTTCCCATGTTCAACTTTGGCCCACAAAGCAAATGGAAAAGCAACAAAAAGTCACTGCCCAGATAGCAACCTATCATTACTGTTCACTACGCTGATTTAATTATTGCCAAGCTCTTGTCACTTTCACTCTCTTGCCTTTTACTTCTTGTCCTTTAAATATATGAAATGATTCAGCAACACTTGGCCTAACTTAAAATTTCTTTTTTCTTTGTTTGGTCAAATAACTTAAAATTTCTTAAAACACTGATAAATTTGGATTTACTGACCAAACTAATGCTCACCTTTCTTTTTTAGCATATGAATGAAGTGACAATGAAGTTAAGGAAGCCTCACTTGAATGGGAAAAAAGAATAATAACATTTGAAGCGGTATCAATGAATTTGTGGCTATAAGAGAATGATGGTAAGAGCATGTCTGGTCTACGGTGAGAGCCTTTTTTTTTTTTTTGGCTACAAAAAGTGTAGGTGGAGATAGATATAGATATAGGTAACCTATTAGGTTCAAAGAGCATTTATATAGGTACTTACAGACTATCCACCAACGAGATCCTCACATCGACCAGCATGTATCGAATCTAATTCCTTTTGAAGTGAAGACTAACGCTTTAGCTAACCATGCCGCTCCTCATTAGCAACAATGAGAGTCACTAAAATTACGAAGGTAAGTGTTGATGTGTGTTGATTTCGGTTGGTGATGGAAATCATGCTATTTGATGTCTAGGCGATGGTCTTTTAGGATATCTCGCTATATTTGGGATTTGGTCTTGATCTATCATTTTCACGGGTAAAACTTAGTTTCAAACATTTTCTTCAATCAAAAAACAAGGGGCAGTATGTTTTTTTTCCCCTTTGTATTTTCAATCTCTCCACATGACGCTGTCTTGCCTCTTGATGAATGAATCTTGTTGATATATGATTATAAATCTCACTTCATAGTATTACAAGTGTAATGTGTTTTATAAGTTAAAGAGCTCTCCCTCATAATATGTTTTTTTTTTTTAATTCAACTCTCTCTTTAAATTTATATTTATGACTTTCATATAAAGCCTTATATTCACGGAGAACAGAAGATTTTGACTAGGAGGAGTCTGTTAGAGATTGGGCTTTTCCGTTAAAAGTTTTTTATTTTTACCCACCCTTTAAACTTATGTTCACAACATATCTAGCCATACGTTTCAATAAAAGAAAGTCACCACAAGTATATTACGAACTGTCGGACTAGAGAAAGTACACAAGTATGATCAGCTGGGGAAAAATAAAGGGTGAAGGGTCAAAAATATACACCACTTTTGTCCTAAGGATCGTCCAGCACCACGACTTTTTTTCTAGATCAAAAATGCACACGACGTTATGTTTTAGGGTCAAAAATACCACGGGCCGTTAGTTGACCAACATTGACCGTTAACTTGGACGGAAATGAACAGTAACTCGGGTGAAATTATCATTTTGCCCTTAAATTTAAGCTGAAATTACCATTTTGCTCCTAGTTTTAAATTTTTTCTTTTTAAAAAAAAAACTAAAATAACTCCTTCCCCAGTGGGTCCCACCACTGGCCACACCACCGCTAGCCGCCGCCGGCGACCTCCTCGTAACGTTGGTTAACTAACGGCCTGTGGTATTTTGGACCCTGAAACGTAACGTCGTGTGTATTTTTTATCCAGAAAAAAGGTTGTGGTGCTGGGCGATCCTTAGGACAAAGGTTGTGTGCATTTTTTACCCTTCACTCAAAAATAAACATTATCTTTCATACAAGATTTCTTTTTCTTTTTTAAACAATAATGAAAGATTTATTTCTCATCATATTCATATTCAGAAATGTATTTCTTTTTCCTTTCTCATTATCAATACATCTCTTTCCCACTTCATTAAGGTTATAAAAGGTTTTTTTACCCTTACATACTTCTAAAAGTCTATCACTATGAGCACAGGCTTGTTCACAACAATAGTAATATCAAGAAGCTTTATGGCAGTAAATGGGGTTGACCATATGGAATGTTTCGATATTTTAAAAAAAAAAAAAAAAAAAAAAAAAAAATCAGACAACAGAATTGTCAACATTAATAAAACTTTGTAAGTTACATGCGTGCGGAGATTCCAATGACGGGATGCATGTCCCGCCTGGCTTCAGATTGCAAGCGGATAACCTTGTCAGTCATCTTGGGCCACGACGAGTTTAAGGATGGGAGAATTACGCTAAGGTTCTAAGGACAAAAAATATTTATAAAGAGGTCCCGTATCAGATTCCCTTTACACATAGGTCCCAGGGACTTAAGTGTAATTAAATCAAAGTGTAAAATGACCAATATGCCCAAAGTTTGAAACGCCCAACACCTCCATTCTCCTTCTTCGTTCTCGTCTCTCTCTCTCCTCCCTCCCTTCTTCTTCGCAACATAAATGCCCCTATAAGAACCATACTTTGAAGAATCACTTCTCAACCCACGAAGAAGCAACGTCCAGCACCTCCGAAAAAACGAGATGAAAAAATGGGTGGCGAAAAAACGATCGGGAAATATCGCAAGTATTGGAAATTTGAAGCATTCGCAACTCAAAACAAGAAAGAAAACAGATAGTTTGTGAATCCCCAATAATATGGAAGAACATTTAAAATTTGAGAAATGAAAAAATTCCTGTTTTTGAAAATTTGTTGTAGATATATGCTTTTTCAGTTGTAAATAGGGTATTTGTTGTTGTAAATATAGCATTTGTTGTTGAAAATAGCCTCTGGACTTGAGAAATGAAAAAAATCATGGTTTTACAGGTTTACTCGAGCACAAAGATGAATTGCCACACCTTTACTCGAGTACAGATATATTGACAACACAAAATGCCATATTTACAAAGTGAAAATGCCATATTTAACAACAAAATTTATCACGATAGGAAAAACCTTATTAACAACACGAAAAGCTATACTAACAACTCGAAATGCTATTTTTAACAACAAAAGTTTGTAACACGGACACATTTTGAAACTTGTGTTTTTTGATGGCCCTCAAGATGACATAGGGGTTGAAGAACAAGAAAAGCCAAATTAACAAGTGAAAATGTCATTTTAACAACAACAATTTTTACAACAGGAAAAGCTGTATTAACAACAGGAAAAACCATATTAACAACTCCAAATGCTATTTACAAGTCAACATGCCAGAATTTACAACTCATAATGTCATATTTACAAGTGAACATGCCATAATTTACATGTCAAAATGTCATCATCTACAAGGACAAGAGCGATCGTTGACAACTCTACATGCCATATTTACAAGTCAAATTGCGATCATTTACAACTCCATATGCTATATTTACAAGTAAACATGTTATAATTACAACTAAAAATGCTATATTTACTTCTAAAACTTCCACAACTCTAACAAATGTTGTGCTAAATCCAGACCCCACATTTACAACTTGAGATGCCATATTTACAACGTAAAATGCCATATTTACAACGATAACGTTGAGTTGTCAATATGGCATTATGAGTTGTAACTTCTGGCATTTTGACTTGTAAATATGGCATGTGAAGTTGTCAACGATCGCTTTTGTCCTTGTAGATGATGACATTTTGACATGTAAATTATGGCATGTTTACTTGTAAATATGGCATTATGAGTTGTAAATTATGGCATGTTGACTTGTAAACATCCCAGTTGGTGGTTACTCGAGTATGCCATATTCTTACTCGAATACATATGGTGATTGTGCTATGGTTACAACTAAACATGCCATCATTTACAACTCCAAATGTTAAAAATAGCATTTGGAGTTGTTAATACGATTTTTCCTGTCGTGATAAATATTGTTGTTAAAAATAGCATTTGGAGTTGTTAATACGACTTTTCCTGTTATAAAAATTGTTGTTGTTAAAATGGCATTTTCACTTATTAATTTGGCTTTTATTGTTATTCAACCCCTATGTCATCTTGAGGGCCATCAAAAAACACAAGTTTCAAAATGTGTCCGTGTTACAAACTTTTGTTGTTAAAAATAGCATTTCGAGTTGTTAGTATAGCTTTTCGTGTTGTTAATAAGGTTTTTCCTATCGTGATAAATTTTGTTGTTAAATATGGCATTTTCACTTTGTAAATATGGCATTTTGTGTTGTCAATATATCTGTACTCGAGTAAAGGTGTGGCAATTCATCTTTGTGCTCGAGTAAACCTGTAAAACCATGATTTTTTTCATTTCTCAAGTCCAGAGGCTATTTTCAACAACAAATGCTATATTTACAACAACAAATACCCTATTTACAACTGAAAAAGCATATATCTACAACAAATTTTCAAAAACAGGAATTTTTTCATTTCTCAAATTTTAAATGTTCTTCCATATTATTGGGGATTCACAAACTATCTGTTTTCTTTCTTGTTTTGAGTTGTGAATGCTTCAAATTTCCAATACTTGCGATATTTCTCGATCGTTTTTTCGCCACCCATTTTTTTATCTCGTTTTTTCGCCACCCATTTTTTCATTTCGTTTTTTCGGAAGTGCTGGATGTTGCTTCTTCGTGGGTTAAGAAGTGATTCTTCAAAGTATGGTTCTTGTAGAGGCATTTATGTTGCGAAGAAAAAGGGAGGGAAGAGAGAGAGAGAGAGACGAGAACGAAGAAGGAGAATGGAGGTGTTGGGCATTTCAAACTTTGGGCATATTGGTCATTTTACACTTTGATTTAATTACACTTAAGTCCCAGGAACCTTTTTGGGACCTATGTATAAAGGGAATCTGGTGCGGGACCTTTTTGTAAATATTTTTTGTCCTTGGGACCTTAGTGTAATTCTCCCTTTAAGGATTTACGCATCCCGCACACATGATATCTAAAAATTAAAATCATCATATAATTTACAAATAAAAAATTAGGATGGTACAATTTAAATTATATATACTTTACGTTGATGTTCATCTTGATTTGAATTAAATTTTTATTTCATTAATAATTTTCTTTTGCCAATTATTTGATTAATGACTAGTCGTACTCAAGATATTTCACTTGTTTCTCTCCTATATCTATTTAAAATTAAATATTAAAATGTTGACCTTGTTGCATTTTAGGTTTTGATATTAACAAAAAATTAAGAAATTAATAATACTCCTCTTATAGTTAATATAAGATATATTTATTTAATTTTTGGAATTCAATGAAGACAAATCAATTACTTAATTATAACTAAAACAGAATGATGTCTCTAAAAATATTCACAACATTTTATTATATATTGGGAAATTGATAGGAAAAGAACCTTAAAATTGTTAAATTCTAAATTAGATTTGTTACTAAAAACTAATAAAGTAATAATAAGACTTGATAAACTATGCATAACTTACTTTATGAGAAATACCAGATTTAGGATTTTACTATTTGAAAGCTCTTTTTCCTTCATTCTCCCTTTATATATATTAGTTTATAATCTACACAGATTAGTTTGAAAAATAAATGAATATAAGAGATAAAATAAAAAATATCTTACATTTAAAATTATGGAAAATTAAAATAAAGGACTTAGAGAAAATGATATTTATTACAAATGACCATAAAGGTTCTAATTACTTAGAAAGACGGGACATAATAATGTAACTTTAAAATGACTAAACTACTATTAATCAAACATCCTGTGTTATTTCTTATATTCATAATTAAAAGATAACTAAAATAAAACCAAAACCGCCCATCATGATATGATCATGTTTTTAAAATTTTCAACATATTATTTAATTAACAAAGTCGAACTCATATTTTCTTAATTTTTATTTTTCACTAAATTATATGATCAAGTTGCCTGATTTATATTATCAATTTTGACAGTAACAACTAAACTTATTTCATACTTTTCAAGATAGAATAGGATAATTATATTTTTTGATTTTATTAACATTACTTGAAATTTTTAACCCACATAAATTGCTTCTAAAATAAAATCACATCATATAAACTTGGGTTAAAGTGCAAGAAATACATATGTGGTTTTCTTAAAAGTGTACCCAACATCAAGTTTTTTTTTTTTTTGGTGCAAAAGTGACTATGTGGTTATAAAAGTGGAGCAAAAATACCCATTGACTATTAGTTGACCATTAGTTTGATTTTTTTTTTTGTATTTTTAAGGTTGATATGAACGATAACTCAACTAGATTTTAATTTAGCTGGCAATAGAGAACTGGAGAAAATTACAGATTAGAGCTCAAATAGTTTTGAAAATTATAAAAAGGTGGCAATAGCGACAAGAAGGCGAAGATGGGCGGTTCGATAAGTAAGATTGAGATTGAGAGAGAAAAGAGGAATTGAAGAGAGAGAAGGGATGAACTGTAATTTTCAAATTATCTATGTCATTTTCTTTAATTTTCTCCAGTTTTGTATTGCTAGCTGAAATGAAATTTATTTAAGTCATTGTCTATGTCAGCCTTAAAAATAAAAAAAATGACAAACTAACGATTAATGAGTATTTTTGCTCCACTTTTGTAATCATATAGTCACTTTTACACTCAAAAAATGCTCTTGGTGTTGGGTGTACTATTGAGAAAATCATATGTGTATTTTTACGTCAGAACTCTATAAACTTTATGGGTTAAACATATATGATAAATTATAAAAGACTTTGACTTTTATTAAAATTATATAATTTCATTTTTAATTAAAATTATAATTTTTAAAAATTGAAAAATATGATTTTTTTTTTCATAAATATCTATTCAAGTTGTGAAAAATGAAAAAATTATTGTTTAATTTAATGAAACTTAGAATTTTGTATTAGTCTTAAAAATGGAATGAGGAAGAGAATGCAGAAAATTTTGCTACAGTATTTTAGTACTTTTAATTTTATATATAATTTTTCTAAATATATTTTCTTCTAGGTTATGTATTCTAATTTCCCCTGAATTAAAGTTGACCCCAAACTGTGTATCAAAAAAAAAAAAAAGTTGACCCCAAACTAGGTGTTTAATTTTGCAGAGGTGCGGTATTAGTTGAATTAATACTATCTCCAGTCTTAGATGTGATTTTTAGTGTAATTTTACGTTATAAATTATGGCATATATTTAGGATATGAGGAGTGTATAAAAAATTAAACTGAATGTTTCTGCAAAATTATCATGGGCATCGAAAATCGATAATCATCGTAATTTTTGTTGGATGCGGTCAAGCCCAGTGCCAGTTCATGTCATTTATCGAACTGTTCAAAGTTCAATGTTTAATTTTGGAATTACAGACGAAGAACAATGGGTCGCTATTTATTTATTTATTATATTTTTATACAGAGGCTCCTGCAAAGTCCGGGCACGAATAGTCAAAATTCTCCAAACTTCTCTCTCCTCTCATATGGCTCGCGTCGCATGGCTCTCCGATCAAATTCCGCCCGCTGGGGATTCGCATCGCTGATCTGCCTTCTTGGACAGTTAATCCACTGCAGGGAAAATCGCTGAATTTTCCGACGAGGTAAGACTCTTAAAAATCCTTTCTTTGTCTTTTCGGTCTAAATTGGAAATTTTTGCCAAGGAGAAATCTTTCTGCCTATAGGGTGGATAGAAGCCAAATTCATCCGGTAATGTGGCCTTACTTAGAATTTCTGAGTTGGATCGTTTTTGTTTGCCTTGATTTGTCGAATTTTATGGGGATTAAACTGTGGTTTCGAAGATTTGAGAGGGTTTTTTGGTTTGGCTGTTTCATGTAGATGGGACCTGGGGTGGGATCAGCTGGCCCATCTGAGGTTGTGCTCAAGAGCAGGAACTCATCGGGTTGTTTAATTGTTAGAAAGAAAGGAGATGCGTTGCCTGGTGGGGTTGGTTCATCAAGCTCTCAGAAGCTGCAGGATAAAAAATTGGCCAAGAGACATAGTGTGGCCTCTAGTGATTCAGGATCAAGCGACGAATCGTTGATGCCTCCAAGCAGAAGGATGGATCCTGATACTGTTCGCGCCAGCAATGGTTTGACTGGCTACCAGCAGGGTATGGTTGCTGGGAGTGAATTTGGAAGAAAGAGGGGTACATTGTCACTAGCAAGGTTTAACAAGGACCTCCTGGTCAATAAGAATGGTTTTGAGGAAAGGGAAATAAAACGGAATAAATTGGATGCATTTGATTCTGATGACTATGAGGGTGTTCATGTTGAAAAGTCACGAAGGCATTTCGATGGTCATGGAGTTGGTTTTGGTGGAGGAAGGTATATGGGATCAATGCATGCAGGTAGAAGTGGCATTCAAAAGGAATTTGATCCAGGTTCGAGCAGACCAATTCTTGGAAAAAGGAATAACTCTTATTATGACAGGGCTGGTGGCTTGTATATGGGAAATGATCTAGATCGTAGCAGGTTTAAGATGGATAGGGATGGATCTCAACTTCCACTACCTTTGTTGCGAGAGAAGTTTGCTGGCAATGGAGATGAATTCATTAGGATACAGGGCAAAAATGGTGTTTTAAAGGTGAGGGTTGGTAAGAAGAAGGTGGGCGGGCCATTAGATCACTTTGATCACCACAAACATGATGAAAGTCAACAGATTTTGAGGAGTGGGGGCACTACTGCTAAGAGGAATGATCTGATCCGTTCTTCATCGAATTTGGAAACAGCACTTGTTGCTGAGAAATCAGGCTTAGTTCCAAGGCCAGACAAAAAGAAGATAGCATCAAGAAAATCATTGTCAAGTAAGGATAGCAAGGGTGATGCCTTGGATTCAGAGAACAGTGACACATCATCAAACCTGGGACGGAAAAATGCCAAAGCTCGCAAGTCTATGAAGAGGATAAGTTCTGAGGATGAACAGGCTTCATTGCATGAAAAGGTCCTAACTACAAGAACAAAAGAAGGAAAAGCCAGGGGTGGTAGTGGAACGGAGAAGCAGAGACTGCGAGAAAAAATAAGGGAGATGCTGCTAAGTGCAGGCTGGACAATTGACTATCGGCCTCGAAGGAATAGAGACTATTTAGATGCAGTATATATTAATCCAGGGGGCACAGCCTATTGGTCTATCATCAAGGCCTATGATGCGCTTCAAAAGCAATTGGCTGATGTTGATAAGGAGGTCAAGCCCAATGGAGATGGATCTTCCTTTGCTCTTTTTTCAGATGAGGTGCTCAGTCAATTGACAAGGAAAACACGGAAGAAGATGGAGAAAGAACTGAAGAAGAAGCAGCAGCAGCAGCAGCAGAGAGATTGTAGTGATAGTGATAGTGAAAGGGAACCTCATACTAAGAGATTTGCTGGCAACAAGCATGCTATTCATAGCTTTGATTGTGATAGCAACGAAGAGAAACTAAACTCCAGTGTAAAGCAGGGAAATAAATCAATGAAAAATATGATGGCTGAAAATGCTATTTCTGGTGCTAGCTCTAAATCTCCCAGCCCCGACAACGAGGGCTCAGAGAAACAGCACTCTGGATGTGATCCCCATCTGCTATGGAAAGGGGAAGGTGAAAGCATGGAAGATGTTCTCTCCTAATTTTGCTGCTTTGACAGGGACTCAATTTAGAACCTGGCTTTGTTATATATACAGGAAAACTGACTGTGCTTTCTTGGTTCTGGGACCGTGCGATTAAGCCAAAAACTTTAGTATTATAAGAAAAGGCTAGTAATGTCGGAGGGATGGATGACAAGAGGTGGATTCATTGTGGCTGCTGTAGTAAAATCCTCAGTTTCAAAGATCGAGATTCGTGCTGGAAGCAAATTGCGCTGGTCATTTCAATACATATATTTGGATTATGGAATTTCTCTTCTTCAATGCCAGATAGGTACATGGAATACATGTTTCCACCCATCCGTTTCCATCATCTTGACAAATCACAACAATCTCATCCAAGTGGATCCCTTCAAAACTATCTCTTCTGGTTATTGCGTGGAACTCTCTAGTTCGTCTGCGATAGCGTTGCCTGCTGATTTACATCTGCCTCAAGCTCTTTGTTCCTTCTTCTAGGATTTTTATCACTGATTTTTTTGTAATCTATCAATGAATTTGAATGCTCGTTTGGTCATCTTCAGGACTAGAATTGGAGAGGTGAAAAGGGTCATCAAGGAGAGAAACTGATGTACGGGTCAAAATAAACCAGGATGGTTTTGGACTTTGGTTGCTGATATTAGTGCTGGTTAGTGGTTACCCCTTCTTGATCATATGCTATATTTTTGTATTAGCACTCGATTCTAGTTTATGTTGCTGGCTGCTTTACATTTTGCTTGGCTTCTTTTGATCTCTTTTATTCCCATCAAGGCAAAATAGTGCGGGAATTTTACTTTTGCTGTGGATTGAAATTCTATTCATCCGACAAAGTCAGTTTGAAGCAAGTCCTACTTGGCACTTGAATTCTACATTTTTCAGCGATATGAGCAGGGAAACTCTTTTTTCAAATAAAACTACAAGTTAGTTCGCATTTCCTAAAATTTTGGCTTTCTTCTCTGTTTTCGTTGTTCGCTTGATATTAGATAAGTAAAAGGCTACCAGAATTATGATGGCACCAATGATAAAGTTGATCGGACGACATGTCTCGAGTGTTCGAAGGTCGGGAACAGGGGTTTGAACTTTGAAGGCCAAGGGTCGATTTGGTATTATATTGGAGTGTGTATAGATGAGAATGCAACAAATGAGAAAAATCTTATTTTTCAGACTGGTATGAATGACAACACATGGGCCAATTACATGGACGATAGAAGATTAATTTTTGAAGGTTTCATTTAGTTTAAGAGGGACGCAGCCTAAACAAGTAAGCATACGTCTTCTGCGAATAATGTTAGACGGGTAATAAAAGTAAGTAAAATAAAATGATGATAGGAAGGGTGAAGAAAGACGAGAGGATTATAGATATAAAAGAGTGGAGAAAAATTTTCATTCATATAGTATTTCTGTGTAAAATCCAAGTATCCAACTTTTTGTGTTAAGCATATATTTATAAGCTTCAAACCTTCCAAGAGTTACAACAATCTTTATTACTACAATACAGTATGAAACTATTGAAGGTGATGACCATTTGTCAGAAAAAGAAATCCTGAGAGTGAAGGATTATAAACATCACTCATACAATATTTACAACAAGATGCCGCTATTTCATCCCTTTTCCGTTTGAACGTTGCCGTTGCCCTTTTTCTTCTTCTTAGGGAAAAGAATTTGAAGTTAAAATCACTTTTTGCGATGATAAATTTAAGAAACTCTAAATGCCTACTTATTTTAGGTTTTTAATCGAACTTAGTTGTCCCTTGGCCAAGTTAGGAGAGTCAAGGTCTCAATTATGGCTTTATTTTTAGGGCAAAACTTACGTCAAATTGTTTATATAATTAAGTTTATAGGTAGATTTATAAAGGGAAAATGTCATTTAAATATTAGGTGAAATTTTAAAATCCAAAATTATTGATTCAAAAATTAAAAGGATACAAAGGTGAGGAGGAGGAATTTGAGATATTGAAATTTAAGTGTTTTTATTAAAATATCTCTCATCTTTCTTCTCTTCATCGTTCTGGCCATTCTCTTTCTCTCTCCTCTCCCCCTCTTCATTTTCACTCTCACCTATGTCATTCTTTCCTCACTAACACAGTTTCCACAACAAGTTTCACCATAAACATAAAAAACATTGCAACTTTGAGTTTGGAGCCGCGACTGTGAGTTTGGAGACTCAAGCTTGGAGCCTCGACTGGGAGTTTGTGTCTGATTTGATTTTATGAAGTCTAATCATTTGGGATGTAGTGGTTATTGGGGTGGAACTCTATTGTTGGAAGGGGAAAGAAGAAGAAATGAAGATGAAGGTGAAAAATAAAACAAGCTAGGCTGAAAAATCCAATAATAAGCAATAAATAAAAATGAGTTTGAGGAAAAAGAAGGTGAGCAGTAACAAAGTCCTTCTTCTTCATCTCTCTTGAGCTCATTTTACAATTCACCTTCTTCTTCATCTCTCATTCATTTCCCTTCCAACAGTGGAGTTTAGCTTCAACAACCACCACCATCTCAAATGATTAGAATATCAAAAAATCAAACTAGAAACAAACTCATAATCGCAGCTTGAAGCTTGGGTCTCCAAACTATTGCAGTGTCTTTGGTGGTTATGACAAAACTCATTGGCGACAGTGAAGATAGCTATGGCCGGTGAGAAAAGAAAGGTGTAGGTGAGAGTAAAAATGAAGAGAGGGAGAAGAGAGAGTGGCTAGGAAGAGAAAAGATGAAGAGGTGAGATGAGGGATATTTTAGTAAAAACACTTAAATATTAATATCTCAAATTTCTTCTCATCATTTTTATATATTTTTAATATTTAAACAGACGGTTTTAAGGTTTTAAAATTTCATTTGGTATTTAAATGATATTTTCCCATTTACAAATGTATATAAGTATTTTAACAATCGATAATAATAAGAAAATAAGGGTGAATATGAAAATTCACAAATCTTCATTTATATTATAAAAGTCGGCACAAAAAATTATAAGTGTTCTTGGATAAATATTTTTTCAGTCCAAAAAATTCTATAAAAAAATTAGATTCTTTGCCATAAGGGGGGGGGGGGGGGGGGGTGTGGAATCTGTATTCTATGCCTCCGCCGTTCCCCGCTTCTCCCAGGTGAAGTCATCGTCGCTCACTCCCCTGGAAATACAAGAAGAGGAATAAATTTTCTTATTCCGAGAGTAGAAGAAGGAGGATACAGGCCGACGAGGTCATATTTTCTTCTTCAACGAGGCTTTTCTCTGTAAGATCTGCTGCTGCCCATGTATTATTGTGCTTCTTGTTGTCTTGCTACAAATTAGTGAAAGCTGTTTTCTACTCCCCTTGATTGAAATTGGATTTTAGCCATCTATGCATGTATTGCTGTGTTGTCTTCAAATTTGTTAACATCCATTTGCGGTCGTCCTTTTGATTCTATGAATATCTTGAGATGAGATGTTTTAAGTTATAGCTTTTTACTATATCTTGCATAGAGACTTCTTTTGCTCTTCACTTTTACTTCGTCATTTCATTGGATCAATAATTCATCGGAGGAATATGTAGACCTGCTGCTCGCTCAAGAACAAATATGCCTTCGTCTTCAATCACTTATTTATGCGTTGATCTCTTCACAGCCAGATAAAACTTAGTTTTTTCTTGAGGATGGTTCCCCCTTTTGATTGGGTTCTATATCTTCGCTGAAGTTTCATTCGCAACCCCCCCCCCCCCTTCTGTCAAAAGGGGAAAGATTGAAGCCGTAGTAAAATGTTGCACCTACTTTATACCTGCATTTCTTGATGATACCTTTCTTTGATCAACAGCAAAAGTGGAAAATTGTTTTATGATGAGTCTGCTCTGAAGATGTTACTGCAATGAAGCTGTATTCAAAGGCTGAAGTGCACGAAGCTACTAACAACTTGATATGACAAGGCTTTATTCTTGTCCCCCTCCTCTTATTGCTTTATTTTTTGCTAGATTGCTTTTGAATCACCAACTGAATGGAGCTATCTGCAACTCCTAGTCTTCTGAAATGCCCTTCATCTCTGCTTCCTAAATCTCGAGTTTGGATTTTCCAGAGAAGTCTTGCTCCCACTTCTGCACATTCCCACCGCTCCATCTATTCAGTAAATCACTGCAATCTCATCCGAATGGATCCTCTCAGAACTATCTCCTCTCCTGCTTTAGCGGAACACAACAGTTCACCTATAACAACTTCACCAACTAACTCAGGTATGTTCCAAACTACTTTCTTCTTCAGACGATTAAAAAACAGTTGCTCAACATTTTGGAATGCGTAGATGATTTTGTATATTTGTCTGATCATCTTCAGGAGCTAGAATTGGAGAGGTGAAAAGGGTCACTAAGGAAACTAATATATCAGTCAAAATAAACCTGGATGGTTCTGGGGTTGCTGACAGTACTACTGGAATTCCCTTCCTTGATCACATGCTAGATGTCAGTAATATTAACTCTTTTCTAGTTTATATTTTGCTTTGATTTTTTTCCAAGGTCTGCAATATGGGATTGAAGGATTGATTTTGGATGCATGCTAGAGAGGTTTATAGAGAAAAATACGCCTAATTGAACAATCTTAATTGTCAGAATCTGATCATGGATTTTGGAATTTCAAAATCTTAATTGAAAATATTGAAGTTAATGGCTATCACGGTATCAAAATTGCCTTGAGGGTGTAATAGTTTGGAAACTAAACTTTCTTCTGATTGTCCAGCAACTTGCTTCACATGGGCTGTTTGATGTGCATGTGAGGGCAACTGGTGATACCCACATTGATGATCATCATACAAATGAAGATGTGGCTCTTGCAATTGGAACGGTACTACCAAAAGTCACATGATTTAATTTGCTGACTTCGGTTATATGCATCTGTTTGAAATTAAATTTATCAGTTATCCAATATTCAGGATCTTGTAAGACTGATTTACGAGTGTATTTGTACATTTGATTTCATCCTTTCTATGCAACTGGCATCTAAGCCATGGTGACAATTCTTACAATTATGTCGCATATTTTAGTCTTTAAAAATGGTGGGCATTTGCGTATTAGCTTAGACTATTTAAATCCATATTCGTATGCTATTAATACTAATAGGTTTGTGTTACTTTTGTCTTCAGGCCTTACTTCAGGCCCTTGGTGATAGAAAAGGTATAAACCGGTTTGGTGACTTCTCTGCTCCACTTGATGAAGCGCTAATACATGTTTCCCTGGTAAGTTTATTGCATACGATATTTTTATGATTAGTTAACGGTTTAAGTTAGATTAATGTATATGAGTCCTTCTGATCCATTCAGCATGCAAGTCCATTGCATTCAGCCGAAAAGGTTTAATAGCCATTCTAACCTCATTTACAAGATTTTCTCCCTTTATACGTTAATTTACGGTTCACTAAAGCAATTAGCTCTTTTTTCAGGATCTATCTGGTCGACCTCATCTTGGTTATAATTTGGACATACCCACCCAGAGAGTTGGAACATATGACACTCAGGTTGTGCATAAGTCTTTGAATACTTTATTTTCACGTTTTTCTTTTCCTGTCCTTATTTCATTCAATCACAAAACCAGAGCTTCAAAATGATAGTTATTCAAACATTTTAGTTTGACATGTGAACTGACCATACAATTGTTTAGCAGTCATTATCCTCATACTTATTTCTGTTGCCTTTTGTTTTAATCTTTTATATCCTAATGCATTCTTGAGACATCCTTGTTTGTAGTTGGTGGAGCATTTTTTCCAGTCCTTAGTGAATACTTCTGGGATGACACTTCACATTCGGCAGGTAAAGAATTTAAATTTTCATCATTTGTATAGCCATCGTAAGCATTTCTTTGTGTTGCTATGAAAATGGAAACTTAAAGCTATGAATAATCTGCTGGACGTCTTTGCAAGCATCTTAGGCTGCAAAAATAGAGATTTAAATTTTCATCATTTGTATAGCCATCGTAAGCATTTCTTTGTGTTGCTATGAAAATGGAAACTTAAAGCTATGAATAATCTGCTGGACGTCTTTGCAAGCATCTTAGGCTGTAAAAATAGAGATTTCACTTTATATTATTCTGGATGCATCAACAGTTCAACTTAATTTCTCTGTTATATATTCGCTATGCCTAGAGTTTATGCAATTCTACCAGATAATAAACTTAAGATTGTTTTTATTTCACTTTTAAAATCTATTAATCAAATACATGATTTTTTTTTTATTTAATCTTTAACACAGCTTGATGGAAAAAACTCCCATCATATCATTGAGGCCACCTTCAAAGCTTTTGCTAGGGCTCTTAGACAAGCAACAGGGTATGACCCACGTCGCTGTGGGACTGTGCCAAGGTCTGATATCTATGAAAATGGTTTTCTCTATTTTATGCTAAGACGAAAAGTACTGGCTTATGTTGACCTGCCACTAAGCTACTGTTAAAAACCGTTTGATGTTTATCCTCTCTGCTCTAAGATCAGATGCTTGATTCTTTATGTATTTTCTGATGATAGAATGATGAATAATACTGTTTCTTTGTTAAAAAAAAAAAAGAACAAAACAACTAATTTTCTCACGTTTCAAATCACTCACACCATTTCATCGAGAGATGAACGACACAATTCCTGTTCTTTATTGATAAAAATATTCAGATTCAACATATGTAACAAAATTTCTGGACTGATCATGCTTCAATGCTTCTATTTGGAAGGCAGAATAACCCTGAGAAAAATATAGTATGAACGATATCTGTCAAGCATATTCACTCATAATTGGGTGTTGTTCGTTGGCATATTTGCTTAATGCATGGCTTTTGTGTTGGGACCTTTAAGAGTATAGATGTCATCTAGTCTTCTGCCTGTATGGTGTGAAAAACTAACTATATTATGCACCGTTTTGTATATGCAGTTCAAAAGGGGTTCTGTCTCGTTCTTAGTTATTTCTTTGGGGAATATAGATGATTGGATTGAGTTACCAATATAAATGGTTCCCCACCACATTACTTGGATGCCTTGCGGTGAAAGTTACTGTTGCTGTGCTTCGTGAACCATGTAATTAAGTGTTGAAGGGGGAATGATTTATTGTAGCAGTAAATTATTGTAGCTGTTTTGATTAGTTGTTTATCCTTTCATAGTATTAGTAGTCTCTAGGACCTGCCATGTTGTCATTTTTTGACTTGTTCCGGAGAACAATCTTTGCTGGTACGAGTTGCAGTACTTGGTGAACAGAAATGGCTGTTGTACGACAAAGGGTCTATCCTTTTGTCGTACAATAATCTTGTTGCGGATTTTTTTTTTATAAATTTCTTTCTGAAATTAAAGTAATTTTTTATTTTTCAAATTATTTTGATGATGTTAAATGATCTTATGCTTTTAAGTTTTACTGGGCGTTCAAGAGTCAATACCTCTTTATTTGTTTTTTTTAAAAAAAATCTTTTTTCGGCATCGTTTTTTTCCCTTAAAAAAATCAATATAACCAAGTCATATGATGTTAAATTTTACTCCAACAAGGCATTGTACTTTAGTAGTTAGCAAAATAGAAAATACTATAACTTCAAACGCAAGCGTTTCCTTTGATGTGACAATATGATGGAGCTAAATTGGTACTCCTATTATTGAAAATAAAAAAAAAAAAGTTAAGGTATGAAAATACACATATGTTTTTCCTCTAGGAGCGCTCAGCATTATATGTCTTTTTTGTGTAAAATTATACACGTCGTTAGGTTTTAGGAGTAAAAATACCACTTCCGTTAGTTGACCGTTAACCATGGTGAAATTACTTTTTTACTCTTAGTTTAAAATAATTAAAAAAAAAAGGTTAAAGATAAAAAAGTCTCACAACAAAAAAAAAAAAATAGAAGAAGAAGAGGAAGAGGAATTACTGCGTGAGTCGAATCTATCTTTTCCGTTGCACTTGTTTTTAGTTATATTTTTATTTCTTAACATCGTGAAACTATATTCGTGTTATTTTTATTTTTAATATTCAAATTAATGCTGTATTTTATTTACGTAATTAATATCATAAATAAATATAATTTACATATAATGTACCAAACTTGAGTTAATAATCTGTATACATAATGTGATTTCTTGTAAATTATATATTTTTTTATATTCATAAGATTAATAGTACTTTTTCTTCAATATAAAATCTAATTTGTATTGCAAATAACATTGTAAACTAGATCCAATATTGAGGACCCGATATATATTTTTTTGGACAGTGAAGGACTGGAGGTATTATTGACATTATGTTGAGAGAAAAATCAGTGGTATTATGCAATTATTAATACACTGCATTAAAAGGCTAAAATAGAAAAGCGTTTGGTGTTCCAGTAAATTCTTCTCTTTGTTGAAAATTCTGATCATTTTTCGACTTCCACGTGTCATCTTTGCGTACGATTTATGCTAATACTATTATTACCTACAAATTTTTAAATAACAGATAAATAGGAACACATTTTTACAATAAAGAGTAGTACGAGATAATCCTATAGCCGTTCGCTCTTCGCTTGGTCCTGCTTGGTTATCAAGATAGGTGGCGTCGTACGATCGTAGCGGCATCTTGGTACGAGATAGTTTGGAATTCTGTTAAGCAGGCTTGCATGTTTCATGGCCTCTTAATTTTTCGCATTTGCAAAAACAACACAGACTTCCGAATTTTCATATTTACAAAGTAGAAAAATTTCAGATTCCGTGATTTGTTTGTCTGTATTACTGAAACCTACGTGAATTAAAGAAGTCTATTGGTGCTAATATTTTTTCTTTGTTTGCAGGCGTAAGCTATCATCTATTATTCATCATGGCGGTGGAATGCTCTGGAATTGCCAAAGACGTTACAGAAGTGAGTTTGTGTGCCTTGATGGTCTCTGATCTCTCTTTCACGCTTATTTATATCGTGTTGTCTTTTTCTTTTTTAGTTGATCGGCAAAACCCCATTAGTATATCTTAATAGAGTTGTGGATGGTTGCGTGGGCCGGATTGCTTGCAAACTAGAATTGATGGAGCCATGCTCTAGTGTTAAAGACAGGTACAGGTTTCAGTTTTTTATACCGATATATAATCTCGTACTTTCTTGTTTCTTCTAGCATTATTGACTTAATATTTATGAATAGGCGTAAGTTCTTGTGATTGATAGAATACTTGGTTCTATTGTATCCACATGACATGCAGGATCGGTTATAGTATGATATCTGATGCAGAGGAAAAAGGTCTCATCACACCCGGAAAGGTTGGTATCCCTTGTTGAAGAACCCTCCCATGGATGGGTTGCCACATTTGTAATAATATGGTAAAAGTGTGTGCCTTGGAATTGAGAACAAAATGCTGTTGTTACTTTGTGTTTCTCGTGTTACCCTGCAAGTTTCAACCGAAATGTCATATGCCAGGAGTAGCAAGTTGTAAGCTCAATTTTTGATAGTCTTTTTGGTGTATATCTTGAGTTGACAACTGCTCCTTTTTGTTAATATGCTGTTCTTATTTTTCTGAAGAGTGTCCTCATTGAACCAACAAGTGGTAATACCGGCATTGGATTAGCCTTCATGGCAGCAGCAAAAGGTTATAGGCTTATCATTACGATGCCTGCTTCAATGAGTCTTGAAAGAAGAATCATTCTGAAGGCTTTTGGGGCTGAGTTAGTACTGACAGACCCTGCAAAGGGAATGAAAGGTGCAGTGCAGAAAGCTGAAGAAATATTGGCTAAGACGCCCGATGCATACATGCTCCAACAGTTTGAAAATCCTGCCAATCCCAAGGTATCTAGGCATTTGTTCCATAATGGTTGTGATGGATGCTTGGCAAACAGTGTTTAAAACATTTTATATCATCTCAGATACATTATGAAACCACTGGCCCTGAGATATGGAAAGGCACTGGAGGGAAAATTGATGCATTTGTATCAGGGATAGGAACAGGTGGGACGATAACAGGTGCTGGGAAATTTCTTAAAGAACAGAATCCCAACATTAAGGTTTGCTTATTTGTTTGTTATGCTGAGAATGATATCTGCAACTATTTCATGCATTTGTGTTCTCATTGTTTTCCTTCATCCTCTCTGCAGTTGTATGGCATTGAACCTGTTGAAAGTCCAGTGCTCTCTGGAGGAAAGCCGGGTGAGTTATAACCTGTGCTATACTCCTCCGTTCCTTTGTTGATAGTTGACTTTTTAATATTCTATCACATACAACAATCTATAATAATTTTACCATGCATGTTGCTTTTAAATTTGATTGAATAATATCTACATACTTGTATTCCATGAGATAAGAACTATGATTGAATTTATCATTTTGAATTTATATCTAAGCCAATTCATGGTCTCTTGAACACAATGACTCTTGGAATATTCTGTTCTTTCATCAACTTAAAAGATATCCCGTTAGACAATTAGATGGTTCCTATTTGGCTTTTTTGTTTGCTATCCTTTCTGGTAATTTCTACTCTACTAGCAGTTTTTCTTCTAATAGAATATTAAATTTGAGAGTAGGAGAATTCGCATCTTTAACTGTCGCCAATGTGAAATTTGCCATGGGAATGCCCAGGTCCTCACAAGATTCAAGGTATTGGTGCTGGTTTTATACCTGGGGTGCTGGAAGTCGGTCTTCTAGACGAAGTTATTCAAGTAAGTCATTACTACTCTTAACCTATGACTACGTTGCTCAAGAGTTCATGTAATAAAACTTAATACACCTTCAATTTATAAAGATGGATTTGATAATAGCGGTGGCATTTTGTTTTATCATTTGCAATTATTGAGGTAATGTTTGCTTAAGTTGAGCTTGTTTTTTGTACTATTCAAGCTTTTTCCATTGAAGCACCCATTAAATCAAATTCTAATTGTTTATTTTTCCTAAAGTATGTGGGTTGACTATTCCCTTCTCTGGTTCGGTACCTAGTTGGATGGTTCTGAAGTCAAGCCTGACATGACATCAGTTCTAAAAATGTTATTATGAACAAATTATGATGGAATATACAATAAAATTGTAATACTAATCTGAATTTCGTATTTGATTCAACTCTAAATTAAGACTTATTAGTGGTTTAGTTTAAAAGAAAACAGAAGACTGTGATTGAAGTAATATAAAGATTGTCCTATGGCAGAATTTTTGTTTTGGACAGTCAAAGCATTATGTGATTTGTTAAACTGAGATATTTCATGTGATTTGGCAGATATCAGGCGATGAAGCTATTGAGACTGCTAAACTTCTTGCAACTAAAGAAGGCCTATTTGTAAGTTCTTAACCCGGAAAACTTGCCAGTAGTGAGCTTAAAGCTTTCCTGAAGGGCTATTTTATTTATCCTAGGGTTAAGGTGCAAAAATACACATATATTTTTCCCCCAGGAGCGCCCAACACCATATGTTTTTTTTTTGTGCAAAAATACATATGCCGTTAGGTTTTAGGAGCAAAAATACCACTTCCGTTAGTTGACCCTTAACTGACCGTTAGTTGACCGTTAACCATGGTGAAATTACTCTTTTGCCCTTAACCCTTTTCTTTTTTAATTATTTTAAACTAAGGGCAAAAAGGTAATTTCACTATGGTTAACGGTCAACTAACGGAAGTAGTATTTTTGCTCTTAAAACCTAACGGCGTGTGTATTTTTGCACAAAAAAAAACATATGGTGCTGGGCGCTCCTGGAGGAAAAACATATGTGTATTTTTGCACCTTAACCCTTTAACCTATTTTCTAATTCTTTTTTTCTTTTCCTTTGATTAGTTGTTCTCACCTCATTGTGTATTGTTGTAGGTGGGAATATCATCTGGAGCTGCAGCTGCAGCTGCAATTAAGATAGCAAAAAGACCAGAAAATGCTGGAAAGCTTATTGTAGTAAGTTGGCTGAAAATTCTAAGATTTTTAGTTACATAGGTGCTCCTATATTTTCTTAGATGATGCATATTGACAACCAGAGAACTTCTGATCTCTATAACCACATTGACATGAGCAAACACTGGTTTTGAAGAATGGAATTTACAAGCTCACCTTGGACTGCTTAGCTGAAAATGTTGAACAGATGAATTTGTGATGTTCCAGTTTTTCTAAAGAAGAACTATCAAATAGGATAATTGCATGCTTCCGAGTTATTGATTGTGATACCTTTAATATGTGATATATACATGCTAAATAAACATTATGATCTCGTTTGTCCTATTGTGTGGGTATTGTGGCTTATACATATGAATCTCTGTTTAAGTACATCGATCCAAAGCTTCAATGGATGGTCCTAGAGAGGACCAACGAGTTTTGATGCTTGTGCTCTGGGCAGAATTGGTCGTTAACACCCTTTGTTAATGATAAGACTGTTTTGATGATACTATAATCGTAACTAGATGTGGGGACCACAAATGTGTTGAGTCACATTAAATCGTTTATATTATAGACACCCACACACACACAACCCCTATTTGGCACTTAAGGTGTGGTTTGATATGGATGCAGGCGGTATTTCCAAGCTTTGGTGAGAGGTACCTGTCCTCTGTGTTGTTTGACTCAGTGAGACGGGAGGCTGAAAGCATGACTTTTGAGCCTTAAAGCTTCCCAATTTGAAGGCTCTGAAGCTACAATAGGTTCTGATCTTGGTGGAACGCCGGTGACTCTATTAGTATGTCTGTGATTCTGAAATAAAAATTGGTAGAAAAATTATAGCTGAAGGCCCCTAAACTTGTGTAGTGTCATACTTTGATTTTCTTTGGCAGCTGTTTTAATAATGTTAGTTGCAACACTCTTTTCTTCTAAAAGCAACAAAATAAATGTGGCTTGGAAAATTATGTATTGCTGTTTATATTAAAATTCTAACCTTATAGTCCCAAGTCTCGTACAATTCTAAGAATTCTAAGTGGCAGGGTTTTAGAATCTATGTGTTGATCTATTATGTGTCAAATTATCCAGTTGTTGATGCTTCCTTGTATTACAGCATGGCCAACTAGGGTTGAAATCTTTGTTAAGAAAGATATCCACATTTGCCAATGTTTGGTTGATTTAGCGGGTTAAGATTCCAAGTTTAAAAAAATTGTTGTACCGATAGTGCATCAATGTTGTGCTTAGGAATAAAAATCAAGTTGCTTTATGAACAATAATAATCAGTTGGATGCCTTATGGAAGGCAATCCAACTAGTTTTCTTGGTGACATAGTTTGAGTTAATATATTACTCTTGCAAGTTATATATTACTCTCACAACTATTCCAATATCATTTTATTTATGAGGAAATGTTGGCCTCAAGTGTAATTATAAACAAATAGTAGTGTACCTCTGCATACGACAAAAGATAAGATCAAGTCATATGTATTAGATCATACCAACCCTCAATTTGATTAGTCTAGAATCCTGCATTTTCTCCTAATCAAGTCCAACTTGGCTTGATAACGTTAGAGGAGACAAACAAAATTACTAAATGTTTGAAACTCTATTGAATGGTGTCCAGTGTATAAATATAAAATATGTAAGATAACTATTTTTTCTTAGTAAAAGGAAAAGTCAGCATATTTCATGTGTTGCGCATTCATTACGACAAGCTAAATTTATGTACTAAGTGTCTATTCATGGTGTGGACAAATTTTTTTTGTCTTCATGGATTTTTCCAAACATAAATAGGGAAAGTTGGGTAGATAAGATAGGTGACTTGCTTTCCACCACCACCTGCACGCCACCCTGGAGTGCACTCACTTTTATATGTTACGCTAAACATTAAAAATCATTTAATGCCAACTATTTGGAATTTATTACCATTCTCGCCTACCCTTTTCTTCAATTTTATTTATCGGTCGGTGGAATTTTTTTTTTTTAAAAAATGAAATTTAAAAAATCTGAAAGTTCAAACAAAACCATAGTTTTTCTCCCTATTCCAGACCCTTTCATAAGTTGAATATTTATAGGATGTATTAGTTGCTCATGTCACTTGGATGGATTTTGTACTTAACATATATAAAAAGACTTTTGTCTTGTCTTATAGAGAAATGCTTAGAAGAATGATTTTCTTCATCTTCTGTTGTAAGAACACAGATGTCTAGCTTTAAAGGACTAGTGATTGGTTTATATAAGATCAAATATAATCTCTAAGATGTCTACCAGTTTAAACATCAAGAAGATGAAGATTACTCAGTGATATTTATGAATTGAAGGAGATACCACAGAGCATCTGAAGATCACTGTGCTATACAAGAATAACGACAACCAAAAGGAGTGGGTGTGTGCACAATAAAACTGTATTTAGAATAGATGAATCGAATTCTTGTATCATAAAGGTAATCTTCTATTTATAGAGATTACCTTTAGGACTTCAGCCCACTACTGTGTGTGTTGATAATGCGCCTCCAAGTTTAGATTATACCTGTTCCATTACTTGTATTATGTGTGATTATAGGTATGATCATAGGGGAATTAATGTTTTACCTTATTAAAGAGGATTCTATCATAAAATCTGTTTATTGAGTTTCCATCCATCAGGTTCTCATTGTACGAGTCGATAACACTTGATTTCCCAGAGTAGCACCTAACGTCTTATATACTGCTATAAATATGTAATTGTCCATTTATTGATCAGTTTATAAAAAATGGGATCCAAACAAAGTAGTAATGATTAGTATGTTGAGGGAAAAAAACAATTTAAATTTACTACTGTTCTGGTGGCCATCTAATTTTATCAATTGTTTTGTTTTGGTTATGATGAGTTCATTAAGTGCTGATTTGTAACAACAATCGGAACTCTAAAAATAATTTTTCAATTATAATATGAATTTAATGTTTTTGCTTTTAAGGTAGAAACATTTTATCTGTCTCACTCATATAAAAGTGAGTGGGTCTCATTTCTCTTCTCTTGATGGTGGGACCCACTCACTTTTATGTGAGTGAGACAGATAAAATGTTTCTGCCTTAAAGGTAAAAATATTAAACCCTTATGATATACATATAAATAAGTTTTATCTTAATTTACATGAATATATACCGATGAATTATGATTCCACATAAATATTAGGGTGAGTTTTGTTGTTTTGGTATAATTTATTTGCAACAAATATGTGAGAATATATATATATATATATATATATATATATATATATATATATATATATCATTATGATCCTATTTATAAGTCTCAATTAACCAACTTTCAGATATGAAGGAGAGATAGTTAACTTATTAATTATGAGCTAAATTTCCGATTCTATGTTCATTTCTGAATGGTTACAAGAGCTAACATAATAAAGTATTTTTTATTGCAATTAATAAAGGAAAATTATAAAAATCACATCTATTACCTTAAAACTAAATTTATAATGTGATAAATTTTTTATAGTGAAAATAAATTTATAAATAAAATCAAAGTGCTATATATGTATGTGGTACTTATCTCAAATTCTTAATATAAAATTTCTTTCACAGTGAAATTAAGAATTAGAGGTAGTATTATTTTTGTTCTAAATCATAAAAAATGTTATTTATTTGTTAAATTTTTATGAAATAAGAATTTTGAGATTTTACTTTATAATGAAAAAGGTCCATTTAAATTAAAATTGTAAATCAATATTATACCTACTAGAGTATAAGTATTAAGTACAAGAGTATAGTAATTTAAAAATTATTTTAACAAAAACAATTGATTTTAGATTTTAAAGTTAAATTAGTATTTTTTTAATATTTTCTCCTTTATTTTATTTGAGTTATATGAATATTTCGTTAACCCTTCTTTTTGTGCAAAAAATTGCTAATGTGAATTATGATGAATCATAGAAATGGAGGTATGTTCATAATGGTAAGACAGGAATGTCCAGGTGCAGACTGCAGAGTGGTGGAACGAATTGATGATGTCACACCATTCTTTGAAGGAAAAATCCTCCTCAAGGCCCAATTAAGTAAAAAAATTTCAAAAAAAGCCTCAATAACTTTTACATGTCCCTAGAGCATTTTCTGGTATTATTTCAGAAAAACGTAATTATTAACGAGTATTGATTTTGTTGTTAATGAAATACTGATATTGTTGTTAATGATTTTAAAATAACACTAAAAAAGACGATATGTGAAAGTTATTGAAGTTTTTTTTTAAATTTTTTTGTTTAATTGGATCTGGCCATCAGCTTTTGTATTCTCCCTCTCCCTCCAACTTCCCTATTTACTTTATTTATTAACGGAGGACGCATGCGTTCATCCTTCTTCCTCTCTCTCTCTCTCGTCCTTATCTATTTACTACAGTAGTATTTATGTTTTTTTTTTAAAAAAGTTATATTATAACATGAATAAAATTATCCAACTAACGTTTTCCGACAAAAAATTAAAAAAATAGATATTGGAGAATGAGGAATTAATAAAACACCAATTTTTAAGAGGAAGTGGCTTAGAACGAGATTGAGGGTCAGGAGACTACTGAACAAATATTTCCTATTTGTAACAAAAAATAATTAAATATTTTTTTAGAAAAATGAAAAAAAACTTTGAAATGGTAAAATTTTAAATCAGATTTATTAACAAAAATTGATAAAATAATAACAAACTTAATAAATAATTTACAATTTATTTCATGAAAAATCCTAATTGATAATTTATAATTTATAAATAATTTTTTTCACCATTTTTACAGTAAGTTATGGGCATTTTTTTTTCCCCCTCAACATTATTTATGGGGACTGATTTGAGATATATTGATATTTTCGACGATAAATAAGAAATGGCATGAATAAATTGGGAGGGGTAATAAAATAAGGGAAAAATGCTTCTCATCTTATAGAAGAAGTGTTTTCTCATACAACACACATGAAATAGTGGGACCTATATATATATATATATATATATATATATATAATATTAATTTATAAATATATATATATATCCCATGTCATGTGAAAAAATTAAATCCCATAAAATAATAATGTTGAGCTAAATGTGATTTTTTTGGGTAAAACAATAATAGTAAGAGACACCTGTCATGGGAGTAGCCGGCAAATTCCTTACGGAGTCTGACGTCTCCCATGTGGTGGTCACTCCCTCGGCCCCACCTTCCTCTTTCCCTCTCTCTGCTTTTCTGATCTAACTTCGATTTCCGGGAAAGTTCACTACCTCCCCCACCCTACCCTTAACCTCCCCCTCCAAACATTCCCCCTTATCCTGCGCCACCAACCCTACTTTCCTCTCTCTTCTTCCTACCCCCTAGCCCCTACCCTCCCTTCGGCGCATTTTATCATCTGCCATCCCACGTGTCCCTGTCCTTCCCCTCCACGTCATCTCTCTCAGTTCTCCTCCCCTCAACTCAACTCTCATTTAGCTTTCATCTCTCCCCCTCTTCTCTCTTTCATCTTCTTTCTCTATCTTTCTCCATTCCTAGGGTTTCTCTTTCCTCCTCTCCCTCTTACTACTGAGGTGCAGTTCACCCAGTATGGGGTCCATCCCCGATCCCGGCGAGTTGACCGAGCTGGCTCAGCCCAGCTTCGACGAGTTCCAGAGGCAGACCTCTCTCATGACCAGCTGCACTCTACTCTGGAAGGAGCTCTCCGACCACTTCTCCTCCCTCGAGCAGGATCTCCTCAAGAAATCCCAGGCCCTCATGTCCAAGATTCAGTCCTTTGACCACAAGACCAAGGAGTCACTTCACCAGCTCGAGAAGCGCGAGGTCACCATCGACGACAGTGTGGAGATCGCCCTGGGAAATGTCGAGAAGAACAAGCAAGTTGCTCTGTCGGTGCTCCAGAAAGACGACTCTCCAGGTGCTGATGATGATGAAAATGGAGAGGTTGATAATGGGGACGGCTTGTTGCTCAAGATGAAATACTTCTGTCTCAGAATGGATGCCTCTGGTTTTTGGGGTTTCGTCGTTGGTAAGAAGAAAGAATTGGAGGCTTTGAGGGCTCAGATGCCTTTGGCTCTGGCTGAGTGCGTCGATCCGCCAAAGTTCGTTTTAGAAGCCATATCGGTGGTGTTCCCGATGGACAAGAGGGGCGACAAGATCGAGAAGAGCAACAACAACGATTTGGGTTGGGCTTGTGTGCTGGTCCTGGAGTCACTTATCCTGGTGACGGTGGACCCTGTGATTGGAAAATCCAGGCTTTTGGTGACGCCGACCGTGAAGGAGCGAGCCAAAGAGATTGCTGAGACTTGGAAGGCGAGCTTGGAAGAGCGTGGTGGAATCGAGAATGTAAAGACACCTGATGTGCATACATTCTTGCAGCATTTGGTGACTTTTGGTATCGTCAAGAAGGAGGATTTGGATTTGTATAGGAAGCTTGTGATTGGTTCCGCATGGAGGAAACAGATGCCCAAACTTGCTGTTTCCCTTGGTCTTGGTGACGAAATGCCCGGTACGCTTGTTGCTTTTTCTTAGGGTCAACAATGTCCTGTTGTATGCCCGTACTACTTATATGTTTTCTTCCGTTCCTTATGATCCGTTATATGTTTGATTTCATTTTCTCTTCTTGGCCGCAAGAACTGTCATTCTGATTTGATTTTTGAACTATATTATTAGGCTACAAGTGTAAAACGAACAATTACTACAAAATTATCTACAGTTACGGGAAAATGATGATAAGGTAACCCAGATTTCAGTGACCACTCTTCAGTGATGGGTTTAAGATGGGAGCAACTGGTTTTTTGTGGGACTTTTTTGGGGCCGAGATGTTACTTTAGCTTCTTTTCTCATCTTCTAGGTTAAAAGAAAATATTTTCAGTTTCAAGTGCTGAGCTCATGCCTGGTCGCATCTCTTGCATTCTTATTACACGAGGATCTATAGTTCTAGCGTATTGGACCAATTGGAGAATGTTTGACTATGTGTTTTTCTTTGCCGATTGAAGTCATTAACTTGCTGTTTTAGCGAGCTTTTCAGATGGTACCACATTTTTAAAGTGATTTAACGATGTCTAGTTTTGTATTTTACGACGACCTGTTCTTCAGTGGCAGGAAAGGTTTAGGGAAAGGGAATTTCTCGTTTGGTTGTAAATCATTTGCCATGTATATGTAAGTTAGGGATAATGTGACTGGTGATCTCTTTGATTCACATGTGATATTGTTTGGATACTTTCAATCATTTAAGGAGGTAACACTTAGGCATGCTTAGGGTTTCAATTACTTTTGTAGTCTTCTCCATTACTGTCCCACAATTCTTCAAATAGGTAACACTAAGGCGTGCTTAGGGTTTCAATTACTTTTGTAGTCTTCTCCATCACTGTCCCACAATTCTGCAAATACCGCATTAAAATTGAGTGTTTCTGGCCCCATTTCTGTCGTGTGAGTTGGATTTTCTTAAAAATATTCTTTGCCCTGCTGGTCATGATGATGCTGACCAAAGTCTCCTCACTTTTTTTTGCATAAGGAGTATCAGAGCTGTAGTAGTAGGAGCTGCAGTCTGGTTGTAAATATTGAACCATTTTGGTTTTGTTAACAAGTTGAATCAATTATCTAGTTGGGCATATGGGAAAAATTTAAATGGTCATTATGTATCTAAGGCTCTAAGCATTCTGCCTCTGTTTTGTGTGTACTAGTCTATTCGTCCAGTCCGACGTTTAATACCAATATTTACGTTGAATGCAGATTTGATTGGTGAGTTAATCAGCAAGGGCCAGCAACTTGATGCTGTACACTTTACATATGAAGTAGGTCTTGTGGACAGGTTCCCCCCTGTTCCACTGCTCAAGGCATTTCTAAAGGATGCGAAGAAGGCTGCAGCATCTATTCTTGAAGATCCTAACAATGCAGGCCGAGCTGCGGTAATTTCGTCATTGTCTACATTAGTAATATATATCCTGTCGATGTTTCTGTGTAATTCACTAGTTCAATGTTAACCAAAGCAAAACTTTCATCCGTTCAAAATAAAAGTAATACCACTTTTTCCCGCCTATCTTCACATCAACTGTTAAGGTCTGGCCCAGTTGCACGGATGAGATATCTGTTCTTTTTACCTAATGAAATTGTAGTTGAAAGAAGGGTGGCTGAAAGTAAGTTTTCCTTTTATGTAAAGTATGCAGTTCGGAAAGTTTGCATTTGATACTGTTGTTTCTGTTAGAAGTGTTTGAGTGTGGGGGAGGAGGGGGCGCCTTAGTGTTGATATGTTTAAGAGGACTGAGACTAATAGGATTCTTCTCATCTTTGTGCATAGCTTTTTTTATTAGTTCATAGCATTTTTTATTAGTTGACAAAAAATGCAGGAACAGTGTGGTGCATTGTTATGCCTTCTGGGCTTTTAAAGGTGTGTTTACTGTGTTAACTGACTTGTATTGTGGTAAAAATCTTCCCAGTACCTAGCTGCCAGAAAAGAGCAGTCTGCGCTCAGGGCTGTCATCAAGTGTATTGAAGAGTACAAACTTGAGGGTGAGTTCTCTCCTGAAAATCTGAAGAAGCGTCTTGAACAGTTGGAGAAGGTCAAGATTGAGAAGAAGAAACCAGTGGCAGTCCCTGCTAATAAAAGAACGCGTGCAAGCAACAGCAATGGAGGCCCAATGCCTCCAGCCAAAGCTGGCCGTTTGACCAATGCATATGTATCTTCATTCCCTGCTGCTCCAACTTTTGTCAGGTCTCCATCTCACGGGCAATACCCAGCTGCTCTTCCACCATATCCTTCTCCTCCTCACGTGTATGGCAACAGAAGCCCCCCCACAAATCCCTATGCTTATTCACCTGAGGCTGCACCAGCTCTCACAGGATCATACCCAGCTGCTCACATGAACTATCCTGCATACGGTGGCTATGGTAATGGTTTGGCACCAACTTATCAGCAGGCTTACTACCGATAGACATGACAACCCTTTGAAGATAGTAACCACTGATATGACAAACTTTGATCTTATTTACTTTCACTATGTTGTTTGTAATCACTAACCGTTTAACGGTAGCAGTTATGTGTGTTAATCATAACAACTGTCCCACTTCTTGCTCGGCAAGGTGAGAGGCTGTATTTCTAATGTTGATCACGTAGTACTAGGTGATTATGGAAAGTAACTAGGATGGCCAAGAAACACCAGAAACTCGATTGCCAATATTCTGATCAGATGTAGAAAGACTTGCTGTTATTATGTGTTTCCATGTTTACTCTGAGCTCGAACTGGTAATAGGAAAGGAAGGTAATCTGTTTCTTGGCAGCTGTTGATATTGGCTTAAAATATGTGAAGGAATAATCTTGCTGAGGGTTTAATGCCTTGTTTTGTTAAATCTTTCATCGATTTGGTTAGTCTTATTCACATGCTTTTCGGGAATCCAATATGATCTTGTGGGGTTCTAATATGCTCCTTTATGGATCCACCAGACCAGGATGACGAGGAAAAAGAATATGCACGAACAGGTGGGGGTTGTTGAAGCAGAATATTGCCAGCTAAATCCATTGTGGTTTGTGTTGGGTGGGTGAGTAGTAATTTTAAAAACCGTGAAATTTCAGTAGTTTTTATTCACAAGATAAAATTTCTCACAAACTTTTTATAAAATGTAAAAGTTATTCTATAAAAACTGATTCAAACATAGCCTTAAAACGACATTCCATTTTACCGTTTTTTTTCCGACAACCTCGTTCTCTATCCATGACATATTAAATTGGAATCGACAAGCTGTTTTAGATGTAACTCGACCCGACTTGGATTCATCGTAGTCCCAAAATTGAGGTGCTCTTACATTAGTGTTCTGGGTTGCGTCATCATGCCATTTCCTTCATGGTCTATGCTAGTGTCCTTATCTTTAACGTTGTTTTGAGACGTTCACATTTGTGGGCAGAGAACTCATTCCGATTAAGATAAGGCTTATTCAAGGGGCTTTTATCTTAGACCATCCTTTACTAACCATAATTGTCCTTTGAACGGTTAGATGTTGAAATCGGAAGAGTTCGAAGAATATCTTAAAAAATTCCACTGAAAGAAAAAAAATAGGCGGTAAGAAGAAAAATGAGACTTTTCCAGAATTCATGGCCTTAAACATTAAAAGAGTTACTGTTGTTCATGCTTCAGCAAGAATTCAAGTCGTGCCTTCCCTGAATTAAAGAAGCAGAGAGGATTCCCACTTTCACATAAAGGCATATGAAGTTTGATCCCTAAGTTTCTGCCAAGACAAAGACATATTCGTGCTGGTGTAGGGCAACTCTGGCTCAGAGTGCATAAGCTGATGATATTCATCACGTGATGTGCACTCCAAGTAAAACAGAAGATCGTAAAGGAAGCATTCATGTGAAGGTTAGATTTAAGTAGAAAAGAGCCAAAAAGAATCAGCCACATTTGACGCAGGGGACCGCTCAGTTTAAGTGGCCTCCATAGTGCGTCCGGTTACTTATTACTCCGGTCCGAAGCTTCAGTTTTGCTCCAATAGACATAAAAAAAGAACCTTCGCTTGGCTTTCATTCCACTGGCCTGATTTTATATGTGGTGGACAAGCCTTATTTCATTCACATGGTTATTCAGACAGGCATATCGTTCTTCAAATGAGATTTGGGTTGTCCCTCAATTATACTTTAAAGACCAAGGCGAGTTAGGCTCAGTTTGGAGGTCCAATCCAAACCTAGATTTACAAACCCAATTCTCGTTGCATACTTATTTGATTTGCTTGTGTCAGTTTTGCTCTAATAGACATAAAAAAGAGTTGTTTATGCTAGCACACAGATTCTCACGAAAAACATGGTTTACATCCAATCATCCCTTGTCCACCATGCTTTTTATGTACTGTGTCCGGAATGTCTCATAGTATTGCCTGATTCTAACCAGACTGAACAAGTTATTAGGCACACTGCTTTGATGACAATATCAAAACAAAAAAGGAATTGCATAGAAACACTATCTCAAGTTCTCAACTAAATATATTCGATGACCGAAGTATACATAACCAAATTAGAGAATCAGACCCATTTGATCAGAAGCAAGCAAAACCTCTACTTGGGTTCAACGACACGAAAGTAAAGCAACGACATTCCCCAACTGAAAGCGAAACGATCAGTCGTTGGCGGTGGCCAATTGCAGAGAAAGCAGTTCATCCTCGGGAATAGTCCTAATGTGACAATCGGAACGAGGGTAGGAGGCACAGAGGAGTGCGTAGCCACGCTCAACGACGTCGTCGCTGAGCATTCCTTCGCTCTGATCAACGGTGCCAGTGAGGAGGCGAGCGGGGCAAGTCATGCAGACGCCGAGCTTGCAGTCGTGAGGGATGGACAAGCCGGAGTCCAAGGCCTTGGACAGAATGGTCTCGTCGGGGTCGACTTCCAGCTCCCGCGACTCACCCCGGTGCTCGATCACCACTTTATATGAATGTACAATGGCCGATGATGCCAGACGGTGACGTTTAGGGTTCATGTGAAGAGCAGGGGTGGTGGTGGGGTGGTTGTGTTTAGGAAGTGTGGTGGTGAGGGGAGGGGACACGGTGAGACGGAAGGTGGCCATGTTTTGTGGCGAAGCTGAGTGGTGAGTGGTGGTGGAAAGGATAAGGTGTCAAAATTTCTCCCTTATCATCTTCTCTCTTTAAACCTTCTCTCATCTCGTCCCTCATCTATGATCTGCCTCACTATTTTTTTAAGAAAATACTCCCAGTCTGTTTTCATAATAGCTTAATAACGCAGTTTATATATATATATATATATATATATATATATATAGGTTTATCGTTTGCCATGTTACTAGATATAAGCTTTTGTCCAGTGAAAACAATACTACGTCGTTTTATCATTGAAAAAAAAAATTACAAAATACTGAAAACAAATTCTCCCCTCCAACCCCTAAGAAATCGAAAAAGTCCCAGAATAACTTCCCAATGAAAAAAAAGGAATATAAACTACTATCACAATTCCTGGATCGACAATTTATTAATTTAATTGAAAACTAAATAAATGAATAATATTTAAAATATAATTTACTAATAACAAATTTAAATTAATAATTCCATAATTTGAAAAATATTATTTTAGTTAATTAGTAATTCTTAATTCTTAATTATAATTCTTTCAATTATTACAAAAAAAATTATTAATAAAACACTGATCCTGAAATTGTGACATCAGTCTATAATCTGATTTTTTTTTTTCACTGAGAAGTTAATTTGCGACTTTTTAGATTCACGGGGAGGCAGAGGGAAGAATTTTTTTTTCAGTTTATTTTTTAATCTAATAATTACATATTTTGAAAAATATTAGTTTAGTTAATTAGTAATTCTTAATTAATTAATTATAATTATTTCATTTATTACAAAAAATATTATTAATGTTATGAATATACTGATTATGTGGATATCCATTGACTCCCGGTCTCCAAATATTACAAGATGACATGGGACCTGTGCATAGTATCATGCATACTAGTTTACTATTTGGTAGGACCCACACATAAAATTATACAACTCACGGGAATGCATTCCCATGAGTATACAGTTATGTAATTAGGGGAATATTGCATCAAATGACCTAAAGTGGAAATTACACTAAAGGCTCATTTTCCTTCTATAAATAGAGGCCTTCTGTAAATATTCAAGATATACTGGAATGAAAACTTCTCTCTACTCTCTCTCTTTCTAAAATCTCTTATTCTTGTATTTACTTTTCATCAGTTTTATATTAATTAATAGATTATTGATCCTAAAATTGTGACAACAGTTTATATTCCGATTTTTTTGTTCACTCAGAAGTTATTCTATGATTTAGATTGATTCAATTTTATTAGTTTAGATTGATTTTATTTGATTAGTTTAGATTGATTTCATTTTATTAGTTTAGTATTAGTTTTATTTTATTAGTTTAGATTGATTTTATTGGTCTAGATTTTTGTTTAAGTTGATTTGATTTTATTAGTTTAGGTTTATTTCATTTTATTAGTTCCGATTTTTTTGTTCATTGGAAGTTATTCTGCGACTTTTTCGATTTACTGGGAGGCGAAGGGAAAATTTTGTTTTCATTTTATTTTGTAATTGGGAGGCAGAGGGAAAAATTTGTTTTCAATTTATTTTGTAATTTATTTTAATGATAAAACGACGTAGTTTTGTCTTCACTGGACAAAAGTTTATATCCAGTGACATGACAAACGATAAACCGTGTATATATATATATATATATATATATATATATATATATATATATATAATATGATCTATTTTTTAAGCAAACCCTTATTTACAATAATATTTTTTTTTCCATTTGGAAATATAATAATATTAATTTGGGGAAAATTAAAAAAAACATATTAAATATTTGGACAATACCAAGGGGATTTTATAAATATAACTAAGGCAATCCAAATTTTTTGCTTTTATTA
Source organism: Acacia confusa (assembly GCA_037074495.1). NCBI lineage: Eukaryota > Viridiplantae > Streptophyta > Magnoliopsida > Fabales > Fabaceae > Acacia > Acacia confusa. Next base: position 3,010,585 of record CM073505.1, read on the forward strand.
AAAAAAAAAGAAGAAGAAGAAATATCGTAGTTTTGGTCACAAAATATGGTAAACAGGTTGGGGATAATTTTTTATATAAAATATGCGTTTGTATCAATTAAGTCTCTTCAATTATAAAGCATATTTTTTTGGTCTTGTAATGCTTAATTTTATTAATAAAAATGTTGACTTAACAAATTTAAACAGTACTTTACAATTAAAAACTAACATATAAGGCTAAAATTTAATTCTTTAATATAATATTTTTATATTTTGAAAGAAGGAGTTGTTGATGTCAGTTTAGGTACAAACAGGTTTTAATTTAAATTTTTAAATTAAATATTAATATGTCAGTGTTTAATTTCAGAGACATGCATAAAATTGGCGAGTCGGATTTTTTTACCAATGTGACTAGTGTCAGCAGTACTCCTTCCATTTTTAATATAATAAATATTTATCTAACTTAATTAAATTAACGAAGTTAATTAAGTAGTTAGCTAATATGACATATATTTTCTAAAACACCCTAGTTACCTTTCTTAATTCCCTTCTTCTTCTTCCTTCTTAATTATTGTTGAAGAAGAATCACTAGGAGTAAATTAGAAAAAGATTCATAAATATAAAAAAATTTGTCATATAATTAAGACTAAGATCAATTTCTCAAATATGTCTTATATTAAAGACAGAAGGAATAATATTAAGGAACCAAAATTAATTTGTATAAAATTTAGGAATTAACTTGAAACTTAATACAAATTGAGAACAACAAACATATGCTTTACTAATTTACCTGTTTTTCTCTCCGTTTTTTCGCAATCAAGAAGAACTGGAGTTGTTGCCACCAACTTTGTTAGGAGTGGCAAACAATATTTTTTATAAGAATTTAAAATTTAAATTGCTGTGATCAATTTTATAAGAATTTAATAAAAGTTGTTTGAGCATTTAATGAGTTTTGTCTTATTTTTGCACTTAATTAATTATATAAACTTCATTAATTAAAATGTTTGTGATACCTATGTTTACTCTATGTCACTCTCTTTCTTGCTTCCTCATAAATAAAGGCATACCTGAAAAAAAAAATTATTCAAGACACACTTATTATTTTTAATTAAATTTAACTACTTTTTCAAAGTGTATAATTCAATTATTAAACTCTAATAAATGGAATGGAAGACTATTTAGTTGTTGCCGTCAACTATCATAAGTGACGGGGGTTCCTAAATATATTACTGTCATATCAAGGATATGCTGTTATTATATGAGTGAAATTTGTAAGGATCTTAATCAAAGGTACCATAATTTTAAGAATGAATTCTTTAATAGTAGTAAAAAATCACAAAGACCTCATCCAAGTTACTCATAATTTTAGGGGCCAGAAATATGTTTTGCCTTTTTTAAAAAAGAAATTCATTATTAATATTTACTTTTAAGTAAAATAAATAAGTGCAACCATTCTGATTAAATTATATATCATTAAAGATTTGGAAGTTAAACCTTTTTTTTTTTTAAAGAAAAACATACATAAAAATATTACCACAATAGTAAGTTATAGTTTGTTAGTCATTAATGTTAGGATCCGTACACCCAGCGGAATTAAAAACTGTACGAATCCCGAAGAGAATCGCTCAACCGCGTTTAAATAAAGGTTTATTATAAGAAACCGTACCTTTCAAAAGCTCCTATGCGTGTATTCGATTTGAACTGGTGGGCTACCTTCTTGATCAACATAAGTCAACTTTTCGAATCGCTTACCTCGAACACGGATAGCCGCGTGCTAGTGCCTTCAGTATTCTCGCGTCTCTCTTTTTGTCTAGAGTTTCTTGCGGCTTTTTAAATATACGTTTGACAAAAATCACGTAGGTTTTTCTAAACCCAATAGGCGTATTATATTCAAAATTAATCCTCATTAATTTTGAATTTTGAATATGGATTAAAAAATATATTAATTACATCTATATAATAGATTTAATCCAATCTATTTATTTAATTTAGATTAAAAGCCTTCTGATTTAATTTATCTCTATAAATTAAATCTGAGAAAAGATATATTTTTATTTAATTAAATTGAGATATCTCTATAAAATAAATCTTCGAAAGGATATATATATCTATTTAATTAAAAATGAGATACTATATCTCAATTTAAATTAAATCAGATATATAATATATTTAATTCATAAATCAAATTTGAGATACAATATCTCGATTAGTTTTAGTTATATAATGATCAGCTCCTAAGGCATAATTTCTAACAATTAATTGCCCCGTGGGATTATCTTATAATGCAAAAACATCAAATTAAATGAGGAAATTGCTTGAGTAAGGTGGTATTGTCCATTTGTGCAAAAAAAAAGAAAAGGTGGTAATGTCCATTGCGGAGGCATTGTTCAATACTTCAATTTGCTCTGGAAACTTTTCTCCATGTGAATTTTTTCAATATTTGTTATTAACTGAACTAGGGCGAAAATTTGCTGAAGAGGTTTAAATTTTCGCGGCCTATTGATTTCTGCACTGTCGAAGACACATGAGTCTTTAAAATCATCAAGTTTATTAACTAGAAAGTTTATAAAGTCGGCAGCTTAGCTTTTTGGATTAAAGCACTGCGTTGGTTCTAATATTCTTTTTTTGTTTGCAGACTCAGCATTGAGCTATCATCATGGCGGTAGAAAGGTCTGGAATTGCCAAAGATGTTACAGAAGTGAGTTTGAGTACCTTGACTGTCTCTGATTTCCCCTTTGACGATAGTGTTTTGACTTTTTTCTTATTGTAGTTGATTGGCAACACCCCATTAGTATATCTCAATAAAGTTGCGTATGGTTGTGTGGCCCGGATTGCTGCCAAACTAGAATCAATGGAGCCACGCTCTAGTGTTAAAGACAGGTAGAGTTTTCAGTTCTTTAAACCGATATAATCTTGTAGTTTCATGTTTCTTCTAGCTTTATAGTTTAATTATTATGAATAGCCATAGGTTCCTGAGATCGATGGAATGCTTGATTCTACTGTATCGATATGAGTTACAGGATCGGTTATAGTATGATAGCTGATGCGGAGGAAAAAGGTCTTATCACACCCGGAAAGGTTGGTATACCTTTGATAAAGAACCCTCCCAAGGGCAGGGCTTTGAAACACCAAGTTTGTAATAATATAGTAAAAGTGTGTGCCTTGTAAAATAGTATCAGTTGGGAACATGCTGTCGCTTTGTACCGCCAGATTCTAGTGGTTTATTTATGTCTCTGTTTATTTTCTTGTCTTGCTGAAGAGTGTCCTCATTGAAGTAACAACTGGTAATACTGGCATTGGATTAGCCTTCATGGCGGCGGCGAAAGGCTACAGGCTTATTATTGTAATGCCTGCTTCAATGACTCTTGAAAGAAGAATCGTTATGAAGGCTTTAGGGGCTGAATTGATAGTGACAGACCCTGAAATTGGACTCAAAGGTGCATTTGAGAAAGGTGAAGACATATTGGCTAACACGCCTAATGCTTACATGCTTAGACAGTTTGAAAACACTGCCAATCCCAAGGTATCAATCTAGGTATATGTTCCCTAATGGTTGTGATGGATGCTTGAAGATTATTTAAAATATTTTATATGATTTTAGATACATTATGAAACCACTGGCCCAGAGATATGGAAAGGCACTGGAGGGAAAATTGATGCATTTGTAGCTGGGATAGGTACTGGTGGCACAATCACAGGTGCTGGGAAATTTCTTAAAGAACAAAATCCCAACATTAAGGTTAGCTTGTTTGATGTGCTTAGTAGAATAAATATCTGAGTCATCAATTTCTTAGAAAATGGAGGATGACTTGTAATGGCTGCAACTATTTCATGCATTTGTGTTCTCTTTGTTTTCCTTCCTCCTTTATGTAGTTGTATGGTCTCGAACCTACTGAAAGTCCTGTGCTTGCTGGAGGAAAGCCTGGTGAGTTATAACCTTTGTTATGCTCCTGTGTCCATATTTGACAATATTCTATCCCATACAAGCCATATTGTCATGTATGTTGCTTTTGACTTTGATTGAATGGCATATAGGCGTTTCTATACCATGGGATTAGTGTATTGGCCTTTCAAAAGTGATTTCCTAGGAACTACTTTTCAATTGAACCCCGTTCCTCTTACTAAATTTCAAGAAGGAGTGAGCTTCCTCTGCTCCCACTTAGCTATATTATTTAGTGGGATTATCAGTTCGTTTTCCTGATAACAAAACAATCATTGAATTTATTCGTTTGATTATATCCTATTTGGTTTCTTTGTTTGTTATTCCCTCCTGTAATTTCTATTCAATCATCAGTTTTCTACTAATAGAACATCAGAGCGGAAGGGCTTTAGTCTATCACTGTTGCTAATGCGAGATTTTTCCCCGTTAAATACCAAGGTTCTCACAGGATTCAAGGGATTGGTGCTGGTTTTATACCTGCGGTGATGGATGTCAATCTTCTAGATGAAGTTGTTCATGTAAGTTTTTGCAACTTTAGAAATATGAGAGTTCAGGCAACCAAACTTAATACACCTTCAATTTATGAAGATGGTTATGATACTGGCAGCTTTTGTTGTATCATTTTGGAATTATTGAGGCAATGTTGACTTAAGCAAAGCTGATTGTTGTACTAATCGAGCTTTTCCCAATGGACCACCCACTATGATCATTCCTTTCCCTGGTCTAGTCCCTAGTAGGATGGCTCTGAAGTCAGACCTGTCATCAGAGTTACAAATGTAATTATGGACAAATTATGATATAATATGGTAATACTGATGTACCTTTATGATTGAATTTCATACTTGATTCAATTCTAAACATTAGAATTGCAGAAACATTAGAAAGATCATCCTATTGCAGAATATTTGCTTTGGACAGTGGGAACGGTACGTAATTTGTTAAACTTGAGATATTGTGATTTGGCAGGCATCAACATCTGAAGCCATTGAGACTGCAAGGCTTCTTGCACGTAAAGAAGGCATATTTGTAAGTTCTGAACCTCTAGAACCTGCAGTAGTGAGCTTGAAGCAGTTCTTTAAAACTATTTTACTATACCTTTCTCTGATTCAATTTTTTTTTTCTTTTCTAATTTTTGTGTTCATTGAACTTCGTGGGGTATTGTTGTAGGTGGGATTATCGTCTGGAGCTGCAGCAGCCGCTGCAATCAAGGTAGCAAGAAGACCAGAAAATGCTGGAAAGCTTATTGTAGTAAGTTTACTGAAAATTCTGGTGAAGATATTTACAAGTCACAGAGGTGCTCTTATATTGACATCCAGAACTTTTGATCTCTATTGGTGGTTCAGTAAGTTCAAATATATTGAGTAACTGAGAAATCAAAGCGTTTATTTTAGAGTTAAAAGATAGTTATACCTTTGGGACTCTTATGGTGCAATTTGATATGAATGGATGCAGGTGGTTTTTCCAAGTTGTGGTGAGAGATACCTGTCCTCTGTGTTGTTTGAGTCGGTCAGACAGGAAGCTGAAAGCATGACCTTTGACTCTTGAATGGTTGAATCTCTTCTTTAGGATCTCATAATATTTCCCCCAAAAACTTTCAGATTTCAAGGCTTGTGAAACTACTTATGTTTCTGATCTTGGTGCGAGCCTGCAAGGCTAAGGACTCTATGGCAGTGATTCTGCAATAAAAATTCAGGGACAAACTGTAGCCAAATGCCTCATGACTCTTGTAGTGTCATATTTTGATTGTCTTTGGCAGTTTGATTCTGTTCGAATAATGCTTATTGTAATCTTGTCTTCTAAAAGCAACAGAATAAATGTGGCCATGGAGGAAAGTAAAAGCAACAAAAGAAAATTATGTAATTCTTGAATGTTAATTGTACATCATAAAACCATTGCGAGACTTGTTTTACTACCATCATGGAATGATCGAAATGAAATTGAAAAATAAAATAAGAAGAGACTTTATAAATTTTATTTTATTCTAAAATTCCTTGATTAACAAGTAATAACTCAAAATTATTACCATATCTGGCATATAAATAGCCTTTAAAATGAGGGTTAGGATATGATATCTCTCAGAAGTTGGAATATTTATACACTTTGCATAATTAAGATAAACTAAATATAGAGGCTAAATTATTGTCCAAAAAATATAGAGGCTAAATTCAGATTTACTAACTATAGGTGTGTTTGAGTTGGTGTTAGGTAGGAGGAGAATGTGACTTGAGATGAGGAAAAAAACATAGTGAGAATATTAACTATATTTAGATTAGCATTGTCCTAACTTGCTTTTTAGCCTAATAGCAACTTTTAAAAATAAGCCATAGGAACCTGCTTATTATGAGCATTAAATGTAATTTGATTTTTTGCTATTGGTCCTTTACATTTATGCCTCTTATGCTTCCTTCCTTCTCTAGTTCTTGCATACACCTTGTGAAGTGTCGCTGTTGACGTGCATTGTGTTTGGGCAAGCGTGAAGAGAAAAAAAAATCCCAATTGGGAGGGATCAATGGGCTTCTCCAAAAAAAAAAAACTTGTTTTAAAAAATTGAAATGTTCAGCATTAGCAGCACTACTAGTAGTACAGTAGTATTGGGAGTAATCTCCCTACCTCCTTATACTGGGTTTGATTCCTCCATCCCTTATCGCCTATGTATCAAAGAAAAAAAAAAAAAAGCAAATGATAGCCAATGGTAAACGATAAGGGATAATTAGATGACATATTGTGCCGGTCTTGATTACCAATTCTAATCCTGACAAGTATTTGGATTTGCCGATAAGGTCTAGTCAAATATCGGTAATAGTTTTTTTCTAAAAAAAAAATCCCTTTTACAATTTTTAATTCTTTTGAGGAAAACAAGGATGCTAATTCTGTTCTTTAAAAAACGAAAAGCGGGACAAGACAATGAAACCAACTGAATATTACAGGCGCATGGTTAATTTGTATTCGGCTTATAAAATATTTTTTTAATATTACCTAGTATCTTCAAATAATTTTTACTACATTTATTACCCTAAAGTAGTTGACACCATAATCCATATATATAGACAAAATTATATGTAATATTTAATAAGATTCATGTCATTTTTTTAATTATTTTCTATTTTAACTGACTTTTTAAATAATAATTCAAACATATTTTAATTTGGCAAAAAGTTGTTTCTATCACTGTCAATCCAAACATAAATCACATTTACAATTTGACTTTTACCCTATTTTACTTTTGTAAAAATTAGATTAAAAATAAATCATTTCTGCCACCGCTAACCCAAATTACCCATGGTAAGAAGAAAGCTAATGTGTTTGAAGGTGAACAATTTTTTTTTTAATAAAAACTTATTGATACTATAATGTTTGACACTTTTTTAAAATCATTTTCGTTTCATATTGTTATTTTACCTGATTTTTTTCCCTCAAGTCTAATTCACATATTCATAATTTATTAATGCAACTTCAATCCTTTTCCGGTGTGTATTTACCACTTTTGTTCCATATATAAGTCGTTTTTAACTAAATCACACATATAAAAAAAAAATAACTTAATGATATGAGGTATGAATAAACATTTTTCAACTTTTTCTACTCTCTCTATTTTTTATTAATATAATTAATATGTGTAAAATTATCATCATCTCATTAATTACCTTAAAACTGCACTAATGAATAGAAATACATGGAATATAAAAATGGGTGACAACCAAAACGGTATCCGCCAACCAATGCAATCCAGCTTCTTGATTTCCCCGAAACCATTGGCCCAAACTGCCCATTTTGTCATACTCTACTCGTCCCTTATCTCTTTATATCACACTCAATCACGTTCTCTTCTTCGTCATTTCCCCATTTTTAAATTACTCATATAATAGAGTTGACACTTTAAATCCAAGGAAGTTAGATAAATTATTTAATTTTATCATATATTATATATTATTCTATAAGTTAGGTAAAATAATTTAGAAAAAGAAAAAATGATTAATATAAATAATATAAATTAATTTTTTTAATGTTTTAAAAAAATCAATTTTATCTTATATTAAAGAATGAAGAAAGTAATAACTATACTTTAAAATAATAATTATATTTTAAAACGGCCGCCCACAACATCACCTTGATTTTTTTAAGGGTTAAGATGCAAAAATACACATGAGCTTTTTTCTCAGGAGCAAAAATACACATATGCTTTTTTGAGGAGCAAAAATATACATGTCGTCACATTTTTTGTGCAAAAGTCACATCCCACCGTTAAGTCACTTGTTCACCGTGATGATTGAGAAAAATATGAGGTGAACAATAATTTAACGACGATGAACAGTGACTTAACGGTGAAATGTGCCTTTTGCACCAAAATGGTAACTACATATGTGTATTTGTGGCAGGAGCAAAAGGTAACCACATGTACCTAAAAACATATGTGTATTTTTGCTCCTGGGAAAAAATCTCATGTGTATTTTTGCACCTTAACCTTTTTTTTTTTTTTTTTTTTTAATTCTTGCAATCCAGATAACCAACCATCCTCTGTTGCATTTTGGGCTCTGCATAATGTTTGGGAAAAATATTAATTGGTTTTCTAGAATTATATTATTACTATTGATACGCCCCTTAAAGAATGTTCACAAAAAACATGTTAGGTAAATTGTATATATTTTTAAACAAGCACCGAATGGGGGGAAAAACACACACACACACACATATTTGCATAAGTTCTTTTTCAATACTCTTAAGTCAGAAATTCACAACATTATTCTGTGTTTGTTATACAAGCAGATTTAAATATCTAACAATAACAACTCAGTTTTAACTTTTAAGGAGCTTACTAGTAATTGATTTTTTGGGAAAATTCATCTTGGGGTCCTTATAAGAGAAAAAATTTCAGAAAATGCCCCAAGATTCTGAAAATATCATAAAAGACCCTATGACATTTTTTGGTATAAATTCATTAAAACGTTAACAATTATATTAGCCCTACTAACAACTATATCATCACTGTTAACAACTAAAATTTTAATGAATTTAAACTAGAAAAGGCCCTGGAGCAAGGCTCCAAAAAATTGGAGTCTTTTCTGGTATTTTTAGAATCTTGGAGTCTTTTCTAAATTTTTTTTCTCTTACAAGGGTTCCAAAATGGATTTTCCCCAATTTTTTTTTTTACATAAATCTTCTCTATATTTTTTCGAATCCGATATACGGTATTATTCTTTCCCTCCCTTATGGCCACCGCACTATCCCTTCATATAGCATCAAAGATGAATCACTGTGAGTTGGACATCATTGATTATAGAATAAACTATAAAGTCACGTTCTTCCCTTCGATTAAATTAATAAACAGCGTATCGTTGAAGATCATATATTTTTTACCAAAAAAAAAAAAAGAAGATCATATATAGAGAATCAGAGATACACTGGGGAGCGGAAAGAGAGGTTTCAGCTGGTCTTCGCCAGGCCGTACCCAGATCGCTGTCCATTCTCTTTAGCTGCGACGCCGAGGTGGGGTAAGGTCGGTAGCTTCTATTAATCTTCGATTAATTATGCTCTTCACTTTTTTTTCATACAAGGCATCTCAATGAGCGTCATTTTTACCGAACCTTTGAATCAAGTCCCTATTTGTTTTCTACTAGTTACAGAAATGATCGTTTTCACTCATATACCAGTAGCCTTCAAACCAAGACGAATTGTAAACTTTCAAAATGGAAGTTAGACTGTCACCATCAATATCATCGGAATATTTTTTATTCTCTTGAAAAAGTTCTTCTGTTAATTTTGGGTTCCAACACATTTAATTTGGAAGTGAATATTTCGGGCTGAAAAGAAAGTTATTTTAACTGTAATCCTTGCTGTTTGGCACTCTAGATAGATGGCATCATTGGGACAGCAACTCTGGAGATTTAGCGTATGTTTTTGGCAGAACTCGGTTGAAATTTTGTCATAGCGTTGGAATTTCCATGGCCTATTAATTTCTGCCTTCGCGAAGGCAACTGAAACTTTAGGTTTTATAATATCCATATTTACAAAGTGGCACAATTTCATATTGTACTTGTTCGTTTATATTACTGTTAGCTTTGTGGAACAAAGAAGTCTACTGGTGCTGATACTTTTTTCTTTGTTTACAGACTTCGTAGTAAGCTATCATCATGGCACAGGAATGCTCTGGAATCGCCAAAGATGTTACAGAAGTGAGTTTGACTACTTTGATGGTCTCTGGTTTCCCTTGCATGGGCTTTTCCCCTTATTTAAAGCGTTTCGTTTTTTCCCCCCTTCCCTTTTTAGTTGGTTGGCAAAACCCCTGTAGTATACCTCAATAAAGTTGTGGATGGCTGTGTGGGACGGATTGCTGCCAAACTAGAATTCATGGAGCCACTCTCTAGCGTTAAAGACAGGTAGAGGCTTCTGTTTTTTACGCTAGATATGATATCGCATTTTCATATTTCTTCCAGCATTATTGTTTATATTTATAAATAGGCATACGTTCCTGTGATTGATAGAATTCTTGATTCTATTGTATCTACATCACTTACAGGATCGGCTATAGTATGATTGTTGATGCAGAGGAAAAAGGTCTTATCACACCCGGAAAGGTTGGTATAGATTCATAAAGAAACCTCGCAACTGCTGGTCTTCAAAAAGACAAGTTTCTAGTAATATAGTAGACGTGTGTGCCTGGGAATAGCATCAATTGGAACAAAATTCTGTCACTTTATGTAACTCTTGAGTTGACATCTATTCCTTTCTGTGAATGTGTGTTTTTTTATTTTGATGAAGAATGTCCTCGTTGAAGTAACAAGTGGTAATACCGGCATTGGATTAGCCTTCATTGCGGCAGCAAAAGGCTACAAGCTTATTGTCGTAATGCCTGCTTCATGTTCTCTTGAAAGAAGAATGGTATTGAAAGCTTTAGGTGCTGAGTTGATATTGTCAGACCCTGCAAAGGGAATACAGGGTGCATTTGATAAAGGTGATGAAATATTTGCGAAGACGCCTAATGCCTACATGCTTAAACAGTTCGAAAACCCTGCCAATCCCAAGGTAACCAGGCATTTAAACTGTAATGGTTCTGAAGGATGCTTAACAAACACTGTTGAACACATTTTTATATCATTTCAGATACATTATGAAACCACTGGCCCAGAGGTTTGGAAAGCCACTGAAGGGAAAATTGATGCATTTGTAGCAGGGATAGGTACCGGTGGCACAGTAACAGGTGCTGGAAAATTTCTTAAAGAACAAAATCCCAACATTAAGGTTAGTTTATTTGGTTGATGTGCGTATGTCTCAAGACCCAAATTGGGAGGGTCTCCCTGAAAGAGGTGCCCCTGTGGCCATGCAATGCATGTGTGGTCTCATTGTTTCCGTTCCTCCTTTATGTAGGTATATGGTGTTGAACCTGCTGAAAGTGCCGTGCTCTCTGGGGGACGGCCTGGTGAGTCGTAAGATTTGCTATGCTCCTTTATTCCTTTGTTGATATCTGACTTTTTAATATTCTGTCACATACAAGAAAGTGATTTCCTTGGAACTACTTTTCAATTGAATCCCATCCCTGCTCCTAACCTTTAGGAAAGAGTGTGTTTCATTTTGCCATACTTATCTATATTATTTGGTTTATCTGTCCTTTTACTGATAAATAAACAATGAATATATTTATTCCGTTGAATTTTTACTACTAATTCTTGGTCACCTGACCAAAATAACTCTTGGATGAGTCTGTTTTTTATTTTTCAACTTGAAAGTTATCCTTTTAGACAATAAGTAGTTCTTATTTGGTTTTTTCTTTGTGCATTGGGCCGCCAGTTTAGCTCTTTAACTTTAGAGTAGACAAGCTTGAGTCTTTTAATTGTTGCTTATGTGGAATTTGCCTTGTTGAACGCCTAGGTGTTCACAAGATTCAAGGGATTGGTGCTGGTATTATACCTCCGGTGCTGGATGTCAGTCTTCTCGACGGAGTTGTTCAAGTAAGTTCTTACAGCTTGTGGACTATGCTTATGTTGCTCAAGAGTTGCTGTAATCAAACTCTATAAACCTTCAATTTATAAAGAAGGATTTGATACTGAGGCAATATTGACTTAAGCAAAGCTGATTGTTTGTACTAATCAAGCTTTTCCAATTGGTGTCAAATTATTTAAGGACCTTGCTCCTGAATTGAAACTAAATTCATTCGGTCTCAAGCTGTCATTCTCCCTTCTAAATTCAGTCTTATAAGATCAAAATGGAAAAAGAAAAAAGAAAGGTCACCCTATTGCAGAATTTTTAGTTCGGAAAAGGTGGGAACGGCATGTGATTTTTTAAACTTGAGATATGTCATGTGATTTTGCAGGTAACAAGCGATGAAGCTATTGAGACTGCAAAGCTTCTTGCAGAGAAAGAAGGCCTTTTTGTAAGTTCTAAACCCCTAAAACCTGCCAGAAGCGAATTTGAAGCAGTCCTTTAGGGTCTGTTTGGTATTGCGGGATTTGGAGGGGAGGGGGAGCGAAAATTTTTATGAGTTGAATTTAAAGAAATGGGGTTATTAAATTTTGATAAAAAAAAGATGCAAGACAGAAGAATAAGAAACATTAATTAAAAAATTTTAACACCACTTCTCTAATTAGAAAATCCATTTCAAAAATCTTTTCCCTCCACCCACTTTCCTTCCGCTCCCCTCATACCAAACGGTCTCTTAGGGCTATTTTATTGTACCTTTTTGTTATCCAAGTTGTTTTCCTTTTAAATATCAGCGTTGATTGAAGCTCGTTGGGTATTGTTGTAGGTGGGAATATCATCTGGAGCTGCAGCAGCCGCTGCAATTAAGATAGCCAAGAAACCAGAAATGGCTGGAAAGCTTGTTGTAGTAAGTTGACTGAAAATTCTGGTGAATAGATTTATAAATTGCAGATGTGCTTGTATATATTCATGGATAAAGTATTACTTCTAATCCTTAATATAAGATACAGATACAGTTGACTAATTTGTAAAGATTAAGGAAGTTAACTAAATTATTTTAAAATATTTATATTTATCATTTTTCTTGAGAATAATTTGTCTGGTTTATAAACTATACATAATGATACATTTTAGTATTTTAGAAAAATCATGTAACATTCGATATAATTAAATAATATATTTATATAAATTAATCTTCCCAAATTACTCAACTGGATCTCATATTAAGGAAAGAATTAATATATTGACACCCACGGCTCATCTAACCTTAGTAAATGTGTGGCCTTGCAGTCACATTATTCATAACCTATGAGTTTCTAAATTTTATATGTTGATTCATCTTACTTGCTTGATGCTGATATCCAGTTTGGTGGCTCAATAGGTTTATGTATATTTTGATATGGATGCAGGTGATTTTTCCGAGCTGTGGTGAGAGATACCTGTCGTCTGCGTTGTATGAGTCAATCAGAGAGGAAGCTGAAAATATGACTTTTGATCCATGAAATCTGGATTTGAAGGCGTTGAAGCTACTAAGTTCTGATATTGCTGCAAATCTGGGGGCTCTCCTGATGTGGTGGTTGTGATTCTAAAATAAAAATTGGTCGAAAAACTGTAGCCAAAAGCCCCCAAACTTTTTATAGTCTCATAATTTGTTTGTCTGTAACAGTTTCATTCAATTTGTACAATTGAGGTCCATTTTAGTACAAGTTCAAAATTATAATTTTTCTGCGTCTGAGATGAATTGTTTCATTTTTTATTTTCTACTCCGTCGTTAAAATTTTTGGGTCCGGTCACCAATATTTACCCTAATCTAAACTTATATATATATATATATATAAAAGGCATAGCTGGTATGCAATTCCACGTGTTTAGGCTTCGAATGTATCAATATGAAAGTCTTTTTTTTTTTTTTATACATAAAAGTCTTAAAAAATATGAAAGTCTTAAGTCTTAACCATTTCCATTTTCCTCGAAAGAGAAAGAGTCCATCTTGTAATGATATCCCTTGTCTCTTCTTCTGCCCCACCTCAATCACGCTGTCCTCCCTCTTTGTGTGAGTGTGACCCATTTTTTAAATTTAATTATTCTTCAAAAATAGCCCTCCTCACTACCTCAACGTCCTGACCATCCTCTCTTGTCTTTCCTGTTTTGCATTATTATTTTACGAAAAATTAGTAATATAGTTTTTATGTATATTATATTTTTTAAAAAATTATTAATATAATATGATGGATCAAAAAATGAAAAAAATGTTTTTTTATTTTTATTTTTTTCTTCAAACTAATTAGTTTGACTAATATACTAATATATAATTTAAGAATACACAACATATAAAATGATCAAGTAACTTATTTAGTTTCTTTAATTCTTTTGAAAAAGTCAACTTTGTTTTATAATTAAGACTAGAGGTAGTATATATTATAATTAAATAATTCATTTAGCTTCCTAAATCTTCATAAATTAGTTAATTAGATCTTATATTAAGGATCATAAATTATATACCCATCAAAATAATTTTTATTAAAAAACATAAACTTTTAAAAACCTTATATTTAGTCCGCCCAAAATCAAAACTGAAGTGCAAATGTGATAAAGTTGGTAAAGCTAAAATCAGTAACCAGCACTGAGAGTTGTATCGTTATGATTGGCGCATTGTTGACAAAAAAATTGGGAAAATTGATTACAGGGCCCAAGGAAGCAAAATAATTATAAAATAGGCCCAAGAAACATTCACATGCCTTTCTAGCATTTTTTCAAAAAAAAATGTACGGACATAGTTGCTAATTACTACAGATGTAGTTGTTAAAATGTAGTTGTTAATTAGACTGATTTAGTTGTTAACGGGGACTGATATAGTTGTTAACCGCTACTGATGTAGTTGCTAACGTTTTTTGAAAAAATGTTAGAAGGCATGTGAATGTTTTTTGGACCTTTTTTATAATTATTTTGTTTCCTTAGGCCCTATAATCAATTTTCCCAAAAAAAATTTTATACAAGTCCAAATAGATTCACGTTCTTCACTCCTAATTAAAAATAAAAAATAAAATAAACGGCGGCTCATATATAGAGACGAAGTGATGATGAAGAGTAGGATCTGTAACTGTAAGCGGGACCTCACCGGGCCGTCGTAGATCGTTTCCATTGTCATAGGCTGCGACGTGAAGGCGTGGTTAGAGCGGTAACTTCTGTTCCTTTCTCATCTTCCATTAATTATGCTCTTCACTTTTCTTTCACACAAATCGTCTCAATAAGCGTCATTTTTACCGAACCTTTAAATGTAAGTCCCTATTTGTTTTTTACTAGTCACTGAAATGCTCGGTTTCACTCATATACCAGTAACCTTCAAAGTTCAAACCAAGACGAACTGTAAACATTCAAAATCGAAGTTAGACTATCACCATCAATATCGTCGGAATATATTCTTTTTCCCTCTTGAAAATATTCTTCCGTTAATTTTGGGTTCCAACACATTTAATTTGGAAGCGAATATTTCCTGCGGAAAGTTTTTTTTTTTTTTTTTAAATGGTAATCTTTGCTGTTTGGCACTCTAGATAGATGACAAGCGTATTCAGAAAATTAATGAAGGGTATATAAATTTAAGTATATATATTTTAATAATAAAATTATATTATAATAAAATTAATTATAATATCATCCTCTTAGGCCTTATTTTTTGAAATTGCATCATAATTACCTCATTCAGAGTTTATGTATTTAACTATTTATCAATGTCATCCGGTATCCCATATTAATAAGGAATGGATTGTTCAAATTCAAGGGTGGGCACTTGCCCCCCTTGTCCATAACCAGTGGCGGAGCTAGGAATTTTAATGAACAAAATATTATTTCTCCAGTTTTAAATATAAGATATAATTTGTTATACAAATTACACTACAAAATATATCTTAATTTAAGACCGGAGGTAATATATCATAAATAAAAATAATCAAAATATAATATAGACTTAATATATAAAAAAATGAAAGAAATCTATTACAAAAATTTAAATCACTTCACTTGATTCTTACTTTACTTGATTTCATATTTTAAACTCATTTACAATTGAATTTGTACTAAAACTGAAAACAATTTCTTTTTCAATGTATGTAATCAAAAAATCGTCAAGAAATTGGTCTTCCATTATATTTCGAAGCTTGTTCTTGATTATCTTCATAGTAGAGAAAAATCTTTCATTAGTTGTGGTAAAAACTGGAAAAGTAAGTAGAAATCTAATAACTCTATCAATAAGAAGATAGAGATGGACTTTCCATTTCTTGCTAACCCTTAACATAATTTAATTTAAATGTAGTTGATGAGTTAATCAAATTTAAATGTTTAGGAATGTGGAGCTCCAAATGTCTTGAATATTTGGGTGGTTTGATTAGTTATTATGATATGCTCATTAGTCCATTTATGTATTGAGTTGCATGGTATTATTACAGAAAAAATTTCTACATCTTCTGTTAACTTTTCTCATTACATAAGCAACTTTGTTCTTTGTTCCGTGGGGCAATAACTTTGTTCTTTGGGATGTTATCTGCTTAGTAATTGAAGTTTTAGATTCTAAAATTGTATTCTGGAATGCTAATTGAAATCCTATACGCAGTTGTGTGAATTATTCTAAAGAGAGTGATTCTTCAAAGGGGTTTCAAAGAAAAAGCACCAGGTTGGATAAGAACAGTTAAAGAAAGTGAAAACTGAATTGTTCTTTAAAGTTTAGCGACTGCTATTCCAGTATTGTTATCAACGAACAACTGGATTAATATAGATAACCAATGAAGCTAACGTACCCGAATCCCTCGTTATTTATTCCTTGGACATTCTTCATTCCATTTACCAGAAAGAACTGCTATGTTATTCCAGTTTTATTTATTTATTGCATTTAAATCTGGGGACCTCCCAGTTAAAAAAGAAGGAAAATCGATATATGAAGCAGAGATGTATGTAGCCTCAGTTAGATCATGAGGCGCATGGTTCAATATATTTATAGATAGCTGATGTACATGTATAAAGCTAATACAAGAGGGAATATTACAGCAGACTCAACAGACTTTACAGAGGGAATATCATGGAGCCTATTGACAAGATAAAGGGAATATTATGGACTAAAGTATGGCAACGTGCAGCAACCATAATGACTGGACAGAGGGAATAATATGGTCTGAAAGTGGTGTTAAATAATGGAAATATTTATTTATTAACACTCCCTAGTTCCCCCTAATTCTGCCCCGGGGGCCCTCCCTAGTCCCCCTAATTCTGCTATTGTCCATAATGTGCATTCGACTATATACATATATTCTAATAACAAAAGTATGTTACAATAAAACTAATTACAATGTCATTTTTTTAAGTCTTATATTTTAAAATTCCATTATAATTACCTTATTGAGAGTTTATGTATTTAACAATTTATCAATGTCATCGAGTACCCCATATTAGTATTAGTAAGAAATGGATGGTTCAAATTCAACGTTCACAAGTCTTCTCCAATAGCGTGCGTCCGCCCATGGATGGCATCATTGGGACAGCAACTCTGGAGATTTAGCGTTTGTCTTTTACTGTCACCATCATTATCGTCGGAATATTTTTTTTTTCTCTTGAAATTTAACTGTAATCCTTGCTGTTTGGCACTCTAGGTAGATGGCATCATTGGGACAACAACTCTGGAGATTTAGCCTTTTTCTGTGGCTGAACTCGATTGAAATTTTGTCAAGGTGTTTGAATTTCCATGGCCTATTAATTTCTGCCTTCGCGAAGGCAACTGAAACTTTAGATTTTAGAATATCCATATTTACAAAGTAGAACAATTTCATATTGTATTTGTTTGTTTATATTACTCGTACCTTTGTGGAAAAAAGAAGTCTATTGGTGCTGATACTTTTTTCTTTGTTTACAGACTTTCGTAGTAAGCTATCATCATGGCACAGGAATGCTCTGGAATCGCCAGAGATGTTACAGAAGTGAGTTTGACTACTTTGATCAGTTTGATGTCTCTGATTTCCCTTGCATGGGCTTTTCCCCTTATTTATAGCGTTTCGTTTTTTTTTCTTCCCTTTTTAGTTGGTCGGCAAAACCCCAGTAGTATACCTTAATAAAGTTGTGGACGGCTGTGTGGGACGAATTGCTGCCAAACTAGAATTCATGGAGCCACTCTCTAGCGTTAAAGACAGGTAGAGGCTTCAAGTTTTTTAAACCGGATATAATATCGTAGTTTAATGTTTCTTCTAGCTTGATTGATTATTTTTATAAATAGGCTTATATTCATGTGATTGATAGAATACTTGGTTCTATTGTATCTACATCACTTACAGGATCGGCTATAGTATGATTGTTGATGCAGAGGAAAAAGGTCTTATCACACCCGGAAAGGTTGGTATACATTCATAAAGAACCCTAGCCAAGTGCCGGTCTTGAAAACGCCAAGTTTCTAGTGATATAGTAGAAGTGTGTGCCTTGGAATAGCATCAATTGGAACAAAATGCTGTCACTTTATGTATTATTGAGTTGACATCTATTCCTTTCTGTGGATGTGTGTTTTTTATTTTGCTGGAGAGTGTCCTCGTTGAAGTAACAAGTGGTAATACCGGCATTGGATTAGCCTTCATTGCGGCAGCAAAAGGCTACAAGCTTATTGTCGTAATGCCTGCTTCATATTCTCTTGAAAGAAGAATGGTATTGAAAGCTTTAGGTGCTGAGTTGATATTGTCAGACCCTGCAAAGGGAGTACAGGGTGCATTTGATAAAGGTGATGAAATATTTGCGAAGACGCCTAACGCCTACATGCTTAAACAGTTTGAAAACCCTGCCAATCCAAAGGTAGCCAGGCATTTAAACTGTATTGGTTCTGAAGGAGGCTTGACAAACACTGTCTAACACATTTTCATATCATTTCAGATACATTATGAATCCACTGGCCCAGAGGTTTGGAAAGCCACTGAAGGGAAAATCGATGCATTTGTAGCAGGGATAGGTACTGGTGGCACAGTAACAGGTGCTGGAAAATTTCTTAAAGAACAAAATCCCAACATTAAGGTTAGTTTATTTGTTTGATGTGCGTATGTCTCAAGGCCCACATTTGCACATTGGGAGGGTCTCCCTGAAAGAGGTGCCTCTGTGACCATGCAATGCATGTGTGGTCTCATTGTTTT
Organism: Acacia confusa; assembly: GCA_037074495.1. NCBI lineage: Eukaryota > Viridiplantae > Streptophyta > Magnoliopsida > Fabales > Fabaceae > Acacia > Acacia confusa. The sequence goes on from CM073505.1 coordinate 3,029,563, forward strand.
TGTTCCTTTTTTATGTAGGTATATGGTGTTGAACCTGCTGAAAGTGCCGTGCTCTCTGGGGAACGACCTGGAGAGTCATAACATTTGTTATGCTCCTTTGTTCCTTTGTTGATATCTGACTTTTTAATATTGTATCACATACAACAAAGTGATTTCCTTGGAACTACTTTTCAATTGAGCCCATCCCTGCTCCTAACCTTTAGGAAAGAGTGTGTTTCATTCTGTCATAGTTAGCTATATTATTTGGTTCACCTGTCCGTTTTACTGATAAATAAACAATGAATATATTTATTCTGTTGAATTTTTAACACTAATTCTTGGTCTCTTGACCACAATAACTCTTGGATGAGTCTGTTTTCTACTTTTCTACTTGAAAGTTATCCTTTTAGACAATAAGTAGTTCCTATTTGGTTTTCAATGGGCCGCTAGTTTAGCTGTTTTACATTAGAGTAGAAAAGCTTGAGTCTTTAACTGTTGCGTATGTGGAATTTGCCTTGTTGAATGCCTAGGTCCTCACAAGATTCAAGGGATTGGGGCTGGTGTTATACCTCCGGTGCTGGATGTCAGTCTTCTCGACGGAGTTGTTCAAGTAAGTTTTTACAACCTGTGAACTATGCTTATGTTGCTCAAGAGTTGCTGTAATCAAACTCAATACACCTTCAATTTATAAAGATGAATTTGATACTGAGGCAATATTGACTTAAGCAAAGCTGATTGTTGTACTAATCAAGCTTTTCCCATTGCTGTCAAATTATTTAAGGACCTTGCTCCTGAATTGAAACTAAATTCATTCGGTCTCAAGCTGTCATTCTCCCTTCTAAATTCAGTCTTATAAGATCAAAATGGAAAAAGAAAACAGAAAGGTCACCTTATTGCAGAAATTTTAGTTTGGAAAAGGTGGGAACGCGACATGTGATTTGTTAAACTTGAGATATGTCATGTGATTTTGCAGGTAACAAGCGATGAAGCTATTGAGACTGCAAAGCTCCTTGCAGTGAAAGAAGGCCTTTTTGTAAGTTTTAAACCTCTAAAACCTCCCAGAAGCGAACTTGAAGCAGTCCTTTATCCTTTATGGACTGTTTGGTATAAGATATTTGGAGGGAGGGGGGAGAGAATTTTTATGGGTTGAATTTAAAGAAACTAGAGAAATACAGGGTTATTAAATTTTGATAAAAAGAAAATGCAAGATAGAAGAGTAAGAAACATTAATTAAAAAATTTTGACCCTACTTCTCTAATTTTTTTTTTTTTAAATTCATTTCAAAAAATTTTCCCTCCCCTCATACCAAAGGGCCCCTTAGGGCTATTTTATTGTACCTTTTTGTTATTAAAGCTGTTTTCCTTTTAAATATCAGCGTTCATTGAAGCTCGTTGGGTATTGTTGTAGGTGGGAATATCATCTGGAGCTGCAGCAGCCGCTGCAATTAAGATAGCCAAAAAACCAGAAATGGCTGGAAAGCTTGTTGTTGTAAGTTGACCGAAAATTCTGGTGAATAGATTTATAAATTGTAGATGTGCTCGAATATATTCATGGGTAAAGTATTACTTCCGGTCCAATCCAGTTGACTAATTTGCGGAGATTAAGAAAACTAAATAAATTATTTTAAAATGCTTATATTTATCATCTTATTCTAGATTAATTTGTCTGATTTATAAACTATATAATATAAAATCTAATGATACACATAAGTAATTTAAAGAAATCATATAACATTTGATATAATTAAATAATTTATTTAGGTTATTCAATCACCTAACTTACTCAACTAGATTTTATGTTACTAAAGAACAGAGTTAATATATTGACACCCACAACTTATCAAACCTTAACATTATCAAAACTAAATGTATGGCCTTGCAATCACATTATTCATAACATATGAATAGTACAGTTTATAGTAAATTTTATATGTTGATTCGTTTCACTTGCTTGATGCTGATATCCAGATTGGTGGCTCAGTAAGTTTATGTATATTTTGATATGGATTACAGGTGATTTTTCCGAGCTGTGGTGAGAGATACCTGTCGTCTGCGTTGTATGAGTCGATCAGAGGGGAATCTGAAAATATGACTTTTGATCCATGAAATCTGGATTTGAAGGCGTTGAAGCTACTAAGTTCTGATATTGCTGCAAATCTGGGGGCTCTCCTGATGTGGTGGTTGTGAAATAATTTGATTGTCTGTAACAGTTTGATTCTGTTTGAATAATGTTGGTTGTAGCCTTGTTTTCTTCTAAAAGCAACAAAAAAAAAAAATATGGCAGTAAAAGAAAAAAATGGGAGTTTATAATTTTTATTTAATTTCAGTTTAGTCCCTTAATCATATTTTGAATTTATTTTTGAAAAAAGTAAAAATTTTTTCCCGACTAATACTTGCAATAAATTTCATAGTGAAAAAAGGAGACAACAATGGTCTTTGACTCATTGGTTGAATAAAAGGTTATCCAATGCCTTGGAATTAGGCTTATAAACTTTATGATTTGGCCGAAGTACCTTATTTCTTAAGAAAATGGGGATAATGTGGTTAAAATACAATATTTTCAAATTCCTAATTAGTTCTCATGATTTGATTTAAAAGTTGTTATATTCCGTAAACCAATTTAAAAATTTGAGTATTTCAACTCGATTTAAAAAGAATTTTTCTAGGTTACTTTACCAGACTTTTTTTTTTTTTTATAACTTCAGTCTTAGTTAAATATACATAATTTATATTTCACCTCCAAAAAATTAGCATATATTTTCTATATATATATAATTGATAATCACAGCAAATTTAATATGGAGAATTACATATGGGTCCCAAGGAAGAGAAAAAATTATAAAAGTTCTTAGATTTTCAATATCAAAAAAATCTCAGTTGTAAATATGGTATTTTCAGTTATAAATACAACATTTTCTATTGTTAAAATTTTTGTAATCATTATCAAAAAAGTCTCTTGAGACCTTTTTATAATTTTTTCCTTGGGACCCAAATATAATTATCCCAATTTAATAATTTGTAGTATAACAAAGTGATTGCGTGTGGAAGCATAAAAAAAGAAAGCTGGGCCACGACAAACCGTCATCCACCAACCAGCATAGCTGGTATGCAATTCCACGTGTTTAGGCTCCGAAAAATATAAATATGAAAAGTCTTGCTTGAGTCTTAACCATTTCTATTTTCCCAGAATGAGTCCATCTTGTAATAATATCCTTTATCTCTTCTTCTGCCCCACCTCAATCACGTTGTCTTCTGTCTCTGTCCGTCCCCATTTTTTAAATTAATCTAGATCACTGACCATCCTCTCTCTTGTCTTTCCTGTCTTGCATTATTACTTTTCGATTAACTCAGGATTCTCTGCTATATCTATATCATCAACTCAAGATTTGGGTTCATTACTAGGCAGTGTTAGATCTCTCAATTCAACGGTTCAAATTCAAGTTTTTGAAAAGTCTATGTTTCGTAACAAAAATTATTTTAGGGTATATGGAGTGTTAAAAAAAGGTAATCTTTTCATTTTAAAAAATGATTTTTTATATAAAAATCATCATTTTTAAAACATTTAGCTTCACACCATCCGAAAATAGATCGAGATCTGTAGTTTGAAGAGCTAAGACCAGGGACGAGCGCTGAACCCAAGTAAGGAGAGTTGTATCGTTATGATTTGCGCATTGTTGACATACAAGTCCAAACAAATAGAGTCACGTTCTTCACTCCTAATAAAAAAGAAAAGGGCGGCTCGTCAGAAACAGCGTATATACCTCACCGGGCCGTCCCAAGATCGTTTCCATTGTCATAAGCTGCGACGTGAAGCTGTGGTTAGAGCGGTAGCTTCTATTCCTTTCTCATCTTCCATTAATTATGCTCTTCACTTTTTTTCATACTAGGCGTCTCAATGAGCGTCATTAATTTTTAACGAACCTTTGAATGCAAGTCCCTATTTGTTTTCTACTAGTTACTTAAATGCTCGGTTTCACTCATATACCAGGATCCTTCAAACCAAGACGAATCGTAAGCTTCAAAATGGAAGTTAGACTGTCACCTTCAATATCGTCGGAAGATTTTTTTCTTTTAACAAAAATTCTTCTTTAATTTTGGGTTCAGCGAATATTTGCAGCAGAAAGAGATTTTTCTATCTGTGATCGTAGCTGTTTTGTACTTTTGTACTCTAGATAGGTGGCGTCATCGGGACAGCAACTCTGGAGATTTAGCACTTGTTATTGGCTGAACTAGGTTGAAATTTTGTTAAAGAGGTTTGAATTTCCATGGCCTATTGATTTCTGCATTCGTGAAGACAGCTGAAACTTTAGAATTTCCATATTTACTGGGTGGAATCTTTTCTGATTCCATTTGGTAGTTTATTGAATTGTCGACTTTGTGGATTGAAGTTTTGCATCGGTACTGATTTTTTTCTGTTTGTTGACTTTGCAGTGAGCTATCATCATGGCGGCGGAATGGTCTGGAATTGCCAAAGATGTTACAGAAGTGAGTTTGAGTACCTTGATGGTCTCTGATTTCTGTTTCTTGGGCTCCCCCCACCCCCCCTAATTTTAGCGTTTTGTCTTTTTTCCCCCATTTTTAGTTGATCGGCAAAACCCCATTGATATATCTCAATAAAGTTGTGGATGGATGTGTTGGGCGGATTGCTGCTAAACTAGAATTCATGGAGCCACTCTCTAGCGTTAAAGACAGGTAGAGGCTTCAGTTTTTTAAACTGGATATAATATCGTAGTTTAATGTTTCTTCTAGCTTGGTTGTTTATTTTTATAAATAGGCTTATGTTCATGTGATTGATAGAATACTTGGTTCTATTGTATCTACATCACTTACAGGATTGGGGTCAGTATGATTGTTGATGCAGAGGAAAAAGGTCTCATCACACCCGGAAAGGTTGGTATACCTTGATAAAGAACCCGCCCAAGGGTTGGGCTTCAAAACGCGAAGATTTGTAATATAGTAGAAGCGTGTGCCTTGGAATATTATCAGTTGGAACAAAAGGCTGTCACTTTCTTTTTCTCTTGCGTTGACATCTATTCCTTTTTGTGGGTGTGTATGTTTCTTATTTTGTTGAAGAGTGTCCTCATTGAAGCAACAAGTGGTAATACTGGCATTGGATTAGCCTTCACGGCAGCAGTAAAAGGTTACAAGCTTATTATTGTAATGCCTGGTTCAAAAACTCTTGAAAGAAGAGTCGTAATGAAAGCTTTAGGGGCTGAATTGGTACTGTCAGACCCTGCAAAGGGTACTAAGGGTGCATTTGAGAAAGCTGAAGAAATAATTGCCAAGACGCCTAATGCCTATATGCTTCGACAGTTTGAAAATCCTTCCAATCCCAAGGTATCTTGGCATTTGTTCTGTAATGGTTCTGAATTCTGATGGATGCTTGACAAACACTGTAAAAACATTTTTATATCATTTCAGATGCATTATGAAACTACAGGCCCAGAGGTTTGGAGAGCCACTGAAGGGAGAGTTAATGCAATTGTAGCAGGCATAGGTACTGGTGGCACAATAACAGGTTCTGGGAAATTTCTTAAAGAACAAAATCCCAATATTAAGGTTAGTTTATTTGATCGATGTGCATAGCAGATTGTCTGCGCATCCATTCTCTTTGAAAATGGAGGATAACTTGTCACTGCTGCGACTTTGTAATGCATTTGCGTTCTCATTGTTGTCCTTCCTCCTTTATGTAGGTGTTTGGTGTTGAACCTACTGAAAGTGCCGTGCTCTCTGGTGGACAGCATAGTGAGTTATAACATTTGTTGTGCTCCTTTTTTGATATTTGAATTTTTAATATCCTATCACATATGACAAACTATAATAATATTTCCTTGCATGTTGCTTTGGAATTTGATTGTGCAACATCTAGGTATCTGTATGCCACGGGATTAGAGTATATTGTTCTGTTGAAATTGATTTCCTAGGAAATATTTTTCAATTGAACCCCATTTCTGGTCCTAACCTTTACGAAGGAGCGGGTTTCCTTTTATCCTACTTAGCTATACTATTTGTTTTATCTGTCCGTTTTCCTGATTAATAAACAATGAATATATTTATTCTTTCGAATTTTTAACACCAATTCTTGGTCGCTTGACCACAATGGCTCTTGGACTATTCTTTTTTTTTTTTTTCAACTTAAAAGTTACCCTTTTAGACAATAAGTAGTTTCTATTTGGTTTTTTTGTTCGTTATCTCCTCAGGTAAATTTTATTCCATTAGCTGTTTTCTCCTAATAGAACATTAGAGTGGACAAGCTCGAGACTTCACTGTTGCTAATGTGAAATTTTCCCTGTTGAATGCCTAGGTTTACACAAGATTCAAGGGATTGGTGCAGGTTTTATACCCAAGGTGCTGGATGTCAATCTTCTCGATGGAGTTGTTCAAGTAAGTTTTTACAAGTTGTGAACTATACTTAATGTTGCTCAAGAGTTTATGTAATCAAACTCAATAAACCTTCTATTTATAAAGATGGATTTGACATAGTGGCCTTTCCCCCCACCCCTTTTTGGAACTATTGAGGCAATATTGACTTAAGCAAAGCTGGTTGTTGTACTAATCAAAGCTTTTCCCATTGGTCTCAAATTTTTTTGAGGACCTTGCTCCTGAATTGAAATTAAAATTCATTCGGTCTCACTGTCATTCTCCCTTCTAAATTCAGTCTTGTAAGATCAAAACGGAAAATGAAAAAAGAAAAGAAGGTCACCCTATTTCAGAATTTTTGGTTTGGAAAAGGTGGGAACAATATGTGGTTTGTTAAACTTGAGATATGTTATGCGAGCGATTTGTCAGGTATCAAGCGATGAAGCTATTGAAACTGCAAAGCTTCTTGCTGTAAAAGAAGGCCTATTTGTAAGTTCTAAACCTAACACCTGCCAGAAGTGAGCTTGAAGCAGTCCTATAGGGCTATATTATATTGCCGTTTTCTTTCTCAACTTGTAGTGTTCATGGAACCTTGTTGGGTATTGTTGTAGGTGGGAATATCTTCTGGAGCTGCAGCAGCCGCTGCAATTAAGATAGCAAAACGACCAGAAATGGCTGGAAAGCTTATTGTAGTAAGTTGACTAAAAATTCTGGTGAATAGATTTATAAATTACATAGGTGCTCGTATATATTTATGGATCAATACCAACTCCCTATTTAAGTCTTGTATTAAAGACGAGGGGTATTGTGATAATTAAATGTGGGGCTTGGGAGCTGCATTATTTGTAACTTACAAATAGTATAGCTTCTACTAAATTGATTTTATTGATTCATTTCGCTTGCATGATGCTGCTCTTAGATTGGTGGCTCAACAAGTTCATGTATATTTTGAGTGACTGAGATTACAGCGTTTATTTTAGAGTTGAAAAAGAAAGTTCATCTTTCTGGCACTTATGGTGCGGTTTGATACGGATGCAGGTGATTTTTCCGAGCTGTGGTGAGAGATACCTGTCGTCTGAGCTGTTCGAGTCTCTTAGAGAGGAATGTGAAAACATGACTTTTGATCCATAAAATCTTGATTTCAACGCTCTGAAGCTACTAAGTTCTGATATTGGTCCAAGTCCGGTGGCTCTCCTGATGTGCTGGTTGTGATTCTGAAATAAAAATCCTGATAAAAGCTGTAGATCAATGTGGGCTTTTTTTTCCGATAAAAAAAGCCCCCAAACTTAAAGCGTCATAATTTTATTGTCTTAGATACAAAAACAAGACAATAATAATAATAATTTTTACGTGTTTTTAATATTTTAGTTCTTTGTTTCCTAATTCCTCTTTTCATTCGCGGTCGCGCCTTCGTCTACGTCGTCTGACGTCTCTCTGTCCTTGACCCTCTATCCTTCTTTCAATTCTCAAGTTGATTTTTAAAAAACTACCGATCCAAGAATTTTTATTTTTTTTTTCTTCAATGATAATTTGTTAAACAATCATCCAAAAAAATATTTATTTCTTTTAATTTTATTTTATTTTGATGAAGAAAATACAAAATATACATATCTAAGAAAAAATGTCCTTGAACTGGCTAAAATAGTTTTCCCTCTAAAGTTACTAGATGATAACCCCAAAGCACTATCATCCCCTGTTTTTCCACCTTTGGTTCCTGGAGGCAGAATACAAATTCCATTGCAAATATTTTGACCATATGTCCTTATTAAAAGAACACTGGAGTACGGGCCAGAGTCGAACGGAACCAGTTTCGGTGCCTATCTTTGGATAGGCACCCACCAACCTATCTAATCTGGACCATTTAGATTAGATCTGAAAGGTCCAGATTTCATATTTTTTTCTTTTTATTTTTTTAAAAAATTATTTTAATGGGTAAGGAATTCAAAATAAAAATAATTTCTCAACTAATATTTTTTAAAAAAATAATTTTTTCATTTAAAAAATATATTTTAAAAAATACGAAATCTAGACCGTCCAAATTGGATAGGTTGGTGGATGTCTATCCTTTGGATAGGCACCAAAACTGTTCCAGAGTGGAACCAAACAATTCACTAAGCACGTCATGTAAATACACCTTTTGCCCAGCCAAGAGCAAGACTCTCCTTTGCCTCATTCTTCTTTTTCGCAACATCTTTTGTCTCATTCGAAACTTAGAGATCACTGAACTGAATGGTTTTAGTATAATTGAACAGCCAATATTTGGTGCACTAATCCAAAGTAAGAGTATGACCATCGACTAAGGTCGTTTACCCACAAAGTAAGTAGGCCTCTAGAGAGACATCGGTGGGGCAATCCAGTGATTGTGGCATTGAAAAAGCACAAATGTCCAACTGAAGATATCCACAGAACCAGGGATTACACTAACACTCGCTCGGAGGTCTTATTTAATCTAGGATTATGAATTTCCGATTCTATAAACACCAATGCTCTATTCAATCTATGCTACTTAAATTTGGACACAGATTTGAACTATATGCTGCTCAAAACAGCTTTAATGGTTGTTACAAGTGGGAGCTAGCAATACGTTCAATCAAAATTACTTCTTTCACGGTATGCAGGAATCAGTATCTCTACTTTCAACTTAAACTTCAACATTTAAAGGAGTATAGTTACATTGAATCAAAATATTTCAATATAAACTACTCTACCCTTGTTTGATTGGACAGCTCCTGCTCCAAATCTCTCCATAAATGAATCATATGACTTATCACCTCTCGGATCGCTAAACTATTGAAGGTTCACAGATACAATTAACAATATAAACTTACAGGCTTACAGCTTAGTGGGATAGATACCGAGATATTTAGCCGACAAATGATCTTTCTTCTTCTACTCCTCGACTCTCCCTTTGTGATTTTTGAATGAACTGAACCTCTTCATAATTGGATTATCAACCAACCATCCCTCTTTCAGCTGAAGAAATCCTGCACTCCTCTGCCTGCAAACACACGATCAGAAAGCTCGGCCAAGATGGCATTCACCGTGAGTAAAACGACACTCGACCCCAGGATGACACTAAGAACGACACCGGTGGTGCCCAAGACCTTGCCAAACGCAGGCCACTCTATTTCTCTAATCTCTTCCGCCACTCCACTCCACAGGTTTTCCTCTTCCTTTTCCTTTCTATTTTGCATTTCCTTCTTCAGTTCTGACGCCAGCTCCGATAGCTCGACGTTGTTATCACCGGGGCCGGGCTGAGATGTTGGAGGTTTTTGCTCCTCTGATTCCGCCAGGGTTTGATTGGCACCCGACGATTCAGGTTCGGAACTCTCTTGGCTCTCCTCAACGACACGGAGCACCGGCATCCGCCGCCGCCGCTCCGGGAAGACAGGGATTCCGATGGGGCGAGATCGATGAAGGAGGAAAGAAGGGTTCGGAAGAAGAGGATCGCTGTTGACGAGTATGGGTCTGGTGGGTGTTTTGAAAAGGAATGCGACGGGCAATTGTCGGAAAGCATGGAGCGTCATCGCTGTCAACCTCCGCACTGATTTCGGATAACAGAAGCAGATATGGAGGCGCCTTCCGAGCCGGTGAGCAGTTTCAGATATTTCCAGGAATTTTATTCCCCAAATTGCAAGTTTTGCAAAACTCGTTTTTAAAATGTGAATGATATTCCGGCCCAAAAATTATAAGGGTCAGCTAAGATTTTGAAAAATTGCATAATACTTTTTTTGTCTTGATTTTAGTCTTAAATATAAGACATAGTTTTTATATATATTAATATTTTTTTAATTTACTTATATTAATACTCTATCAATAATAATTAATAAGAAAATGAATGAGCTAATTAAGGAATATAAATAAAGTATTTTTTTAAAAAAAATACATGTCATATTAATTAACTTAATCAATTTTTTTAATTTAATTAAAATAAATAAACACGTTTTATATAATTTAAGAGATGTAAGGTAAAACTGAAAAATAATGTTTAGATTCAGAAAAAAAAAATTGTACACCAGATGGCCAAAAAAAAGAAAGAAAAAAAGAAAAAAAAATACCACTTTAACTTAAAAAGTTTAAATAAATTATTTCCTGGTTTGGGATTTTGAATTTTTATATGTTTTGGAAAAATTTCAGTTAGCCTTTTGATAGCAAACTAATTTCAGTTTACCGTTAAAACTTTTTGAAATTTTATTGCACCTAGGGTCCAAAAGAAATTATTTTTTATAAGTGAAAAAACAATGAAACCTTTACTTTATTTATTTTATAAATATTCATATTTTTCTTGTGGATTTCTATATCTATTATATCTTGTAAATGACCAAAATATTTTTAATTCTTTAGATTCTTTTGAATCCATTTATTTATTTTGTAAATGCTTTTATTGTCATGTAAATTATCTTCTTAAAAAATAAAATAAAAGCATCATTGTCTTCTTATCCACAAAAATTAATTTCATTTAGACCATTGGGTGTAGTAAAGTTTCAAAAAGTTTTAGGGTTCACTGAAATTAATTTACTATGGGCTAACTGATTTTTTTTTTTGTGTTTTTGGCAAAAAAAAAAAATTATACCATACCGTGCAGGGAGTAAATTTGTTGGATAGAGCTTTTATTTAACACTTGAGAGTGGACCGTGGACTAAGAAAGTTGAGCTCATTTACAATTTGAAGCCCAGCTAAGGCTTCGTTTAGGCCCGCATAAGTATTCACGGAATGTCATTTGCGTTTAGGCCATAAGTGGCCTGTGGGTTTTTGTAATATTTTTACTTCGTTCATTTTTATTTTTTCCAAAAAAAATATAAATAAGGGAATATACTTTTAAGACTATTTTTCATAAATTTTCATTGGATAAACTATTAAATTACCCCTTCGTTAGATTTTGAGTTCTATGTAAGTAGTCCCATAAACTTTTGGCTATTTGGTATGAGGGGAAGGGAGAGAAAATAAAAGTTTTATGAGTTTAATTTAAAGAAATTTAAAAATTGGGGCTATAAAATTATAATAAAGAAAAAATATAGCATAAAAAAGTATAAAAAATTACTTAAAAACTCTTAACTCCGCTTTTCTAATTTTCTTAAAGTCAACTTATAAAAATTTGCCCTCCGTCCCCTCCCCCTTTCAGTCCCTCGTACCAAATAAACCTTTAATTGAGTGAGGGTAAACCTTCCATGTATAACAAATATTGATATTCTATATATTATCGAAAGACTACACAATAATAACAAATATGATTTGTATAAATTGGAATGGTTGAGAGAAACAGAATGTGCGCAATGGAAACCTACGTCTTCGAAATTAAGGGCCTCATTGATAAACGGAAATGACGTGAGGGAAAGGGAAGATGAGTTTGGCGCTAAAAGCTTCCATCAAAATGAGTTCCCGCCAATTAAGCACTTAATTTCCTTAAACATGAGAAAGTGGCAGGATTTAAAAATGTTTTCGGGACATACATTTGATGGGACAAAAAAGCCGCTTGTATGAGTTGAGCTCTTCAGTTTTTGATAGTGAAGAGATCAACCCGCAGTAGTGGTATGGAGGAAGACCGTGGTGGTGTTAAAGTCTTTGACCCTTCTCTCTCTATTAATTTCCTCTTTCGGTCTCTGTACCGCAGTCCATGTTCTCACTCTCTTGCCAATTTGCTTGATGATATGGTGGTGTGATGTAATGGGGTTGTCGGCGACTATTGACGAAAGTGAAGGTAAAGATGAGAGCGAGGAAGAAAGTCTAGTTCTTTTATTTTTCAAGGGCATTATAGGTATTTTATCTCTTCTTTTCACTTAACTAGTTGCCTTTTATTCTGATCAAATATTTTATTTTCCCTCAATTTAAATTACATTCTCACGCCTATCAAATAGCTCATCTTTTTAAGTTCCTTTTCAATATTCTCTTCTCTTCTCTTCCTTTCCTTTTCTTCCTCATATGTTTTCAGTACCAAACAAGTCCTAATTGCTCAACCAATCACTACCACCTTTCATTTTTTATTTTAAAAAAGGGTAATAGTACAATAATAGACATTTGGTTTTTTCAAAATTACCCAACATCAAGTGTGTTTTTAAAGTGCAAAAGTGACCACTTGGTTACAAAATTAAAGTAGGGTAAAAGTCATATATACCATTAAATGTAGATGATTGAGTTAACTTGAATCTAACACACATTATCTATATTCACTACTAGAAAATAATCAATTTGCGACGGAATTTGAATTCCGTTGCAAAAAGGTGAAATTTTGTGACGGAAAAAAAATTCCGTCGCAAAATGGTGACAGAAAAATAATAATAAAATATTTTTGCGACGGAAAAAAAATTCCATCGCAAAATTTTTCAAATTTGTGACGGAAAATAAATTCCGTCGCAAAATTCTGCGACGGAAAAAAAATTTCGTCGCAAAAAAAATAATTTAAAAAAAAATTGCGACGGAAAAATTTTCTGTCGCAAATCCTCATGGGTTTTGTGACGGAAAATTTTTCCGTCGCAAATCCTCATGGGTTTTGTGACGAAATTTATTTTCCGTCCCAAATCCTCATGGGTTTTGTGACGGAAAATAAATTCCGTCGCAAAATTTCTCCTTTTTGCGGCGGAATTATTTTCCGTCGCAAACTCTTCTTAAAACTTCCCTTTTCATTTTCTCTATCGCACGTCCATTCTTCCTTTCTCACTCGTCTGTGCTCTCCCACGCCGTTCATCACCGTCCATGCTCTAACTTGAGTTCCCAGGCGTACCGTACTGCCATCCTCTCTCACTGTTGTTGCTGGTCGAACCCAGTGAAGAAAAGACTCTCCCTTGCTTCGATTATTTACTCCTTCTTCATCAGCTAAGTCCGTCCCCCACTTTCCTTCATCTATTTTCTTCATCGATTTGTTTCTCCTTATACGATTTGTTCTGGCCGAGTATATTCTGTTCAAGACTGAACTGTAGCCTATATGAATCATTTCTTGTAATTTCCATTTAATCAATTCCCAAATAAATTTGTGATTTTTGATGGAAGAAGTAGTAGATCACATGGCTTACATACTGGTTCTATATTTGACTTCCTACAGCTCTTTCGTCTTACCATGAGAAACTTTTCATAATATAGCATGTTTTCATTTTACCTAATATCCTAACGAACTATACAACTTTTTAACTAATTGATCAAATTCCTCCAACTAATGAGGATAATTTTGATATTTTATAAATAACTTATCTTTTAATCTAATTAACTTTGTTTTTTGCATGAAAAATAAAAAATAAAAATTCAATGTGACTGTTTGTGCCTCAAATATTCTATGTCACTTGCTAATTTTATCATTAATCCCACCATGTATTCTTTATTATTCTTATATGCCTGTCTGGTAAGAAATATAAGACAAGCTAAGTTCTTATAGATAATGTGCATATATAAATTGGTTTACTCTAATTCTTAGTCATTAATTTTTTCTCTTTTTGAAATTGTCTATTCCGTTCATGTTGAAGCTTAAATTTTTTGTTGATGTCCTACTGGATATTAATTCTTCCTTGTTAGCTCAACTACTAGTATTTTTTTATTAATTTAAAACATATTTAATAACTTAATTGTTACTCCCTCTTATTTCTTTATAAAAATTTTAAAATTTTAATTTTTTTGATCTATTTTTTATTATCTCATTTAGAATTGTCTGAGCATTGAATGATTTTTATATTTTGACTTTCTTATTGCAAAAAATTCTGTATGATTGTTATATTATATTTTTATCATATGTAAAGTTTATCTTGAAATTTATTTACTTTTTTAATTATTTTTATATTTTTTATGCAATTTTATATATTTTTAAATAATTTTATTATATATATATATATATATATATATATATATATAAATATTTTTTCCGATTTTTTTTAATTTAAATTTATTTTTTAAAATTTTAATTCTTTGCGACGGAATTCAATTCAAACACAATTGTGACGGAAACAAAATTTTGTCGCAAATTTCAAAATTTTCGTCGGAATTTAAATTCCGTCGCAAATTGTGACGAAAATTCAATTTTCCGTCGCAATTGCGAGGCCTTTTTTGCAACGGACGAATTTCGTCGCAAATTCCGACACAATTTTGTGATGGAATTTTTCCGTCGCAAAAAACCAATTTTTTTATAGTAATTTAATAGAATATGTGACTTTTACCCCACTTTCAAAAATCACGTAATTACTTTTGTATATAAAAAAAAATACTTAGTGTTAAACACACTTTTAAAAAAAATCATATATGTGTTTTTTTAACTTGACATTAAAAAAATGAATGAAAACTTCAATCACATCAACTATTAGAACAGGGAGATAGCAGACAATTTTCCTCAGAGTCATTCTTATCTCTGTAACTATCCAACAGTCTCGTAGGTTGTAGCTAGACACGACATACAGTTATTTTTAATTTAGTGAATGAACTAGCTAGAACCAACCGTTTCTATTCTATGGGCAATTGCAAACCTAGATTAGACATGCATGGCATTCACACAGATTTACCGTTGCCTCTTCATCTCGATGTGACAATCTATCATACCACACCTTCCTCTACCTAAATATACCCTCAAACCAGGAACAGCTACGAGCAGCCATTTTACCAAACAATTATTTTAAACCAGAGATTAATTAAAGAAATTAAATGGGTAGTAAAATAAAAAATAAAAAATAGTTAGCAAAAGTAATTAAGCTGGTGAGTAGGTTTGAAGTGACTATATGCTGGCAACTTCAACGAGAAACTTGCAGGCCACAACATGGAAAAAAAACGGGGATAATATATAATGAAGTCAGCAGTAAAAATGAGTAACTGTTAAAACTCTTTCAAGTTTCAACCAATTAATGAATCTGGTGAACGGTGAACCTAACATTGACAATAGACTCTACTATATATATATACTTACTGGTTTAATTTTTCGAGGCCAAAAAAACCAACCCCCGACGCTTAACTTACCTTCGATTCTTTTAGATTATTTTCACAAGCCAACTTGAAAACGTACACTACTAAATATTGTGAACATGCATTTTAGCTATTACCAACCCCACCATCTTCTCTCCGCTGATGTAGAACAACCTCGATCCAGATATATACCATCATAATTTACCTCCGCCATGTGCTATGAAAGGATATACATATGTGTTAATTAACTATATATTATAATAACATCATGACAAATATATAAATATTCATCGCATGGTGACAAATTGAATAGGAAAAGCATATACTACTGTTGAGAAAACGAAGCAAGCATGCAAATGTAATGCTGCTTGTTGTCGTTTTGGGTGCTGCCAAGAACAGTGCCTAACGCTGTAAGTCTATGTGTAAAAGAAATAATTGCTGTTCAATATTGACAGGTAAATCACCCATTCCCGAGATCTACCTATATCTCATTTCACAACCCATTATCTTCTATAAAATATTAACAATTAAGTTGACGATTTTATATTTGTGATTTTGGTCCTCTCGTGTATATAGGTGAAAGGAATTTATCAGAGCTGTTAATCACAACTTTTCTCCTTTAACATGGAGTATATACTTCAATGAATTCATATTGATTGTCTCTTGATAGATTATTTAATCGTAATTATTTCAATTAATTGTAAAATCTGATTGAAGTTTGCTTTAAATTTCTTACTATTATAAGAATATAAATACGGTAGCAGATGTGTTAGATGTATTATTACTGCGACAAGAAATCAGAGAATCTCATTGACGTGCGCTCTCAATACGCCAGACCATAATAATCTTCTGTCTTACTCTTCATCGTCGACCTACAGAAGAATAAAATTGTTGTATGAATGAATATGAATATATAAATTTAATTAGGGAAAATATATTAACCATGCTTGGTATACAATTAAAAAAAAAACGTGTTTAAAGGGGCAAAATAAACCATATATATGTATATTGGATAGAAAGTAATGATGAGCTTCATGATTGGATCGATTTGTTGTCTTTTTCTATCTAGGCTCTCATATTTTGCAATATTTTTCCATTATTTGGGGGGACAATGGGTCAAATCCTGCCCAACCCTTTTATTGAGTTTCTGTGTTTTATTTTGTGAAATGTATCTATGATTATGACTTTTCAATTCTTTTTTAATGAATAAATTGTCGGAATGCATCATCGTTTGTCCCTTAATTGATTCGGTCACAGGATATGTATATCTCTAAAGTCCAAATCGTTTTTGATAAGACATGCATCATTTTATTAGCTTCATGTAAATCTTCTATCCGTTAATCAAGCTATAATGCATTATTAGCCATATAAGACCAATATGAAAAGGAAAAAGCGTTGAAAGCGAAAAAAGGTTTCGAGACAAATTAATCTGACGATTTTAATTAATATCATGAATCAATTATAAAGCCAAGAGAGTAGAATTATATTCTTTGAAATTACTTGTAACTATAAATGCAAAAGAGAGGATATGATTAATTATCAACTTAATTGTCTGGAAAACAAATGGAATCAGTATATCCAACAATCAGGTGCATTATATTATTATTTTTCAAGTCACTGGTAGCCTCGATGCTGTTATATAGTCCAAATGAGACGTATGGCTGAAGTTGGACTTTCTTTTGGCCATATGGTAGTAGTTAGCACCTCCCTATCATCAGAGTATATCATTTAATTTAACTGTGATTGAGAATAATAATATTTAATCCACTGTTGTCTCAATCATGCGTGCACTGTGTTGTGTTACTTTATTATCGCACACCACTTATTGCCTTTTTATTTATAAGTCACTTATACTTCATTTTCATAAACCAATGAAAATATTAAATAGATAAAAAATTTCAGATTTACCCTTATTCATGAAATGATGCATGTTTTCTCTCACACATATTTTTATGCATTCACACCCCCTCTCTTTAATCAACTTATTCATACATTCAACAAAAGAAAAATTAACAAAATCTAATTTAATACCCTACAAATGACTCATATTTTGAATAATTTTTTTTTTAGTAAAAGTAGTCACCCTTAATGATGTGTGTGTTTATATTGTTTGTACATGCTAATAGTCCAAACGAGAACTATGGTAGTAGATCCACCACAAATGGATGGATGACTAGTTAATGGTAATTATATTATATAGCCACGCCTCCTAAAACCAACGCTGATGAACGTCTTTTTCCAAATGAACATCGACAAATATTAATTTCTCTATCGTATAGGGACAAAACAGTTGGGTGTTAACCTCACCTAAACCAACAAAATAAACACTGATAATAAATCACTAATTAATTCCGGCCTCTTAAGGTGTGGCTACTGAAACAGTACTCTACTCCTTTGGATCCTCTCTGCTTTGTCTCCAAGCATAAACTTTAATTAATTAATTGCTAATTAAAATCCCGTGCATGTCGCTTCAAATTAGAGCCCCCAATGCCCATGAATTGATGAGTTCTTCGATGATAAAAAAGCTGATCATCAAGTTATTATTAGAGAAAATGACACTAAGGTCATAAGTAAAGAAAATAATATTAGCAAAATCTTATAGCTTGTGACAAGTGAAAGAGTTATAATTAATAAATTATATATGAGATTTTTCTGATATTATTTTTTTTTAATTGGGACCTTGTGTTATCATTTTTTTTCTTATTATTATTACTAGTTTAGGACCACACAACAAAATGCAAGGACGATAAACCACTTCTCCTTTGTCCCCTCCCTAAAAGTCACAATTTATTCTCATCATAATTATATTCCAACTCTTCTTCCCTTTTTTCTCATCACGGTGAGAAACCCAGAAAGAGTGACGAGGTTTTGTATTTTTGTCAGCATACATGCATAACAAAGTGATAATAGAGAAAATATCATCAAGACTTATTACCAAACTCTTTAATTCTCTCCAACACGCCTCCTTGATTATGTGAAACTGTGATCTTCAAGATACAATTCTGCTTTTGTCTTCATCGCTGGATCTCAACCCCATTTCACAAAGCACTAAGCAAACCACATATTAAAAGGAGGGAAAACAGATTCCGATATAAAGCACCACAACGGCCTTCACAACCGCCATTCCATTTCTTTCTTGGAAAATGTTAACATATATAATATTAATCGTCAAAGAAAATTTATATTTTCCAATGGATAGAATATAATTTAGTCCTGGAAAGAGATTTAGAATAGGATCCTAAATATACGTACCAAACACGAGTAAGGAATTGACACTTTTCTGAGAGAATAAAGGATTTTTTTTTTCCTTGGTCTTGATGAGAAAGGAATTTAACCCTAGCATATCTAAAACTCGAGAGCATCCATTGTAGTGATATAAAAACGGAAAAAATAATTTTACAATAATTGTACAAACCCCCGAAAAAGGCTAAAAGAAAAAAATTACAGTGGGGGTGGTTCTTGGGTGGTGGTGGTTTCCGGGAGCGAGGAAGAGGTGGGTGGTGGCGGCGAGGACAAGAGATGAACGACGAGGTCGGTGAAAGCTCGAACGATGTACCTGTGATTGTGAGGATGGTTGAGAGCGAGATAGCATAAAAGTAGGTCGTGAAGATAATCCCAGTCTCTTGTGACTTCCACCGATTCCCTGGATTCGATCATCTCTTGCATGGAACAGCGGAAATCGATGTAGGGATCGGTGGAGTACTTGGGCACTCCGACGCCTCTGGGAAGTAAAGCTGACGGCGTCGAGTTACTACGGTTGTGGTTGTTGTTGTTGTCGGTAGTGGTGGTGGTGGGACGAGTGTCCGGGGACTCGATGATGGAGTTGGAAAGGCCGGGGGTGGAGAAGAAGAAGCGATGGGAGGCAAAAAGGGAAGAGAAGTCCGGTGGGGCAGGGTCCCAGGAGTCGGAGGAGGAGGAGGAGGAGAAGTCGTCGGAGAAAAGGAAGGTGGAGTTGGAAGACAGAGGTGGGGAAGATGACGATGAGTGTTTTGGATGGGGTGGGGTGGCGGTGGCGGTGGGGCACTTGAGCTTGAAGAAACAGAGATGAAAGTGCTTGGAGAACATGCTGGACAATTTTGGTTAGAGAGAGAGACAGCAAGTGAAAGTGGGGTGCAATTTTATTATATAGCAGAGTGGCTGTTCTCTACTTCTCTTGCATTTGTCTGCCTACGTCTGGATATTAATTAAGTGGGATTTGATTTAATTTACTTTTTCGTTTTGGATCATGCATTTTCCACATAATTATATATACAATTTTCTCAAAACAATATGAGAGTTTTCATGTAACTAAGACAATGAGATTTGTCATATCACTCAGGATACAGGAGTAAAGAAACAGTGGTGGCTAAAAACAATTTAAGTAGACCGTGAGATGAAGAATTAAGCTGTCATACGACTATAAACCACTGAGTAAACAGTGAGATATGAAGAATTAAGCTGGGATATGACTATAAACCACTAAGTAAACAGGGAGATATGAAGAATTAAGCTGGCATATGACTGTAAACCACACTTTTTATTTATTTCTCTTTAACTGAACAGTTCTTTTATCTTTATGCCTTCACAGAATTATTTAGCTATAAAAATTTGCACTTTAATTTCGCCTGTCCTTTTATTTGTTGAATAAAAATGGTTCCAATTCAATCATGTACCATATCACTGCACGTGTGAGGTTGAGAAAGAAAGACAAAACGGGGTGCTGTGCTCTCTTTCTTTTTCAAATCAGGTGCAGTTGTAACTATTAAAATTAAAGGTGATAGGTGTAAAAATATTATTAAAAGTTTACATATAATAACAAATTATCATTAAATATCAGCGATTAAAAATTGATGTAATGGTTGAGACAAATGGAGAAGGAGGCCAATAAAAACACCCCTTCAAACTATTTCCTTGTAGAAAAATATGGGTCAATATAATATATTATCTCTAGTCCCCCTAAGTTTTTACCCTTAGTCCCTCAAGTTTTTTCCTTAAATTTTAAATGGTCCTAATTCTAGAGATAAAATTACCACCTTCATGCCAATATGTCATCTCTAGTCCCCCTAACTTTTTACTCTTAATCCCTCAAATTTTGCACCCTTAAATTTTAAATAATTGGTTTTGGTCTTTCTAGAGATAAAATTATCCAGATTTTTATTAAATTATAAGTACTAACATTTTAAATAAAATGAAATTATGAAATTTGAGGGATTGACCAAAATAAGGGTAAATTTACGGGATCAAAAATTTATACTAACAAAAAAAAAAGCTATAATTAATTATTTGGCGTGTCTCTAGAGGAAAAAAATAACATCCATGAAAATGAAAAATAGGTTTAATAATAAAATAGGTAGCTAATGATGCACAAATGGGACACACATGGAACTATGGAAGTGAAGAGAATCGACACAAGGAAGCAAATTCAATAATGATTAATGAAGGAGGGGTTAAGTTTTTCTATTATTTTTTTTATTGTCTTTCGTAATCTCATAGATTACATCAATCTAATTAATATAATATTATATTTTTCTCAATTAATAACCTAGATTTAGACCCAAATTTAGCCAACGACAGCGTAAGTAAGAAAAAAGATAAAGAAAAAACGACGGAATAAGATTTTTTTTGGACAAGACGGAATAAGACTCAAAAAGAAGAAAAGACTACAAGAGTAATATAGAAGAGAGAGGGACAAAACTTCCGTGTTTGGAAGCCCAGATTCGTACAAGTGACCCCTTCCTCTCTCCTCTGTCCCCTCTCTTCTCTGTACTCTGTTTCCCGCCATGTGCTCACTCACTCCCCTCCCACTCTCATGGAATCTCTCTCTCTCTCTCCTCACCTTCCTCCTTCGCACCCATTTCATCTCACTACATCACACACACACATCCCATTTCTTAGTAACTCCGTAACCTTCATTAACCACTTAATCCCCTTTTGCTATTGTTTACAAGTTAACGCCCTCGTTAAGCCTAGCCGCTGCGGCGACAGAAGCCGCTACGCCTCTGGGAGTTCTTATACCGGAGTTTGGATTGTTCCTCATTTCTGCATGAGCCACACCTTCAGCGTCCTCCTGAGTCGCCGCTTTATCCGCCGCCAGTTTCCCTGTTGCACCCCTCAGGACGTCGCTCAACTTCACCTTGTCCTCCTCACGACCACATCCTGCATTATATGCCGCCGCCGATTGCGCCGTCGCCGCCAGTCCACCCGGTGATATCACGTTGATTCCCGTTGCTCTCACTTCCGCCGCCTGTATTGCCGCCGCGTCGCTCTGCTCCACCGGCTTTTCGCCTACCGTCCAAAGCTGCTGCTTCCAGTGCCTCCCCTATCGTCACTGCACTCTCTTGAATTGTCCCCGCCACACCCGCTTGAAACGGCGTCGGTTTGACATACTTCCCCACAACCTTAGAAAATAAGAGATTCATAGGGATTAACTGTCATTTCAAACTACAATTTTATATTGGAAAATATATAAACTTAGAAAATAACAGATTCATAGGCGGAAAAACAGTGACAAATTAACCTGTCCGGCAACTGATTCAGTTACAATGCGTCTGCCGGGAGTTCGAGCCTCAGTAACGGTGACACCGAGGTCACCGGTGACGTCATTGACGTCCCTGTGGCCGACGAGGCCCGAGCGTTCGTTTTGCGCGGCAGCTGACTGCATAACTGCGGCGGGTCCTCCTGGCTGGGTCTGTCCAAACACCCTGGTTTCAGCGCTCTGCATCATGGCAGCATCCTCCGGTGCGACAGGCTTCTGGGCGAGTTCACCAGAGACGTGAAAAACGTCGCCGTATTTGATGGCGTGTTCACCTCCTTGGGCGCGCCCCGGCTGTTGCTGGCTCATTTCCTTGGACTTAAGCTTGAAGAGGAGAATGAATTTGCGACTTATGTGAACGTTTTCGATGCCTTGGAGAGTTGAGCCATTTAAATAAAGGATGTAACAAAACACGTGTCACCATAGAAAACAGGCAAGAGAAGAGTAGTGCCAACAAGGAGACATGGCGCATTCCTGTTATGACACTTGCAATGCCAAGGTTACACGCGTGGCATCGACCTAGCATGCCTATATTCAAGGTGAATAATCCCCCCCATTCTGAGTCAAATTTAATTACGTATACAAACTTGTGTTTAGGATATTTGATTATTATTTGATATATATATCTACATATCTGGAGCTAGTAGCAATTTTGTTTCTTTTTTAATTATGACTTCAATTTACTTAATTCCTAAAATTTGTTAAGTCAATAAACAAACTTGTATATATTAATATATTTTCTTAATTCTACCATGAACAGAATGTATTTTCAATCTCTCTCATTTGAAGGTGAAATACCTTTTTTTTTACAAATTAATTACTCTGACTTATAAAAAGGCTATAGTATAGATACTCAATTAATATATTATAGGTTGGTACGTATCTGCATGAGTGTAGCGAGCTTCTCTCTGCATCGTAATTTGGTGGCTCCTTTCGTTCCCACGCCATGCAATAACTATATATAGCAAGTCTTTCTTCTGGGCATTTGGGAATATTGTGGGTTTGTGGTGAAAATGGGATTACAGAAGCCAGGAGGTGAGGGGAGAAAGAATACGTTGGAGGAAGGCGTAAGGCTGGTGCTACGTCGGTGGAATGGGCTTCAGCAGGCGGTGCAAAACCAGTGGGGTGGCTCCGATTCCCCCCAGAAATTCCACCGCCTCGCTTCTGATCTCACCTCCTTCCTCTCCAAATCCACCGGTCTCCTCCCTCCGATCCTTTTAATTTCCTTCTTTTTCTATATATCCATATATCTGAATCATTCATATATATATTGCAGAACCTATTCGTCTTGAGGATTTAGAAAATCTGCTCCACGAATCCATGTTGCTCACCTTCAACACCGATATAGAAGATGGCAGCATTGAACAGGTAGCTCGCTATATATTCCCTATGTCTACTAAATTAATTAACATTCATTAATTACGTACGTACGTACACGGGCCTTTTCCCTTTGCGTAACCTTATCTCTTCTTCGATTTCAATTCCTTCAGAAATTGGTTTATATATGGACATCTATATGTACCTAACATGACGCGAGGGGTATCGAGAAACATATCCATGACTATTGCACATACAGATTTAGATTTTTTGTTTATAAGAATTTTACCTAGTGTACTGTATCCATCCCATCATATTGTATTTTGAGACAGAACGTACGAAACACCGTATATCTTTGACGTATATGTATAACCTTTCTTTTTGCATGCAGGTAGCAGAACAGTTGGTGATCATCCATGAAGAATACTTGCATAGCCAATAATTACCTTATTAATTAATCTCTCTCTCAGAAATTTCCAACTCTTAAACGGAACCTCAGAGAAGCGAACAGGTACGTAGCCCTGCATATCAAACTAATTGATTATCAATAACTAGTCAGTACCTCTTCTCATAAATCTGTTATATATATCTTTATATAATTGACACAAGGTTGCAAACGAGGTTTGCAGAATTAAGATAAATCGGTGACTAAGGAAAGTTTCAGCGCAGATTCATATTTAGGGAGCTGTTCAGTGATTCACATATATCTCTGGCGATGTGAGTAGACTTCTGTATTCAACAACTAATGAAGTGGGATAAAATTATTTAGTGAGAGAGGAGTAAAAAATAGATGTGCTTTTGGCCCATGAAGTGTGTCGTCCTTTTTTTTTTTTTTTCCTGTTAAATTTATCCCGTGTTCATCGGGATGATTATAAAGGATTTCAATTCAACCCCTTCAATTTATTCAATGGATCTCGGATGAGCGAGGAGATGAGAAATTTTACACTGTTTTATACATACTTTCCCCATTTTTTTCAATTAATCATCAGCTATTAAGATTTGTTACGTTTCTGACTTTCTGTACCTTTCGTAAGTAATAGCGATGGGAATTTTTATGATTTTTAATCTCAACTTATGTCTATAAGCATTTTTGAAACCCAAAAATGATTCCAAACGTGCATTTTTGTGATCCCAAACATGCGGAATGAAGAACTGTCCGGATTTGGTTATGAAATCAGTTGAGTTTGTTGAAGAAAAACTTATCAGAAAATTGCCGAGTTGCTTTATGGCTCCCAATATTTGATATCAATAACGTTGTATTTCTGAAGTCAAGTTAATAATTGAACTCCAATTTTGCTCTGGGAAACTCAATATATTACGGTATTACCCTTATCCCGATCGTTAACGATCTTGGGCCAAAAATATCTCGATCTTGCAAAACATCATTGCCACAATTGGGCTTGAAGCATGATGCCATTTTGGCAAGAAACTAATTTCTCTAATGGGCTTGAAGTTGAAATGATCCATTTTTTTGCCGGCGATGACGTGTTTCAAGCCTGAGCTGCTTAATTTATTAAAATTCTATCACATATATCAATAATTTAATTGCACTCGACTACAATAAGTCAATAACTATCAAAATCAAATTTGTAAATAAAATAGATTTCATTCTCTTGAATAACACATTAATCAAGTCAACTTTAACTAACCATTTATCTAAAGCATTTCACCCTACGTTTATTGTCGACTGAATTTCTTATTATACACATAATTACTATTTAAATAAAATTTCAACGCCTTTCAAATTTATATGTTAAACTAACGAACTTTTTTTTTTAAAAAAAAGCAATTTTACAGGAAAATTGCAAAACAAAATAAAATAATCTCCGTGCGGTGGAGGTGGGAAAGTGAGACCGAGCCTCAAAGATAGCCGCATCGAGGAATTCATTCAGCTCGAAATAGTTTAATCATGGGTGCGCATGTTTTCACTGTAATGTCATTTTTACCCTCGACAAATCCAGCTTTCTACTCCACTAGCTCCTCCTCTTCGCTTTCCGTGATTCGCCGGAAACTTTGTCTTAGAGGATTCCATCGGAAGGCACGTCGGAAGCCGCTGGATTCTATTATGTCTGCCTCCGTTTCGAGGTCGGGTTCCTCTCTTCGGCTTAACGATGATGGCGAGCCTTTTTTGGCTTCGAGGACTTGTAAGCTTTCTTTTCCTTTTCCTTCCCAGAATTTAGGATACCTGGTCATTTCTTTTGTTATTTTTATCTGACAGTTTTGTGTTTGCGAACGATTAATTGGAGATTATTGCAAGTTTTGCATTTGAACTTTGAATCGTTTGAATGATGCCGGAATTCGCGATGTAATACGTTGTGAGTCTCTGTGATTGCTAAAAACATAGAGGGGTAGTATTGTATGGTAAGAGGTATGGTAAGAGGCCACTTTGCTGTTCCTTTAGTGTTTACTAAACAGTGCATGAACGTGGCGATACATAGTTTAGGGCCTGACGAGTGACGATAACTCGGGAAATGTTTGACTGATGTGCGTTTGGTTTATCTTTTGTAGATTTTCATTTTAAAACTATCTCTAACCATATTGTTGTTGAATTTGATCCGCAAATTCAGGGGACCAAGTGAAATATTGATCTTTCAGCGGATGCTTAAAATGCAACTTTAACGATTTGAATTATGTAATTCTATTCTAATTGTTTCAATTTTCTCTGTATGATTGAATTGTATCATCAATTTTTCCCAGTTTACAGTGACCAATTTTTGTTACCCTTTCCAGACCATTCACCCTTAAACTATGATACTGCATTTTGTTTGAAAAAAAAAGGTCCTTTTAGCGTTGATGGAATATATGCATGATTGAATTGAACCAGATGCAAGTAAAGGAGATACACTAACAACTGACGCAGAACTAGAACGTGAGGTGCCTCCCACAAGTAAAACTGCTCCTCGCAAAAATAGATACCGTATGAGCACTATCAAATTGTTCGGGGTGGATTTAACTCCGGATAATATTGCTGTTGCAATGGTCTATTTTGTTCAAGGTGTTTTGGGACTTGCAAGGCTGGCCGTCAACTTTTACTTAAAAGATGATTTACATCTGGATCCTGCTGAGGTTTATCTTCTTAATGCTCATGGTGTATTCTTCAGATACTTTTATGTTTGAATGTATATGATGGATATAGTGTAGAAATTAGAGGACTTGGGGAGAGAAAAGGGAAAGAGGGTGAAGAACAGAACAGAAAGAAGGAGAGAAATGAGGAACGGAGGGGAAAAGAGAAAAACACAGAATCACATCACTTTACATTTTCATTCATCATGACATCAATTATTCAACACAATACAGTAGTCTAGGCTTCCCCTTATATAAGAACTGCCTTAGACTTACTCATTTAATCCGTCAACAGAAAAACAGTAATAACAGACTTACTAACTAACTTCTTATTAACCAATTCCTAATTCCCTAACTAATTTACTAACTCTAATTTTTCTACACCTTACATATCAGTATGTCTTGTGCTAATCTTTTATTCCAAATTATAATTAATTATACAATATATGAGCCTTGGTTTGGGCTACTTGGCGATGCCAAAAAGTGATATTATGGAATTACACTAATTCCATAATTATACTTGCACGACTGACATTTTACATGTGGCTGACTAGACAGCTGTGATTACTGGGTTTTCTGCATTACCATGGCTTGTCAAACCTCTTTATGGGTTTATTAGGTGCGAAGCTTTGCTGTGTCTCTTTTCCTTTGCCCTTAACTGAACCAGGGTTCCAGGATCTAAGTTATTTATATTTATAATACACTATGCAGTGATTCTGTCCCGCTTTTTGGGTATCGGAGAAGGTCATACTTAGTTCTATCAGGGCTGCTTGGTGCTCTTTCATGGAGTTTGATGGCTTCTTTTGTTGATAGCAAATATGATGCTGCTTTTTGCATACTTCTTGGCTCTCTATCTGTTGCCTTCTCAGATGTCGTGAGTTTCTCTTACTTAATTAATGACTTAATTCTGGTGTGCTTTCTTTTTTTTAATTGCTTTATGCTGAAGCCTTACTTCCTATTCTGCTACATGTGCTATAGTTGATATGTTATGTAATTTACTAGCATGTTGGTCACTTAAAGGTCATGAGCACTGGGAAGGGTTGGTTTTCCCATCTCAATATCTAGCTTTTAGGGAGGGTTTCCCACTCCTCTTGCGTGCCTATCAGTACAGTAAGTGCTTGTTTGCTTAGCTTTTTAGAAGTGTTTTTATGTTGTTAGAGGTAAATATGTGAGATAAGTTTTATTTTAGCTTGCAGAAAAGAGCTTCCGAAATCATGGTTTAGTGTTTTCCCAAATAGGCACTAAGGAAACTGTTAGAATACGCTCAATATCTGAACGTATTAATCTCTGATCTTAGAGAAATAGCAAGAATCTCAGTACTTCAACAAGAACAGCCTTAACTTAACTAATTAATAAAGCCCAGGAGTTTACTCCGATGATTGCTCTCTGAAATCTGTCATACTTTATTGATAAGGCAATATGCCTATTTATAATAGTTTACAGAAAGTAAGACTCTAACAAAGATAAATAGTAAATCTAAAATTTAGATAACTACCTAATCCTAATAATAATAAATCTATCAATATCTTTAAAGATAATAAAAGATAATCAAAACAGACTTGATAAAATAAATAATAAAAGATAACTAAATTCAAATAGGTAATAAATAATATAAATCCTAACAGATAAATCTATCTAATTCAAATAGATAAATAATCTGAATATTAGTCTAAATAATAAAAGATAATTAAAACAGATTAAATAAAATAATTAATTCCTAATTTATCCTAAAATTCTTATTTTTCCTAGAATAGCGATTTGGATCGCTATCAGAAACGGTTGATTCAAACTGTCCCTTTTTATGGCCAGAAATTTAAACTTCCCGTTGTTTGTAAGTTTTTTATGAGGAGGAAATTTGGGGATTTATAACTCTTAACTAACCTTCCATCAAATGTTTCCTTACCCTCAGGGCAGTGTTTTGATCTTGCAATACCGAATAAATATGTGTTCTATTGGAACTGCTTGAGTTGGAAAATACATCAATACATTGTCCAGTTTGTCATTTGTTTGTTGGCAGTTTTTAAAATAGTTTGTCTGCCCATTCATGAATTTTTATAGGGGAGTACCAAAGCAGGATTGTTAATTTATGATTGACTTCTCCATTCTTAGATTATAGGGAATTTTGAGCGTTTGCCTTCCCATATTACTCTGGATCTGTTTTAATCATTTTCAGACTTTGTTTGCACGTTTAGAAACACCTTAATCTGTCTTCATAATTATGGAATTAGTGTTTTACGGTCTTCAACAGATTGAACTTGTTCCGGTTCAGAAAATGATGTTAGAAACTGAAGTGGTTTTAGGTTGTAGATTCAATGGTCGTGGAGCGAGCACGTGGAGAATCACAAAGTACCTCAGGATCTCTGCAGTCTTTATGTTGGGGTTCTTCTTCTTTTGGTGGAATTGTGAGTGCTTACTTCAGTGGATCTCTGGTGGAAGCATATGGTGTAAGGTACCAGTTGAAGTTTGTCAATCAAGATGCTTTTCCTTACTTATTTGAGTACCCTTTTTAACTACGGAGAATTCAATGTCCCAGGTTTGTTTTTGGTGTCACAGCATTGCTTCCATTGATAACATCTGGAGTTGCAGTTCTTGTAAAAGAACAACCCGTGCATGACTCTGCAAGAGGGCAAAGTCTTCGTTTTGCCAATCCTGGTTTTATGGAAAGCTCAAAACAGAATATTATTCAGTTGTGGCATGCTGTGCGACAGCCCAATGTTTTTCTTCCCACCTTGTTTATTTTCCTGTGGCAAGCAACTCCACAATCTGACTCTGCCATGTTCTATTTTACGTATGTCCTGACTGTAATCATGATCATAATCTTTCATGTTTGAACTGAGTTCCTTCTTTTCTTGGTATTTATTTAAATATAGCATTTCCTTTGATCTTACAGAATCTTTTTTCCTGATTCGTTTCAGCACAAATGCCCTTAGTTTTACCCCAGAATTTTTAGGCCGTGTGAAGCTTGTTACCTCAATTGCATCCCTGCTCGGTGTTGGTCTCTACAATGGATTTTTGAAGAATGTATCCTTACGGAAAATATTTCTGGCAACTACCATTGTAGGTTCAGCTCTTGGGATGACTCAGGTATGTAGTATGTTTCAAGTAAGTCCATATATCTTTATTTTCGGCTGATTGTTCTGAATATATTTATGCTGTCTTCTTTGTCTATTTCCAGGTTGTCCTGGTCACTGGACTAAACCGGAAGCTTGGCATCAGCGATGAGTGGTTTGCAATCGGGGATTCTTTAATTCTCACTGTTTTGAGTCAGGTAATTATCATGTGCTCTTTCATTCATTGTAGGATACTGCCTGCTCTAGAAGGAGATCTAACATCTAACCTTCCTTGCCACGGTTGTGTTCATAAATTAGATGTCATTTTCTCACATGATTAATCTCTTAGAGATGAGCATTTCATTTCATTTATGTCCCTGCCACTGCAGAGAAAGGCCAATATTTTTGCGCTCTATATCAAAAAGCTATATGCGCCCTTTATATAATTTTGGACATAATGCTAGAGCATATCATGAATTAGGACATTAAATTTACTTTACTCTACATTGATCGTTAATCAACCGCTATATTTCCTTTTTTGTGCAAAATCTGTCTTGCGTCTAATATATTTGTCTGTTCCAGGCATCCTTCATGCCCGTTCTTGTGCTAGCAGCAAGACTATGTCCCGAGGGAATGGAGGCAACACTTTTTGCAACTCTTATGTCCATATCTAATGGAGGGAGCGTTATTGGGGGTTTGATAGGTGCTGGTTTGACTCAAATATTTGGCATTACCAAGGATAGATTTGATAATTTGGCCACTTTGATAATCCTTTGCAATCTTAGCTCATTATTGCCTCTACCTCTTCTTGGCCTCCTTCCTGGGGATGACCCTGATGCCAAGTTGAAGGACAATGATGACGATGTTGAGATGAAGTCTAGTTGATTCTAATTTTTTTGCCTTCAGCCCTCCTTTTTCTTGCTTAATTTTGTTAAAGCTCTTTCCCATTTTTGGTTTTTATGTATTCACAAACTCAATTGATGTGCTTTAGGTACCAGAGAAGAAGGGATATAAATATTCTGTAGTCTGTATATATAGTCACTTACTAAAGAAATTTCTGCTTCTGCCAATGCTTGTAATGGAAGCCTCTAAGAACACGAGAACAGAGTTCACCTTGAGATAACATCTCTACTCTCTCTCAGCTCTATTTGATCTCTTTTAATGATTAATTAGAAGGGGGGAAAAAAAGCGTATAAATAATATAGTTAGTTAGTTTCTAATTTCCAATGGTTTATCCCAAGTTCCCTGGACTGCATAATGAGCAAACGGGCGAGGGGAAGTGAAATGGTTTGTATCTTTCTTTCTTTTCGGCCTGAGGAGGAGATGCTAGCCTTTATACAAATCAAACTGAATCATTACACTTGAAGTATATTCAGTAATGACTGTTGTGTTGAATGGAAGGATTTGAACAACGTTTATTCGAATTTGACCTAATAATATTCGATATCAGATTATTATAATCCCCGTAGCAATTTAATCCTTAAGATATATTTAATATCTTTAAATTCAATACTGTTTGTTACCCTTATTTTAATTTGGTTCCACCTATATTACCAACAAACAGGAGAGCACCAAGTTGTGGTGTATAACAAAAACCATACACACACATAGACAAATGGAAATATAAGACAATGTCCACCCACCACAAGTGCATGGAAGAGGAACTCAGGTTAAGGCGGCTCCGGAAGCGACAGGTGGACAACACACCCAATGGTGCACGCGGTGGGTCCCACAATACACCGAATGCTTTGTCGTTGTCTCACACTTGATCGCAGCATTGTGCCGAGTGGGTTCTTAATCTTTGCAAACACAAGTTAACTTATCCAACTCCCACAACTCAAATACAACTCTATGTAATCTTTGCATCATTAACCACGCTGTCTTCACTCACACTTCATTTGTTAATGCTGTGATTGCGCAACTACATATTGTACTACTATTGCTTAATTCTCATCTAAACCGTCTTGACTTAAAAAACTCTTAGCTTGCTTCAAACTCACTGATTTTCTGTCACACTGTCGTCTTTCTCAGTACATAATAGTAAGTATAGCTAATTCCATTCTGCAGAAAGCTTTATTCTATGTGATAAAATGGAATTCCCTGCTAGTTATTTAGTCATTTTAAAAGTACCCCCAATTGGCTTCATAATTGAACAACTTCAACCGCTTCATTCAAAGTCGGTATCTTTATGGATATACCCATAAATGCAAGTTGTAGAAAAAAAACTCCTTGGCAGACAGATCATTCCCAGCTGGGCCTTCCCAAGCATGATTGTTTAACTTTGTTTTCTCACCTGTTTTCCCTTTTTTTAAAAAAAAAAAAAAATTAATTTAAGCTTATAGATTGAAGTTAAAGTTCATGCCAACCACAAGTTTATTGGCGTTTGTTCATCTTGAATGTCACAACCAATATTGCTGCATTTTAAAAGAGCTCAGCCGAAAGTTTAATCATGTGCTTGCATTGGGAATTACAGATGTTTGTTTTTGTAATCATTACCCTCTTTTTTCGGTTCTATGGGACTTTGAAAACAAAGTCACTAGGTCATGCCAGTTGAGATTCTTGTGTACTAAAAGCTTTCATATGGGAGGAGATGAAATTGTGGTAGCTGTTTGAGTCCAAATGATTGAAGATCATATAATGATGAGAGCTCAACCATTCCCCGTTAAAATAGTCAAAATGATTGAATCATTCTGAAAAGTGTGTTTGACACCTATATATATATATAATCTTAGCTTGTTAATGAATTTTCAATAGACTAAATCTAAGAATTTCCTTAAAATATACAAGTTTTCAAAATCCCATCACCCATAAAAGCTTCTGGTTATTTGACATATGTCAGGGGGTATATTTTGGCAACGAGATGCCCAAGTTGATAAAATATAGCAGAGATTCACGGATATACAATGAATAATGTTTGAAAGATCTTTTCATTTTATTCTGAATTCCCAGAAGATATGGTTCAGTAAAAGCGACTGTCACCTTATATATATATATATATATATATATATTCAATTATTTCTTAAAGTCTGCCTTAAACAGAATTTTAGAAAACGTTTCTTAACCTGTCAGGGAACTAATCTCCCCCAAGGATCAAACAATCAGATAAAAGTTCAGGAAATTATTATTATTTTCCCTGATACACTTATAAGATCTAAGCTTTAAAACATCACTGCCAAAGTGTCTTACTGTCTTTAAACATGATATAAATGCCCTTTTCAAACTAGATCCCTAGCTTTCATTTGATAATGGTGGTGGTTGCTGCTTCCTTCATCATTTTCTAAAGACAATGAGAATGCAAGTGATGATAGAGAAAGAGATTAAAACGGAAACGATGATTGCTTTGGAGGTTTGTGGCTACAACTTATCTGTATAGAAGCTTATCCACTCATGGGCAATCTGATATAAAATGTTAAGGATAATATTAAGTTTTTTAAGACAGAAAAGCATGGTATAGCTAGCATCAGGTACTAAATGAATGATATCAGAAATGCAAAATAAAGGAGCTGTTGTGTGGGAATGGAAGAAACTAAGAATCCGCTAGTGATAAAAAAAAATGCATGTGAATTGCCATGTGAAGGGCATTAATTTCTATAACACACACGTATTCTTCAGCAGACTTCCAAACAAAACCCAAGTGAGAATTCATTGACCACTGAAATCAAGAATAATATATATAAAGCTAAAGTAAATATAGAAAAATTTGTGGTAAAAGTCAGATAAATCTAGTTATATGCATTGGGAACTATAATCTGAATGCCATTTTAGATGGAACAGAACAGGACTTCGTCATGTGAGCACTTATATCAAGTTTGAGCTATTCTGGGGTTGTAATGTTTTCGCATGAAGAATTAGATTCACATTATAACAAGCAAGAACAGAACTTAACGAATAAATCTGAAAGCTTTAAATACAGCTTGGTCAAACAAGTAACTCAGAGACATAGACTAATTTCCTAGAACCATATCCAGTTTTTCCCAGAATGATCACATGGAAAAAAATAAATAAATCTGATATAGCGGTAATAACAACAATCTGAACTAGCTATAACTCCAAGACATTATCTTGGAAACACTCATTTTGTGGCCAATAGAATTGCTGGAGGATGACCAGACAGGCTATTCTATGTTATTGGAATGAATAAATCTGAGAATGATACAGTGGATTTACGTGGCTGGGAGCCAAAACTGGCAAATAATAATGCCCATTCAATTTGAGTAAACCTCACATGCATGGCCATGCTTTTGTCTGTGGACCCACACAAGGAATGTGTATAAAAGCTGTTCCTATCAGTAGAAAAGACAATGTCTGGTTTTTGCAACTTGTATGTTCCTTAACATAGAAAAATCCCAACTCTCCTATGTTTGCTCCTTGTTTCATGTTTGACT
This sequence comes from Acacia confusa, assembly GCA_037074495.1. Classification (NCBI taxonomy): domain Eukaryota; kingdom Viridiplantae; phylum Streptophyta; class Magnoliopsida; order Fabales; family Fabaceae; genus Acacia; species Acacia confusa. Next base: position 3,063,095 of record CM073505.1, read on the forward strand.
GCTTTCATGAGCTTTCTTTCTTGGGTGTGTCTATATCTTATCCTTTATTTTTTTCAATCTAATCATACCCTTTGTGCTCTTCTTCATGTTTCAAGAATCGAGTTGTCCCTTTAAGGGATAAGCTTTTTAATAAATGATAACGTGGGATTGTTCTGATTATTATAGGGTCCTTTTATTATGTGCCTCTTGTCAGTTTGGAACAAATTGAACTGAAATACTATAGTTTGATTGCTTAGGTCTGGAAAGGCCTAAGCTTAGTCTTAATTGCATTAGTCCCAGTAGCTTACGTTGGATCCATGTTCAAATTTGGCAGAATTTGACAGTTCTGTGTTTTCTTGGCGTGTATAAACTTAGCCAATTGGCAGAAAATGAGTATAAATTTAGACTATTCAACGATAGGCAAATGTAACGGGTACAAGTTTTTTAGAGAACTACAAAAGCTAGCTTCTAAGCTTCAGAAACCCAAAGTCCTAAAAGGCCTCTATTTTTAGGAAACCCATCTGACGTGAGACTCATGACAATAACCAAGTTGAGATGATTTGGGTTTAAAAACATTCAAAGTTCAATCTTGGTTAACAAAGAAAAGGGTCCTCAAATTATCATTTAATGTGGTTCAATTATTATGTCACGTTTCATGAAATTACTCATCCTTCCACGGCACATGCAACATTCATTATCAGTACTCTGACTTTCACTTCGGTTACATATGTGTGTGTGGCCTTTAAACTTATCTCTGACATGGGTATTTATGATTAATTTGACTAATTTATTATCCATAGAATGTAGTAATTAAATACTGTTTCTTTGAAGAGTTGAAGATATAGAGCACATAACATTGATTTTCTACGTGTCCAAAAATGAAGGAAACCCCATAATATATACATGCATGTGAAGCTGAGTCAACAAGACGAGATGCAACATTGTAGGTGTGAGAGCAACGTTGATAGATGGAGATCAGGGTCGAGACAAGGCTGTTCTAGACCACACACTATAAAGATTATATTATAAAATTTAACTCTCTTCCTCAATTATTGATACTCTCCTTTTCAGTGATGCTATAATTTGCTCTGTAGTATATGGCGTCAAGCAAAAAGAAAAATCACAGTAACTCAAAAAGACATCTTCTGCAATAACACATCATATGCTTGAAAAAGTATGACATAATGAGTAAAAATATACAGAACTTACTTTCTCTCCTTTTTTTACTTCATTCAATTTCTATTAAGATATTCTAAGAAGAATAATAAATAACCCAAAAAGCCAAATCTACAATTGAAGTGAGTTCAAGTCTAACAGTTTCATAACATTGCATTTTCAGCCATTCATAGGAAGTGGATATATATACATATATAGGTCGAGACAAATGACTACGCAACACTGTGTGCTTTCTTGGGAGAGAAGTAACAATATTGGAGAGTAGATTTTTCTTTTAAAGACTAGAAGATATCTTGTTTCCTCTGAAAAAGGGAAAAGATCAAGCGACAAAGTCTTTGTATAATTGCAAGACACATAATAGAAAAATGGGAAAATTGATTTCAGGGCCCAAGCTAGTAAAATAATTACAAAAAATGCCCAAGAAACATTCACATGCTAGGGCCTTTTCTGGCATTTTTTCAAAAAAAAGTGTACGGATATAGTTGCTAATTGCTACTGATGTAGTTGTTAATTGCTACAGATGTAGTTGTTAAAATGTAGTTGTTAATTAGACTGATTTAGTTGTTAACGGGGACTGATATAGTTGTTAAACGCTACTGATATAGTTGCTAACGCTTTTTGAAAAAATGCCAGAAAAGGCCCTAGGGCCTTTTCTAGTATGTGAATGTTTCTTAAGCCTTTTTTGTAATTATTTTATTAGCTTTGGGCCCTGAAATCAATTTTCCCTAGAAAAATCTGGCTTTGTGTAGTCATGTCTTGGGTTCATTGATCTTACGTCACGTTCATGTCTATGGGGATTCAGTAAAAAAACTGTGCTTGTCTTCTTTATAATATTATTTTATCAAAATAAATTAATAAGTCTTCTACAATATTACTCCTGTCGAGCTTGTCAATCAATAGATATAACCTTCTAGCAATAATTAGATATGAACTTGGTGCAATCACGGGTTGATGGGCCTTTATATATGGTTATTTCTAACCTCCATTGTTTTCCTTGTTAAAAATAACGTTTTATATTTGGTAGGTATCATTTAGGTGTGAAATTGATATAAAATACAGAATCAAAATCAAGTTAACATTATTAGTTGCAAGTCATGAATAGTAGTATAGGCATTTTTAATATATTATATCATTATATCAAGGAGGAGCTTAATAAATATAGAATATAATGTGCATTTAAAGAGAAAGTGTCACAACAAAAAATGATTATGTATGTGATTTACATATCCTAATTAAGCATATAGATCATTGTTACGTTTGTCTCTATATTTTATTAAATATATACCAAAAGAAATGTACATAAATAAAGATGACATCTATCATATTTTAACGTGGCTCTGACATCCTTGCCATGGAAACAATAATTAATTCTATTGATACTGTTGGTCACATATTGGCAAGCTTCATCTTTTAAGAATTGAGTTGAAATTTAGTAGAATAAATAACTAATTTTTAAAAAATATTTGACTGTATTTTTTTTTTGTACAGTATAACATGAAAATTTAAAACAACTCAAACTCATAAATTTATGAAATGAAAGTGGACAGAGAAGTGAGCCCCATGCTAGCTAATAAAGTAAATAAGGAACTTTTTTTTAATTAGTAGTGAGGATGAAAGTGATACCTAAGCAAATTTTAAAAGTGATGCGTGTGGATGTAGAAAAGTGATTAGTCAAACACTAAACTTATATTTCCAATTAACATAATTTAATTAAACAAACCAGCCTAGCTAATTTTCCTTCCCATGTGCTATGAGTATATTTATTTCGTAATCTTATTATTCTATATACATTTTCTATTCAAACTTTTTGAAGGAGCAAGAGATAAGTTGTTGCCAAGTAAAGAGAAAGTTGAATACAAAAATCAAAGTCATTCCAGATTAAAACGCCCGGTCTTTAATATACGAACTAGTTTAGTATAAATTTTACTACTCCCTCCGGGTTTAATTATAAGACATAGTTGATTTTTTTAGAGAGATTAAGGAAGTTAATTAAATTAATTTAGAGTATTTTTATTTTTATTTTTTTCTTCAAACTAATTAGTTTGACTAATAAACTAATACTACATTCGGTCCTAATTATAAGACAAAATTAACTTTCTTTGGAGAGATTAATGAAGTTGAATATGTGATTTAATCATATTATATGTTATGTATCATTAGATTATATATTAATTTATTAGTCAAATTAATTAGTTTGACAGAAAAAATAAAAATACTCTATGGTAATTTAATTAGTTTCCTTAATCTGTCCAAAAAAGTCAACTTTGTCTTATAATTAGGATCGAAGGAAGTATATAATCTAAGAATACAAAACATATGAAATGATTAAGTAACTTATTTAGCTTCCTTAATTCCTTAAAAAAAAAAGGTCAACTTTGTCTTATAATTAGGACCGAAGGTAGTATAAATAACATCTTATGAGTATATTAAGCACATTAGGTGGTATGAAACAATATTGCATAATTAAGAAATTGAATGGGAGTGATTAGGTTAATGACAAATTATTAGGACTGTTAATTATACAAAATGATGAAGATAAGAATTAGGTGGGTGGGGTCACTCATGAAACACACAAATGGACGATGGAACAAATTAAAAAAAAAACAGAGAGATTAGTAAATATACTAATATGAATAGCTGTGTAGACCCCACATAAATGGGAAATTAAGCTAGCATTGATTCATTCCAAGTCTTCAGTTCTGGAAAGAGCAGCAGTCAAGGCCCCTCTCTCATTTATTTCCTCTTCCCTCTTAACATGCACCCAATTATGACCATCCTTTTCTATTCACAATTTCCATCCCATCTTTCGCTGTCAATATATTTCTCTTTTATATTATATCAATGTTAAATTATATTGATATTAATTTTATAGCATAAACAAAATAAATAAGGGTAGAAAAACTTCATAAAACATTCATTATACTTATGATGTTAAAACTTTTGAGAATTAATATTATATTTTGAATCAAATAAGTAACTTTTCTTAAAATTTTACTACAACCATTATGCATATAATATATTTGTTTAGTCCAAGCTATAAAAGCTAGTCATGGAATTAGTTTTGACACTAAATATAAGTCTCAATTCATTTTAAATCTAATATTTATCATTTCCCCTTAAATTAATTTTATAAACCGATATATAATGGTTTTAGGAAAAACAAGTCCTTATTATTATAATTTAAAAAACTATTTGCCTTCTTCATTTTATCCAAATCAATTAAGCATGCTTATGCTTTATATTAAGGATTAAAAAAAAGAAGTAGAACTACCTGTATGAGTTGATGCTGATTCAGTTAATAACAATATCTTAGAAGTAACATGGCAGTACAAACTATTTCATTATTGACCCCCCCCCCCAAAAAAAAAAAAGCCAAAAGAAAAAAAAGGAAGGGAAAAAGAAATAAATAAACAAAAGCTCGATTTTTGCTTCATATTATTTTTTTTTGGACAAAGGTTTTTCCCTCATTCCAAACTCCATAAAAAGGCCTCATACAGAACGACAATCACTTGCCACCTCTTAAAGCAATATATCCTTCAATCCCTCCCAAGTGAGAAAAAACAGATCATAACAACACAATAGTAGTAAAAAAGAGTCAGAGAGCGACCAAACGAAACCATAAATCCTTTCGTTGCCTGCAATCGTAGGTGACAAAGTCGTTTCATTTCACACTTCCAAGCTCCATCTTCATTCACAAAGCACACAGAAACAGAGAGAAATGGAGATTGAATCAGTGAAGTGTGAGTGTTGTGGGCTGAAAGAAGATTGCACGCAGGACTACATCAGCCAAATCAAGTCCAAATTCGAAGGCAAATGGCTCTGTGGTTTGTGCTCTGAAGCTGTCAGAGACGAAGCGAGCAGAGGGAAGAAGCCCATTTCCGCCATGGAAGAAGCTGTCAAAGCTCACATGTCTTTCTGCCGCAAGTTCAAATCCAACCCTGCCGTCCGTGTCGCCGACGGTATGAGACAGATTCTCCGGCGAAGATCAAGCGACCTATCTCTATCATCGTCGGCGTCGTCGTCACCAGCTCCACCATCATCAATGAAGTATTATTCCAGAGCTGCCAGCACTTCCCAAGTTGGAGATTCTTCCTCTTTCACTTTCTAATTAACTCTGTTTTTGGGGTTGCTTCTTGGAATTAAATAAAAACTGATATAGGTATAATTAATTAAACCCCTTTGTCTAGCTAAGTTGCGTTTTCATATTGTTCTATGTACAGGGGTGTGCTGATTCAGATGAAGCATATCTACTTTCTCTTGATCTTCCTTCACTTTTCGATCTTCTAATCATCTATATAACTTGATAGTAGTAGAAGAAGTTAAGATATATATGTAAACTCGAAAAAGCAGAATATTTAATTAGGCCCTTTTTATTTTTGCTTGTTGATTGAATATTAAAGATGAGTTTTGTGTCTGCTTGAAGGATTTGAAATGACCTGAGATATGGTGATGATTGATGAGTCAGAGAAGTGAGAATAAAAATTGAAGTTGTGAATCTGTTTGGTTTCAAAAAGGTCATGGAATCTGGAAATGAACGTGACATTGTTAGGTTGAAGCTTGTAGGTGTAGTTGGTTGAGTTTGAGACTTTTGAGCACCTCAGTGATGACCCTGTTTTTATTATTTATTATTATTTTTCCAGATGTATTGAAGTAAAATATACTATAATGCAGCAACATACTATACTATATATCTGAGAATCTGATTAAACTAATTAATTGCTAATAAGGTTGCAACAATAGTCAACTTGTTTTAACCCCCAAAACCTCAAATTTCTAAAGCTAACATGAGAATTCTAGCGCCATGACTTCCGTTACTAACTTCAACTCTGGAGTATGTTTCCATTATTCAATCATTGGTAGAACTATTGTTCAAACTCGATATTTTACAGGTATTTTTTAAAAATTAATTAGTATCTTTTAAAAAAATGATGTAATTACATATAGTTCAGAGATGTGCAATTAAGTTAAACTTTTGTATTAAATACAACGTAGATGAATCATATATATTTGGTATACAGGGATGACAATGATAATTTGCTTTTAAGTGCACAATATAATGTAATGGCCATATATAATTGGATTAAATTGCACATAGTCCGTTGTCCCGGAGGAAGAAAAATGGAGTGGTTCCTTGGTTGAGACTAAATAAATAAGGCGCCTGTGTGATCATGAAGGCCCTCCATCGTCATGATTATTTAAGGTTCACTTCGTGGCACACAACTTATTATTAGCCTGCTTTTGGTGGTGCCATCATGTTGAAGAAGTTGAACTTGAACTTGAATCCAACACAAACATATGCCACTAATATTCTGTTTAATACTTGGATTAAATAACTATAAAAAGTACTCCTCCGATGATTCTTAAGATAAAACATATTTACCTAATTTGATTACATTTAAGAAGTTGGTTAAGTTAATTAGTATGATATGTATTTTCTAAAACTCTGTAGTTATCTTCATTAATTTTTTAATTCACTCTCTTTCTTTATTATTGTTGAGGGAGCATCAATAGGGGTACAAAAAATTGACAAATATGAAAACTTTATATTATATTTAGGACCAAGATCAATTCTCTAAATATATCTTATATTAAGAATCGGATGAGTACCAAGTTAGTTTGATATAAATGGTAGGAACATTGGTCTCTTGAGTAAATTATACTAATTGTTCTAAAGAAAAGTACATTTTTTATAGTTAGGCACATATATCAACATTGTCGAGTAGTACATGTGAGCTCCTCTCCTAACGAAAATTTAAACTTTAGTTCTTCATGTAATGAGGAACTAACCTATTCTATTATTAAACTAGTTCCGTTGGTTTAAAGAAAAGTACCTTTGATATGAGGAGAAAAACATGAATAAAAAGTCATGTTTATATTTATGTAAAAATAAATAAACATTCTCTCTATCTATTTTCAATTGTAACCAAATGCAACGTCAACCCAAATAAATGAGTTCTGCAAAAGGGGAAAAAAAAACAAAACAAAGAAAGGATGGGATAGAACTACTTTAGAAATGACAATGTAGTGCTATTTATTTTCAATAAAGAGATCTGAAATTGAATGGTGTATGAATGGAAATGTAGAGGCTAAGCGTGTGAACAAGAACAAGAGAGATGGCACTAGAAATTATCATGTCTCATTTTATTGAGGACATCTGATTTTTATATAAAGATTGTACTCCATTATTGTCTATAGCTGCCACTTGCCAAAGGGTACTGCAACCAACTACTTCATTTGTTATTAACTGAGGACATATGGTATTGACTAAAAGGGCTTTTAATAAAGTGTGCGACTCCCTCACCAAATTTTCAGGGTTTCAGACCAAACATTTATCAATCTTCTCGGATCTCTGCTTCCCTTTCCCAATCACTCTTTAAATGAAAACCCCACTTATGATTTTCATAATTTTCATGGATAATTTGTGCACGCAAAACTTGGAAATTTTGAAAGTTGATAAATTTGTAGGATTAAGAAGTGAGGTAAGATATACTAGCTGACATTTTTATATATATATATATAGGACTTAATTGAATAATTGATATTGACCCTAAATGCATTAGCTATTTAACATATTTATCAACTTTTTTAAAAAAAATTAGTTCATTTGGTATTGTCTCAATTACAATTAAGTAGAAAAGAGATGAGCGAATTAAGGAAAATTATTGGGGCTTTTAAAAAGGTATGTCATATTAACTAAATCATAAATCAACTATCATCCTTAATCTAATCAAATTAGCTAATTAGGTCTTATAATAAGGACTGGAGGAATATGTGTACTCCCTTTAGTCTTTATTATAATGCACCAACAACAATTTCTCTTAAACTAAAGAAGGGCAATTAAGTCATTAAATTAACGTTTAATAAATATTTTCACCTTTACCTCTACTTTATTGGGGCGAAGAGAGAAACATTCTCAATGAATTGAAAATACAAACTTAATGGGGGGAAAAAGAGAAACATGTTGAATGGATTAGAAATGTAATAGTCAGTGAAAAGTATTAGTCCAATAAATGAGGGCATAATGGGAAAAAGTCAAAAAGTCAATTAGAGGCAGTCGTTGCGTTATAATAATTACCAAAAATTGTTGACAAGTAGTGTCTTATAATAAGGATCAGAGGGAATATATATATATATATATATATATATATATATATATATATATATATATATATATATATCATTTTATTCCTTATTATAAGTCACTTGTAATTCATTCTCACAAATCAAAAAAATCGTTAAACCAATAAATTTTTTCACATTTGCCCTTATCGATATCGATGAAAGGTACATATTTTCTCTCACATCATTTTATCTCTCTACAATTAAACACTTATTTATAGTATAAGAGAAATGATATTTTGTTGGCAAAAAAACAAGAAAGAGTAATGATCTTCTTTTTTTTCAAGATTTAAAATTATTGATGACATGACACCAAAAAAATAATTTGTGTTAAAGACCTTTCCGTATTTCTTGGTCTACAGGGCGAGGGATTGCCATGAGAGGCGTGGTGCTAATATGCCAACCTAAAATGAGCGACTTGGCCTTCTTCCCTCCTTAGCTTTTGTCAAAGTGACAATTAAATGTGCCCAAAATTACACGTTCATATTTCATCACATTGTGCTGCCAACATAACGTCAAACCCATCTCTTCCCATTTCATTTATTAGGTTTAAATTATGATTCTTGTGATTATAAATGTAAATGTATTGAAGTTTTTTTTAAACCCGGATATTCATCGCGGGTAGTAATAACTAATTTCCCCATATAATCTAGACTTTTCTAAAAAGATTTAGTGTTGGCAACGGGACTCTTTCTATTTACACTGTAAGGAATCAAATCCTTGACTAGATGCTTAAAAAACCAACTAAGTGTATAGAGAGGTGTGGTTTTTTCTCTTGAACTTTGTTTCAATTAAACAAAAACAACATCAATAACAAGTATTATTACGATGGCCCAAAAAGAATAAGGGTAAAAAGCAGATTTACGTCTCTCATCATAATTACAGTATGGAAGATTGCTAGAAACATAAAATTTAATCTATTATAAAACTGTCTTGGCTTCAGAGTGCGATCGCATGAGGAGATAACCAGATTGACTAGGCGATATGCAGGCGTCGTTTCCAACATGCATGCAGAGGCTAAGGAAACAATGGTCCAGATCCTCAAATCCTCTACCACAGATTATACAGCCGGGGTCAGCCGTCATGTGCCGACGAACACGAAATCTTTGAGCGCCTGACCATTGCCAAGCCAGGTTCCATTTGGGGTCTTCTTCCGCTCAGTTATCCATCATGACTAGCTCATACGCCAATTTAACTGTGAATTTACGACTGTTAGAGGTGAGAGAGCTGATAGAGGTAGTATATCTGCCAATCTATAATTAAACTAAATAATTCAAAATCAAAGTTTGGCTACATAAACTAAACATTTTTATTACTAAAATAATAACTAACCAAAGTAAAAAGATAAAGAAAGTGGATAAGAGAAAGGAGAAATAAAAACTCCATGATCATCTACATCATTAAATTTTAATCTCTCTTCATTAAAGTTCTTGCATTGCCGTCGCCAGCCATGAAAATAGAACACTTGCCTCTTGCCATGCCCATATATAGAGTCTCAAAGCCCTCTTTGAGACTCTATCACAATATTTTAATTTTAGTTTATCTCTTTTTTCTTTATCGATTATCATATAATTAATATAGATATATATTATATTGATATTTTATTCTCACTTGAATCTCATAATATCTCCTACGAAATAATTTAGGGTATGAGTAGATTTTATATCAAAATATTATTTTATCCTATAATTATTTAAATGATAGAAAATATATAAAAGATAATGAAATAAGTATAAAATATGAATAGATTTAATCAAATATATCTCAAAATCTACACTTATTTAATTATAAAATATATATACTTATCATCAAAAAAGGACCCCTCTACAAAAATCTGTATGGGTTTCCATGCACCCGCTTCCACATTGACTTTTATAACTTGGGAGAGTCTCTCCATGCAAAGAACAAAGATATATGATGACAATGAGTTGCCTTGTCGGATCACTTTTTCTTGTTGTATACCTCGTTTGTTGAGGAGTGAAGGGATCTGATGGTAGGCTGGCCATTCCAAAGACTTGCATTATTGATGATGATATGTACTTTATAATCAGCCTAATCAAAGTATTGGGAAGCCTTACATCGCAAAAAGTGTCTTTAATAAAGTCCAAACAGAGGTTATCAAAAGCCTTTTCAAAATTTACTTTGATGGTCATCCATCCTTTCTTTCTTTCCAGTTTCCTGTGCATGGAGTGGATTGCCTCTTGTACTATAATAATCTTGTTTGTTATGTTATGACCCTTGGTAAAGCTTGCTTAATATGGTAGTAAGAGCTTTGGCATTACACACGAGTTTGTCCTCAATGATCTTGGTGAGAGCTTGTAGATTGTGTTGCATAGACTTATTGGTTTGAATTCCTTGAGAGTTTGTGGGTAGTTTTTTTTTTTTGGGATGAGGCATATCAAAGTGCGATTGAGCATTGGATCTATTTCACCACCTTCAAAAATCTCTCATATAGCTGTGTAGACCGAGTCTCCCACTATATCCCAATAGGTTTGAAAGAAGAATGCATACAAACTGTCTGCTCCCGACATATCAATGAGTGATCTCTTGATCTCTTCCTTTGTAACTAATTAAACAATCAAGGATGGTCAGCAAAGGAGTTGAGAGTGAAGGGAACTTACCATTATACTTGAACTCTAGAGATCGATTGTGGGAACTTACCATTATACTTGAACTCTAGAGATCGGTTGTGCTCCACCGAATAAAGGGATTGGAAATACTGAGACACCATGTGGCAAAGTTTACCCTGATCAGCTTCCTAGACATCGATTTCATTTTTTAGCATGGTGACTGTGTTTTGGCAGTGTCGGATTAAGGCTTTAGTATGGTAAAATTGATTATTGCGGTCTCTGTCATTAATCAATTGACTTCTGCATCCATAAGAGCTCTTCCTAGAGCAGGACGGATTCATATTCACTGAGTAGCTCTTCCTGCTGGGGATCAATTCATTGTGTTGCCCTGCGCTTTTGGAGTTTGTTGGCTAATAAGCTTCTCTTTAAAGTAGAGTTGTCATTGGCCGTCGTGCTATTCTTGCTCAGTTATTGCGTTGGTTGTGTGCTCCTTTTTCATACCAGCTTCATTGATTGCATTGTTCTAACCTTCAATGGGACCAGGGACATCAATTCGAAATTGATCCTTAGCAGTTATTCCGTTGTAACCCACAGAGGTTTTAATAGTCATTACGACTTCACTGGTAGTTTGATTCTCTTGATCCCCATCCTGTGCCATTTCGTCCTTAGATGAAATTATAGGGTCATAGGAGAGCATGTCTGAGTCAGAGGTGGCTTGGTCAGATCGTATCTTCACCTTCTTCGTGGAATGAATGTCCTACAGGTGGGTTGGGGCTTCTTCTTTCACTTGTAACTTTGTTGGAATGGTACATTCCATGTAGTCTCAATGACTACTATCTTTTGGCCTAATCTTGTACGCTTCTCAAATGATCGTTTTTGACCCTCTCTCTCTCTCTCTGGATTCTTTGGTGGTCGCTCATTGCCCCTCCACTACAGTGGGCAGTAAGTTTGATTCTCACATATTCCAAGAGAGTACTTCTCTCTCTCCAACTTAATAAGTTGCAATCTTACTAAAATGATTTGGCTTCCCTCCTTTTCCTTTACACTCTTTTTTATTATAAAGTTTGAGTGAATTCTTTTTCATTAGTTTAATTATGTCCCACTTTTATTTGAATATTTTTGCTGTCTAGAGCAAATACTAATACACGCTTGCACCAAGAACGAAGGACTAGTCTTAAAAATTATTTCCGGAGGGTGGAATTGTAGCAAGTCTCATTACTTGAAGTTGACTTATTGATAATTCGACTCCCTATCAGATTCAGAAATTTTTTTCAACTTTAAGAGATCAACAAAAACCATTTCCGACAACATTATCACAGCGATAACCGATCATATTTTATTGCTATTTTTTTGGCCCACATATTTTATTGCTATATACGTTAAGCACTTTAATTTCAGGAATAAACTTCAGCTTTCATGTCATAACAGCACTGGATCGCACCTAATTAAGGTTTCTTCAATTAAGACTATTTTCGTGTGGAGGGTTTGACCTCTCACTATTTAGATCTCTTGAAATTATTGTGTACCTAGTAGAACTAATTAAAGCCAAAACCTCTGTATCTATAAACTCAAATTCACCACAACACTATTATTCTTAACATAAACGGAACCAACAAAACGATTCGGTAAGTGGGGCCAATATTGTCATTGCACAATGTCTAACATTTTTCACCGGGGAAAAGGGTCATGACCAAATAAGTCCGTTGGGCTTCAAATTTTGAATGCCATATTTCTCTCAACGGTAAGGGGCCGAACAACTTTCAAAAGAAACCCGAGAGAAAATTTCCAGAAGAGAGCACGAAACAGAGAAGCATGAAAACCATCCCTTCCCAATCCAAATCAAGCAGTGGTAGCGCTACACCGTTGGGCCTGGAAAACTACGACCGATCATCGGAAAACCGAGACAGTTTCTACTACCCGAATTGCCTCAAAGACGCCAATTGCGACTGTAAATTTTGCTTGGAAAGCTATGCCACACTCGATCGTGTGCCTATGAGTTCGCTCACCAAGCTCTCTGCTTCTCGACCTAATGTTGAGCATACTCCTATCTCTTTCGATGTTTCCATTTTGTCCACACCTAGATCAAATGTTTCCAACATTTCGCCTTCCCCTACCGTCAAATCTGGTGCTAGAGTGAATTTAGACGAAAAAATGAAAGATGAGAAGATAAGGAGGGGTTTTTCTGGGGTTAAGCTCTTTAGATTAGTCCTGGGTTTGTGCTTGTTTTTATCTACGGAGGTTGTTTTTACCTGGGTTGTTTCTGGAATTTTGCGACCTGTTTTGTCGCCGGATGTAATGAAAAGAGTTGGCGAGAAATCATTTGCAATGCATGATTTGAATGGAAAGTTTAGATTTTTCCAGAAAGAACTGCAAGATATCATTAATGGGAAGGTTCAGAATTGCAGCCTTGGTAACTCTGTATGGGACATCAGTCAGGTATTGTTCATCAGAATAGATTTTTACTCTAATCTCAAATTCCTCAAGGAACTGTGAGCTTCCTTCAAATTTAAGAAATATGGTATTCTGAGTGTTTCCATTTTTTACCATTAAGAAATCATAATTCATAGTTGACCAACCACTAAAAATTGCCTGTAGAATGGAGTTCTACTGAACTCACGTTGTACATTGTACAAATCAGCAGCAGAGGAGGTAGCAATCTGGGGATGGCCTCTGCAAACATCTGGCTTGCTCACAACTGAATTTTCTTCTCGATCATTCACTGTCTTAGCTGGAAGAGTTACTGAGGTAATCTCGATACTGTGCCTTTTCTAGATTCAATGTCACAATATGTGCTTCTTAGTTTATAAATGAAATTGATCAAACATGACGTATGCTATCGTTGCCTGAGTCTCTATTTTTGCTTGGTTCAACAGTGGAATGCTGGACCAGTCGGCTATTTGATTCGAAAAGCAAATACTTCTTGGGTACAACCAAAATGGGGTGCCTCAGTAGTGCAATTAGACTCCAGTACGTGGGTTCTTGAGTATAAAAGGAGATTTGTTTTTGATAACACAAGGTTGTATTCAGCAGCGTTCGAATTTTTCAAGTACAGGATTTCAAGAGAGGTTGGGAAAGTGAAGAAGGAATTTTGGATGTTTCCTGCTTTTGGAGACCATCAATTTACTGATTTAACAGCAAACTATGGCACCAAAATGCCTACCTGAAGCCGCCAACGGATAGTGGCATATATCATCTTCTCATTGCTTGTGAGGAGTCTGTATTTTTTTGTACTGGTTCATTTCATTTCTTTCTTGTCTTTTTTCCATTTCAAGTGCATAATTTGGTGATGAATTTCGTTTCTTTCTTCATGACGAGAATATGCGCCTAAAACTGAAGTTCATTTGAAATATGAACTGCAATGAGAAAGTTTACTCCAAGCACTGAACCAAAAATGCCTGCTTGCTTTTTTGGGCCCGCAACATCATATATACAGTGGATTTAAAAGCACAGAGTAAAATTAGAGGTGGTTGCCATTTACTATTAAATTCAAGAACTAACTGTAATTCATTTAGTTTACTACTAAAATAAGTCACCAATAATCCTTACAGGAACAAACACCCCCTTTAAAATGGTGAAATCTAGTCCTATCTCTCACAACAATCCCTATCTGACATACCTTTGAAACCAACTTCATAAAGGTATGGCAATCCTCACATATTCTAAGATTCTTAACTATACGAATGCATGACTCTTTTCTCCCACTAATTAGCCCATAGCAAAGTGCTAACTTTTCACTATGCCATAGCACTACTTCTTTCTTTTCTTCCTCTTCTATATCCATCAAAATGCCTGATGCACTTGGTGTGTAGCCAGCCAGTTTTAGCTGCCTCACTACCTCATCTAGCTTCTCATATATTTCATCTGCTTGTTTATGATATCTATCTGCCATTAAGAACTCATGCACCTCATTATTCAATTCAATCCTACTATATCCCTTCTCCTTAGAAATACCTTTATGTCTCATTAGCTTCCTGATCTGTCCAACATCTTCCCACCTTCTTTCTTTGGCATAGATGTTTGACAAAACTACAAGGGCGCCATCATGACCCGGCTCTAACTCAAGAAGTCGCTTGGCAGCATATTCTCCTAATTCAAGCTCGCCGTGAACTTGACAAGCAGACATAAGGGATCCCCAAATTATAACATTGGGTGCCAAAGGCATTGTCTCAACCAGCTCAAGAGCGTCTCTCAGGAGATTGGCTCTACAATAGAGATCAACCATGCAACCGTAGTGTTCATGTTTGGGAGAGATACCGTAATCATTAGTCATTGATGAAAAGATTTGCCGGCCCTCCTCAACTAATCCCGCATGACTGCAAGCATAAAGAACACCCACAAATGTAATCCAGTTGGGCTCAATATTTTCTTCCCTCATTCTGTGGAAAAGGTTTAAGGCATTATTAGCATCCCCATGCATGGCAAAAGCATTGATCATACTGGAAAAAGATATAACATTTTTTCTCGGCATATTATTGAATATCTCTCTTGCTCCAAGCAAGCTCCCACATTTGGCATACATATCAACCAATGCGTTGTTGACTGATAGAGCTTTCCTAAACCCATTCTTGTCTGTATACAAATGAATCCATTTAGCTTGATCCAGCGCGCCAAGATGAGCACATGCAGAAATGACACTCAGCATTGTGATCTGATCAGGGATGTTTCCCCGTTGTTGCATTTCATTGAACAAGTTAAGAGCCTCTTGAGGCTGATCACTTTCAGCATAACCAGATATCATTGCACTCCAACACACCAAGTCCTTTTCAATCATTTGGTCAAATATCACGCGAGCTTCTTTAACCATTCCATGTTTTGCATACCCTGAAACCATTGCAGTTGAAACAACCAGGTGTTTTGAGGAGAGTTTATCATAGAGTTGCCGAGCCAAATCCATGGCACCACAATTTGCATACATGTTGATAAGTGCACTCTGTAAATGAGAATCAACAACAAGATGATTATCCCTAATGAACTCATGGATGGTTTTGCCATAGCTCAAATTTACAGCATGACCACAAGCAGAAAGTATACTGCAAAGAATTATCTCGTCTGGCTCCATTCCTGAGCTCTTCATGTCTTCAAAGAGCTCTAATACATTATCAAAAAGACCGCTCTGGCAATACCTATTACACTCAAAGATCTTTAGGTTAATTCATTGCATGGCTGGAGCCATGGAGAGAAAGAAGTGGCGGTGAAGCTTAATGAGTAGTGAAAAGAGAAATTGAAAGTAAAGAGGAAAAAAAAGCAAGAAATAAAAAGAAAATAACCTGAAACGATCTTCTGTGCCAATAATTAATACTAGTAAAATGCCAAAAGGGGGAAAAGTCCTTGCAAATGAAAACGCAACATACTAAACCGTACCCGTCTATCATAATATTCCATGTAACAATGTCCCGCTGAGACATTTTATCAAACAGCAAACGTGCATCTACAATCCGCCCACAAGCCGCATACATTCCAATCAACCCTGTCTGAATAAAGGGATCAGAATCAAAACCCAACTTTGAAGCAAGCCCGTGAATCTCTAATCCCTCATTCAAGGCAGAAGCTTTGGAAGCCCCTTTCAACAATGGCGGGAAGCTAAACCTGTCTAAACTCGACCCATCTCTCCTCATCTTCTCATACACCAAAAGGGTCTTTTCAGGCTTGGGACCACGAGAAAATTCACGCAGGACTCTGTTACAAAAACGGGTCTCTGGGTTTTGAAGTTGGCAGAAGATAGACAGGGCATAGTCGAGGCTGGAGGAGGAAAAGGCGCAAGAGGAAAGGACAAGCTTGAGAAGGAGGGAGTTTGAGCGATCGGATCTAGACTTAAGGATTTGAGCATGGATCTGTTTAAGGTGTGTAAGAGTTGTGGAGGAATCGAGCGCTGCTAACAGAGAGTTGTGCCAAACAGAGTATGGTTTTGGGTTGGGAGGAAGGGCTAAAGCAGCATGTGTGAGGCTAGACATGGTCATTGGCTAGCAAACATGAAATAGAGGCAAGGCAGCAGAATTAAGAACTCTTTTATAACTATATCCACAAGCATCCCAATGAGAGTTCAAAGTCGAGGCGGAGAGGAAGACACTGAAAAACAATCATTGCGAGTCCTTCCCCGTCTGATTTGTTGGGGTCGTGGATAAACTAAGCCATTTATCCAGGGAGAATGAGATTTTGGGTTTACTACTAAAATATCCATGGTACTAAAATTGTTCCTATTTTTATTGATGCTATTCCATCTTTAAGCTCGTTATTGTTTATTTTGTCACTGGTTTCTTTATAGCATGTATGGCGTCTTCGGCCTACGATCCTGATAATTCTTAAGCTAATCCCCTAAAACCCAAGTAGATTTAGATATTTATGTAATTCGTTTATCTTTTTAATAAATTGTCTTTTAAAAGAAAATTGTAGTGGAAGGGTTTTGGTTGTTAAGGTGCAGCCAGAAAATTGAAAAAACAAGTTCCAATTATAAATTTAACGAGTGGAAATAATTATATACACAAAGTATTAGTATTTTGCTAATTTTATACCTACAGGCTAGTAATTAATTTTATTTCTCGTCATTCTCACAAACTAATATCACAATTCACTTTTGATGGCAAAAAAAAAAAAGTCACAATGCATCTTTTAAATGTGAACACTTAAGAAGTTAAAAAAATAAAATAAAATTAACCACTATCTTTAGAAGTAAAAATTCCATAGACACCTTCTAATATTTGATTCTGGGATATGATAATTTGCAACCGATTTCTCAATTTTAACATGAAATATTTTTTTTAAAAAAAAAAAACAGGAGCATGAATTTCATAATTACCTTCCAAAATTTGATATTCAAATGTGATAAACTTATTGTTCATATTCCGAATTTTAACATCTAAGATTTCAAAACATTGTTTATCCAAGGTGATTTGATTTTTCCTTTCCTAAATCTGACAACCCAATTATTCTATGATGAAAGATTAATAAACTCAGTTAATATTAAATATTGATATAGCTCACGTTGTAAATTTTAAAGTGAAAAAAGTTATTTTTCATTGTGCACAGAAGTTTTTCTAAATAAAAGTAAAAGAATTATTGATTTTTAGATAAAAATAAATAATTAAAATGTTAGTGTAGTATGACTAATATCGTAATATCTCAAAATTTATCATATGTCCATGGTATTTGGATTTAAAAATAAAATAAAAACGTACGAGCAAACCGAAGCAGCAACCTACCAAGAAAGGAACGATTCAGGCCTTCAGGGAAAAGGAAACTGAATACGCGAATTGAGAGTATCATTGTGGATCTGCAAGCAAAGGGGACTAATATGGGTGACGCATTGTTCATGCTGCAGCAAGTTCTCTTGTCCAGACGGGTACATTTACTCTAGGGCTCTCTTTTTGAGATTTTGCTATGGTCCAGCTTCAAGTTATCACCCCGAAATTCTTGATTCCTGGTGTCTTTTGCCATGCTTATTCGGAATTATAGTTATTATTGCTGATATTACAACTACTGGCGATTTAGGGGGTATTTGTTTTACTCTCTGGCAAATTGTTGATTCAGTTAGGTTTATCAAACTGGAATGTTTCCCTGTATATTGTAAGTGAATGGTGATCGGTAATCATAGGAAGATATATTATTTCAAAATGATTTTACAAGTATGCTGAAAATTATGAGTACTTGTAAATGTAGCTGGTCTTGATGTTGCTGCTGTTGCTTGTATATTCCCCAACTATGTCTGTTTTATTTATCAGGAAAAACTGACACTTGAGGAAGCCAATATTCTTAATTCATGCAAATCTAAAGCTCTTGAGGACTTCGCTGATGGTGCAATTTTTGCTGGTGTACTTGCATGGTCATGTCAGTGACTCTAACTCTTCAATAACCACCACCCCCCCCCCCCCTTTTTCTGTAGAAGAGTGACTTGAAATTTTTGCTAGTGCTTATCAGCAACAACATTAGATACGTATAGGAGTGCTATCTGCTCAAGATTTATTGTATTCCAGTGTGCGCTTTAACACCCCTTGATCATGGTTAACATATAGCAGATTATCAATTTCGTGATTTTTGACACCCAACATTTATACTGCTTCTTAATTGTAATAACATTACATTTGAATAGGAGCGGTATCTACTCAAGACTTGTTAGTTCTTTAATTTTGCAACCCCTGATCCCAAATATTACTGAATCTGTTCAACTTACTGCAGATGATCATAATTTTCAATCCCTAATATGGTTGTAGTTATTTTTTGTTTGTGATTCTTTCATGTATCCTGATTACCTCAAATGCTTCATGGCAGCAACTTGGAAACTCAAGAGATCACTTCGAGTCAACCTTGCTGCTGGTTAGATTAATATCTCTGTTACCTTTCACTCGTGATCATTTCTGGTAC
Source organism: Acacia confusa (assembly GCA_037074495.1). Lineage (NCBI taxonomy): Eukaryota > Viridiplantae > Streptophyta > Magnoliopsida > Fabales > Fabaceae > Acacia > Acacia confusa. The sequence continues at coordinate 3,082,294 of CM073505.1, forward strand.
CATTATTCCCTGGAGACTTTGCCCCCCTTACTTTGTTTTTGGGTTTATAATTTTTCAGGGTCTGCTGCTTTCTTTGGGGTGAGGAGATTGTTTAGATCCTTGGATTCTTCCATAGATCACATTCTTCAAATGGATGGGAGTAGAATGCAGAAGGAGTTAGCAGATATGTAAGCTCATTTTTTCCTGTTTGTGCAATAATCTGGATTAGTAACGTTTTCTGGTATTCATGAATAGACCTTTGAACTAGTACTTGCTGTCATAAGTTATCAGGGACACCTGAGTCAGGTTGGCTTTAGTTTTTAAGCACTTGGTGGACTGAGAATTGAATTTACAAGATCTTCTTGATACAATCTTCTAATGTAATGATAAGATCAATTTCAGTGCTGGCAATTCTGTCTGAATTGAAGTAGCTTATTAAATGCAATTGCAAGTGGTTCAGAGTAGATTATGATGCTCTTGTTGGTTGCTGGGAGCCAAAAACTAAGAATTGTTAAGAGTGAGACATGTTTAATACCTATGAATTGAGGAGAATATAATGTGAATTGAGAGTCTGTTAGGAGCCTGTTCATTCTTCATATCATGCCATTTGTATGTGCCCATGTATAGCTGTTTGGCCTCAGATTTCTGTATCGCTGACTGCATTTATAGTCTGAAGGTCAGCAGGAGGAAACTTTTTTGTCCGGTATTTTGGTTTTCCTCATATTTTGCACTTGATTTTATACATATGCATTCAATTTTTACCTGTGAATTATTTTCATATGACAGATTGATGAATCAGTTTCCGAATGATCCTTCAAAAATGCAACTTATCTCAAAGTATTTTTATACGGAGAGGGTATATGATGATTCAACATCTCATTACCCTAAATTAAGGTGGCGATATCGGAATTCCTATAGTGATGATCTTGTCAATGGTCAGAGGAAGCTTGATCATGACTTTTCTGATAGTTCCTTCGGTGACTCTTATGATGACTCACAAAATAGTTCCCAAAGCAGCTCCAAAGAAGCCTCTGACGGCACAAAAACCACTCGTGGCACCAAGTGTGTTTTTGTGAGTTTTCTTTTATATTGCTTTTGAATTAATATGGTATTGATACTTCTGATGGAGTTCTACTTTTAGTTAAGGATCGTATGGCCATGACAATGGCAGAACCAGGAGAGGGGAAGCTGCCACCCTGCCCCTCTCATGCCACAGTGGCGGAGGTTCTGTTCAGTGCTTGAGCCCCACTGAGAAACCACTTGGCAACTACTTTTATGTCAAGAAGTACATTAATGGGATTGGTATCTTTCAGTTATTAGTCATTACCGTAACATTTTTTAACACTAGAACCTTTTTCTTCATAAAGCATATTACATCTAAAAATCTAACTAGTTGCATTATTGGTAAGCTACAAACAGTGCATTTCAAATTTCTTAGACCCCATGCAATACACAAGACTGACACTAGTTCTTAGTAAATATGTTATTCCCATATATGTCTTTTGCACAATCATAATTTCATTTAAATAAAACTAATTTTTAATTTTTGAGCATTTGAATAAATCTCCTTTTCATCAATCTCTCATTGCAGGTAAACCCTGTTCTTGATAGGAAGGAAGAGACAGATCCTCTTGACTATCTTTTTGCCTTTGGTGGTCCAGTGGAGGAGATTCATCATTCTAGTACCCCAAATAAACCTCCAGGAATACACAATCATAGAAGATATCACCGCAGGCGTCGGATGCGTCATGATCAAGGCCTTTCCAACTCGGAAGTATGAACCTTGCAACAGCTGGTTAACTGTTGACTGACAACTCAACAATCGGTAAGTTGAGATATAACGATTACAGAACTGTATAATCTTGGTATGGTGGAGATAATTTAGAGATAACTTACAATTCAGTCTTTGGGTATGTTTTGCCCGTTTTTCTGTTGCTTTCTTTTGTTTGAGAAAGAAAAACCATGCATCCTTTGTCTAGTAAAATGTAATACTCGTATATAGTTTTAGTTATTTTTTCTTCAAGTGAAGTAAAAAAGTTGGGCTTTCCTTTTTCAGTGTAAAAAGAAAAAAAGTTACTCTTTTTAGGACAGCCACTCAATTAAACATAATTATTTATGACAACTACCCCCAATTATTTTCTCAAAATATATTGAAAGAAAACAATTATTAATTTTTCTATGAAGCATGAACTACTATCTCGTGGTGCAATAGTGCGTCTTTTGAAACTTCATTTGAAAAGAGGTTACTGTGAAATAAGAGGAAAGAAAAAGTTATTACAAATGAAATAATATTAATAAAAGTATAGGGGAAAATTTTTATCCTTTAGAATCAACAGCAAATGAAAATAAAATAGGAAGAGAACTTGAATGAACTTTTTTTTTTTGGATAATAAAAAGTTTTGGAGAGGTTCGACACCAGTCCCCTACCAAGGCCAGGGCACGGCCCCGGACTCTTTGAGTACTTACTGGGGGCTTACGAGATCGCCTACCAAAGGAATCCAAGCGACGGTAGAGGGGATCGAACCCACGACTCAAGAGCCTAGTCCTGAATCCCTTATCATCTGTGACAACTCTCATTGGCAACTTAAATGAACTACTTATACAATACAACTAGAGGTAGAAATAGGTTAGGTTTGGCTTTAGTTTAGTAGGTTTGGGCCAGTGACGGAGATGCAAAACCTGAGTCTGTATGTATTCTACTTTTTAAGCTTAAATTTGAGCCTTTAAAAGACCTGACAAATTTTGAAGTTAATTTAAAGACCTATTTAAAATGTAGGCCTATAAAATAATCTTAAAGTTTATGTATTTAAATTTATATACTATTTATTAAGTTTATTTAAAAGCCTATGTTATGTTTTAAAAATTTAGGGATTTATTATCAAATAAAATAAAAGAGTTAGTGAGAGAAAGAAGAAAACACTCAACAACAACAATTGTCTTAGCAAGTAGAACTTGATTAAGGAAAATCAATCATCCATTGACTAAAGAGATATATTTTTTAAAATTAACTAAATACGATAAGTGGCATATAAAACTAGATTTCGCCTTTAGTTTTTTTTGCAAAAAATGAGACAAACTCCTCCTATTGTAATATTTTTATTTTGGCATCACTAAAATAAACTTAGTGTAATTTTATGTTGCATCATGAGACAGATCAAGAGAGGTGTAGTGAGCTAGTGCTGCCATTTCGGGCAATCAAAAAGAAAAAAAGTAGATGTGATTAATTGATGAATGAAAAGGTTAAGCTCATGAGTAAATCATGGAATATGCAACTTAGGGTGAAGACTAAGTTCTTAATTTTATAAATGATTTACAAAATTAATTTAGATTAAATTATATATAATTATGCATAATACTACATTTTTTTAAAAAAAAACTAAATAGGATACACACATAGGCTTGTAGGTTAGGCCTTATGAAATAGATCTAATCTGTTTATTTAAATGGGTCTGATAATAGGCTTAAGTCTAAATCTAGCCTTGTTTTTCCCCTCTTTTTTTAAGAAGAGCTTGACCTATTCATTATAATAAAGTCAGACTAGACTTAAAGTATGTTAGGTTATAGGCTCTTGATAAAAAGTTAGCCTATTTACAGCCCTAAATACAATGTTAAGAATATGTGATTGTGATTTTGTTGTATAATATCTTAAAATTTTCACCTTCCAATACTTTTTAAAATTTAATTTAAAAAAACAAAACAATTACTAACCATGTAAACAAAGAACCAAAGTAGATGTACTGATTTAAAAATAACTGCTCTCCCCCCCCCCCCTCCTGCTATGCATAGAAGAGAAATTATATTCATTTCTTAACATTTAAAACCTATTAAAATATGTACAGAAGTATTAAACAAAAAATCTTATTATTTAGATTTTCCATAAATTTTTATTTTATATTAATTGATATTGATTTCCTCTCAAATGATCGCTATCAAGATCTCCGTTAACTAAGTAGGATACGCGGATACACAAGTAAACATTTAGTTATAGTTCAAGAAAAAATATCACTCTTTAGTATTACCGATTCTAAATATAAGATATATTTTATAATATAATCTGTACTATAATTACATTGTATGTTTAAAATTGGATGAGTAGTATATAGAGGTAGCTCTAATTACCCAGTACACTCCGTAATTTTGAAACGAAAAAGTTTACAGTCATATTTATTAAGATTACATAATGTACAATTTTGGCCATTCGTGTATCTTTATAAGTATAATATAAGAAATGTGTCAGCAAAATGATATTGCTTGGGACAATTATTTTCAGCGGTACTTTTTAAGTAGTATGTATGTGTGTGTGTGTGTATATATATATATATAAAGAATGAAATGAAAGGCTTCAATCATAGAGATAGAGTATCTCATTTAGCATTACTATGTATGAGTCATGATAATGGACGGGACCTTTTTGTCTTTATTTCCTGAAGTGGCCAAGTGGGGAACCTTCTTATATATCCTCATCACATGCATAAAATATATGACTTTTTAATAGAAAAATAATAATCAAGAATTTTTTAAAATTATTTTCAAATAAATTAGAAGAAATGTATTAACTAAAATCTAAAGTTGCAATTTTCTACAGGATTTTAATTTTTCTGTCTTTGATTTTTTTTAAAAAATAATTTAATATAACTTCGATTAATTTAATTTAACAATCTCCGTCATAATTTTTTGTAAAATTGGTATAAAAATTTTCCACCTTCTTTTATGAAGTTTCGCAGCACCTTCATTCTATGTCGTGAGACGTAAATCCAAATTGTAATGATAGTCCCTGTACAATTAATTATACCAGTAGTACTATTCTTATCTACGTAATTTATGGCCAAATTACACGTAAACGAGTTTAGAAAGAGGTCTTAATCATTATAAGAAGGTGAGAATGATATCAGAAGTTTAATTTGTTGCATCTTTTGTTTCATCTTTCATGATACAAATTAAACTCGTTTACGTGTAGGTTTCCCTTTCATGTGTCAGTGTTACGCGTCATACAACGTAAGATTCGACCAAGTACGTAAACCGTGTTTCAAGCAAAAAAAAAAAAAAAAAAAAGTACGTAGACCGTGTTATTGTGGAAATAATTCCCAATTTAAAATCGAACCTTTTCTTTTGGTCATCATGTAAACCACCAATACGTGTCACCCTCACTGAAGATTATTAAAAACTATCACTGGTTCATAAAATCACAACGACTGCTTCGATTGCGTGATCTAACAAAATTTTAGAATATATTGGTTTGTTTGGCATCTATATTTGGCTATATAAGATGTACTTATATAAAATGTGATATTGGATATGATTATATATATAAATGTAGCCGCCTTAAAAAGTTGTTACTTAAAAGAGTAAAAAACCTATAAAAAGGGAACCACAAATTCAAATCTTGACAAACGTACTTCTTATTGGTAAATGTAAAAACCTTGAGAGTGTATGGAATAGAATGGTTTCTGATAAGAGTATACTTACGTTGTAGCAAAATAAAATTGGATTTTGGAATACATACATACATACATATATATATAAGGGTTAAGGTGTAAAAATACACATAAACTTTTCCCCAATGAGCACCTAGCACCATGTGTTTTTTTATAAAACAAAAATACACACGTAGTTACTATTTTATAGCAAAAGTCACATATCATCCTTAAGTTATTGTTCACCGTCATTATGTTACTGTTCACTTCATCTCTTTTTCTTTCATCATGGTGAACAATAAATTAACAATGAGATATGACTTTTGCTCCAAAATGGTAACTACGTGTGTATTTTTGCTTAAAAAAACACGTGGTACTGGGCGCTCCTGGAAAAAACTTATGTGTATTTTTGCATCTTAACCCTATATATAAAAGCTTTTGACACTAATATCTGCCAAAAATATTGGAAGTGTGAGAGTGAGATTTATATATATTTTTTACTTATATACTCCTATATTCCAGCTTAACATGAGACTTCTTTCTATTCTTAATTCACATTTTATCTTAATTCATGATTTTTAATAATGAGATTGACTATCTAAATTTACGCTGATAGTATAGATTTAAAATTTGTAATTGTTAATTTTTGAACAAATATTATTGTTAAAAGATGATATTTATAAGTTAAAGTATATTTTAAGTCTTTTAAATTTTATATGAGGTATATGTTTAATCCCTTAACTTCATAAAATATAATTTTGGTTCTGTATTTCTAATATTGTTAATGTTATTAACGGATAATGTTGAGGCAACAAATTCAAGTGATGATTGTATTGTTGATGAAACATATTTAAGTTTTAATTTTTTTATATAATATATTAATATCATTAAAATCAAATAAACTAACAAAATGCTACAAAAGAAATCAAGGTTTTTCTATTTAGATTATCAAACTAATTTTTTTAATGCAATCAAGGTTTTGATATTAACTAATTCATTATGTTTTTAGATATTTTTTAATTTACACATATTTTAATTATAATATTAATAGTATTTAATTTCTAAGTCATGACTTAAGTTTACACCGTTATTACTTAAGTTTGTTGTATTAACATTTTTTGTTAGGAAATATTATAAGACTAAAAGTATATTTTATGAAATTAAGGGACTAAAAGGCATTATTTAACCATATTTATATTAGTTTCCAACTTTGCATAACTATTATGACATTTTTTAGAAAATTAAATCCCAACTGTTTAGATATAATCTGAGCACTTCCAAAAAAAAAAAAACTCATTTCCTTGTGATAGTAGGATAAGCATCTAAACTGATTTTCTTGTGATTTGGGGGCCTTCCCCAATAATTATAAATTAATGATTATGCCTTCCTCATATCAAGTGTCTTGTGTTTATCCAAAATTGCAAACAACCTAGTGGATGCAATACTTGTACTGATAAAGAGGCCACATGACCAAAATGTCCTTACAATATAATGCCATAAAAACGCCTTTAAAAGTAGGAGATTGTTGGGTAACTCGTAATCTCAAAATTATGAACATGCTTTTGTATTCGTCTTTGAATATATTTTATGGCAAACAGCGTATTTAAAAAGATTTTGTATGAAAGTTATGTCATATAGGTAGTCATGTAAGGCTGATTACTACTCTTTTTCATCTCTTTTTATTTTTTGTTTAATTCACACACTCATTATCTCTTTCTAAATGCACCCCATGTGAGTGTAAAAGATTTTATTTTGTTTTTGGCCTAGTGAGCATAGAAGATATAGATCACTTATTATATTTATCTTGGGTTATGCATATATATACTACTTGTCTTTGTTATATGGCACTAACTACCAATTCTCACAAACTAATAACATTAGTTAAGAATATTAAAATTGTTATAAAATTTAAGTGATTTCCAATATTACCCCTACTAACTACCCTAAACTCAAATATAGTACTCTCTCACACTACCTTTATTAAATATGGGCAGACATGAAAAAGTAAATTAATTGCATTTTGAAAACTTGCAAGCGCTTTTGATAGTTGGTGCCTTATAATAAGGACCAGAGGGAGCACCTTAGATAATGACTAATTAATTGTATCCAAAAGATATAATAGCCAATTAATTGAAGGGAAAAATGACACTTTATGAGCTTATAAAAAGATAAATAGTGTTACTAATATAGGGTTGATCTAACTGTTAGGGGTTGGAATAAGTCAGGCCTCCTTCAGGCGGCCTACAATTTAGCCTGTTTAGGGCTAACTTATTTGTCAAAAAAGTCAGGCCAAAACCTATTTAAAAGCCTAAATATGTAAGTAGACCAGACCTATTTTATTAAGGTCTGGCCTGTTTACATATAAAATAAATATAATTAACTTTTTATATCTTATAAATAACATAATATTTATTATTTTTCATTCTTATATTCTAATTTCAAATTATATTTATATAGAGTTTGATGTATTCAAAGTGTACAAAGACTATTTATAACCTTCAAGGTCTACAATATGAGGTTTTTTTAAAGGCCTACATTATAAGTAAACCTTTAAAAAGACTTCTAGTCTGACCAGACCTTATGAAGGCTCAGGCCTAAGTCTAAAAAAAACTTGAATTCAGATTTAGGTATTTTACCCCCATTACAGGTTTAGGCTTATTTAGTCAAAGTCTGGCCTGATCTAGCCTATTTTCATGCCTACTAACTATGTAAGGCCCCAGGATATTTGTGAGTCTCGAGTTCAAGTTCTCAATAAGATAATTGTGTGGTAACAATATTAAAGAGAGAGAGAGAGAGAGAGAGATTAATTATGTTCAAATCTAGAAAACATATAAAGTTTAGTTGGAAATAATGGAATTTCATAATGAGCATGGTAAGAGTTGAGTTGAGGACGGTGCTTAGTTATAAAATCTCGTATATGGTCCCATTGGTAAATTATAAGAATATTGGGGCAAACGCCTGATCATCCCTTCTTTATCTGTGCGTTGATTCTCTCTTACATCCCTTCGGCAATCACCGAAAAGGAAGATTTCGTTAACAAACCTTTTCCGTTGCCTTGAGATCTTCTCCCACTCTCTCAAATTTTCTCGACCAACAGGGGGAAACAGCGCTAATTTAAATCCTCTTTTGTTCAATCGAAATCAGATAATTAGGGTTAGGGAGTAGGGACACCTTCTTTAACGCCTTTTCTTCCCCAAACAAAACGCAACAAAAAGCCCAACTCTTATATATGATTTTTCCTTTTCCCCCTCATAATCTCACCCAGATTTTGATTCTTACCCAGTTGATTCTGCTGTTAACCTTGCTTCAATCTTCCGATATTCACAGTGATCCCGAAACCATGAAGGTTCACCCCGTGCCCAGGAAACGCAACATCACCGTCCAATATAACATGAGTGCGAGGAACCCTCTCTCGGAAGCTCAAGAGCTTCTTGGTCTCTCCACCAAGAAGCTAAGGAGGCTTCCCCATGTTTTCAGCCGGGTCCTGGAGCTTCCCTTTCGGTCCGATGCTGATGTGTCGATCGAGGAGGGACCCGATTACTTCCGATTTAAGGCCGAAACCGAAGGTATCTCCGATGTGCAGGCGCACACGGTAGAAATCCACCCTGGGGTGATCAAGATTATGGTGAGGGAAAGTGGGTCGGTGGAGTTATCGTTAGATGAGATAGAACTCGATATGTGGAGGTTTCGGCTGCCGGAATCGACGCGGCCGGAGCTCGCAAGCGCAGTTCTGGTTGATGGGGAGCTCATAGTGACGGTGCCGAAAGGAGAGGAATTGGACAATTCAGAAGATGGAAACGGAAATGGCGGTGGAGAAATGTGGGGTGATGGTAATGGGATGGGTGGGAGACTCGTGCTTGTACAGTAATACTCTTCTTTTTTCCCCCTCTCTTTTTAATTCTACCCTGTTGCCGTTCAACTTGGCTTCAGTATGCCAATTAGATTTAAATTTTCAAGTTATTGTTCGGACTAGTTTCTGTTGAATGAATCAAAGCCTGTGCTTATTCCCTTGGCAGGAATGATGTCCATGCCAATATGTTGCTCCTGCTTTGTGTTAAATTTCTGTCTGTTGGTGGTGTGTGGGGAGAGAGTTTCCCTTTGATTACAAGTAAATGCGCCCATTTCAATCGGAGTCATTGTTAATTGTTTCCAAGGTTTCACATTTTACATCGAGGAATCATGTGCCTTACGGATTTAAGTTAGAAAGGGATAGTAATTTCGGGTACAATGGAGCTAGATGTAAGGACCAAACTTGAGAATGAAAGTGAAAATAGAGAAGAGTGCTTATGGTAGTAGTAATAAGTATTGATCTAGATCTATCAAAGATTGGCATTTTGAATAATCTACGTGTGACATTATAAGTGTTGGACTTTTTTAGGAAAATTTTTTGTGTTCTAAGATCGTGTCTATCTTGAGCATTTTGTTTGCCACTCCACATATAAACTCCTAGCAGTTTGTTATGAGAATGGCATCTCATTCTCATGATATGATCCAGTTCTTTATAATTAAACTCAATTTGCTGTATAATCCCCAAGGGGGAAAGAATGTTTCTCAAGGCATCATCTCAATGTAATGATGGATGGCCTCTTGGTTTTGCCGTAACTGGATCATGAGTTAAGAAAAACTGTATGAAGAAGGAATATAAAAAGTTTGTATTGCTTCATGTTGTTATATAGCATATACCTTGCATATTGTTTGAGTCGTAACTGTTAATCAGAGTCTCGAGGCTTTTTTCGGTTGGTGCTTCAGTTTAGTTATGTTTAAAAAAGCATTGTGTCTGTTCTCTTAATCCTTGTGAATTTATAAATGCAAGCAACATGAGATAACAGGGGAGAAGTATAAAGAGAAGGAATAACACAGATGAAGAGGATTCAACTCGTCTCACCGCCTTTGTTTGGTCATAGGTTACGTAAGGGAGAGGAAATGTGGAGAAAACAAAGCAGATCATATCAATTGTTATTATTAGTAGTAGCAGCAGCAGTAGTAATTAACAGTACTTTACTGTTAATTAATTAACAGTACTTTGTGTCCAGATAAAATTAATTTAGACCTGGGATTTTCCCATAGACATTCACTTTTTGGCGAACTTATGAAATTGAAATTGGACCACAAGGGGTTATTAACAAGGCAAGAAATGACCCACGATGAGAACAACAGAAAAATCTATCAGCCTCCAAATCCGTCGAAGTTAAAAAAATTGTGGCACCATTGCTTTTGAATCGGATTTGAACTTATCTGTTTCAAACCTCCAGGGCCATTGAAGCATTTGATATCGAAGCTCCTGGAGTCTCTAATGAAACGTCATCTTTCTTTTTATGATTTCTTTTGAAATCACCACAACGAACAGTGGATAAAATGCTCAAGGTTTGTGAAGAGATCATAGCATGGTGCGAGTGAAAATGGCAAAATGCACGAGTTGTGTGAGCCATTGAGATATATAAAGAGAGGAATATCGTAAAATGCGTCATTTGTTCTTCAATAGAATAATCTGATGGTCCTTTTCACTATTCTTTCAGTTCACTCTGTTACTCTTCTCCTGCTATTCTCTTGGGTGCTTCTCTTTTGAGTGATCTGCTCTTTTTGCCGTGTTATTGCCATTAAAATGTCATCATACACTTACCTTGTAACGCAAGCTTGTGAATTTCAATATAATAAATCCATTTTACGCTAAAGTGCCATGCACTGTTGTTACATTGAAAATCACAACGCTGGATTATATAAGGAAGTATGTGTCACAGCAAAAACAAAAGCAGAACACTCAAAGGATAGGAAAAAAACAGAGAGAACAACAGAGTGAAAGAAACAACTCCGAAAAAAAAAATCCACATAATTTTTTCATGCCCCGAGCTTTGTTCCCCTCCCTCTTCATATCTCAATGGCTCAGACACCTCAAGGATTTTCTCTCGTCCCTACTATTTCTTCTATCATCCTCTGCCATACTAGTATGGCCGATTCACCACTAATCTACCTTCACATACCTTGAAGCCTCTATCCACTGTACCAATCTCCCATGCACTGCAGCATCATCATCACAACGTGTAAAACATAATATATTTAAGGGGATCCTTGTTACTCATCTGTGTGCTTTGCCAATAAGGCGCGAGACATTACCTATTTCGACACTGTACACTGTATTTTTCTTGGAAAAACAAATGTATGTTTCCATAGAGTCAGTTACTAAAAGATTTATCAATTTTATTCTACAATTTCTATCCCAAAGTGTGCCTTCAAAACATCTTTGCTTATCCTGCCAAAACCGTTGCCTACCTTTTTCATGTCTTCCAATTTCATCTTTTCCTGTCTTATCTGTTCCATCCTCCTGCTAACAGCATCAGACGAGACATCAGAATGAGATGAGTGTTGACATGCCAATTCAGACTTCTCCCTGTCCAGTTGCTGATACAAGTTTTGGAGATAATGCTGCTTCTCTCGGAGTGCTTCTTCTGCCATGCGGTATTCTGTAGTCTGTGACTTTCGCAGCTCTTGGAGAACTTGATGGATTTCTTCGTCAAGTTTTGACGAGTCAGGTAGACAACCATTATTTTCTGTTTCTGCTGTGACTTCTGAAGGGCTATCATTAACTGCAACTTTCATTTCACTGCCATCATCTGAGAAATCTGTTTATAAACATAAAGTATACAAGAATGAGAGTAGGGCCACAAGACAGCTGCATTTTCAACATTAGTAATAGAAATGGACGAAAACTTAAATTTACACTTTTGTACAGAGCCAAGGCCTAGCTTAGCTGGAAGTTATTAATCCTAAAGTACGCTAATAATTTGGTCCTCAGTTACACAGTTAAATTTACTTGAGTTCAAAAAAGATCGTTAGGCCATGAGTTATTGTATAAATAACAATTTTGTTCCACCTTACTCTATCAAGTGGATTAAAGACGTTAAGCAATGGGCCTTTTATTTTCTGGAATTGTAGGAAAAAACTAATTTAGCTTAGAAATTCACAGATTAAAGTTGTGTAATACTGAGAAAATATTGCACCTGCATGCTGTAAGGAATCCTCATCATCCGCCTTCCAAATATCTTCAAGAAGAGTCCCACGTTGTAGCTGATGTGAACAATTAAATCAGTCATATTGCTACCCCTAAGAGAGGGCATGCAAGAACATATGCAAGCAAACAAGCTAGATAACTTTCACCTAAGAATCAGTGAACTATACCTTTGAAATGACCAATTCTATACGATTTAGCAGCTCCTTTGCAATCATTCTCTGAGAACCACGCAAGATACTTACACCAAGATTTAAGATCTTTTCAATGTCATCTCTAGAATCAATAGTTTTGCATTTTTGTAGAAGCTCAGTAGCATGATAAATTAGATCAGTCCTTGCATCACAGTGCCGGCAAAGGTATTCAACATCCAACCCAATACTTCCTCCCACTGTTCCAGCCATGTAACATCGAATAGCACAACATAAATGAGCAATGTGTCCACATATATAGTCACCAACCTTCGCTTGACACTTGATGTAACTGTAGCCTCCATGTGCTGAATCAACAGTTTTGCAACACAGAATGCAGCAACAATCATGGCAAAACCCAGGTTGACTACAGAAAACATCACAAGGCAGGTCGGGCAAATATTTTGGTTTTTCTGCTTCTGATGTTAGGCTGTCACAATTCTTGTTTCTAGCATGACATACAGCAACGTCAGACTGGCAATCAGATAGTGAATCTTCTGCTGCTTCTATATCTTCTGCACCTATGGAATGTTGCTCTGTATTGAATGTCATGCATAACAATATTCTTAGTTTAAAATTAAACTCCTAATCACTCTGAAAAGGAAAATCAAAATAAAAGCATATACTGATGATAGGCCTTGAGACAGACAAAATAAGGATGAATTGATTTTGGAAATAAGATGAAGGAAAATTGGGGAAAAAATCCTAATCAATCTAACATCCATTGTCAGCCATAAAAGAACATGATTTCTTCCCCGGACAAGTCTTTCGTAATAAAGAAATTATCAACATGACCTATATGGCTATATCCACTATTTAGCCAGCTATTCCGTAGTCAACAACTATGACAAATTATAAAAGCATCAGAAATTGGAATCCACCAAGGCAAGCTAGATGCGCAACAAAGATTGAGATTCAGATGGTGTGGTGCTGAAATAGAAAAAATAAAACATAAAATTTTGTTTTGTGGATCAAGAAGTTTGTTTATCATTGTTTTCAGTTCAAATTATTAGCTTAAGTGATCATAAATGGGAGAACCGGAAGATCATTTGGCCAGAGAGCTAGAGAATGAAGTGTTCATTTTCTTGCAAAATTACAAAAATGTCACCATTCACCAATCATTTCCTCCAAAGGCTGAAAATCAAACGGAGATTTTTGGTTTCCGCCTATGTTGAAAATGTTTCTTCCAAAACTCTATTAAACAAAATTTAACCCATACATATTTTCATTACAAACACACTACGGTAAATTATAGCCTCGACTCTAACACTCCTATAAGTACTCCTCTCTTGCTTAATATAAGATATATTTATTTGATTTGATTAGATTAAGGCATTTAGTCAAGTTAGTTAATGTTACTTATATTTTCTAAGGACACTGGTTATCTTCTTTAATTCTCTCATTCCTTCTGTGTTCTTTGATTATTGTTGATGAGGAAGTATCAAATATGAGTAAATTATAAAAAGATTGCCAAATATAAAAATTATTTTTTATATTTAAGACCAACGTTAACTTCCAAATACAAGAGTAGTAGCATTTAAACGGCATCGAAGCTGCATAAAACATGACATTTCTATTGGTGACGAAAAAATATTAAAATGTGATAGTTTACATCCGTATAAATGCGTAATTAGATAAACAAATCTAATTAATATCAGAATATATAGTTGCCATACCTTTCAACAAAGCCTCACATCAGGACATCAATTCAACATAAACCACCAAAACAAAAGAAAGAGTGGAAAAAAGAAAGGAGAAATAGAGATGCCAAAGTTAGGCAACGAAATCGCAAGTCACTGACCCTTTATAGTGGCAGATTCAATGGCAGGCATCTTCCAGCTGAAAGAAGCGAAGAACTCATTAAGATCAGTATCAGGAAAATATTCTTGAACGTAGCGTTCAAGGGACTGCTTGCTGGCAAAAATACGTTTGCGCTTGCTGGTCGAGCCTGGGATATCGTTGTGGTCTAGACGAGCCGGAAGATACAGGTACCTGTCCCTGTAGTAGCCGGAGTGGTGAATTCTTTTACCGGCTTTCCAAGCCCAAATATCGCCGAGATTCGGCCAATTTTCCGGGGCATAAGGCAATCCTTCACCATACTCAGCCGGAGCCACAGGCCTTAGAATTAAGTCCGTCTTAGCTGAAGTGCTATTAGTGTCACCTTCTTCAGTCTCCATCAAATCTCAGGGTTCCCTGGGCAGAAAATTAACCGCGATAGGCGAATTGGGGCGCGATACAATCGGAATTCTTGGATTTGAGAAATTTGGAGAAAATGCTAGCACATAGCAGTGCCTTGGATTTGAGAAATTTGGAGAAAATGTTAGCACATGGCAGTGCGGAGAGCCGCGTGTAATCCACGTTACATGCACATCTCTCTTATGTGGATGTTATGTGCCCATCCTTCCTTCTATTAGAGATGGACATATTTTTTTTTTTTTTAAATTTTTTATATATTGTATTTATTTATATTTAAATTATATGCTGTTTTTTAGAATTTTTTTTCCATGATACTGGTGTTATAGATAAATATTATTGAATGCAAAACTGGAAACTAATTAATTCAAGATATTGGGTGAAAAAAAATCTCAAAAAATAACATATAATTTAAATATAAATAAATATAATATATAAAAAAAAAAAAAATATGCCCATCCCGAGAGATGATACATAACATACACATGAGAGATGTGCATGATGTAATGTGAACCCGAGGAGCGTGCGAGCCATTAATGTCTAAAACGCGTTTCTATATTTTCTTAAACTAGAAAACACAGTTTTGTTAATGGCGGGCAGTCATATTGGAGGGAAAATATTTAATATGAAATTTTGCAATTTTCACATGGAAATTAAAAAATCTCAAATATTTACAAAACTCTAATAATCATATTAAACAATTTTTAAAAAACAGTTAAAATTGGTTTAAAATAATAAATATGTTTCAAAATAAAATTTTTTTCTAAAATTTCTTTTATTTATAATAGGCAAGTAAGAAAGAGAAATAAAATAAATATAATTATATCAACCCTTTAATTAATATATATCTATATATATATATATATATATATATATATATATAATTAATGAGTGATATAAATAGAAAAAGCTATTGAGAAAGGTTGTTAAAAATCAGATTTTATGTAAAATTGGAAGAGGTATAAAAAAGGGAAAATCCCATTAAAAGCCTTTTGAAATAGTCAAATCCTAAATAAGGCTTCTAAATTTAACAAATTATAAATGAGGTTAGTCATCTCAATTTAGGATTTTAGAATTGAGTTATTTAACATTTATACCTTTTGCTCTCTTCTTCTTCATCTTTTATCTAGGTCTCATTCTGCTCCATCTTTCCACTCTCTTGTCTCATTTAAATTCTATTTGTATCTCTCCAAGTCAGATTCAATCAAATTCACAATGGAGGAGGTCAAATTCAAAATTTAAGCCCTACAACAACAAAAATTGTTACTTTCAAGTTTGTATATCGGTCCCAATCTAATTAGTTTTTCGATGTTCATCAGCAAGATCGCATTTCAAATGCTGAGGAAAATGTATTCTATAGCAGGACGGGATTATTCAATACCGCACGTATCGGGATTTCCTTTACCACAACCAACACATATTTTTCTTGCTCTGCATATAAAAATTATTTTCTTCATTCTCTAGGCGGTGGATCTTCATCCGATCAAAGTAACAAAGTAGCTGTCCATCATTAGCATAAATTCGACAACTATAATAAATAAGATATATCCAAGAGAATTTGTGAACAAACAAATATGGAGAAGCTCTGAACCGTCTAGTGAAGTCACAATTTTTGGTGTTTATATGTATATATATTTTTATCTCTTTGTAAAATTGAATCTACCTAAAGAGATCACAATGGAACTAGAAGGAGAGGATATGGAGGAGAATGAGATAGAGATAGAAGACAATGAAGGGAGCAAAAGGGTATAGAGGTCAAATAACTCAATTCTGAAATTCTAAATTGGGATGACCGACCTCATTTATAATTTGTTAAATTTAGAAGCCTTATTTAGGATTTGACTATTTCAAAAGGTTTTTAATGGGATTTTTCCTATAAAAAATCGTAAAACATAAAATCTTAACGTAGCAAAATCATAAAAACTTAAAAATATTTAAAAAATTAGTAAAAGAAAATTATAAAAACGTAAAATCACAGTAGTAATAAAATGAGATTTTAACTAATTGAGACAACGCTAAAGTAATACAACAAATGTAGTAATCAATTCACGCCTCTTTTTTGTGGAAAATACCTCATATGGAATTTTGCAGTTTCTTTTTCTTTCAGTTTTCCCTTTTATCTTACACACACACATGCATGCATGCATGTCGCCGGGTTTTCTTCATAGAGGCTATTTATCCTTACAACCTTCGTCACCAATTGTCACACATCACTGCTTTAGCCGCCGGGCTTTCTCTCAACTAAAAGGTGGATGCGGGAAGACAAGAATTATTGTTTTGTTTGCGGTTTGGCCGGAGACAGATATAAATAGTAATTCGAGTCTCATTTTAGTAAGCATCCACCTTTTGGTCGGCGGCTGAAGCAACTATGGGTGGGTGGCGGCTGGGGACGAAGATCTTAAGGATAAACATTCTCTGGCAAAAACGAGCGTCGGCGAGGCGAGAGATTATGGTGGCTTCGAAGAAAGAACATGGAGGGTACGGTTGTTATCAAAGTGATGAGAAGGATTATATATGTATTGTTTTGCTTATTAGGCCAATATATCAGATAAGATATATCTGATTTGATATAATGAGATTTTTTTTCCCGGATTTATAACGAGGAGTAGCTACAGTACATGGTTATTTGCAGTGGTTTTTTGGATAATATATGAGATTGAGGGTTGATTTTAATTTTTTTTGTTTTTTTGTTGGCAAAGCTGTATGGAGAATATTGCAAAATCCTAACCAGATGTGCGCGCAGATTTTGAAGGCAAGGCAGTTTCAAGATAGAGATTTGGTGCATGCAACAAAGGGAAGAAGCCAAGCTTCATGGATATATGGTCCAGTAGACAGTAGTATTGGCAATGGAATGGATTCTGGGTAAGAAATTATTCTCACGTACGTACCTTGCCCTTTTGAAACTTTGAAGTATATGAAAGTGGCTGATTTATTGACCGTGGGTGGGATTTATCATCGTTGATAGAGGGATGGATTGAATTCTGATCGATGTGTTATTAAGAAAACTCGATTTCTATTAGAAGGAGATGTAGCGTTTCTGATATTTAATTTGTCTTTTATGCAGAGAAAAACCTGAAACAATCATTCGTACGTTTCTGGTTTGTCAGCGTGGGACAATGTATTTCTTTGAATCTATAATGTATCTAGCTAAAAGGCCACCACTCTGATCTATGGCAAATTTGGAAGGGAAGGAAAGCTTTAAGCCTTTACATATATAGAAGAATATATACTGCTCCTGATCTGGTTGCCTTTTCCCAAGCTGATGTCTTGTTACAAGAATTATATAAGATTCTCCAAAAAAAGAAGGAACAAGGAGTTGGCGGGGATATGGCTACCATTATAATTAATACTGACTCTTTGCATTTAGTTCAAATGATGAATCAAGTTGCTGCTGCCTGCTGGTGGAGGATCAAAAATCACTGAATCAATCAGTATTAAATGGCGGAAAGTATTGCCTTTTCTTAAAAATTACCCAAACAAATAGTGAGAAACTATAGAGTTGTCCACATGCCATGGTTATCTGTAATAGGTGAATTTTATCTCACACACACATTTTTTAGTAAGTCTGCACAAATGTATAATAATCTTCCGTTACTTGCGAGATGAGCCTTGAGCTGTAACTGAGGCAACCAGATTTATAAATCCTACTAGAAACTATAGTTACTTGAACTGCCTGTCACTGTTCAAATTGTAAAAGGTTAAGGTGCAATTTTACACATATGTTTTTCCTTCAGGAGCGTCCAGCACTATGTGTTTTTTTTTTGGAGTAAAAGTACAGCCGTTACGTTTTAGGAGCAAAAATATTACTTCCGTTAGTTGACCGTTAGTTGACCGTTAACCATGGTGAAATTACCATTTTGCCCTTAACCCTTTTCTTTTTTAACTATTTTAAACTAAGGGCAAAAATGTAATTTCACCATGGTTAACAGTCAACTAACGGAAGTGGTATTTTTGCTCCTAAAATGTAATAGCGTGTGTACTTTTGCTCCAAAAAAAACATATGGTGCTGAGCGCTCCTGGAGGAAAAACATATGTGTAAAATTGCATTTTAACCCAATTGTAAATTTATACTCCCTCCGGTCCTAATTATAAGCCAATATTTAGGAGTTAGCTTTGGTTCTAATTATAGGACAAGTTTTTAATTTTTTTCAACTTCTTCCTAAAATACCCTTATTTTATTCTCCCAAATGTGTTTGATTTTTAGTGAGTAAATGTATGTAGGTATAAAGACTCTTTTTGTTTGTTAGTAAAACTTTTAAATTATTGGATTTTAATTTATTTATCAATCATCTGACATTAATTTTGTGCGTGTGTCTATATACACACCAATATATAAATGTATATATGTACACACACATATATATGTATGTATGTATGTAGACACACACATATGTATAGATATGTGAGTGTCTGTGTGTCTATATACACACAAATATATAAATGTATATATGTACAACACATATACATATATACAAATATATGTGTGTGTCTCTCTCTATATATATGTATGTATGTACACACATGTGTGTGTATTTATGTGTCTATGGGGGTGTATGTTGTGTAGATATATGTATATATATAAATACATACATGTGTGTGTACACATATATATATACAAAAGACCATCATTTGTTGATTCACTTTTATTAGTGTCATTTAAAATTGATATAAGAGCATTTTAAGAAAATGAGTAAAATTAACTAATTTAACTTCTCTCTTTAATCTCTCCAAAATCAGTTAAATATACTCTATAATTAGGACCGGAGGGATTACAATTTTTGTCTACTCTCATTCGCATTTTAGGTGTTTGAATGGGATGATTATTATCTATTCCCTTAAATGACTAACAAATATTTCATCTTGAGTCCTTCATGTGCTCAACTAAAATCCTCGGATTCACACATTTTGTTTTAATCACCAAGTACGGTAAAGTATATGCCAAAACGGAAGTTTAGCTGGAATCATAGTCATTCGGATTAAGTGTTTAATTTAATCATAGTATCCTTGCTTTGGAATACGTCATTCATGGGAATGAACGAAGATAATAACGTAAGCTTTTCTCGAGCATCATCGTTGTCACTGAAAGCTGGCTGGCAATCTGAAACGCGCGAAAAAAGAGACTGGCATCTGCATTTCAACAAAATCATCCTTTACAATATCTCACGTCTATCGATCTCACTATCTCCATGAATGATTTCAACTCCATATTTAAGTCGCCCTGAGTTTACTCAAAATCTATATATATATCCCTGCCTTTTTTTTTTCAAAAGAAAGAGAAAACAGAGCAGATTCAAATGATCCATGGGGTAATCAAAAACAGTTCTTTGGTTGAAGCGGTGGCTCTTGACTTATTTTCACAAACTCTTCTTACTCCGCCATCAGTATTCCGTCGTACCTGCATTCAGCACTGCAGAAGGCTCTCTCGCCGCTGAAATATACAACCGGAAATCTGTTCCAAACCATTAACAAACATGTTTTCACTTTCGATTCGTAATCAGAGATATCTATGAATCAGAGAGAATTTACTTCTAATTAATTGGTTACCTCAACATGGACATGTCTTCATCATCATGGCCAATGCTTTTGTTACAGGAAGAACAAAACCTCAGAAACCTTGTCGAAGGATACAGAGGTTGATCATCTTCCTGCGACGACGATTCCGAGGATTCAGATTCAAACAAGCTGTTGTGAACAATGCAGTTACTGTATATATGAATGATTCTCGGGTTCGGGCCATGAAAAGTGACCCGAGTGTACTCTTCCGACATCTCCATCTCGCGGGCAGACAGAGAGCTTATGATGACCCGAGGAGGACTCCAGCCTCCGACTCCGGAATCGGTGATGGCCTCTGTTTCCGATCCCGGCGACGAGGTTTTAGGACTTTCAGATTGAACAAGTAATGGCCGTGATTGTTTCTTAATCTGGAATCCGAACAGAATCCTCGGACTGTCAGAGTTCGATTCGGAGTCAACAGAGTTGTCGTTGAAAAGAGATTCGACAATTCCCAGACCGACGCCTTTTGAATCGATTCCGCCAAGAAAGCGTCTGCGGCCAGGTTCTGGCCGCGGCGACGATGGAATGTGGTCGACGCTGTGGTTTCCAATATGGAAAATTCTGGAACCAAGTTTTCCTAGGATTCTCAGAGAAATGAACAACATTGTAAAATGTTGCAAATATTGTTCTCCAGATTGAGACTGAGATGGGAGATTAGAAGACAGGCCTGAAAGTGAAGAGTGAAGAGTGAAGACAGACGCACGAGTCTGAACAGACTCAGGCCATAAAACCTCTTAAATAAAGAGCTAAACCTTCGTTTCTAAACCAGACAGAGATAACAAAAATGAGTAAGCAGCAAAAATTAGGAGAAAAAAACATGCAACGAGGCTCACACTAGTCATTATCAGAGACCTGCATGCATCATCAGGCTTCTAGTTTTTGGTTTCCCTCGTTTAATTCTACGTTTTTACATATTTTATATGTATTTTTTTGTTTCAGTTTCCTGAACTGATGCTTGCATCCGAAAGAAGACAAAATACCAGCCTAGACTCACACGAGTAAAGACCAGACCCTCAACTTCCTAGCGTGAAAACAAAGATCTGAGTCTCATATTTGATGAAAAAATCTCTCTCTCTTCATGCATTTAGCCCTGTCCATTATGCTTTTAATTCTATTTTTTTATGCTCTCTTCTTCCACGCTATTTCATTGAACATCCCGAATCCCGGACACACAAACAGAGGAAAGGAGAGGCATTTCACGCAAAGAGATAGAGAGAGAGATAGAGAGAGCAAGTGTAACGATTGGGTGGGTTATATATTAATTTAGAAAGAAAAGAGTGAACAATCGTGTCCATAGAATTAGAAACCAATGGTTTTGATTTGATAAAACCAGGCTTGCTCTCTCGGCCATGGTGATCTCTATATAGCGTCATTTCCATGTGACGAGAGGAAATGGAGAAATATGAGTTTCTCTGTTTCTGTGGGGCTCTCTAGGAAGCTACCATGGCGTCATACAGTAACGGCAGCTTCGATCTCTGAGTCACAGTGCTTGGATGAACAGGATTCCGTAACACAGATCAGTCTGATTTGTGAATATATACAAACAGACACACACGAAAAATCCGTGTACGAGAGAGATGCCAGCAAAGTTTTTTTTTTTTTTTTTTCCTTTCTAAATTAAGGTTTAACACAACATGAGTGCGTATAAATTCCGAGACCAAGTGTAATTTGGAAATTTAAAAACTTGAAGAAAACCCCGTAATTTTTTTGCTTCCGGCACATGCACAACTTGATCTAATATGAGTACTTCTATATAATGATATTATATGTAGTATAACGACCTTCTGTTTGTATAATTTGATTTATTTATTCAATAACTTGATACTTGTAGGCTAATTTTCTCATCACGAGTGTGGATAACACATTCTTAACCCACTCGAAGAAAATACATCAATCTCCATTAAATTAATTAGGAGATAGATGGAGTTAAATTAATGCATGATCATACTGATGATTATGTGTTAATTAATATTTTCCAAATAGTTAACTGACTGACTGTAATCCTCGATGATGCTCCAACTAGTTGCCACCGTCACTATCAAGTAGTATAATGTTGTCAATTATTCACAAATCACATATCATATTGGAGTAAAAATCAATTAGAGAGGTAACTATCCATAAAGCAACGGCATTTATATGGATTCATACTTAATAGCTCATGTTTAAGCACCACCAAAGCTCCTTCAACTATTTGATATTACTTACTCATTATACTTTCATGAATTAATTAAGTTTAATAACTCTTAGTGACATAATCGGTATACTCATAATTTATCCTATTATATATATATTTTAAAAAAATTAAATAATATCAGTTAAAGATTTTAATCATAATAGTATAGCTATATATATGCTTCTTCTTTTTTTTTAGAACAATTTCAATTAAATGCCTTCAGAATTTGAAAATATTAGATTAGCGATTCCGACGTTGTGATAATTTGCTTATAGAATGTAGTAAATAACTAACAAATATAGTAAAGAAAATAGATGATTTTTGGATTTTGCTATTTTCAAGGTATTTTAAAAAAAATTCTTATTTTTTCACAAGAAAAAACAATGGGAAATGATTAATTGACGGACAAAAAATAAGAAAGGAGAAAATGCCATTGCTGGCGTTGTCATTTTCAAAGGAACGACAACAACGCCCCAAGGGCCTAGCTAAGAGCTACTAACATTGCCTATTATGCGTGTTATGAGAGTGAAGAATAATGTTTTTATTGATCTCTTTTTAATTTTTTTCTTGTTCTCTTGTG
Source organism: Acacia confusa (assembly GCA_037074495.1). Lineage (NCBI taxonomy): Eukaryota > Viridiplantae > Streptophyta > Magnoliopsida > Fabales > Fabaceae > Acacia > Acacia confusa. The sequence goes on from CM073505.1 coordinate 3,105,380, forward strand.
TTTAGATTTTGTGGATTGTAATTAACTCTGAGATCTGTGTAATTGTTCGCAGTGATGATGAGTGACTGAAATTTTTGTACCTCTAGATTTAGTGCGAACTTATTCCCGAGTACTTGTTCTGTTTTTCTTTCTCCTATCGTACTACCATGTTCATACGGGAACCAATTTCCCTACCTTTCCAAAGGAGGCAGAGGGAGCTCGTCTATAAGGACGAGCTTCAGGCTGTCTAGATCTAAATCTGGATAATTAAGATCAATTTTTTTTTTACATGAAAAAATCATTTTTAAGAAGAATGTTAGTTCAAAGATCAACTTTATTTTAAGTTCTTTACTCATTAATTTTTAAAAAAAAATGAAAAAAAAATTGATCTCGACGGTCCAGATCAGATCTGGACAACCTGAAACTCATCCGTACAAACAAGCTCCCTTAGGAAAGGCAGGGAAAGTGGTTCCCATTCATACATACGTGCTTACAATAGCTGCTATTTCTGTACTCATGGTTAATCAAAATACACCGAATGTAACTCATAACAATTATTACTCTACTTTTCTTTATGCCTCTTAGACGTAAAATTGTAAGTTCCATCCTCTGTGTATATATATAATTAAACTTTTTAAGCTGGGTATATGTGTGAGTTTTTTTTTTAGTTGAATAATAAAAAGAGACATGTAATAACCATCATTACAGGTTCACGCACCAACTAGTCAATAATCACTGAGCTAAGCCCATAATTAACTATATGTTCCTACATTCCATTCCTAGTACATGAACATTTCTGATACACGCACGCACGATTCGGTTTTAGAGCCACTCTACTATTTATTATTAGAGGAAAGCACGCAAGTGGTATTACTATTAATTAATACACATATTAATAATAAAGTCCATTACATAATTCATGAAATTATTGAACTCCCCTTGGCAGTATAAGGGGATTAATAGTTGGCCAAAAAAGCAAAAACACATTAATACATTGCATTAAACTGTTCAATAGTAAAAGTAATAAATTAAAGTACACAGCATATAAGGCCAAAAACAAAAACAAAAACAAAAACTCCCCCAGTAGAATATAATAAAGTATGCATGTAGAGGTAGACCAAAAAATAATTAATCCTTTTGCTTCTGGGAAAATGACTGATGATATAAACTTGCAAAGGCACGTCATGACTAGGCAAACTCAATTATTAAGCTTAATTATCAGTAGACAAGAAGCTGTACATTAGGAAATCCCTAACCTGCCCCTTACAAAAGCCATATTTCCGGAGCAACCCTTCCTCAGCAAACCCTACTTTCTGAAGCACCCTCTGAGACCCTTTATTGTCAATATCCACCAAAGCCTCAATCCTATACAGCTGAGGAAATTGTTTGAAGACCATAGGGATAGCCATCCTCAAAGCCTCCGCCACTATCCCTCTTCCCCAGTGATCCACACCCACCGCATAGCTAATGTGGGCCCTGCACCGGTCATCGCCGGACCCCGGCTTTGCTGATACGTATCCGATGGACCGACCGTTCAGACATATGGATCGCCGCCATGGATGGGGTATAGCAACCTTCTCTATGAACGACAGAGCTTCTTCTTTAGTTTTCAAGGCGTCCCATCGCAGGTATTGCGTCACTTTATCGTCACCCGCCCATTTCAGCACGTCTTCTGCGTCTGAGGGGTTAAATGGTCGCACGGATATTCCTGAGGAATCCATAGATATATACATGAGTTATACATGTTGGGCTAGTCCGATGAGTGTATGTGTGTGTGTATATATATATATATATTTTGTTACATTGAGTGTATATATAATATAACTGAACGAAGCTTGAAAGCTAAGTAAGTTTGATCAACTGGTCAATCAAGGCGGGCGGAAGCTTATAACTGCGACGGGAATAGGCCCGTTAAGGGAAGGGCCCATTTCAGAGTAGGGCCTAAAAATGCAAGCCCATATGTTCTACTGGTGTGGTAAATTTAATTAAGAATGTTGACAAAAATAATAGTAATTAAGAATGATTTTGAATAGTAGTCGCAATTTTAAAAAATAAAATAAAAACGTATTCCCATTATTTATTTTTAAGTTTTAACTATTTCTTCCTAATTTGATAGATTAAAGATGTTAGTTAAGATAATTAATATAACATAATTTTTTCTAAAATATTATAATCATTTTTTTAATTTTCTTTATCTTTCTTTTACTTAATTATGATTGTGTGAGCAATGTTAAATTAAAAAATATTAATAAATATGAAAAATAGTTCTTACATTAGAATTAAGATAAACTATACCATTAGATTATACATTAAAAACCTAACCCTCAGTGTACTTTAATTTTTTTTGGTAATTTGTTTGGGTTAAAGGAGAAGTGTTAAAAATGAAGCAATTTTACCTTAATAGTGATCTCAATTAATTTTAATCATTAGTTAACTAAATATATTCACCTGACAATTTACATACCATTTACATTATTTTTATTAAGGTAAAAATTTGTCTCGGAAGTCTATATATCATCTACTTTATTTTTTAAAAAAGTTAGATTTAAGATTTTCAGAGTAAATTTTCACCTAAATAAAAATAATATGGATGATAATAATTTGAGATAAGGCCTGGAGCAAAATTACCGCATTTTTTACATTTTCAACACAAAATTACACCCAAAAATTTTTCTTTAACCCTAGCTTGTTTTGGCAAATGGAGTACTTCGATTTTTTTAATATATATATATATAATAAATAGTAGGCAAACAAGTGGGCACACCACTCCAGTCCGAACTTCTGCTGGGCCATTTAAAAGACGAGGTCTCCCAAAAAAAGTTTGCTCATTCCCATCTCCGCCGGCCTCTAAAAGAGCACTCTAATTTTTTATGGGTAAATGTGTAAAAATACCCTTGAGCTTTACCCTTAGGAGCGTCCAGCACCATGTGTTTTTTTTTTGAGCAAAAGTACCTACGTGGTTACATTTTAGGGGAAAAAATACCCTTCTCCGTTAGTTGACCGTTAACCATGATAAAATTACCCTTTTGCCTTTAGTTTAAAATAATGAAAGAAAAAAGAAAAGAAAAATACCCCACACCCACCTCCTCTTGCCGGTGGGCCCCACCTTCGGCACCCCACATCGGCGGCCGCTCGCCATCAATTTTTTTTTTAAAAAAAGACCCCACACACCTCCCCTTGTCGGTGGGCCTCACCGCCGGCCGCCCGATGCTGGCTACCGGTCGACAGCAACCACCTCTGGCGACCGACAATTTTTTTTTAAAAAAATTTTAACATTTTTTTTTAAAAAAATACCCCACCCCAACCTCCCCTTGCCGGTGGGCCCCAACGCAGGCAATTTTTTTTAAAAAAATAGTTAAAAAATTAAAAAAAATTGTCAGCGGCTGGTCACCGGAGGTGGTCGCCGAAAGCAAGTGGCTGTTGGTGTGGGGGGCCAGCGGTGGGGCCCACCGGCAAGGGGAGGTGGGTGGGGTATTTTTTTTAAAGAGTAAATTTTTTTTTTTAAAAAAAAATTGTCGGTGAGCGGCGTCGATGTGGGGGGCTGGCGGTGGGGCCTACCAGCAAGGGGAGGTGGGGGGTGGGATATTTTTTTTTTTAAATGTTAAAAAAAAATTGCGGTGGCCATTCACCGACAGAAGGTGGCCGCCGGCGGTGGGGCCCACCGGCAAGGGGACGTGAGAGTGGGGTATTTTTTTTTAAAATTATTTTAAACTAAGGGTAAAAGAGTAATTTTATCATGGTTAACGGTCAACTAACGGAGAAAAGTATTTTTTCTCCTAAAATATAACCACATAAATACTTTTATTTTAAAAAAAGTATATGATGCTGAACACTTCTGAAAACAAAACTCAAGAACATTTTTACACCTTTACTCATTTTTTATTGAAGAGGTCAATGTGCCGTTAAAAGGAAAAGGATAAAGATGCCCGGGCGAAAAATATTCCTGAATCACATGGATTAGGGCCTCTGAGTAATAACAGTCCCGTAGTCTCTCTTTTAGCGAGCAGCGACACCAGGGAACCGCCAGATTCGAGCTCTACGATGGATCCCCTCACTGCTCTCAGGGACTTCACCATTCGAGGCGAGCTGGAGAAAATAGTTCGGTTCGGCGGCGAGTTCCGATTCGGTGATGAATACTCTTTTCCTTGCTCCGTCGAGACTGCTTACCGCTCAACCAGGGGCAATCGTTACACTCTCGAAACCCTAGTTCATTACATCAAGAATCATCACCTTAAGCACACCGATTACATCCAAAACACTGTCTCCCTTGGAATCCCCTCCGTTACCTTCCCAGACCGAAAACCCCTCCTCGAATACCTCGAGGGTAAGATATCCTCTACTGATTCCATCGAGTACCGTCCTGAAGAGCCTGCATTTGCCGTGAATCGTGTCAGTACCGACTTGACCGTTGTCCCTGATGAAAAGAAATTGGATTTCATGTCCATGATTAAGGAAGCCGAAAGGCCGTTGAAGGACCGCGAGGCCTTGCTGGAATGCAAAAATAAGGATTTCTACAGCGTACTGGTTGCGGCGACGAAGCGCGAAGAGGAGAGGCAGAGAATCGAGTCGCAGCAGAGAAAAGATGGGCTTGTTGCTAAGAGTCGGTTGATGGGAGCGGATGAGCGGGGTTTAGGGTTTGCAGATGAGATGGGCTACGATGCTACTCCAAAACCCAAAATGCACTTGAAGGGTAGTAAGATAGGAGAGGGAGTGCCGATAATTTTGGTGCCCAGTGCGTTTCAGACGCTGATTACCATCTACAATGTGAAAGAGTTTTTGGAGGATGGTGTTTATATACCAACTGACGTCAAGGTGAAGCAAATGAAGGGTGCGCGGCCAGATTGCGTAACGGTGCAGAAGAAGCTTAGTAGGGATAGGGTGGTTACTGCTTATGAAGTGAGGGATAAGCCATCTACTCTCAAAGCAGAAGACTGGGACCGAGTAGTGGCAGTTTTTGTATTGGGCAAAGAATGGCAGTTTAAGGACTGGCCTTATAAAGACCACGTTGAAATATTTAACAAGAGTGAGTTCGGATTTGTTTTGTTATTTTCCTTATTCAACAAATCGTTGCTACCATTTATGAGTATGCTTGTGTTTATTTATCTGTACTTTTTGGTTGAATTAAAGCTAGGTGCGGTAATCAGTTAATCTTCTTGCAGTTATTGGATTTTATATGCGTTTTGAGGATGACAGTCTGGAGTCGGCAAAGAATGTAAAGCAATGGAATGTAAAGATAATTTCGGTAGGCTTCTCGTACCCCTAACTACTGCTGTTTAATGATTTTTATTTCATCATATTGTTTATCATCTTCCTCTCTTTTCATCTCTAACATTCACCCTAAGCATACATTTCATATTTGTTGGCAGATAAGTAAGAACAAACGACACCAAGACAGGGCTGCTGCATTGGAGGTGTGGGATAGACTAGAAGAATTTGTACGGTCACGAACACATTCATGATGTGTAACTTCTTAAGGGATCACATTATGTAACTTCTGTTATCAAGCTGCTTGTGCTGAATATTACAAATTTTTGGTGATGCGCTATGGTGTTCTTATGAGTGAATAGTTCAAATGATTTTTTAGTTGCTTCACTTTTGCTGAATATTACATATTCATGATTATTTATTTTATTTATTTATTTTTGGTTATGGACATTTGATTTCTTGACACCTCTGTCACAGATATGCTAAAAATAGATTCCAGTGCCCAGTGATATCTAAAGTCTTTAGTTGCACATAATGTTATACGGAAGGTTGAATGCACTTTCGCTCTCAAGTTATTTAATGGAATACATTAGAGCTTTCGTTCTTGTTTTCACCCTTCACTTTGATTCTCATTTAGTTGGTTTTACTTAGAATCGATGACAAGGTACAATCGAGAAAGAGCTTTTTATCCAAAAAAAGAAAGAAAGAAGGAAAATGAAAAACAAGAAGCAATGTTATCAGACTCGGACTGGACATCAACCCGGTCGGGGTACTGGGTCACTGGTTGAAGTAGTGGGTCACTGGTTGAACCGTATAACTATTAATCGGTTTTGAAAACCATACTATATTTATAAATTATACAACCATACTTATAAATATATAAAAAAAATGAGTTTACGAAATAAAAGTACCTAAAACATTTTTATAAGTTAAAACATGAATAACTCAATTAACTAGGAGCAAAATTAAAGAAGATGGGTTTCTTTTTGCTCGAAGAAAGAAGATGGGTTTACAAAATAATCTTCAAACACAATAAAATCATGGCAAAAAATCCAAAGGTGGTACACCAATGAAAGACTCTTTATCATCATCAAAATAATATGGATGACCAACAATATCTTCAGTAAAGTTATAAAAATAAAAAATAAAAAAAGAACCAACCAGTTTTGACCGGCTTTCTCTAAACCCGGCGGTCAGACCGGTCTAAAACCGTTTTTGACGCATATCCGATCTTATTACCGGCTCGGACTGGTTGAATGACCAGTTCGCCAGTTTCCAGGTCGACCTGGCCGGTCCAAGCCGGTTCTGATAACTATGACAAGAAGAGAAAGAGGTACATCTGCTGTCTAATTAACACGGCAAAACTGAGTTCCATATTTAAATGGATTCTGGACAGTTGAGTTACTTATATACCCAGATTTTGTACACTTTCAATTTCTTTCAAGGCATGTTGATGGGATGGCCAAAATAAAAGGGAAAGCGATTAATGCTTTATATGCTGTTTATTTGAACGCTTGTTGTAAGAATCGGGGCTTTTCTTTCTAGTTATATGCTAACTGACAAAGTCGAAAGGACAGTGTGATAAGAAATACACAAGTAATGATAGAAAACGGGGGAGAAGTTTTATCATGGCCAGTATGTTACCCATTGGGTTTATACTGAACCTCACTTGTTCAACTGTTGTTCCGAAGTGCTTTCAATTCATTCATCTATGATTTAAACGGGGTGAGATATAGCTCTTTAAGGGACTCTTGAATGTCATTTTCTGCAAATTTTTGCATATACCAGAAATACTAGGCTGTAGGAAAATCTTTTGCTTGATAGGACTAAACTGGAACTTGCGATGATAAGATTATGTTCTTTCAAAAAAGAGGAAAAAACGAGTGCCAGGATTCTGCAGACATCTGTTTGTAACATGCTCAACTGAGTTTCATCATAAAGTCCGGATGTTGTTTAGTTTGAATAGTAGTTTGTATGTATAATGGCAGAGCTTCTGTATCCAATTAGTTTAGCGTTTAATCTCTTGTCATCTTCAATTATTTTGACCAGATGAAAGTTCAGCAGAATGCATTATTTCGAACTTGGTGTCTGGCCGCGCATTCTTGGATCTCTTGTTATGAACTTTCATTGATAGTTTATTTGAACTGTTTGACATTTTCTTGCTTTTGAGAAATTCCTTTAAACAAGGATCACTATATAAGTGCCGCAGAGTGCCAGGGCGATTGGATGCAGAGAGGGACAATATGCGTGATGTTAAATTGATAGCAGTTCATTGTTGCAAATGCAGGATAAAAGCCATCTTTATTATTGATAAAGGGAAGAGAGACATTAATCTCTCTAACAATACAGAATTATGTAAAATGACAATAACGAATGAGAATGATAGAACTCTTCAAGCCTTGAGGAAATCAAATACTATATGCACACAAGAACACTCATATCAAATAGCTAGTGAATAATAATAGCATGTCAAAAATTGGAATACATGAGGCTGAAGGAATCAGTATGCTCCGAAAGTGGAAGCATATGCTGCGGCAAAACCAATGAACACGAGAGGAATAGAGAACTTGATGGAATTGCCATCCGATGAGCCATTATCTGGTGAGGGCACATCTTTAGATCCTGTCCCTGAAATCACACCAACAACCCAGAAAATTAGACCTCAATTTGCTCACTCTAATATCTTCGAATGGCATCAATTTTAATTCTTGTCCATATAACTAATTAGTTAAGGTTGTTGCCCTTTAGGAAACCTCCTTCCTAATGTACAATCAATTGAGATATTTTGAGGAAAAAATTATAAATTTAGGGAACAAAATAGATTGAAGTCTTGTATCTATGACAAAAAAAAATTTATCATTTGACTCCTATATTTAGAAGCGAAGGCATGTACCCACCTGATGGACTTGCGTTCGGAGAGTCTGCAGCTGGTGCGCCGGCCGGTGAAGCAGATGCTGTCCAATCCATTGTTCAAATTAGCTTAAAGATACGAATTAAAATAGGACTAACATAATTGAAAGCAAAACTTGATCTTAATGTTAGGAAAAGATGTTACCTTTACACTGAGTAAGTGATGGGGTTTGAACCTTGCAGGCAGAAGGCAAAGCCAGAGCCTGGGTTTGGTTGATGTTGATTCCCAGAGAGGAGCCACCGCCGTTAAGGACTTGACACAAACACTGTGGCTGTGAACGGACCACACTGCTGAGCTGTTGGCAGCATGATGATGATGGTGTTGAGGAATTGCCTTGTATGTAATTGAGGCATGGCGATAGACTCACCAACACGTTTGTGCAGCTCGATTGAGCCGAAGCTCCTCCGCACAACATGGCCACGACCACGGCCACCGTCACCACCACCACAGCCACACACATACGAGCCATATCTGATGAATCCAATAATAATGAATAATGCTGTGGAACAAGAGGAATACGTGAATGTTGCTTGTGTTTGATTGGTATAGTTTGGGAGGGGGAGAGGTTTATGTAGGGAAGGGAAACAGAGAAAGAGACAAAGAGAAAGAGGTTGGAATTTAGTTGTGTTGGTGAACTGCTTCTCCTACTTTTTTCCAACAGCTACTGTTTGGTCTTTGGTGTTGCAGAACCTTTGTGTTCAAACTTCAAACGCGGAGACTTTGACGCATGTTTCATACGACGTCGCTTCATTGCACCGTCTTGCTTTTGCAGTTCATCAAACTTGTTGACTTGTCTCGTTGCGTTCCCTTTCAGCTCTTCTAAGTTCTAAGCCTGTGTTTTTCTTGGAAACTTAAATCAGGAAGAATGTCTTGAAGCCTGGTTAACGTAAGGCTAATTATGATTTAACAAGTCAACAAGAAATGAAAAATAAAATTCTTCTTCAGACTTTGAACTCAGCTATAAGCGTGGAAGTTGATTTTTCCCAACCTAGAACCAATGAACACGAAAGTTAAAATTTCTTTGGTGAAAGGGACAACATGAAGTTAGTTACATACATGTTGTCGTCGACGTATCAAAATCTCAAAACTATATATAGAAAAAACTGTTCATGATAAAAACAAGCTGCCTAACTTGCACAATAATAATTTCCAGTTTTCTGGAAGAAAGCATGGAATTGGTCAGTAGAAATGTAAATAACATCATTGATTTGAAGTGTTCAGTGGATTATGGGCAATTTAAACGAAGCTCAAAACTACACCATATTTTTCATGACTAGTGAAGTTATGATACTTTTTAAAAATTGCATCACTGATCTTATATATAAAATAAAAAATCAAACCATTGAACCGGCTTGAGCTAATGTTGGCATCAATTCTTGAATATGAATATGTTAGGCTATCCAAACCATGTGTATCCTGCTAAATGCCAATAATCATTAGCTTTACTCAAGGGATCCGTAACAAAAGATTTCGGATCTAATATTTTTTTGGGTATTAAATATTGCAATATTTGTAAACAATATACCTCGAACAAGTTAATTTGGGCCCAATGTCCAAAGCATCGATGATACGTTATAACACTTTAGGTAGGTTAACTTTTTGATTTTTTGATAAAAAGTAAGTTAACTTTGATAAGACAACAATTGCACCAATCTCATGAACTGACTTATGGATCAATTATTCTGCTTTAATAACCAAATAGTGACGCGAACATGGCAGATGATCAAACAAAGTTACCAATCAAACAAAATGTGGTTTATTAGTTTCAGATGCTTATTAGTTTCAGATGCCACTCGGTGAACATAACATGTTTAGCTAAACTTGGTTCTTTGAAGGTCACACAATTAATGCTTCCCAACTCTTTCACATCTCACAGGGATTTAGACATATCATCAGTTAAAAAGTTCTTCAAAAACCAACTCTTAAGAGCTTTTCTTTCCTTTATCTCTTCTATAAATCCACCTTACCTTCACTAACCCAATCATCAAACTTCCAAAACGCCATTTCAATCTAAGGTTCTTGATCAAACCCGACAAAGTCAAAACTGAGAAGTGAATATCTAAACATGAAGGGTTTAGTGATTCTGATATTAGCTATCAATATAGCTCTGGCTTCACCAGGACCAACCACTTCTTCTCAGATTAAGTTTCCATGTGGTGCTGCTTCAATGGTGAGCAGTTTCTTTCCTTGAATGAGTTTTCTGACAAATATCAATCCAATTGAATCCTTAATGACTGGCAAGTGTTGCCAAGCCCTCAGGTACCTTACAAGTGGGGACATGGACAGCTTTTTTTTTTTTTCCTGTCTGGCATTGTTCCCTATAGCTCTCCAATCAGAAGTATCTTGGCCACCTATCTCCCTCAAGTTTGTGTCATTTATGATGCCCTCCTTATTCAATGCAAAAGTAGTAAGCAAGCTTCTAAATCTTTAGTTTAGTTTAGTTTTCTTTTTTTATCTTTGGAAATTTGGTTATTTATGTTCATTAGTAATGCTAACATGTCCTCTTATCTTCCCTTTATTATTTGCAGCCTATGGTTCATTGCCTCCTGCTTCAGGTGCTGTCACTATGCGCTTCCTTTCCTGCAATTTTTGGTCAAACTCCATACACTTACTTGTCTAGTTAAAAACAGGAAATTCATATTAAGACTGGAAGTCTCAAAGAAATTGTTACCATCAAGTCTTGAGAAATTGACATCATTATTTGACCCAAAAAAAGAAAGAAAGAAATTGACATCATTAGAATTTGAATACGTGACAGATCGTATGATTACTTGTATTGGACAAATCAATTAATTAATGTCTTTTTGTATGGTTATAAATGATATTGACAGGATCAGTATCTCCTGGGCAATCTCCATCAACTCCCTCTGAAATCGCTTCATTACCCCATCTTAAAGGTACTTCTACATATTAAAGAACACCAAATGATTTTTGTTAATTAGGCATAAATATATCAGTTTTTTAGTACTTACAAAATAAGATTTCTGAAATTTGACACTGACATCAGATTCTATTTTCTAGCAGCAACTTCTCCGGTTACGTCTTCAACAACTGAATCTTCTTCTGAGGCACCTTTATCAGATGCAATGCCCCTTATGAATCCAACTTCTTCTCCATCGGTGGTTTCTAACTCTGATACATCTTCTATAATGGCTACAGGAGGCCATTCTCTACTCACTTCATCATCTTACACTCTCTCTCCTTCTTCTCTTCCGATTGCTTTTGGACTTCTTGTTCTAGAGTACTACTAGTTTTGTTCATGTGTGTTCTCATATATATGTATGTGTATGTATTTGTGTGTAAAATCGCCTCTATATCGCTTTGAAATTTTATCATATTTCTTCATATCCACGTTGGGGAGTATTCCTCAAGTATTGTGATATATACCAGTGAATTGGAATGACATGAGGCTTTCCCCCCCCCCCCCCCCCCCCCCCCTAGTTTCTAAACAATCAAATAACAGAAGGAGATTTTTGTATTATTATGTTGAAGCTTGGTCGTTTTGAACTAAATCCAGAAGTCAATTGAATTCAATCAATAAGTTCAATTAGCTTCCGTTGATTTGGATTTGGATTTGGATTTAATGTCTCGTTTGAAATCAATAAATTCAATCACATTTTAAGGTGATAAAATTTAACCATATTGAGTTGATGATAATTTTCATTTTTCAGATGTTACGTGGAAGAAGCAATAAAGGATAAGGAAGGAAAGGAAATTGAAAATCGAACAATCAATTCAAATGAATTCTCCAAGTTACTCCAATGTTCCACAACCAGTAATACAGTAATAATAGTTGTTAATGTTGAAAATTCATTAAATTTTCATCTGAATAATGAATTAATATTCGCCGATGAAGCAAGACAACCACTCAAGCTCAATCCCAAACAGCCAACTTAAAAGTGGACATTCACAAACATTAGGATGGGTGTGCATGTTATTTTTGTTTTTTTTTATAAGAAAAAAGTTTTGGAGGGGTTGGACACCAATCCCCCACCAAAGCCAGGCACGGCCCTAGGCTCTATGAGCACTTACTGAGGACTTACAAGATCGCCTATCAAAGGAGTCTCAGCGACGGTAGAGGGATCGAACCCACAACTCAAGGGCTTAGTCTTGGATCCCTTACCATTTGTATCAACTCTCATGGTGCATGTTAAGTTAAGCAATTATGGGAGTGGGAGTGGGAGTGGCTGATGAATGGCTGGTCCTACTTTCACATTCTTACTGACAGTGGGGTTCAATCCCCATATTGGGATAGTTCAAATTTATTTATCTTAATTTTTTTAAAAAGATTTCAATATATACAAAATTTAAAATAAAGATATCCCCTCAGTCTTTGTAATATTCATTATTACTCTTTCAGTCCTTAAAAGAAACCATATTTTATAGAGTTAATTTCAGTTTTAAATATAAGATAAAATTTTCATATTTTGTTAAAATTTTTCTAATTTACCCCTATTTATACTCCTTCAACAATAATCAAGGAGAATAGAGAATGAAGGAATTCATGAAAATGACTAAAGTGTTTTAAAAAATACATGCATATTAACCAACTTAACCAACTCCTTAATCTAATTAAATTAGGTAAATATGTCTTAAGTATTGGAAGGAGTATTAGTTTTTGTATTGACAATCAGTCTTTGTTGTTTCAGGCCAGGCAAACAGACTGTTTAACAAGCATGCCAAAATACCAAATTAGAAAGGAGAACTGCAAGATGAAGACGTGTTCCTTCGAGACACCCTAATACAGCAAAAATATTTGGCCTAAATTTAGAAATGTTCAAATCGTTTGGAAGCTTCACAAAAAGCTGAAAAGCATGCAAGTTAGTAAGCCTGAACAAAATATTTGGCCTGTCGTGCGTCTTTTTCACAAATATACAAATTATCACTCCTAACTGCTAGATAGATAGATAGATTAGACTACTTCCAACCATCAGACCATTCAGCTTCATCAGTACCAGCTGGTTTAGGCAACTCAGAATCAGATTGTGGTGAATCTTCTTGACCGCATGCCACATCTTCAGAGGGCAATGAGTTTTCTTGAAAATTTTTGAAGCCAGCGTCCTCCTGAATCTCCAGTCTTTCAGGAAGAGAACAACCAAGATAAGATGAATTGTCCACACAATGCCACAAGAGTTTGTGCCAATAGTAGTCCTGTCATATGACAAATTGACAAGTAAAATATAACTCATCAGAATCACACAATGTCGGTCATGTCACTACCAGAGAAATGATTTTAAGCAACAGAAATGTCTCTCACTAACATGCCTTCCTTTCTGGTGGAGTCATGAGAATTTGATTCAATGACATGCACCCGAGCATTCCCAACACAAGAAACATTTAATGTTTTCCGTTTAATTTTAGATCGTTTGTGGAGGCAGGGAGTCCAGCGATGAATGGTGTATCAAGCAGATATGAGAACATACCAATATAATATGATATACTAGATTTTGATGTAAAGCAACAATGCAACACCCAGTTATACCCGATCACGTTTCCACATTCATGCCACAAAGTTGATCATAAAATAATCAACCCATTCTCAATCGGGGAAAAAAAAGAAGTTAAATCATTTAATTAATCATGACTTCTTAGTGAAAAAGCAATACTAGAGATTATCGGCAGATTCCTACTTATAATCAGCTTAGCATGAAATTGATCATAAAATAATTAAATCATTTTGCTAATCACCAATAGATAGTAGAAAGGAAATACCCGAGAGATTATGTGAGGGTTCCCAATAATAATCAGCAGTGATATGGCACGGGTTATAGCAACATTGAATCTTCGATGATTGCTCAGGAATCCCAAACAGTGTAATCTGTCAAAGTCATTATGTTTGATTGTTGATCGAACAGTTGATATTATAATAACTCGTCTCTCCTGTCCCTGAAACTGCTCAACACTTCCAACTTTAATCTCTGGCAAATCTATACTTTCGAGTGTCTGCTTTATTTTAAGTACTTGTTGCCTATATGGTGTTATAATCCCAATGTCTTCCTCCTTCATATTTCCACCGGTTGCAAGCTTCTTGACTAGCTCTATGACCTTACTCACTTCAATTCGGTTGAACCATGATGGATTACTCCCTTCTCTTTCATCACATCCTTGGATGCCGAAGAAGAGAACAGGGAACTCCTTGTTTGGGAGGAAGTCTTCATTCAGCAACAAAGAACTAGTATCATCCTTACACGCAATCAATTCTCCATCATAAAACAGCTTGGAAGGGAGATGTAATATTTGTGGGTGACACCTATAGTTTCTAACTAATCTGGTTATATAATTATCATCTCCATAGGAATATAAGTCACATTCAAACAATCTTTCCAAGTATGACTTCCCTGATCCATTGCTTTCTGCTTCCTTGGAATATATTACCGGACCCAACTGCATTGGGTCTCCAGCAAGAATGACCACAGTCTCCCTTTTGCAGAGGTGAGATATAGGGATCATGGTTTCTGGTTCTGAAGCCTGGCCAGCCTCATCCAAGAAAATGTGTGAAAAGTGACCTCGAAAGACATTTTCAGCATAAATAACACTAACACTCATATAAGTTGATACTATGATCTTAAATTGCATGAGAGCTTTGGCTGGAGGACACTTGAAGACACACTCATCAAAGTAGCAGAAGCGCATAAGCTCAGGTTTGATTTCCTCATAGGACCTCGTAGATGCATTAAGCCTGAATATTTCCTCATCTTGAAATTTGACAGCCTTTTGACCAAGGAGTTTCTCAAGTAGGTAGTCTGCAGCACTATTTGAGGGTGCACAGATGAGAATGTGAGCTTTCCTATGATTCTTGTAGAGTTGGAGGACTGCTTCAACTATTGTACTAGTCTTTCCTGTACCTGGAGGACCATGAATCAGATAAGGAGGTGCACCTTTGCATCCAAGAATCTTCTTGATCGCAAGCATCTGCTCCTCGTTAATATTACCAGAAATAGGCACCAGATGAGAGATTTCAATGCACCTCCTTCTAGACGTCTCATGCGGAAATAGGAATTCATTTCCTAGGTTTTCTGCAGCCTCAATTGCCTGATAGAACCGTCTCATATTAAGCCTATTATATGCGAAGTGAACATTGTAGAGATCACCCTCTTTGTGGGCAAAATGAAATTGAGGGTCAAACTTCAAATGTACTTCATCAGCCTCAACACGGTGGACAAAACCCTGCACAAGTCCACTTCAAGTAAACAACATAGGCTGAAAATCCTGGACATAACAAATAATACAGGCTTGCAAGTAATTAATGATGCAGTGAAAGGAATTCAATCACATGCTGATTCTTCTAATAATTTTATCATCATTTTCGTTGGAATTATTTTTAGAGATCCTGATACGAAACAGTGGAGGGAAAGGGGAGAGTAAAGGAGGAGGGAGAATTTGAGAAGAAAGAGGAAGAACAGAGTGACAAATTGAGGGAGAAATGGAAGAACTTGAGGGATAAAGTGAACACAAAATTCTCAACTTCATTCAATTCATGAAAATGGTCTGCAAGTAAGTACTCTGTGGTCTATCTATAGAGCCCTAGTTCTAATACCAATTAAATTCTCTAATACTAAAAGATAAGACAGTGACAAGATAAAAGATAAATCCTACTGAATCTTAATCCTTGTTCAAATTTGAATTCAAAATAATAACAAAAATACTCTAGATATCCTTACTTAAATAACTTAATAATTTTAAAACCAAAAATTCTAATTATGATTCCCATCAGATCTTATGTCTTTATTTTAGGTGATTTTAAGATGACTAAGGTAGAAGTGAAACCACAAAAGAACTGCATCGTTTGGGAAAGTCCAAGAAGATTGACTACTTGGAAATCAAAATGAACTTGCCTATAAGGTACTAAAAACTTAGTCTTATGTATGTTGAGCCTGGAAGGTTATCAATTAAAAACAAAAAATTCAATGTTATAATATGCTGTGAAGTCTCAAACCTCTGCCATCACTTTTGACATGAGAATTGAAAAGCAACTTATTAGTAAAAATTGGAGAAGGAAAATGAAATTGGAGTGTCTTAGAAATGTTAAAGGGATTGAATTGGCAAATGAATGTTATGGAGTATATGAAGATCCCATAAAAAGTACCCCCTCCGGTCCTAAATATAAGACAGAGTTGACTTTTTTTGGAAAGATTAAAGAAGCTAAATAAATTACTTAATCATATCATATGTTGTGTATATAAGATTATATATAAGTTGGATAAAATAATTTAGAGAAAAAATGAAAAATATTAATATTTTAAAGTAATTTAATTAACTTCCTTAATATCTCTAAAAAAATCAATTATGTCTTATATTTAGAACCGAAGGGAGTATAAAATTGTTGCATAGATTTAATTGGCAATCTGATTATTGCATGAAAGATATCATTATTGTTAACAGATTAGTGTTTTAAAATGATATATAATATATATACATCACATGTATTCATCCCAACTTTTAATTGTACCTAAAGGAAAAATTGTAAAGCACTTAGGAGAAGCCAAATCAATCTCTAGTGAGTAGTTACCCCTCAATTGAATCTGTCAATCCAAATATTATCCGACATTGTCAGCATAAATACCTAAAGTGATGTGAGCCGGTTTTCTGTGTTCAAGAGTCATTATTTTGATGCATCAAAGACGTGGAGGGCCTCCAAAAATAAAAGACATGAGGGCCTCCATCATTTTTTCATTTATATAGAATACCATTGATATCATTTACAACAGCAAATTAGAAAATAAGTGTCTAACTAGGAGCTTGCAATGTTAGCATATGATGACTAGTTCATAAAACTACATTCCGGTAACCAGCATGAAACAGTACTTCCAACTTCCAAGCTTTAAATTTTATTCAAGTGAACAACACAGGACATGTCATATCTGTCAATAAGAACAAACCTGGTAAACAGGCATGTTATCATGCTCAGGGGCTAACTTGGCAAAAATGAAGTCCCCATGAACCAGTGACGGCCTTCTCTCAGCTAGCCCTGGAACCTCCAATGACAAGAATTGACTCGTCTTTTTCCTCAAAGTTACGCATTCCATATCATAGGTCCTCATGTCCTCCTAAAAGCATAAGACGCTGGTCAAGAAAATGATAGAAAAAATATGTTTTTTTTTTTTTTTTTGGGGGGGGGGGGTGCAGAAGCCATATTTGTCCTCAAACTATTCTCGCAGGACGGCAGAGCATGGGTGTCCTATGAGAATAGTTTAAGAGCAAAAATACCCTTTAACCCCTTTTTTATCACACGTTGCTATTAGATCTTTCGTTAGCAAATAAGATTACCTCCAATTGTAGCTCTTCCATCATAACTAATGTTTTGAAATAAGAAGCATAATTCCTCCTTGTAAGACCTCTTTCAATAGCATCAGGGATCTGATTGCTCTCCAGCATGTCTCTTATTTCCTTGGGAATGTCATATGTTGGAAGCCTGTTCGTGTATGCACGATTGCCCTTCTTCTGAGGACGTGAGCCAGCAACAAAAGTATTTACAACAAATCTTTCTTTCTTCCTTCCTTTCGAATAAGGCTTTTTGGAGGCCAAAGACTGGGAGATTTTGTCTTCAGCTAAGAGAAAAACCGTCCTTTCTATTCGTTCATCCCCTGCATCAACATACACAATTGTGGTGTGCAATCCCATTTCCTTTGTTTTGCAAGATAACCATACCTTCAAAACCTCATTAGGTTGAAGCATCCTGTCCTCCAGAGAGAAAGACTCTAGAAAACCTTGAACGCTATCTACATTTGAATTTTCTGAAGGAGGTTCCATCAGAGAAAGTGTGAAACAGTCCTCAGGACTTGAAGCAAATATATGAACACTCCATAGTTCCACCGGTTCATTGGTGGTGTTCTTGATCGTTATTACATCTACAGAAGTCTGGCCAACACATATTGATTGTGGTTTCTCATTCACTAACGGAAATGGGACGGAAATGACAATAGGGTCCTCTTCATTTGGAGCATAACTATAGACAGATTTCTCTTCCTCAAAATCTAGAAACCCTATTTCTGCCTTACTTCCTATAACAGAGCGTTCTTCATCTGAAGTACTCATTTCAATCTGCTGTATACTTTCACCCAAGAAAATCTGTTGTGCGCAACTTCAGTTTAGTCCTGCAAAAAATATATAAGAAACAGTAGGGTAAGATTTACAGCAAACGACAAAACACGGGAGATAGGAGGGAAAGGAGAGTAGCTACAAGTCCACGAGGCTACACTAATGAAATTAAGGCATCAATCAATGAAGAAACCCTTGACCGAAGAAAACAAATGCAAAGCACTATCTAAAATTGTAATACTAAAGAGAAATCAGAATGCCACGAACAACTCAACCACATGCCGATCTTTCCCAAAACTTGATTAACCAGACACATATCAATGTAAGAAACCCCAAAAGGTTGCCCAAAAAAAAAAAAAGCAGAGAGAAACCCCAGATTCCCAGAGGCTCTGAGAAGGGTTAGAGGGATAAAACAGATGAGAGTGTAAAGAAATTTATGCGCGAAAGTGGTTTTCCTATCTCAGGAAGCCGAGAAGAGAAAATTTGAAGTATGAACCTTTTTTCTCCCCAAATTCCGGGATTACTTAGTTATCCTCAATAAACATAGGTAGGTAAAAACAAAAGAATGTGCACTAAGTAGGACTTCTACAGAACTATAACATTGAACCTACATTGCATAAAAATATAAACTTAGTGTATAAAGATGGCCAGGAAAAAAAGAGAGACAAATGAAATGGAGAAATAGGTCAAGGTTCAACCGTCAGAGGAACGATGATGAGTAGCTCCTTACAACAGATGTAAACGGAACCCACCTTCAATGGAAGCCCAAGTTCATGATCCAACGCAAAAGAATCCACTGAAAATGGCAAGTGACTGGAAAACAGCGGGGTTAGATGATCAAAGAATTAAGATTATCTAAATTTTTGTGATCAAACTACTTTCATCGTTCGATTCCTTTTTCTATTTTTGGACGGAGTTCGATTCCTTTTTCTTCTTTGAGCAAATGCATCAAACACTTTAGTTTGCCAGAGAATTAAATAATCCTTCACAAAAACAAATTTTATGTGAAAACAATAAACGAAAGCCGGAGATACAACCTTATCGCTCAAGTCTTCGCGACAATAATTCGTCGTTTTCTTCTACATAGCACGCAGTGGGAAAAGCAGAATAGAAGGAATGCAATTGAAACGAAAACAATACTGAAGCACCGAGCAAATTACACGCTCACAAATTGCTACTCTCACTCTCACACTCGGACTGAAGAGGTATGACTATTGGAGTGGCGGACTTGTTAGGAGCCGGAGAGGAGTGGTATGACTATTGGATTACCAGTATATAAATGGACGTGTGGGCTAAGATAGTTATTTGCAAAATCTCTAAGGGTATAATGGTCTGCACGATTGAAGAGGGGTGGCTCCGTAATCCGACAAGGCCAAGATGAAAGACGCACTCTCACCAATCAAATGGGTATTGAGAAAAAGGTGATCCGTTAAAGGCAAAATTGAATGACTCGGCGACAATTTATAAGGAGGCCAGCGAGCTAAATTTAGGCAACATTACACTGCAAAAAGATGGTTCCTTGGAAGAGTTACATCAGGAAGCAGGTAATCATAGCAGCCACAAAAAATTCAGACTTGCTTCACTGAGGTGCCAACAAGTTTCTATATCCATGCTGCGAGAATCTTCTTCTTCAATTATAATGGCAAGAATTACTCTCTTAAGGAGTTGTGAGAATCTTTTTCATCTGCCGCCATAGTATATTGTGTCTTCTGTGATGTTGACCAGGCAACAAGTATGTAAAAGAAATATTTTCTCCGTTTGATAGAGGTTTCTCAAACAAGAGGACGACACTCCAAAATTTAAGATAAGTTAATCCAAATACTCCAAGAGTACTCGTCTACAGGGTATAGGATTATAAATAGGCGATGCTGGTTCTCCATCTTCCATATAAGCTACTCTCCCTAGACATCAAAGTAACGGAAATTCAACACTTCCAACATTTCTGTGAAACCGAGTCGTGCGTGTTTTTTTCTCAGTGGTAAACTGCAGGTCACTACGTACTTCCCATCAGTATGGGATATATCTTCATTATCATGGAGCGTAATTTAAGAGATGATGGTTTTCGACCGGTGGCTGTAGAACCTTGCATGTGGATGTGGTTCTGAAGGATCTATGGGATCCTGCAACTATATATATATAACTTCTGGGAGTCACAATGGGAGACTCTTGGCTCTAAAGGAAATAATGCGTTTATTCCAACTCAACATTTCAATATTGATTAGTGGGCAACTTATGGTAGCTTGAGCATATTCTATCCTCTAGATCTCAGTCATCCACTGCTTATTCATAATTAATCGAGAGATTGACTCCTACATGAGAATCTATGCTATGAGCCTATGACTAGCAATGAAGTTGGGTACTTGTCTAGGAACCATGGTAGGGAGAATGCAACTATAATCCATCAACTGAGCATTTCCTTTGCTGGTGCAAACGGCTATCTTTGGAGAAACAGAGCTAAGAGTATGCGTCAAGAGCAGTGAAAGGAGTTCTTGATGGTTTGGAACCCTTGCCTATTTCTCAATACCCATTTTTTTATTTCTTTTTTAATCTATATACACAACTTTAAATTATTGTTATTTTAAAAGCGTCAAGAAATTAATATTGTGCACCTCTTGATTAATAAACTCAGACTGTTAACAATTTTTTTGTAGTTCAAAGATATGAATATATTAGTTTATATCTTATTACATGTTTGGGTTCCACTTTTCTAAGCAAAAGGAATTTAAAAAACTCCCTCCCTCACACACACACATATTTATTTTAGCAAGGGTATTTGAATCTTTTCATAATGTAAATACACATTTTTATGAGCACACCAAACATACTTTAAAAGGCCTACTTCTACTCTCAACGTCTTCAAAAACTCATCCAATATCAAACGGGGCATTAATTGATGTAAATTTCTCAATGCAATGTACTGCATACACTCACTATCAAGACCCACCTTTTAGGCACTGAGGCCAATATTTGTCGAGATACCACAAACAAATTACAACTTAAGTGGGAAGAAGATAGTGCAAGGGGCCAAAAGGGAAAAAAAAAAAAATCAGTGAAGGGAAGCTGGAGGGGCTTGTGTATCCTTTACTGATTGACGCCATCCATACTCTCTTGCTCCATCCTTATCAACGATCTTTATGACAAAATTAGGAGGAGACACAACCAGTTTGGATCATATTTCCACAATGCATTTATCAACTAAATCAATTGCTTCTTCCACTGACATCCCGCTATGGCAGTGTCTATCCATCATTGATAGCGAAATATACGAGCCATAACCAAAAGCTCCTTTGTCAACCTTGTGAAGTAGAGCAGTGTGATCAATATAGTAGAGATGTGGGCCTGTTTCTTTGTCATAACCAGCCAGAAGGATGGATGTTCACAAAGTATGGGTTCTGAAGAAAATCAAAGTCACATGGAAATCAATTGATCATCCATTCCAATATAGATGTTAATGAATTATATATACGACATACACGTGAGCATATGAATACCAATTAGATACATGCATTAAAGGTGATCTGTAAAGCTTAATTTAAATGTTACAGGCTGGTTGGATTGTTGCATTTCATATTTACAGTTTTATATTCCCTCAGACATAATGTAGGTTGTATGTGGAATTTCATTCACCTTTTATGACAGTTGTAATTTGTAAGCCGGGAAATTTGTGGAAATAAACAAAAAAAAATTGTCAAAATAGACCAATAGGAAAACAATTTTCAGATCTAACCTAGTTGATGGCGCCACACGTGGCGCCACTTTGTGTACGTGTGGGGCGCCACTTTGTGGCATGCCCACATGGCACGCCACACAAGAGGCGCCAGCAATCTTTAAAAAAAATAAAAATAAAAAACAAAAATGCAGGGCGCATCACTCGGGGGCAGCTTTTAGCAGCAATATTTAGGTGGGATTCACGCCCCCCACAGTATTATTTTTTTTAAAAAAAAAAAAAATCTTCTCCCTCTTCTATTTAAACCGTCCCAAATCTGTAAATTCACACACATTCACACACTCACACATTTCATCTGATCCGTGGGAGAGAGAGACGTTGGGAGCATAGTGTGAAGAAAAAAGAAGAGGAGAATACATTGGTTAAAAGTTTTTTTAAGATGTGTTATTTATTGTATAAGATTATTTAAGTAGCTAAATTATAATCTTTTAATAAATGTTCTTTATAAAATGTTTTGTATCTCTATTTGTCTTTGCAATGATGGTAGTCTTGTGTCGGTTAGAAAAAATCTTAGAGTTAGAATTTTTTAGAAGTTGTAAGTTTTGACAATAGAAGACTGTATTTGTGTAGTGATTGATTAATAATAAATTTAAAGCAGTTTAGATGTATTTTTTGTTGTTTGAGAAATGTAAAACTAATTTTTACATTTAAAAAGTTTAACATCATTGTATTATAGAATATTTTTACCGATTAAATGTTATGTAAATAATATATTTAGGTTAATAGAGATATTATGGAAATTTTAATCGGGTTAGTTTTGAAATTATTTAGTAGTACATTAGAGAAAATAAATAAGTAGGATGAGAAACCCAAATTAAAAATAATTATTCAATATATTAAGAATTTTATTTTTTCTTTTAATTTTTGTGCTTATTTGTTGATCTGGATTTATTTTGCTTAAATAGATTTGTATTTATTGAATAATTTTCATTATTATAATATAATATTTATTATTTTTGTTATTATTAGATGTTATGAATTTTAATATTTAAATTAATTTTTTGTTCTTATCATTATATTATTTTCGGTATTAATAAATAACTTTGAAAAAATTTACCAATTATGAAAGTTGATTTTGTTTTATTAATTTTTATGTTTAGTATAT
The DNA here is from genome assembly GCA_037074495.1 of Acacia confusa. NCBI lineage: Eukaryota > Viridiplantae > Streptophyta > Magnoliopsida > Fabales > Fabaceae > Acacia > Acacia confusa. The sequence goes on from CM073505.1 coordinate 3,128,345, forward strand.
AAATTTCGTTATTTTTATTTTTTTATTATATATAATGAATTTTAATTCTTTGATTAATTTTCTTTAGATCATATTAAATATGTTATTTTGATTATTATTATTACATATTATTAGTTTCATTTGTTTATTAATTTTTTTTATTATTAAATAATTTTAATAATCTTACATATTATGATTTTTGATTTTTTTATGAAGTTTAATTATTATTATTATATAAACTTTGTTATTTTTAATAAAATATATTATGAATTGTAATGTTTAGATTTATTTTCGTTAGATTATATTATATATGTTATTTTCATTAAAATTGTTATATATATATAGACATGAAGAAGGAAACATAGTGACAGCTAAACATCCATACACATGGACTTTAATAGCCCCTCCTAATCCTTTTTTTTTTTCAGTTTCAGTTTCAGCAAGTTTGTGATCCCAACTCCTACAGATAAAACCTCTTTTCTTGCGTTGAAACGTAAAGGAAACAAGAGGAAAGGAAAGCTTAATGGATACCTTCAGTTCTCAAACTCAAGTGGCGGAGATATCTCGCTGGTTTCTCCTCTGTTTCTCCAACGCCAAAACAAAGAACAAATAAGCCTCAGTTTTCTCTCTCACTCTCGCTCCACGTTTCTGTTTTCAGTCTCTGTTTTACGTCTTTGACAGCAAGATTGAATGGAAGGAAATGAGTGGAAGAAGGATATGTATATATGGAGCTTGGGCAAGGACTAGAGGGTATTAACGGTGGCTGGCTCGAGGAAGATGATGATATCTGAAATCAGCTGGTCTTTCGCTGCACAGTTTCGACACATACACACACAGTGACGCATTTAACGGTCAAATTAGGTAATTTAACAGTCAAACCGTTAGATTATGTGATTTTTACACCTATTTCATAACCACGTTGTTACTTTTACTCCAAAAAAAAACATATAGTGCTGGACGCTCCTGAAGGTAAAACACATGTGCATTTTGCACCTTTATCCTTTTTTATAATACTGACTGGCTAGTAATTCGTTTAATTGTTTCCTCAAGAAAATGGATCCATATCTCCGCACATCAGCTAAAAAACCAAAGGAGGTGCTAAATTCCTTATATGTTTATTTTTCCCACGATACTTTCAATAGAACTGTTATTCCATTAAAAGACTGGAATAACAGTTAACAAACTGAGAAAGCTCAAGCATACACAGACCCCGACAATGAGCCAGGATTTAAGCCCACGCAAAGAAAACTAACAATGTTTGAAAGTAAAGTTGGGTACAGCCCAAACACAACAAGGTGAAGTCCTACATCAGCAAGCTGGTAGCTCCGTTTAAATACATGACAATGAAGAACCATCGGCCTACAGAGATCTTTCGTAGTTCGTGCCACAATGGCAGACCCTGTGAAGGTGGCTACGAGCACTTGCCCGATAAGGGAAAGATTGAATCGCTGTTCTTTGTACAAGTGCAATAACAATGGCAACTTCATTGCATGGGATAACGGAGGAGCATCCATACTAGCACCGGTTTCATCAACCTAATTTTCTGAAACGTAAGTCACAGTACGAAATACAGACAAGAGACCTGCAAAAAAAGAAACAAACAACACAGGAAGCAACACAGAATGGGCATCCGTCTTGCATATACCTTGGAGATGCCACCCAAACCTTTAAGATCCCTCCAGGCATAAAGAACCCATTGAGCCATCTGACGGGTGGAAATTCAAATTTCTGGGGGGCTAAACGATCGTATAACTGAAGGAGAGGGTTAAGGTTAGCTATAAAACTTACCATCTAACTCTAATATAACAAAGCCAGAGTTTGGACGCGGAGTAAAGCTGGGGAGCAATTTATAACAAGCTGATCATCAGAAACCCAAAATCTAAAAGATAATATCCAGTTACATTGCTTCAATTTCAACTGAGGACCCCAAAATCAGACATTTGAATTCCATGTAAGTTGCTGTTTCTTCACTCACCTCCAGCTGACTCTGTCTACTCTACTTCTGCAAACTGACTCCAAAAGAAACTAGTCCCTGCAAAGTGCAAACCATAATATTACATTAACCTTTGTAAATACACCCATATTCACAGCCTGGAGAGTTCATAAAATATACGCATTCATCTATCTAATGCTGTCTGATCATAACCATAAAGAATGACGTTTATAGAAATTAAAACATTAAAAGATAACATTATGTGTATTCACAAGCAACCTAACCATATAAATTCAACAGAGTTAAAATTCAAATAAGCGTGATGTAATTGAATTACTGGTGAATAAACCCAAAATGTAAATTTGTGAATGACCCGCAAATACCAGTTACAAAGTATACATTTCAGTTACAATGACAACAAGGTTAATATAAAATCTTCTCATACTTGCTTCAGAGGGGCAAAGGCCACTTAAATGAAACCATCATATACCTATATCTATATCTATATATCTATAAAGCCTACAGAGTCCACACTTCACAGGTCATTCCTTGCGCATCACAAAAGCCTGCTTTTGTCTCATGATGACCAACAAATAGCAGATGCTCGGTGATGATGACAGATGTGATGAACTCGCTATGACAAAGAAATAATACAGCATCCGATGAAAAAATAATAATTGCATCAATGAAAAACTCATCAAGTTGACCAGAGCAATTGGCATATCCTCACATCAGTTCAGGAAACACGGAACTATCATAACATAGCATGCATGGAAATGCACCAGATAAGACTCTGAAAGAACCCTTCCCTACGTCTACATTGGCAAGGTCTATACACGGACAACAAGCAACAAGGCAGACATAGGCAATATGCCTTTAAGGGTGCAGGGTTGACCTTGTTATTTTTACAGCCTTTTTAATGTAATAGTAAGGATTAGTAGCTGTATGTTAGAGTGGCCCATAGGAGACTGTGAAAGCTCCTCTGTCTGTTTTGACTATAAGAGCCCTTAGTTGTTTTGGGGGAGTATCATTGAGCTTTTGGTGAGAGTTGTAATAGGAGAGGGATTTAAGGACGACCTGAACCTTTCCGTGGCTGTGGGAGTAGAAATACTTTCGACAGATTTTAGGAGAGGGAAGCTATTCTGTTTCACAGAGTCGCCTTCATTCTTGGCTGCAAGAGGTCAAACTCTTGACAGATTGTTGTATTTTCAGTGTGTTTCTGCTGTTTGTTAATCAAACCAGTCTTTTTAGACACTATTTTGTGGTTCCTAACAGACTCCTTAATTTCGGGCAAAAAAAAAAAAAAAAGACTCCTTAATCAGACATGACTCAATGAAATTTTACTTACCAGTACTTTATCAATCCATCCCAGCCACATGTAGCTACCTTACTTTGTTCCAATGGGTGCCACTCACATCCAATGCAAACACCTTCATGACACTTGAGAGTTCTGAATACTTTGCAACTCTTCCAATCCCAGAACCAACACTTACCCTCCCCGTCTCCAGAGATGACAAAGCGCCCATCTGGGGAAAAATTCACCTGACATGCATATCCAGCAACAATGTGTCCAGCAAACCTCTTCTTCTTGTTAAGTTGGAACTTCTCCCTAGTGCTATAGATAAGTATTTGATTATCCAAGCTTTGCGCAGCTAGCCAATTGGAGTTGGGATGAAGTGAAATGGATGGCATAGAGTGCATGTGTGGTTCGCTAATGTACTTAATAACCACAGGAATGCCAAATTCCCATACTCGGAGAGACTTGTCATCACTGGAAGTAACAAATCTCCTGTTGTTATCAACAAATGTGATGGTATTCACAGCCCCCAAATGTTGATCATACTCTTGTGTTATTTGCCCAGTATTCATATCCCACTGAACAATCTTCTTATCACTCATTCCAGCCAACAAAACATTTTGCTTATCCTCATCAGGATTAAGCTTGACCACATAAGGGATTTTCCCTGTCGAAAAGGTTGATATCACTTGACCTGTCTCCGTATCCCAATATTTGATATTTTTATCATAACCAGCACTCAAAAATTTAGTCCCATCGTTACTAAAACAAATGTCCCTTACTGCTTTGGAATGGCCCATATAAGTTCTCATACATTTACCGGAGTTGAACACGTCCCAAATCTTCACCTTTGTATCCATACTTGCCGACAGAATCAAATGCCCATACTTAGGAAAGAACCGTATAGCAGATACGCCCTTGGTGTGCCCACTCCAGGTATGTACAAGCCTCTTAGGAATATAACAATGATCATTACTGGCCTTTGCATCCTTAGGAGGTGCAATCCAAGACCTACCCTGGTAATCTCTCTCCTCCTTCCCGTGAAAAGTACTCTTATCTTTAACAACCTCTCCTTTCTCACCTCCAAACCCACTCTTTTCTTCTCCTTTCTTCTTGGCATACTCTTCTGCATATTTCTTCTGCTCCTCGGTTAATTCGGTTTGCAGGCCTTCCTTTTTACCCGCCCATGGGCTCTTCTTATTCTTCATTAACCACGTATCAGTGGCTGGATTATCAACCTCAATCACATCAACTTCGTCCTCCTCTGCATCCTCCTTGTCCACTGATTCTTTCTTCTTTTCAAGCCTCCTCTTCTTCTGTTCATGTTGCGGTATGTTGTAAACTGAAACCCCATCATTCTCCTGCAGTGCCTCTAAGTCCCCGACATAATTATACCCAGCAGAGGCTGACGGGTCAGCAGCATAACCAAACTTGTAAAAAGTATTGTACTGCTCATCAAAGACGAAGGGCTCAATAGATGCGTCTTCTACGAAACCCAGCTTGTGATTACGCATACCTTGGGCAATGCCATCCTTGGCGTACGGATGCGCCGGGCCTTGAAGAGGCGTCCATAGCTGGTCGTAGGTGGGGTTGAAAGGGACAACGTGCTGAGTGGGGTCGATTGGTTTAGAAAGGGTTTGATTGGCTTGAGCGACGGAGAGTGCAAGCATGGTGTCGTCCACCTTGGGGGCGGCAGATTTGGCTGGAAGAAGCCGAGGCGGGGAGGATTCAGGTGAGGAATTAGGGTTTTGTTGATCGTGGTTACCAGATTCGTCTGAACCATCGTCGTTTTGATCTGAATAGTTCTGAAGAAGATCCATTGAGGTGTTGATGATGGAGAATTGGAAGGAACAAATTCTCAAACGGAAGAGGCAAAAACTCCAAAGTCTCAACTCTCAAAAATGAAAAATCAGCTGACTTGCTGCGGAAAAAGCCGCAAAGCGCAGAGCGGGAAACATCCCGAATGCCAGTTCTATGCTTTTTTGTTGCCCCTGGTGCCAAAAATGAAAATGTGAAAGATGAGGGTTATATCCAACCAAATTAAAATTAAGGAAATTATTTGTAATCTGAACTTTGTTTATAGTATTATTTTTTTTTAGAGGATATTTTACACGTGCCAGAGATTGTGACAAAATAAAGAGTTGTGGCGTGATAATAAATTTTAAAATGATGATAATTTTACAATGGAGGGACTTCAAAGAATGACATTTTTAATTGACCAATTCATAAACTTTATCACCCAAAAAAAAAAAAATACCGCTGCCATACAAAGAAAGTAAGTAGATTTTACTTAATGAACAAAAAAAAAAAATTACACTGGAAATTTTGTGCATAGCCATTTTCATAATTTATATTTTTATAATTTTATTTTTTTACATTTTTCATTCATGTTAAATAATATTTAATTTTAACAAAATATGCCTGTAATATAATTTATGAAATATTCAGTATTTTTTTTAAAAAAAATATATATTAATATGTGTCGTAACTCATAACTCAAGTTCAGGATTGGTTGCCAGAATTTGGCCCATTAAGTACGTCACCCATCACCTGATGTATCACAGTCCTGGACAGTGTATTTTACGATTCTTCCAAGCCCAGTAGAGACCCAAGAAGCCCAGTGCCATTTTTTTTTCCATAACCTACGTTTCACAATCTCTGGGGGTGCCTTCATTATATAATGGTCTGGTCATATCACATTAATAATTCTGGTAAAATGGACCCACGTCAAATTAAATTTAACTGCTTCTTCTTAAAATATTTTTGTCATTTTTCTCGATACAAATATTTTACGCATGGAAAAAAACTTCAAAACGTTGTAAGAATCCAAGTTGGGTGTATTGTATTTTTAAGAAAATCAACACAACATTGTAAATTTATACAAGTTTGGTATATTTATAATCGAATATGTTTTTAATGGTATAAAAAATAGGAGTTAGAAGATAATATTTCATTTCGTTTAATTTTACAATAAAAAGTAGAAAACCTTAGATGAAGGTGTCTCACATGATACATTGTCTTATTCTCCTTCCAATCCTTAATATAAAACTTATTTAGAGAGTTCATGTTGATTATAAAATTTTAGACTTATTTTTTTTATGTTTTTCAATACTTTCTTACTATACCTCTATTAAAACTCCATTAACAATAACCATTTAATTAAGAGAAATAATGAGAAAATTAAGAAAAATTACTAGAGTGTTTTAACAAATTACACTTTATGTTAACTAACTTTCCTAATCTAATCAAATTAGGTAAATTTATTTTTTTATTAAGGCAGAGGGAGTATAATATTACATAAAGTATTGCCTAATATTAAAATTTTATGAAGTACTTCCCATTACGTGCAGCTGACTGAGATTGCAGAGGCGTGAAGGGTAGAAATGTAGTCACAAATCACAACGAATAATGAACCCCATGCGACGCTTAAATTATCATAATCTCATGAAAACGCGAACCACGAAACCCTTAAGAAAGTGGAGTTTTTTTTTTTTTTGACCGAAGGAATATTTTTATTATGATAAAATGGAGTTACAGAGAGACAAAATCAAAGCTAGAATAGCCAATGTCTATCCCTTGTAGATTGAAGATGAGGACGCCAACTTTCATTCCACCATAATCAGAAGAAAAACAATAGGAAGTTGTTGTCCAGAGTCGTGCTCTCGCGAGCTCACCTCTTTTGATGTTAATGCTACGACACCATAAGTAGCCTCAAAACCTTCTATTTTAGAAATGTAAAACGACTGGAATTTAAGAACAAAATCCAAGTTACTAGTAATCATGATAGGATTAAGCTAGTACTCATCACAAACAAAATTAACCCACAAAGAGAGGCAAAACCAAAGCCCAATAGATTCCCATAGTATAAACAATAACAAGACACAAATCATAAATCTATTCACTAATAGGGGCAAACCAAGGCTTTAAAATCACAACCAGCGAAGCCTCAATTCCCTGGTCCGATGTGTAAACAGCCCTCATGGTACCTGGGTGCATGGCTGTAGACCAGCTACTGGACACTAGAGATAAATCCATTGGAGGATTGCCCAGAGCCGCAAACCAGCAGCCTTGATGAGCTTTCATCTCCCCTGTACTCAGATTATCCCAAAGCTTTTGCTCTCCAAATTTCAAATTCCTAAAAACATTGCTGGAAACCCACTGAACAACTTCTATCCCTAGCTCTGAAAATGCCCTTCACCTTCGCTTGCATGGATGGAGTGATGTGAAGTCAATTTCCCTGAGGAAATCCGATCACCTTCGGAATCGCATCCATCAGCCTGCTTCAGTTTACCTGAAAACCAGCCCCAGTCGCTAATTTCGCCGACACCGAACTTGTTCGTTCCCTCACCCCACTAAAGCCCCACGCGAGGACCCTCAAATGCTCGTTGCTGTCATCGCATATTGGCTTTCCATGAACAAAACCGAAGGAAGACGCCGCTTCCACAAAACCCTAGAAGAGCCCTAAACTAACACATACATACACAAGAGGCGCGACAAATTAGTATTAGAGGAATACTGAAGGAACAAGAGCGCTACATAAAAAAATTTAAAATCTCTTTATGAGTATGTTTCGGAAATCTAAATTGAACCCTCTGGGATGCTCCTAACGTTTTTAATAGTTTATGTTAACATTTTTAACCAAAATTTTTAAAATAAAAAGTTTATTTTTTTAAAAAAAATGGTAGCTAAAATATTATTTTTATTTTAAAATGATAAAAGTATAGAAATCAAAAGCAGGGCTGTCCTGTCCAACATGATCCCGCAAGAGCCTTGCCTACAAAGGGGCACGTGATGTGAAGTAAATGAAATAATGAATGTGGACGGGCAACCCATTAAAACAAAAGTTAAATGTTGAGAGTCACATCTCTTAAACGGGTTAGCGTTCAATTCAACTGTCATTTCAGTCCGGCTGTGGGATCCAATCCAAACTCCGCAACGAGGGGAGATTTTCTTTTTACTTGTTCACTTCGCCCATAACTCTCTCTCGTCTCCAGTTTAATTATACTGCTGAGATATTATGTAATACTATTTCATTACGCGAAGACATAACCAGTCATGTGAAATGGAATGTAAGTTCTATTATCTATTTTAAATTTTATAGTAATATATATTGATAAATAATTATTATTAACAAAAACAGAGAGAGATCAAATTTAAACACGTAAATAATATTCAAATCCACACTCAAACAAAAGGATATGTTTGAACCTGCTTCCTCCCGTGGAAAAGATATGCCGTCACAGTTAAAAATTGTAAACGCTTTTTTAAAAAAAATCATAAGAATATGTGGCCTTTGGAGGAAGGATATGCCAGGAAGAACTTGACAGAGGTAAATATTGCAGGTGGATCGGAATCATCTCGGCGGTGGAGGCTATAATTTACTACTAGTATTTTGCCGGCCGTCACGTAAATTAGTGATAGCTCTATGTGGCTTTTGTTCCCGCAAGTTCATTTGTATATCTCTTTTGGACGTAGCCTCTCCATGAAAATCTCAATGCATGAAAAAAAAGGAGTAAAAATTAATCTCTAAACCTTTGTAGTTTTATCTAATTGTAATTAAATTATTGCAGTTCTGTGGCAAAGCTCTTATAGTTTTACCTATTTTTAACACAATTTAATCAAATTTTTGTAATTACTATAGTTTGACCCCCATTAATTGGCTCTAGATGACGTACCTGTAAGAATCATTAATTGCCAATTTAAAAATTCAGGAATGATGAGCTAACACAAGGTGCTCCTTATCTCCTTGACATAATTTCCACAAACATCTCTGAACATGCAGCAAGAAAAGGACACACTCGAAATTCTCCACGTCCCCATACAACCTCGGATGCACGAGCGCGCGCACACGTACCTACGCATGCAAGCCAATCAATTGCACGCTCTTATTCATAATTTATTCAATCCTCAACTCGCCTAACAACACGGCTCACTAATTAATTATTAAATCACGCAAACACACACACTTCTTTTTTTGCCCTCGACCAGATTGATAATGACGCCCAGCATTCTAATTTTGCTTGGGGCAGGCTGGCCATTTCCAAACCTTAGGAGAGAGTGTCTTCAGAACCGCATTCCTCTCGAAGAAGTTGGTTGGCCTCAGCTCAAACGAAGTGCTCAACGATGGCATTATTGGAAAATCCTCTTGTGCTGGTACGTGATGAATCCCCACCACATGCCACAGCACTATGTCCTTGTTCTCTATATTCCTGTCCCTGCAATATTAATTAATCAAATTATTAATTCATATTATTATTTAGGCATGTTCATGGGTGAATCTGAAAAAAAGAAAAAATTACTCTTTAGTCCAAACGGCCAAGGTATCATCTCCATGGCTCTGATCAACGTAGGATCCACCAGCCCACTTCTCGCTCCTGTTATAAGGAGTAACCCACACATTATAGTTTGTAAAAGCTCCTCGCTTTTGTGGGTAATCATCTTCAGTCAAAAGCGGATGAGCTGGCATCGCCGGAATGAGGCGGTAGCCGACTTCGTTGCCGACGGAGGTCTTCTTGTTAGGGTTGACAATGGCTAGCTCCGACGGGCTACTTCCTAGCCTGATCTTGGCTGCAGATTCATTCTTCAGTGTTTGTGCTTCGGCAATCCAGTAGCTCTTTCTTTTTGAGCTACCGTCTGTGACTTTCACAGACTTCAAATCTGTCTTCACCAACGAGTTTTCTTCGCCGTCAATGTCAAGGTCAAGGTGGTAGATGTAGAAGTGGTCGTGGTATACTCCGATACTGTTCTCCGACACCAACGTTCCATGTTGTTCTTCCTTTATTTCGTCCTTGTGCTTAATCTCAACCGCCTTAATTTCTAGCATTCCAGAGAGTGCTATCTATTGAATTGAACACAACAACCATTACTACCGACATATATATATTCAGGTCTTAAAAATTTAGGCTAGAAAACTAATTTTAAGAATCAAAGTTCTTATTTTGATAGATTTATTAAATCACTGTCTAATTTAACGCTATCATTTTAAACCCTTTTTTTATAACATGACTTATTTATATTATAATAGTGACCTTCTAAAATTGTTCTTTAACATAAATTTTGAAAGAAGTCACAAAATTTTAGGAAATTTGAAATTGCTGTGTGTGGGTCTGGAGAAAAATAGTGTTTTTTTTTTAGGAGAGAGAGATAATTAGGTAAATAATATTTGGCATGTGAATTTTATGGATATTTCGGCGTTTTCTATGAAACAGGGCATAAATCCACATTGGATGAGCAGGATAAGGTATTTTATTTGAGAGAGTCATGGTACGTACCCCCAACTTGAGGGACCCACTGGGCTTGAACTCCCAATCGAGAATGTTGTCATAGTTGCCCACGGTCACCACCGATCTCACCACCAAGCTCACATCTGATCTCACCTCTCGAAGCTATGAACAATTACGAGACAACCACAGCAAAAGTAAATCTCGACATTAATCATCACAAAAAACATATGACGACAACGAAACAGGAAAAACTCACAGTTTGATTGGGAATGCCAGTCTCAGTGTGCCGCCACGAGATGCCTCCATGCACTTCAAAGATACAGAAGGCGTTTTCGAGGAGTGAGGGGTTTCCTTGGCGGTCATGAAGATAAGCATCCATGAACTCAGCATAAGGCGGACAATCTCGGTAAGGCTCCAACGACACCATGGACTGTCCGAACCCGAATTCGCCGGCGTCGAAAAATGTCTTGTAGTACCATTCATCGGAGGGATCCTGGTACGGCACGAACAGCTCCGAGATATAGCCTCTGTAAAGCACCCTACGAGCCTTGTGCTTATCCAGATCGTAGATTGATGCCAGCGATATGACCACGCCTGCTCTCACATCGTACCCAACATGGAACTGCCAATTGGCCCAGCTGTAACCAATAACATCCCCCGCTTCATTAACTCAAATCAATCTTATCAAAAAAAAAAAAAAAAAAAACTCAAATCAAACAATAGCGCCAAAAATACTGCAACAAGTACGTATCGTACCAAAGCCTCCATTTTTTTTTTTGATAAAAAAAAACTTCTATCTAAAAAAAAAACCTCCATTTTTATGGGAACTCATTCCCTCTAAGAGCCCGATTGCTTTAAAGGGAGAGTAGGAGGGGAAAAACTCGTATAAAGGATATAAACTAAATTATTGTTAATGAGAAAAATATTTTTTATAATAAAAGTATATTTTCAAAATATTAAAAAAATTCATAAGTTTTTTAATAAAAATGAGATAAAAAAATTTCTCTTTGCTCCCCCTCCCCTCCAAACTAAACAAGTCCTAAAGGAAATTACTCAACTTCATTAAATTACAAACTTGGGAATAATTCTCAAATCAGCAAAAAGCATGAAAGAAAAGTCATGGGACAAAAAATTACACATTGTGGGAAAAATAATAATTCATAATCTAGTTCTTTTCCCCAAATATTGTACTTTTACTTGCCCCGCTTTTCACTAATTTTCTTAATTATTATTGCGCCACTATCCCATGTGTCTAGAGCTTGTTTGAAATAATATTTAAAGCCTCTAAAAACATCTCTTCAATCATCATTATCATATATACGGGGCAAGTATCTATACATATAATTTATATGAATAAATAAACATCATCTCAAACAAACACTTGCTTAAATCATGTGCCAGTCTATTTCTTTGAATCAAGTGGACACCTATATATTCCGGCCCTTTTTGGCTGTATTGTTAATTGTCTATGCAAAATCTACAAGCCGAGAGAAAACCATCGGGACTACCTCATATATTTTGGAAAATGCATACTCCATTTATTTTAGAACAAAACTGGCAGGAAAAAAAATTAGTTTGGAACAAAAGCATGAAAAATAAGTCGTTATTGACAAATTTTTGAAAACATTTTTATTTTTTATTTTTTTGAAAAGTTACATATGCCCATAATGCTTTTTTTTAAAAAAAAAAAAATCTATGGACATGAGATTTACAAAATTATATTGTTTGTGATTTATAAATAATACTTGAAGATATAAATTAAATACACTCACGATCTTCTGTTTCGAATACAAATCATTCTTCACTTTTAATCAATTTATAAATTAAATTAAATTTTTTAAAACAGAAAAATGTTCATTAGAAACACGTACGTGTTCTCAATTAATACTCTTAGTCATTATGCTGTACTCCACGCCTTTAATTCCTTTTGTCTCTTGTCATTTTAAAGTTGAGTTTCCAATATAAGGCAGGTATACAAAGAATAAAAATAAAGGAACTAATATATATATATAGAGAGAGAGAGAAGACCAGAGCAGTGGAATTTGTCGAAAATATACATATCTGTATACAAGTAGCTAGAGAAGGCTTCACCAAAGTTCATTCATCACCGACGCGACCATTATCTTTAAGATGGGATAACATCTAAACAACTTATTGCAGTTCAATGAGTTCATGAAGGTGATTAAGGCGCTAAGGTCCCTTCATTTATCGACCTTAGAATTCTAAACTTAGTAAGCTTTTAAACTCAACAAATCAACCTTGAAAAAGGGATCAGAGTATTTTTTTTAAAAAAAAAAAACTTTCCAATCGTGATTTATAATATGCAAGTCAAATATGACATGTGAGAGGCGATCGAAGCCTTAAAAAAAGCATTTCATTCGTGATTTATATATATGAGATAAATATGTTAAAAGAGTTTTGTTTCAATTTATGTAAATAAATGTTTTTAAGAGATGTGATCCGTAACAAACATAAAACCAAATTATATATAGCTAGTGAAATAGGTAATATCATATATGTGTATGTATATATGGGCTGGGGTGGTCAGGTACCCCTTAGATTGCTGCGCCTCACTTTTTAGACGCTCACCAAACCAATTCTACGAAACCACTTTCCCTATCAATAATAAAGAAAGACAGCAGTAAAGCCACATTACACACAAAATAAAACAAATCAAAGAAAAAAAAAAGTTAAAGAATATTCAAGAGGCTAGTTTGGGATGGGTAGGGAGAACTCCTCCTATTTGGACGGTCCAGATGTGATCTGGTCGGTCTAGATTTAATTTTTTTTATTTTTTATTTTCTTAAAAAAATTATTTTAATGGGTAGAGAATCTAAAATAAAGATAATCTCTCAACTAACATATTTTTTTAAAAAATAATTTTTTCATTTAAAAAATGACAGTTAAAAAAAAAAAATCTGGATCGTTCAAGTCCTATCTAGATGGTCCAAATGGGAGGAGCTCTCCCTACTCATCCTTAAGAGATAGGTAGGGAAAGTGGTTCCCGATTCTACTAGCAAAATGAGTCACATTTTGATGAGAGAAAAAAGGTACTGTTGAATGTTTTCAATCTTTGACGAAATTTCAAAGACATTTCAGAAAAAATGGTACAACTTTCTTTTCAGCTAAGAACACTGAATCTCCGAAAAATCATAAAAAATGAAAAACAATACCTTTTTTTTCCCTACAGAATATTAAGATATTACTCATTTTATAAAGAATCTGATGGTATAAAGAAGTAAGAAAAAAAGCATTTGAGAAGTACATAAAATTGGCGCGAAGTAGGGGCACACTCGAGAGGAGCAGTGGACACCCCACCAGTCCATATATGAAGATATATATATATATACCTGACGGTGTGGCCTTGGATCTTGAATCCTGGCCCTTCTGGTTGCATTATGGCCACGCCGTGAAGCTTGGGACCGAAAGGTGGTGGTTGATGTTCCGCTCGATACTCAGTATTCTCGGCCTTAGGCACAGTTTCTACAGATCTATCCTGGTAATTAATAATCTGCATCTTGTCAATATCCACCACAATGGCTATCCCATTGATTGGCCTCACATATATGTTTGCCGTCTCACCCATTATAAAACACTCAACTCTCAAAGCCCGACTACTTTTCGTCTCACCGTACCATCCAACGGTAAAAGTCGAACACACAACGTCCGACAAGTTGAGCCCTCTCTTTTTAACGGACTCAATGAAGGGTCCGTACTTTAAGGGAAGTAAAATGGCCTCGTTTTGTTCGTCGGCGGTCAGGGTGGGGAAGCCGTTACCGGTGTGAACATTATCGGAGAGGATTTGTTGGGTGTTGAGGTTGATAAAGATCTCGCGGATTTGAGAGTTGACAATGGCGATGACAAAGGCGATACGAGGGATGTGTACGAGGTTTTCTGTGGCCGGTGAAGAGGCCCATTTAAGGAGGGTGGTCTTGTCGGGGTCATCGAGGCCGACATAGTGGAAGGCGGTGTTGGTGGGGTATTTTTTGAGCACGATGGTTCTGATCAGTGTAATCTCGTCTTTGGTGAGAGGGTCGAGTGGGTGGCCGATGGTCCTAATCGGAGAAACAGGGGTGACTGAAGCGGAGGATACTGATCTTAGGTGGAGAGAGAGTAGGGCAAGGAAAGAGGTGAGAGAGAGAAGAAAAACTCTCATGGAGAAAGCCATGGCCTTCTTGCTCCTCTTCTCTGAGTGTGGAGATTGGGCAGCGACCAAGCTGTCGGAATGGTATTTATAGTGCTGGTTGGGCTCAAATTAAAAATCACAGTAAAACTAATCATGGGATGTAAATTGTAAAGTAATGAAATGGAGTGATGATTCGATAACATCTGTTGGATATGTCATGAAATAATCATCGCATCAAATTTTTATTTTATCTAGCTACAAAATTGATGTGTTGTACTCATCACCAATCCTGATTATTTACTTGATTTGATTTGAGTTAATCATACAAGAAGTGACTTATTTTTAAATTGATTTTTATTGAAGAAAGATAGGATAAAAATTATATTATAAATATAATTTAAATTTAAATTGATAATGACTGAGATGACTTTTTTATCAAATTAGAACATATTTAAATTATTATTTAAAAGGTCAGTTGATATATAAAATGAATAAGGTGGGTTAAATTATTGTTAAAAAAATTAATAAACAATAAAAAATTCTCACGGACTTTTTAATAATAATTTAACCCTCATTAATCCATATCAACGACGGTTTAATCCTTTCTCAAAGCTCGCGAGCACGGGCGGCTTGGCGCTCAATAATGAATCTTTATGCAATTTAAAAATTTATCAAGATTAATAAACTATCAATATATTCCTCTGATCCTATTAATAATTGGAAACGAATTTTTTTAATCCTTTTTATAAGATGCTTTATTCACTATTTATTACATATTTTTCGAGAAAAAAGGGGACTATTTATTACATGTTTTCCTTTTACCGTTATTCAGCGTTGATAAAAGGAGATGAAAAATGTTTTAAAAGATATACCTTTTAAGATTTTAAATACAGAATAGAGTTGATTTTATTATAAAAATTAAGAAAATTAAATAAGAAGCTTAATCATATTATATATTACATATCCTTAGATCATATATCTCTCAGTTTATAAGTTAGGCGAAAAATCCTCTTATATTACCAATTAAAAGCTGGCACAGTTAGTAGATAATTGAATCCCTTAAATATGATATCATGAGTTCGAACCAAGCCGTTTGCATAAAAAAAAATTGTTGGAAGAAGCAAAACCCACTTTAGAAGTCTTTGTGTTTGGGGAGGATCGGTCTCTAGCTCTTAATTAGGGGATACTATCTAGATTCTACAAAAGGAAAAAAATAAAAATAAAATAAAAACACCTTTTATGTCAGATGGGGAAAAAAAAGAAAAGATAAGATAAGTGTTGCTTGCCACAATGAAAGTTAAGTACTACTTATTGTACTTTATATAAGATTTAGTTTATAGTATATGATTTACATTTTAAACTAAATAATAACTGAAAATAGTAGTAGGTTAATACTGGCAAAATACATGTTAGAGCTGTTGTTAATTGTGTGCGCTTGCTTGTACTCGTTGCGTGTGGTCTGATCATCTCCATGGTGTGCTCATTAGTCATTGGCCAGCTTCTCTCTTGCTGGAATTCATCGTCATCTCATCCCTTTCCTTAACCACAACTATTATCTATCTCACCTGCCTCCCTTGTCATTCAACTTTTCCTTCCCTCTTGGCTTACCACTCCCTAGTCCATACTAAATTACTAACCTGTACATTAGGATATATCTTGAAGTATATTTTTTTTTTTGTAATGCTTAAATGCATGTTTGAATCAGAAGTAAAAACTAATTTTTTAATGTGGTTTATAATATATAAGATAAGTTTGTGTTATAGGGTTTGTCTTAATCTGTCTGAACCTGTTTTTTCACTGTCTACCCAACAGGCCCATAACGAAACTAATTTTTGGTAAATTTAGCATCATTATATTTACGCCAATGATAGTTGGCACAGATGGTAAGGGATCCAAGACTAGGTCTTTGGGTCGTGGGTTTGATCCCCTCTGTTGTCACTGGGACTCCTTTAGTAGGCGATCTTGTAAGTCCCTAGTAAGTGCTCATAGAGCCCGGGGCCGTGCCCTGGCCTTGGTAGAGGACTGGTGTCGAACCCTTTTAAAACTTTTATGTATAAAAAAAAAAAAGCATCATTATATTTACTAGCACATAGTATTCTAAAATCATTTTTAGCTCAATTTTATATTTAAAGTATTTTTTTCAGTAATATTAAGTAACTGAAACAAACTTTTGATAGGAAAGTTACCAAAAAAAAAAAAATAGGGAGAATGAGATATTGGTACCAACCAATGGAAATAATTCACTGTCAAGTTCTATTAGTTATTAATGATAACTGGTTTACTTGTTAATTTCCCATGGTCACTTGTCAATGCAGACTTTTATCATTTTTTTTTTTAGTTTGGACATAAAAGTCATTCTCCCAAAAATATTTGAAAATAGTGAATGAAGTAAAAATGATTTTAAAATATCAAGTATCATTAGAAAAATATTATAAGAAGGTGGAGATGCGATCCATCCTTCTAAATTTAACCTCTAATCATCTAATGTGTGTCTTCCTTGATTTTATTCCTGGATAACATAAGGGGACCATCCTTGCTTTGTTCGGACACATTAATTTAGAAACTTGTGCCATCTCTGTTCATGCAAATCCCTCTCCTTGCGGTATGACCCAGCGGCTATTTATGGGTTCACATTTCATGCTCTTAGTAAAGATAAACATGTGGGATTTTTGTCCTCTAATTTTATGATAGGAATCATTTTTTATTTTTATATTTTTTTATTTAGATTAAGTTACATTCTAAAATATTGTTTGCACCTAGTATCTCAAGATTGATTAATTTTTAGTCTTGCATTTGGAAATGTTTTTCCTATAACACTAATATCCTAAAATATTTTTCCAGTAACATCTAATATCTAAAATATTTTTTCAACAATCAATTTCTTATATTAATTAACTTTTAATATATGAAGTATTTTTTAGAAAAGCTGTTTTATTTTGGGATGAGCATCCCAAAAGTGGATTCGCTGTTTATTCTTCATCACCTCTGTAGATATATTGGCATTAAACATTTAATTATGGCTTCAAATTATACCTTAAATGTCACATGTGGTGCCAACAAAAAAAAAAAAGTTGTCACTTGTGGTGTCCTAGTGCCCGTGAGCAACTTGCTAGATGGTGATTTCATTGGCCTCTGCTCAGCTTTTGGACTTGTTTGGTATATATGCACTATTTGATTTAGACTTATGGCAAAATATACGTTTAGTTGAACTTCTTCCAATTGAACGCTTGGATCAAAAGTTACTTATTTGAAAAGTTACTTTAATGAGCTTTTAAGTTCCTTTTCAGCTTTTAGGCTATTTTTCATGATCCTAAAATAATTTTTAAGATTATGAAGTATTTTTCTGATACTGTATATTCATTATCCTAAAGTATATTTTGAGTACTAATCATTACTCTAAAAAATAATTTAGATTGACTATAAGTCATTTTTTCAGCATGACTTTTACCCAATCAAAACATAAATCACATTTTACAGTCTAAATTTTATTCAATATGGCTTTTTCATTAGCCGGATTGATTATAATCTTTTTTTCTATCGATATTCCAACCACGCACAAATTTATATTATACTCTTTATTTCCATAAAATACGTTTTTATTAACCTCGGGAATGATATTTTTTATCCCGAGGCACATCTAGTTATTTTATTGATCCACCAAAATAAAAATAAAAAAAATAGTTGAAAGAAAAGGAAAATGACAATAATATTTCAATTAAAAATAATATCATAGAAATCTTGTAGTTTATCAATAATAAGTAAAGGAACAATCATTTATAAGTAGAGAATCTATCATTAACAAATTTTATGACTTTTCTTATATTATTTGTATTGGTTATGATCTTAATGATATTTTCCATAAAAGAAATTATTTTTTGAAAAGTTGTCTCCTTTTGAATTTGAAAAACAACCTTACCTGAATGCAATACATTTTGACTCCAACTTACTCGTTTTCTCAATCTCCCTACCGTAATTACTCTACAATTTCTACGCCAATAGAATTATTAGAAAAAAAAATACATTATTTTACAGATGTAGTAAAATTACTTCTAAAATTAAAGGGAGGATTAAAAAAACTCATGGAAAGTAGCTGATGATAAATAGGAATTAGCGGGAGTATTCTTCTTCATTTATATCATTATTATTCGTTAGCAATAAATATATTTCAAGCCAAGGTAAATCACAACTACTTGATATATTATTACCTTGTATATAGGGTAGAACACTTAGAGTTGATAAATACTATAAATTTCTGAGTGAGCATCCACTTTAGTTCTTCGTTCATTTGTAGTAAATTTTAATTTAGCTCTTCATACTTCATAACTAGGTTAAGCCATTTTTCATTTGGTTTGACAAATTCCCCTAATGTAAAAATAGCTGATAGTATTTGTTTTCTGGCCCATTATTAGCTGATACTATTTGTTATTAAATGGTCATTTTTATAGATATGAAATAAAAATTTAAACAACCTTCATATATCCACATATTTTAAAACATTGCTTGTGATTATCACAAATTAATATTGTAATAAAAAATAAAGAAATGCTCAGGCAAGAAAAATCCATGTAATTAAAAAAATAGACAATACTCTTATAATTCTTAATATAAGACATATTTACCTAATTTGGTTAGATTAATAAAGTTGGTTGAGAAATTTAATATCATATGTATTTTTCTAAAACATCATAGTCACATTTCTTAATTCTTTTATTCCCTCTCATCTTTGATTAATGTCGAAGGAGATAAATAAAAAAATAAATTAAGAAAATATTAACAAATATAAAAATTCTATCTTCTATTTAGGATCAAAATCAACTCTCAGAATATGTTTTATATTAAGTACACAAGGGAATATACCAAATTAAAGCTTAGGTCCACTTGGCCAAAAAACGAGCAGCATGTTATAGAATGATTGGCGGGGGATGTTAACTTTTTTGTAACTTTCATTTGCTAGGGAGACAGTATTTAAGATAAGGTTTGTAGTACCACATTCAGTCTTAATTATAAAACATAGTTGACTTTTTTGGAGAGATTAAGGAAGTTAATTAAATTATTTTAGAGTATTTTTATTTTTATTTTTTCTTCAAACTAATTAATTTGACTAATAAACTAATATATAATCTAAGAATACATAACATATATATGATTAAATAACTTATTTAATTTTCCTAATCCCTAAAAAAAAGTCAACTATATCTTATAATTAAGACCGAAAGTAGTATAATATTTAGGAGAGGAGGTCGTATTAAACTAACAAAAACCCCGACCACTCCTTTCCTTCCACTGTGAGAGTGATTGGCGTTTTCCCCAAAAGTTGTTTTAGAATTTTGGTTATTAATCATCTTATTTCCATTCCAAGTCGAACAATTCCTTCGTTGCTCCATTATTTCCTTGAATGAGTCACAATTTGTCTGCATTTGAAACACGTTTTTCCAACAAGAATGAACCCACGCGTGCTAGAAGGATCATCCTCTTTTCTAATGGAAAGATGGGAGACGATCAAGGTTTGAAAATAGTTGTCACTTGTTAAAGAATTCTCATGGAGCATTTACGTATTTTCTCTGTCACTGTTATAAGCTCGATTTACATTGTTTATAACTTTTCATCAAGGATTGTAATAACTTAACAGCCAAGCAAAAAATCTTGAACAAAATCTCTATTCAAAACCGAACGGGACATAATCAGAAGATATTTTATCCAAAACAGTGACAAGATAATATCTAGAATATTTAATATTAATCAAAATAATAATCCAACGATAACTATAATATCCTCATATGATCAAGTAATAATTAAGAAATATATATCTAGATATGATATGGATTAAATAGTAATATATGTAATCATGTTTAATAAAATATCCAACAAAACAAGGACATTAATCAATTAATCGATGAGGCGAGTTTGGTTTATTGGGGGCCGTCCAATCCATATCCTTCTTTTTGTTACTACGACCCTATCTCTACTCAATCCTTAAATTTTCTTAGGATAATCATTAAGCAGTTTCAAAAAGCCAAAGCAATTATGAAAAACTCTTAAAGCTACTGAGCTATATGCAGTGATAAAATTCGGTACAAAAAATGACAACGGGTTGATGTCAATATCTCAATAGACATTTCAATTATTTTCTTCTGCTTTGATTTTTTTTAGACAACCGGTCAAGTTATATTTTTAAAACAATTAAAATACAAGCTTTCTTGTTATAAAAAATACAAGTTTACTAATAGGGTCGCAGGAGAGTGAATGATGTTGACGATGGTATGGTTAAATATCAATGGTAATTGAAAATCATTATTTATAACTGATAACTGATAATTTAACAACAAATTATAAATTCAACAAAATAAAAAATTGAACATCTTTCAATAATTTCTAGGTTATCACTGCCAAACTTAATCAACTACTTAGACAAAAAAAACTTAATAAGCTGATTTGATTAGTAGTAAATCAATGAAACATCAGCTAGTTCAGCCCATAATAAAGAGGCAAATCATAGACTAAAAGAGAAAACCATTCAATAATCGAATAAATCAATTAAGAAACTGTAAACATAATAAACCTGCAATTGACATTTATCTAACTAGGGAAGAAAATAGGCTTCATTAATCTACATGACGGACCAAAAACAGGAAAATCAACTATTGAATAGAAAAATACAAACGGCAGGCACACTTGACATTTAGCTAGGTTCTTGAAGTATTTAGCAAGTGATTTGATCCCTAATGGTGTATGTAAAAGAGATAATTGTGGTCAACACTAAAGCTCCCTTGTGGAAGTCTACGGTGCCAGAGGATTATTTATTGTTACCGACAATAGCTATATTAGGAAAAAAAAAAAAAAAAAAAAGCAAAGACTCTCGCACCTCCTCACTGGCGGCACCCCTCGAGAAAGTAACTTGTTGAAAAAACAATTTGGAACTTAATTATTTACCAGATCACTCTTTTATGCATTCTAATCTATAACTTATACTCCATTCGCTCCTACATATAACATAAAATTGATTTCTTCTTAAAGAGGTCAAGTAATTTACTTAACTATATAATATGTTTTGTATTCTAAAATTATATATCATTTTATAAGTTAGGTAAAATATAATTCCCAAAAAACATAAGTAAATATTTTAAAGTAATTTAATTAGTTTTATTAGTATTTTCTCAAAAGTCAACTTTATTTTATATTTAAGATTGGAAAAAATAATTCACTAGCTAATTCATGTGAGCCAAGAATGAAAAGGTCGTGATATTAAAATTATCCATTTATAAAAAAACAAAAAAAAACCCTTGGTTTTAAATGCAATGGTGATTTCTAATTAACCTAATTTTCCAATTTCTGTTAGCATTGATTTATTGAAATAATGTGAATGTGAAACTAAATTTTATAAAATAATTTTTATAATTTATGAGAGAAGTTTTTATCTTAACTTAAAAAAAAAAAAAGATTTTTAAATCTATGATTTTATTATTTCTCAACATACACACGGGTGACCGGTACTACTAGTAGTGTGGTGGTATTGGGAGTAGTCTCCTCACCTCCTTATACTGGGTTCGATCCTCCCATCCTCTATAACCTATCCGGGAAAAAAAACATACACACCGGTGGTCCCTTCAATCTAAGCTGGGTCTAAGTTTTCGCGACTCCAAAAATACAAAAGTTTTCTAGTCCCAAAGGCGCTCCTTGAAAAATTTCAGTTCATACAGAGCACTCGTCATTATCGGCAGCTGCCCATTTCTTTTCAAGTTCAGAATCATTACAATACGCTCACACGAGACTTTTTCAATATTTTTTGGTAAAAAAAAATAGGTGAATTAGGATTCATTAGTGTTAAAGACATGCTTCCTGACTCAAAATACACTCTTAATGTTACATTTTTTTAGAGTGTATTTTTGTGGAATATTGAAAAAAAAATTATTACTTATATAATAAAAATGAGAGAAAAAAATGTATTTCTCCTCCCTCTCTCTTACTTACTTCCCCAAACCAAACAAACTGTTGAAAAAAGCTAGGAAAAGTGTGGTGGAGAGAGGAGAAAAGTTCTGTATGTCCGATACTCTTCCAGTCCGCTGCTCTCTATTTTATTTTTTTGGCCTTCTCCCAACCTCCCTTCCCCAATGCCAGTAAGCCACGTTGCAACTGGATCCCTCCTTTCACTTAATCAATTCATTCATTCTAGAGGGACCTGAAAGCCACTGCACAAAACACAACTTTTTTTTTTCCTCTAATGATTTTAAGAAAATTGATTTTAGGGAAAATTAGAAAAAAGTTCTTGATTTATTAATAAGAAGGAATTGAAAAATTTTTAGATGAACATAGAACTGATACACTGCAAATTTTTTCAATATAAAATACTTATACTTTGAATTTAGTCCTCGACGCAAAAAAATAAAAAAAAAATAAAAAATAAAAAATCAAGAACTTTTTTCTAATTTTCCCTAAATTCAATTTTCTTAAAATCATTAGAGGAAAAAAAAAGTTGTGTTTTGTGCAGTGCCTTTCAGGTCCCTCTAGAATAAATGAATTGATAAAGTGAAAGGAGGGATCCAGTTGCAACGTGGCTTACTAGCATTGGGGAAGGGAGGTTGGGAGAAGGCCAAAAAAATAAAACAAAGAGCAGTGGACCGCAGCAGCGGACTGGAAGAGTATCGGACATAAGCCATGCCCAGACTTTTTCAATATTTTTTGGTAAAAAAAAATAGGTGAATTAGGATTCATTAGTGTTAAAGATATGCTTCCTGACTCAAAATACACTCTTAATGTTACATTTTTTTAGAGTGTATTTTTGTGGAATATTGGAAAAAAAAATTATTACTTATATAATAAAAATGAGAGAAAAAAATGTATTTCTCCTCCCTCTCTCTTACTTTCTTCCCCAAACCAAACAAACTGTTGAAAAAAGCTAGGAAAAGTGTGGTGGAGAGAGGAGAAAAGTTCTGCCTCCAACGTGTCTCACGGGGGAGCCCTCCAATAAGATAATATTTGTATGTTATATAAAAATAAGTATCTATTTTTTTTTTTTTATTTTGAGTCAATTTTTATAGGATTAGATTTTCTATTGAGATGGTCACAGATATTTTTTATCAAGCAATTGAAATTTTAGGAATTAAGTTCGACGGGAACAACTTCAAAAAATATAACGAAGTTAAAATCATAATTACTAACGATATACTTTTCTCGTTAAATTGTTTACAAGTTAAAGATACAAATAACTTGTTTAGCAACAATTTGTTGAATGATATTGTCGGCGGCCTTACTTGACATAAGTTCATATCTTAGATAATGCAATTATTATAAAAAGTGAAAACAAATTGCACTCTGAAGCTAAAAAATTAAAAGATTATATTCTTTATCATATCAAAAAAAGACAATGATGTTAGTGCCTCTTTGAATTTAGTTTTTAGAGAATAACTTTTGGAATTTATAAGGTAAGTTGTGAAAGTATTTTTATCCCGACTTACAAAAAATAGATTTTGAAACCTAAGTTTGGGGGTTTCCCAAACAAGCTCTAAAGCACTCTCTTTTTTTATTGGGTTAAGTAGCAAATTCACCACAGAAGTGCACACCCAAAAATAATGTTGTAAAAAAAGGATTTTGGTCTTAATGTCGCTCTTGAAGTTTAAAAAAATAGCCATGTTTTCTTTTTCTGTTAAAAAGTTAGTAATCAACGTCAAATTCTTAACTATCGAAGTAAAAAAGTAACATTGTTACTGTTTTTAGACTTACGGGATAACATTGAACCTAAAAAAATTTCAAGACAACATTATTTTTCGTCGTATATTTCTGAGACGGATTTATTCAAGACAAAGTGACTTTAAGCAATTGCCCATCTAGATTAGTTTTTAAAAATAACTTTTAGAATTTACGAAGTAGATATGTGAAAAGAGTTTTATCTTGACTTATACAAAACTAGGTTTTAAGAGTTTCTAAACATGCACCACCACCAGATGTAAGTTTTACATATTATATATAGTCATGGCGGATCCAGAAAATTTATAAAGGGTGGGCACCAATGGTAGGGGAATTTAGGGGTTCGGGGGCAGTGCTCCTGATTTTTTTTTTTTAAAAAGGAAATTGTTAAGTGCATTAAAAAATAAAATAATATAAATAAGAAAATAAAATAATATCAAAAAAATATTCATGAAATCAAGTGAATAGTGATGATGTGATAAGAGAGATAGTTATTTTACAAACTTGCCATTTAGAAAAACAAGACTAAGTATGGTTAGAAATGCAGCTATATAAATTACAATGAAGGATGAGCATTCAATAAGTTCAAGTACATATATTTTCATAACAAAAGTATATTACAATAAAAAAAAATTATAATGTCATCCTTCCAATCCTTATTTTTTAAAATTCCATCATAATTGTCTTATTATCAATGTTATCAAATACATCTTTTTCAATGTAAGACACTAAACAATCATTCATCCCCATCCGATTATGAAATGTAGTATTGATGTGTCAAGGGTGGGCTCATAATTTAAGAGTGAGGAATCATTTAAACATGTATTATTATTATTATTATTATTATTATTATTATTATTATTATTATTATATATATATATATAAATCCCCAATTAATTCAAGGTGGGCACTTGCCCCTTAATCTTCAACGTGGATCCGCCTATGTATATAGTTAAGACACTAAGACAAAAAACTAAAATGCATGAGAAAACGAGGCAAAGTAATAATCTTGACGCCAATAAAAGAGAAATCATAAAGCAATACCAACATCTCCTGTCAAATTATTGTTAACAAGTCAAAAAAATTGAGTGTAGGAATGTAAATGAAGCATTTCTTAACACAATAAATTTAAAAGAGGAGGCTTGGAGTTAGTTTCAATAAAAATTGAGTACTGTTTTCTAATAAGAATTTAAACAGGTATTTTTCACGTTCTAAACTAGAAACTATACGTGTTCATATTACATTCATTCAAAGTGCATCTTGGATTCCTTGATTGTCAGTCCCGCACCCACCAAAACTCCATTATTGTGTTCACGGCTAGCTTATGGCTTCTGATGATTCTTCATTCCTCAGTGCTCCTGCCTCTGTTAGGACCATCTGCCTTTTCTCCTCTCCACTGCTTTTCTTCCTCTGTATTTTTTCTCCCCACCACTTGTTCCTTACCTTTCTCAAATTTTTTTTTTTTTGGTTCCCTTAAAACAAAAATAAGTTGGTCCATTCACTCTTAAAGTGTGTTTGATTTGAAAGAAATTATTTAAAGGTAGAAACTAATAATTAAATTTTTTTAGGTCCTCCCTTCCTTCAAATCAAACACATTGTTATTACTCATCTTGATATCTTAAAAAAAAGTGGTAAACACCAAGTTATATGAAGCACGTCAATCTTGTGAGATACTCCCTCTGATTTTTGCTATAAGACACAAATTATTATTTCTCGCAGACTAACGAATGAAAATTAAGTCATTAAATTATTTCAAAATTAATAAATGTTTCTAACTTTAACCCTATTTTAAAGATGTAAATTTAAAGAGTTTATTAAAAATGAGGGTATACTAAGAAAATTGTAATAAATGAGTCAGTTAAATATAATTGGTGTCTTATACTCCATAAAGAAAAAAAATTGCTGATAGTTGATACCTTGTAATAAAGATGAAGAGAGTAGTAATAAGTTTTTAATTCCTATGATTAATTTAAAATTGAGTTAACATCCTACGACTACAGATTAGGGGGCATCTCTCACTAGCAAACAGGGAACCTATAGTTGTCAGTTGTAAATTCCTGGGATTAATTTGAAATTGAGTTCCCCTCGTCCCTATGACTACAGATTAATTAGGGGACATCTTTAACTTGCAAACAGGAACCTATAGTTGTCATTTTCACTAGTTGTAAATTCCTAGGATTAATTTAAAATTGAGTTAACATCCCACGACAACAGATTAGGGGGCATCTTTAACTAACCTATAGTTGTCATTTTACCTGGTACTCATTCTCACACCGATAAAATTCATCTTTTCGCATGCAGGCTTTTGAATTCCACATTACATGTTAATTTTTTATGTGTCTATTATGTGTCCATTATCAATGAGAGTTGGCATAAATGGTAAGGGATTCAGGATTAGTCCTTCAGGACGTGGGTTCGATCCACTCTGTTGTCACTAGGACTACTTTGGTAGGGCTAAATTAATTAAATATTCTCAAGAAGCTAATCGATCTCTTATAATTGAAGAAAAGCTCCAAAAATGGGTTTCAATTCACTGCCACGCATGCGGACCTAAAAACGGTACGTCGTGGGTCAGAATTCACGTGGCTCAATTGTCCAAGTACCTTCGTTAATGGAGATTTCGAAATTCAACCATAGGACAAAATTAAAGCTGAATCATAAAGCCTCTTTTCATAGTTTATTATCATTATTAAAATAGCAGGGGTAAAAATTAAACGGTTAAGTAGTAAATCTATCTCATAAGTACATACTTAAAAGTAATAGTAATGTTGCTTTGAAAGTTTTTTTAGATTTAATTTCGACCTAAAAGTTTAAAAGTAGAACAATATTGTCATTTTCCATTAAAAATCCAATGTTAACCGTTAACTTTTTAACAGAAAAGGGTAACATTGCTCTCATTTTTAGATTTTTAGGATGAAATTGAGTCTGAAAGAACTTTCAGTGTAACAGTGCTCCTCGATGTATACTTCCGGAGTGGATTTACTACTTCACCCAAAATTAAAAACTATGAGATCATTTTACGTCACATGTAACAGTACACTATAATTTATCAATTTAAACCAAACAAGTTACCTGGAAAACATATATATTATTCAAAGGACCAAAGGCAGCAGACACACACACACACACACGACACGAGTGTGTTATCAATTCAAACCTTGTGCCCATCGAAAACAACATTATTTTCACTGGAAACTGAATGATTTAACGGGGAGTAGAGAATAAAATCAAGTCGTGAAATTTCGTCAGAAATTTATTTTTTAGTTGATGACAAATTCACTAGAAACAAGCAGGGGGGAAAAACCAAGAAGAGGAGGAGGAAAGATCAAGTGTTAACTCAGTTTCTTACCTTCCTCCTCTGATTCCAAGAGAGAAATTTTGCCAGCACAAGAACATGAACCCAGAAAAAAAAAAAAAAAAAAAATCTTGATGGATGCGAAATATTAGAATCTATCTGATAGCCTGATACAGTTGGCTAAACATTTATACGGCTTGTTTTTATTAATTTGTACTACGTACCAGTACTAGCATTGTATGTTTAACTTCCTAAAATTTTGTACTGCACTATTTGTCACAATCGGTACTTTCAATTATTAAAGGGTTAAAGTGAAAAAATACACATGTGTTTTTTCTCCAAAAATGCTTAGCACCATATGTTTTTTTTTGTGCAAAAATACACACGCCGTTAGGTTTTAGGAGCAAAAATGCCACTTCCGTTAGTTGACCGTTAACTGACCGTTAGTTGACCGTTAACCATGATGAAATTACCTTTTTGCCTTTAGTTTAAAATAATTAAAAAAGAAAAGGGTTAAGAGCAAAAGAGTAATTTCACCATGGTTAACGGTCAACTAACGGAAGTGATATTTTTGCTCCTAAAACCTAACGGCGTGTGTATTTTTACACAAAAAAAAACATATAGTGCTGGGCGCCCCTGAAGGAAAAACATATGTGTATTTTTGCACCTTAACCCATTATTAAAAATGCACTACACGTTGAAAAAAGATATTGATTGATATAAGTTGAGACAAAATTCATTTATATATTTATGTCATATGTTATAAATTATGTTAGATAAATAATTTTTACCGTTAATCTAAATTCTAAATAGACTCTAAACTTTGAGCAGAAAAACGTCTCAATCGTTGCGGGATATTAATTAATTCATTTTTTAGTCACAAAAGGCGAACACAACTAAGGTAAATTATACAGTAGTGAAGAAATTACTCACGCTGGCCAAAAAAAGAAAAACAAGAAGAAGAAGAAGAAGAAAAGAGATATAGGGAGTTTGGAGGGGAGGAAAAGGAAGGGAAATGGAAGATATTTCCTCCTCTTGTTTAGGAGTTAAAAAAATAGTAAGGGAGGAAGATGAAGGATTAATGAGTTATTTTTACTATTTTATCCTTTTATTAAAAAATTAATATAATTATTATACTTTAAAAATAAATTTAAATTTAAATTTTCTAAAAAAAATTATTTACGTAATTTTTATATTCAAAAAATATTTTCTCTCTCTAAAAATATTTTCCTGTAAAAAAGTATTTTCTCTTTCTAAAATATTTCCCCTACAAAAGTATTTTTTCTCTCTAAAAATATTTTCCCCTATAAAAGTATTTTCTCCGTCTAAAAAGTATTTTCTCTCTCTACAAATATTTTCCCTTACAAAAGTATTTTCTCTCTCTAAAAAGTATTTTACCCTCTAAACAATATTAACTCTCCCTAAAAATATTTTCCCTTATAAAAATATTTTCTCTCTCTAAAAATATGTTCCGTCTAAAAAGCATTTTCTCTCTCTAGAAAATATTTTCTCCTAAAAAAGAATATTCTCTCTCTAAAAGTATTTTCTCTCTCTAAAAATATTTTCTCTCTCTAAAAATATGTTCCCATCTAAAAAGCATGTTCTCTCTCTAGAAAATATTTTCTCCTAAAAAGTATTTATCTCTCTAAAAAGTATTTTCTCTCTCTAAAATGTATTCCCATCTAAAAAGCATTTTCTCTCTCTAAAAATTTGTTCCCCTCTAAAAATATGTTCTCATCTAAGAAGCACGATCTCTCTCTAAAAAGTATTTTCTCTCTCTAGAAAATATTGTTTTCCCAAAAAAGTATTTCTCTCTCTAAAAAGTATTTTCTTTCTTTAGAAATGTGTTCCCATCTAAAAAGCATTTTCTCTCTCTAGAAAATATTTTCCCCTAAAAAAGTATTTCTCTTTCTAAAAAGTATTTTCTCTCTCTAAAAAATATTTTTCGTGTGCATTCCAAGAATAGAAAAGATATCATAAATAATGAGAGTGCTTTATTTGAACGAGGGTAAAAAAATAATTAACCCATGTTTTCTCTTAAAACCCCTCATATTAGGGGAACTTCATTTTTGTGAAGAATGAGGGTTTTGGAGGATTTGTAAAAATCTTTGATTCCCTCCCCTCTTATTTTTAAAACTCCCAAACAAGGGAAGGGACTACCAAAACCTTTCTTTTCCCTCCAAAATGGAACTCCCAAACAAAGCCTTAGGGTTTTGTTTTGCATGTGAGTTATGGGTATAATTTTTTTAATTATTATTATCTTTTTCCTCGCATGTGATCGGAGTTCAATAATTGAACTAGGGGATTTTTATTCAATCTCTGATTGGATATAAGAAAAAAAAATGATTTTTTTTTTAAACGTACATTTCGGTTTTTGTTTTGCATGTGAGTTATAGGTATACTTTTTAAAATTATTAATATCTTTTTCCTCGCAGTGTGATCGGATATTTCAATAATTGAACTCAGGAAATTTTTATTCAATCTCGGATTATATTGGAGGGCCATAATTATATTACATGATTATAATTCTTATGGCTTATGCATTATTCTTTGAGAAATGTTACCCTCTCTCTATCCCTAAACATCATCACTGTCCCACACAGTAGTTGCTATTACCATTTTCCCCCGAAAAATGAAATGATGTCTGCTTTAATTTGTTTTCTCCCCATTATTATTAAGCTCTGCATAATGCCATAATGACATGGAGGCCTTTCCTTTAGTGAAAAAAAGTTACTTTTCTGACCACGACTCTGAAGGGCTAAATCATCTATATCACAAGGTTCACGTACTTGATTATTATGAAACATATTTTCATCACTCAAATCTACAAGTGGCCATATATATATATATATATATGCATTGACCACGTTATTTTTGGTGCGATTTTCGAGCTATAAAATTTCATAATAATTAATCCAATGGTGATTAAAAGTATAATAGTTAGACCATGATTTATTTACTTCTTTAAAAAGAAATTTAGGAATAATTTTACACGTAGTTTGCCTATATTTTGCCCTTCTCATTCTCTCCCTCTAAGGGCTGTTTGTTTTTAATGGAGTTGCAGCGCAGTTTAAATGATTATGACACATATATGTTTGTATTGTGTTTTTGCTGCATAAAATGCTAAAGAGACAAGTTAACAAAATATAGATCCTGCAAGAGAGTTTTTATTTTCAAGGGATTTCAGAAAATACAGGTACAAACACAACCGTTCTCTTTGGGTTTGTTTTTCATATAATCGAATCTTAAACCATATTTGAAGTCACTGGCGGATCCAGAAATTTTATGAAGGGTGGGTACTAATGGCGAGGGATTCACCCCTAAAATTTTGTTAAGTAAAGTTTTAAATGTATTAAAAATAAAAGAATATAAACAAGAAAAGAAAATAATATATATATAAAAAATTTTCATGAAATCAAGTGAATACTAATGATGAGAGAGGTAGTTATTTTACAAACTTATCATTTAGAAAAGAAAGGCTAAGTACTATTAGAAATGTAGCTACATAAATTAAATAAAGTGTGGACACTCAATAAGTTCAAATATATATTTTTTAATAACAAAAGTATTCATGAAATCAAGTGAATATGAATAATAAGAGAGGTAGTTATTTTACAAACTTATCATTTAGAAAAGAAAGGTTAAGTACTGTTAGAAATGCAACTACATAAATTAAATAAAGGATGGGCACTCAATAAGTTCAAATACATATATTTTAATAACAAAAGTATATTACAATAAAAATAATTACAATATCATCCTTCTAGACTTTATTTTTTGGAATTCAGTATTATAATTTCCTTATTATCAATGTTATCAAATACATCTTTTTAAATATAAGGCACTAAACAATTATTCAACCGTTCATCCCCCATTTAATTACAAAGTGCAATATTGATGTATTAAGGGTGGACATTTAATTTAAAGGTGGGCACTTAATTTAAAAATGGACAATTATTTAAACATGTATTATTTTTTTTAAAAAAAAAATCCCACAATTCAAAGGTGGGCACTTGCCCCTCTAATCATATACCTAGATCTGCCTATGTTTGAAGTCATGGACTTGAAATGTCTAAATGCGTGTTTGATTTTACAAAAATCATAGTTGTGAACATTTCTAACACACAGAATGAAATACTCTGAAATCTGAATTATAACGTGCTTAAAAGTATGTTTACACTCATAATGACAAGATGGGGTTGTCAATATGTCAAAATACTCCTTGTGGTCCTTATTATAAGTCAAAGATAACATCTTACAATTGAAGAAAAACTCCAAAAAGTGGTTTCAATTCACTGCCATGCATGCGGACATAATAACCATACGTCATAGGTCAGAATTCATGTGGCTAGATTGTCTAAGCACCTTCGTTGATGGAGATTTCGAAATTCAACCAATTGGACAAAAGCTAAATGAATTTTTTCCCAAAGAGCCCCTTTTTAAGAAATTATTTACTAAAATACCCCTCTTTTGAAACTATTTCCCATTGTGTCCCTCTTTGGAAACTATTTCCCCCTCTGCCCCTATTTAGTCAACTAAAACAAGGCTTTAGTCGACTAAATGTCAGGGCTTCAATTTTTTTTGAAAGCCCACGGCATTTAGTCGACTAAACCCTGTTGTTTAGTCGACTAAATGTCGACAGAGGGCTTGGAATATGCACAATCCAATTTCGATCGCAAAGTACACAGGCATTGATCTGAGGTGCATGCGTTACGTTCAATAGTGAATATCGATTATCGTAGCTAATATATTAACGAAATAAAGTGACACTCCAGCATACAGGAAATGAACATAAAAATATCTCAAATCTACTCACCCAGAACAGGTAATAAATTATATTCAGAAAAAAGAGCCCAAAATAATAGTGAAACAACCTTCTAAGTTCTAATAGGTGGTTAGAACAAAGTATGCACATTGAACCACTATTCCAAATTCCTTAAGTCTTGTGATGGAGGCGCTTCCTAAGCTTCTTGTACTTGTGCTTGTTCATTTTTCGCTTCCTCTTCCTCTTAACATTATCCGCCCAAAGCGTCCGTGCATCTTTGTGCTCGATATGCGTGTTTTTCATATAATCCAAATCTTAAACCATATTTTAAGTCATGAACTTATAATGTCTATATGCGTGTTTGATTTTATAAAAATGATAATTGTAAACGTACACTTCTAACACAGAACTAAATACTCTGAAACCTGAATAACATGCTTAAAAGTATGTTTACACTCATAAGGACAAGATGGGGTTGTCAATATGTCATATATAGTTTATTGCTATTTTATGCAATGAATTTTATTATTATATGTTACTCATTTACTGTTAATTTTTTGTTTTTTAATAATTAGGTTGTTTAGAGGTAGGGCTACACAATGACTTTCTCTGTTTTTCCCCCTAAGGATTGCAGGCCAGAGTTAAGCAATTTGTTGCAACGAATCAGGCCTAGGGAAACCCGTATGAGAGATGGGCCTTGTATGGGACTACATTTTTTAGGGAGTGTTTAGATTAGTTTATTTAAACTAATTTCGTGTTATTTAACTATATACGATAAATATGTAATAAGAATTTTAATCTGTCTCCTAAAATAAATAAAAAATTGTGAGGTTTTTTCAAACAGAGTTTAATTTATCGCAACTTCTGGTTGAGTCTGAGATTTTTTTTTTTTTTTTGACATTCTGGGTAGCATGATTAACCCTTCTTTTGTTTTTGTTTTTTTTTTAAAAAAAAATGGAATGGCATGATTATCTCTTGTGGCCTGTGGGAAATGATAAGGTTGGTTAGGTTATCTCATGGAAGGAAGGATGGGCTGAATTAATTAAATATTCTTAAAAAGTTTATTTCTCATACAGTGGCAGAGCTTTTTTAGCATGGCCCCGCAAAAAAAAAAAAAACTAATTTTTTTTAATGTAAATTAAAGTTTTTTATACATTTGACCTAAAAATTATATATTTGTTTTAAAAATTTATACATTTAACCTCCTCAAATGTATATATTTTTTACATCAGTTAATAAGTATATATTTAGCCCACCAAATATTTATCCCAAAATCCGTATTTATACTTAAAGTTTGAAGAGACACTCCAAAAACGTGTTTCAACTTTCCGTTCACCGCCACGCATGCGGACCTAAAACCGGTACGTCGTGTCGTGGGTCAGAATTCACGTGGCTCAATTGTCCAAGTAAGTACCTTCGTTAATGGAGATTTCGAAATTCAACCACAGGACAAAAGCTAAATCATAAAGCCTCTTTTCATAGTTTATTATATTTATCACTATTAAAAAAGTAGGGGTAAAAATTAAAAACTAGGAGATCATTTTACGTAACGTGTAACAGTACTCTAAAATTTATTAATTTAAACCAAACTAGCTACCTGGAAAACATACTATTATTCAAAGGACCAGATGGAGCATATATATGCACACGTGTGTGTTATCAATTCAAATCGTGTGCCCATCGAAAACAACATTATTTTCACTGAAAACTGGATGCTTTAACGGGGAGAAGAGAATAAAATCAAGTCGTGAAATTTCGTCAGAGATTTATTTTTTAGTTGATGACAAATTCACTAGAAACAAGCAGGGAAGAAGTGGAGGAGGAAAGATCAAGGGTTCAACATATTATCTTTTTTTTTTTGCTCGCAACTCAACATATTATCTTCGATCCCTCTGATATTAATGATTCCAAGAGTGCGTTTTAAATGATTGCGGCACAAGGTGTGGAATTTGCGGCTGTTGAGAGAAATTTTGCCAGCAGAAGAACATGAACCCAGAGGTAGAAAAAAAAAATCTTGACCGAAGTGAAAGATTAGAATCGATATGATGGTCTGATACAGTTGGCTAAACATTTAGACGTTCGTTTGTTACGGAGAAGATTCAAGGAGGGAAGTGAACTTAAAGGGGAGAAAGAAAAAGAAATGAAGATTAGGAAGAAACTTTAAAAAGTTAAACTATTTGGTAGATATGGAAAATGAGATAAAAGATAATAATTTTAAAAATTAAAAGTAAAATATAAAACTTGAAATTCCCAAAATACCCTTTACATAAAAAAAAGAGGAAGAAGAAAGGGACATAATGGGAATTTGCTTACAATCTTCCATCAAGATTGCATCTTCCATCCATAAAGTGAGGGAAGATTTTTTGGGCAATCTTCCCACTCGGAAAGGAAGATGGAGCCTCACCGGGAAGATAGATCCGTGTACCAAATGCCAAAAACCGAAGGAAGATTGAAATCTTCCTTTCACTTCTCCAATCTTTTGTAGGAATCTCATCTTAAACGTGGAGGCGTATTGAACCGATTTGATATAGGAAAAATTTACACCTTCATCGTTTTGATTACCTGGAAAGATGTAGCCGTAATCCGCTTATGGTTGATCTTCCAGACTATCTCTCGAGATGGATAGGAAGGTTGTGTCGGCAACCTCTCTTGATGATGAATGTCTACCTTAGAGCTTGTTCTTGATAAGAGCCTCCTTCTTTTTCCCTTCTTTTTCTTCAAGAAGGTGAAGGTGAGCTTATATATCTCTACACCCAAGACCTAACCCTAGACCACATGGGCCATTGGGCTCTTGGGTTGTAGTCTCACTTAAGCCCAATTGGGCTTAAGTGTAAAGAGCATAATAAAACCAACATCTTCTTCCTCACAAACAAGGTGTTAATGGTTTGGATTAAATTCCCTGGGAGAGCTTTTATATGTCTTGTTTTTATTAGTTTGTACTACGCACCAATACGTGCATTGTATGGTTAACTCCTAATATTTTGTACTGCATTATTTGACACAATCGGTACTTTTAATTTAATTTTCAAAAACAGGTATATTTCATGTAAATCGAAACAAAATTTATTTATATACTTATTTTATATCCTGTAACTTACATTAGAGAAAAACAATCTTTACAGTTGGTCTTTACGAACACAAGCATTTGAGCGGGAAAACCGTCTCAACCGTGTGGGAGATTAATTAATAAATTGTTTAGTAACACAAGTTGAACACAACTAAGGTAAATTATACTGTAGTGAAGAAATTACTCATGCTGCCAAAAAAAACAAGAAGAAAAATTACTCATGTGTAGCATATAAGAATAAAAAAAATGACTTTTTTTTGAAACATTTAATATTTTGTTTGTATGTGAGTTATGGGTGTAATTTATAAATTATCAATATCTTGTGATCGGAGGTCGATAATTGAACTAGGGGATTTTTATTCAATCTCCGATTGGAGGGCCATAATATTCTTGTAGCTTATGCATGGTTGTCTGGTATAAAAAATTTATGCATTATTCTATGAGACATGTTACCCTCTCTCTGTCCCTAAACATCATCTTTTTTTTTTTTGGCAGCTAAACATAACATCGTACCATATATTTACACTGTTTCTCTGTATTTTTTATTTAAAATAAATGTTATAGTAATATAAAGATTAGTATTTCTGTACGTCATACTCAATGAGTTGGTGCAAGAATAAAATAAAGATGGGAGCGTAATTAGACAAAGGCTATAAATACTGAGTTATTTCGTGGGAGAGCGCCTCTCCCAAACCCTAAAGGCTCTCTCTTGCGAGGCGCTTCGCAGGTCTCATTCTGGTTGGTCTTCTGCCTCGCCGGCGGCATCCTTGCCGCCGGTGAGCCTTCTCTCAAGCTTTAACCGCAGTAGAAGTTCATATCGGACCTCGTAGAGCAAAGAGCAGGCGAGTTTTAGGACAGAACAGAGATTTACAGCGGCAGCCGCCCTTCTTCTCTGGCGCCGGCTCTTCCCTGGTCATCGTCTCTCCGGCTGTGGTGGCCATCTGCCTTCTGAGTTCAGTGTGGCTCTTTCTCATCTCTGGTAGTGGAGCTCCTGTCTCAATGTTTCTCCATCCGGTGGTCTCCGGCGAAGAGGATGTCGACGGCGGTGGGAGCCATGTACCTTTTCGTTTTCGTTTTCTTTCCTTCGCTTTTTTACAGTGGATGGAGTCTATCTATGTTCCGTCTGTGGGTTGCATCTATATGTTTCCTTTCCGTTTTTGCTTTCCTTCTTGCTGTCTCATTGTTGGTTGTGGTGTTTGTTTCTATAGTTTTCTGTCCTCAAGAGCTTTATTTCTCAATGGTTTTGGATTTGCAATTTTGGAGAAAGGTTTCTTGATATGGTCAATTGTGCTTTGTGTTGCATCTTCGTGAGGACCGTTGCTAGATTTGTTCAAAGGTGGCAAATCCAAATATTTGAGGTTAATGTTAGCTTGTTTAGTAGGTGTTTACCAGATCTTCTTGATTGGATGAGAAGAAGTAGTTCCAAAGTCTTCACTTATTTCCTTTCTGAGGTTGAGTTGTTTCTGTTTGTTGCCCCATGTTGAGGTGTTTGTGTAGCTGATCTATCAGCTTATCCTTATAAGAAGGTATGCCCGATAGGGTGGGTTTTGCGACCGACACTTTCTTTCTTGTCTCTTCTAACCTTGGATATTCAGGAAGTAGGTGCATTCTTGGAGGCTAATTCTATTTCTTCGGTTTCAGTGATGTTGGTGTTTGATATCCCTCTTTCATTTGGTTTGTGCTGTTATGTGTTTGTGCTCCAGTATTGGTGTTCTTGTTCTTGTTTATTTATTTTAGGTGTAATTGTTATGGTTATTTTATTTCGATTGTAATAGCTTCATTTGGATGTATCTTTTAATTTGAGTATTAATATAAGTATGTTTTGAGCAAAAAAAAAGACAAAGGCTATATATGGATGAAGATAAAAGATGAGATGAAAATATAGGGGGATCGGAGGATTTTTTTTTTAAATAGTTTAAAAAAAAGAATATTTTTTAAAAAGTATCCTTTTAATTTAAGTATTCTACTATTCTTTACCCACTAATTATTTTCTTCGTCCAAACTAAAGGGTAACATTTCATTTACCACAATTCTTACGCGATAGCGAGATGATAATGCCTAGCTTTGCTTTCTTAATTTGCAGATGACCCCCATTTTGCGAGTCATAAAAGTATTGCTTTCAGTTTTTAAATATAATGTCTAGTTGATTTTTTTAAAAGGTCAAATAAATTAAATAAATTATTCAGTGATATTTTATAAGTTAAATAAATTAATTTAGAAGACAAATATAATACTTTAATATAATTTAATTAACTCCATTTAAAATCTTATATTTCGATCTCGAGGTAGTGTTAAATATTTCTAATTTTGAAGCACTTAGTAATCCTAGGGTTTAAAAAGTATGCGAAAATAATTTTTACAACTTAAAAAGTAAATATATAATAAAAGTTTTGTCTTAACTCACTCGAGGAAAATAACTTTTGAAGCCATGATTTCATATTTACCCAAACAAGTGCTAAATATTTGGATTAGTTTTTTAAGAATGATTTTTACGATTTATTAGGTAAATATATAAGAAAAGTTCTGTAAAAGTTTGTGAAAATGCCTTTTAAAACTGCAAATTTGACTTTACTTATTTAACTTTCTTAATCATTTTAGAAAAAATCAACTCTAATTTATATTTTAAATAGAAGGGACGAGGAACTAGCAATGGCGGATCCACATATAAGATTAGGAGAGCAAGTGCCTACCCTTGAATTGAGAATTTTTTAAAAAAAAATGAATACATGTCTGCATGATTGCCCACCCTTAAATTAAGTTTTACCCTTAGTACAGCAAGATTGCATTTTATGATTTGATTGGGGATGAATGGTTGAATAATTATTATGTATTTGATATCATTGATAATAAGACAACTGTGATGGAATTACAAAAAATAATGCCTAAAAAGGTGACATTGTAATTATTTCTATTGTAATATACTTTTGTAGTTAAAATATATGTACTTGAATTTATTGAGTGTCTAGCCTTCATTGTAATTTATGTAGCTACATATTTCTAACCAAACTTAACCTTGCTTTTCTAAATGACAGGTTTATAAAATAATTGTCTCTCTTATTATATCATCAGTATTCACTTAATTTTATGAATACTTTTTTTATATTCTTTTCTTTTCTTGTTTATATGCTTTTATTTTTTAATGCTTTTAAAACTTTTCTTAAAAAGAAAATTCAAGGGCGTTACTCCCGAACCCTCGAATCCCTTGTCATTGGTGCCCACCTTTTATAATTTTGGATTGGCGTGTGTGGATGAGAGTACTATTTAATCTTTTAAGGAAAATCCCCCTTAGGACCCAAGTTATGAAAATAGTGTAAAAAAGGCCAAAAAAAAAATCACATGTCATCAAAGATCATAGAGTCTTTTGTGGTATGATTGCAGAAAAATGTAGTTATTAACGAATACTGATATAATTGTTAACGAGTACTGATTTAGTTGTTAACTAAACTGATTTAGTTGTTAATGAGGTACTAATATAGTTGTTAACGTTTCTTAAAATAATATCAGAAAAAGCCCTAAGGCTTTTTTTAATATATAACTTTTCTTTGGATATTTTTTAACAAAATTTTTATAACTTAGGTCCTAAAGAAGATTTTCCCTATATTTTACTTAGGTCCCGTTTGGTTCGGGGAACTGATGGGAGGGAATGGGAACTTAATAGAGTTCCCAGGGCCAAAACATGTTTGGTGCGCGGAGTTCCGGTGTTGATTCCCGCCTAGCTCCAAGCTCCCATAAATGTGGGAAATTGGAATCCTTCCAAAAATGGTGGGATCTCAAAATCTTCCCAAGAGTTTGAATTAATGGGACCAAAACGCCCTTCAAAAGGCAGTTTAGCTTCTCCAAGCTATGTTCTTCGTCTCCAAATCACTCTCCTTTCAAAGACACAGTCACGATAAACTTCGAGAGAGCTCTATGGCCTTCTTGTTCCCAAATCACTCTCCTTCCAAAGCCCCTCTGAAATATAAACCAGATGCAAGCTGAATGACGAAAGTGGCGAAACAAGCTAGCGGCAACAGTCGAAAGTGGAAGCTAAGCAAGAGGTAGTGAATTTCGAACCGAGCCCTGGTCATTCCTTCTTTGAACTGTACGAAGGTCGAATCGAGTAAGAGGTAAGAATGAATGAGTTATTGTTGTTTCTTTGACTTGGGGACTGAGGTGCGATTATGATTTGGGAAGGAAGTGTGGTTATTTTTATATTTTGCATTTTTAAGCTGTATGTGTGTGGGTTGAGTTTGTTTTTAAACATGTCACTTGCTTCCATTTTTGTGTCCCCTTCATTAAATTAATGCTGGAACAATTTACTTCCACCCCTTCATTAAGTTTAGATTTGCCTCCATATGCTCAGTTGATATGTTGTTCTGTTAGAAAAGACGTTCGCGTGTTTATTATGTTGGCATCTAAGTTCGAACTTAACCGTGAAGTTCGAACTTCTACAGGGCATTATGGGAATTTTACCTCAACTTTCCACTTAAACAACACCCAATTCTTCCTACCAAACTTTTTATTTTCTCGCAACTTAAGTTCTATTCCCATGTCTACCAAACAACTTAAACTTTTTAAGTTCCCTCTTATCTTCCCTTCTATTCCTTTCTTTTTTTTAAGTTCCCTTCCCTCATTAAATATTCCCTGAACCAAACGACACCTTAGTGACGAGCGATCAGGGAAAGAGAGGGAGTAAAACAGAGGGCGCTCTAACCAATGTTGCTTTTTTAAAGCCACCTGAGAATTGTGGATCACGACATTTGAATTGCTAAATCATGTATGATTACAAGGTACGTCCACGTGCTTGATTTTGATATAGATATTTTCATCATGTGGCCATGCACTGACCACGTTACTTTTGGTGCGATTTGCGAGCTACTCCTTCTAATCCTTATTATAAGACACCAACTAATAAATCACACAAATCAATAAAAATAATTAAAATCAATAAAGTTATCTTATAATTTAAATGATTTCCAATATTACCTATACTATTTGCACTAAACTCTAATATTATATTATTATTACTCTCACATACTACCCCTATTAATTAAGGGCATACATGGAAAAAAATAATCAATGCTTATTGCAAACAAGCAAGTGCCTTATAAAAAAACAAATACATTTGATAGTTGGTGCTTTATAATAAAGACCAGAGGAAATATAAAACTTCATAGTAACTATCAAATGGCGAGTGGAAGTAATAGTTACGTAGTTAGACCAGGTGCCCTCCTAAATTTATTTACTTATTTAAAAATAAAATCAGAAATAATTTTACTGGCAGTTCACATATATTTTCCCCTCTCACTCTCTCTCTCTAAGTGCTGTTTGTTTTTAATGGAGTTGCAGTGAAGTTTAAATGATTATAACATACATGTTGTATTGTGTTTTTTGCGGCACAAAATGCTAAAGAGGCAAGTTAACAGAGTATATAACCTGCAGGGGAGATTTTATTTTTGAGTAATTTCAGAAAATACAGGTACAAACAACCATTTTATTCGGGTTTGTTTTTCATATAACCGAATCTTAAACTATATATATTTTAAGTTATGGACTTGAAATGTCTAAATATGTGTTTGATTTTATGAAAATCATGGTTGTAAACATTTCTAATACACAGAACTAAATACTCTTAAATCTGAATAACGTGCTTAAAAGTATGTTTACACTCATAATGACAAGATGATGTTGTCAATATGTCATAGTTTATTGCTTTTTTATGCACTGAATTTTATTATTACTTGTTACTCACTAATAATTAGATTGTTTATTAAGATGGAAATAGGTCAGATCAGATCAGACTTTAGCTAAATAGGTCTGAGCTTGTAATGAGAAGTAAAAGGCTTGAGCTTAAGCTTGAATGTAGGTTTTTTTTAGACTCAAGCTTAAGCTTTCTTAAGGCCTGATCGAGTTTAAAGTATTTTTAAAAATCTACTTATAATGTAAGCCTTTAAAAAGACCTCAAGCTTTAAAGGTCATAATTGACAAGTATAAGAAGAGAGGTAGTACTATAATTAACTGATTATAATTGAAATTAGAATATAAGAATGAAAAAAATTAAATATTATGTTATTTATGTAATATAAATATAATTATATTTATTAAATATGTAAATAGGTTCGGCCTTTTTAAAAAGACATTGTGTATTTGCACATTGAGGCATTTAAATAAGTTTTACCTGACTTTTTTAACAAACAAACTTAGCCATGCTAGGCTCTAGCCAGACCGTAGGTTACATAATATTGGTTTGACCCATCCTCACCCAACATGGAGGTATGGCTACATAATAATTCTCTGTTTTGCCACCCCAAGTATCGCGGGCCAAAGTTAAGCAATTTGTTTTGCTTATGCAAGGTATCCCCACAGCCGACTGTCATGAGACTAATCCTTCGCCCTACTGTCAGTGCACAAAGCGGTAGAAGGCTGGCCACGGGATGTTTTCCATTCACAAGAGTTGGGGATCGAACCCCCAACCACTTGCTTAAAGAATGAGATGCTGAACCATCACGCCCACCCAACGTGGTTAGAGTTTAGCAATTTGTTGGCACGAGTCAGGCCTAGAATTGCTAGTGAATTAAAGATCTGGAAACCCATATGAGAGCTGGGCCTTGTATGGAATACGTTATTGGATTTAGGATCAAATCAGAACAGGCCCAACAGTGACCCCAACCCAAATAAATTGCCTCTCCGTAGTCTTTCATGATTTTCCCCTTAAAAAAAAAAAAAACTCATGCGGGCTTCCCGCCACCTGGAAGCATAAAAACGACTGGTGTTAAAAAACAGTTCACAAAGATAACCGAAAGAAAGGAAAAATCTTCCATCTCCATCTACATTCAAATATCTCTCTGCTCCAAAATCCTACTTCAGTTGTTTTGCTGGCTCCCAAAATAACGCTCTCTCTGTTTCTCTCTCTCTCAAAATGTCACCGTCTCCTACACTTGCTCTTAGTCCAACTGTGCCTCACAAATGCAACTTTCTCCGAAACCAATCGGCTCTTTCTCCATTTATCAGGCCTTCCACCGCACTTCATCTTCCCTTCAGATCTCTCATCTGCCGCAGCTCCACCGATCGCGAAGAGGATCGATGGCTCCGTGAAGAGCAGCGTTGGCTTCGGGAGGAGCAGAGATGGCTTCGCGAGGAGCAGCGCTGGGCTCGGGAACGCGACTCTCTCCTCCGCGAGATTTCTTACCTTAAGCTCCAAATTCAATCCCTAGAACGCCAGATTTTGGCCTCTGATGTGTCTTCTTCTACATCGTCTACGGTCTCTGATGCTATTGCAAATGTTACGGCGCTGTTGCAGGTTTTGAAGGATAAGAACAGTAATTGGATTGCAGAGAGTGGGTCTAGTTCGCGGGAGATGGTGCTGGAGGAGAGGAGGGACGAGGAAGAAGAGACCGTGAAGGAGGTGATGGTTCAGGACACTGCTAGGATTTCGGATAGAAAAGTGGAGAAGAGGGCGGAAGAACGGAGCGCCTTGAGGACGGGATCGGAAGGAGAAGATGTTCGAGAGATGCAGGTGTGTTAGCAATATGTATTTCTACTTCTCTCTAATAAAGGAGGGCGAGTTTGTGCTTTATGTGCACTTATTGGATTGACATTTTAGGAGTTGATACTGCTGGAATTTCAGTGAAAATGCCATGGATAGGAGATCTTGGTGATAAGGCTAGATAGTAAGTGTAACTGGAGATATGGAAATTTGTTTCGACTTTCGCTCACGTTAAATATTCGGTGGAATCCTTAAATCTTAAGAACTAACCATATTTTTTTTAATTAAAATTTGTCCGATTTTATGTTTGGCAGTTAGCAAGCATGGGTTAGATTAAAATTTGGGATGATGACTGTGAATCTGTGATGGTACACGTCGGTCTAAACCTCTTGCTTTTGCAATGGATTGAGTCTGATACATAGTATGTGTGATGATTG
This sequence comes from Acacia confusa, assembly GCA_037074495.1. Classification (NCBI taxonomy): domain Eukaryota; kingdom Viridiplantae; phylum Streptophyta; class Magnoliopsida; order Fabales; family Fabaceae; genus Acacia; species Acacia confusa. The sequence continues at coordinate 3,171,613 of CM073505.1, forward strand.
ATTAACATAATTAACTATCACGTATAATTTTTGTCATTGCGATCTTTCTGTGGCAAGTGCTATTCGTTTTCTTCTATCTTATTTTTGTGTTTGTTCTATAGATAGAATTTAATGTGTCTTCCCTGTAAAACCTGCACTGCCATAGTTATTGGTGATATTATTATTAGTGCGGAAAGGAATTAAGAACTAATGTATCACATAATCTTGTATGATCTTGAACTTCTGTACTTCAACAGGAAGCACTACTAAAGTTGGGATTTTACTCAGGCGAGGAAGACATGGAATATTCCAGCTTTTCAAGTGGAACTGAACGTGCAGTGAAAACTTGGCAAGTTAGTCTTATTTTGCATAATTTATATTTGGAGAGAAGAAAAAATATTGTTTTTCCTTCCATGCTGACCTATATAGTAATCCTTGGAGTGCTATACATGCAATTTCACTACATTAATTTCATTGTCCTAAATCCTAATCAGTTTTATTTTCCATCAGGCAGCATCAGGAGTCCCTGAAGATGGCATCATGACAGCTGAACTCCTGGAGAAACTATATATCGAGATAAGGATTAAGGATGCTGGTGGTGTGGATGAGAAAAAAAATTATAGTACTACTGTTTTGCCCAAGGTATGCTAAACTAACCCCTGAACTATAATGTTACACCTCCAGTAATACTTTTATTGGACACGAATTTTGGCATGTGAGAAATTCACTTTGACAAGAAAATAAAGACCTGAAGCATATTCCTCATGTGGTTGTTAGAAGCTTTGTCTCCCATGCATGTTTTGAGTTAAATTTTCCTTAATCGTTGCATATTTCCTTCGTAGACTATATGCATTGTCCTGATACTGAGATGATTTAATGTATGTGTCATCTTCTGGCTGGCCTTCCTCTGTGATACACGCATGTGTTTGACAATCAAACTATCACACGCATAAGCTGCTGAACTATACCTTGATGTAAGTTATTTTTCATGTAGGAAGTTGCAAATGGTGCTCCGGTTTCTTCTGTGGCAGAAACTTTTGAGTTGCAGCAAACAGTTGTGGGAGATGGTGATACAGAAATAGAAGTCTCCCATCAGAGAGTCTTCCTTCTAGGTGAAAATCGATGGGAAGAACCCTCAAGGCTTGGTGCCTCTAAAGGAGTTGATAAGGGCAAGACCAAGGATGTAACTACAAAATGCCTTCAATGTCGTGGGGAAGGTCGCTTGTTATGTACAGGTCTAATGTTGTTTCCACAGATACTCTTAATCTTACATATTTAAGTTAGTTATAATCCCTAGTAAATTTTTAGATTGTTATCCTGGGAGAGGAATGTCTCTGACTATTTCTTAATTCACTTGTACAAAAAGGAAACATAAGGTTACCTAAATGCTTAATTTCACTATCTAATGCTATGATCAGCTACAGCAATTTCCCCCTTCTCACTTTAACTTCCATTTCTTTTGATACAGAATGTGATGGAACAGGCGAGCCAAATATAGAACCCCAAGTAAGGAATGTTCACGCTGTTACAGAAATTTTACTTGTTATTTATTTCCAGTGTCACATAAGATTTTGAAACTCACCCGTGACCCGTGAGTTCTATCATGCAGTTTTTGGAATGGGTGGATGAGGGTGCTAAATGTCCATATTGTGAAGGCCTAGGGTACACAAGTTGTGATTTATGCTCTGAGAAAACCGTAATATAGGTATGCTATCCATTTCTTCACATATTCATACATGTATACCTTTGTCCATCTCAACGCAACTCAATTGTATGTGATGTGGTAAAAGTTTTAGGGGCAAACAATTGATCTATATATTTTCAAGATCTTTTCTTGTTGGGGGGGGGGGGGTGTGGTGTTCTCTAAGTGCTGGATATTACATATTGTCCCAAAAAATTGTAGCTATAGGATATTATGATATACTCCTTTTGGCAATTAATATAAGATCCACGTTAAGTTGATCTTATGTCAAGGACCGAGGGAATAGTATTTATAAAATCTTGGTTAAAAAAATAAAGACAACTAGTTGGACTGCTTTTTGTGTTGTGTGTGTGTTTTTTTTTGGGGGGGGGGGGGGGGGGGTTTGGTTTCAGACTTTCAGCTTTGCCTTCTATACCATTCGACGCATCACAAGAAAAGAAAAAGGGAAAAAATAAATAAGATTTGATACTTTTTATCTAGTGAATTCTCCTAGTCCGATATACGGTAATCAATATATTATAATATATTAGAATTTGAATTCATGCTGTAGATTTTCTAGTACATTATGTTGGTAATAGAGATTCCACCCCCCCCCCCTCTTTTCCGGGAATACTGAGGACAAAAGTTTGATTCCCTTAACTTGATCGTTCCATACAACAAGCATGTGTGGATTTTTATTTTTTATTTTTAACAATTTTCAGAATTTCATTTTATTAAGCTAAGTGTATTTTTCCTTTGCCTATAATATATCATTTAAATCTGCTCATATATTAGGTTCATATTGTCGGGGGTGAAATTTTTTTTTTAGTATATTACAATAAAAATAATTACAATATCTTCCTTCTTGGCTTTATTTTTTTGAATTCCGTCATAATTGTCTTGTTATCAATGCTATCAAATAAATCTTTTTCAATATAAGGTATTAAACAATTATTTAACCATTCAATCATTTAGTTTTCCTGTGCTCACTGCTTCATTGTTTCTTTTAAATCATATAATTTAATTAATTTATTTATTTTATTCTCTTGAGAAAAAAAAATGAAATTCAAGGGTGGGCACTTTGCATGTGGCTTCGCCCATGCGTATTGTGGTATTTACATTTCTTGCCAATAATTCGTGGTTCCGTATTCTGTGAATGTGTCTTCAGCCAATAGTAAATTTGAGGTAAAGAAGGTCAATAATAAATTCTTTATTTTATCTTTCACTATTATTATTATTATTTTAAATTTTATCCGCATAATTTAATTTTGAACTTTTTATATGGAACATCTTAAATTAATTATCTTTTCTAAATTACACTGTGACTCGTAGAAAGATAATTTTAATTTTTGCGAGCGTTACCCATTGCACGACTAATTATTGTAAGTACAAAATTTATTAGTCGCTTCTGCATGTTTTGATGTACTTGTTTTGATTTAATATAACAACTAATAGTCCATCCATGCATTGCGCAGGATACTTTTAAATTGGAGAAAATTCTAAAAAAATACTACTTGAACTTTAAATTCTAAATACATGATTTTTCAATAAAATGATTTATTAATGGTTTTACTGTTTTTGTCAATTTCATTATTATTGTTGTCAACAGGATTTTGAAATTCAAATGGTATTTTTTCTTTCTTTTTTTTTTTTGGCTAAAATTTTTCCTTTGAGTTACTACCATGTCAGCATTTGATTATATCGGGTCGAATAATTTTGAATCTTCCCGGATTTAGAAAATATTTAAAAGTTGGCATCTAAATTTGAGTTGTGACTCTTTTTTTGTTTTAATAAAATCTTCAAATCTCTGTTACACAAAGTTAGATTTGAAGGGATATTCTACTTAAAAATCAACCTCCCGCTAAAGATCTCGGAACTCGGAAGCATACATATTTTTTCTTCCCGAGTGTGAGTGTTATATTTTATGATTATTTATTTTTATTTGCATTTATCAACTAGCCACTCCCAACGATCTTACATTCTTACCATATTCCACTTACGCTAAGTTCCCATTTTATGCTCATCCAAGATGATGATCATTTGGCTAGGGCTCAAATCCAACTCTTTTCTTTATCTCTTTTCCTTGAACATCTAATTTCTTTCTTTAGCCCAGAAAAAAAAGAAGTAATAACAAATTTCTGCCGTTTCATTTTTTGTTGGATCGCATGATATTTTGATGCTTATTTCTGCACTCCGATATCAAGGGTTAGTTGTCAGCTCCATCACATCGGATGCTCGCTTGGTCTGGTTGCAGAGAGGTCGTGAATTTGCCTGAAAGGAAAACGATTGTTACCGGTTCCATTGCAATTTGCAGCTTGGGGCCTGTTTGGTTTTAAATTTTCAATTTTTTAAAATGAGAAAACATGTTTTAAAATGTGGTTTTGGTTGGATGTTTGAAAAACACAATTTAAATTTTTAATACTTCGTTCACGATTGTTCTATAAAATTTAGGGAAGAGGAGAAGAACGTTATATTTTCATTATTGACAATCAAACATAAACAATTTTTTCACATTTGGTTTCTTTATTTGAGATCTTTTTGAAGACAATAATTTAAACAAGTATTTTTATAGTTAAGGTGTAAAAATGCCTAAAAGTGTGTACCGTATCATATTATGTCATATCTTTAAAGTTATAAAAATACACAAACATTTAAAATAGGAAAAAAGTTGTCAGTAATTTACATTAAACCTGCTACTTTTTATAGTTGGAACAAAGTTCTTTTTACACGTATGTATGTCATAGTGTTAGGTTAATTTTACTGTATATATTTTTGCTCCTATTATAAATGTTCATGTTGGTAAGACCACAGGTATTTTTACATCTTAATCCATATTTTTATTAATCAAAATAGTCCTAGATCACTTCATTGTGAAACTATCAACTACATATGATCTTACTTGATTAAAGATACTAAATGAAACAAGTAAAAATTTATTTTTCACTAAGCATAAAAGAACGTATTTGCGACTTGAAATTACAAATTTGTCTTCGGCTTGCCATGACCAGCAACACGCCTCGTAAGTGATCGCATGGTCACGAACTCCTCAGCAGCACTCGGGTGTAATCCCACCTACATATTTAGCAGAAAAGTGAAGCTTGATAGCAGGAGCGACTACTCTTCAGGCAAGTGCAATCATATCGTCATTTATTGGGTTAACCAAGATTTAAACCGTGACCTCCAAATCACATGCAGATTACATGAAGACAACCTTTCCGCTAGGCTCACCCTCTAAAGGGGAATTCAAACTAAAATCATAAAGGAAAATAATCCTAATAATATTCGGATAATAAGATAATCTTAGATCCATATTACATCATGACCGACTCAATGCAACATATACTTAGAGACATGACTCAACATTTTTAGTATTCCTCACGTCATGTGACCGTTTTTGTTTTACAGAAGAGATCCATCTTAGGCGGCATGGAAGGAAGGCGAAAGGTTCAAAACCTAAGGCACATCAAGCATATGTAGACCTTACATTCAGATCAGTGCCATGTTAAGTATTCGCTCATGGGCATGCGTGATTAAGTTTAAATGTAACCTAAATAACGTACAATTGAACTGGGGTTACATTTATTCAATTTTTCTAGGGTTCATGCATAAAATAAATCACACGTAACAAAATCTTTCCAAAGAGACCACGGGTAAGGTTACCCCTCCATCGCCGAAATATTCGAGATGCCAGCAGATATTTTATATCACAAGCATTTATAGTAACAATAAGATACCATTGCCATATCCAGAACAACACAGGAATTAAGCAATAAAAGATGTGAACTTACCGTGCTGTCAAATTGTGCCTTTGTAGCTCCACACTTCAAAGCAACAGCAATTCCCTGGAGGTGACCACCAAATTAAGATCAGGAATTCATAGCACAAGAAACCACATTCGAAGCGATGAAAAACAAAAGGCAAAACAACAGTTAGTCTAACCGTATGAAGGTCATAGAAACGAGCCCAACACAAACCCATGAGTAGTATATAACAGTTAGACTTCCCGAAATTTCTCTATCTTGACACTTCTAAGCACTTTTAAGTTGTCACATATAGTAGTTCATCCCCCGTCATATATATCATATATGTATCAAAACATCAACTTTACAAATTACAACACGAATGGAAATGAATAGCTAACGATTTTCAAGACTTAAATCATAAATTTATTGCTCCTTAGACAATACAGGTACCTGATCTTAATGGTCCCAGAGATAAGCTTAACAAAGGCACCATCTTTCTTGTACTCGATAAGATATTTATACAATTCAACAATATGGTTATAAAAAAAAGTCATGCTAATTTAACTTCGTGGGAAAAAATGTCATGGATCTGGCTCTTCCTACACAAGTCTACATAGCAGTATATTGAAACAACTGAATTAGCCTGAAAAGCATGGGCAAAAAGAACAAACAAATTCATCCAAAAGACTTGCTTGAAAGGCCACAGAACTACATATGTTCCTCATCATTGACTAAAAAGACAGCATCTTCCAGGAAAATTCCCAGACGATGAAAAACTAACAGAATATTAAAAAGAAAGTACTAGATGGCATTTCAACTCTAATAGCTGATGGGAAACCATACCTGAATAATTTCAGGAGCATCTGGCCCACACATTGATGCTCCAAGAACTTTATCTGTCTCAGCATCAACAACAAGCTTCATAACGGTTTTTTCTTGCCGGCTAGTTAAAAGGAACCCCTATTAGTACTGGTTAGAATTTAACATTACATTCTAATAGGGATGAATAGATTGTAACAAACATAACAACTGCTGAATAAAACAGTGTTCTTGAAAAGCTTGGAACTAGATCAGGGTGAAATATATCAGGATAAACTATATTGATAACAAGATTGTAAACTAGGAACGGGTCCAGCACAGCAATAGAACTGCATGCCCAGAGTTCTTAAATTTTATGCATCTATCACTATTTGTAATGATAAACTGGTGCTTTCTGTTCTTAGAATAATGAATCTGGCAAAATATTTCGAATAAATGTCCAAGTGGGTGCAAAAATCCACATACCCAGAAATAGTGTTCTTCATCGGATTGAATGTGGATGTAAAAATTAAAATATCACCGTTTGTATGCTCTAGTGCCAGTTCCTCGCTGAGACCAACTACAGAAAGTGGTGGAATGCTGCAGAGGAGAAAAGATCAGGAAAATGACGACGCAGAAGGGAAAGGGACATATTTTCATAGGTTTTCCCTACGTATAGCTTCAAGGATTGTTACGCAAATGGAACTGTACCTGAACACTGCATAGGGGACATTATTATAATCTGGCTTGCTTGGTTGCCCCTTAAATACTGTGTTCTGCAAGGGGCAAAAGAAATGAATAAGTCAAGTGTCAGCCCCTACACCTAATATCCCCTCACCACTCCAACATGGAGACCCATGATATACTGAGCCACACGGAGCACTTACAGCAAAGCATGTTCCTTCCATCAATGCCACAGGAGTAAGGTTCATTCGATTTGTTACATCCCCCACAGCCCATATGCTAGATATGTTGGTCCTTGAGTACTCGTCTACCTAAATGGTGTGGAAATGGAGTGTGATGAGCTAGGTCTGGAGAGTGTCACAAATTATAATAATTGTTGATGAAATGTCCATTGAAGTCATCATTAAGAAATTAGCTAAAGCATATCACATAAAGCATTTCACACTAAAATGGAAAAATACGTCGTGTATTGGAGCCACCAACTTCTACGTGTACACACCCATTTTTCTTGCCGGTCTATGTTCCTATGCACATAGGAACTAAAAAGTGGATGTTTTGTCAAACCAGGAAATTGGGAAATAGGTCATCCTTCCCTTCTTCTTATGGGCACATAAAAAAAAATGAAGCATCTGCTTTTACTGTAGAGATACATAGCCTAATAACTTATTATAATTCCTCCTTTCTCTTTATATCACAACAATCTCATGGCCATTTGCGGTACTATATTGCCTTCTCAACCCAAAAAAACAACTTGATAATCCTGGGGTGAAGTTGATGTCTTGTGAAGTTCAAATGATATGCAACATGAATGCAAGAAGATGCTGCAAACCTTTATAGCCCCAGTGTTATCACGCTCCACACCAACCGCTTCTAAATTTAACCTCTTAGAATTAGGAGCCCTACCTGCAACCAAAAGAAGACGATTTAGCAATTCAAGGAACTTTAAAATAATAAAATTTTTAATACAACTTCAACAAGCTACATGATGAATTTGGTCTCCAGTGCCTTTAATTTATAGGGATTAGCTCAATCTAGTACCAGTTACAAGCCATGGAGATAATTTACAATATAATGATAAAATTAGCATTAACAATTCGTTAAATTTATTCAAAAAGATAAAAAACATAAATATTCTTTTTTTTTTTGGCACTTGTTCTTACCGGTGGCAAATAGAACAACATCAGCCATCAACTCTTCACCATGGTCTGTAACAGCCATAATTTCATGCTCTGTTTTCATCAACTAGAAAATAAAATTATTGGCATTAGCTGAGCCTCAACTAAGAATACACAAAAAATTAGTTCACTGCAATAAAAGAGAGTTGCAACAAAACCTCAAAGGAGATACCTTTGTCAAATTTGTTCTTGGGTGCAGATTAATTCCCCGGCCTTCAAGATTTCTGGCAACTACTGCTCTCATTTCGTCATCAAAGCCTCTGCAACAGAAATAATTTTTCATTGGCAATATTTTGCGTAGGGAGCAACAAGGTGAATTGAAGGGGAAGGGATCCCCACAACGCAATAGTTCCCTGTGTAATATAGTTAAAATATTTATGGAAGCAAAAGGAAATGAAAGGAGAATACTCCCTCTCCTTTTTCAGCAAACTCACTTGTTATTCCCTTCCAAATTAGAAGGTATAGCTGTAAAGTGAGAAAGCATGCTTATTTAAAATCCTGTAATTTACTACGGTAGCCTAAAACTTTTTATGATAAATATAATATTATCAGTTAATAGCAATTTAACTGGAAAACATCCTCTTTTTCCATATCACCCACATTAATCATCCCGACACATGTGAGTCTCCTTTTACATCCCATTCTTTCCTTTCCAGTTCCATTTCCCATCTCCTAAACTTCCAATCATAGATTTAATGATACACTGCAGTCATAACAGGGAGGAAGTGATGTTAACGAAGAGTTACTAAATAATGCAACTCGTCTAAGTTATTCCTCTATTTAAAGAGGGGAAGCTCCTACGGTCTACTAGAATCCAATTTCCTGTGCCATCTGAACAATCACAATACAAGCACCAATTCCTTATTTTCATTTAATCCATATTTACCCATGAATTTCAATATCCTATTTTTCACAAAAGGTTCAAACCTTTAAGCATACATTTTTAGCTGCAAAGATAACCATGATGCCAGTTATGGTATTAACCAAGATAACGATTAAACCCTTAATCACACCACCAGATGCCAAATGGAATCCTTGGGAAAACTGTAACCACCTTTAAGGGTCAACTTCCTTGTTTTAAATGATACCTTAACAGCCTGAAGGAATGCCTGCGGGGTGGGGGGACTCACTCTAAGATTACACAACATGGAAATTAATAATGAATGTTGCACAGAAGAGCCAAACCTCAATGGAAGTTCTTTTCTGAAAACTAGATCGACTGTGGCACCCATTCCTCTCCATATAGAAGCAAACTCCACTGCAATATAACTGACAGTATAGAATATAAATCAGTAACCATCAGATATAATGCCCGGACAAAACACACAGATGAAGAAAACAGAGACACACCCTCCTCCAACCACCACAGCACGCTTAGGAAACTCCTCCAAACTTAGTGCTTCATCAGAGGTTATAGCCAACTCCTGCAAGATAACACCACCACAGAAAAGAATAGGAAGACATAAACAACACTCAAAATTTAAACTGATACGTAACATGAGGTCAATAACATAACAGATGAAGTAATATGAAGCAAATACAAATTACGATATCATAGCTGCAATTATGATAAAAGTTGGCGAGGCAACCAACTTGTCAGAAGAATATATTTGCAAAAAAAAAAAAATCAAAACATGAAGATTCACCTGTCCAGGAATATTCAGACGCTGAGCCCTGCTGCCAGTTGCAATTAATATGTGCTTGGCTGAATAGGACAATTTGGTGCCATCCAATTGTGTCACCTCAACTTCATTTGGACCTGCCACCCTACCCTCACCTTCATACAATTTAACCCCAGCATTGGATAACAGCCGCTTGTAAATTCCATTCAATCTGTTTATTTCATCCGTCTGAAGTTTGCACAAGACTCAGATTAGTAAATAACATGCAGACTCCATCTTGAAAAAGTTTTGAAAAGAAAATTAGAAATGCTAATCTTTTGCCACCAGAGAAGAAACCTGACCAAATGGATGAGCCCCAGCAATTATTTAAGATAATATAAACATAAGAACACAACAAACATTGACATTAAGCAGGTAAGTCCTCGTCTTTTGATGCCTAACTATAGTGTTTATAAGCAATCTAGCATAGAAGCTCTGCAATTTTCCTATCATGAAATGCATCATTAGCAAAACTGATAAATTTATTCCCCAGCATCAAATATGAATCCTATATCACACTCTTCAGAAGAATGGAAAAAAGGTACTGAATGATCTACACATTAGAAGAACAAAAAACAGGTCAGCAGTTTTGTCCTGTTATATGTCCAACTGACAATTTTAAGCTGTTAATTGGAGAGGATGAGATAAAAACATATCAGGTGTAACAAGAACAGTCACCATAAGGCTAACTTCACATAGTGTTGTCCATGTGACAATGCCTTCCACTCCCTTCCTCCCTTCATTTAGCAATGACATCTACTTATCCATAGGGTTGAAACAAAGTGTCCATTCCAGTTTATCATATTTGACAAGTTACTTGCGTCATTTAAAAATATATAAAGAAATGAATGGCAAAACAAAATTTCAGCTGTCAAACCTTCTCACAATTTTTTATGATTCTTTAATTTCACCTTTTCTCAGACATATTTACAGTTTATTTAGTTCAATTCATTTGATGTTTATTGCTTGAAAATAACGTCTTCACATGGAACATGAAAGTATTGCAAATATAATCATGATAACATATATTTCCAGTTTACCATATTTGACATGTTATCTGCGTTATTTAAAAACATATAAAGCAATGAATGGCACACCAAAACTTCGGCTGTCAAACCTTCTCACAATTTTTAATACTTCTTTGATTTTCCCTTTTCTCAGACATATTTACAGTTCATTTAATCCAATTCCTTTGATGTTTGTTGCTTGAAATTAATGTCTTCACCCAGAACGTCAAAGTATTGTAAACATAATCATGATAACATAAAGCCTGAAATAGAGAGAAAGCCAATAATTTCAAAAGCATGGAAAACATATAAGTACCTTCTTTTGCAATAGTTTCTTCCAATTGAAATCAACCTTCTCACTCAGTTCCCACCCAAATTCTCTGGCATCCTGCAGAGGCAGTTGTGTTCATTGAATCATTGTTGAACAGAATAAAGCACAAATGATAATACAGGCAGCAAAATAGAGATTCTAGAGAACAGCTACTTTTCTATCTCATTCACAGTTCTATTAAGTGATGGCATAATTTGTATGGAAAATTTCTTAGCATAACTATTCTAATACTTCTTTTCCAATTTTGATTAATGTTTGTATACAATTTGAAATTATTTTTTATGAGAGGTCACAGCCATGCAAGCACGAGACACCACATCATCTGCAATGGTGACATGGCATATTAGCATCCTTTAGGCTTACTGCTATTTGTTGCCATATCCATATGCAAACTGCTTACAATAAGCAATTAAGAATAGAATTGAATAGAAAGCATGCATAAACGTAAAAAAAAATTATAATTAAGCTAAACACCAGAATATCTGTTGATATAAATCATAACAAGCTCTCTTAGGTTTCAACTCTTAATATTGCAGAAATTATAACTCAACGATAAAGGGAAAATAAGATTATAAAGAAGCTGTAATTTAGAAAATCCTTTTCACATAAGTGATTGAAAAGGAAAACTAGATGAAAGAACTGATTATGTTAACTAGGCAATTCACTACGATGCTTACAGATCAGATCCTCACCTCAAGGTCACCTCCAAAAGATGCTCCATAGACCAAAATCTTTTTTGGAACACAACCACGAATAACACACCTGAGAAATAAAAGAAATAAGGCTTTTCACGAATCACTTTGTGTTTACCAGATTAATATTTCTGCTTCTTTTCAGGGAACTTAAAAGAGAGAGGGAGAAGGAGAACAGACCGGAGATAACAGGTTACATTTTATTATGTATCTAAGGTATAAATTAATCCCCCACAGAAGCAAATATTACGATGCAAGTTTGCTAAAGTTAAACATAAAAATTCATCACTAAAGCGTAAAAGGAAAATTTATTCATGACAAAACATTTCTGAAATTAAAAATATACTCGTTGGCAATAGGTCATGAATAGATCACAAGTACACCTTGTTCATTGCAAACGGTAGTAAGAATCTATATAATATGAGAGGTAGAATGAAAAAGGACCCAAAGAGACAAAAGTCAGTAACACAACTACAAGCTACGATAATCGAATTAGTATGGAAGACCATTCTTAAGCGAAATAATTTGACAGAAGGAGCACTGAGTGCACGAGTTTTGATGAAATGAACTTACGTTCCACCTACTCCTCCAATCGTTTCTGAGCTAATCGGATGAAATGGAAGTTCGCAGATCCCCACCTTGTAAGATCGTAATACAGATTTCAAGATATTAGAAGATGACAAACCGCGTTAAACATTTGGGAAAAACAAAAGAAAAAATCGATCAAAAGAATAATTGACAGAATATAATGTAGCAATGATAAGCACATTACAAACACTACGACTCCAAAAGTTACTAACGAGGAATAATCCGCAGCAAATGCCGGAAACAAGATTGGCGGCAAACATCATACTAACAGGTTATTTAGTGAATAAGAGCATGTTTACATACCTTGGCCCCATAATTAGCCGAAAATCTGGCAGCACGAACTCCACCACTTCCCGCTCCAATGACAAACAAGTCAAAGTCATAGTTCTTGTCATCTTCGCCAGGCTTGCTCAATTCCTCATCGATAAGCATCTTTCGCGCCATCGCTACAAAGCAGATCGAGATAAAACTACATAAGAGAAATTAACGTCACCGCAAAAGCAGTTCAGAGATCAAACACCATGCGGCAAAGTGGTAGATAACTAAACAAGCAATCAAAATCAATACACGAACCAGTAAAAAGAAAAAAACCAGTACTGACGCACTAAGATCACTCTGTTTCCAAGTTTAAACAGGAATAAAGAGCTGAAATATTTGCGTCGTAACGCATTTACAGGATGCTCGTTAAAGAAAATACAAAGACAAAATTTCGGATTCTACCTTGATGTGATATGCGAGATTCCACGAAAACAGAAAGATTAGCTATGGGAGCGTTACTTGGATTGAGAGAAAGGTATGAACTATGGTTTTCTAGGTTACAAGTGTGATTTATATGCGTGTCCTAGACGACCGAAGCGATGAAGTCAGAGATCTGCCCAAAGGAAATGAAAAGTGAAACGCGAAGGTGAATGGTACGTTACATGTCTTTTTGGGACTCCGTAACCACGTTACATTTGTTTTCACTTACTCCATTTTTTGCCACTTTCTGTTGACATTTGACAATATAGAGGATTTACCCACCCATGCACATATAGAGCTGAGAATCAGGGTTGACCCGACCCGGCCTGGCCCTCCAGGATCAGCCCTTAAGGGTCCAAAGTCTAACAAGACCGGCCCTCTAAGGGCTGGAAAGCCCGGCCTGAGAGCACTAGGGCCAATACCGACTCTCCAGAGCTCGAAAATTATTATTTTAAATTTCAACTATTTTTTATCAATTTTTTTTCAAAGAAATATTATTAGTAAAATACAACAATTAAAGTTCTAATTTATCAAATAAATATTATCAATATCAATATCCAAGCAACACAAATTATCCAACAAATGAACACATTCATCAGTTTGTAATCAAAAGCAAACTACTGTTCACAATCCACTACTGTTCACAATCCACTACTGTTCACAAATGAAACACATAAAATATAAAAAACGTACCACTAATCGCAGATGACTATACATCTTCTTCATCACTATCATCAATGTCAAAGATATTTGATTGTTCTTCATTAACCGCAGTAGATTCTGCTTCATAAGTAAAAATATCATGTATTTGAAGCACATAAGCCCAATTTCAACTTCAATTATATATATATATATATATATATATATATATATATATATATATATATATTGTGTGTGTGCATGCGTGCGTGCGTGTAAGGCATAACGGGCTGGCCTGCGGCCCTCCAGGGCCCGACACCTTGCAAGGTCAATTTCGTTTATCTCTTTAAATTTTTAAGCTTGACTCAGGGCCTAAACAGGCCGACCCGATGGACTTGGCCTGTTTTCCCGGCTACATTTAAAAAATAAAATGAGTATATATGATGTTCAAATATCATATAATTTTTTTTTAATAAATCATACCTGATGAATCATGAAATGTCGTCCAACAGTTCAATACAAATACGAGTATGATATCCCATGTATATAACCCGGATAATACTATTTTCTTTTGGGGCCAAACTGATAATAAATTTTTTTGATTTGTGCAACATGTAAAATATAGTTTAGCAATATAGTTGACCTGGATCTTTATTTAAAATAATCAGCAGCCATAATAGGCATAGACGGATCTACGTTGAAGATTAGGGGGCAGGTGCCCACCCTTGAATTGAATTAGGGATATATATATCCCTAACCTGATTATTTTAAATATATATATATATATATATATATAATAATAATAATAATAATACATGTTTAAATGATTCTTCACCCTTAAATTATGAGCCCACCCTTGACACATCAATACTACATTTCATAATCGGATGGGGATGAATGATTGTTTAGTGTCTTACATTGAAAAAGATGTATTTGATAACATTGATAATAAGACAATTATGATGGAATTTTAAAAAATAAGGATTAGAAGGATGACATTATAATTTTTTTTATTGTAATATACTTTTGTTATGAAAATATATGTACTTGAACTTATTGAATGCTCATCCTTCATTGTAATTTATGTAGTTGCATTTTTAACCGTACTTAGTCTTGTTTTTCTAAATGACAAGTTTGTAAAATAATTATCTCTCTTATCACATCATCACTATTCACTTATTTCATGAATATTTTTTTGATATTATTTTATTTTCTTATTTATATTATTTTATTTTTAATGCATTTTAAAATTTCATTTTAAAAAAAAAAATTCAAAAGCACTGCCCCCGAACCCCTAAATTCCCCTATCATTGGTGCCCACCCTTTATAAATTTTCTGGATCCGCCACCACTGATAATAGGAATACTCAATCGAACTTTTTCTATATCTTTGACTTCTTTACTGACTAGCGTATGATGTGATAAATGATAGTTGGAACTGGGCGTAAATTATTTTGTCCCTTCACCGCTTGCAAAAAAGGTTTTTTTAAAAAAAAAAAAAGAATTAAAAAAAAAGGTGTTATGAACCAGGTTGAGGACAGAGACACGAAAGGCAAAAGCTCGGACTGAGGAAAAGGAGACATTGTGGTTAGACTGACGATGACACACGCGCGTGCGTAGGAGGCAAAGAGAAAATGCATTTGCCATTCACTTGCTGCCTTTCACATGGAATACAATTTGTCCACGACACGTATTTTACTATTTAGGGGCATGATACTCTCCGTATCAATATGGACCCTGAATATTAAACTCTTTTTTTTTAAAAAAAAAGAAAGAAAATGGTTTCTGTCATCTTTTATATAAGTCGACAATTCAATTTGTTGACCGTGAATTCAACAATTAAATTGATTAAAGCCATAATTTGTGCCTATATCGATAGTAACACATACAGATTGTCAAAAAATTTAATTGAATCGGTGCCTTTGTTAAAAGAGAAGACGATGACTGCACTGATGAAGAATGTTGTAACAGTATGTGATTCAACTGGCGTTACTGAATATTCTCCTAGAATATCACGTGGGGCTAGCTAAGGTTTTTAGGATGCTATGAAATGTTGTTAGAAGCAGAGGTTTTTTTATTTTTAATAATTAAAAATTCATCTTCAAGGAGAAAATAATGGGCTCCCATGTGGATACAGATAAAACATATGTTATGCATCTCAATCAATTTTAGAAGTCCCTTCTCTTTCATCAGACCAAGCGGAGCCTAAAACTTGCCATAGAAACAGGAGCCCAATAAATAAAGGGATCTTAAAGTATAGGACAAAATAACTTCGTACAATAAGTTTCGTTATATGATTTTTGTTCTTTTTACATAAGATACTACAGTAACAATGTACCCCTTCGAGTCCCTTGCATCTCTGTAGGTAAATACTGGGTTTACACCTTACAAAAATCCCAAGAAAAGTTAAGCTTGAGGGGAAGCAAGATAAGATTTAAATTGCCTTGAAAAGAATTGAAACAGGAGAGTATCAGAATTGCAAAGTCGACAATCCTACATAATTTAAAGTAATAAGTAAAATGGCTGGACAGAGAATTGCTTCAATGAAACGTGCCTGTACAAAACTGTCAAAATATCAGCAAGCACAATGAAACACGGAATTTCCAAAGCAGCCAGATTTGGCTGCAATCTTTCTCACAGTCGTTTCATTATGAGAGAATCCTCCAATAGCAGGAGATATGTGGATTCTGTCCATGATGTTGATTCTTGGGGCCTCAAGAATTGCCTTAGGCAGAGTCAATGCAGACTGCATACCCCAAATTGCAAGGGGCCTCATGTATATGAGGGACCGGTAGTGCCCATCAATAGTCCATCCCTCTGGTGTCTGGAACCAATACCTATTATGGTGCAAAAGATATCAATCAAGTTCACCATGTAACATTGAATTTTTCAACTTAATTCCAACAATAATCCCTGAATACCAAAATTGTACAGGATACAAAGTGAAACATCTATTCATGTGCTTGTTTTGATTAAAATTTGAATAGAAAATATCGCAGCATAATTAAGTGATAACATAACTATAATAGGATTAAATGACGCATTTCAAATAATAAAGGAACAGACTAAATTTGGGCCGAACCATCAAGAGTGAAACTATAATTTACTCCTATATAACACAGGTATATATCACATATAAAAGAAAGTTACCCGTATCCTTCTTCAGACCAGCCTGCAATAAATATACCCTCAGCAGTTGTGAAGGCCTCCTCCTCCATACCTGCAAGGATCATTGTAGCAGCAACACCATATGTCACACCTGTCCATATTTCTCGAGACTGCATGCAGGTCTCATCCACTTTTCCATTGGGATGCATTCCATTCACAGCACCCATCCTTCCGCCTTTAATTTTCATTACATTGAAATCAAAAATTTTCCTGAGAACACTTTTAATCTTGAAATCATCGAAAAGGGGAGACAGCCCTGACGATGCTGTATACCATTGCCCAGCCAGTTGATCTGCTTGAATGGATTTACTATTATTACTTGACCCACTGTCATAGTTAAAATAAGTACCATTCCAAAGTTTTTCTTCAAATGCAGGTTTAGCCTTCAAAAATTTCCGTTTGCATGTCTCAGCAAATTCTCCGTCACCTAGTTGAAGAGCCATTGCAGCAGCTGCTTGGAGAGCAGCAAGCCAAAGACAACCACAATATGCACTCACCCCATGAACTGTCCACGTATCATATGTTTGATCAGGGAACCCATCGTTTTCAACAAGACCATCACCATCCCTATCAAATTGATCCATGTACTCCATTGCAGTTCGGACAGCAGGCCATACATCAACTCCAAAAGACACATCACCAGTTTTAGCAAAATCTCGATACACTTGAAGTACAAATTTTGGGTTCAAATCTTTCCACTTGCTAGTATCATGGATGTTATATGCATTCATTTCATTCCATGGATCATGTGTCCCGAGATCATGAGGCACAGCTCCCCTAACTTTACGAGTGCCACATTTTCCCTCGGCCAAATACTTCACTTTTCTTCCATCTTCAGAGAGGACAGCCTTAGCAAACTCACGTTGAATATTCAGCTCAATCTTAGGAAAGAGCTCAAGAAGGGCAAATGAAGCGTAGAAGTGTACATCATATGTGCACCACATGATATATTCAACACCTTCCAGGTACAAGAACCTGCCCACATCATCATTGTTGTCACCAAATTGTTGGTCCGTCATTGTCAAAGTCTGCAAACAGCCAGAGGGATTTCCCTTTCTGAGAGGAGCCACAGACTCATCTTCATCTGTACTGTCCCTACAATGTGTTTCATCATTGTCATTTTGTCCTGCTGTAGCAGTAGTATCTTGGGCATTATCTGTTGAGCACTCAACAACTGCACCTTGTCTGTTTGCTCTAACTTCGGTTACTTTCACATTTGCATTTTCTGACTCTGTTACTTGATATGGTTCACTTTTCAAACACGCCGATCGCCAAGAAGAATCTGGCACAAACATCAAGCTAATCTTAATGCTTTCATGAAAACAAAATGAAAAAGATGCACCCACAACATCAAATAATACTATCATGAGATAACTCAACTGCAATACAACATACATAGGTTCACACGTACCAATCCAAATTGTCCCACCAGCCACCAGGAAGTATAGTTCATTAAACAATGTGAACTTGTACCTGAAAATAGAAAATGCCTTATTAATCTGCCAATGACAAAATGAGGTAGAAAATAACAAACACGTTTGGGGAAAAAAATAACATTGTATTAAGATAAACAATACAAGCAGAAGCTATGGCCTGGTAGGAACTAGAGTTATATTTAGCCCAATCACTATTAAGAATGAGAGGTTTCGATCAGAGATATGGAAAAAATGCTTTATGATATAACTATAGATAAATGAAGGAAGAAATCTGTGCTTGAAAGTGAGAAGTTTAAGCAATCATAATGCAGCTAAAGGCTGTAAATTAGCAGTACACAAAAAGCAAGTTTTACTTTCATGGTTTCAGTTCACACAATCTTTTCCGCTTTGAGCAATCAAAGCATTGAACATTTCAATATCTAAAAGTGGCAATTCATATATTACTTAAGTTAGAATATTACCATTCTGGAAGCTTTTCATCCTCAAGAACAGGAGACTGCCATTTCTCAATGTCTTCTTCCCACCGTTTGTAATCTGTTCATTCAAAACAAAAAAAGAGTTTTAAATAATACATCTTAATCTAAAAACCAGTTTGGACATGATTTCTTTTCAAAATCCTCCCCTTTTCAGATTCACGATGTGAAATTCAAGTGGGCATGGATAAAAATAGCATGTATCAGCAACACATCTAAACCGCAGATTAATCATGCAAGTAAAACAGGCCTGAACAATATGAATCTCATTAAAACCAGAATGCATACTTGTTAAGGCATCATGCACCAGGTTCACTGCAGCTTTCTCGGAAGTTCCATAGAATTTTGTGTATCTCCTGCAGTAAATGAGTTGAAGTCATCAGGAAAAATGCTACAAAAAAATCAATTTCATTCCAGTAGTTAAATTAATTCTAATAGTGATCATAAAATTCCCCACAGTGGAGGGAGGTTTTCTGTTAGCTGTTTTTAGTTTCACTAATGACAGTAAACAAAAGAAGTAGCAAATTCACTTAAAAATTAAAATATAGAGAAAAACACTCTAGGACATTTCAAAATACATGCATGGAAACAATGGAATTTTACAATTACATAACAAGAGTCAGAATTAAAATCCCTTAGATTCTTGCAAGAGCAACCCCATGACATTTAGAAGACAGTTGGAACAAGAGATACGCATAGAAATTAGTGAGCCTAAGCACTCACAAAATTCCATCAACTCTAAATGCAACCCAGGATACTTCTCTGGTATAAACCAAAGACTTCAAAAACCAGTAGAAAACTTTCTCATATTATAACTGAAACATATACGCAACAACTACTATATCCCACTAGGTGGGGTTGGCTATATGGATTCCACTTGGGGACATCTAAAACATATACACAACATTTATTCATATTCCATAGAGACAAACTTATTCATCTAAGATTTAGATGAGTTTCTTTCAAGAATATATATTAAATGCCCAAAAATATCGCAAACAGAAATATTGTACCTGTTGAAAGTGTTGCCTTTAACAAACTTTACTTTTGGAGATGACCATGAAAGAGCAAACGCCACAGTGCACTTTCCATGAGGTTCCACCCATGCAGAAGCTGAGACAGCGGCACATAGTGTCTCTCCTGGTGATGAAGGCATGCTAGGTCCCGCATTAAAATTCTCCCGATCAAATTGTCCATCCTTAGTATACAATTACTTCAATTAGTATCAACGCTACATATATCCGAACAAGAAATATCTGGGCAAAATGCAATGAACAAAAAGAAATTAATCCAGAAAGCAAAAAACTCAAGTAATCAATACCTGCACCATTTTACCCCACATATCTTTTGCTGTGGAGGCACTTCCTTCAGACAGCCCAAAACATGGTAAAACAGAAACGCTTACATTTTGTGTTTCACAAGCAGCTATGGCGAATGTAACAGGAGGGTTTCCCTTCGCTGTCCTGCAATATTGGAATATCCTTAAGAAAATCCCCCCATACTAGTTGTGATATGCGACCCCAATCACAAATTCTTAGAAAACCCCACGCATGCTTGTCAGGGCTGAAACCTCCATTAGAAAATAAAGTACAAAGAATGTTCAATTTAATTGCCAGGGATAATAACAAAACGACAGCCTACAGTAAGAATCTTATTAAATAATTTATGCCAGGGATAATACATAACTAACTTTTGATCTCTTCAATTTTGCAAAGGCAATGCACTTCTGGTCCTTTATAGAGAATATGGATCACAGATATTTTGAAACAATCATTTATTATACCTTTATTTATCTTTCTTTTTGAGTAAAAAGTTTTGGTGAATTTAGTTTTACACTAGAGCCAATGCAGGCCTCGAAACTAAGAACATTCATTAGAATACTTATAAATTACCCACTAACAAGATTCTTCCATTAATGATGAAATTTAAACAAATGACCTTGTGGGATATAAACTAAGTCCTTATTCCATACCAACTAGACCAATCATTGTTGGCATAATTATATCTAGGGTTAAGTACCAATTTTGCCCAGAAAGTACGCGTCTAGGAGCAATTTTGCCTCGGAAGTTTTCAACATAGCAATGTTGCCCCTGAAGTATCAAAACGTAGCAATGTTGCCCCTCCGTTAAAAACCCTAACGTTGACCGTTAGTTGACTGTTAGGGTTTTTAACGGAGGGGCAAAATTGCTCATAGGCGCGTACTTCCGAGGCAAAATTGGTACTTAAACCTTATATCTAATATTATTTCCCTAGTATTCAGGAAACAGAAAACAATTAGGATAGCAGAATGTTCCTTGATTCTCAATAATAACATGCCTAGGGCAACTCTAATATCCCAGCAATAATAACAAATTTTGCAAGTATATCCTAAAAAACCTTAAACCTCTCCTTCAGTTCCAGGTACTCGTACTTCAGTGTACCTTCATTACAATAATTTAGCAGCTTTCTCACCCTGCATATTACAGTCAACCTATCCATCTCAATAAGACTCTAAATCATCAGTCCTAAAAAGGCCTAAGACCTACAAGTTTTTAAGTTGAAAGATCCCTTGTTCAGCTGCTTATACGCTAAAGATTGAAACCTACCAAACAAACATTCCAGTAACCAAACTGAGTGATAATATTCCAATCCGTGATAATTAACCCCCCAAACATGAACCATATCTAGTAAGGGTAAAAATTTGGTCCTCCACATTAGAGGTAAACCACATAGTAATCTTCCTTGCAGTCCCATTCTTTATGTGTTTCATCACCACACAACATCGATACCAGATGCTTTTTATACATCTCCACTATGCGTAAGAAACAACAAAAGCTTAATCATTTTGACCTTTGTAATGTGATCTACACAAAAAGTTGAACAGCATAACATTGACTTGCAGAGACTTATCTATCAGAAAGCATCTTCTGAGTCTCGGGCAATCTGCATTCTCTTCTTTTTCTTTTTGAAGATCAAATTAAAACCATAAACATTTCAACCACATTGCAAGTTACCGCAACAAAACCCAAATGAGATCAGACTATTTAGCTTTAGAACCCAAACTGAATTATCTAGGGAAAGGGGCCTATTCTAGTTCATATTAGGCTCAGCTTCTTCATAAGAAGCGCAGCCACACTTAAGCCCAAGCAGTGAAAGCAACTTCAGACTATTTAGAACCTTCTCAGTTCTCGTCATTGAAGAACTTGCTTTCACCCATTAAGCATTTAAGTATAAAGAGAAATCTGCAAACCAACCGTCATACAGAGCTATAAGGTTTCATGACTTGCTTGTGATGTAGAAGTACGCCAGAAACTCCATCTTCAGCTCTACAAAAGAGAGGGAAAATAAGTTAGAAAATTGTACACAGGCGCATTTCAGATACACAAACATACTTCAGATGAAAACACGCATATTCTCACATGAATGGTTCATTCACATGATCTCCAGACAAATGTGAGACTCCACCAATGGAATTCTGCATATTACAAGTAACGATGACTTATTATCCAAGACAATGCAGTGCATTCTTAAGCTTCAAAAAAGAATGTGAATCATGCTAATTTCTTTTTTTCCTTTCTATATCTTTTTGTAAAAAGTAGGTGCAGTAACACTTCAACCCAAAATAAAATCATACCGCCCATGTAAGTAGAAGGCTGACTTTAGCTCTCTCCTTGCCAGTGTTTACCAACTACAAAAGAAACAATTACAAGTGCGTGAGTCTAAAAGTAACAGTTAACCACTGATGCAACAGATAATTTGAATGAAATGCGTAGTAAGAAAATAATATTTTTTAGGTTTTAATTAAAAAAAAAAACAAAACGAAGCTACAGGGTATGTCAGCACTGTAGAAGAAAATTACAAACCGTATACACAAAAACAGCAGTAGGAAGACTACTTTCTTTATAATTATGTGGTATGAATGGGGATATCTGTCGGCAAGACACTTTTAGTTCTGGGTCTGGCTCACCTAAAAAACAAGACAACTATTAATCAAGAATTTACAAGAATCACATATATTAAGTAAAGGAAGAGGAATGCAATACCATCATATATTGTCCAAGCCCTTGGGAATAAAGCATGATAAGTTGAATGTTGACCACTAAGGTTCCAGCCCCATGATGGTATACCATGATCATCACCTTTCTTGCGAGACCTAGAACAAGACTCAAGTACTCAACATAAGCTCTTAGCTTTTATGTATACTTATCTAGATATATCATAAAGCATCCGCTTCTTACAAATACCACTTCCTAACCAAAACAGCAAATTTTATAAATATTTGGTTGTTTCTCAAATATTATTGCCTAACAAAGACATGTGTCGAAAATTGTCCTGCAACCCGACTTAGAAAGCAAAATAGTATTCTGCAAAGCTTGATAAGAACAACAGTCGCCTCAAACTTTCCTCCCAAACGGAATTGAAAATTTTATTTGATACATCATTACAATGTCATGCAGACTTCTGATTCAGTCTCTCTAAGGTTTGCATGTTATCAAAGACAGTAGCAAACTTCCACAATCAGAACTAAAAAATACTTGTAAAGGATCGCCAAGCCATTAGGAAAAGAAAATCGCTTGGGACACATCTGATGTAACAATCGCTTGGGGCACATCAATCTCTCTAAGGTTTGCATATTATCAAAAACAGTAGCAAATTTTCACACTCAGAGCTAGAAAAATAATTGTAAAGGATTGTCAAGCCATTAGGAGAAGAAAATTGCCTGGGACACATCTGATGTAACCATAAAGAAAGCATTAACAATATTATCATATTAATAGTTTCAAGTTAACATTCCACAATCATCACCGCAAAGTTACCATCATTCTTAAATAACCTATTGAACTTTCAAATGAATTCCCAATTATTTTATCTTGAGCCCTACAAATGGAAAAACAAGGCATAGGTCAAAGTAAAAGGAAAGAAAAAAGATCCATGAAAATCCAAGATTCGATGAACTAAATTTTTGGCAACCAAGAAACGACTTTTAATGCATAAAAGCTGACATAGACTTTAACATCCCAACTTTTAGTGCAACTTCTCAACCATTGATTCATATGGTTTCCAATTAAATGGAAAAAGTATGCCCAGCATGGAGCTTTGCAGCACCCACATAGATCAAGAACAATTGTTTCCAGACTCTGACAGGTTTAGCTTTTCCTTACCCTAACCCTTCATGCTGACCAGGAGCCAAAACGGATGCAAATTTTTTGTTTCCTCCATCTCTACTGATAAAAATCTGCAATATAGATTAGATATATCAGATTTGAATTTTGAACTACAAAGCTTTAGGTATAGAAAAAGAAGAGTGCGTTGCAAAGTGATAATAAGTGAAAGAACAGGGCTGTACAGAAAACTGGTTAGCCATAACAGGTGAAGCTTCACATAAACCGGGTAAAATTTGCCATTGTCGAAACTCGCCTCTGAATCCTCTAGATATGCTACCACTCCTGCGTAAGTGACACAAGCATGTCAAAATCAATAACATAGAGAACAACAAAATAACACAAATCAGGTGAGGCTGAAAGTGGGTGAAGAACCAAAGCGTACCCCATCCCTCCAAGTGGAACTCCTTGAGACGCAGATGGCTTGCAACTTTCTCGAGTGAAAGGATCTATAGGTGCTTTCTGCATGAACCAGAACATGAAACTTATATTTGAGATCTTATGTTTACATATTATAATCTTACCTAGGTTTATAAACTTTGTTGTCTTCTAAAATAAGATGCACAGAGAGACAGAGGGAGGAAGGGGGAGGGAGAGGAATAGCCAGCCACCAAATTAATGAGAATGAGAAATATACCCTTCCATGAGAAGCCTCTTCCCTGACATATGACCACATCCGTATGCCTAGTCGAACCTAGAAAATTAAAATTTACTTGGCAATCAGAAAAGATATGAAAACATAAACGAAAATAAGAACAAAGAGGATAATGGAAACAAGTCATGGACATCAATATGCACAAAGGATTCAACCAACTTAACCAGTCAGACCAGGCATATTGTTCGTATATATAAATTAAACCACTTGCCATCTTTATTGCTTCCATAAAAGTAACACTAAATTCTTTAAGGATATTGGCATGGCTGTTTAATCTTCTCCTCCAAGCTTGTTGGGGTGGGACAGCACTATCAAAATCAAGCTGCAGAGACATTGCAGGAAATAAATCAGTCAAATATAAAATCTAGCAAAGTACCAAATACAAGTGGACTCAGGTAAAACACAGTTGAGTTCAATTTTCCGTTCTTAATTGCAAAGGTCCTATGAACTGTTTTTAGCTTGCACTCTGTATGAAGCATAAATAATTTTAAAAACCAAAAAGTACTGTATCCTGATCCTTGGTCGCTGCTTCCCTATACTACTCTCAACTTCATATTATATAGTTTCCAAAATGAAATGGGTTCGACTATAAAAATCAAATAAAAGAAGAAATGCCAAAATGCCCGTGAGTTCTAACATGCATAACTAAAAAAATCAACCAGGGTGACAAGGCAGGATAACTGCGTCACCATGCAGTAGAATAGAAATTTTTAAAAAGGTCAAAAAAGGGTGAAGAACCAAAAAAATTGCAATATTATACTGATGGATGGATGGATAAAAAATCATTCCAAGATAATAGGAGTATAGGCTTTGGCACCGGCTAACAACGACCAAGTTTTTAAAATTAAGAGTTAAAAAAAAAAAAAAAAAACTATGGCTTGAATGTGTCATAAAGATTTAAGACGAATATGTTTTGAGCTGAAAGCAATTAACGAACCCATCATCTAAATTCCAAGTGCAATCATCTTTAAGCGCAGCAAGAAAAGATTATTTGATCAACAAATATTACAGATTTCATTAAATGCAATATTCTGCTTATCCTCCAGAATTTTCATATATATTTGTGTGTGTGTGTAAAGGCTGTTCCATGATTGAGAAGAAGGTAAAACATGCAGGAAATGCGAAAATTCCATATTCATATTTTATAGAGTATCACATTTTGATAAGACAAAGCGGTCCAATTAGATGTGGATTCGTCAAGCTTCATTTTTTTCCTTTATTGGAAATAGTCGTATTTCAAACTAATCAAATTATAACATATCAATCAATCTACAACCATCCTTCCAGTCAGATTTCCTGCGCCCTCCGAAACTGAACAACCATGCAGAAGACAACAAAAATTAAAATTCACCAGCATCTGCTTAGGAGCTTACCAGCTGTAAAGTCAATTTATTGATATACTCTTCAGGTGGCCACGAATTCTTTCTACAGTGAAAGATACTAGTAGTCACCATGTTGACGAATAGCAAATCTAATACTGAACCAAGAACCGCGGAAACCTCCGATCACTGAAAGATCACAACCCCAAATAAACAACCCCACTTCAGCGCCCTCCAGACAGAAAAACACCGACGAAGGCGGGGCAGTGAAGCCAAACAGCAACCATCACCGATGAAAAGGCCCCACTACCCACCACTCACCTATCCAAGTTCTTATCGTTCAATTCAATCAAAACCCTCCCTATTCACTGAATTTCCCTCCCAGAAATTCAAAAACCAAAAATCCGTTCGCCTTCAAACTGATCAAATCCGTACCGAAAGACCTCCAAAACGAAGCAGTTTCAACTTTCGACTCAAACTCAGTCCAAACAAAAAAAAAAAAAAAAAAGTTTCAACTCAAACACTGACAACAAAGATCGGAAATCTAGGGGAGTGACATCGCCATTATAGAAAGTGCAGACTTGATTGGTAGAAGAGCAGAGAGCGAAGATTAAAGAAATCGAAAAAATGCCGAACGGGGACAGGTGCTTCGATGCGTGGCGCGCAGAGAAGAAGCCGCCTGAATTCCCAAGTCACTGGATTTTGAAACTCGGGTCGCCAAGTGGTGATGCGAGAGAGCTCTTTCTCTATAACCTCAGGCCTTTTTAATTTTCTCGCTCTAAAAATGTTTTGGGGTGTTTGCATATGGGAGGGGGGTTTCGTTGATTTGGATTGTAGCGTAGATCAGTTGGCGCCGATCTATATCTTGCGATTATGATGATGATGAAGGGACCGTGTCGGTATGCGCCCTTTTCCTCGGCGACTTGGTACTACAATTTTTTAAAGTTTTTTATTTTAAATTAATAATTTTTTAAATGAATTGTTTATTTTATTTTATTTTTCATTCTCTTTAATTAATTTCGTTTAATATATTTCAATTTAAAAAATTAACCTTATTTTATTTTACTTATTTACACAGAAAATTACCCTTAATTATTTGAATTTAGTAATATTAGAAGAACAGTTTATTATTCTTTAATAATGAGAATTAAAATGAATAAAATTAAAATATGAAAGTGAAACCAACAGGCTGAAAACAAATGTCAATTACTTAAATTAATGAGACCAAGAGATAAAAATATAATTTAAAGTTGTAGGAAAACACAAGTACATAAATTTTTGCCATTTCCTTTTGGGTCGCCTGTTTGAAAAGTACAGTTCTTGAAGAATATAAACTTTACTTGTCTGAAATAGAAGGTAGAGAAATTTGTTGGCAAAATAAAGAAGAAGAAAAAAAGAAAGTGGAGAAAATTGGGTGGATCACAATGAGAGGTGCATAGGAAGGGGAGTCACAATCCGCTAAAAAAAAAAAAAAAAACCATATATTATTGTTGGGGAAATATTTTCTCATGTTGTAGGAGACAAATTTTCTCATGTCACACATACATGAAATGGTGGGACCCATATATACATATATTAATTCATGTATGTATATGTGAGTCTCATCATTTTATGTATGTGTAAGAAATTTTTTTTTAAACGTGAGAAAACCAAATGCTATTATTGTATTCCGGTGTAGAGGAGAGAGATTCTCTAGAGGCCAAAAGAAATTAGTGGACGTTGGTCGTTCTTAAAGTAACTTTAATGTTTCCTCAGAAGTAAGAAACAAAGGCAACAGTTTCAATGTCAGGTGAAACTAGGCGGTTCGTATGAAATTTTAAAGGTTTATATTTAAATTTTTTAACTTATTGTTCTTTTTGATAAAATACTAGATGTGATCACTTTACCAATTACAATTACTAGACGGCATCAAGAGACAATTAAGATCCTTTATTTTAAGTTCCATCTTTCATAAGAAAGGAAGTGGTCGATCAATAAAGTATTAATTTTTACTTCTCCAATATTAAATATATTATATAGTTTATAGTGTAATTTATATTACAAATTGTGTCATATATTTTAGATCAGAGGTATTATCTAATCTATGAGTCAACTTTGCTATCTAGTCAATCATCATTGGGTTTTCTCTAAATATATGAGATAGGGTTACTTGTCAATCTCTATGGAACAATAATCAAAAAGTAGCATTATTAACAATGTCTTTAAATGGGTGACTACTACTACACTTGATAAAATAATACTCCCTTAGGTCCTAATTATAAGACCGTATTGATTTTTTTTGGAAGATTGAGAAAGTTAAATAAATTACTTAATCATATGTATATTGTATATCTTTAGATTATATATTAGTTTATTAGTCAAACTAATTAATTTAAAGAAAAAAATACAAATACATATATTTTAAAGTAATTTAATTAGCTTTTTAATTTTTATAAAAAAGTCAATTTGGTCTCATAACTAAGATCAGAGGTTGTACTAATAGCTTTTTATATAGTCTGAGATAAGACAGTTATTCTAAACCATTTGTTTCAACAAAGGTTGAGGCCATGCAAAATCTTGAGGAGATCAGCTATCATTGGAAGGACTGCTAGTAGCTTATTTTTTATAGTTCTTATTATAAGGCACCAACTAATAATTCTCATAGATTAATGACAATAGTTTAAGTCAATAAAATTGTCATAAAGTTTAAACAATTTTCAATATTACCTCTACTAATTGTATTAATCTTTTTATTCATATTAGTTATTATTCTCACACATTACCTTTATTAATTATAAGTATACATAGAAAAAAAATAATCAGTGCTCCTTTTGAACAGACAAGTGTCTTATAAAAAATATTAAACATACTTATAAATTGATACTTTATAATAAAGACTAAAGAAAATACAACCGAAACAAAAGATGTTGCTCTTGGTAGCATTCCGAGCAATTCCACCACAACGACTCCTCTCATTCCTCAAGACTGAACCATGCACTTCCACGGAGTCACTTTGGAGATTACCAGGAGCCTGTCCCTTCATAAGGCTGCTATCGACATAAAATCCGCATCTATCTAATAAGTCATGATCCAAACAAGCTCCACGAATATAAGCTATCATGTGCGTTCAGCACCCTATTAAAAAAAAAACAATTATTTTAAAACTGACAATTAAAATGCAATGAGCACCCTGATTTAAAATAATAATAATAATTATACGTGTTCGACCTACCTATGAGGAAATATTTTAAGATGTATCACAAAATATTTTAAGTTGTGAGATGCATATAAAAAAAATATTTTAAAATGTTGGATGCAAGTAATCCTTTAATATTATCACCATTTAAATTTGATGCACATTAAACTAATTTTTTTAAAAAAAAGTATAAGAAAAAGAAAAATCAAATCTATGCTGTCTAAATTTTAGTGCTTGTCAGTCATGGATGATCACCAAAACCACCCTGGTACCGCCGTTGTTTAAAAATACACCCAACACATCTTTATAATGTTGAAATGTCAAAAAATAAAACAAACATCAAAAAAGAAAACTTCATCAAAGGACCACATGACAAAATTAATTTTATTAAAGCATTAAAACATTTTGATATCTTGCAGTAGGGCCAAAAATCAAAATGAAAATAAGTTTTGTAGTTAATAAGATTTTTTTTTAAGGGCTCGATGTCATCATAACTTTGATGACCTGTCACTAGCCGCTGAAGCAACCACCGACAGCCAGCCATTAGAGCTTTGTTGTCAAATGACTGGAGCTCCGACCACCGAAAATTAATTTATTATTCATAGGAGGATTTTACTTGTTCATGAAGGGTTGCACACTTGTTCATGATTATACTCTTCATGAATAAGTGAAATACTCTTATGAAAAAGAAATTAATTTCCAGTGGTCAAAGCTCTAATCATGCGATGACTAAGCTGTAACGGCTAGCTGTCGGTCGAAGCCGGAGTTCTAGCAACGACGGCACCTTTTATTTTTTATTTTTTAAAAGTGAGGGGCCTTATTGTCTTTTTCCCTGCAAAGCTTATTTTAATCTTAGTCCTTAATCATGTAATGAAATTTTAGAATATCTTGATTATTGACTGAAATTAATTTTGTAAGATGGTCTTTTAAATAAATTATCCCTTATATGAACGAACCCAAATAATTGACAGCATTTGTGGCTTTGTTCAGCCAGCGCTCCACCGTCGACCACACAACACCACCGGCTCCCTACCAAACAAATAGATTTGATGCCTCTGTTGCCTTGCCTTTTAGATAATCTTATCTTTTCCCTGCGGCTATATATATTATATGGTCAGGGATCCCTCTTTTAAAATACATCACATATATTTTTTTTTACTCAAATTATTATTTGATCCACCGTACCAATTATTGATTTTTAAAATAGAACTGAGGAAATCACCCTTTGAGGATATATTAATTATTAAATGAAAATGATCAATACTTATTTATTCACTTCGGCGTGTGATTTAGACATCTCATGTAATACCTTAGATTTTATTTTATTTTATTTTATTTTTTTATAATAATAATAATGATAATAAATACTAATAATACTAATATTAAAATTTAAAATTTATAATAAAGTAATGAGTGTGTAGATATATTTATTAAAATTTAAAATAAATAAATAAATAAATAAATATATATATATATATATATATATATATATATATATATATATATCATAATAATAATGATAAATGGATAGGTAAAGATAAAAATTTAAATTAGAATCTAATAGATGATTTGTCATTATTTATTAAACTAATAATAGTTAAAACCCAACCCACAGAGCCCAACCCATAGGAAACCCTAATTTCAACTATAAACTTAGGACTAGTCATCTAACCCTAGCCATCACCTATCAGTTCTCTCTCTAAAAATTTTTGCGGCAGAAATTCTCTTCTAGGAGCTCTGCAACCACGGAGGCCAGGTAATCCTAATTCCTAAGAATTAATTGTTGGTAGCGTTAAAACGTTGATTGAAATTGACTGATGGTAATCCTAATCCCTAAGAATTAATTGTTGGTAGCGTTAAAACGTTGATTGGAATTGACTGATTGTAATCCTAATCCCTAAGAATTAATTGTTGGTAGCGTTAGAACGTTGATTGGAATTGACTGATTGTAATCCTAATCCCCAGAACAATAAAATTTTTATCTGTTAGGCCAGTCTTAATTTAAGAAATAATTTATGAAATTGTTCACCTTCTCGCAACATATACATCTTCGGTTCTATCTTGCATGATTAATAAATACCATGTGATATGATTTGAATTCGGTACATCTTCGGTTCTGTCTCTTCCTTGCGGGTTTCCTTATGTCAATTTATGTTTGATATATATTGTATTATGCTTTTCGTTTTGTGGAGAAATATAAACATATATATGGTGCTTTGTCATTTTGTGAAGTATAATTTGTGCGTAGAAAAAAAAAGGGTGAAGTAATGAATTCAACGTGGGGCCCGTGAGATGAATTGGAATCAATAAATGAAATTCATCAACAAATCAAAGAATTGAACCTGTACGGAGTCCCTGCGTGTCTTTTCCTGTAGTTTACACACACATATAACTAGGGTTTAAATGATAGTGTTGGAAATTTTCTATCAACATCTTATAGGAACCTATGAGTAATTACTTTATAATTCAAATTAGGAAATCTTATAATAGAGTCAACATTTTAATGATTATATTTGAGAAACTCATGAGGTCTCATAAAGAGTTATAATTCCTGGGCTTGTGAAATTAAGATCAACCCTTTCTTATAAGAGTTAAAGATTTTATTATTATTGATACAAATATCTGAATACACCTGATAAAACTAATTTAGGAATTTTTATGAGTCTAAATTATTTAAAATAATTTATTAGTGGGAGGATAGCTTTGGGATGGTATCTCCTAAAGTGATGAACACACACTTTTAAGGCTTTATGCCTTCGATATGTTATTTGATGTGAACCGATATATCCGTTCTTCCCAAAGTGGCGTCTGGCAGGGTTTCCTGGGACACTAGTAGCAACTTTGGGAAGAGGTGTGCACACTAGGAAAAAATTACGATATGACCAAATTATGATGATTTGTGACTGGCAGGGTTTCCTGGGTCACAGGGTAGATTAGCAGGGTTTCCCGGGTCTACCATGGTTCTCTTCCCACTAGAAAACTCTAAAAACCATGACACTTTTTAGTTTATACATATACACATATGATGCCTTTATGCTATTTTATTTTGCAATTAATTTATTTTTATTATTTTATTTTATGTTGAAATTGATTTATTTTACAATTATTTAATTTTATTCCGTAATTAATTTATCTTATTTTATAATTATTTTATATTGAAATTAAATTATTTTATTTTATGATTAATTTATTTTATTTTATAATTTATTTATTTTATTTTAATTCATATCAAATTTATTTATCTATCTACTTAATTCTGTTCTATTTTATTTCATTTTATCCTTAATTAATTAGGATTACCAACGTTTGCTGATGTGTGTATTCTTGGGCTGCAATGATCCTTCGGGGGAGCGGAGTTTCAGTGAACAGGTTTCAAAAATTGGGGCCAGCCGTGAGAAGTGAGGATGACGGATAATAAACTCTAGTTATCTACTTTCATTTATTTTCTTTAATTTTATTTTTCAAAATAAACATTCTGTTTAAGTTTAAAATTATTTCTTGTAATAAGAAGCCTTGCACTTATTCCATACAAGTGCGGCGATGACACCTTCCGGATGTTTATTATTTTGGATTTCTATTATTATTTATGAAAACCATTGGAATATTTATATTATTTAAACTTTAGAAATCCGAGTCTTACATCTCACATTATTATATTTTGTGGAGATGTTGATTTTAAGGGACAAAATAAATGGAAAATTAACCATGTCTATCTTGAGTTTTCACTTTTATATTTTGATTATTGTGAAAAGCTTATGATAAATATATAATAGTAATATTCTCGTAAGATATACACTCTCAGGATAAATGTTTCTTATAATTAAGATGATAATTATTCTAAAAATAGGTGAAATATAATTTATTTTAAGCTGTCAAAAGTTATTATTTATACTTTTCATAAAAAAAAAATTTGTAATTAGTAATGATATTATTTAATTAAATTACAAAAATAAGAGTTTTATAAGTTCCTTTGAGGGCATGCAATCCCTGAGACGGAGAACATGTGGAACTTCTGGAAGCATTTTACTCAGTCTTCAAGAATAAAGTTTAATTAATAAGTCCATCAATGCAATTCGAGAAACATTGCGCTCCGTTTCACATGTATATGACTATATGTTATATTTAATTATTATTTATATTATCGCTGTTGATAATTCTACCATTATTTTAAAAAATCAAGTTACTGTAATCATCTTCTATGTTCAGACAGATTTTCCTTTTGTTGATGTCAAATATTTTTTGGCCTCATTTATCTGAATTTATGATACGGCAATAAAATTTTTGTTACATGTTGCTTGAAAGAAAGAATAAATTTTATTCATTTGATGATGTTACATTCTTATAAGTACTCTAAAGGAGCCTTTCCCAACAAAATTGACCCCAACATTTTACCATAAAAAAGGGTTTTCAAGGCGTAGATGGGTATTGGTTGGCCCAAGAAAGTTACAGATAGGAAACATAAAAAGTTAGTAAATTAAAAACATAGAAATAAGTCGTTGAAAAAATAAATAAAACAAGACTAGGATGGAAACAAGCGAGACATTTCCCTTAACAAGCCAGACTTATTTTGTAATAGGATGGTCTGAGTCTGACCTATGGTTTGATAGAGGCCTTTTTTGGGCTTAAATTGGCCTAGTTTGAGACTTATTAAGGAGGTTTATATCAAAAAAAATATTTTGAAAACTTTTTAGGTAAGATAACAAGCCTCATTGCAAAATAGGCCTAGTTTAAATAGGCTTAGACATAACAAGTTTAGGCCGACTTGATAGACTTAATAAGCTTCTTAGTAAGCCTAAGCTTGACCTATTAATAAAAACAGACATTTAAATAGGCCTTGATTTGACCTTTTTTACCAACAAGCTAGGCCTTATCAGGCCGGGCTATGCCACAAAACGCTGGCTTGTTTTGACCCCTAGTCATGAAGACAAAGGATGTGAGGCACAACACCATTAAAGAAAGGGAAAATGCCATTCAAATACCAGATGAAAATTCCAAAATCCCAAAACGTATGTTAAAAAATGAAAAGGATACAGAGGTGATTAGAAGGAATTTGAGATCATGAAATTTAAATATTTTTACTAAAATACTCCTCACATATTCTCTCTCTTTCCTCACCCTCTCTTCCTCTTTCTCTCTTCTCACCTTCTCTTCTCAATCATTGTTGGAAGAAGACGACCCGGTAGACATTAAGCTTTTTTTGAAGACGGTGATAAATAGTTGCTTGAAGAATGACCTCTTCTCCTCCCATATGTTGCCCTTTCTATACCTCCTTGAATCAATTTACATTAGTTTTCTGGCACAAATCTGTGGCTGAATGCATTTAAACGTAGCATAAAACAATTCCATCAGAAAAAGGCCCCACTACGAGTATATCATTAAACAATTCAAGCAGCCCAAAGATACAACCAGGAAACAAAGGGAAACATACAACCGACAAAGCAAGAACAATGTAACACACATAACCGTTCTAACCCATTTCATTTATTTACAGCGTTTAATATTAATTTATATTATCATGGTATCAAATTCAAAGCGCTGGTTGAAAATGCCCTGTCAAACTTTTCAAAAAGTCTCAGACAAATTATCTGGAATTTGTCACATGTAATGATGAAGAGTGTAAGATTTTTAAGGTTCGAGTTTTTTTATATGTAATGCTGTCAGCTTCCTAACTTTGTCTTGTATTAATAATCTGACGGAGTATTTTTCTATACACAAAAAACCAAAAAAAAAAAAGTACTTTTCTATATAGAAACGGGAAATTCACAGAAATAACCCTGAAAAAAAAAAATTGTGAAAATGAACGACCGTACAAAGTATTTATGGAAGTAACCCAGTTGGTGGCGCCACGTTAGTAGGCGCCACACGTGGCGCCACTTTGTGTGTGGCGTGCCACGTGGGCACGCCACAAAGTGGCGCCGCCACGTGGGGCGCCACTTGTGGCGCGCCCACGTGGCACGCCACACAAGAGGCGCCAGCTCTCTTTGAAAAAAAATAAAATAAAATAAAATAATGCAGGGCGCGTCAGCGCCCTGCAAAAGCTGCCTCGGGGGCAACTTTTCGCTGCCCCCGAGGCAGCAAAAATGTTGTGGGGGGTTCACGCCCCCCACAGTAATTTACAAAAAAAAAAAATTCTGGTTATTTAAACATGCATTCGAGAGTTGAGAGAGGGAGCTGAAGAAGAGAGGGAGCTGAAGATTATTTAAGGTATGTTATTTATTGTATAAGATTATTTACGTAGCTAAATTAGGATCTTTTAACAAATGTTCTTCATAAAATGTGTTGTATCTCTACTTGTCTCTACAATGATGGTAATATTCTGTGGGATAGAACAAATGTTAGAGTTAGAATTTTTTAGAGGTTCTAAGTTCTGACAATAGAAGACTTTATTTATGTAGTAAATGATTAATAATAAATTTTAGACGATTTATATGTATTTTTTGTTTGTTTTAAAAATTTAAAACTAATTTTTAAATTTAAGAAGTTTAAGATTGTTGTATTATAGGATATTTGGCCCGATTAAATGTTGTGCAAATGGTATATTTGGGTTCATAGAGATATTATGGAAATTTTAATCGGTTTAGTTTTCAAATTATTTAGTAGTACATTAAAGAAAATACCAAGGTAGGATGAGAAACTTAAATTAAAAATAATTATTTGCACATATTATGAATTTTATTTATTATTTTAATTTTTGTTCTTATTTGTTGATTTTTATTTATTTTAAGTAAATGAATCTGTATTTGTTGAATAATTTTGATTATGATAATATGCTATTTATTATTTGTGTTATTATTATATGTCATGAATTTTAATATTTAAATTAATTTTTTGTTCTTACCATTATATTATTTTAGGCATTAATAAGTAACTTTGAATAATTTTACTAATTATGAAATTTGATTTTTTTTACCATTTTTTATTATTATTAAATAAATTTCGTTTTTTAATTACTTTATTTAATGAATTTTAATTATTTCATTAATTTTTGTTAGATTATGTTAAATATGTTATTTTGAATATTATTATTACATATTATTATTAGTTTCATTTGATTATTAACTTTTGTTATTATTAAATAATTTTTAATAGTCTTCCATATTATGAATTTTGATTTTTCATGAAGTTTAATTATTATCATTATATAAACTTTGTTATTTTTATTAAAATATACTAAGAATTGTAATGTTTAAATTAATTTTTGTTAGATCATATTATATATGTTATTTTCATTAGAATTGTTATATATTATGAGTTTTCAATTTTTTTATTATTTTTTGTTGATATCAAATAATTTTTAATAATCTCACAGATTATGAATTTTTATTTTATTTCCAAAGTTTTATTATGATTATATAAACTTTGTTATCTCTATTATTAAAATATACTAAGAATTGTAATGTTTAGATTCATTTTTGTTGGATTATATAATTTTGAATACTTGTACTTATCAAGAATTTTGAATTTTTTTCAATTTGTTTTCATTATTGTTACATAAATTTTGCAAATGTTACTATTATTATTAAATATTATGAATTTTAATATTTAAATTAATTTTGTGTTCTTAGCATTATATTATTTTCGGCATCAATAAATAGCTTTGAATAATTTTACTAATTATGAAATTTGATTTTTTTTGCCAATTTTTATTATTATTAAATAAATTTCATTTTTTTTAAATTATCATATAAACTTTGTTAATTTTATTATTTAGATTAATTTTTGTTAGATTATATTATATATGTTATTTTGATTAAAATTATTGTATATTATGAGTTTTCTAATGTTTTCTCTAATTTTTGTTCATATTAAATAATTTATATTTAAATTTTTTATTTACACATTATGAATTTTGAGTTTTTATTTTATTTTCTTCATTATTATATACATTTCTTTAAATTTATTAGTATAATATATTATATATTTTAATTTTTAGATTAATTTTTGTCACATTATATATAATATATTTTGTTTATTATTTTCTCATATTATGAGTTTTCATTTTTTTATTAATTTTATTAATTATTATAAAATTCTGAATAATTGAGCTTATGAATAATTCTGAAATTTTTTAATTTATTTTCATTGTTATTATATAAATTTCGTTAATATAATTATCACTACTAAAGATTACGAATTTTGATTTTGTCATTAATTTTTTTCACATTATATGATATATGTTTTTTTATTACTTTTTCTTATTTTGAATTTTGAATTCTTTGTTTCCATTATTGTTGCATAAATTTTGCAAATGTTACTATTATTATTAAATATTATAATTTTTTGTGATTAATTTTCGTTACCTTATAATAAATAATTAGTAACTTAATAATGTGTTATATGTGAGGTAAATTTGTGTTAGTCAAATGGCTTATCAACCCGACCCCACAATTCATCCCGGCCCTAAAGAGTGGGGAGTTCTTGATGAGGAGGTGCAGCGGTCACACCGATCACAAGTTGTGTGGAACGAAGGAGATTGTGCTCCCTTGAGGGTGAGGCGAGCTACACAAGGACCGGGAGATGTCCATGACCCAGACGAACTCCCACATGAGTTGCAGCAGCACCTTCACCGGGCAGGGTTTTGGCACGTGTCTCGCATGAAGAGACTCAATGTATGATTCATTCTTAATGTAATTAATTATATTCTTCTAGTTGTCTGTACATGTTACGGATAATGAATACGATTACATATTTGATCTCTACTTTTATGTTGGTGCAGATTGACAAAGACCTTATTACTGCTTTGGTTGAGAGGTGGAGGCCGAAGACTCACACCTTCCATATGCCAGTTGGTGAGATGACCATTACTCTACAAGATGTAGAGGCCATTTTAGGTCTGTCCACTGAGGGTCGAGTAGTTTCCGGTAGGACGCATGCCAACTGGGGAGCAGTCATGCATCAATACATGGGTCTTACTCCCAGCGAAGAGTACTTGAACGGCAGAAACATCAAGATGAGGTGGTTTGCTGCCCATTGGGGCCGATGGGATGAGCACTCAGATACTATATAGGGTCAACTCTTGTACACACGTGCCTACCTCATGCGCCTATTCGGTGGATTTTTGTTGTGTGACAAGTCTAGCCACGAGGTAGCTTGCCGATATATACAATTACTGGGCGGTGACCTCTCGGATACTGCAGGCTACAACTGGGGGTCTGCGGTACTTGCTACACTATTTCACGAGATCTGCCAGGCCACGGCAGCTGAAGCGCACGACATTGGGGGTTGTTTGTTATTGTTGCAGATATGGGCTTGGTCCAGATTTCCTCCCATATCATTTCCCATTCTAGAGCCCAGTCTCGATGGTGGTCATTATGGACGCAGGTTCAATGGTGTACATGTGCGGTCGGTGCGCCGTGAGCTAAAGACATACCGCATAGAGCTTGACCAGATGGGGCGCGACAATGTATGTATAATAAATTTGAGCTCACGAAATGGCATAAAGATTAAACTAATTCGTGCTATATACGTTACCACCTGTTTACATGTGCAGGTTACATGGGAGCCGTATTTAGATGTCGGGTATGAGTTCATGGGTGCAGATGTTGACACACAGGACATGTGGAGGGCGGTGACACCCATAATTGCCTTCCATATTGTCGAGATGCACCAGCCCGATCGGTGCATGCGGCAATTTGGCATGCAGCAACGTGCTACCATGGCAACATGCTAGTATGTTGTGGCATGGCACTACCATGGTCTTCATCATCCGTATCACTATCATTTCCATCAACGTCATTTGCCAATAATGTGTCTTCATCTTCTTCTTCTCCATCGTCCTCGTTGTCAGATTCATCTACCAGATACTCATTTTCTGCTCCGTGCACATTGGTAGAATGTGTTGGATGATGTGTACCAGAATAAGTCAGGTGATATGACTCATTACCGGGGTGAAGTCTATCAAACGGTATTGGTGCACCCTCCTCTGACGTATTGATATCCACATAGAACTCAGCAAATTTATTTGTAGGACTTTCCGTAAATGTTTCACAAAACATGTCGAAGTCCTCATCATCGGCCAACTCAACCCCGGTATATTTGCCGTCCGCAACGAGAACTTTAGCCATCACACAGGATATCACCTACTCCTGTTGCAGTTTTAGCTTTTGACGGATCTTTTTAGTAAAATCTTCAAGTGACATACTTCGAATAATATATATTGCTCGTTTTTCACCTTCAAAGTTCAACCCGTTTGCGCTGATATTTTTTGAACCATTATAATATACAAGTGCACGAATCTTGTTCATTTTTTTCTCTACAAAATACATGAATAAGAACAAATCAAAATTGTGTAATAATAACAGAAACTAATGGAAAGTGCACATTTAAAATAACATATATAATATAATCTAACAAAAATTAATCTAAATAATAAAATTAACAAAGTTTATATGATAATTTAAAAAAAATGAAATTTATTTAATAATAATAAAAATTGGCAAAAAAAATCAAATTTCATAATTAGTAAAATTATTCAAAGCTATTTATTGATGCCGAAAATAATATAATGCTAAGAACACAAAATTAATTTAAATATTAAAATTCATAATATTTAATAATAATAGTAACATTTGCAAAATTTATGTAACAATAATGAAAACAAATTGAAAAAAATTCAAAATTCTTGATAAGTACAAGTATTCAAAATTATATAATCCAACAAAAATGAATCTAAACATTACAATTCTTAGTATATTTTAATAATAGAGATAACAAAGTTTATATAATCATAATAAAACTTTGGAAATAAAATAAAAATTCATAATCTGTGAGATTATTAAAAATTATTTGATATCAACAAAAAATAATAAAAAAATTGAAAACTCATAATATATAACAATTCTAATGAAAATAACATATATAATATGATCTAACAAAAATTAATTTAAACATTACAATTCTTAGTATATTTTAATAAAAATAACAAAGTTTATATAATGATAATAATTAAACTTCATGAAAAATCAAAATTCATAATATGGAAGACTATTAAAAATTATTTAATAATAACAAAAGTTAATAATCAAATGAAACTAATAATAATATGTAATAATAATATTCAAAATAACATATTTAACATAATCTAACAAAAATTAATGAAATAATTAAAATTCATTAAATAAAGTAATTAAAAAACGAAATTTATTTAATAATAATAAAAAATGGTAAAAAAAATCAAATTTCATAATTAGTAAAATTATTCAAAGTTACTTATTAATGCCTAAAATAATATAATGGTAAGAACAAAAAATTAATTTAAATATTAAAATTCATGACATATAATAATAACACAAATAATAAATAGCATATTATCATAATCAAAATTATTCAACAAATACAGATTCATTTACTTAAAATAAATAAAAATCAACAAATAAGAACAAAAATTAAAATAATAAATAAAATTCATAATATGTGCAAATAATTATTTTTAATTTAAGTTTCTCATCCTACCTTGGTATTTTCTTTAATGTACTACTAAATAATTTGAAAACTAAACCGATTAAAATTTCCATAATATCTCTATGAACCCAAATATACCATTTGCACAACATTTAATCGGGCCAAATATCCTATAATACAACAATCTTAAACTTCTTAAATTTAAAAATTAGTTTTAAATTTTTAAAACAAACAAAAAATACATATAAATCGTCTAAAATTTATTATTAATCATTTACTACATAAATAAAGTCTTCTATTGTCAGAACTTAGAACCTCTAAAAAATTCTAACTCTAACATTTGTTCTACCCCACAGAATATTACCATCATTGTAGAGACAAGTAGAGATACAACACATTTTATGAAGAACATTTGTTAAAAGATCCTAATTTAGCTACGTAAATAATCTTATACAATAAATAACATACCTTAAATAATCTTCAGCTCCCTCTCTTCTTCAGCTCCCTTTCTCAACTCTCGAATGCATGTTTAAATAACCAGAATTTTTTTTTTTTTTGTAAATTACTGTGGGGGGCGTGAACCCCCCACAGCATTTTTGCTGCCTCGGGGGCAGCGAAAAGCTGCCCCTGAGGCAGCTTTTACAGGGCGCTGACGCGCTCTGCATTATTTTATTTTATTTTATTTTTTTTTAAAGAGGCGCCAGCACAGCTGGCGCTTCTTGTGTGGCGCGCCACATGGGCGCGCCACAAGTGGCGCCACTTTGTGGCGTGCCCACGTGGCACGCCACACACAAAGTGGCGCCACGTGTGGCGCCCGCTGACGTGGCGCCACCAACTGGGTTACTTCCACAAATACTTTGTACGGTCGTCCATTTTCACAATTTTTTTTTCAGGGTTATTTCTGCGAATTTCCCATATAGAAACACTATTTAGAATGTAGAATAAAACAGCGTCCGGAAAATCTAATTAACTGTTTTTTTTATTGAGAGACGAATTTATTCTCGTTATTCGTTATTCCGTACATTTGTGGTTCACCGTTCACTGAGGTACTTTAAATTATGGGTTTTAGTTTTCTTATGTTGCATGAGAAAACTAAACTTCCTACACACATATGAAATGGTGGGACCCACATATACATATATATAATAAATATATGTATATGTGGGTCCCACCATTTCATGTATATGTGACATGAGATAATTTTTTTCCTACAACATGAGAAACATTAACTCCTTAAATTATAGGGCATGGATTCGAAAGCTGGCATTGAAAAAGCAAAACAAAATGGAGAGAATAATTTAAGGGAAAGAATTTCGGAAATTTCGAGTTCCCTCGTGTCATGTTGCACGTCAAAGCTAATTGTTAACAACCATGGCCGAGATATGCTCAACGAAATTTAGAATAATAACAGTAATAAATTAGTAGTAATTGTTTATGCATTTTCAAATATATGACAATTCCGTACATGTCTTTGGTAAAAATTGATGATGTTATGCCCTGATTCATCTACTTCTATTTGAATTATGTTATCGCTCGCTCCCATCCAAGATGCAGGATGTAGTTATTAGATGATTAATGGTTTAATTCGGTTTGTAATATACCCCTTTTGGTATTAATTATAAGACTTAGTTGACTTTTTTAAAGAGATTAAGAAAATTAATTAAAGGGTTTAATATTTCTGCCTCTGAAACATAAACATTTTTTCCGCTACACTCACATATAGGTGAGTGAGGTCATTTTTTTTTTCTCTTATTTTAATAATAGGCTCCACTCACTTATATGTGAGTGCAGCAGAAAAAATATTTATGCCTCAGGGGTAGAAATATTAAACCCTTAATTAAATTACTTTAAATGATTTGTTTTTCTATTTTTTTTCTTTCAAACTATTTAGTTTGGCTAATAAACTAATATATAATATAAGGATATATAATAATAAAATAATAAAATAATTTATTTAGTTTCCTTAATCTCTCTAAATAAGCCAACTAAGTTTTATGATTAAGGCAGGAGATAATACCTTAATGCACTATGTTTCTCAGAATTATACTAATTTTTTTTATATAATTCACAGAAAAACAAAGGCAACGTTATGCCTTGCTGGAATGATTCTCCCAGCATTCCCACTTTTTTTAAGCCACGATTTTACTTTTTATCTACGCCGAATGATTCTAAGCATATTCTATCTATTTATTTTATCTTTTATGTTGCTTGACTTCCATAGACTGTGAAATGACGAACAAGAAAATCTTTTTTTTTTTTAAATAATTGAGTTGACATTTCTAAGGATGTTGCTCCTTCATTTAACACTTATAGGACGAAAATTGATTTAAAAAAAAAATCGGATATTTACAGCTCTTATGCAAAAACTTCTGGATGAAAAATGAAACTCAAGCCATTTCAAAATACAGACTTGTGATCGATATTGCAGAGACCTTGATTTAAATTTAGGAATGATATGCCTTAACGTTAAAGAAATCAGCAGTTACGCTTCAAAGCGAGGTTCTGGTTGTATAGTACATAATAATGACAATCAAAGAAAAGCATGCATTAATGTGGTGACAATAAAAGGCATGCATGTTCTATCAACAAAGACAACCTTTTAATAAAGGTGGTTGGATTGGGTAAAGCAAACCAGACACAAAATATTGGATCTTCTCTCTCTCTTTTCCGTTTTTTTTTTTTTTTTTTAATCGTGGCCTTATAGAATTGGCGGGTTATTTGTTCGAAATATAAAGTAGAAATGTCAATTCATATTTTTTTAAAAAAATCAAATTTGAGCGTCTACATTTGTTATATAAATTTTAAAAATAACATGTAACCATCTAAATAGTTCTTATCTTTGCCAGAAATTTGCCAAGAATTGCATACACCTATATTTTTTTACCCTATTTTATTTTTAAAGGTTAATCATATAGTTATTATTATCTAATTTTTGTTAAAATTCCTTATAATTCTCTGATATTTATTTTTGATAACTTCTCTTTTGTTTTAAAAACTCATAAGAAACTTCTACATTTTACTAAGCCAAACAGAATTTTCCTCGATTTTTAAAACAAGCATAAATGTCTATTAAAGAAATTACATAAACATTGTTCACTTTTGTTAAAATTATAATATTATTTTTTATAATGACCCTAACTTAATGAAAAATAAAAATTATATAATTTTAGTAAGACTCAAGATATCTTGTATAATTTATTGTTTATGTTAAAGAAAGGTTATGTATGTCTAGGAAATAAAAAGAAAACTTACTCAAATTCAAAAAATTCAAAGAAGGCTTGTATCTTTTATTTTTATTTTATGAAAAACTCATGCGAGTTTCAAAAATAAAAATCCATGTAATGTTAATAAATTTTTAAAAAATGCAGATAATCTATTATATTTTTTAAAGAAAAAGTGGAAATCAGAAAATTGTGGATTTGGTGCCGTCCCGTGATGAGAGGTTGTTGAATGTTGATAATTAAATAGGGAAGGGGATATCCAATGAATATTCAAAGTTGGAAAAAAACGGTGAGGGAAGAAATTGAGACGATTAAATAGGAAGATGTCCCTTTCAGACCTCAGCGCCTTTCATATTTTTTAATTTCATTTATATTTTGACGTAACATTTTGGAAAAGTTAGACTTATATATCAATCAATTTATGTACCCTACTCTAATCTTCTCCATGGAATTTTCAAGCACTTGCACATTCCTTTATTTTAACTCTGTTTGTCAACAAAGGAAGCAGAAGAAACGACAACATTAATTTCCAAGGTCGGACTAGAAATTCATCACTATTTTTTAATTGGGTTAAAGTGCAAAAATACACATGAATTTTTTCCCTAGAGCACCCAGCACCACGTGTTTTTTTTTGGAGCAAAAATACACACGTGGTTATCATTTTTTTAATAAAAGTTACATCACACCGTTATGTTACTGTTCACTTTATCTCTTTTTCTCTCATCACGGTGAATAGTAATATAACGGTGAGATATGACTTTTGCTCTAAAATGATAACCACGTTGTATTTTTGCTAAAAAAAATACGTGGTGCTGGATGCTCCTAGACAAAAAGCTCATGTGTATTTTTACACCTTAACTCTTTTTAATTTATTCTTTTATTTATATAAAGAATGTTGAGAGATCAAAGTTTTAAATGTATTAAGTTGATGTCTCGAAATAGTTTTAAAATAAATTACAATAGAAGTGCTTTGATATTTTACCTAAAAGAATCTTATTTTAAAGCAATCGAAAGAAGGCATAATTTAATTTATTTTATCTTTTCTTTTTCTCCCCACCTTCTTTACTTCCCTGTTGTTTCTGGGCCACATGGACGCACAATTTCCCTTTGCCTTCGAGTATTTATAACTGACAAGGACCTTGGACCCTGCATATTAATATAAGATAAAGAGAGTACTTTAGGCC
The DNA here is from genome assembly GCA_037074495.1 of Acacia confusa. NCBI lineage: Eukaryota > Viridiplantae > Streptophyta > Magnoliopsida > Fabales > Fabaceae > Acacia > Acacia confusa. The sequence continues at coordinate 3,216,500 of CM073505.1, forward strand.
TACCTTTAATTCTATAGGCTGAACCATTTTAGATGATGGAGACTATGTTTCACAGGCTCTTTTGTCAAATGCTTTGAGGTGGAAACCTTAATATAGATTGGATTAAAGTCAATGTTGATAGGGCAGTTGAGGTATGCAAACCGTGCTGGGTGTGTGTGGATGGCCGGGTTTACTCAATTTCTGGGAACATGCAGTGTGTTTGAAGCGGAAGGTTGGGTCATAATTAAGGCCTCAATTTGACATGAGATTTGGCATCATCTAATTGATAGGCTGAAGGATAATCAAAATGAAAGCAGGGACAACCTTTTATTATGGAGAATAAGAGAATTCATACAAAGGACTTGGGAGCTACAATTTTAATGTTACAAGGAAGATGAACCGAGCGCAGATTCGCTGGCTAAAGAAAGAATCTTCTCTTCAAAGTTCTTAGATGTGTGTCCTGAGTCTCTTCGAGACCTAATATCACAAGAGTTTGGGATTTAATTTTCCGGTGTAATTTCCTGTTATTTTAATTTTACTTCGCTTATATCAAGAAAAACAAAACTTTTTTTTTTCTTGTCACCATTCATCCAACAGAAAAAAACTCAAGCACAAATCATATATGGTAGAAATCGTAACTTCTCAGTTCTCAATTAAACCAGGATTTAAGGATATGTTTGGTGTTTGAGCCAATATAAGCATATAACTACTCTGTAGGCCTAACCTTTTTATTTTTTGAGTGGGTGGGAGCTATGACTCGTTTACATATAGACATTTCTGCGGAATAACAAAGATGCACCTTCAAAAACATAGGAGAGGGCGGTTGAATTTAATTAGTCAAGCTTGGTTGGTTGGACCCTAACAGCAACTCTAAAAAGCAAGTCAAAGTAGTTCAGCTTATAATTTCTTTTATGTTTTTCACTTTTTGTTGCCCATTTTTAATGTAGAAACAGTATACAAATATAGAAAATGTATTAAACACACATTATTTAGTATATTGTTTCGTGCTAAATATGTCTTGACTGAAAATCTACCGTTCTTTAATTCACTGACTCATCCCACGCATTGCATTCTTGACACTGCAAAACTAGCCAATAAATGGAACTTATATGCTGTTTTAGCGCCTACCCAAGTTTACAATATTACAAATAGCAAATTAAGCTCGGGGTGGTGGCGCATTGACAGAAACCATAAAATTCAATTGATGTTTTCATCTGCTCAACTATCAATCAGTGCAAGAGTTTAGATAAAGCAAGTAGCGGAATAAGAGTTATAAGAGGAACTGAAATTAATCGATTATAGAACATATATCTTATGAAGTTTGCATGGATTTTAGGAAGTTGTAAATGTATAGCATAAAATGTTAAAAATTATTGAACACTTGGAAAGGCAGCTCCCCTTCTGTCACTAGTTAAGCTTGAGGCACAAAACAGAAGAAAAAATACTTACAAACACAAGGTGAAATCAATGCCAATGAGCTATCTCTCCAAGTGAGGTGGACCCCACCCCTTCCCATACTTCACGGAAGCCCATTTCCTCGTTGTCAACACCTTCCATCTCACAGTCCCACCATCCACAGCCATTTTTATCTGTTCAACATGAAAAATTAAGCAATAATGTCTGCTGAGGTTTTGAAACACATTCTCCAGATATAACACAAATTACATGTCCAAATGAACATGAAACATACAGTGATTGTAAAGCGGTGGGGGCCTTTTGTTGCTTGAAGAACGAGCAGTAGTTCTTCTCATTTGCCTTCTGGTTGATTCACCTCCAAGAATTACCACTTGCCTTCTAACAGTCTGGTTCTCATTCAGTCCTAGCAGCATTTAGAATAAGAAGGTCCAAGAAGAAACCAAAATGCAAAATGAATAAATTATTAGAAAAGGGGATAGCATTTTCATGCCATATAGACTTCACAAATTTGAAAGGAAATCGTATAGTCATCCTTTTCTCAGCCTTAGAATTGAGAGCAAAGACTGTTTATTTTTCTTTCTCCATCAGTCCATGCGAGGGCCTTTGCATAAAATGGCACTCAATTTTCCAAAAACAATGAAGTTATCCGTATGACAGATGCTATGAAGATTATATGCCACTAAGAAATAGCCAGTTCATGTTGGATTTATGAGCATTAGATACTTATGGTCAAGGGCACGTGCCTGCAAAAATGAAAGCCCCGGCAAACCTATAGCTCTTTCAAGTTTCCCCCCATTTTTGTGTGCACGTAAGGGTGTGTTTGGCTTGAGGGGGGAATAAGGAGAGATAATTTTTTTCACTCATCTTTACTAAAATTGCCTATAGAAAATTTTCAATATTCCAAAAATACACTCAACAAAAAAGAATATTCTTTTTATTAATGACAATTCGGTCAATATCCTTCCTAGGGATTCTTCCCCTCCCACTCCCTTCCCTCAAACCAAAAGAGCCCTAATTGTTCAAAGGTTTTTGTCCCAATAAAAATAGTTCACGGATCTTAAGAATCAAAATCTAACCAAAATTCAAACTTGCATGTTTATGAGTTATGATTTGCCATAGCCTAAAAGTTCGCTGATTCAATTTGACTAGAAGGAGTTCTGCCCGAGAGGTTACTCAGAAAATAGTGAAAAACGCAAGATACTTGAGCATTATACATAGATGAGATGTAAATGTGTACAAAACTAGTGTAGCTGTCTATGTATTCAATGAAAACAATCGTTACTCGGTTATCAGAATTGACAGATAACGTGTCGAAATGGTTTTCCAACTCAGCATAGGCAAATGCAAAACTATTTATGTTTGAAATTCTAACCCAACTCATATATCAGGCTGGACAAACAAATCTTAAATAATTTTATATAGCAGAAGCGCCTCTAAGAAGCCCATGGTAGGGAACAAAAGAATTAAATCATAAATACAATCTTTAAGGTATGAAAAGAACATTTTACCATAAATCAAAGCTATAGGAAATGATGGGGAAAAGGGGGAAGAGAAGCAATTGTTGTCGTGACATATACACAGCATCCAAATAATCACTTAACCTATCTCCCATCCAACAATACTAAAATTTAAGTAAATGTTCATCCCACATGACATGTTAGACACTTCTTTTGGTTCCGAATTTCCTTTCCATCAGAAAATAGATCGAACGTCAGTTCTTTCTTGTCACTGCCATTCTGTCATTAAATAAATCGTATACTTACCCTTCCACAGTTTTCATTGAGTACTATATCTTTTTACACAATTTAGTTACTTGCTGTAGCTAACTGATTTGAACTGTCTGAGGCAGTGTAGTTGACTTAAATATTTTCACATGCCCAAAAACAAGCAGGGACTGAAGAAAAGACACTTCATCTTTCAACAAATCTTCAATCTATACTTGCCAAAAATATCTCACAGACCTCAACAGATAAATGCACATAAAGGATCCTATACTAAGCTTATGATACTTAATCCTTCGATTTTTTAAGTTGTCCCCAAAGGAACGTACGATACTTGATATTTGACAAAGATTGTTGTAAGGGGATCTCAACAGAGCTTGTTATGAGATGAATCGCTAATTTAAGCAAAGATACCCAATATCCATTGATTCGTCAATAAAATACGTCGCAAGGGACAAATCCACAAACTTGTGGACTTTGTGCTCTGATAATGATTTATAGGGAATGGAAGACAAACCTAGAAATGGATTCTTTCTTTTCCTTGAGTCTTGCATATCATCTTTGACTGAATTTTCTGTCTCATTAACACCATTTGGACCGATGAAATCTCCCTTTTCTTCATCATTATGCTTGAATTTCTCAAAAATCACTCTATCACTGATACTCTTTGTCTCTTTATCAACTTTTTCGTTGGTCCTAAAATTCTTAACTCCGGATATTTCTAAACCCAGAGGAGATAAAAAGGGCGTCGGTTTCCCCTGTAACAAATAGGACAATTTCGTTTCAGAGACAAATAATTGAAGCTCCAAGTAAACGTAAATTCAACAATTATCCGTCATTCCTTTTTAGTAATTCCAGTTCATCCATCTTTGAGCTAAAAGCCTAAGTTATCGAGATCTCAAACTGAAGTATACCATTTCCCACTTCCCCAAAACCTCCCTAAAGAAGTTAATAGAAAAAAATTTCATTCTCCATTTAAAAAAAAAAAGGAAAAAAAGGACTGTATGCATTCATCCAGAAGTGGTTCAGCCAAGTATAAATATGAAAGCGTAAAACTTAAAATCACCTGAATTCTTCCGAGAACTAGAGAAGATTTCTTCAACTTGCGGTCGAGGAAGTCTGAAAGCGAGACAGGGGTGCTCTTGTGTGAAGTTTGTTTTCCCTCATTGCCTTTAAGATCGTTGGAAATAGTTGAACTAAGATTTTCATCACAAAAGAGGAAACAAAGGGTAAGACATAGGGGAAACAAATAACCAATTAGATGGAAGAGAGCGGGGTTCGTTGTGCTTACGAATCAGAAGGGAATTTACGGAATGTTGAATCGATTGATCGCTGGCCAAAGACCCTAATCGGCTCCTGTGGCTTTGAGATCATATTCAGGACTACGATTGGAATGCAAACTGCTTTTTTGTTCTCCGTCTAGTCGTGGTGCTTGACTGCTATAGAAGATGAGGGAATAGTGACGAAAATTTTGAATGGGCATTGCATTACGCGCCAAGGCCAAAACTTATCAATGGCGAGTGCCCTAAACAAAAAAATCCTGTCCCAAAGACGTAAATTTATCGATTAATGGGTATTTATTATTTATAAACATAAATAAATTTATAATTAAAAATATATTCAACACTATTTACCATTTAAGTAATATAAATTAACAAATTAAATAATAAATATTTATTTTCTAAAATAAAACATTTATGAATTGAGTCCTTAAATATTAGTACTATTTTTTTTCCTTCCCCCTAAAATACTCTATTATGCCCAAACAAATTTTCATGTGTCTCTCTGTGAGATTATATTTTATTATTGCTGTGTTTGGAAACTTCAATTTAAACACTTTTAAACTTGCAGAGATGTTGGAAAAGGGCAATTTCAATATGTAAAACGGAAATTTCAAAACAATTAACGATACTTAGAAAAGAAATCGAGTTTTTTAGATCTCAGTTAAATTAAAGTAAATGAGCAAAAAATGCCCAAAAATGATTGACACATCTCAGCTGCAAGTGGCAGATGAGTTGCAAATCACAAAAACACAATTATAAATCTAGAAAAATCACCAGCAAATGAATTATAAATTGTGAAAACTGTGTGTGTGGACAAGGATAATTTTTTCCCTTTATATATTACTTTTACCCATTACCATGTTTTCTATGGTTGAATCATTTTTATGCTCGGGCAATATTTTTCGTTAATGATGTATCAAACACAATCTTTTTGTAAATATGTTTGAATTAGCAGTAGAAACTGCTTTTCCAATATGATTTATAACATACGAAATTAATTTTTTAGAGGAATTCTGTCTTAACTTTTTTTTTTATATACAATTTTGTCTTAACTTATGTGGATATACTTTTCCCATGCTAACTCAAATAGACCCATAAACAGAGGCGGAACCAAGAATTATAATTAAAGGGTGAAAATTATAGAATAGAACCTAGATATTCATGTTATTACATTTCAACCTCATAAAAATTTCAAGATTTTCTTTAATCCCTCCAAGAAACTTGTAATGGAGCCTAAGGGAAAATATATAAATTTTTAGGAAACTAAAATATAGTTTCTTGAACATGTAGGTTCTATTTTATAATTTTAGCGGGATGGGGCGCCCTCTAGTTCCACCCCTGCCTATAAATTCTGTTCCAACTTCATTATTGTTACATTCCGTGGGCAGTGAACCAACCTGGCTAAATATATTCTGAAAATTCAAATGCAAATCCTGAAAGAGGAAGGAGCTGCAAATCATTTATAAATTGGTACAGTTTTAAAATACTAAAAATTTAATTTAAAATTAAGCTCATTGCAACCGATGCGAACATTGCTGCCAATTATAGGATAAAGTAAGTCTCACTTTAAAAATTCCAGACTTGTTAAAATAAGTTTATAACCAAAATTCAAATTTTTGTCGGAAAGATGCCTATATTAAGTGTCTAATAATGTCTCAAATAAAATTACATCCGAAGGATATACTTGTACTTCTAGAAAAGATCCATTAAAGATACCCCCCTTAAAAGACAATTCTTTTCGAGATTTTAAAGATAAGATTTATACAAATTCATTAGATTTGATACCTACTTAACGAAATTTTGTTTTAGAAGATATAATTATGGGATGCAAGATTTTTTTTAAAAATATGTTAATGTTGTTTTTATTAAAAAAAATTAGAAATAAATAATTCAGAACCAGGGTTTACTCTACATTTTTATGGCATCACGCAAACAGCATATAATTAGCAACTTTACTGGGGGTTTAATTTAAAGCATTTGCATTTTGGTCCAACAAAAGGCCCATACAAACTATAAAATTTTCATTTACATAATTGCGGAAAGCATAACCATCACAATAGAAATTCACGAATACGAACAGGCCTCTTGACTGCGTTCGTAAAGCCCTGCATAAAAGAAATAATAAAAGTTAATGACTTTATGTTCTCGTACAAATGTTAAAATAAAAACGAATAGCCTGTTTATGATATTGTGCTTTAAAACATGATGAGATGAAAGCAAATATCCATTCAAGTTAGGCAATCAATATTTCAGTAACCTTTTTATAACGACCCTCCTCGTGTAACTAGACAATAAGTATGACAACAAACATAGTTTCAGTCAGCCGCCAAAATAATGGAAAACATGAATTCAAGATCTTCTCAGCACAAAGAAATAACTTAATGGAAGGTCTGGACACCAAAACTTCACTCGAAGATTTGGAAGAGTGTAGATACTTATCAGCTAGATAGGGTGCAGGGTGAATGTGTTACTTTGGCAATTACAAGTACCACATAATAGACCGTCTATTGCTATGGACTCTAATGTTTTTTCCCACTGTCCTTCATAAGAGCAGAATGTATGCTATGTAAGATCATTTTCCAGACGTATAAAACGCCCTAAAATGATTGTCTTCAATACCACGGAATATAATCTTACCATTTAAGCGTAAGGATAAAATAAATATGTACAAAACTTAGAATCACATTCATTACCAAAAACTCTATTGAAATGATATCACCATACCTCGTTAAATTTGAACAGTAATGGGTGTAGAGCTTTCTCCAAGGTTGCTTCTTTCTGTTCAGTTCTACCATCACTTTGGAAACCTTTATCATTCAACTTTCTAAACCTGCTCTTGAATCAAAGGAAGATCAACATAAATAAATAATTATAATTATCAATCAAGAAAAGCTAGTCATCCATCTGCTAAACGTGTTTGTGTGTGTGTCACAGAAAATCTTAATTTCTCTTTGGCTTTAAAATAGTACAAGACCAGAGGTTTGACATAAACTGATTTCAATGGAGAATAGTTCCTTCATCGGATTTATAGAGATTTAGTGTACCATGTCATGAGTGGAGGCACATGAAAATTAATGACCTGATGCTCGTTTTCAATGGCCAAAAATATCTTTCCATTTTCTTGACATTTAAATGGGAAGCAAATCTAAAACATGTAAATTGCCGTACATGGATTAGAATTTAGAAATGACAGTCTCTGATTATTTGATATGAACAGATTCACTTTTTATTTTTAAAAAATAACAGTAAACTGATGCTTACAAATTGCAATAATGATGATTCAAGGTTTCAAACATAGAAATATACACAGAACTTACGAGGAAGAGTTACCTGTCAAAGAAGGAACCGCTGGACGGCATTCTCATTCTTCCTGTGTTTTGAAATTTCATCTTGTCCGATGCCCCTTTACTAGGATGCGAATTCTGTGAAACTATGGTGGCATTGGCATTATTTTTCCTTCCTTTTGTGACATTACTTTCGTTTTGAACGTTTTTAACAGAAACTGTGTCTGCTTGGTTGATTTTGGATGATTGGGCATCGCTAGTTCCAGCCTTAATGAATTCAGGTCTTTCACTGCTACTTCCATTTCCTAAGGGCCTATCAATACTAACTTGCAAGATCTTTTGCTTTTCAACCTGAAACACGTGAGCTCGTGAGAAATTTTTTGAGACTGAAAGACCCCTCTCCGTATGTTACCAGATTTTAAAGGAAACAAATTGAACCAAAAAACGTTCTGCATTATACTTATTGCGGGTAAAACAAAGGGGTCTGCAAGAAATCTCAGGGATAGAAAGGACTTCAGTAGAATTAGATAGTGGTCACATTTCCTTTATATTCTTCTGTTGTTTGTTTCATATCCTTTCTTTTAAATTTGATCCCCATGCAAAATGACCTACGGCCAATGATAAAATAATATAAAGCTTGCCATAGACAAGCAGAATCATTTTTCCACAACATTTGTTTCATTTTGACTCTAAGAAATTTTATTTGAAGGAATATGAAGGTGGGAAGAATATCTTCCTTAAATAAAGTAACAGAAGAATATAAAACTAAAATACCAAAAAGAAAAGTCATGAAGCTCACACCTCATGCACAAGAATCTGCTTGACGGCTGGAGCAAGCACATAATGATTTGAGGTATAATCCTGCATGCAAATAGAGAAAAAACCTATCGAAGTCAGAGCCTGATTAAGGTACTTAACTTGATGAATTTAGAAGTTGTGAGAAAATGCTTCAAACCTTAAAATTGATGAAGTCACAAATTGGGGGATCAAATGATAATGTCAAGTGATCAGCTACTTCATGTCTCAAGCTATTAGGCACTATATCTGATTTCATGTTTTTATATGTTACAGAGTAAGATACCATTGTGCTAACTAATTGAGCAATATCATGTTTCTCTTTCTCAGACAGTAATTGTAATGCCACCTGAACAAAAAAATAAAAAGCGCTCATCAGAAAAGGGAAAAATTTTCAGGGATCAATCTAAAGGAGACTGATGACAAGCACATTCAAAGTATAGATAGGTGAAGCCACTGGGAACTCTGAAAACTCCGCCCAACTACAAATCACAAGTTCACAACCCTCACAGGCTACAAGTCTTTACACAAGTGCCATGAGCCCATGAGTATAAGAGTCCAAACCCCAATTGAAACCCAATAATCTTTATCCCAATAAAGAAGAAATATACAAGAGCAGAATGGCACGGTCTTGGAACTTCACTCAATCCTTAACTGCGCTAACCTTAACGTTGATCAACCTCTTAATCCTTGTTAAGTCAGTTGAATCCTCAAAGCATAAGCAAGATGAAAGAACCAAGGAACACAGATTTTGGGGAATATGACTAATATCAACTCTCAAGTATGGAACATTTTGGTTGATGTTTCTTAGATGGTTACATATGAGGAGGGATGGAGGCATTTATAGCCCTCCCCCAAGACCTTAAAAGACGGTAGAGATCAATTACATTCAAAGTCTACAATCATCCTCTTGACTGTCCTGCTAAGATATCTAGAAAGAATCCTCTAGATATCTACAAGCAATCCAGCAATTTAGATTCCACCAAAAATTTAGAAATCAAATTATACAACTTATATCTATGCAAAAGATACAAGTGTTAAAAGGTTACAAGAAAGAAGCACTTTGTTAGGTTATTCCATTTCTTTAAGCCAAACTTATCAGGTCCTTTCTTCAGCAGGAAAGAATTCCATGTCTTCACAGTAAAAGTTATCAAACAAAAGAATAACGTAAAATATACAGAAACTTTCACAAAAACACACACACACACACACACAAGAATCAAATGCCCAAATATAATATATCTGCCTTTCATTCCCCTTCAGTAATTGTAAAGGAGGAATTAGGAACAAGGAATAAATAGAATAAGAAGAAAACAATAATAAGAACTGGAATTGGTGGATCACCGGTTTTATAGTCGGAGGGGACAGAATATGTAATAATGGAGAAATTAAGTCGTCTACAAAGGAACTAGCTGATAAGTTCCTAGCGATATATGGTGGAATTTTGTGATGCCAAGTATTCAAAATGTCCATCTTTTCTGCCATCATTGTTCGATGCCTGGACATCAATATACAATACTCAGTAAGACAATACAATCTTCACAATTATTAAGTTCCAATAGCACAAGATATACCTTTGGTAGGACCTTGGCCATTCGATGTTTGGCTTCTGAATTTGAGCTACCAGTTGATGTACAGTAATTGCCGCAGGTGGCAAATAAACTGAAGAAAAGAGAGATAATGAAGAGTGTGACTTTATTTTTGCAATAAAATATACAAGGGTGAAGTAGTCTTTTACCCTGAAGGGGATATTGTTGTGTACGCATGATATATTGATGCTGTAGATCAGAAACTCCAAGACTATTCAAGCACTTGACCTTCAACCAGATAGCGTTCAAAATCAAGCATCCCAGAGAATATATAGAATCACTAATGTTCAATGGATTATAAATGCTTACAGTTTTCTGCATCACTGGGTCATGATAATTGAGCTGTAAAATGTTTTCATGAATTCCATCAAGAATCAAGTCATAATCACCACTGCACGTTAATTGACAATTCTTTAGAGCATGTAATTATTTTGAACATAAGAGACACATGGTTTTCAAAGTAATTTATTTATCACCTACCGGCTTGATACAAGGGAGTACAAGGAGTTAACTTCAAAAGGCTTGCTATTGTGAGATTTTCTTTCTGCCTTTGTTTTTTTCCTTTGAAAAACCTAAGAGAGAAAAACATCCAAGAAAAAAAAAGATGTGGAAATTTAATACTCTGAGACTCTTAATAGCCAGGGAAGGGACAACTCCAACAGGCTATAGCAAACTACCTCCTTCCAAACGTCCAGAACATTCTTTGACATGTCTTTCCGGCCAACCACTTGAGAACCAATATCAAACTGAACCATTAAAGCAAGTAAAGCACTAAACAGATAAGAAGTTTTGCAAAAAGATATAAGACAGTTCTTTCAGGCTATTGAATCCTTCATGGTATATACTTCCATAAATAAATAAATAAATAATTATTGAAGCTAAAACGTTTTCTTACCAAGCAATTAAAGAAGCCAACGTTAAACATGTTTTAGATGTATACTCCTTCTAGCATGTTAGATAATCCTCTAAGTTTTTCAACAAGAAACATCAGTAAATACCAGTATCAGGTTAGACATTCTTTCTCTCTATTGTAGTAGATTTAAGGCAGAAGTTGCGAGGAAAAATTGGAAATAGATATTTGCGATTAACTAGCACCATACTTACCTAAAGTTTTGTAACTATAGCAGACAAAAATGTCATTAATTAAATATAAAAATGAAAATTATAAGCATTCCAAAATGCTATCACAACTGCAAGTTAGGATTGATCAATTGCTTAAAACAAAAGGATATTTCCATGCAGCATAATCATCCTATATGAATCCACAGATCCTAGAATTGTCTTTTGAATTGCATGTTCAGATGAAAGTCTTACCACATTGACAGCTTCTTTCTTCTTATTGAGAAATTGGAGGGTATTTAAGCATGATCGTATATCACATTCTGTAAAATAGTGAATAGTCAAATAGTTATAAGGTTAACTTGTAGAAAATAAGTCGCAAAAGTCATAATAGCACATAAACACATCACCGAACAAAAGAATTAGCATGGATTGTCTGTGCACTATGTGAGAATGATTTTCACAAGCAATATTCATTAAGTTCTCATTTTCAAACCTCGAATAAAGGAATAAAAAAAACCAACCTGTATATTCTGCTAGGGCAGTAAGTGCAATTGCATTAGCTTTCATCCCCTCTTTGTTACATATATATTTGAGCCTGCAGCCATTATACTTAAATAAAGAAACTAGATGATAAGCAGAAAAAAATGCATAGAAAAGCTTATTAAATGTCTCGCTAGGCAGAATAATAAGTTCCTAATATGGTAAATTTCTTTTTAGGGTGAGAGTCTCATTAGTGGATTTCTGTTGGAATACAAATGAAACACTCCCTTACTCGATTATCAACATCCTATTTCGTTTTTGATAAAATATACCCTTTTCTCAAGTGATTTTGATAGCACACTCTACCACATCAGCTTGGTACAGGTAACAATAAGGATAGGTAACATCTGCTCTAGCCAAGCCAACCCATTCACTTATAATTATCAATATCTTAGTAAACATATATGTGTTCCAATCTAACACAGCCAACAAGTAGAGATGGAAATTAGAACCCATAACCATTTAACCACCCTGATTTAACTTTACTACAATCCTACTATAACTAAATATTTGAGATAATGAATTTAAAGGTCGAGTCATTGGATAAACATCTATAAGTATTTATTTTTGTGGGTCAACCCAAGGATAACCATTAATCCACTCATCATTACTTAATTTTTGTGATTGTGAAATAAACTTACATCAAATAATATATCCTAGCAAATTACGGAATGTATTGATAAACAAAATTATAACATCCATAATAGCTTTATGAAACCTAGGCGGGTGAGGTGAGTTCAAAAAGAGTTTATTTTATCAATTCAAAATGAATATTATAAGAAGGTGAAATGATCCAAAAGCGTCGAACAAGTTCCCCATATAATTTAATATACAAATGAAAACTTTAGATACATACCGTAGGTTGGGTAGGTCTAGCCCTAGTAAATAGGTCATGGGCCATTTGATAGCCTATCAAAAGTTTTAAGTGGATAAATGATTAAATAGGTCACAAATGATCCAATCATTTGCCACCCATACCTACAGGTAATATCAAGAGACTATTGGAGCAGGAAGAGAAGAGATAACATTCTTGTGACTGACCTAGTGCAATAGAACCACAACCAAATTCAAGTTTCTCAACTACTAATTAATATCATAAAATACAATAAACAATGGATTTTGAATAGTAAAACTATACTTGAAACCGTCTTAGATATTGTGTTTTTTTTTTTTTTGGGGGGGGGGGGGGGGTTATTGACAGTTAATCATCACCTGCTTACCACACGACTAACTGTTGGTTGAACAAAAATGTGAACCCTGTAAATAACATTTTCCCAGAATAAACACAACGTATTGAATACAATGAGAGAAATAGTTGGCACAGAAAGAAATTATTAGGTAGCATCGTTAATATTCCAATCCTTAAAGAAACTGGAAGCCAATTCATGAAGATTTTTGTGGTGGTGAACTGAGTGCACAAACTTACTTCGCTACTTGACGCAATGGTCTCAAGGCGGGGGCATATAGGTCATTGCAAATGCAAATTACCTGCATTAACAGCCCATATTAATACTGCAAATGATAATTATCCAGGGATGACTTGAGAGAATATGAACATATAAATCTCACAGGTCTAGACAGTGATGCTTTCTTATGTCCCTTTTTTGAGGATTTCCTTCCTGATAGCTCTTTCACCATGTTTTCCTTTCCCGCGTCAGACTTCTTTTCAACAGAAACCTGCATGACACAGAATATTTAAGCTGCATAAATCCGGCAATAAACATTTTCAATAACAGTCCATCGTATTACTTCTTGGCGGAGACAAGGAACATAAAGTTTGACATTTTGTGCAATTTATTTATGAAAAGAAATTTTAGTAGGGACAACGAAAGACAGTACAAATTAGAGGGAAGTCAAGAGATCCACTAAAAACAACAGAGAGCCAAAGAAGTTAAAAGTTTGACAAAGATGTGTAATCTTTTCAGCTTCACGTATAAGAAAAGGAGATCCCGAAGAGAAAATACATGCAATCATAACGATAAAGATGCAGGGACAACGATAAGCCCATAAAGATGCAGGCTTTTTGCTCCAACAAGATATACCAGACTCGCAAAAGCAACTGGAGTTTTATCATGAGTATATTCCATTTTTACTACCAGCTGTGATCTGACTTGTTCAAGCTGTATACTCTTTGTAAACATAGTTGTGTAAGTAAAATAATCACTAAAACATTCTGAATTTCAAGTTGTCTTTTTCTACTTTTGGAAGAAGAATTTCAAGTTCTCTTTAATTTTAATATAATCTAGTTTTGCAAGAGTAAAAAATATGTAGTTATAACAAGTCCTTATCACGACAAACTTGAATTTACCAGGAGAGCAACATTTGGATGCATAAAAACTTATTAAGCATTCCTTCTTAACCTTGTCTTCTGATTTGGCATTATATTTGTGATGATGAAGTATGAATCCAACCAGTGAATGAATGAATCAATAGTTACATGACATGACAAAGCAAGATTAAATAAGCTTGATATAAATAAGAATTTTAAACATTCAAGACGCCAACAAAAAAAGAAGCTAAACATGACTACATCAAAGATCTGTTAGACAAGTCTAATTGAAAGATATCAGTGATGGAAAAATCAACTAATTACCATCTTTAAAAGAACCTCCACAGCACCCTTTCCATCGGATAGTGCCCCATCAATTTCATCCATCACCTGAAAAGAAAATCATGAAGTCAATAGTTTTTCACCCAATGCAATGCTGTTTGCAGCAAATTAAATATGCTGAAAGTCATAATCATACCAGGCACTGTGGTCTTGAATCAGACATGATAGAGTTCATCTCAACCACGTTAAGGATCTTAGACTCGATCGTCGATGTACTACGATCATCACTAGCATTAACCTACATAATGGAAAGCTCTTGTTTTGTATACTACAGGCTTACAAATAAAGTAGGAGAGATAAAGATGGATAGTAAATAGAAACTGGTAAGAGAGACAATGGGTAGGCATTGTCTTGATCATTTATTTTAATTCTCATGGAACTTTATAACTGGGACTATATATAACTGCCATTCAAAGAACCACCAAGCAATCTTAAGTGACTAAGTAAAAGACCTTCAAACTATTTAGTGTTTACACAATAATTATGGAACACCATAATTTCAAACAAATTGTAAAATTATTAAATACAACCAATCAAATGATATTAAAAAGCACAAGACACTAGCAATCATATGAAATTGGGATATAACAGCAGATCAGGGAAAAAATGAATATGCAATTCAAAAAGTCATGATTTTGCATGCCCATAACTTTATAGTACCATACCTCCACCACGTGATATCCACAATGTCTAGCAGCTACATGTGCAAGTGTGGTTTTTCCAAGACCCGGAGGACCACAAAGCAAAAGGATCTGGAGTTATCAAGAATATGAACGCTTAGTAACCAATGCCTTTTCACAATCATTAACTTAACCCCGACATGATAAATAACAAATGTAAATTAACCAATGAAATTTCTGCATGAAAAGAAATAGAAGCATACAAATTGAATGTATGGACAATCTAATGAGTCAAGGATATCACTTCCAGTGACCAAAAAATCATACTTAAAGCTCAGTAAAATAAGGAATCTTGAGGGGGGCATTTAAAGCCACCAAGGCCTTACAACCTAACCTAATGATAACCAGTACCTTCTGTTCTGGTGGACCAGTATGCTTTACTTTCCTGGTCAATATATCCTGAAAGCTCTTTGAATTACCGCTTTCACCCATGCTTTCAGAATTTCTATATCTATTGTTACTCCATCTGGAGCCTCCAATCGTTCTTTGAAATTTTGAATCTAAAGATTTCTGATTTTGGACAACAGTAGAATGTCGTTTCAAGGCAGACAAAACTTCATCTGAGGTACTGCAAATCTCAGATCCAAATACACTAGAGTCCCATTGCTTCAACCAGAGGAGTACCTGTCCTAGGACAACAATCAAATCAATTAGGGTCAACAAGCACCAAGGAAACTACAGAAAATAATTTTTTACTGGAACATCTGTAATTAACTAGGTTTTAAATGCATATGCTAATTATGTACCTCACGATTTGTATGTTCATCACTAAGAAGCTCAGTAAACGAATTTGGGGTATATTTATCCACCCAAAGTTGCTCACGGACAATTGGTGTTTCAGGAACATCTGGAACATTTTGGCATTCAGAACTAGCTTCCAATGTCTTCAGCATCATGAGAATTAGCATTAGAAATATCAAAAGTTATGTTTAACGATAAATCTTAAAAGTTAGTAGAGTTGCAAACCAAATTTTTAGGCACTTAGGCAAGAATAGACAGTTTCAGACTGCAAACCTTAGTGAAAGCCTCTTGATCCAATTTCTCAAACAGAATATTAATGGGTTCTGATATAAGACCTACAAGCAGCAAAAATCAAGTTATCAACTGCATCAAATTAGAAACTTTAACAATATTGAACACCTTTTGATATGCATATGGTTTTCTTGTCTAACCATAAACATGACATTAGATGAAGTCTCCATTTAAGGGTGCCTTATCTAAAATTGCAGTCTAAATGGTCAATGCATTGAAGGTGTCAGATCTCTAAATAAAGTTTACTGAGTAAGGTTGGAGTTTCAAAAAAATATAAACTTCTGAAAAAAGCCAATCACAGTAAGGTGCTAGAATATAAAGGCAATATGAGGAAATATTGTGATTCGTGAGGATGAAGCAAAAAGACAATGGCAGAGAGCCAGACTGGTCTTGCTGCTGTAAGATGCAGCATATAACTATCTCCCCAAAAATGGTTATCAGCCTGGAAGCATCCAAAGCTTTTCTGATATCCAATTGAACCAAATGTATAATTAGAAAATTTCAATGTTAGGAACTTTGTAACTGAAGGCTACAGTAAAAAAAAAAGTGAGCCAGGGACTACTACATAACAATATAAAATTGCTCACTCACATTCAGATTCAAGGTTCAACTATTGATGTGCATAATTATCATAGACAGCTAAAACAGAATATCAATCAAATCCAAGCCACTCTCTGTTTCTGTTTTTCACATACATCAGATGTTTATAAAACCAAGGCGTCGCGTGTCTAATGACCTTAGGTGTTTTGGAGAAGGCACACCACTTATCATATAACGCGTTCACTTCAGATATCTCACATCTGTTTTAAAGGCCCATCTCTGCAAAAGCTTATATGGTGCACAGGTGCAGAGAAGATGGGCATTGAAAGGTAATGAATGTAACGTGTTACGAGAACGATAGTGTATGAAATCCTACCATCACAATTTGCTCTCACATCTAGATTCTTCAGCCGTTCCTCCCCTTCCAACCTATCTAGCCTCGCATAAATCCTGTCGCCGTTGGGTGCAGTGATCGGTATACACTCTCCATCGATTTCCGATGCATACCTGGATAACATCTTCTCCCTCACAAAGCTCGCTTGTTCTGCCACTACAGACTCGCTACCCTTGGGTGGCGAGTAACGAAGCCGGTCCTCATCAGTCGCCCGTGCCGACTCGTCAGTCCTGCACCTTTTCTCCTCTGACAGCTCCGCAGCCTCTGAAAGTGATCCATTCGGACTAACCGACCTCGACCGCTTTTGGCCGATGACTTGGATTTCAGAGTCGAACTGGAGATCTGGAGATGATGGTGGTTGTGCTGCTGGTGGCGCTTCTTGGCCTTCGTACGGGTAGGGTTCCGGTGGCTCCAGGTCTGGGTAGTCTTCTAGAAGACGGGCATTGGATTCCAGCAATTCCAGCTCTTCTAGAAGTGGAATGTCCATATCCATGTCCATCTGAATTTGAGATGGAAGACAGTCGACGGTGAAGAGAGAAACTTACAGATTTCAGCTCCGAAGAGAGGAGACGCATACCATCAAGTAAGAAGCGCCAAGGGAGTTTTTTTTGGCGGGAAAGAATTGGGGGCAAAAGAGGAAGTCAAAAAATTCAGAAACAACCCTTGTGGTTACTTTTTTTTTAAAAAAAAAAAAATGCAACGAGGCAACACGTTTTGCAAGATGGGGTCGAAATTCCTGTTTATGGTGCCTACTCGTATTAGGCTATTATTCTCACAGAACCACGGTCTGCTTCATAGGCAGAGTTATTCTATTCAAGTTATTCGACACGATGTGAATGGTCAGTCGGATTTTCTGGCTAAACGACCTCACTTTTTATCAGCAAGCGAGTTCGAAGAGCTCTGGCGCAGAGGGAACATTTTTTTTGGCGCAGAGGGAACATTACTTGAGCATTCTGTCGTTGTTCCTCCCACATGACTCAACCTTGATTATGAGGAGTATTTGATTTCACTGTGGCAAACCATAACAAACAGACACTCAGCAATATGAACTTTATAAGTTGAAAAGAAAAATAAAAAGAAACTCAAGTGGGGGAAAACATAAAAAGAACACAACACAGTTACAACGAAGGAGAGTGAATCATGTCTGAATACAAGCAACGTGGAAGCCTAGCCTCTCACACAAGCCAAACATGATAGTATGATCAAGAGTTCAAATGGCTGCAGCATCCAAGTTGAAATACTGCCTAAGTCGTAAAAGATGAAAGTGTTAGTCCCACATCGTGAAGATGAGCAATGGGCATGGACCAAGCTAAGTATAAAATAGAAGTGATGTACAACGTTAAACCTTACATACCTGGACGGAGTCAATGGGTGATCACGAAGGCCCATGGCTTAGGATGGTGACCTCCATTTGCACTTAGGAGGGGCACTAGCCTAAGGTCTCCCCAAACGGGAGAGCCTACGTCGCAATTTATGGCAGTGGGGCTGCATTAGTGCGGCCCTTCTCTGAATTCTAATTAGCTTTCCAATCAGAACAATTATATCATAAGAATCTCTTTCCTTTAAATTTCACACTTCCACGTTTGGGAAGTTGTCTTTAGCTGAATTCGTTTTGGTCGGAACTCTGGTGTTTCATTGTTTCGGGTGCAAGAGACGGCTTATTCAGTTTCACGGTTTGCTCTGTTATTCGGCGTGCTCCCGTAAAATGGTGCTTTGTTTTCACATGATGATGGATGGAACCCAAAAATTAGGCCCAACTGTAAGGGACACAGTCAAAGGATCGTTCGCTCTTGCATAGATAAATAAAATGGAATTATTGCTCTCATTATCTGACATCTGGTTCTTACGACGTAGGATTGTGCCCTGCGCACATTAGCAAATATGTATATAATTATGAAAGCAATGGGACAAAGACAGCTTCGTGAGTTAAAATAAACGAGGATCGAAATTAACATCATCAGAATCGAAGGACCATAAGCATAAATCAATCCTTAAATATACTCGTGCTATTTTAAGATTAGATGTATCACCCTTCATCTCGTTCCGCATGTTTCTCATGTCAAATGATTTGCTCATCCACGGGCAGAACGAAAATCCAGCATTTTTGTTCCCTATCCGTTATCTGTTTCTCTCTGGTTCTTCTCCTTCCCGATCGTTTGACTCTGTAAAATTCTGGGATTCGTTGATTTTGGGTTAGGGCTTTTGAAGATATGGGACAAAAATCTCTGATCTACAGCTTCGTTGCTCGAGGTACGATGATTCTCGCAGAGTACACTGAATTCACCGGAAACTTCACGACTATCGCCTCACAATGCCTCCAGAAGCTTCCTTCTTCAAATAACAGATTCACTTACAATTGCGATGGTCACACTTTCAATTACCTCGTTGAGAATGGCTTCAGTACGTAGCCTTCATATTTTTAATCTTCATGATTATTCAATACTCTTATTTCTTTCTCGTGGAAATGATCTTTTTATCAAGATCTCTCATTTTCTTTCTGGGGCATATATCTATATAGGAATGGTTGATCCTTTGAGCGGGAATGTGTTTTCATCTGATCTGGTTCCTTGTATTCTTACGTCTAATGCATAATTTGGTTAATTCAGCTTATGCTTCTAATAATCGTGCATGCGTTAGCTGAAAATTGTCTGAAAAAATAATGGAATTGGATGAGGTGAGATAGTTTTAGAGACAAAAAAATAATAATAATAACTTACCTTTGTTTGATCAAAATTTAGCCGCGGTTTTCTTCTTATTATTCATTGAAATATGAAACATATTGTTGAAACTGAATATAGACATGTTTGATTCATTATATAATCATGCAATTTTCCTAATATAATCCATTGTTGATGTGCATTTCATTTTTCGGCAAGTTTTGTGCTCACGGATTGATTTTCGCTAGAAGGAAAGAAACCTAAAGGATTAGTTTATGTAATATACACAGTGGAAAAGGCCATTGATGAATAAGCAATTTGTTGTGTGTAGCTAGAAAAGCAAGAAATCAAAAAAAAAAAAGATTAAGTAGCAAATCCACTTCGGAAATATACTTTGAGAACTAATGTTGTTCTGAAGTTAAGTTTTTTCAAGTTCAATTTTACCCGAAAATCTAAAAATGTAATAATATTAATCTTTTTCGTTAAAAGACTAATGTTGACTGTCAAAAAATTGATGTTGACTGTTAATTTTTTAACGAAAAAGGATAATATTATTACTTCTTTAAACTTCCGGGGTATAATCTAAAAAAACTTTTAACGTAACATTACTCTCAGACATATACTTCGAGGACAGATTTCCTACTACACCGAACCGAATTGAAGAATAATAGTTTGAAATGAATTGAGATGTAGTGGGGGGCATATAAAAGTTATAAAAACGATGATTGACTTACTGTTGATGTGACAGCTTATTGTGTGGTTGCGGTTGAATCTGCGGGAAGACAGACTCCCATTGCGTTTTTAGAGCGCGTCAGAGAAGAATTCACCAAAAAATATGGCGGAGGCAAAGCAGCCACTGCTTCAACTCGTGGCCTCAACAAAGAATTTGGGTATATATACATACCTATCGAGTTATCATTGATTAAGTTGATTAAATCTCTATTAACTATTGATTAAGACATTAATTCGTTGATTATCTATAATAAAGTTAATTTAATATTATGATTTGTAGGCCTAAGTTGAAAGAGCAAATGCAGTACTGTGTGGATCATCCTGAAGAGATTAGCAAGCTTGCCAAAGTGAAGGCTCAAGTTTCTGAAGTCAAGGGTGTCATGATGGAGAATATTGAGAAGGCAATATCCTTAACTTATTTACTGCATGAAGACGAGATTGATTTTTTCAAAGAAATTTATGAAGTTAAACAAGTTATTTTAAAGTAATTATATTTATAATTTTTCTCTAAACATATAATAATACATAATGCATGTTATGATTAAGTAGCTTATTTAATTTTTTTAATCTCTATAAAAAAAAGTTAAATGAGTTTTATATTAAAAACTAGAGTAGTAGTTTATGCGGTCTTTAAATATTTTATACATCACATTCGTCCAGTTTTAGATCAAGAGATTTTTCCCCCTCAGGTCCTTGACCGTGGAGAGAAGATTGAATTGCTAGTGGATAAGACTGAAAACCTTCGTTCACAGGTTTGTGATTGCATTAAGCATGTATAGACATTTCCCAATACTATTTGAATGATTTTATGGATCTAATTGTTGATGTTGGAGATCATACATGCAGGCACAGGATTTTAAATCTCAGGGGACAAAGGTGAAGAGGAAAATGTGGATACAGAACATGAAGATGAAGTTGATTGTTTTTGGGATCGTTGTTGCCTTACTTTTGATCCTTTTTATGTCAATTTGTCGTGGCTTCAGCTGCATAAGATGATCTTACTGGTTTTTCTTCTTGTTTCTTCCCCTCTACCTGCCATTCATCAGACTTGTTATATATTCAGTTCTGTCACTTGTGGTCGCACGTTTATGTGCTGCCCTTTCTTTCCTACAGCTTCTGTTGAATGTATGTTCTTTTCTTGTTGGCTTCCTCTCTTCTTTTTTATATGGTAATCAGTACCTTCCTGCTCTGTGAGCTTAATTCTGTTCTTTCTCTCTCTCTTTTGGTAATTAGACTGCTTAGAGATATACATCACTTAACGAAAAGTATAAAATGCAGGGAGAAGCTCACTTTCAAGCATTCAAGATTTTAAAAACCAAAACTTTTTTTTTTCAGGAAATGGAGAAAATTCATTATAGAATGACAGTGTAAAGGGTGATGTGAAACAAAAAAACTCGTGCATCACCAGTGAATTAGAGCAGAAGAAAATATGAACAGGTCAGAAGCATAAGATGCTCAAAATGTTAAAGAGTCACTCTAGTGTGGTTAGATGATTCCTAATAGAGCGGGCAAATCTTGAAAAGGGTGAAAGTGCAATGTTGCTAAAAACATGTTGATCAGTAGATCCCCCAATTTCCAACATATGATTCAAAAAAATAATTGGCTAACCACAACTTCAAAGTTTAGGATGCAAATTCCTAAAAACAGTAAGGGGCATTTTTCCCTCAAAAGTTTTTACCGAAGGAAATTTTATCTCAAAAGTGTAAAAAATATAGTAGTTTTGCTTTAACTGTTATCCCAATTATTTTTTTACTACTAATTGAATAAAGATGTTAAATTGACAATCCATATCATTTTTGTTAAGGTGTAAATTTATTCGAAAAGTCATTTACCATCTATTTTATCTTTTTCAAAGTCAAATTTAAAATTTTTAGGATAAATTTGCGTCTTAACAGAAATGACAAGGGTAACATGTGGACTACCAAAATTAATTTAGATAACAATCAGAACAAAATTACTCTACGAAAAAATTCCAATACAAAACTAGAATTTAGTGAAGACTTTCGAAGTAAAATTATGAAGACCAATCTTTATAGGTTCTGTGACGAATGAAATTTGCATTGAATCAGGAAAGATTAAATCCTAACTTCACTTGACAAGATCGAAATCTTCAACATGATACTACTAGACCGTGCAAAAGGCCTCTTGTCATCTGCCTTCCCTGTCATTGTTAGTCCAAAGGCGTTTTGAAATTCCCTATAATTTGTTCATGTTTTGTGAACTGTTACTGGTATTTGGATGCAAGACTTTTATTCTCCCTCTATTAATTGATTTAAATCAGTGTTACGCTGTCATTAATTTGCAATAAAAGCTTACCTAATGCTTTTTTTTTTTATATACAAAAAGCTTACCTAATTCTAATTGCCTTAGTTGAAAAAGATTTCCATCTACTCGTACATTATTTAACGATTCAAATATCATAACCAATACTGGTATTTGAGTGGCATGAGCATATATATGAATCAAGATTGGTTCATGGAACGAGTGGTTTGCGAAAATATTCGAAGAAATCTTGTCGTGTTTTGGCATTCCATCTCTTCCACTCATTGTTTCACGGACAAGCCAATTTCGCGGGTTGCAGACACACTATAAATAAATAGTATGACATGTCAAAAGAAAATATTATAAACAAACCAATTTTCCTTCGCTCCTTATAGACCACGTGTCCCTCTAACGCCCACCCTACGTATTGACCAAAAAACGTTAAACATGTTGCCGCTCTCGCGCCATATCAGTCCACCACCACCACCACTCCCAAGTTGTACTCTCCTTCTCTCAAGTTCTTCCAAACTTTCGCTCTCTAGAAGAAAGGTTGTACGGTTCCTCCATGGACGCGGCTTCACAGCTCGTCTACTGCGGAATCGATCCCCTTCGTCGCTGGTCTCCTTCTCAACTCTCAATTAGCAAGAACAAGGTTCGTTTTCGCCGACGGCTCGGTCGGATTACTGCGGCCTCTACCAAACCCAGACCCACACGGACTGCGGCTCCTCCAGCGAGTACTGTCAATGGTTCATCCAGGTCTTCGCCACCAAAATCCGTCAATGGTGTCTCTACGGTAACTTATCAGACCCTGAACTTGACGTCTTTCTTGGGTTGATACTAGATACTGTTCTCTGGAAATCCATCGTTTTTGCACTTGTGGGTAAATTTAGTAATTTTTAGATTTGGTTGCTTAAGAGGATTCTAGATTCAATTTTCGGGAAATTGTATTATACTTCTTTAAGACACACTTCGGAGGGGAGTATATATATTGTTTGTTAGGCTCTCGCAATCAGTTACTTTGGGACATGATTATCGATTGGCTTCTTAGCTTGTGGAGTTTTAGTGCCACTAGCTGTTTATAAAGTTGATCGTAGTTCTACGCTGTTTTTGATGCAGTGGCTTGTCATTTCCCTTTTTCTTCCCCTTCTAACCCCTTCTTCTTTAAACTTATATTGATTTGATCATGAAGACAGATATCCTTCTCGGATACTTTACCACGCTTTTGTTGATAAGATTTCCTCTGCTATTTTAAACTTTCTGGGTGTTGTTTTTTAAGTTCTCGCCTCCTCAGTTGGTTGAATTGATGGTTTGATTTCCCTTGCTTTAGTTTGTATTTAGTCGGTGTTGGATTTAACCTGAACTAACTCTTGCAAACGGCAGAAAATTGGCGATGTTTCTCAGGAGATTAAAAGGGTCAGGGCACAAATGGAAGAAAATGAGCAGTTGGCAACACTAATGAGAGGCCTTCGAGGACAGAATTTAAGAGATTCGCTGTTTGCTGAGGATAATGTTCAGCTTCGTCTCGTTGAGGTATCTGCACTTGCTAATCTTATGTCTAACTCTAATAACTAATCATGATACCTCGTTCTAACTACTGAATGATATCTGCGAGGCTTCTACATTTGTGGAGCTACTTGTTATGACTCTGAACATGTAATTTTGTTGCAAACGAAAGCTTTTAGGGTGATGTATGAGGGGGAAAATAAATTGAAATTGTCAGTTTGCAATTAAGATACAATTGAAATGTGACTCTTATGCATTTGAAAAGAGAAATCTGTTGCATTTATTAACAAATAGAATAAATGCTGAGAGCTGGAAATTGTGTGGAAGCCAGTGCTGGGGTAAGATCCTGAAATGTTTGAAGTATCACCTTGCATTGGCTTGAATTTGGCTAATTAAATGAATAGCTTGCATAAAACTAGCCAAAATAGAACCCGATACTGCTCTCATCTCTTGGGCACATGATTTGCATTTAATTTTATCTCTCATATTATATGTGTATTTTTTTTGTCCCGAAGCGACCTTTCTATTTGCTGTTTGTCATTGTGCTGGATCTTCTACAGATTGTTTATTGGTTTTTTAATAAATAGAATAATGCGTGACTTTTTATTATGTTATTTGGCATTTTTATGTTTCTTTAGGTTGATGAAAGTAGTGAGTTCTTGCCCTTGGTTTATGATCCTGCCAGCATTTCTGCGTATTGGGGAAAACGGCCACATGCTGTAGCAACACGCATTGTCCAGTTATTATCTGTTGCTGGTGGGTTTCTCTCAAAACTTCTTTGGGATGTGATTAACAAGAATGTTAAGGAGGTAAGTTTCTCTGTTGTGCTACCTAGCATCCGAGCTGTTGGTATATTCTCATACCACTTCAATTTGAGTTCTGTTGATATGGCAGAAGTTGTAACTAGCTTAAGTTCTAAAGGTAGTTACTTGTTAGTAAGTTATGGAAGGAATGTTGGGGATGGAAATAAAACTACAAGGGGAAGGAAAAATGGTAGGTTTTGTTAGAATTGTTTTCTTGTTAAACTGCTTGAGAAGAGTAGGCAATGTGTGACAGTACCTGGTCTACTGAATCCACTTCCCTAGTTTCTTGATGGGCACATTTATGAGACTAAGATGTACACGCAGGAATTCTTAGGTGAGTTCTTTTGATTTTGTTTTTTCCCCTTTTGGTGTTCTGTGAGGGTGTGTTTAGATAAGTTAATAAAACCATTCATTTGTTTCTTCTATCTGGCTAAGCTTTGAGAATGAAATGGTCCCTTACTCACATAATTCATGATAACTGAGAATTGGATGCACCAGCTGGTTCCGTTAGGTTCATTACAAATTAGTTCTTGGGTAATTACTAAAAATCATAGCCATATACAACAGCATCAGTTTCCTTACATCTCAGTCATTCTATGAATTGCATTTTTCACTATTATGTGGTGGCTATTCTGATTTACCTTTTCTATTACCAGAATGAAGTTGCCCGGGCCATTGAATTACGAGAAATTGTAACATCTTTGGGTCCAGCTTATATAAAACTTGGCCAAGCATTGAGCATTCGACCTGATATACTGTCACCTGCTGCAATGACAGAGCTGCAGAAGCTTTGTGATAAGGTAACCCTGGTGCTCCCTCCATCCTCCTTCTCTCTCTTGCTCTCTCCCTGGCATATGGTTTTGTTCCCTTTGAATTTGATCCAACTTTTCTCCATACTCAGCATCCGGACAGAAATGTGTGTTTACTATTTTAAAAAGATAAGAAGAAGCTTCATAAGTCAAGTTCTGTGTATTCTTTAGTCATAGCCACTGTAGAAACATAATTTGAACTTATATTTAGAAAGATGAGTCTCTTTGGTTTTAGGTCCTAACTTCTCTAGCAACTTTAAAAATCTGTTATCTTATTCTGTTAGAACCAAGATTTCAGTTCACCAAAAGGAAAAGGAAAGGCAGAAAGAAAGAACCAAGATCTCATCCCAATACAAGAATTATAGAGTTCAAATGATTATAGAATAGTGTCCAATCTTTTGACAATGGCTTCAACTGTTTTTTTTCCCCTTTTGAAGGTTCCTTCATTTCCTGATGATATAGCAATGGCCTTAATTCAAGAGGAGCTTGGTCAACCCTGGCAAAATATCTATTCTGAACTTTCATCTTCTCCCATTGCCGCTGGTAGCTCTCAAGACAATCAGTTAGATATAATAGATTCTTAGTAGAAATGTATAGCCTCCCTTTGCAAGGTTTATTAAGCTAATCAATGAGCAAGCATTAATTTTATGCTGATATACACAGCATCTCTTGGACAAGTATACAAGGGCCGTCTAAAGGAAAATGGAGATTTGGTAGCTGTTAAAGTTCAGAGGCCTTTTGTTCTTGAAACTGTTACAATTGATTTGTACGTTATTAGGAACCTGGGTTTGGTTCTTCGCAGGTTTCCTCAGGTTAGTTAAATTCTAGTAAAGATAATTTGACACCTTATCTTTATATTAAATTGAATTTGGATCTTGATTTCTTTAAGTGACAACATTGGTTGTTGACAAGAACATTAATCATTAATTGTCAATGTCTTCCTCTCAACCCAGTTGCTTTCCATCTATATATTTTCAGGTCTCTTTAGATGTGGTTGGCTTGGTTGATGAGTGGGCTGCTCGCTTCTTTGAGGAGTTAGACTATGTTAATGAAGGTGAAAATGGGAACCTTTTTGCTGAAATGATGAAGAAAGACTTACCTCAAGTGAGCCTGATCACTTCTAGTCTATACATCTTTTTTGTTGCCATTTTATCATGCACAATGTATGGTTAATTTTGCCACAGTCAACAACAACATTATTATATTATAATAACAGTCACTAGGTCATCCTGGAGAATTTGCATACTTCTTCTGACAGTTTGAGTTTTAGGTCGTCATACCTAAAACATACAGTAAATATACATCAAGAAGGGTTCTTACCACAGAATGGATTGAGGGAGAGAAGCTGTCACAGAGCACAGAAAGTGATGTTGGAGAACTCGTTAATGTTGGAGTTATCTGCTATCTAAAACAGGTAATCTTTTATGCTTTCTTTTGAAATCTTTTAGATGGCACTAGGTTTTGTAGGCTACCACTTTTGTGTATATTCATTTCTTACCACCCATCTTGTCTTTCTGGGCCTTTGTACTGGCAATAACAGTAGTTTTTTTTTTTTAAAAAAAAAAAATCTTTATATTAAAAGACCATTGTTAGTTATAGAAATACATTGCACTCCAAGACACTGGACTGAAGGTATCTGATTTTTATTCATATGCTTCAAGTTAAGTTCTTGCCAAGTTATTGTTGTATTGACTTATTTTAACTTTTTACCAGTTGCTAGACACTGGATTTTTTCATGCTGATCCGCATCCGGGGAACTTGATCCGTACTCCAGATGGGAAACTTTGCATACTTGACTTCGGTAAACTTAAATATTGTCAGCATATAATTGAATATTATATTGTTTATCTTTCTGCATCATGAGTACTATTATGTATACCTGTTGCATTCATTTTTGAGCTTTGGTTCCCCATGATGCATCTGAGGGTGTTTAATAAAGTACTTTATGGAATGTATCCTCCTTTTCTTCATAGGATAATGTATGAGGATGTTACATTATTACTTCCTGTTGATTTTCTCTATTACTTTTATCTATCATATTGTCATTTTTCTGCTTGTACTGAGATTATCTTCTGCATCTGAAGGCACTTTTTCTTGCATAAGGTAGATGGTTTTTTCACGCATTGTCCACGAGGATTGTGACACGAACAAGCTGTATATTTTATTTCACTGAGATTTTAATTTGCAACATTACATAGAATGAAATATTGTTTTGGGTTTTGCATGCCCTCTTGTTGCCTATCTAAGCTACTAGACTAGCTTTCTTTCCTTTTCGCAGACTGTGATGGTAAATTAATCTTATTTTAGTGCACATTATTTCCAAAATTTGTTAATTACTTACTGTTACACTGCCTTAAATATTCAAAATTTGATTTTATTTCACAATAATTTAGACTGATTTTGGAAGTCTTTTGCTGCTACTAGGGCTTGTTACGAAATTGACTGATGATCAAAAGTATGGAATGATTGAAGCAATTGCCCACCTCATCCATCGGGATTATCCAGCCATTGTTAAAGACTTTGTCAAACTTGGTTTCATCCCAGATGGCGTCAATTTGGAGCCAATCTTGCCAGTTCTGGCAAAAGTTTTTGATCAGGCACTTGAAGGTGGAGGAGCAAAAAATATCAACTTCCAGGAATTGGCAGCAGATTTGGCACAAATTACATTTGATTATCCTTTTAGGATACCCCCGTACTTTGCTCTCATTATTAGGGCCATTGGGGTTCTGGAAGGGATAGCTCTGGTTGGGAATCCTGACTTTGCCATTGTTGATGAGGCCTATCCATATATTGCTCAGGTATAATACACTATGGTTTTCTATTATTTCAGTGTTCTAAAGCTATATGGCTTGTATCCTTTTTATGTGGGCTTATGCCTTTGATTTTTGTTTTGAGGTACTCAAAATAGCCTACAGTACTTAAAAAATGTGCACAAACCAAACCGCATTATAGAGCATCACATTGTAATTGGATAATGTTTGTGTGCTTTTAGATTTTTCTGAGTAATCCAAGTTTGGTTTTCATTATGTTTGCTGATAGAGGCTCCTAACGGATGAATCCCCTCGGCTGAGGAATGCTCTACGTTACACTATATATGGGAAATCTGGAGTTTTTGATGCTGAAAGATTTATTGATGTCATGCAAGCCTTTGAGAACTTTATTACTGCTGCAAAAAGTGGAGGTGGAGAGAATCTGGACGGAAATATGGCTGGGCTTGGAATTCTTCCCAGTCAGACACAGTATCTCTTGCCTGGATTCCAGTCCGTTGTACCCCAGTCACAGCAGCCAGTGCAAACAAGGGCAGCTTTGGTATTTTTGCTGTCTGATAAGGGCAGTTTTTTCCGAGATTTTCTTCTGGATGAGGTATTGTATAGAACTGCTGAAGCATACTTTATAGTGTATATTAGGTTAATATGTGTGAGTGTTGTGGATCTCATGATGTACGAAGAAGAGCCTCTTTTTTTCATTAATATAAATTTTCTTATAATTTTTACTTAATTCTGTGAGCACATATAAATGTTAGAAATCAGTAACACTAATAAGAAATCCACTTGACCAGAGAACATGTGAATGTCCTTGCACGGGAGCTTGCTACTTATGTCAATATAAGATAGTTGTGTAGGCTACAGTGTCAGATTTAAACACAGCTCTTGACATCCATCTTGGATCTTCTAGTCCTAGAACCCCTTTTACCATAAATGGTCCCAATTTATTTGTTCCATAATCTCTGATAATATTTAAATTTAACTCGCATGATAAATAATACTCCAATCCCCTCTAGTTTCCTTATTTTTTATTACGCTTGGCTATCATGATGTTTTACTCACTCCACGTGTCTTTTCCACTATTGTGGAAAGCAGGTTGTCAAGGGCATTGATGCTCTTTCAAGGGAACAACTCGTAAGAATAATGTCAATATTAGGAATTCAGAATGCTACCCCGGTTTTCAGTATGGTACCTACCGTTGGTCCCTTTAAACCTTCAGCCCTAATACCCACCGTAACTGAAGAGGATGAAGTCATACTGAATAATGTCCAGAAAATAGTGGAATTCTTGGCTGCAGGAAGTTCATTATCCAGCACTTCCAGTCAGGTAATGAAGAATCCACTACTCCTTCAGTTCTTAATATAAGACTTAATTGACTTTTTAAAAGAGATCAAAAAAGCTAAATAAGTTAATTATATGTTGTAGTTTGTAAGTCAGATAAATTAGTTTAAAGAAAAACAATGAGAATAAATACGTCAAAGTGACTTGTTTTGTTTCTTTAATCTCTCTAAAAAAAGTCAATGAAGTCTCATATTTAGGATCGGAGAAATACTAAAAAACACCTTTCTTGGTCTAGTTTAGTCTTTGTCTGTTAGAAGAAATCCACCTCATTGGATTATGTATGTATTACTTGATTTCGGGTAAAAGATTATGCGCATTTTCATATTATCTGATCTTTCTTTGTCTGTGGCAATAGGCTCAGAATGTTACTCAGATTGTCCAAGAACTCATACCAGTGCTGCCGGGAATCTCTGTCAAAGTGCTTCCTGAAGTTCTGAACAGATTATCTTCTCGGGTATTAGCCCGATTAATACGCGATACGTTTTTGTGATTTTTCCCCACCCGACTCCTTATGGCCCCCAATTGTGTATTATGAACAGAATGCACATTTAACCATATAAAGTAAGCTATAAATGTTATTACAATTTTTTAGAAATGCCGTCTGTTTAATAATTAGTAAAGAAAAATAGAGAAAAAGGAATGGCCAAGTGGGCATAATATATATAGTGGGGAATAAGAATTGGATTTTTCTTATTATCATTTTCTCATCCTCCTTTATAATTAAATCATGTATGTTTAATTAATATAATATTAATTGAATTTTTTTTTTTCTCATTTTCTCAATTAATGTCTCATTTTCTTAATTAATGGCCCATCTAAGGGAAGAGGACAAAAAAGGGAAGGAGATTCTCTCCTTCCGTGGATCCTGATACTGGATGTCCC
Organism: Acacia confusa; assembly: GCA_037074495.1. Taxonomy (NCBI): domain Eukaryota; kingdom Viridiplantae; phylum Streptophyta; class Magnoliopsida; order Fabales; family Fabaceae; genus Acacia; species Acacia confusa. The sequence goes on from CM073505.1 coordinate 3,247,180, forward strand.
TTCCAATTTTAATGGTTCCAGGATGAAGATTCTTTTTTTTTTCTTTTTATACAAGGCGAAGGGAGGGGGATTGAACCTAGGACCTAAGGAGGGCAATAAATCCCAATACCACTACACTACAGCATCTTTACTCGGGTTTCAGGCTTTATATAAAATGAGTGAGAACAATTAATGGGTTTTTTCCCTTGCCACAAAGCCTGCGTGGAAATTCATCACTTGCACTCATTCAACGTAATTTCAGATATGACCGACACAATTGTTTACGTTCCGGATATCTTGGGCGTTACATCATTCTCATATTCACAATACGTTCTTGTATAAAAGTTGACACTAGATTTATAAGTGTCATATCCTTGTACTTTACGCGTATTATATGCAATACAAACAAAATAAACCCATCCTATGTCTCAAGGAATTTATCAAAGTGCAAGCTACCCGAAAGTCTGGACGGGCTGTTCCATGACCTCAAGTGAAAAGGGGCAATTTCTGGTCACCTGAAGCGTAAGAAATAATACTTCTTTTGAGTGGTGATATATAGTTCGCCCCATGGAAAGCCGCGGCTCGCAATACATTCAAAGGTCCAAAATCAATAGAGTAAGCTTTTTGAAAGCTCTCAAGGACCGCCATCATCATAATATTTGCTGGTTTCCTTTCGGTTTCGTACTTCTTCAATAAATGCACCTGCAAAACCACCCCATATAACCTTTATGCATATTCAGGTAGTAAATCCGACAGAGGACTCTAAACATTTGTCAAAAAAAAAAAAGCAATACTATTCAGCAATTAGATCTAATTATCAGTGCAAAGAAAAGCAACTTAATCAACCACACAATTTCTTGGTAAATTTCCTGCACAAACACGTGAATAGAGGAAGAGGCCACTTCTCAGATGCTCATCCTCTGGCCAGAACACCGGCACTGATTTTGATTACTGCTGTATAATTTGAAAAATTGCATCTACCGTTGCAACTTAAGAGTTTAGGAAATGACTTTCAGCAGAAGATTGCCTCATGGTGTGGCACTGCCTTGGAGGATACCTAATCCTTCAAACTTGCACTCTTTCCTTTAAAAGACCCGCCTTCCATTACATATATAAGTCGTGGCTAAAGTGGGTAAGTATTACATATCATCAAAGATAAATCAGAAACATAACCAACCTCTCCAATGTCATTGCCCAGAGCAATGCCTTCTGCAATAATTTTCGAAAGAGCAAATGCATCTCCAAAACCTAAATTAACTCCTTGACCAGCAAGAGGATGGACAGTGTGAGCTGCATCTCCAATTAGGACCACACGCTTTGATGCATAGGTGTTCGCATGTCGCAAGGACAATGGAAATGCCATTCTTTGAGATGCTAATTTCACTACTTTAGGGGGAATTTCAAAAAGCTGATTGGCTGAGAATGTTGAATCAATATTAAGCCAAGAGAACAAGTCACCAGTTCCTAAGCTTGACTTCGGATGAGGACCATAGCCATTATCTAAAGCACGATTGACATCCTCCACAAAATCATCATCATTCATTGATTTACGGTGGTCTGACTCTGATGGGCTCATGGTCCAAACAATATTGCTATACTTGTCACCAATAGGCAAAAGTGCAATTGGACCAGAAGGTAGAAACCGTTGCCATGCACATTGGTTTTCGATGGAATGTTCCACTGTACAGATGATTGCATTTTGTGAGTAGTTCCATTCAGTTGTTTTGAATCCTGCTAATTCCCTAACACGTGATTTACCTCCATCAGCCCCGACCTGCAACATTATCCATCTACGTGATCAGACACCAAATGATGTATATGACATAGCAAACTCAGATAGTTGCTATCCAAACAAAAAATTACTGCCAGTCATTCATATGGAAATTTAAATTACCACCAATTTTGCACATATACTACTGCCATCACTTAGTTCTAGCTTTGCCAGATTCCTTTGAGCAGAAGATGATGCTCTTGATGACAAATTCTCAACCACTGTAGAAGTTGGGCTTGGTTGCAATGTCATTGAAGTTAACCTCAACGGGTAGATTGTTTTCTGAAAATCTGTAGCCTGTCAAGAAGTTGGCTGTTCTTAGTTGAATGTACTATCAAACCTAAGAGTGAAAACTTTCATTGAAACAATTCATTCATATTTAATGTAACACTAAAAATTCTTGATGGAAATATCAAAGAAGAAGCCAAAAGATAGTTTGATGTAGTGACTTGAATCCTAACATACAAATCATCTACTCAAACTGCTGAATCAGCATGCAAAAGAATTCCAAACACACCAGGACGCACCACTTTTCATTTTACACAGGTGCTAGCAAGTTTTCTATCCAGACTCAGTACTTCAGCACAATATTGACACAATTAAATCAAGACAGAATATAAAATAAGAATTTCTACTTAAATTCCAATTATTGAATGAAAATACCATAATATATAGATGACAATGCATCCCTTTTTAAAATAAGTCTCATGAATGAAATGATCAGTTCTCACTTATAGTGCTTTTAGAAACAATTTGTCTATCAATCAATGTATATAATTCGATTGTGCAAATGTGTGAAATCCTTAACATAAAGAACCTCTGATTATGAACATTTCCCTAGCAGAACACAGCATATGACAACCATAATTGTACAGCTTTATACCTCTACACGTGATAATAAGGCACTATGAAGCACTTTATTCTCCACCACGCACCTGAACAAAGAAGTTTTGTGTTTAGTAATAGTTAATATATAAAGAATGTTCACCTTCACACTTGTCCATCCCTACCCTAGGACTTCTTTATTTACATCTCTTGCATCGTATCTAGTATACCCTAAGCCAGTATAATCCCAGACCTGCAAAGAGGGAATGCATCAAGTTTAAACTTATTTCAGAAAAGGGTTATTATATATATATATATATATAAACCTCCATCCATAAAATAGAAGTTATATTCCAGATTTCCAGATAAGTTTATGGTTATCCTTGGACACAAATCCCGTTTCTCTTCAAAATGGATGGTGTGTTCATGGTTATACACAGTTAATGAAGAGAAAATCACTATGCTATTTTCAGTATTTATAAAATAAAGTGGAGTATCTTGGTCATTATTCTGCAATATCAATTATTATTCAGTGGATATCAATCATGCACCTGAAGATGGAAACTAGCTTGGAACGCCATTCCCTTTTCCAAATCATTAATCAATAGATATATTGACTGAGTTAACAGTTTGAAGGCATGCTAACAATTTACTCAATATATTGATCAGTTCATGACCATGATACAATAAAATAAATGACATAGATAACTATGGTATAGACAGAGAAGAAATATACCTGCATTTTATCAAAACTAGCATGCCTGCTTTGCTCAACATATTGCCAAGCACCAGAATCTGGGGATAGACAAATTATTAAGGGTCACTGAGCAGAGTTCATTTTTTTATCCTTTATACTAAAGCATAAGCATGAATCCTAGAAATTTAAATTCTCCAATTCCATTCAAAGCAAGAGGATTTTACCATAGCTTGGAAAACAGAAAAACATGCATCCTGTGATATGGTTTAATTTAGATGCAAATAGTATCGAAGGGAACCAGTCAAAGACAACGCCAACCAGCCAATTCAATTTTGAACTGCTCAAACCAACGCAGTTCTGCAGACTAGGCCAGTTCTCAAATCTCTCGCATTTAAGATCTCAGGAGAAAGAAACTAATTTTACTAAAAAATTATTTCTGATAGCTGCAAAATGCAAATATATTTTTCTTACATATGACGCCTCTAAAAAATGCCATGCATCTATTCAGATCATGACCAGCATGTGGTAGATAACAAGAATGGTGATACAGCAAACGGTTATAATTGTGTACAATCGGCACGGGTTCCAAAAATTTCAGGCATAGAAGTGTAAGCAGGAAGCTGAACTCTACTGAACTCATGCATGCAGCTCATGAAATGCAAAGAATAAAAAATGAAAACAACAACTATTGCAAATTTAATATGAATAGATACCTCGGAGAAAGGATATAGTTGCAGGAGTTACAGTGCTAACTCTTGGATCAGGGGGAGTATCCTTCTTAATGCACAAGCGACTCCCAAGTGCAGGATTGCTATCAATAATAGCAACATTTAACTGCTTCGTCATTGGCAGGCTTGCTAAAGCAAGAAACAAAAAAGACAGTAATTGGCCCAGTTTGAAACTTTATTGGTTTTGTACCAGATAAGAAGTAACTATCTCTCACAGCATCAGCAAGCAGGAAAATATCTGCTTTCATTTGAATGGCTAAAGATATTTTCCAAAGTTTTGCTTAGTGCCATCATTCTTTCCAGAGAGTACTAGCCAATAATAAGCAATAAAGCATAAAGTATATGCCAGTCAAAGAAATATATAACAACACAAAATAGGCGAGCAACAATGCGCACAAATTTTACATACCCAAGAAACAAGCTAGAGCCATGCCAACCATGCCTCCTCCAACGATGGCAACATCGTATTGTTGAATATTATTGCCAATGGTCTGCTTCTTTTCATGCTCCTACAAATTTTCAAAAATAAAAAAGTGCTATTTTCATTCATTGTTCTATCAAAATGAGAGAAATATAGAAAATGAAAAAGACTAAAAAAACAAACTGCAACAGAGAGACAGTAATAACCACCAGTAATAAAAATGCTACAATACATTTTACACCAGTGAACAGAGCGAGGAAGGCAGTTGAGATAACTGACTTATAAAATAATGAGTAAAGGATTTATATCATCACAAGCAGTAATTTTAGCACTTACATTATATCCTATGTGAAGAGGACAAGTGACCTTTCAATTCTCTACACATAAACCTCTCCTTCTACCATCCATAATTAAGAGACGATTACAAACAAGAAGGGGAAAAAGGAAAAGTAAAAACTCAAAATAGTACACAATTATAGAATTGAGAAATCTTAGATTAAGTCCCAATGAAGAAGGAATAACCACCATAACTAACGAAATTACAACTTCCTCGTAAAATTGTTTTCAGCATTCCATGCTATGCACCTGACGAAAGACTACTTTATATATCTCGTTAAAAAAGAAAGACTACTTTATATCTACTATCTAAACTAACTCACTCTCGCAAATTATTACCTATTACATGAGATAAGGCTGCAGCACAGCAGTCACTGACTCATTAACCGCAGTACTCGTCACTCTGCTGAAAATGACCTTTTACTGCGGCATATTGAATTATCAGTATGGTAACAACATCCAGTTTTTTTCTAAAATAGATGGTACATCTATGGAGTCTAAAGGATTTAACAGGAATTAATCCCACGAGACCAAGTTTTTCTCAAGATCATATAGAAAAGAATACCACTGCCAACTTGATCTGTCAAACTGTTATTATTAGTAGTAGACAGTAGTATTACTCATTTTCATCGCGTCTCAATGAAGCCATTTTGTAAATTTAAGCTCGTAAAATACAATTAAAACAAATCACTCTAGACTATGATTGTGCAATCAAATAATACAAGAAAATCAAGGAATACAAGAAGCATTGATGTCAAAGATAGTTATTTTCTTACCTTCGAAAGTTTTTCATTCAAAGAACCAGCAACTTCCGTCACCTCAGTGGAGAAGGACTTCATGGGCACATTCATTCTAGAGACATTTGTAACAAGCCTCCTCGCAAGCATCCTGGTAGAGCAATTTATCTGTTAGACCCAACATAGTAAAGGTAATGCAACTTAAGAAAGAAAGTCCCGTCGGAGATAAAATTGGAGATGCCATTTAACACTTAGAAGCTAAAAAATGCCATGTCCGTAAACCACCAATAAAGAAGGGACGACTCTCAAAGCTGGCTCAATCCTCCAAAGGCGAAACTCATACCTGTTCATCCTTGGCGGAATAATTGAGACCTCGTTAAAGAGAGGATAGAAAAATTTGGCGCCTGAAACAAATTACGTTGGTGGAATAAGAAAAAGGAAAAGTTGAGATTGAGTGATGGTCAAAACGGCGTACGCAGAGCACTGGGTGGGGAGAAGTGCATGGTGCCGATGCAGTTGGACGAAGTTCGTTCTATCGAGCTTAGGCGAGTAGCGAGTGACGAGGAAGGCCTGAACGATGAGACAATAATTTCCAAAGAAAATTATTTGTTTAACTGAAAAGAAAATTACTAATTTCACTTTATTTAGTTAAAAGTTAAAGGGAAAATGTATGTCAGGCCCAAGGTAGCAAAATAATTTTAAAAAAGGCCCAATAAACATTCACATGCCAAAAAAGGTAAAGGTCTTTTCTGGTATTATTTCAAAAAACGTTAGTGACTATATCAGTAGCGGTTAACAACTATATCAGTCCTCGTTAACAACTAAATCAGTCTAATTAACAATTACATATTAACAACTATATCAGTAGCCATTAACAACTACATCAGTAGCAATTAACAACTATATCCGTACACTTTTTTTTTTGAAATAATGTCATAAAAAGCCCTCTGGCATGTGAATGTTTATTGGGCCTTTTTTGAAATTATTTTGCTACTTTAGGCCCTGACATACATTTTCCCAAAGTTAAAATTGATTAAAAACAACATAAATACGTGAGCAGTTGGTGTAATGACACAACACTGTCATTAGGATCAGTTAGAGGTGTGAGGCAGGGGAATGGTTGTCGTGGTTTGAGACGAAGAGACTGTGGAGGTAATAGTAGAATATGATGGAGGCTGTGTGGCTTGAGAAAGGATAGTAGTATGTTTTTGTTTTTCTAAAGATGGAGGATGATACTAACAAACTGTTGAGGTCTCACCCGGGAGAAAGGAATACAATTTCAAATTTCGAGATCAATTTCATGGAATTGTTCTGCAATTTCGACACGGTTGTATTTTGGAGCAACTCATCTAGTCATGTTTATTGGATTGTTTGGATTGAGCTTTAAGTTTATTAGATTTTTTTTAAAAAAAAAAACTTAAAAATTGATTAAGGAAAAAGCCCAATGAGGTAGCTTTTTTCAAAAAGTTCTCAGTTTTTTTACATGGACCCTACCACTTCTACCATCATTAATTCAAACACAAATCATATTTACAATCTGACTTTTTTCTTACCGGGTTTCAAAAAAAATCTGATAAAAAATAAGTCACCGTTAACCTAAACATGTCCAATATCTTCACCATTGGATTTGTTGCATGCTAGTATCATACTCCTGCTTCCTTCTCTTTAATATAGGGGAGAATTTCCTTGGAAGATGAGCTTTTATAAAGCCTTAGTTTTTCCAACTCCAAAAACAATTTATTAGGTCACGGTTCTCCCAGTCATTTGTGTTTATTATAAAGTTATTTTTATTGAAAGACGACCAACTTAGAGAGGGTTACTTGTGGAGAGTTCAAACTAGAAATTGAGTGAAGTGCTTAGGGACCTCTACAGTTTTATTTCAATTGTAATACAGTCCCTAAATTTTAACTCAATGTAAACTTATCTTTATAGTTTTGACTCAATTAAAACTCAATTATTAAACTTTAATTCAACTCAATATTGCCATTCATAGTTTAACCATCAAAACCATTAATCGCTGAAAAATAATTTTAGTCCATATAGTTTTATTTTCTAAAATACAATGGACAAATATTTAAAATGGTTAAAGACTATATGAATTGGATTATACCAAGTCAAAATTCAAAAAATTAAAATCCGACCAAGTTAAAATTATAATAACCGTGTTGTATTAAGTTAAAATTCATAAACTAAGCTGCATGTGTCAAAATTAGAGAGGCGAAGCCCAAGAGATTAATTCTCCCATACAAATAAGACGAGAACTTGAGCAATTGAATGGGAAAAAAGCAAGAAGAGTGAGTTCCCTGCATAATACTGGGTCAACAGAATTGAATTTTGTGGATACCTCTAGCTCGACTTGGACCAAATTTTCTACCACCAACAATTTCAAGATTCATGACAGGCATGTTGAACTCGAGCCCAGGTTTGCAATTAACAGATGGCCTTGCTCATGTGCCATGCAGTGACGAGACACAACAATTATTTCGCTAAAACAGTACGTAATCACATTGCGCTTCATAATAAAATGCTCAAAAATCGTCATCTTATTGAATCTTCATGAGCTGGTTCAACCGAACACCTGCTCTGTCATTTGGATCTCTGATCCAAACCAAAGTCCTGTCATGATGTTAAAAATAAACCGAATCACGGGCTATATCTTAAATTTCAGTATCATCAGTTTCTTATTGTGAGATTAATGACTTCATAAGTACTCTAAGAGTGGATAATTGTATGAGTATCTTGCATTGCTATATTAAAAAGAACGGGGATATGCTTGATAAATCGTAACGTAATTGGGGAAAAAAAATATCATTTCAACTCTAAAATCCAGTTGGCAACCATATCAATGAGATTAACAATAACAGTAAAATAATTAACAACTCATTTTGGGTTAAATCACCTATCTAAGATTTTAAATTCAAGTGATATTTTATTGGGATTTTCCCTTATAATTATTATGAGTTATTATTTAAGTAATTAATTGAAGTATCATGAGCATGATATCTAGGCCCAATTCAAGATTAGGGTTATTGGCTATTTATGTGATTTCTCTGATGATGGGAGAAAAACACACTCATTAGCGATGGCTCTTAACTCAGTTGTCATCGGCTCATTGTTGTGCCTCACAGTTCGTCAGAAAGATACCTTTTCCAGCTTGGATGTGTGAGTTCTCTCTCTAATCAAAGCTTAACAATGACAAGTGGCAATTCTTAAAAGTCTTGTGCTATTGATACAGGAAAATTCATTTACTATAATTTTATTTATTTATTTTGTATTTCATGAATTCTGTCCTTCAAATTGTATTTCTTAGAAAGCAAGAAAACATATATGTTTCAATTATGTGATATTCTTTTCAGTTTTAAAAATAAGAACTAATTGAGAGATTTGATTTGATTCTCCATGCAAGATCTTAATTTAATTTGTTTTTCCAAATCTCCAATTATTTTCTTAATTTAATACAGATGATTATATTAGAAATGTGTTTTATTAAAAGAGGGTTTCCAGTGACTTCACAAGGAGGGACCCTCCAGGTTTCCAAAGTTTTCTGACGTTGACAGAAAGGGCGTGTGGTTTAGGTTTTCAGATTTTGAAAATAAAAAAATTACACCCAATATTATTACATGTGTATTATTATTTAGTACTACGTAGTTTATATTTTTTATCATTATCATTATTGTGTATCAGTTTCCATGTTCTTTTTATATGAATGAATTCATCCTATCTTGTCAGTTTTAAAAGCGAGTTATTAATTCATCCTATATTTTTCGAGGGAAAGAAAAATGTATAGACAACGATTGCCCTAAAAAAAAAAGGTGCATTTATAATTTATTCATTATTTGTAATAGCGGTCACGGGAGCCTATGGTTTTTTTTTTTTTTTTTTTTTTTTCAATTCGCGTAACATATGTGAAAATTTCAATGGTCAAGTGCAATTTTTCCACGTTGTTTCTATTGAGAGCAACACGCAATCAAGAAAATCTAGATTTAGTATGAGTGATTTAAATTTCAAACATTAATAATTATTTTTAAGCCAGTAATTAAAATATTATTCTGATCTGACAAGAAAAATAATTTTTCTATTTTTTGTCGGCCTTCTTCAGAAAATGAATTTTCAAATTATTTATTCTTTTGTTATTTACTGGTCGAAATTTTTTTATTTATTGATGATTATTTTTCTGCTGATTTGGTCTATCGTGCATGGCATGACCCCTGAACACATCTTCCACGTCTCCTTTTTCACAGTTTAAGATACAAATATGCGTTGTAAATTATTATTGAGAAGTAATATTATCCTACAAGTTTTTTTAAATTCAAATTCACTCAGAAAGTTTTAAAATTTAGTAATATTACCTAATTTTATTAAAAAAACCAACATTAACAATTGAAAAATTGATATTGATTGTTAATTTTTTTAACAAAAATAGGTTATATTGCTCTATTTTAATACTTCCCGCACAATATTAAACCTAAGAAATCTTTTGAGATAATATTAATGCTCTTCAGCAAAACCTTTCGAAAATTTACATTATATTCTTTTTTTAATTTTTCTTTTATGAGAACATAGACCATTATTATAAGTTCTAACACGTTTACATTATTAGCCCCTTAATTTGGTCAAATCATTTTTTGGATGCCTGCACCCAGAATATGCCGTTTAGAATTGGGCAACGAATTCAGAACTCAACATGACCATCTCTATCTTAACAAGTCATGTTTAGTAAAATATTTAAATTTGAAATTATCAATTTAATTTCCCCGTAGTTTAATTAACCTTAGTTTTATTGTTATTATTTTTGGCCATCATTGGAAGAAAAGGAACTCGGGTACCGTGTACCTACTATATATTTATGGAACCTCCTATTAAAACCAAGATTTAAGAAAGTGTTAGGTGTCACTTAAATCAAACTGCTCTAAAAAAATATATCATATCGATTTGAAAAATATACATTGTTTATATGTCTGTGTGTGTGTTGTTATTGTTTATGGTAGAAAGCTTTGATTATAACACTATATGGGGATTAATTTATATTTATAATAATCTTCTTTTAATAATTAAAAGGGTTAAGGTGTAAAAATACACACAAGCTTTTTCCCAGGAGCAAAAATACACATATATTTTTTTTAAGAGCAAAAATACACATGTGGTTACCATTTTGGTGCAAAATTCACATCTCACAGTTAAGCTACTGTTCACCGCTGTTAAGTTACTGTTTACCTCATCTCTTTCTCTCTCATCATGATGAACAGTGACTTAATGGTCGGATATGACTTTTGCATTAAAATGGTAACCATATGTGTATTTTTGCTCCTAAAAAAACAAATGTGTATTTTTGCTCATTGGGAAAAAGTTCATGTGTATTTTTGCGCCTTAACCTTAATTAAAATGAATTTAATTTTCAAAGTTTGAACAACTATTCAAATCATAATTCGCGAGTTGACCTTCTGAGTTCACAGTTTTTACGTATCAAACTTACAAAATCATGTCAACTTGTTGTTAAAGTCGTGTTACCAATAAACTCAACTAAACTTGTAAGTTCACAGGGAGTGTATTATATTTACGTTTTTGTCTCATAAAATCATGTTCACTTGCTTTTAAACACGTGTTAGCTTTTAAATTTTATCATATTTAAAGGTTTTATAAACAATTTTTATAGAAATTTTTTTGTTGAGCGTGATAAATTATGAATATTGATTAATTTAATTTTAAATATTCATAATTAAAATATATTTAAATCAAGTTATTGTTGTTATTATTTTGTAATGATATGCTTTTAACATATATTTATTAATACAAGTAAGCTTTTATAAGTTTATATAATCTAAATTTACGATATGAGTTTATATTCTTCTCACAAGTTTACTCAAATTTATGAATTCGAAAACCTTGATTCTGGTTATAGTATTACCTATCACATTTGGATTGGGTTTCGGCTTAAATCTGGTATTGAAATGTTAGTATAGGATAAAGTACTTTGAACAATCATTTTTAATCTTAATTTAGTTGTCTTTTCTAACAAAACACAAGTACATTGTAATCAAATTGAAAAATAATAAAAAGAGAAAATAGCAGTCGGCAAACCAGAGAGGAAAAACAATTTTGGACCTAATAAGAGAGGAAAAAAGTGAATAGAAAATTATCCTTTTTTTGCCAGAATAGAAAATAACCACATATTAATAATACAACGACAAAAATAATCTTAAAATAAAATAAAAATTTTAAATAACAGAGTTTATTGTTTCTTCATTACCGAATCAAGTCAAGACATCAAAATAAGTGTTGCAGTATATTATAATGGCAAGAACAACAGGTGGTGTTGACGGTAAATTGCTAATCATAATCCTGGGGGATAACTTTCTTTTATTTTTACCCGAGACACGTTCTGTTCTGAAAGGACCATTTGACTGACATTATAGCGAAGCATATTCGATAAAAGACACTGTTGGGGCCTATAAACAATGAAACTCCCCCCAAAACAAAACGATGATGATTGCTCTCTTTTTTTTAAAAAAAAAAAATTATGAAATAGGTTGGGTTCACTTATAATCTAAGGGTAGGACGAAATCTTCCTTCCTCCTAGGTGATACTAATGTTAATTAGAACGGGATATCTATTACCTTCCAGCATTTACTTAAACATTTAGGAGTTAAAATACCTTCCACAACACCTTGAACAACTCCAAAATCAAACCATCATTTTGAGTTGTACCAAAAAATTGAAGGACAGAAAGAAAATTAAATGATTGCTGATTCAACTCCCATAAATTGAGTCAAATCGAGAAAATTAATCAATTTTTTGATTGACACTGTGAAACTGAAAAGGAAATAGGAAAGCAGGTTCCATCTATCGGGCCTCACATGTTGCCTTCCCACTGTTATGGACCCTCTATGGCTCTCTTTCTCTCTCCCTTTCTCTTTCTCTGACTCTTGACTTTCACTTTCCCCGGGTCTTCAAAAGCGCATGTTTCTACTGATCAGCTTCAAACCAAATTGCTTTTGGAGCCCCCATTGGAGGTCCCTCTTTTACTGCTCTATCCTAATTATTTCTTCTTCTGCCCATAACTTGAGAGGAGGGAAATTTCATCTTTCCAATTTCTTCATCTCTCACATGCACTAGCATTACCTTAACTGATAAAAGTATTGTTTTATTTTTACTTCCAATCATCTTTTATCTGTCTCTGGTTTTTGGTTATCTTTTCAGCTATGCCTTTTCAATATAAACAAGTTCTTTTCTTTGCTTGAATGGCGGGGTTTTATTGCTCCCTTGTATTCCTTCCTTCATTCTGTACCCTTTTCTCATTCTTTAACGAATTCCCCCTACTTTATTCCTCGCCTTTTAAAGCCTTTTATAATTTTTTATGATAGAATTTTGCTGCTTACAACCACATGCATGTTCTTATGTTTGTCTGATCTGGATTGGATCACAAGGATCTTTGCTGTTTCCCTTTTTGTTTTCTACTTGCGGAGAGGACAAGCTGGGGCGGTTGAGCACTCGATTCTCTTCGGTTCAATCTTGGACTCCTCGGGACTCATCGAAGAAGCAAAACATTAGAGAAGAAGGTAAGTATCTTTATTTTTTTAATTGCTTGATCTGAGACCACGCACGATACTTTCCTTATAGGTGTCATCTCTCTCTTTTCGTATGTTCTGTTTTGCTCTTTGATTCTGATTCAAATTGGGTGTATTTTATTTGTTGTTGATAGGGCTTGAAACTCGAAAGAACAATTTGTCAACCAAGGCTGATTCATCTGTTGAATCCAAGGCTCCGATTGCCTGTTCTTAATATTTAATTTTTGGATTATGCAAGTCTATTTCGCAAAAATTTCAATACTTGGACAGTCTTGATGTTCAAGCAAGTTTCAGTTGATGGTATGGGCACAAGCTTGTAATTATTAGTGCTGGTTGGTCCCTGTTACTATTGAGTAATGGCCGGATTAGATGTTACAAGGTATGCTCATAGTCCTGTGCACAAGGCCATCATATTGAAGGACTATGCTGGTCTCAAGAAAATACTGGGGCGTCTTCCACAACTTGGTAACCCATCCAACATTCGCACTGAAGCAGCTTCAATAGCCGAGGAAGAGAAGGCTGGTGCCATTTCTGCAGTAATTGACAGCCGTGATGTGCCAAATCGTGATACTCCTCTTCACCTGGCTGTAAAACTTGGTGATGAAGTAGCCACGGAGATGCTTATGGTTGCTGGGGCAGATTGGAGTTTGCAAAATGAACAGGGATGGAGTGCCCTTCAGGAAGCTATCTGCAACAGAGAAGAGGGTATTGCCCGGCTGATAATCAGGCATTATCAGCCTTTGGCATGGGCAAAATGGTGCAGAAGATTGCCTCGCTTAGTGGGCACCATGCGAAGGATGAGAGACTTCTATATGGAGATAACATTTCATTTTGAGAGTTCTGTGATTCCTTTCATCTCAAGGATTGCCCCTTCAGATACTTACAAGATTTGGAAAAGGGGAGCAAATCTAAGGGCAGACATGACTTTGTCTGGTTTTGATGGTTTCAGAATTCAGAGATCAGATCAGAGCATTTTGTTCTTGGGTGATGGATCAGAGGATGGGAAAGTTCCACCTGGGTCACTCTGCATGATCTCACACAAGGATAAGGAAGTAATGAATGCTCTGGATGATGCTGGCTTTCCAGCAACTGATGAGGAAGTTAAGCAAGAAGTGGCTGCAATGTCTCAAACTAATATATTTCGGCCCGGGATTGATGTTACACAGGCAGTTCTTTTGCCCCAATTGACTTGGAGGCGACAGGAGAAAACAGAAATGGTCGGTCCTTGGAAAGCCAAGGTGTATGATATGCACAATGTAACTGTAAGCATTAAATCTAGAAAGGTTCCTGGGGCTATGACAGATGATGAATTATTCACATCTAGCAATGAAAATGAGACAGAGAGCGAAGAACTTAGTGACATTTTGACTGAGGACGAAAGAAGACAACTGGAAGATGCGTTGAAGTTGGATTCAGCAGAATCGAAGAATGAAAACTGTGAGGAGATCATTGGGCATCGCCACAGTTATTATGAACATAGGGACATTCCCATTGAAGATGCTAACAACTGCAAAAATGAAGAAAACAAGCAGGACAAGAAAGGATGGTTTGGTGGATGGAGAAAGAAGGATTCTAAGCACGATGCACAAAAGAAGATTGCTCCACCAAGAAGTTCTGTCTGTATAGATGAGAAGGTGAGTGATCTATTGGGAGATTCTCCTTCAAGGAATCAGATCAAGGCAGGAAGACATTCTGTAGAGATAGCTGTAAGGGGTGATGAGCAACGGAGGAAGAAAGATGCCAAAGCTCCTTCCGCAAATTCTGATAGCAAGAGTCATGGAAATCGTGAAAGTGAGTATAAGAAAGGATTGAGACCTATTCTTTGGCTTTCCCCAAACTTTCCTCTTAAAACTGAAGAACTATTGCCATTACTTGACATTGTTGCAAACAAAGTCAAAGCTATTCGTCGTTTAAGAGAACTTCTTACAACAAAACTTCCAGTGGGAACCTTTCCAGTGAAGGTATGTGCTCATAATCATCTTCAATTTATAAATATCACTAATCTGGGTACAATACTTGGGAAATATTCTTGTTATGTATAAAAATAGAAGGAATGAGAACAGTTTACAAAAAGGAAGTTGGGATGCAAAAAATATTTTCTTTAGTATTCTGCATTATATATTTTTTTATCAGCTTCTGTAGATAGTAAATCTCTAGAATTTGATGAGTATTTACTAATTACTGGAAAATACTTGCTTTTACATTATCTTAAACATTACAAGTGAGATAAGAATTTATTATAAATTGACAGTTGTTGGTTACTCTGCTTTTTCTTTATACAATAACCATCGCCCAGTCTACTCTGATGTTGCTTGAATTTCAATGTTGTTAGCATTACTAGATCATTTTGAAATATTAATTGTTTGAACCTGCTATTTATAAATAAATGAATCAGCAGTTCGTCCATGACAAGTTAATAGTTAATGGTGGTTGATTTTCAAAGGCACTGTAACGTTCAAGAATAGGTGTTGCATCTGATATGTGAGGTTACTATGTGGAAATCTCTGCTTGCATGATGGCACTGGTTTTGTGTGGATTTCCGTTTGGAACATGATTTTATTTTGAACTGAACCTAGGGAATCTGCCCAAATTGTTACCTGCCCTCTGTGCTTAATCCCCAGAAGCAATTTTGTGGAATTTGTTTCTCATGCTGATAGATTGGAGAGCATCACTAGTTTGTTACTTTTTGAGTCAGTCTCTTTTTTGCTGTTACCTTTTCACCTGGAGGATGCCTTATCCTCCACCGTGTATCTCTCTTTTCCTTCTTTTTGTGAGACCTTCTTTCATTGCTTGAAAGGGAAAAACTATTGATTCTGTTATCTTGAGTCAAATGCACCAAATAACACTAGCTGTTACTGACGTGATTTTAAAGGCTTCACAAGTGCATTATAGAGTTGAGAGTCCTGTACTTGTTCTATGTCTCTGATCAGAAAGCAAGTCGAAAAATAGTTGTCAAATTCTTATATAGAAACCTGAAAGTGACATTACCAATCACCATGGCAACGGATATCCTCCCTTGTCAATCCAAGATCCAGTTTGGTATCAGGGAATCTGTATTCCCATTTGTTATTTAGGGTTGATTAAGTTGAATTATTGGCCTTGTACTGAAGTTGAGTTGTTGTGGATTTAAAGGTGCAAAAGGTAACTGTGTATTTGACCCCCCAAATATTCCAGTTAAAAAAACTTGATTGGGTTATATAAATCAGTTAGTATGCTTGGATGCATTTGGCAATATAACATAGAATTGACGTGTAGATAATTATATCCATTACGAACCTTTTTGCTATTAGCTATTACAAGTATTGATAGGGGTCCCAGCCTCGTGGATTGTGCTTTAGTTCTTAACTGTTTTATTGACTAATAAATCTTGCATATCTTCTAACTCGTCACCTGAACCCTCATGCTATGCTATCTCCAACCCTTTGGAGAAAGCCTGGCTGTGCGGTTTTGTGCTGGTTATCTGGTCAATCTAGGTAAATAAGATAATTGAATCATTTGCGTGGTTAATATGTATATCTTCATTAATTATTAATCAAAATACAGTTGCTATCAACTTTTCATATTGTTTGATCAAACAAGATGTTGAAGTCCTTGTACTGCAGTAATCCATGCCACCTACATCACAATTCACACTTTAATTACAGCTACAATGTCTTCTCCTGTTTCTGGGAGTAACTTTAAAGGGATTTTATCTTTTAAGCAACCATGTTTGTTAGACTTGAGTTATAAACCTCCATTGTATCTTATTTTTCATTTTCATTTTTCATTTTTGTTTTCATTTTTGAGCATATATACGATAGTAACTCAAGTCAATCATCACTCTGCACATTCAGGTCGCCATCCCTGTGGTTCCCACTATCAGAGTATTGGTTACTTTCACCAAGTTTGAAGAACTACAGCCATTAGATGAATTTGCAACACCCCCATCAAGTCCTTCTGCTCCAGGCCGCGAGAGCCCTGCAGTGACACAGTTCTCAGCTTCATCTTGGTTTCAGTGGATAAAGGCTCCTTACCACCGCCCCAGCTCATCAACGGCTGCTAGTAGTTCAAGCAGCAGCCGGATAGAAAATATTCAAGACCCATTTGCAATTCCCTCTGACTATACTTGGATTACTGCTGAAGCAAGGAGAAAGAGGATGCAGGAGAAGAATAAATCAAAGAAAGGAAGAAATCATAGCTAAGGATTTCATGAGTAACCTCTTAAACCTTGGAGCAAGGATAGGCTTCCCAAACGGCAAAAAAGTGTTTCTTCCAAACACAACAATTGAAGTGTGTAATATGGATAACCATGTGGGATTATTTTCCCCTGTATTTTTGGGGAGGGGATTGAGGTTGTGGCATAGGGAAAAATATATTGTGATTCTTGCTTCATTTGCTGAACATTGCACGTTTAAATCATAGATTTATTGACTCTTCTTTTCAATATATGCGGCAACCATTAATTATTAGAATCAATGGGCAACTTTTGTTGGCGTGATTGGTGCTTTTTTTAAAGTTATTAGTAATAATCTTAAAGTTGAAAGATACCTATTCATGGACAAAATAAAAAATTTATCCTATAATTATTAAGCGAACCACCTTTCTTTTTAGTACGTGTGATTTAGTTAAAAGAAATTTATAAATATAATCAAAGTGGTACCTCATATCATTAATATAAGATCAAAGCTTGATTTTATATTAAGGACATGAGGGAGCATGATATTTTTCCTTTAATTTGTTGCTGTAAATAAACTGAAAGTCAGCTTTGGGCTCTTTGTATCTGAATACTTTGTCTTGTCTGACTGCCAGAGCAATAGCATACTGGTAGATCTTAAAAAATCTACTGGACTCCATCATTTGGAATTAACTGTCTTGATGCTTGGGATGTGTGAATAAGGCTAATGCTGGGTTTTGGGTATTTTAAGCCGAGGGTTAGACCATGCGGAGCCCAGACAAGTTTCTTTTTCGACAGAGAGAAAGCCAAAAAAAGTTGACAATTATGGATTCCGTCCAAATATGTACAGAAGCGATCATATGCCTGAGTATTAATTATTAATTAATTAATGAAAATCACTAGTTGTAATTTCAATGAATAAATATTTTAAAATTTGAAAATAAAAAATTTACCTCTTTTGAAAAAAATATAATGTTTAGAGAATTGATATCTATCTTATTCTTAAAAATAAGGTTAAAAGCACGCACCAAAGTGTGCCACATCATTCCTGGATTTTCTCTCAATAAAAACAGGAGGTTTTTTGTGATAACCGCCATTGCACTAATCGTCAATGTTCTATGACTGCCCACTAAAAACTCCCGCTGAACTGAATAGATTTTATTTTTAATACACCTATTTTGAAAATGTATTATTTTATAAATTTGTTTTACTTCTCGCTCTAAATTTTTTAAAGAAATTTTCTCATTCTAAATCAAACATTTCAAAATGTTTTTTAACTACTCCTACTATCTCTCTTTATTAATGATATACTTATTTTGACAATATTTTATTTTCCACTTCTTGAATTTAAGATTTTAAAATATTTTGTAACTCACCTCTCTGATAATCTCTATTTGTTATGATATATTTATTTTCGCAATATTTTTTATATCTTTTTCTTTGTTTTCCACATTTTAAATTTAAGATATTGAAATGTTTTGTAACTAACTTCCAATTATCCATCTTTATTTATTTTTTATACATTGCTCAATACTTCTAGGATTAAATGCTATTTTTGTCATGGAAGTTTACTTTAAATAGCACTAGTCACCCAAAAAAATTTTGGTCTTATTTTTGCTCCAAAAGTTTAAAAATGGAGAAAATATGCCCAAAAAGTTTTTTTAGTAGCAGCTTTATTTCAGAAGTTTTTTTCTAGCAACAATTTTGTCCTTGAAAATTTATGAAAAAAGGAATAATTCAACGGTCAAGATCAATGAATGAGTGAGATTGTTATGTTTTTAAACTTCAGGAGTAAAAATGAGACAAAAAAACTTTCAAGTGACCAGTATTCTTCAAGGTAAACTTTTATAACAAAAATAGCATTTAACCCATATTTCTATTAGACCGATAATATATGTTTTATTTTTCACTTTCCAAATTTCACTCTACTAAATACTAACTGTCAACCCATTGAGCGAGGGAGTTTTGGCCTTCCTTTTTTTTGATGAAAGTTTTGGCCTTCCTTGGGCCTGTTTGGGAAAGCATCAAAAGCCAAAATAAGTTCAATAAAAGCTCATCAGATGTGATTTCATGGTTTTTGGGTATTTGGGGAAGCATCAATATCTGATGGACTTCAAGAGTTGAAGCTGCTTATGGAATGAAGCATCTCCTCCTTGCTTCTAATCCCATCACATCAAAAACTAACTGTGGGGCCCACCCTCAAAAACGCAATACCATCTGTCTCCTCACCCTTCTCTCATCTGAAATCACTCTCCTCTCTCTTTCACCTGTTTCTATTCTTTTCTACAATTAATCTCCATACCAACTATGTAAGATCCCAAAATTTGGGAATTTAATTTGAATATTATATAAAAATTAAATAATGGGTTTTGGCCTAAAATAACCATAAAAAATTAATTATTTGGAATTAAGGCTTATTTTCCTTAAATTAATTTGGGAAAATAATTTGGGAATTAAGGCTTATTTTATTTAACAAATTTATATTTAATTTTTTATCCCAAATTATCACATAATACACACACACACACATATAATTTATGTCATTTTCAGTTATTTTCCATCTCTTCTATCTTTTCAAAAGTTATGCCAAACAAGTGCCCATTAAGAAAAAAACTCATTTTTGTCACCGCTATCTCAAACACAAATCACATCAGAAAAAGTCCAACCGAAAAAAAAGTCCATCAGGAAAAGTCCATCAGAAACAAAAGCCACTTTTACCGCCACTATCCCAAATAGGCCCTTATTTACAAGCGATGGTGCAGTTTGCAGTTTAGTGGGGCTGCGGTTACTTCCTTCACAGTCATCGCGGTCTCCATCACCAATCAGGAGGCTCCTCCTTCAACAACCACAAACTCCCTTCCTCACCATATATTTTCTTCTTTAGCTCATTTTCATCCCTCACGATTTAGTGCCTCTTCTATTTTCGTTCACGAGACTGTGTGCACATTTTATGCAAAATCTAATTAGGTATTATATCATTGTGTGACAATCATCTTCAAAGTACCTAAATAGATATATCAAGTTTTTGTGAATGATATACGTAACCAATATTAGTAAAAGTATCAAGCTAAGTATGTGTAGGTTTTTTCTTTTATTTGTTTTATCAAGATAATTATGATATTCTTTTCATATATTTCACATCATAAAAGATTCAGTCTACTATTGCCTCACTTAATTTGGCTTCTCAAATTTAATCTACTATTCTTTTCGGAATTTGTTCAGTTGCATTAAATATATAGGGGAAAATGGAAAATCATACTCAAGTTTCAAGGACTAGAAAATCATAAAAAAATTTCTAAAGTAGATTCTCCTATCAAAAAGCTTCATAGAGACTACATTGATATTAATTCTGAATGTGAAATCACCTTCTTGCTCCTATTGATTAAGTTATATGATTAAGTGTAGATATTTGTCAATTATCACTCTATACTTTGTCAAAATAGGCCCATGTACTTGTTAACAAGAGTTGTTCTAATTAATATAATTTGGCATATACACTTATAAAAAAAAAAAGCAAATGTACCTGTCAAAATAAACACGTAAATACTAAACAATTTTGTTGTCAAGTTTACATAAACTTATAAAATGGCAAGTTTATGTGATTATTTTGATAAGTTTATGTACCTACTTTGACAATTTATAAAATAATCAATTTATTTACCTATTGTAACTAGTTAACGTGTGTAGAATTTGACAAGTTTATATGTCTATTTGACAAGTTTATATGCTTATATTGACACATTATAAAGTGACAAATATCTTACTAATCTGATAAGTTTATATGCTTACTTTGACAACTTATAAAGTGGTAAGTGTATGTGAGTAACTTGACAAGTTTATGTAACTACTTTGACAAGTTATAAAATGACAAGTTTATTTTCCTATTATGATGAGTTAACATGCGTAATTTGATAAGTTTACGTGTCTACTTTTATAACTTATAAAATGACAAGTTTATTTGCATATCGTGACAAGTTAGTGTGTGTAATTTGACAAGTTAATGTGACTATATTTTACAATTTATAAAATGGCAAGTTTATTTGTTTATTGTGACAAGCAAATGTGTGTAATCCGATAAGTTTATGTGATTACTTTGACATATGTGACTACTTTGACAACTAATAAAATGACAATTTTATTTGTCAATTTTGACAAATTAGTGTCTATTTTGACATGTATATATGCATAATATATAATAAGTGTATGTGTCAGTTTATGTTAAATAAAAAAAGTTCTCGTTGACATATGCATGTGCCTATTTTGACAATGCATAGAGTGGTGATTGACAAGTATATGCACCTAATCATATAACTTAATTAATGGGATAAGAATGTAATTTTACATTTAAAATTAATTAATATCAATAAAGTCCTTAGAAAGTTCTTGATAAGAGAATCTGTTTTGGGACTTTTTTATGATTTGTTTTGTCCTTGAGACTTGGACCTAAGTGTGATTTTACCTTATATATATTTTGTTAAACCCAGATTATGAGCCATGTTTGGGATGTTTGTCTACAAGGCTGCTGTTGTTGTGCAAGCTCAGAGACAATAACACTTGCAACTTGTATTTTCAGAAAATAATGAAGGCTCAAATGACTGAAACATAAGTTTGGCTGTTGTTCTGTACAATAATTACACTTATTGCCTTTGAATTATCTTCCACAAACCATGTAGCATCCGAAAAAGTCCTGCTTGGCATGGTCATAATATCCATTAGGTTTTTGAGATGTGAAATATTGAGTCACTGAGTGCATAGCTCCTAGCTACTTAATTGGATCAATGATCAATATCTCACTAATGTTCTAGTAGATTTGCTATTGGGTTTTTGTCTATCCGACTTAGTGCTAATTTAGTCCGAAAACATCCATTTGCTTCTCTTTGAATATTAGTGCCATGGACTTATTTTGCATTTGTCGTCTAGGGCATCTTTGAGGTATATTTAGTTACTTATTTTTCATTAAACCCAAACTCATTACGGCACGAATGACATGTCTGTTTGGAAACTCTTAAACCTATGTTTCAAGTGGACTTTTGAAAAAAGTTGTTTTAAGCCATAACAAAAAATTTCATGCTCTTGACTTTTCGTAACGAAGGAAGAAGTTTCTATCGTAGAGAGAATAAATTAAATATCCCATGAAGAAAAGATATTGACCGCCTTTTATTAAAGTAATATTATAGTTCTTATTATAAGTCTACTTGGGGTTGCATATGAAAATTTTGGTCACAATTATATTTTAAAGGTTAATAATGACTGTTTTCTAATTTATCCTTATTTGTTAAAAAAATAAATAATAAAATTTAAGAGAAATTGGGAAAAATCCCCTTTAGACATTTAATTGGTATAAAACTATAAATAATTTGATAAGTTTATATATATTAAGAACAACAATACTTCGATTGAGGTCATTCTCATCGATTAAAATTCTGAAAGGGATTTTTCTCCAATTTTCTTTGAAATTTAAGTAACTTAGTACTTTCAAAATTTTCTCAATAATATATTAACTATTTTTATTTGTATTAAATTCATATATTTTTTAGTCATTTTTTATCCAAACTTACTATTGCATGAATAGTCTAAACAAGTTTTAATTTATTAAATTGGCTTTTTCAGAAGTCAGTTTAAACTTAAATCATATTACACAGTCTAATTTTTATTATATCTTATATTTGTAAAAGTCATATTAAAAAAACCACTTTTACTACTAATCCAAACACAACCTGAATATATGAAAGAAGTCTTATTTCAACTTATACAAATGCTTAAAAAAATCACTTTTTACATGTTGCTAAACTGAGCACTATTTTTTTTATTCTAATAATTAAATTAGGTAAATTTACCTGCATGCATGAACTTCGCCGGTGTTCAGCCGACGTTTGAGCATCTCTAGGCTGAGAATTGGGCAACGGTTGAATGCTGAAAGCAACTTTTTCGCGCCATATATAAACCCGTTTTACAAGGATCTAACTAGCAAATGGATTAGAGAACTTGCGACTTACGTTGGAGCTCCTGGTCTTTTCCTTCCGCAAGATACACAGACGAGAAAATTTCCCTTAAGAATTCGAGCCCTTAATTTCTATGGTTTAATTTGAAAGAACTGGTGATTTCTCCTCGCATCTCTTTTACAAAATAGAAACACGCATTATTGGTCTATGATAATCATCTCTATTTTCTTTATGTAATTTTTTAATCTTCGTTTTTGGTATTTTTATAATCAAATCCTGGCCTGCCTCCCCGAATTTCTCCATTACAGAATCGTCTTTCTTGCGGCAATTAACCAGACCGCCTGCAGGTTCTGGGGTTTGTTTGATCTGGTTCACAGGGCTCTGTTTTTCAACCTTCTTTTCCTTTTTTCGCTTCCTACCTTTGGGTTAGTAAGAAGGTGAGCAAAGGCGTTGAGTGGTCAAGTTTAATTGTAATATTGAACTCCTTTTTTTGTTTTTCCAGGGGAGAGTGTTCGGTGGGACGGTGGAAGCAGAAACAGAATAAATTAAGCAGCCTTCACCAATAAAAAAAAAGAAGAAGAAAGATACAGAAACGTGAGTATTTTTTCACCTCACGTCCTTCATTGGTGGGAATTATGCAACAATTCTTCTGTTTTTGCTTCTAAACTCTAATATTTGCTGCTACATCTATTTGATTGTGATTTTAAATGGGTTAATTATATTTATATTTACATGATTTGTGATGTTGAGAGGACAAATGCCAATAGATTTGTTACATTTATTGATTTGTCTGATTTTACTGTACACAGGTTCTGGAATTTGATGATTCAATCATTTGCCCTTGTGAGTTGTGACTGTTAATTAGTGTGTTGGTGTCTTCTGTTATTGATTTTGGTGAGGAGGCTTCTTCAGTTGATGAATGGCAGACATTGATGTTTCAAAGTATTCTCATAGTCCCGTGCACAAGGCTATAGTGCTAAAGGATTATGATGGCCTCAAAAAGATACTAGAACATCTCCCACGGCTTGGAAACGCATATGAGATTCACACTAAGGCAGAGTCATTAGCTGAGGAAGAGAAGGCTGGGGCTATCTCTGCCGTAGTTGATTACGGTGAGGTTCCAAATCGCGATACTCCTCTTCATTTGGCTGCTAAACTTGGCGATGAAGTGGCCACTGAAATGCTTCTTGTTGCTGGAGCTGATAAAAATTTGAAGAACAAACAAGGGTGGAGTGCTCTTTCAGAAGCTATCCTCAACCACCAAGAGAAAGTTGGTTTGCTTATGGTCCGCTGTTCATGGAATCATATAGAAGAAAAATTGCATAGGGGGTTGCCTCGCTATATAGCAGCCATGCAAAGTATGAGAGACTTCTATTTAGTGATTACATTTCATTTTGAGAGTTCTGTAATTCCTTTCATCTCAAGGATTGCCCCTTCAGATACTTACAAAATTTGGAAAAGAGGTGCTAATATGAGGGCAGACATGACTTTGGCCGGTTTTGACGGCTTAAAAATCAAGAGGTCAGATCATAGCTTCATTTTCTTTGGTAATGGTTCAGAAGATGGGAAGATGCCACCTGGGTCACGCTGCTTGATTTTACACAAGGATAAGAAGGTCTTTACACCTTCAATTCCTGGGATTCTACCAACTGATAGACAGGTAAGGCAAAAATTTTAAAAAATATCTCAGTATGCGATAGTAAATGTTGAAATTGACACGAGTCGAGCATTTCTGATTCCCCAAAGGACATGGAGACGAAAAGAGAGAAAAGAAATGGTGGGGCCATGGAAAGCTAAGGTGTATGATATGCACAATGTGAATGTAAGCGTCAGATATGTGAAGGGGCCTAGAGCTACGAAACATGATAGGGCGTCTAGCATTGGAAGTAAACATGAGAGTAAGGATATTCAAGAAATGTGTACAGAGGAAGAAAGAAAGCAACTGGAATCTGCACTTGCCCAGAACATGAACTCATTGGAATCAAATAATGAAAATGGTCTTGATCATATAAAAGAAGAAAAGAAAGACAGAGAAGGATATGGACGGAAAGAAAAGGGGATTAAGAAAGGAAAACAAATGAAAGAACTTTCAATGGATTCTGGTACCAGCAGTTTTAATAAGGAAGGAAGTGGTGAGAGAAAGTATAAACGTGGAATGAGGCCTAGCCTTTGGCTTTCCCCAAATTTTCCACTAAAAGTTGAAGAGCTGTTGCCGTTGCTGGACATTCTTGCGGATAAAGTTAAAGCAGTCCGTCGTTTAAGAGAGATTCTTACAACAAAATTTCCAAAGGATACCTTTCCTGTCAAGGTGAAGTGTGCTTGATTTTTCTTTCATCGTATCCTTGGTTTAAAATTCTTTGCTGTGAAGGCTTTTTTGTTGCTGTTGTTGGTTTAAGATTCTAACTGCAAATTGTTATTTCCGTTTAAGGAAATATATTATCCATATTTTGATGCATATATTCAAGCCAGAATCAATTAGTGCTTATATAGTTCCTCAAGGTCTTAACTATGTTATCCGTTCAAATCATCCTTTCCCAATTCACAATGGATAGAGTAAGCAAATGTAGCTTCGCCGATAAGAATTTTCAACTTTGGCAGCTTTGGTGGACTAGAGAGCATGTAAATTGTAAACTCCCACCTACCTTTAAAGATATGGATTTTTTTTCTCTTATGGCGCAAAATGAAGCAGAGTGCTTGTGAACTCAATGAACAGAGTGATTGGTATGCCGACCTTTAAAGATATGGTCCAGAATAAATTGTTCTGACATCCTCAAATGCATCTAGTTCATTTCATGATTTCAGTGAGGAGTATGATATCAGGCAATTTTTTTCCATTACTAGTATCTTATCGTATAGAAAAGCTGAGAGGATCTCGCAGTACCTTAGTTTTGCTTTTGCTTATTCATTCCGCTTTTAAGGAGTGAATGGTCAGGAAATAGGAATGAATATCAATAGGTCAGGTAAGATTTGCATGCTGTTAAAGCTCTAGGAAATACAGACAACTTGAAGAATAAACAACGCTGGTTGAATAGATACCATGTAACTGATTGCATGGCTTGAACAAGAATACTTGTCTGCATTAACAGGTACCGTACAAGAAAAGTGAAGCAGCCATTGATGCTTTATTTCCTGTCATTACAATTTTAATCATGTTCATTGGTTCCATTATCTTTGCCCAACTTTGTTTTCGCTTTTGTTTTCAATGAATGTATGATTAGATATCTATTTCATTGCCTTTGACATTCAGGTTGCAATCCCTGTGATTCCTACCGTTAGAGTATTGACTTCCTTCACGAAGTTTGAGGAATTGCCGTCATTGGAAGAGTACTCGTCTGCTCCTTCAAGTCCAACTTCTGCAGATGATGAGAACCCTGCGGAACAACCCCAATCTTCCTGTTGGTTTCAGAGGGTAAAGGTCGGCCCTAGTTCTTCTGCTGGTTCCAATAGTGAAATTCAAGACCCTTTTGCTATTCCCTCGGATTATACCTGGACTGCTCAAGATGCAGCAAAAGATAACAAGACCAGAAAGTCATAATTACTGAGGTTGTTGAATCAAGTGTTGTGTAGGCTCCAGCTTCCAAGTGTTGTGTATGATCCTGGTGAGTGCATGGTGAAGGATGCCTCATGAGTTGTGGTTGTGCAAGAAACAGGAATTAGTAGCAGAAAATAACCTTGCAAACTTTTTTTAAAGGGTAAATCTGTCTAGTCTTGGTATAGTTTTTTTATACAGAATGTAGCTAGTACCGTCGGGTCAAGTTTGAGTATATTAAACTCAAAATCTTATGTTTGCAGCTATTGTTTTTTTGCTTTTTTTTTTTTTCCACTGAGACCAATACCAATTCTTTGTGTAGTTTTATAAGTTGGTAACATGTATGAACAAACTAAGCCTATTTGAGTTGACATTACGTAAGCTTGTTCACATAAATTAAAATAAAACTTTTTTTATATACTTACCTTGTAAAAACAGTTTCTATAACTAATTTAATCAGGCACTTACAAACAAGGATCTCGTTAGATATTGTTTCTTTGTAGTAGTAGGTATTGTCTAAAATGTAATTTTTATTGTATCAGACACATCAAAGGTGAGGTTGTGGAATTTCAAATACACATGCTTGATTTAAGTTCATTTATTTTATTTTATTTTTTGTTTATGATTCAATACAAGTACTTATTGTGCTTCTATAGTTCAAATTTCTTAGAGAATAATAAGAGAAACCAACAGTGTACTGCTACATTGCGAAATGAGAAATAAACTAGTACTTTCATTCTTTTAGTATTTTATTTTTTGATGGGGCATTACTCATTTTATTCTAGACATTTAGTTAATTAAGACTCTTTATGCAATCATTTTATCTTTGATAAAATTTGATCTTTACCAAAATAAATAAATAAAGAATGGCACATTCTAGCTTGTAATACATTCATCATGTCAATCAAATCAGCTGATCGTTATCGCTGATATTAAAAACACTGAGTAAAAATATGTCATACTTGATTCTTAACTCAATATTTTAAAAAATAAATTAAAATTTGTTTCTTATAAATAAATAGGGTTAAAGATGATATTATTTATACTCACGTTATCTTGCTATCCGAATTAAATGCATGGGGTAAATAACAATAACATATTATTCATTTAGTTCTCAATGATACTTTTAATATCTATTGATATTGATTTGTGTATTGTTTTTAAAGAAGGCTAAATCGTTATTCTTCAATGTAATCATTATCATCATAAAATACCAATAAGTCTAAAATAGAATCCATCACTGGTTTTATTCTTCAGTTTAAATCAAGCTTGTTCATAGAAATTGGATGGTTGAAAATGGACTTTTCGGTTAAGATGCGGCAGACAATTTTTGTGCGCCATAACATAAACCCTATTAGCAAGGCAGAACAAATTTGGAAATTTTCCTAGAAAGCTGTGCTTTATTTTCTGTGGCTTGATTTGAGAAAAATTGCGGATTTCTCTGTGCCGCTTCAAGAATAACTATTGTTCGGAACAATCCTCATTTTTGCTATTTTCGTCGTCAAGTCCCGCTTTAAACCGTTTGATCCATTATTTTCCCATGAATTTCCCATCACTGAATTGTGCTTCCCGCAACTATTAACAATACCGCATGCACGTTCTTGGGTTTGCTTAATCTGGTACAGAAGGCTCATTTTGTTTTGGAATTTTATTTTCCATTTCCTAGTTTCGGACAAGGCAGAGGTTGGATAAAAGAGTTGATTTTCCAAGTTTATTTACAATCTTAGACTCAGGGGAGGTCACAGAGGAAGCAGAAACCCAGTAGGTAGGAGAAACGTGAGTATCGATTCCTCTTTCGTTGCTTTAATTTTTAGAGCCCAACCATAATTCTTTTCTTTCCGAGTCAAATGGTTGTTGCAGCTCTGTCTTCCTTGCGGGTTGGTTGTGATTTGAAACGAGTCAATCTCATATTCTCATTTATAATTTACATTACTTGCATCATTTAAAGCATGATTGCCAATAGGGTTAGTTTCATTTTTTGCGGTCCTCTGATTCGTCAGTACTTGGTGAGCTTTAAATTTTGCTCATCGAATTCATTTGCCCTGGCGATTATTAATTGATGAGTGTTGGATTCTTGTAGTCTTACAAAATGGCGGATATTGATGTTTCGGAATATGCTCATAGTCCTGTGCATAAGGCATTATTGTTGAAGGATTATGCGGGGCTTAAAGAGATATTAGCAGGTCTCCCACGACTTAGGAAGGCATATGAGATTGAGACGGAGGCGGAGTCAATAGCTGAGGAAAAAAAAGCTGAGGATATCTCTGCCATCGCTGATTGCCGTGATGTTCCAAATCGTGATACCCCTCTTCATTTGGCCGCAAGACTTGGGGATATAAAGGCCGCCCAAATGCTTCTGGTTGCTGGGGCAAATAAAAACTTGAAGAACAGGCAAGGATGGAGTGCTCTTACAGAAGCAATTATCAATAAACAAGAGGAAATCGGTCTGCTTATGATTCGGTATTCTTACAATCATTTGGATGAAAAGTTCTTTAGAAGATTGCCTCGTTATATAGCAACCATGAGAAGGATGAGAGATTTCTATATGGAGATTACATTTCATTTTGAGAGTTCTGTAATTCCTTTCATCTCAAAAATTGCCCCTTCTGACACTTTCAAAATTTGGAAAAGAGGTGCTAATATGAGGGCAGACATGACTTTGGCTGGTTTTGACGGTTTAAAAATAAAGAGGGCAGATCAAAGCGCTCTTTTCCTTGGTGATGGCTTAGAAGATGGGAAGAAATTGACTGGGATACCGTTATGTATCATAGCACACAAGCATAAGAAGGTATATTGGAGCCGTTCACCTCCCGGTACTGCACCATCTAATCACGAGATACGACAGATCTACCATATGAAATCTCGGGAATCAAAACCAAAAATCAGCATTGATACGTCTCAAGCATTTCTTGCCCCTCAATTGACATGGAGAAAAAAGAAGAGAAAGGAAATGGTTGGGCCATGGAAAGCTAAGGTGTATGATATGCGCAATGTGCATGTAAGTATCAAATCTAAAAAGGGCCCTGGAGCTAAAACGGTTGATAAGTTGTCTGCCCATGAAAACAAGAAAATGAGTAATGATATTGAAGAAATTTTGACAGAGGAAGAAAGAAAGCAACTGGAACTTGCACTTGAACAAAACATGGATTCATTGGAATTGAATACTGAGGAGGAGTTTGATCATAAGAAAACAGAAAAGAAAGAAAAAAAGGAACGAGGACGGAAAGAAAAGGAGAACAAGAAGGGAAGACACAACAAAGCACCTTCTGAGGATTCTGATAGCAGTAGTTTTGACAAGGAAGGAAGTAGTGGGGGTGAGTTTAAACGAGGAATGAGGCCTAGTCTGTGGTTTTCACCGGATTTTCCTCTGAAACTTGAAGAATTGTTGCCATTGCTTGACATTCTTGCAGACAAAGTTAAAGCAATTCGTCGCTTAAGAGAGATTCTTACAACAAAACTACCAAAGGATACCTTTCCGGTCAAGGTCTGTGCCCTGTGTACCTCTGGCTTACAGAAAATCTTAGTATTTTCATATTACTTCCTCAGAAATTGGAATTTTCATATGAATTAGTTCGCTTCTTAGTTTGTTTTAGATGAAATAACATTGGTTGGCGAAATGTAATCTAACTGGTTTCATGGTTATATGACCTATTCATTTGCGCTCACACGAAATAGAAACCTCCATGTTATTTTTAGGTTTGCGTGTTTGTCTTGTGTATTAAGGAAATCGATTTGATGAAAAAGTCCGTCTGTTATCTGCATTGGACCTTTGAATGTGAGCCGTTGATATTTTTGTTTTATACTACTATATGGTAATCTGTATTATGAGTTCAGATTCAAATATTATCCAACCCAATTAAAGGAAATTCTCCCAATGTGATTAGATCCCTTGATATATATATATATATATATATATATATATATATATATATATAGATATAGATATTTATTTTATTTCTTGTCTTTTCTCTCTTGATTATGTTCGCTGGTTCAATTGTCTTTTATGTTCAACCTTGTTTCTTATTTTCGTTTTTTGATGACCGAGTGACCATTTCACTACCTTTGTCAGGTTGCAATCCCTGTGGTTCCTACTGTGAGAGTATTTATTTCCTTCACAAAGTTCGAAGAATTGCCGCCATTGGAAGAGTTCTCATCAGCCCCTTCAAGTCCAACTTCTGAAGATCTAGAGGACCACCCAGCATTACAATCCCCATCATCTTCTTGGTTTCAATGGATAAAGGGTCACCCTGGTTCATCTTCTTCTGGTTCTAATTGTAACATTCAAGACATTTTCTCTATTCCCTCTGATTATACTTGCATTTCTAGCGAGTCCACAAACAAGCAGGGACAAGAAAAACAAGACAGAAAGATCTCATAACCAATCAGGTGTTTGAATCTTGAGCAAGCAGCAACTTCCAAGCCCTTTATGTGTCATATAAGGGAACAGAATGTTCATGCTATATTTTCACACCGTGGGAGTTATCATCTAGGACGAATGTAATTTAACCATTAGGGTTGTACAGGACAAGGAAAGTCTATGATCTGATTCTCTTGCTATTGTATTTTGTGTAGCTATTCTTTGATTGCAGCAATGGAAGTTTCTCTATTTTTGACATCAAGAAGGAAAGACAAGAATATAATGCAATATCAAATGAAGCTTTATTTTATGAGAAAATGGATGTTTATATTTTAAAGGGAAAATTAAAATAAAGGACCAAAATAAAATAATATTTAATTAGAAGGATCATAAAAATTGTAATTATCAAGAAGGACCGAATAAGCTTAAAACTACTAAATTACCCTTTTGCTTCCCGAACGCAAAAAATAAAGAACAAAGTACTTTCTTCCGTCCTCCCCTGAATATTAAGGTGAGGCCATTTGTGGAAAATTAGAAATCCAGTATTAGAAGTTAAAAACATCGATTTTTAATAATCCTGTGAAAATAAGAAGTTAATTAGAACAAAATTGTTCTTGAACTTTATTACTATGAATACACTTTTACCAAATATCGTTATTTTTAATTTCCAATGATAGATTCCCAAATGGCTTCACCTTGATATTCACGAAAGGACAGAAGAAGACGTTTTACTCTTTGTTTTCTACGTTGGAAAAGTTAAAGGGTAATTTAGTACTTTTAAGCTCGGCCCTTCTTAATAATTACAATTTTTATAGTCTTTCTAATTAAATATTATTTTATTTAGGTTCTTTATTTTAATTTTCCCTGTTTTAAACATGCCAAACTCATTTAGGATACAGAACTAATCAACTCTCATGATGAACTAATCCCACTTGAGAACTTGAAAGATGACCTATGCTACCATCTATTACCTCTTGATGAGAGAGAACTATTTCTAGTATGTTTGGCAGAAGCATTGGACTGTCCAAACGTGTAGTAGCTGCCTAAAGCCTAGTGGAGTTAATTTCTTTCAGTTGGGATCAGCTTTTTATTCCACCTAACTTTTATCCAGTGACTTTTTGTCAAAAGCTACCCAAGCTTTTTCAATAGACGACTAACAGTTAGGTAGCATGCAGTGAGAATTAAGGTCCCACAAATATATTAGTTATTTCATATTTATCTAATATTTTTATGCTTTGTAATATATTTTTTTATGCCTACATTTACAATAAATTAATTATTTCATATTTATTATAATTAAGTATTTTAATAGTATTAAGAGTTTTTCCAATAATAATTTGCTCTTTTTATTTTTTTATAATTGTAATTATAATATTTTTCTTAAAATTATTACAATAATATTTTTATAACTCAAATAATCATCCGAACACATATGATTATGATTTTCAGAAAAATAATATTAATATATATAGTATTTAGGGGTGAGCATTCGGTTATTCAGTTTGGTTTTCGGTAAAAACCGAAATACACACATTTTGACAACTGAACCGAAACCGAACCGAAAAAAACCGAAATATTTCGGTTCGGTTTGCAAATTATTTCGGTTTTGGGCTTTAATTTGGGCTTTACATTGGGCCTTCTTGTCTTTTTTTTCAACTGTTTGCAATAAAAAAAAAATATTTTGGCAACATATCTGTTTGCAACCGAAAGACATGTTTTAGCAGCAATAAATTATACAACATGACACTATGGGCTTAAGGCAGAACAAAGTGTACAAAATTATACAAAACAACAGCAATATTACAATTATTCAAAAAAAAAAACACAGCAATATTGCAAATTATAAGTTTCTAACTACATCATAAACTACATCACAAAAAAAACTACATCATAAACTCAAACAACTACAGCAAGTCAGCAACTCATCCATCACAGAGATAGCATAAAATGATCCAAAGGAAAGATACTGAGAGCAACCTGCAAATTAAAACATCAAAGCATCAAATTAAAAGATATTGTGCTTTCATGTCATCAAATAGACTGAGACCAAATTATGGTTTTGATGATTACTTGCAGTTTTGGGTGTTCATTAGCTGAAGCATCTATTCTTGCAAAAATCAGATTACTTGATCCTTTGTAGTGCTTGGCCAACCTCTCTACGTGTTTGCTTGTGGCTTCACAGTTGATAAACCAAGGTGTAAACACCTATTTTAAAGTCATTATAAGTTAGCACAGCCTCCATCAAGAAGCCGATTAGCACTAAGACTTGGAATCTAGAATTTTAGAGCATCGAATTGAAAGTCCTGTTCTCATTGAGAATACATCATTGCTCAAGTCAAGCAAATAATTTAAAACATCAAAGCATAAGATAACTGGATCCATCAGCACCAGTAGACTTTGCACAAGTTAAAAATCACATATGGCTTTACAGAAAATGATACCTCTTAGTTTACAGCAATTATTTACCTTTTCTTGTTTTCTGATAACATTCGAAGCTAAATCATAAGTAGATAGTATAATTGTGAGGGTAAGACTTTGCAAACCTCTAGAAGCACACTTTTCTCACTGCTCAGAACAATCTCATAAAAAATTTTCCCGACGACAGCATGGACATTAGCGTCTGTCTGCGATTTTCAAACAGCACGGGCAAGGAGGTTAATTAATGTAATACCCCAATTTTCATAATACATGTAAATCTTAAATTTTAATAAATAACACCTATTACAATAGGTGAATATGTGGTCTCAGAATAAGTAAAATAATTATCTTATTTTCTGAAGGTAATTTCTTATGAAATTAGAGTAAATGAAGAGCTAAAAGCCCTAAGTGAATTTATGGGTCATAAAATACCCTAAGAATGTTATGATAAATCCTAAGAGGCAACTAAATATTTATTGAAATAGAGAGTATGTTGTCTCTAAAGTTTTAATTAATTTATTATTATTTTTAGGAATTACACCATTTTAACAACTTAAAATCATCAGAAGATGATAAAATCAATTAGAGGAAATTAGTAACAATTATTGGGCAAGTGAAATTGCAATAATTGAGGTACTCTATTAATTTTTGAAATTAGTTAATGATTAAGTTTTTAAGGTCATAATTTAAGACCAAATGATATTGATTAGCATACAAGGAGTTGTAATCATCAAAATTAAATTAGAAACCTTGTCAATTTTGGTAGTTAAGCCTAGTAACCCCTAAAACATGATATTAGAGATTAAAATTGGGATTTTACTAATTATTCCTAAATTATCATGAAATGGCGAAAATTGTTAATTAAAGAAGAAAGAGATTATATTAATCCTTAATCCTAAAATCTAAGTGAACCAATAAGAGAGTTTCCTTCTTAAAGTATGAGGAAACATTAAGGTATAATTGATAATGAAATTAAGGGGAAGGGGGACGAAATTTTAGGAGGAAAAGGAGAAGGAAAAGATTAATTAATAAGTCAAAGGTGTATAGAAGAAGCTTCAAGACTTGGTGATCAAGTTGTTTGTCTTTGGGAGCAAGAAATGGTTTATTAATCAAATAAAATTAGATGAGAACCTATAGAAATTAAATCATAACTTGAAATCTTGAAACTAGATCTTCAAGATAAACATATATTTGGAATCAGCGAATTATGAGCTTCAATTTGACTATTCCCGAAGTCATTTTCGGTTACTTTTAAAATTCATACCTAAGTGTTTTGGGGATTAAAAATCATCATAAATCTACTCATAAAATTAGGATTCCAAAAGTGAAATTGGATTTTGAATTAACACACCCAATTACACCTAACTAAATTAGGATTTGGGGATTTATAGGATAACTTGGAAAGGAAGAAGAGTGTCTTGGGGCCAAAGCAAAGCTCCTTCTTGAGGAAGGAAGAGGGGAGGACGAAAATGGGAAGGTGTAGGGCTAGGATTTATGCTTCCTCACCAAGCAAAACTCAAGGGCCAAGATCAAATTGAATTTCTTGGTGGCTACTCCTTGATTTGGCTATAAATAGAGACCCTCTCTTCACAATTTTCTCACCACTTCCTCAAGCTAGGAACCAAAATATAGAGAGTAAGGGAGAGTGTGGAAGAGCTTCAAGAAACAAGAAACAAGGTTCTTCAAGAGGTAAGAGAGTTTTTAGTTTTAGTTTAAGTTTATAGTTTATGAGATAGAAATGCTAGAAATGTTGTTTTGATCTTCAATCTTCCAAATATAGTTTTATTTTCATGTTTTTATGGTTTCCATTGCATTTATTTCGAAAAATTGATGAAGAAGAAGTTATAGCAAAATTTTTGGAAGATTAGGATCAAAATAGCGAAGCTCTGGCGAAATCTCCTCAAACAGTGATTTCTGGAGTCAGGGGTAAAAACGTCAGTATTTTATGATGAAGATGATGTTCTAAAATTCTGAGAAAATTCATGATGAAAGTAGACATCCAGGGCTTTCCAAATCTATAAAGAGTGTGTCATTTGAAGCTCTGTGCAAAAAGATAAAAATCTTAGAAGTTAAGCTACAGTTTCTGGGCGAAAATCTGAACAGTATTTAAAAACGTGAAATCTGGGAATTATCCATGAATTCCGGGTAAGTCCCAGTATTTTTCCTCAAAAATAGACTTCTCAAGGATTCCGGGAAATTTTACGGATCCTCATTTTGATTTTTCTAGAATTAGTTATGATTTTTCAAAGTTACCGAAAAATCTGCCCAGAAAATGCTGCACCACGTTTTTGAAGAAATGTGAGGGCAAAATTGTAATAATAAAGTCATCAAGGGTAGAATGGTAAATAGAGGTGGAAATATCTCTTAGAATGTTATTCTAAGTGATATGGTGATATGTTAGGATATCCGGGAAGTCCAAAGCCGGAACCAAAGGTCGGATGTTTGACGACTATGCGGTAAAAGGTACGGACGCGTATTGTAACCTTAACTCTTATGCTTATGGTTTAGTTATATATAATTGTTGTTTTCACATGATAATACTCTGTTTTGAAATTTACTCATGAGAATTGAATTGTATAGGGGTTATAGTCTTGATAACACCGTTGAGTTTTCCTAGCGCTGAGGACACGATGGGCCGTCGTGGCACTGGTTATGTGCAGACTGGGATAACATACATATTGCAGTGGCTGTGTTATGTTATTGCCTTACATGTGGATATATGTTTTGAAACTATGTTTATGTTGTGTATCTGTGATAACTGTCATATACTGTTTACATAAGCATGAGGTTAACCGTTACCTGAGGTCCAATGGACATTGGACCTCAGTCTTAATGAATAGTACAGGAAAGAAACCGGGATAGAGAAGATGCCGGTGGGTAGAGCCGTGAAGAGGCAGCAGTCAAAGGCAAAGGTCGGTAGAAGTTATTAGGACTTAGCTTCTGGCCCGAATTTAACAAAGTTACTTTGAACAGTTTGGTGTCTAAGGCTGGGTTAATCTATGTGGGAAGCCAATCAGTCGCCGTATAAGTCGGTGAGGCCCCCGTGATAGACCCCTACCTGGCCAATCTGTTTAATTAACTGATGTTAGGTTCCAAGACATGGGTTTAGTTTAAAACTTTCTTTATCAGAGGATTGTATTTAACCTCTGTAAATTGTATCACATGAATATTCCTTCAGGATATTTAATATACCAGCTTATGTCGGGCATCATCATATGTCTGGGCATTTTTATATCAGATACTCATTGTCCGGATCTTAGCGTACGCTATCAATTTCCGCAGTACTCTAAGCTGTAGCATCTCAAACTCTGTTATTTTTCTTAAAACTAAGTGTCGACCGACACGATTTTCGAACCTAGAATTTGGGATGTTACAATTAAAGAGATCCACTTAAAGTAAGTCTTCGGATAAAACTGCTCAAGGTTTCAATACACACAGATATTCAATATATCTACAAGAATAGAAAAATTTCACATGCAACACAAGGGACACACTTGTTTGTTTAAAAGAACTAAAAGGTTATAAATTATGTTAACTGCTTCACTCACGCACCCGAGTTGTTTATAACACAAAACTAGGAAGGACACATGATATGCATAAGGAAAAATATCTAATAAACTTGCATTATCTGGTATTGGCTGTGATTTGAAGTATGGTGACAGAGAACCATCCACAAGTTTGTTGCAGAACTCCTTAAACAAGAAAAGAGCATGTAGCTTAGTTTCCCTACAAGGTAATCATTGGAAGGAAAATTCATATCGCGATTCTGAGGGAAAAGAGCATGTAGCTTAGATACACAGTGGTGACGCGATTTTGAGGGAAATCTGATTTTTTAAGCAACGATTAAGCCTTCATCTTTCAGCAACAAACCACAGAGGTGTTATTTAAAACGAAATCTGATTGCTCTTCTAAGCTATGGAGGAGTGCAGAAAAATTCTGATTTATTTGAAAATCATAAATCGAAGTAAGCACTGATTTACTCACCGGAAGGAGAGATGGTGAACGATCTCGAGTTTCCACTTCGACCACCGGATCTGTGACTTGGAAGCTGATTGGTGAGGCCGTGACTGGTGAGGCCAAGGGGTAGGGTTTTCAAGCAAGGTGAGAGTTTGAGGGTCTGAGCCTCTGAGGAGTGAGGAGGGCGAAGTCGGCGAACTGTCGTCGTCCGTCGAACACTCTCGAAGACTCGGGAGGGATGGACTCGAGAGAGATGCTTGAAGGAGTGAGTGAGGGGAGGGTCGGAGAGGGATGCTGGTTTTTTGTCGAGGGCGAGGTTCTGATCTGAGGGTTTGAGACTGAGAGACTGATAGTGAGTGAGGGCTGTGAGGCTGTGAGGGATGTTTGAGGGTTGGGCCGTTTTGGACTTTGGCTAATTGGGCTTAGGTATGAAATAATTATGTAAAAACCATACCAAAACCAAAAACCGAAATAAAGCAAAAATAAAAACCAAACCAAACCTGAATATCGAAAAAACCGAAATAAGTTTCGGTTCGGTTCGGTTTCGGTCTTGATTTGCTCACCCCTAGTAGTATTCAAGAAGATTCGTATCATTTTCAACTATTTTTTTTATCTCAATTGATTTTTCAAATCATAATCCAAAACATTTTCGTTTGAAAAAAAGGTACTCCTACCATCGTCAATCCAAACACAAATCACATTTACAATATGATTTTTTTCCTATCTTACTTTTGCAGAAGTTAAATTAAAAATAAGTCATTTTTCTCACTGTTAACCCAAACAGGTTCTTCACATATTATATAAATCAAGTGAGCCTCCATATATAAATTAGGATGCGCAACTAACCAACATGAAAATTCAACACATTATTATAAAATCTTAGGGCTGTTTGAGAAAGCGATGGAGAGTTGAAAAAACACAATAACAAGGGAAAAATATGGTGAGAGTGAAATGAGTTCTTAGGTAAAAAACTATTTTTTTAAAAAAAGAAACACTACTAAGACATCTTCATATAAACTTTTCCATATATCTATGACTGAAGGCAGTATCATTTTTATGGGTTGAAAAGGGGATGAAAATTGTTTATTTTTGCATGGTGTATTTTCCAAAACCTGTTATTGTGTTAGAGAAAAGAGAGAGAAGACAATTTCAAAGAAGAGGAGGAACAAATAAGGAAGATAACGTAAAATTTTGAGCAAAGAAAGAAAAATGGCCAAATTTGTTCCCTTCCATCATCACCATATCTGCAGAAAAAATAGACAGTCATGACAATGAGGAAGAGATGATGAAAAGGGCTCGTTACAGACAAAGGAGGAAGGAGATCCTCTCCTTGTTTTTTTTTTTTTCTCTTCCCTCATCAACTCATCTGGGCCGTTGATTGGGAAGGAGGGAGAAAAATTAAAGGAGTATTACATTGATTGAACGGATATAATTTAGAGATTATGAGGGATGATGAAAAAAGGATGATGAGAAAAACACAACCTGACAAAGAAAGACGATATGAAGAAAAAACAAGTGAAGAAGCAAGCATGACTAGTTATGGATTAAGGTAAGACGGTGTTAGTCAGGGTAAGGGTGATGTGGCTGTGCTGTGATTTTTTAAAAGGGGGAAAGGATTTTTTTTTTATATTAAAAAATATTATAAAGATTTGAATTTGAAATCTTGTGATTGAGGGGAGAAAATGCATGAGATTTGAGAGAATCTTGGAAACTAAAGACGGATTAATGTGCTTTGAAAAGTGAAATAAATAAATTAATAATTAATAAATATATCAAAAACAGGATTAAACCAATGGAAGTGGAGTCAAAGAGGGCTGGCTGTTAAAAGTGACTTTCTTATTATCTTTAAAAGTATGGTTCAGACTTCAGATATAAATACATACACAGGAAAATGTTTAAGAGAGACTTTTTTTTCAAACCGTAATTAATAGCAATTGGGAAAAATGAAAGTAACGACCAATGAGGTTGAAGGCGTGGACCGCTAATTGTCTCATGAATCTTCAAAGTGATTTTAAAATAATGGCGTACAAACCACGACAGGAGGTGAGCGTGATGGTTCAGCATCTCGTCTCTTAAGTAAGTGGTTGGGGGTTCGATTCTCAACTCTTGTGAATGGAAAGCATCCCGTGGTCAGTCCTTTACCGCTTTGTGCGCTGACCCGGGGCGGCCGATTCATCCCATGGCTATCGGCTGTGGGGATACCTCGGTGAAAACCAAAAAATAAAAATAAAATAATGGCGTACACTGTTTTTGTGCATTTTGTGACACATAAATGGATAACTGCTTAACAATATATGGCTCTAATGGAATGATTTTTTGGACCAGTTCAGAAATACAGACACACCACTTTGGTCCCATTTATAAGTTCCTTTTGATCAAAAAATTTGGTCCTATTATAAATCCTCTATCAAGTAACTAATGAAATTGTGACAATTTTGCCCATATTAATTGTATTAATGAAAATAGAGAGAGAATAAAAAGTTGAAAGATACCCATTTATAAATGAGAGTAAAATTGAAAATTTACCTCATAATCATTAAGTTAACTACCTTTCCTTGGTACATGTAATGTGATTTAGTTAAAAAGCACTTATAAATATTATAAATAATAGCAGTGTATCTATGTGTGTATAGTTGATTGATGGCACGCAGTATGTATGGCCAGTACTGCTTACTCTCTTCATTGCGACCAAAACAAACCAAGTGATTGCCATAATGTGAATTCAAGAAACCAACAACTCCAGTTATGAAAATCATTATATCTAAAACTCAGGAAAAGAGAGAGAAGGATGCTAATCAGCTTGCGGCGAGCCACCAGCCACGTAACAGAGGAAAGGAGTAGACGCTCACGGATTCGTGGGGATGGGACCGTGTGAGACAATAATGTGCCGATGGAGGGCGCTGTCAAACATGAATAGTGATTAGACTATATGATAATTCTGAAATCCCATTTTAGGATCTTCCACCCTTATTTGAATCTGGGTAATTCAGTTTTCTTTTAAAGGGATTTTAGTAAAACAAAATAATAACCCCAAAATAACGCCTGTAATAGTTCTTCTTTCTCACAGCAATTATATGAAGGAAAAGAGGCACACGCATGCGCTTGAACTTTTTCTTTTTTTTTTGGTAATAATAAGTTTTGGAGGGTTCGACATCAGCTTCCCACCAATGTCAGGGCACGGCCCG
This sequence comes from Acacia confusa, assembly GCA_037074495.1. NCBI lineage: Eukaryota > Viridiplantae > Streptophyta > Magnoliopsida > Fabales > Fabaceae > Acacia > Acacia confusa. The sequence continues at coordinate 3,287,780 of CM073505.1, forward strand.
GGTTCTTTGAGCACTTAATATGGGAATTTATGAGATTACCTACCAAAGGAGTTCCAGCGACGGCAGTAAGGATCGAACACACATCCCTTTAAGACTTGAACAAATCCCTTACCATTTATACCAACTCAATTCTGTTTGACCATGCACTTGAACTTTTGTTTGAGCTCAGTCTTGTGCTCACTGTTGGTTATTATGAAGTAGTAATCAGGGTAGGTACTCTAGATCAACACAGTATGGTGGAGTGGCCGTTCTGATGGTCGGCCCTTGTGCCCTCTGAGCCTTTCGGATTTCACCAACACTGACCATTTTGAATTCATTCTCTCAAATAATAAACAAAAGAATTAGCTTGGAAGGTAGTACGTGAGTGTTGGGAGTAAGAGATCATGAGGAACAAGAAGAGAAGATGAGTATTTAATTTATAGGTTGAGGAACCAAGGGGGAGAGATGGTGGCTCAACACTCACTTGCCTCTGATAATAGTATTTTGGTAAGACTCTTTTCTTGCACTTACCAAAATACTATTATGCGCCCACCTAGCTACTCATTTATGAATTTTCATTTGTAGGAGTTTCAAGAAAAAACCCAAAAATACTAAAAAAAGGAAGATCTGCAACAATCCCAAATGGTCCCAAGCACTAATTTAGTTGGTGTGTGGGAGAACAAGATTCGCGACCTGGTATAGAAAATTGGGTAGGGAATGTCTCCATTGATATTCTGACTTTTTATTAATTTTATATTATAATTTACAAGTAAAACATGAAGTTTTAGAAAATCACTCTTGTATGGAAGGACCTAACAAATAATAATTTCTCCAAAACACAGGGAAACAAATGGAAGTAATTAACACACACATTTATGAATAAATACAAGACCTTAAACAGAGAAGCTCTTATACGGCCACACTGTGAAGAACAACGGTTTCAACAGTGAGACCAGGTCCAAACCCAAATAGAACACCCCATTCAAGTCCTTCACCTGTGGTCTTGAGCCCATCTTCCACAGACTTCTTCCTCATTTCGTCCAAAATGAACAACACACAAGCACTCGACATGTTCCCATACTCACTCAGCACCTGCCTCGTCGCCCTCATCTTCTCCGGTTTCAAGTTCAGCTTGGCCTCTACCTGGTCAAGAATCGCGGCCCCTCCTGGGTGAGCAATCCAGAAGATGGAGTTGTAATCTGATATCTCCAATGGCTGAAATGCTTCAACCAACGCCTTCTCTATGTTCTTCGAGATCAGCCCTGGAACGTCCTTCAGCAGATGGAAGGTGAGGCCCATCTCGCGAAGATGTCCGTCAATGGCTCCTTCACTGTTTGGTAATATGGTCTGAGCCGTCCAAACCAGCTCAAATAGAGGCTTCTCCACTGGTAGGGGGTCGGAACCGACGATGACGGCGGCCGCACCGTCTCCGAAGAGGGCTTGGCCCACTAGGCTGTCCAGGTGGGTGTCGCTGGGCCCGCGGAAGGTGACTGCGGTGATCTCGGAGCAGACGACCAGGACGCGAGCTCCTTTGTTGTTCTCCGCGAGGTCCTTGGCAAGACGGAGGACGGTGCCGCCGGCGAAGCAGCCCTGCTGGTACATCATGTAGCGATTGACGGAGGCGCGGAGGCCGAGGAGCTTGGTGAGCTGGTAGTCGGCACCGGGCATGTCAACGCCGCTGGTGGTGCAGAAGATGAGGTGAGTGATCTTTGACTTGGGTTGGCCCCACTCCTTGATGGCTTTGGTGGCTGCCTCTTTGCCCAGCTTGGGTACTTCAACAACCACTACGTCTTGCCTTGCGTCCAAAGAAGGAGCCTTATACTCACATATGTTAGGGTTCTCTTTCAAGATGTCCTCCGTCAAGTGCATGTATCTCTTCTTGATCATTGACTTATTGCCTGAAATTCAGTAACGTATGCAATTATTTCTTGATCTGATCTGAATCAATATTTTGGGATTACACTTTGTACTTAAATAATTATACTAATACATAGATTGCCTGATAAGAATTCAACAAACTTTAATTCGAAAGCTATATCTTCATAGACAATTCTGCTAAACACCTGTTTGTATTTCATCAGCTTGCGGAAAAAAGCAACACTGTTAATTAGTTACCGCCATGCTTAGCAATACTATTATTTCATGTTACTCCTCTAATACTTGATATAAGTTATTCTTACCTAATTTGATTAGATTTTACAAGATATTTTAAATTTTTAAAACATTATAGTCATCTTCTTTAATTTCCTCATTTACTTTCTTCCTCCATTTACTCTCTTCGCTGATATATTATTACTGAGAGAGCATCAATATTGATAAATTAAAAAAAAAAGTGATATATATGAAAACTATGTCTTATATCTAATATTAAGGTTAATTCTTTAAATATGTAGTTTTATATTAAAGATGGGATAAGTATTTAATTTGTTCTTTACTGCTAGCTTCCTTTTCCTTTTCGGAGTCCAAGGTTTTTCTATATATATGCATAATATATATGCTCCTATATATTATTCCTTGTTTCTGACAGATATGATGATCAGTATCAATCTGAAAATCAATTATCTTTGCCGGTTTCTTTCAGCAAAACAAGATATAAGCTGAGATAAAACAATATAATATAATGCTAAAATGAAAAGAGAGACAAGAGACATACACATGCGCTTGAATTTCTCTTTGAGCTCAGTCTTGTGCTCACTGTTGGTGATTCTGAAATAGTAATCAGGGTAGGTACTATGATCAACACAGTTTGTTGGAGTGGCGGTTCCGATGGCCATCACGGTGGCCGGCCCTTCTGCCCGCTGAGCCTTTCTGATCTCATCAACACTCACCATGTTGATTAATATTTGGATTGTTTGATTGGAAGTTGCAGAGAAGTAGTAAGAGAGAAGAAGGACTAATATAATTATCAAAGTGTGAGTTGCGAAAACGTTGAAGAATGAGAGGGTTTTTATAGGTGAGGCAAAAGAACGAATTGGGATGGTTAGCTGAAGACCACGTGGTGTATGTTTACCCAAAAACATCACTGTGTTACATGAACAATAATGGTTTATATAAGAGTGAAGTACGAAATCCTTCACGGAAGTATAGGTTGAGGAGTAATGTTGCTTTTTCATCTTCAATTTTACTCTGAAATTCTAAAAGCGTAGCAATGTTGCCGTTAAAAAATTGATGTTGACCGTTGAAAAATAAACGTACTTTGATCGTTAACTTTTTAACAGAAAAGGGTAATATTGCCACTTCTTTAGACTTATAGGGCAACATTGAGCCCAAAAAAACTTTTAGGGAAATATTGCTCTTGGGCGTTTATTTTCGGAACGAATTTACTACTTAGCCCTTTATATAATTGGTTGCAAATCCACTTGTCAAGGAATTATAGGAGTTTAATTGGTGGAAAATATTGGCGTTGATTTGTAGACTCCATTCTTTATGTGCGTAAGGGTTTGGGTTCTCTCAAAATCGTTCTTCTCATTTTCTTCTCAGTATCTGTTCTTCACCTTTAGATATAAAAAAAATAGATGGTTCAGATTTAATATTTTATAAAACTATTATTTTAAACATGAATAAAGAAATTTAAACGGTTAAATCATGATCTATACAATTTATAAACATAATATAAGCAAAATTTATATATAAAAAAAATAATTTATAAAACGCTATCTTCATAGTTTTAGAAAATATTTGATTTGATCCGTTCATTTTTTCATCTAAAGGTAGAAATGGGATTCTAAAAAGAAAAAGAAAAGTCATCTTTACTTTTTTTACGCACGCGTCCATCCACTCACTGTATAATTTATTTCGTTTTCATTTTCATTTGCATTGATGATCTGAACTCTTGACTCACTACTAGAGTTGAACATTTCTTCGATCATTTTCCCTTTTTACTACTCCGTCCGATCCTAATTATAAGATATAGTTGATTTTTTTTAGAGAGTAAGGAAACTAATTAAATTACTTTAAAATACTTTTATTTTTATTTTTTTCTTTAAACTAATTAGTTTGACTAATAAACTAATATATAATCTAAAAATACACAACATATGAAATGATTAAGTAACTTATTTAGCTTCCTTAATCCCTAAAAAAAAGTTAACTATGTATTATAATTAAGACCGGAATCAGTACAATAAAAAAATTAGATGTGTTAGTTAGCCAACAAGTTTACGTAGCATCAACCTTGGTACTTGAAACTTTGGTTATATCAACATGCATGTTCTCGTTCATTATTAAAAGGTTCTCTCTCTCCAATTTGTAAAGTTTTTTAGTGTTACTGATGTTATGGGTGACAAACGAAGTTCTTTAATTATGTACGTACGTTCTAATCAGAGGGAAAGATAATGGAGATTTCCTAAAATTTGTGTCGTATCTAATGAACTTTTCATATACCTTTGATAAGATCATCCGTATGGTTAATCTATATAATGTAATTTTTTATAAATGTTATAATATTATATAAAATATAGATGTATATGTGTATATATCTATAAATGGGTCCTGCGCTCCTAGCTTCTTCTTGCCAGCAGGAAATAAATGAATATGAGATATGCTATACGTGGCCTAACAAAATGGCAGGTCTATATGGTTACGTGGCTATTCAAATACCCCGTAAACATTATATCCCTATGAAATGTTTTGATGACTATACAAATTATTAGATTTCTAAAGAGTATTGGCAGTTTTAATTTAAACTAGTACTTGTTTGCAATTAATGTTGTTCCTGAAAACTAACCGTCAATTTGACGTTGATCACTATAATCTACAGACAGAGTATAGTTTGGCTGACACTTGTGTGAACAAAATTTTGGATTAAAAAGTACTTTAATTTTCCCCTTAAACCGGTCTTCTCATGAACTAATTGCATTTACTTTAAATTCTTTAATTTTTAAGGCTGAAATGTAAGACATTAGAGGAACAAAAAGGCTGCAAAAAATAGGGGTGGGGGGTGGGGAAATGCATCAGTCCTTTTTAATGTAATTTTCATAATTTACCAAAATGGGCTGTATATGGATTTAAAATTTTGTATCGATAAACCTTTGTTGTTATGTTATAAAATTATCCTTTTCTTCCTTTTTTTTTTTTTTGACTGGGTCATATATATTATCATTTTCAAACACGATGTCGTCATGAGGTGTGATGTTTCATGTTTAATCTAAATTCAACAAAAGAGAATATAATGAAAGAACAGAAACTGAAAACAAGAAATTAAAATTTATTGAACCGTCGCCTACTTTTGAAATTTCAACAGATAGATGCACGTTAGCGGACGACGCAAAGGTTCTTTTCGGGGGATGCATCAAATTCAATTTTATAACTTAATTCAAGACAACTATGAAAACAGACTGTCTGATTATTACCCAAAGTTTTTTTTATTTATTTATCTTTAGTCACGCTTGTCTTAACAAAAATTTAAACAATATAACGAGGAATTGAAGTTTATTATACATGATAGTAGTTTTAAACTCGGCAATAAGAAAGGTTTAAAAAAAAAATAAATAAATTGAACCACTGACAACGAAATTTGAAAGACATGGTAGACTTGTTAATGACAATAAGGATAAGAACAAAGTCAAGGGAAGTTATTATTCAGAATGAGGACCATGAAATAGATTTATTTACTTAAAATATCTACATCTGAAGATTAATTATTTTGAAAGACTGATAATCGGAGGAAAAATATCAACTTGGGTGAGAATAATTTTTCTTAAATATACACTTTGTTGAGTATAATTTCAAATATCTTGATTTTGATGGGTAAAAGTCTAAATAAGACAACAAATTTTTTTGGGGCAATATTTCAATTTAATTCTGGATCAACATTAGCAAAATAATAATTAATCAAAACTTTGACCATTAATTTTGTGTGCGTGTTGAGGGGGGCCCGGGGGGGGGGGGGTGGGGTTCCTCATCATATTCTTGGAAAATAGCTAATTCAATCATTTATTGATATATTAAATGGAAGAGCTAGTTAGATGATTGATTTTGAAAATAAATATAAGACCTTAATCTATTTTATCTATTATATTTAGAGTTTTTCCAAATTAATTTACCTAATTTACTAGCTTATATATACGGGTGTGTATGTGTGTGTGTGTGAGAGATATAATGTTACATGCATCAGAGTATTTAAGAGATATCAAGTCACTTTTATTATAGTTAAGTAATTTAATTTATCTAGCATAATTGATTGTATAACTAAATTAGTTAGGTAGTTTTTATATTACGTTTTTTTTTTTTGTCAACAGTTTTTATATTAAGTATCAAATGAGCCAAGTATGTGTTTTTTGTTTTTTTGTTTTTTTTTGTCATTTAACTTACACCCATTATACCTTTCATACAGAGACGGAGCTTCATTATGATGGCCCCCCACAAAAATTTTGCTCCCCAAATAAACCACACTTCATCTTCCTCACCACTCTGCAAATTTCGACCGACGCCAATTCTGGGGGGTTTCACCACCACATTAACACTCACAACACCTTGATCAGTTTTGACCCGTCTCAATTATACAGTCCAGGGTTTATGGATGTCTCAGAAATCAACACAAGCTCAAGCATGATCTCGCCCTTGTCTCAGGAAGGTTCAAGCATTTCGGATTCATCTTTGATGGCAACAGAGAACAAATTATGTGTGTCGCTGCCGGATCGTGCTGGGGACGAAGCAACCCAAGTGTTGATGAATTTTGGGTTTGGTGCTTATCACTCTGACCTTGTCAATAATGGCTTTTACTCCCATGGGAAAATTGGTGAGTTCGCTTCAAGTTTCTATCCTCATAAATTGGTTGATTTTGGGTTTGCATGATTTAGAATTCATGGCATGAATTTGCAGAAACATAAATTAATTGGGCCATGGCCCCCCAAATATTTATCGTAAGCTCCATCCCTGCTTTCATATATAGAGTTTTGAACTCGATCACAATCTCACTAAAAAAACTAAGGTTTAAAGGATATGGGTGACATCATTATATATTTAATTTGTGCTATATATAATGCCTCGACATATAATATATATGTAGATATGTAAACATACGTGTACATATAAGGTACCTATACATTAAATTTGAATATGTGTACATATAAGGTCCAATTAATAAAAAAGGAAGGTACCTATACATTAAATTTGAATATGTTAGCTAGCTAGGAAAACACACACATGCACTATAAGCATTATATACAAAGGACCTTATATGGAGCTAGGTTGGTGGCGTGGTTTGAACATGCATATCCTGGTATGTGGAGACCTGTACAACAGCACGTAATTACATGGTTTTGGCAAATACTTGTTAGAATTTTCTATTATCTCCTATTCTTGATGTAAAAATCACTTTTATATTTCAATTTATTTATTTCAGCAACTCTTGTATTAAAGACCAAATATAATATTTTATATTAATGCAACGAGTGGTCACATTGCAAAAGATGTAATTAAGATTCTTGTGGATAAGTGTAATGAGTCCAGGAGCAAGCTCTTGTAGTGAGGTTTATAAGTCCATTGGGCTCTTCCTTTTCATAGGCTAATTTTTGGGGATTGAGCTCTTCTTTTAGGCTTGCGCTCATCACATTGGTGTTTTCATTAAGAGTCGATCCTTCGGAGAGGGCTACCCACGGAGGGTTCTGACCGGCAGAAGGTCGAGTGACGTACCCCGTCCCCTCTTGAGGGGGTGACTATGTAATTAGTTCCACATCGGGGAGCCAAGCTCTTGTAGTGAGGTTTATAAGTTCATTGGGTTCTCCCTCCTCATAGGCTAGCTTATAGGCTAGCTTTTGGGGATCGGGCTTTCCCTTTAGGCTTGTACTCATCACAATAAGCACACAAAAAAATTAGGCTTGTGCTCATCACAATAAGCACACAAAAAAATTAAATATTATATATTTAAAAGTATTAGACGGAAATCATGTGTAAATGTGACTAACATTTTTTCTTGTGATGTCAATCTATGTAACACTTCAAATTACTCGATGATTAAACTTATTCAATGACAAATTCAAAGTTGACGGCCCTAAAAAAACTTTATTTTACACATAAAGTCAGTGCGTTAGAGTTTACCCATATATGAACTGTCAGCTAAATATTATATATACGCATTTTCAAAACAATAAATAAAAGCATATATATTCTATATATCAACTGTACGTATGAAAGTCATGTTAACACAAGAAGAAATAAACTATCGATTATACAGCCATGTCTCGCTAATCCCTTTTAGCAAAGGAACTATTATGGAGGATTAATGCTTCTCCTTACAGATATGAATATTTTAAGTCTAAATTCTATAACTCGTCCTTTGAAACCCAAACAATCTATAGTTCTACATATCTATTCTCTTTCCATTTATAAGCATTGAAGACATTATATTATTGCCTCCATAGAGCTTTGGTCACACTGCTGTTTATTATGTGTGTTCTTTTGATTGCGGTTTGGAATATTATTGACTGGAAGACTCGCAAGCTAGCCCTAATGAAGTAATGATCAATCAATTTGGCATTGAACTTTCTGTTCCTCGAGCCGCCACCACATTACTCTCTCTTATATGCCTTTTATAACTCGTCCTTATTGTTAATCCGAGAACCTCCATCCCGAGGGAAGTGTCTGCATCTAATTAGAAAGTTTGAGATGATATGAAAAGTTCTCCTCTCGGTTCATTAATATATAATATTTTTGAAGAGTTTGTCTCTTAATTCTAAATATAAGATATATTTATTAATATTTTCACTATTTATTTTTATTGATGCCCCTCAACAATAATTATGAAATATGACTGTTTAAGAAAATACATGTTATATTAACCAATTTTTTAATATAATTAAATAAAATAAATATGTCTCATTGAACGAAGGGAGCGAGTCATTAGAAGCGACACTTGCAATAATATTATATTGGCATATGTTGAGCGTTGACTGTTATTTCTGTGGCTTCTGCTGAATAACTTCAGCAATATACAACTTATAATATGAAGTCTTATTTTGGAGAAAAAAGGACTCGCGTGGGAATGAGTACTGGAACTGACATAATGGAAGAGAATTCTCTTTATCGGTTTCAGACGGCTATGCTATGGAGAACCACGGTCTCAACAGTAAGTCCTGGACCAAATCCAAACAACACTCCCCATTCAAGTCCTTCACCTGTGGTCTTGAGCCCATCTTCCTCAGACTTCTTCCTCATTTCGTCCAAAATGAACAACACACAAGCACTCGACATGTTCCCATACTCACTCAGCACCTGCCTCGTGGCCCTCATCTTCTCGGGCTTCAAGCTCAGCTTGGCCTCAACCTGGTCGAGAATGGCGGGTCCACCTGGGTGAGCAATCCAGAAGAGGGAGTTGTAATCTGATATCCCCAATGGCTGAAATGCTTCAACCAACGCCTTCTCTATGTTCTTCGAGATCAGCCCTGGAACGTCCTTCAGCAGATGGAAGGTGAGGCCCACCTCGCGAAGATGTCCGTCAATGGCTCCTTCACTGTCTGGTAATATGGTCTGAGCCGTCCAAACCAGCTCAAACAGAGGCTTCTCCACTGGGAGGGGGTCGGAGCCAACGATGACGGCGGCCGCACCATCTCCGAAGAGGGCTTGGCCCACGAGGCTGTCCAGGTGGGTGTCGCTGGGCCCGCGGAAGGTGACTGCGGTGATCTCGGAGCAGACTACCAGGACGCGAGCTCCTTTGTTGTTCTCCGCGAGGTCCTTGGCAAGACGGAGGACGGTGCCGCCGGCGAAGCATCCCTGCTGGTACATCATGTAGCGCTTGACGGAGGCGCGGAGGCCGAGGAGCTTGGTGAGCTGGTAGTCGGCGCCGGGCATGTCGACACCGCTGGTGGTGCAGAAGATGAGGTGAGTGATCTTTGACTTGGGTTGGCCCCACTCCTTGATGGCTTTGGTGGCTGCCTCTTTGCCCAGCTTGGGGACTTCGACGACCACCATGTCTTGCCTTGCATCTAAAGAAGGAGCCATATACTCACATACGTTTGGGTTCTCCTTCAAGAGTTCCTCCGTCAAGTGCATGTACCTCTTCTTGATCATTGACTTTTCACCTGAAATATGTGGTTTCAATGATAAGTTAGTTCAATGATATATATGGTAAATAGCTCAACACACACTCGACTCGCAAATCTGGGTGTACAAGCCAAGATTATATGAACAAATTGGGAAATAATTAAACAAGAGACTTACACATTCTCTTGAATTTTTCTTTGAGTTCAGTCTTGTGGTTGCTGTTAGTAATTCTGAAGTAGTAATCAGGATAAGTGCTCTGATCAACACAGTTTGGTGGGGTAGCTGTTCCTATGGCCATAACTGTGGCTGGCCCTTCTGCTCTCTGAGCCTTTCGGATCTCGTCAACACTCACCATGTTTTCCCTTTGTTTCTCCTCCGAACAAGAATAGAATAACGTGGGGGGGAACAAAGTATGAACGAATATGTAATGAACTTGTTGAGCGAAGTTGGGATTGGATCTATCCCTTATATATAACTTGTTGAAGCACGTGCTTTACCAGCATGAAGTGGTAGCTGCAGGCTCGTAAATGTAGAGTTAGGTAGCAAACTTAACACATAAGTTCGTAGACTTGTACCAAACTATAATCTAACTATGTGTTTTCTTCCGCTTTTTTTTTAATAGCCGAAAAAATTATTTTAATGTATGGTAAGGTTGAATATTAGAAAAAGAAGGAGTAGTGGAGTTTTTTAAGGAATCAGTTTCCACGCTCGTCACAATGATATGAACTAAGGGCTCAGCACTGTCATGAGATATACACAATTTAAATAAAATTTCAATGGTTTCGATTTTAAAATCTTTCAACTAATAATGTTTAAATAATATAATTAATTTTTTGAAAAACTGACAGTTAAAATATATATATTTTTTATTTTGGATTCAGTACATATATATTAATGAGGATCAAAACTCTGGTTCCAGATTGTTATTTTTTTATGGGTCGTGGAAAATTATATACATATATAGTAACACTTGATGAGGTGTAGAGTTAGATTTATGGACCGAATGCGAGGTTGGTGGGTCATACGGAGAATATGCAGGTGGAGTATGTAGGGTAGATGATACAAGACTCAAAGCATAAAATTAATGCAGATGTGGTCATCAAAAGTAGCGACCATAATATGGAGCTGCACAAAGAGAATAGTGTTTTCCGTTTTGCCGGCCGTTTATAATTGGCACCGAGTCAAAGTGATTAATTAACAATAAGTACTTCATTGTTAACGACTAAGTACTATACGTGATTTAAGTAGGTTTTGGTGTAATAGTATGTAGAGCGATGAGCTTTTAAAATAAGAGATCCACATAAGTGTAAGTCCAAGAGCAATTTTGATGGCTGCCTAAAACTACTCCATATGTTTAATATAAGAAACATTTATCTAATTTGATTAGATTAATTTAAGAAGTTAATTGAATTAATTAATATAAAAATATTTTCTGAATTTTTTGGGTCATTTCCCTCAATTCTCTCATTCCCTCTCTTTCATAATTATTTCTCTTTCATAATTATTGTTGGGGGAGCATTAATATAGAGGTAAATTATATTGACAAATATAAAATTTTATCTCATATTTATGACTAAAATAAACTTCTCAAATGTATCTTATATTAAAGAGATGAGCTAGTATTTAGATCTCATAGAACAGAGAATATTCTTATATACTTGAGTTCATGATTGAGTAGTGCTTTATGTGCACGTATTTATATCCATCATTGTTTAAAGTACCGCCAAAATCTCAGTGATTAGCTTGTGGCCAAAGTTATTTTTTCTTAAAAAAAAAAAACAATCAATCTCTAAAAATTTCAAAGTTTACTTTGAAAATAATTAAAGTTACTTTTTGAAGTATGCAAAATGCATGAATAGGCATATATTGTGTACGTTGCATAACCACGCCAATGAATTTAATTTAACCCACGCACGTCAGGGTAGAGATAAGATCGAAGCCATTGAAGCAGAGTATATACGACCAAAACAGATTAATAAACAAACGCATATTAAAGCCAGGAAGAAAAAGCCTTCGTACGTAGACACAAATTCAATAGCAAATCATTGTTAACTATCTCTACTTATACTCAAAACTTGTGAAAATCAACTAATTAAAGGGTGTAATTAGATAATCATTTGTCTTATACGTAATTTAGTTTATCATAATACGTGGCAGCAATTACTATAAATTCATATATAAGGAATTTAAATCAATTCATGAACATATTCTAAGAAGTATTTGATCTTAGGACACACAGAATAGAGTTATTGAGGCCAAAACTCTACGGTCAAATACATATTACCAGCATGAGGCCAAATTTAATTTGTAAATGCATAATATGCGATTTGAGTAATACTAATATTTAAAGAATATGTTTATTTTTTTGTTATCAAAGGAAAGAATATGTTTAATTTAGTAATATATTAACAAAACTAATTCAAAAATACATCTTCAATCATATTACTCAATCCATCCCCCCCCCCCCCAAAAAAAACATATACCTATTCAACTGGTTGAAAAAATGGGGAACTTATATATATAAGGACCTAAGGAATGAATTTAATTACTTATAAGTCCTTATAACAACTGAAAAGCATGTAATGATAAGTTTCAAAATAAGAAGTCACAACATCCCACAAGTTATTAGAATTTCTCAATAATTAAGTTTTTTACTTGACATTTCATTGTAATTCCCTTTTTTAAGATCACCATAGATCTTGGTTAGACCCTTTAATTTGTTTAAATTACCACGTATAAGCTCAAATATTCCATCGTAATTAAGCTTTTGTTTTTTTAATTATCACATACCTTCATAAGATTAATTTCAATTCGTTGTTGCAATGCTTCCACGCATGCCATCCACAACATAATATAGGGAACAAAAATATATCATTTTAAATACTAGAAATATACGAGAACATAACATTGACAAGTGTTGACAGTTCAGCCGTCCCACCTACCAGAGCACAAAATAAAGTAGTATCCGTTCAATTCAATATACACAAGTATATATGCATATGTAGCTCCATATAGTCCACAAATAACCTTTACCAGCTTCGGTGTATTTCTTTTTAGCCAGAACTTCGTTTGGTAATTCAAAAGTTCAAAAAGTAACACCAAATCACTTAATAACAATATTTTGTCTTAATCTTATTAGCTTATCTGATAAAAAATGATATTTGGAAAATTTTGAATTCAAAACATCGAGATTGGGACATTATTTGATTTTTTTTAATCTTATTGTTAAATAATTATGCGCTGATAAAGATATATGCAAAATAATAATAATAATAAAATAAAAGTGGAAATGGCGGTGCTACCAAACTCGTGTCGCGTGGGGTTGAGGTGCTTTGAAAGTAAAATCTGTATGAGAGAGTTTAGTGGGCACGTGATGCTCATCTACCCCTCCTCTCATCAACTTCCTCTTAATGCAAATATAAAAACCCACCTTCCCTATCCCTACGATATCATCATTTCATTCCTCTCTCTGGTGTGTTACGGACCACTCTCATTAAAGTCATACTTACATATTTTTCTTTGCCTTCATCTGTAGGGTACTACGTACGTTGCCCTCCAAACTGATTGCTAGCCACTAAATATATATTTCCTCACAGACATATATAACCTAGAACCAGACAAAATGGTACCGCCGGTGAGCGTTGATGAGATCAGGAAGGCTCAGAGGGCGGAAGGGCCGGCCAACGTGATGGCCATCGGAACCGCCACTCCACCAAACTGTGTTGATCAGAGCACCTACCCTGATTACTATTTCAGAATCACCAACAGTGAACACAAGACTGAGCTCAAAGAGAAATTCAAGCGCATGTGTATGTTTCTTTTCCATCCTTCTCTTGTTTTCTTCATATACTTGAACTGATCATACATTTTTTTCTTCCTTCATCCTTATCTTATTTTGTATGAGGTATTTTCTGTTCAGTGGGATGTGTGGCTTTTATTTTACCTTTTTTTAATTAATTCCTCAAAGTTTATTATACAGTCGTAGTACTGGAGTTAACTTATGAAAACGAACCAGAGGATAAAGGCTAGCTACTGCAACTGATCCCACGACTATCTATTTTTTTTTTTACAAAAAAAATATGAATCCTAGATGTCTGGTTTTATTTATATAAAAGAACTCCATAAAATAAGTGTTGATTCAGAATAAGAATTCAACAGGGGGAAAAAGGGGCACGAGTTTCCGAAATATATGAAAGTATCGAAGTCTTAATACAGGATGTTTGACCCCAAGTTTTGCTTGAGACGACAGTCGTTGAATGCTTGGATGGTGTTGAAAATCAATCAAGATTTTCTACAAAAATGTAATATATAATTTAGAGAGCCACAAGTCGAGTTTGTCTAAATAATTTGACATATATAATTGAACTGACACGTTATGACAACCCAATTTCAGGCGAAAAGTCAATGATCAAGAAGAGGTACATGCACTTGACTGAGGAAATCTTGAAGGAGAACCCAAACGTATGTGAGTATATGGCTCCTTCTTTAGATGCAAGGCAAGACATGGTGGTCGTCGAAGTCCCCAAGCTGGGCAAAGAGGCAGCCACCAAAGCCATCAAGGAGTGGGGCCAGCCTAAGTCAAAGATCACTCACCTCGTCTTCTGCACCACCAGTGGCGTCGACATGCCCGGCGCCGACTACCAGCTCACCAAGCTCCTCGGCCTCCGCCCCTCCGTCAAGCGCTACATGATGTACCAGCAGGGCTGCTTTGCCGGAGGCACGGTCCTCCGTCTTGCCAAGGACCTGGCCGAAAATAACAAGGGAGCCCGCGTCCTGGTCGTTTGCTCCGAGATCACCGCCGTCACATTCCGCGGACCCAGCGACACCCACCTGGACAGCCTCGTGGGCCAAGCCCTCTTCGGAGACGGTGCCGCCGCCGTTATTATCGGCTCCGACCCACTCCCCGTGGAGAAGCCTCTGTTTGAGCTGGTGTGGACGGCTCAGACCATATTACCAGACAGTGAAGGAGCCATCGACGGACATCTTCGTGAAGTCGGTCTCACCTTCCATCTGCTGAAGGACGTTCCAGGGCTTATCTCGAAGAACATAGAGAAGGCGTTGGTGGAAGCATTCCAGCCATTGGGTATATCTGATTACAACTCCATCTTCTGGATTGCCCACCCAGGTGGGCCCGCCATTCTCGACCAGGTTGAGGCCAAGCTGAGCTTGAAGCCCGAGAAGATGAGGGCCACGAGGCACGTGCTGAGTGAGTATGGGAATATGTCCAGTGCATGTGTGTTGTTCATTTTGGACGAAATGAGGAAGAAGTCAGCGGAAGATGGGCTCAAGACTACAGGTGAAGGACTTGAATGGGGTGTGTTGTTTGGGTTTGGGCCTGGTCTTACTGTTGAGACAGTTGTTCTCCGCAGTGTGGGTATTAACTAATGGGCCCAATAGCATACGCCGAATGAGCGAGGAGGCCCAATCGTGAATAATTAATTCTAAATTCTACTGCCATCACTTTTTGGAACTGTCTTGGATGTTTTATTAATTTTTTTTACAATGTAATAAAAACGTGTCTGTTTTATTTATTAAAATTTAGTCCGTTTTATTGTGGTCTGTGTATACTGTAGATTGCAAAGGAGTTTGCAATATAAAGATTACGATATTGATGGTTTATATAGCATTATCTTCTTTTTCTAAGTTTTATTTTTTAGTTTTTTTTTCAATCTATCTATCTTTTAATGCTAGTCTATCTTAAATTATTCGAATCAGATAACCAGTACTTGCCATACTATAGCAATATGAGTTCGTCTAAAGTTTAAAGGTTATAAATTAATTTTACAAATTATATTTACAAGTGAAACTTTATATTCATATGTCAGGTTACATTATTTACAGGTTAAAATTGTAAACAATAAATTCGTTGAGTTATATCAGTAGTAAATGAATTTTAGGATAACTATTTGTAGTTTGTTTTCTTAACCTACGTATAATTTGCCGTATGATGTAAAAGAAAATATGGCAAACGTATAATTTTAACAATAAAATTTTATAAAAGGGACATCTAGCACCATTAAGATTTCTTTGGGTACAAGAACTTTAACAATGCCGTTAACTCAGAGCTAACAGCCAAGTCAGAGTTTGATGGTCCCACACAATATACAGGTAGAGCCCATATAATTTGTAATGTGAATCCAACCTTAGCATGAAAAGTCGCAAATTGACTATATTGCTCTAAAGTTTAACAGAATAAATATCGACAAGAGTTTTATCTCCTAAAACATTAAAGTAATTATTTTAAGAGATCTTATACACACCCAAACTATCCACAAAAGTTGCATTAAGTGCTTTAGATCATGCCCGTGAGCCTTGACTGGTTTAGCCCAAATGATATATTAGAAGTGGTTATTGATCTTTCTTCTTCTTCTTCTTCTTTTTTTCCTTTTGCTATTGCACCCGGTTCACTAGAGTTTTGTCCTGACTAGTCCGGATTAAGGTTCTGTCAGGTGCATACGCGGGACCTCTCCCAGGAAAGTTTTCTGCATCCACAAAGACTCGAACTTGAGACCCTTGCTTAAGTAACCTAAGTCTTTTCCACTTGAACCAACTTCTTTTTTTTTTTATAATAAAAGCAAGCCGGAGCTTGATAAGTTTGGGACTAGGATATGAAGATCCTGCTCTTAATACATCAAAATAGAAAATGAACTAAAGATGGCAAGACCGTTGGTCCTTCAAAACCATGTCAAGGCATCCTCTCGGGGCTGTTGGGGTCAAAACCACACCGGCATTAGCAACAACATTGTGTCCTTCTTTTGCTATATAGTCAGCACATGCAATGTTCTATGGTGTAACTCGACTTCCCAATCTCATTATCGGAACCAATAATGTTTTCTCGGAGCCAACTTCTATTGGTTATCCGACTATTCTAACAAGGACGAATGAGATTCTTTAAATACTCGGGCTCTGAATGGGTTGAGGTCAATTGGTTTTGGGCCTCCACAGTTTTTTTGAGTGAAAAAAAGGCCTTGGGCTCAACCCGATAATGCGGGTGAGTAAACCGACCCGACATCTGGCCAACGGAACGTTGCAAGCGATGGTGTTCCGCAATGCCCACACATCCACTGGCGAATCGATTTCAGCGCAAGGGTTCATCATTATCATCATCGTCTTTCCGGATACGTTCTGGGTATTTGAGTTTATAATCGACCCAAGTACCGGGTAATATTATCCTTTTTCCCACATGTTTCTGTTATTTGTTTTTAAATTTCGAATCGATCAAATATTCAGGTATTTTTTTTCATTGTCCATATTCAGTTTGTATTTTCTGTTTTAGTGGATTCTTCTTGTTTTTTTTGGGTGTGATTCTTCTTCTTGAGCTATCCTGTTTCTTTTTCTTTTCATCGTTCATCAGAATTTCCCGTCTTTTATTGTGAGATTTTATATCCTCTCCTGTTAGGTTGTTTGCTCTTTCTTATCTGAATAGATAGATTTAGCATGTTTTTAGATTTCTTTCGTTATTCAAATTCATTTTATTTGTGTATTTTCATTGGTGTCTACTGTTTATTCTAACAAAAAATTATTGTCAGACCTTCTTCTGGGTTGTTTTAAAAAGTTCAGTTCATGCGATTGTTATCATTTCTTGGTACTTCTGTTTGATTCTTTTCTGTGGGGGCGTGTAATATAAAACAGATTACTTAGTGTAACAACTTCATTCCGCTAGGTTTCGTTGTATTTATTTGTCTTTTGATGAACTGGAACTGCCTCCTTTTGCCCACCCTCTCGTTTGTTAAAATCAGCCGCCCCGTCCGTGGACAAAGTTGTTGTTCAGAGAAATAAAATTCTAAGCTATTGCTTATAATCGCTGGAATTCCATTTGCTGCTGCGAAACATAATTTCCAAGTCTGCCTCCCGAACCGATAAAGTACAGTAAAGATGTTTCAAACTGACATTCCGATTTCATCTCGTCTTAAGGGCTTTGATTTCCTGTACAATTGCTTAAGAGTCCATAGAGTAGCTAGGATGCCGCGTTAAGATCCCCCCATCCATGTTCATATCAATCTCTTCCTTTTTATTCATATTGTTTGGCTCATGTTATTCTCCAAGCATTAGCATATTGTGGAATTCAGCTGGTTGTTTTGGATCTTTTCTTTTATGGTATTCTCGTTCACTTTATGACTGGCTTGAACTTTGTGTTTGATACAGAAGAAAATATGGAGGATATGGAGATTGATCAAATTGTGGATGTTCCTGACACTCCTGATAGATTAACTACTAGACATGTTGGTCGAAAATATGCTGGTACCCCTGATGTTTGTGTGAAAGATAAGGGAGAGAGGGTTTCCCCTGTTGCTGAAAGCAGTAAGAATGGAAGGCTGGCTTTTTGTCTTCCAAAGAGTTCAAACAGTGGTGAAATGAATAACTGCATAGCTGCATCCTCGTCAAATAATTCTTATGCTTCCCAAAAGGGTCCCATATTTAGGAGGTCCCAAACTGAAAAATCTTTTAGTAATGAGTTCGCACACATGGCTGGATCTGAAAGGATGGAGGAAGGGAAAAATATATGTCTTAAATTTCCTTCTAAATCATCTTCCAGTGGCAATGGGGGTGTTACTGTTTTTGATTTGACTGAAGAAAATGGACCCCAAAAACTCAAACCATTTTTCTCACATCATGGATCGAAGGATAATGCAACTGAAACCAAGAAACATGGGAAAGCAAGTGTTGGGAACTCTCCTAAATCTTGCATTCCTGATTCTTCAAATACATCTAGCAATGCCTTACGAGGAAAGGGTAAAATAGATGATAAACAACATCTATGCTCGAATATAACTGTTGATCGGGGAAAGAGTATTGATCTATCTAGTGTTTCTCAACAAAAAACTGAAAAGCAGGTGTCTTTGTCTCCTCACCTTATAACTGCCCCAGGATTCAGAGGCCAGAAGAGATTGGTGCGAAATGGATGTATCTCTCCTTATAATATTGCAGCTAGAGCAAAACAATCAGCTGAACAGAATGATGTTGAACAGAGACATGGGGGGGAAGATGTTTCTAGCAACACAACGCCTCATATGAGTATCAATGATATAGTTGCTGAAGAGAGAAGCAGTATGAAGGGAAAAGAATTGTTTATCCATCCTTCAAGTGGGCATGATGCCAGAACTATCAAAACAGCTAACAGGTAGTGCTACTATGCTTTATTCAATCAAGTGTTTGCTACTATGCTATTTGTTAGTGTTACCTATACTAAGAAATCTTCATTAAAAATATTTGTTGAACTGGTTATTGACACCTATCATGATGAAAATGCTGTAAACCTATCTACATTTGGTTTTCCTAATGATTTTCATCATGTTTGTTACATCTACTATGTATTATCTCCTGAGGCTTTGAAATTTTAAGACATTTTTTGTTACTTCAGCTGCCCTATAGATAATTATGAAGAGACCAGGGGCATCAGTAATGCTATCAGAAATTCACATGAAAGCTTTGGGGGATCAGATGGTTTGACAATATCACATAACAGCACAACTACTCATTGGCCCCTGCATGATGTAACTGGGCATCTTTCAAGGAGAGGTGAAGATTCTGAAAGATTTGTGAGCACAAAATGTAGAAACAGAGTGGGTAGAAGAGACACTAGGAGCTGTCAAAACACTATGGATGTAAGATATCCTCTAGAAACTCGCGCAACTTCTCTGATCATTCCTGACGCTGAAGAGTCAACTAGACCTTCTAATACAGCAGACAAACTGACTAAAAGGCAAAGGAAACATGCGCCAACTTCTGGAAATCTTATTCCAGAGATTATGATTCTTGACTCACCTGGGGAATCATCAAATTTAAGCTCATCTAGAAGATCTGAAGTTATTGAGCCATTATCTGGAACAACATACACCAACAGAGCATCCCATGATTCCGATGACATGAATCCTAATGACTCAGATACTAGGGCTAGACAGGTAGAAGCAGATGAGATATTGGCCCGTGAACTTCAAGAACAACTATATCATGAGGATTCTTTTGATGGGGGAGAGGTCAGTTATTTACTTATTGTCGCTTTGTTGGGGGGATACATTTTAAGCATGTGCTTCTTATTACTAGCATTTGTCACATGTGATGCAGCTTATTGATGAACATTTAGCGTGGGCATTGCATCATGAGGAGGAACTTCTGCATACATCTCATGATGCTCACCATATATCACATGCTGTAAGTCTCTCTCTGTGTGTGATTTTTTATGCATGTCAGTGGTTTTATTGCTTTGCTTAAATAAACCTCTGCAACCATGACTCTGAAATTATTGCCTCTTTGCTTTTCACTCCCCTCCATCCCTTCTTCCATGCACAAAGGAGGGATAAGAAGGACGTGCCAAATCAATCTCACATTATGACTATTTAAAATTCTTTTCAGTAAAAGGGAAACACTGTGTATAATAAGATCTAACTTGGTATTTGGTAGCAACCTAATTGGTTTGAAAGCAATGATAGCTGGTCCTTTTGTTGCAAGTTAGTCCTTTTGCATTTAATTTTTTTTTTTTAAAAAATTGAACAGTTTATGAATGATAATTATGTAAAATTATTTTTGGAGGTGCCTGCCTTTAAGATGCTTGGTTATAAGCAAAATATCTAGCATCGTATCTCTTTCTATCAAGTGGCAGAGTCTAGAGACACGTAAAGATGGATGGCTTAACCAAAACGCTACATCCCTTACTTATTTGATTATGGAAAATAATTATCAAGTTGATCTAATATACCAAAACATGTGATATGTTGCTCAAACATACCAAATTTAAGAAAATTGAGATAACGTTATGTGATAAAAAAGTTAGTAGTCTCCTATTTTAAAAATACATGGTTTTTTCCACCAAAATATAGTAAAAGGCATATAGATTTTTTATTTTGTTTAATGGAACGCAAAATGCTGTACTAGTGTAATGTTTGGAATTATGATTATGTAAGAAACTCATTTTATAATTTTGCTTGAGACTGGTTCTCTCTCTCTCACCCACACACACACAAACACAAAGTCCACGTATACTTTCTGTACAGATAATTACATTTGCTATTCATGCATTGCTACTTAACATGTTCTGTTGAAATTTTTATTCTAATTATATAGAGATGGTTGTCAAGGGCAGCCTCAAATAGACAGCCTCGTTCCCGGTATCATCAAAGTCTTGCAAATAGAAGGAGGGCTGTGCCTCATGTCCCTCTCTCTAATAGAGTGTCACAGTTCAGGAATCGCTTTGTAAATCGGTCTTCAACATCTGCCTTCCCAACCAGAGGAAGGCGTCTTCAGTTTCCTGTGGATATGGACTTTGACATGGTATTTGCATTCTCTTGCCCTGCATTTTCTGTTCTTGTTTCTTTCTCCTGTCTACCTCTCATATGTTTTAACATCTATTTAAGGTAACTTTGAGGATTGTTTGTGTAGGCAAAAATATTTCCTATTACACGAGATGTGATTATTGTACTATTGCCTCCTCATTTTCTAGGGTGTATTGCTTCCTTATTTCCTAGAGCTACTAAGCTCTTTTATTATAATAGGATTTCAAGGTTGAGTGAAAACTTACTTCAGGGAATATAAGGGACGAATCTAGATTTGTTTACCACTTGTCTCATGATTTTTTGGGAGTATTGTATTGGGAGTAAATTGCTAAAACCGTAATTACTTCTCGTGTTCAGAGACTTGATATATTGGAAGCATTGGAGGATGCAGTTGGGGATATTGGTGACATGGAAATGGCTGAGAACATGTTTCAAGCTCGTCGAGACTTCAATGAGTAAGCTTTTTATGATAAATTTGTGGACATTTCTTTTTTTGAGTCCTTCATTTGTTGTTTTTCTCATCAAGAATGGACGTCTTGGATACAATTGTTCCTTGATAACTGTTTTGTGTGATGAAAAATGTTAGGAACCAACGGGCGTAAGAACATTCAAAAGGAAATATATTTTTTTGGTAGGCTGACAATAAAATTTTCTTATTAATTACTGTGATTGGAAGTAGTAAGTTTTGAGTAGGGATATGAATGTGATCTTAATGTAGCAGTCAAATGTTAAAACTGCTAACTTTGACCTGGTTTGTGCTTTCCATTTTTTGTTCAAGAATTCCGATGACGGCACATCTTAATTAAGCTTCAAGAGCAATTCAGGTCGAAAATGAAGTTTCAATTTTTTTTAGGCACAAGTTCTTTCTTTGCATTAAACGCAAGGGTTTTGAATAAGATTGCATTCATTTCTGGTCAATATTCCATTAATCCTCCTCAGCTGGAGAGATATGGGTACTCTATGAAGGCCATGACTGATATGGTGTACTACTGGTGCGCTTCAACCCTGCTAGACTAGCTACCTCTTCAGTTGCCTGCCACCACTTTTATCATGAACTAGTAGATGGATTGATAATTTAGTCTCTTTTCGTGTTCCGTGGTAGACAATTCCTATCTGATATATGGTAAGATGCTCAATACAGCAGGGCAAAGGCAGCCATAAAAATGTTCATTGCTTACATGCTGTACTTTTTTTTTTGTTTTTTTGTTTTTTTTACATTTGTTATCTGAAATTGCCTTCTTTCCTATAGTAGGATGGTAAAATTTAAGATTAGGTGTGATATTATGTTGTCTTTTAGATTTATACTCTCAGCTGCTGTTCGAATGTGGCTTTAAGGAAAATAAATATAATTACTAGAGTCTGGGGTTGTAGTTTTAATGAGGAGACTGGGCATTTGTATGGTACTGTTGTCAACTGGGTATTCAGGACATGTTATTCTTTATATGCTCATTTAGGTATTTCCTCACTGATACTTGAACTTGGGGGTAAAGTTCTTCTGGACTGGACTTTAGAAGTGATTAGGATATATTTTCACTGATGCATATGTTTAAAGGTTTGTTTCTTTCATTCACACAGAAACGATTATGAAATGTTATTGGCCCTTGATGAGAACAATGACCAACATGCTGGTGCGTCTGCCCGTCAGATCAATAGTTTGCCGCAGTCCACTATACAGGTAATGCTTACATACATGAGCATGGAGTGAAATTGCAGTATAGTCAATCGTATATTTGATACTGACTTACTGTTTAATGTTTCACTTCATTTTTGTTTTGTCAGACTGACACCTGCCAAGAGGCCTGCGCCGTGTGTCTTGAGATTCCTGTTACTGGAGAAACCATTCGACATCTTCCTTGTTTGCACAAATTTCACAAAGATGTATGACCTTCCAACTATTCTTTGTTCTATTTTTCTCCTCTTGTGGTAAAGTGTGAATTATTGACCTGCTAACTAACCTGCATTTTGACAGTGTATCGATCCTTGGCTTCGTAGAAGGACCTCGTGCCCAGTGTGCAAGTCATCTATCACCTAATTCTATTTACCTCGCAACTTCAATTTACCTGCCCAGCGAGATAACATCTATCTACCAGTGGCTTAAAAGTTTAAATTAAAAAAAAAATCTTTTGCAGTTACATTTTTTACTGGGATCTCAGGTGAAAAAAATGGAAATCGATTATTTTTGCTTTCTTGGTGCTGTGGCAGCCATTTATTGTCTTTGGGATTATTAGTTTTGGAATATGTATGTTAGTTTTAGGGTGACAGAATTAACAATGGTTCTGTAGTCGACGCCTGCTGCTCCTAAGTAAGTTCGCAAATCAGTGGTAATTCCGGAGACCGCACGGGTGGTTATTTTTTTATTTTTATTTTTTTAAATGGGTTTAAAAGTTGTTTATCTGAATAAAATCGCGCATCTGGATTAAATAACATGTGATTTTTTTTTTTAAGAATAAAAGCTGCTCAATGAAGGTCAATTAGAAGGCCCCCCTCCCCAAAAGAAAAAGAAAAGATATTCGTCTGGGAACAGTACAATTTGGGTGTTAGGGAGGGACGTGATAGGTAATAGGGCTAGTAATAACATACTGTAGCACTCATTATAGGAGTAATAGGACTTCTAAGTGAAAAAAATAAAATAAAAATAACAGCAACAGGTTTGATTTGGAGTTATACTAAATAATAGTAGTAATTGCAATCTTGGTAATTGAACTGTGCATGCATCAAATTATTTGGATTAAAATCTAAGAAGTACATTATGGTACTTAAAAGAACTCTTTAGGATGTTGGAGTAGCGTGGTGGCGAATATGGTGATAGAGGTGTGCAGTGCAGAGGGTGATGGTTGAATATAAATAAGTCATGTTTTTCATATTTATTAATCTTTTATTAATTTACCGCGATTCAACAATATTAAAAAAGGAGAGGGTAGAAGGAATTAAGAAAAATAACTTGAATATTTTAAAAAAATCATATCATATTAACTAATCTAATTAAATAAAGTAAATATGCATCATATTAAGGATTAAAGGTTGTAGTCCATGCACATTAAATTTCCAAAAATGCTTGCTCCCATCTTTAAATAGATATGATCCTAACATAAAATGTGATCACTCAATTCAGAATGAGGATTTCTCGTTATTTGGTAAACGACCTTAACCACTTTCGTATCAACTCAACATAATTAGGACTCAAATTATCAAATTTATTGTTTTTCATTCAATAAAAAGATGGGTAAACTTAGGTAGGGACAAATAATGTATGACTCCAATCCTATGCAAGTCTCTTTCAAATATATGGGGCATATACTTGAACAGTGTGGCAGAAATTATTTCTTAAGAAAAATCCAGCCAACTTATGAGATCTTGATATGGAGGTCTACCGAGCATCCTTGGATAGAAGAAGGTTGTCGCTGACTTTGCGAGCATTGCAAAGCTCATCAACATGCGCACCTCTCTCAAACACTGCAGCTGCCCCCATTCCAGTGCCTGCTCACAGTTAACAATATCCATTAAATCCTATGCAAAGTGTAGAACACATTCATACAATCAGAGAGAGAAGAAATTAATACCTATGCACATAGATATGACTCCAAACCGGCAGTCCTTTCCACGACGTTTCATTTCATGCAACAATGTCGCTACACAACGTGCACCTACAACAGAATAATTATGAAATTTGAATGTCCTCCAATGACAAAGGTGTTCAGTGTATACCATCCAAGTTACCAAAATCAAACAGTGGTTGACTATAAAATATAATAGGACATAATATAGAATTTTTTATCCACACCTGTTGCACCCAAGGGATGCCCGAGGGCAATTGCACCTCCATTAACATTAATCTTTTCAGCATCAAGATCCAGCTTGTTACGGCAATATACAAATTGGGAAGCAAATGCCTGTGGATAAAAGCTCGTTACTTAAGTGAATCAATATAAAAATGAACAAAAAAGGGGATATAAAGATTTACCATATTTATTTAATACCTCATTTATCTCGAAAAGATCAATGTCGCTGAGCTCCAGACCGGCAGCCTTTACAGCAGCGGGAATTGCAACAGCTGGGCCAACACCCATGATGGCAGGATCCACACCTACTGCAGCAAAGGTCCTGCGTGCGGGCCAAAATATAAGGACAATTTTATTTATTATTAATTTCACCATCTAAGTACAACTGAACAAAATCTTGCAGTATACGGCATATGGTTGATTATCTGAGCGTAAATTATAAATCCCATCACAAAAGATAGAGATGCAGTCATGCAGATACAAGAATAAGTCCCTGAAATTCAACAAGATATTCATGGGAACTAGCCTAGTGGAATTATAATACTAAAAACATGAATACAAAGATGAAGCTGAGGGTATGTTGCTACAGCATAGATATAGATCCTTTTCGACTAGGTATGAATACTATATTATATGACTGTTATAAAGGATATTACTTGACATTTTTTTCAAGAATTGATTAGTTACAACTATAGACTAGTGTGCTCATCTACAACGACTTATGCTTAAGTATTAAGTCTTGGGGTTAAATTTACTATCTTAATCTTAAGTGTTTTATGCATATTAATAGCATATTGTGCGCATGCCTTATGTTATATATTTCAAGCAATTTTCAACTGTTACTGCATCTTAGAGTTCAGTAAGTTTTTACAATTCAAGGTTCAAAATATGTCTTCTGAATTGTATGCATATCACAATTTGACTGCAATGTTTATAGTCTCTTGCTTAGAGGCGTATGCAATATGGGTGGTTGTAGATATAGAGAAAGTTCAACTAAATTCATAAGAGAGAAGGGCACAAAATAATAATTATACTGTTCATTCCTGATTCATAAAGTTTTTGAAAAATTAAAATGCATATAAAAGTTTGCTAAGATGATGTTTTCTATGCTACCACTTACGTACCTGAATATACCAATGATGGGCAGTCCCTTCTGCATTGCAACACTTCTTTTCATCAGCAAAACAGCCCCGGCACCATCACTAACCTGGCTAGAATTACCTAAACCATAGGAATCAAATGATAAAAAAGATGAGTCAAATGAAAAGTTTGATCAAAAAATCATATTTGTTTGATGATATCATACCAGCAGTGGTACTCCCATCCTTCTTAAACACTGGCTTGAGTCTCGCCAAGTCGGATAGTGATGCATTAGGTCGAATTCCATCATCAACAGAGATGGTGACAGGCTTCTCCACATTTGTTTTCGGATCCACAATCTAGTACAATAAAGTTCATTAAGAACCTAAGACCTCACTGATATGCCACTAATTCAACAAGTTAAATAAAAGCTAAATTTTATATACCTTAGTTGAAACTGGGATAATTTCATCTTTAAATTTGCCGGAAGCAGTGGCTGCAGCTGCCTTCCTGTGAGACTCAACCTACCAACACATTGTTGAGAAATTACAAGAGTGATTAAACTATAAATAAGACATTTACAAAACAATAAATAAAAAAATTAACTATGTGTTAATAGATATGTCAAACTTACAGCTGCCTGATCTTGTTCCTCCCTTGACACTCCAAAGCGGTGTGCAACATTTTCAGAGGTAACACCCATAGGTAGGAGGCAGTTCTGGGCTTTTTCGAAGCTCTCTACCTGTCAAAGCACGTAAGTTAATATTAGAAACTTGAAGCCCCTTCAAGGTTCTGTCGCCAGGAACCAAGGTCAAATACTATCATAAGGTGCTGAGTCAAGGAGGATAGGGAGGCATACTTTAGGATTGACAGATCCTTCCCATGCCATTGGATTACTTGTCATAGATTCTAAGCCAGCACCAATCCCTATACAATATATTCAAAGATAGGACAAAGTGTTCAAAGGCACAGTGACAAAAGAAATTCCCACCAATTTGATGCGCATTTTCACATTTAAGTGCTCTTTTAGAAAGCGTTTCCTTTAAAAGTAGCTTTTCAATTGTGATTTACGGTATATGAGATAAGTATCTAATATGAGTTTTGTTTCAATTTATGTGAATAAGCACTTTGGGGACCCTAAAATGATTCCAAACATGTATGAAAGATTAGTTCTGTTATAAAACTCAGACAGCGGTAAATATTTCTTAAAAAAGATTTATCTCATATGTCATTTTGTAATTAGTATAATAGAAAACGGATAAAAACAAACATACAGTCCAAATGGCTCTCATATTCTAATGTAATCACGAGTTAAAATAAAGACATAGGAGTAACTTACCAATGTCATAGAATCCAGCCCTTATAGCTGCAGCTACATCCGCAACAGCCTGCAGCCCAGAAGAGCATTGCCTATTCACTGTCCTCACAGGTACAGTTTCTGGACCACACAAATTGCCACAAGGAAGTTTAATAAAACAGCAAAAACTATAAGGCTCATAAAGACCCATCTACAAAGACCTCTATACCAGGAAAACCAGCATAAAATGCCGCCATTCGACATTCACTAGCTCTTTGAGATCCAGGTGCCAATACAGTGCCCACAACAATGTCACCAACTTCAGCCGGATTCAAATTGGTTTTCTCTATCACAGCCTATGATTAAATTCAAAACTCACTATCAAGATTCAGCAAACATAAAAGCCAAAGGAGCGGTTAGAAATCAGTCCCTATCATAATGATTGTAAAATGAATATAGTTGCAAAATTAAATTTGTTAGTTTAAAAAGAAAATGAGGGGGAAAATCTTACCTTCAGGACAGGAGCTAGCAGATCATCAGCATGAGTATCTTTGAAACCACCACGTTTGGATTTGCATATCGCTGTTCGATAAGCTCTGAAGATAACAATTGGTAATCAGAACATGAAAGTTTTACTCAGTCAATAAAAAGCTAAGTCAGCTCCAGTAATTCAAGAACTTACGCCACAATCACTACATCGTCCCCAAATACAGAAGTCCTGTGATATGCAGCACTATCCCCCGCCATACATGCCGAAGCCTATGGATCAGAAGTCATCATAGAAACGTAATTACTGGAACCTTCTGAAAGTCAATATATAAATATACAAATGCATACCCGAGATAAAAACTTTAAACAAAGTTTCGAGGCGCTAATCAATCTTAAATTTATTTTATTTATCAATTAATCAATCGTAAAATCTAGTTCTAAACAAAGAGGTAGATGGGAATTTCTCCCACATGCCGAACACCGTAATCAAAACGAAGTGGAAAAGCAACAAACGCAAATCGGTTAAATATTCATTGGAATTATACTCACAGTGATGGATGATTCGTTCCCATAGATTGAAGAGGAAGGCTTGAGGTGGTCA
This sequence comes from Acacia confusa, assembly GCA_037074495.1. Classification (NCBI taxonomy): domain Eukaryota; kingdom Viridiplantae; phylum Streptophyta; class Magnoliopsida; order Fabales; family Fabaceae; genus Acacia; species Acacia confusa. Next base: position 3,316,256 of record CM073505.1, read on the forward strand.
AGCAAAACTTTTTGCCTGTAGATGGCTTTTTCCATCTTCGTGAATGAATGCGAAAGGGGCTCAGCCGAGGAAGGAAGGAAGGAACCGAAGCTAAGCGAGAAAGCAGGAAACGTGAGATGAAATGATCGCTTGATGTAGCAATATATATACTCCCTCCGGAGATATGTAAAATCCAATATACTCCTTCTACAACTTCTCATAAACCGAGGAAGGAAGCGTCGTTCTGTTCATAAACATTTCCATTTTTACCTTTTAGTTAAGGAAGAAACATGAATTGAAAATACAAACTTAATAGGGAAAAGAGAGAAGCATGCTGAATGATTAGAAATATATAAACTTAGGGGTAGAAACATGCTGAATGAATTATAAATGCAATAGTCAATAAAAATATATTGGCTTAATAAATAAAATCATAATGGGAATAACCCAATAAATCAATATATTAGAGGTAATTTTTGCCTTATAATGAGAACAAAAAATTATTGACAGTTAGTTACTGTTTTATTGACAGTTAGTAACTTATAATTTTTGCCTTATAATGAAAAGAAAAAATTATTGACAGTTAGTTACTGTTTTATAGATGGAGTAACTTATAAATTAACTTATTATTATAAAGTATCTTATTTATTTTTTAAAATTTTTAAAAACTCAACTCTATTTTATATTTAAGATTGAAGTATAATTTATTAATAAATTTTGGAGTGGGAAAAGCCCACTAATTTTTTATTTAAATAAAAATAAAATAGTATTTAAAGAGATATGCAAGAAAGAAGATAATTGAGGAAGATGGATATTTTTGCCCAAAAAAACCGAGAAAAAAGAGAGAGATGGACATAAATATCTTTTTAATTTTAATTATAAAATCAAGTTGATTTTTATTAGAGAAATTAATGAAGTTAATTAAATTATTTTAGAATTTTTTTTATTTCTTTCTCTAAATTAATTAGTTTAACTAATAAACTAATATATAATCTAAAGATACATAATATATAATATGTTAAATAACTTTATTAACTTCTTTATTGTCTTTAAAAAAAATCGACTTGATTTTATTATTAGAGTCGATGAGGTATAAAATAATTTATTGGGCTTTTGTGGGTCCAACACACATTATCGATGAAATACAATGACGTGGACACGCAACTAAGGTGGAGTATATATCCGCATCGCAGCAGGCAGCTTCTAGCGAGCGATAAATAAATGATAACCTCTATAATTGAAATAAAATTAAAGAAATATAAAACTACAATAAAAAATCAATAAATATAATTTGTATTTATTTATCAATAAAATAGTGCAGCATAATTGATATTAGGATAGACTTAGAAAGATGATTACTTGTTATAACTACAGCCGTTTTTTCAAATTGTATATCCAAATGTGAAGACAGGACATGGGAAGAAAAAAAAATAAAGAAATGTCTGAGTATAAAAAAGAATTAAACACAATAATTCTGGATTCAAATATTTTTTTCGTAAAAGTAAATAAGAATCTTAAGGAACAAGCAATCTTCTGACAACAATTAGAAGCAGTCAATATAGATTATTATTCAGATAAAAAATATAGATTATGATTTAAGATTTTTAATAAAAGAAAAAAATGTTCACAATTGTATTATAATCCTCATTTATTTATGTTTGGTTCCGTAAATCAACCCCAATCAATTTGTTGAGGGTAAATGACAAATACTGACACAGAGATTTAGGGAGAAAAAAAAACATTAACAAAGAACAATAATCAATTATCATAAGCGAAAATTATTTGAACATGTTCCAAAAGTTTGTGAAGCAGGGTGAATAATCAACTATGGTTATCTATGAATAATGTTGTGTAATTTATTAAGAAATTATTTTTCTTCAATCATAATGCTCTTAGGAGTGAATATCAACTTATTAAATTCTCTAGTAGCTAAAATTTAAACAAATGATTTCATTAAAAAAATAAACAAAATGCTATTTCTAAAATGCATATTTATTTTCTGCGCGCCCCCCCCCCCCCAAAAAAAAGTTGGATTCGTCTTTTGTGAGATTAAATTCTAGTGACCATATTAAATAGTAGATAATTATTTTATTCAGAAGATAATTAATTTTTTTTATCACTTACATAACACAAAATTTCTCATTAAATTATGAGTATTTATCATTCAAATAATATAAATTTAAAAATAAAAATATTGAAAAATTTAATAATCTAATAAAACAAATTTTATTAATGGTATTTAAAACTTTTAAAAAAATTGAATTTATTTTGCACCCTTAACATAATTCTGGTTACAAACATAAATAACAGTACAAAAGTGGGAGGTGTACCCACGCGCTAGGGGGCGTTTGCCCGCTAGGCATGGGAAGCAAGGCTATCATGGGAATGCGTGCCGTAAGAGAATAGAGATAAAAGGAAGAATGGAAAGTGATACGCAAGTGGATAATCCTTCTCATATGGGTCAAATGGCCTCCTAAATTATTACTCCCACCTGCCCTAGTTTTTTTTTTTTTAAAGAAAATTAAGAAAACTAATTAAATTATTTTAAAATATTTATATTTATTATTTTCTCTTCAACTTGTATCTCCTAATTATAAATTGATATATAATTTATAGGAAAATATTTTCTCATGTTGTAGGAAAATCATTTTCTCATGTTACACACATATGAAATAGTAGGACCCACACATACATATATTTATGTATATGTGGATCTCACTATTTTATGTGTGTGTAAGAAACTTTTTTTCTCATGTAATATGAGAAAACCAAAGCCCATAATTTATTGATACATAATATATGATCTAATTAAACAGCTTATTTAACTTCCTTAATCTCTTTAAAAAAATCAATTATGTCTTATATTTAGGATCAAAAAGAGCATTACTCACTATTTTTGAAGAAAGCGTAGCATTAATATATTTTCATAATATGTGTGTGTAATACAGAATCTACTAGAAATTAAATTATCAATAAAATATCCAGTAAATTTAGATTCTTGAGGCATTATGAAAAATGGTCACTTATGAAATGAGAGTATTAAAATTTGGTGAAAGAGAATGTGCTGACATAGGACAAAAAGTGAGGAAACGTGCAACTTTCATATATACAATATTGGCTAAGAACATTGGACATCTAAACTACAGCTTCTATACAACACAAATCTATGAAAATAATTGAATATTTCTTTCTTATATATGCATTTCAAGCTCAATTTTAGAACAAAAGAAGAAAAGAGTCTCATAAAGTTGCAGGATTTTGTTTCTTCTTGGGCAGAGCCGCTTGCATGAGGCGAAGTCTGTGTGTTATTTCAGTGAAGGATGGCCTGGCTGCAGGATCAGGGCTCCAGCATTCTTCCATCAGCCTCTTCCATTCAGAATCACACCGTTTTGGGATTAGAGGCCTTAGTGTATTGTTTACAATTCCACCTTCATTAAAACCATCATTAGAATTCAAATCAAGTTTCAGTGGACTTGATGATAAAGGACAGGTAAAAGGTCAAAAGCTTAAAAATAGGCATGGTTCATCAGTAACATTGGTGATTTTATCAGTTCAATGATGGGACATCTTTTAACTCGTTAGCTTGCTCTTTTTTTGGGTCTGCTAGTAAAATGCAATTAATTAAAACGATAGTTTCACACGATATTCTCACACGACAGGATAATCTGTTATAGTCCACTGCAGGAATATCTGTTCATTGGCAATGTTACAAGCACTACCATAATAATGTTCCTTCATATGAGAAACAGAAAAACCAGATGGTTATGGTCAAGTGATTTTTGGCTTTAATTTCATGCTTGATATCCATCTTTCAGAAGTATTCCAGTGACAAATCTATATGGAAGACAAAAGCATAGATTATAAATGCTTACCTATTATGGCACCACAGTGCATGCTAGCATATGGCTCTTCCCCAGTCAAGATCTCCCACATTGTAATGCCAAATGAGAAAACATCAACCTATTAGATAAATATAATAGCCATTAGTCAGGCATTTTAAATATTACGAGTACATTCCACAGGAAGCAAATGGATTATTTGCTAACCTTTTCAGAGACCCCACTTCTGTTGCCATCTAATAATTCTGGTGCCATCCAGGGAAGAGTTCCTCTGACACCACCAGAAACAAGTGTGTTGCGCTTAATTCTTGATAGGCCAAAATCAGAAACCTACATATCATATTTTAACTTAGGTAATTGGTCAATCAGTTTTCTCTACCCAACAAGTCCGTACATGGATAGTACAAGAAATAATACAATGAAAACACAACAATAAGAGCTCTTAAGTTGTCATGCCCTGTTTAAATAGTATTTTCCTTACATAAGTTGATGTTAATGACCACAATAGTTTGCAGACATTTCTTTGGTTTGGGCCATGATCCCAGATGGTTACAAAAAGACTTGGTTTCAATTGTCCAAAATGTCAGGAAGCAAATTCAAATCCAAGTATCTGCCACAAGTTACCTTGCACACAGGCCGGTCAGGATCCCCCAAATTGACAAGTAAATTATCACACTTCAAATCGAAATGAACAATTTTCTTAAAATGCAAATATTCCATGCCAAAGGCTGCATCCAATGCAATCATAAGCCGCTTTCGGCGGTCAAGCACTCTGCAGGATGATAAAAAAAGTTACCTAAATTTAATTATAGTAAACAATTTGCGAGCAAAATAGCTCCTGTGAATTAACTTACTTTTCCTTCTTCAAGAGGACATTCCTCAGTGATCCATGTACCATATATTCTGTTAGAGTTGCCATTGTCCCACCAGGTCCATCTGGAACTATCCCGTAAAAGGCCACCACATTTGGATGGTGTAGAGTTGACAGAATTTTTGCCTCTCGCCAGAAATCTCTTGTCTGCACGTACATATATCATTAGCTTATATCCCTTGTAACATAAATAAAACTAGACTGTAGGTTTTGTACTCACATGAATTTTAAGGTAAATCACATTGTTTATGATTAGTAAATAATATAGCATTCAATAGATTTTTATATTGAATATTTGATTTTTTTAACACTGTTTTGGAGTCACCAAAATTGATAAAGAAAGGGAATATAAAGAATACTTGCAAAATTCAACTTGCTTATCATTATGTACACCTACCAAACGCTCTTGCTCTGGTAATCTGCCTGAAAAACAACTACTTTTTATCCTCTTGATTGCAACATCTGTTCCCCTCCACTTTCCATGATAAACAGTTCCAAATGTTCCTGATCCTAGCTCTTGCAATTCTTCAATATCAGCATTCTTAATAATCTGCAAATTTTCATCTCAGATATTAGGTTAAACATGAGTACGAGCAGGCTCTGATTCAAATTCTTATCCTACTAAAACAAATTAAAGGAGGGCAACACAAAAAAAGTAAAGGAAATAAAAAAAGTTTGGAAGGGGACTATCAGAATACAGGAGGCTCAGGCCCTGTTTCCATTTGCTTATTTTCCTAAAAGAGCAATTGACAGGATTAAGAGCAACATAAATGCAGTGATGACTTTCCATTTTTAATAGATTTGAGATATATTTTGATATATTTGGGAAATCATCAATACTAAATTAAAGAGATTTTCTTGAGACTATACTAATTTCATACCTGCAAACCATAGAGTTCAGCATCTATTTCAGCAGTTGCTGATCCAATTGACTTGTTGAAGTTTGCACTATCAACTTTTGCAAACTACCATGGAAAATTAAACTCTTTAGTCAACCATACACTCAAAAATCAATAACCATATCATTAAAATTTATTTGGAAATTCTCACCTCTTCCCTGTTAGGAGACACAGCTTCAGATTCGTCCTCTTCATCTCCATCCACACCTGAAAAGCTACTATCAGTTGGCCTTTTAACAATACCTGCTGCATTTGGCTGCTTGATTTCTCGGCAAGTAACACAGCTCTGTGACTGGTCATACAACTCAATGTTAGACCCAACAAAAGGATCTTGGTCATGGACAATCTTGTCATTCTTCTGGTGAGAATAAGTGGCAGGATTCTCATCAGAGAGAAAAATCTCCCCTCTGGAAGCTGATCCCTTATTCTGAATTGCAATATGAAAATACAAGGATTAATCAGTGGCAGATTTAACGGTCAAGTTCAACAAATTCCTATGAAAATAAACTCACAGAGGCTCGCAGTATGGACTCTATGTCAGTTTGGGAGTCAATAAGCTGTAAATCAGAGGATCCAAGGTGAGATGCCTCGCTGTAATCTGTTGTTGACATAGTAAATTGCTGATACATCATAGACTTTTGGCTTCTCATAAAAAACTCAGAAGAAGCCATGTCTACTAGTAGACCATGTGGTTGCTCACTCAGGTTTCTCGTAGATTCAGACTTTAATGAGGAAGCAGGTAATTTGCATTCACTACTTAACTCTGCTGGAGACTGGCAACCAACTTGTTTGTAATTGATGCTCTCCAGATCTTTGATATGCAAGACATTTTCATGTGATGGTACTTCAATATTACCTCCATATCTTCCAATTTCACCAGAATAGGCATTGTTATCATCTGCGAGTTGCAAGCTCCCTTGACTGGGATTCAAAATCCCCTTGAAACTGCCAGTCGTTCCAAAACTGGGCAGAATTTGAAGCTCAGTAACCAGGTTTTTTTCATCAATTACCTCTCCCTCCTGTAATGGGTTTTCCCGGAAAGAATTTGAAACTTGCAGTAAAGGTAACTTGTTTCCCTTTACTTTAAGGGAGGGCTGCAAATGATCTTCAAACCTCTCATCACTCTGCAACATTGAATCAGAAAATGCATGCGACAATTTGTAATGAGACCTATCTCGATCATTAGGGACTGAAAATACTAATGATGACCCTTCAGGATGAGAGAGATCATTCTCATAATGGAATGCACCCTCATTTGGACGTGGGGGTCTCTCAAATATCATATCACCTTGACCACACGTTGCAGAAGAGACAAAGTTTTCACTGTGACTTCTCATCTGATATTGAACACCACCAGTGAGATTCTCAGGCTGATCAACGTGCACCATATGTTGATTATTATGATGATAATTCAGAAAGGGAGGCCCTTGGGCTAGATTGTTATAGTATGCAGCTGGATCAACATAATGGGCATCATCTCTATACGAGGAATTGCCACATTGAATTCTTTCCTTCACAAAGGGAACAAGGCCTTCATTACCAACATTGCAAGGTTGATCCATAATTAGCTCTACGTTGGAAATTTGATTATCTTTAGTCTGAGCACGAATAAGAGATAAAGGACTAGGTGGTGATTGCATGAATGATTTGCCTTGCACTGGAGGTGCAATTAAAAGCTGAGAACCAGCTTTATTGAGCAATCTTCCCAAACGTGGGGACATTGGACCTCGATCCTTCACATCCCAAGCAAATGCAGTTGATTCCTTAAACAATCTTGGACTATTGAAATCAGAGATCTTCCGAGAACTTGGTTCCGGCATGCCATTAACAGCAACGACATACTGATAGTCAACATCACCTGGCAGATTGACTTTTGCTTCAATAGAGTTCGGGCTTTCAGTTTCACTTGAAGATATGAGAAATATCCGCAATCGTTGAGAGCCTTCAATTCTTTCAAGTTCTTCATACTCCTCTATCATATGATGAAGATCTTCATCAGAACAAACAGAAATAAGAGCATCCAGATCCTCACCGGGAAGCTGGTATTTGATAATGTGAGTTTGGTTCCATATTGCATGAGTCTTCTCCATAAGTTGCTCCCAAGTAATGTTTTTCCTTATGGATATAATCCGTGTTTCTCCTCCCACATATCTGAGCTTCCCATCATTTGGCCTCGGTAATATTCTCCCTCCAAAGCTACAAAGAAATTTTATCTTCTTATAAAACGAAGCATCTGAAAGTGCTGATGGATAAGGATGACACGACTGAGGGGATTCAGCTGCATAAACGGGTGGAGCAGTTGGTCCTGAAGAACTTGCTTCCAAATAAACTTCTTCAGTAAATTTACCAGATCGTTGTCCAATACCACCATGTTCCCACTGGAACTTGTCCAAATTGTTAGGATATGCCCTGCTTTCAGGCTCAGCAACATGTCCTGCCGTTGCACCCGCGTCTGACAAATCCGAGTTACTATCGGAATCTATTCTCCTTAGGCCAACAACATTAAGTCTCCTTGAACCAAACCGATCCCGATAGAATTCAGTTGAAAATTCTTCACCTGTCTGCGAACAGATATTGTCTTCATTGCTGTCTGAAAGGATTCTATCATTTGAACCTTTAAGCCACTGGTCTGGAGTGCCTGGAGCCTCACTATTCATGGTGGCAGATTTATTATAGCTAGCTCCACAGAACCATCATTTGCTCTAAATCATTTTGAGTTCTAAGTGCCCGCACATATTCGACCAGTGCCTATGTGATTCCTCAAATGTAAATTACTCACTTGAATCTCAAATTCATACAAATAAATCCTTTGCCCTGTAGCTTAAAAGCTGGTCTCGCGGATATAACAACGGTTATAAACTAAGCACAGTCACCTCAACACCTGTCATCATAAGTATATTCAAGAGATGACATGACCATGTAATCCCTCAACAAAATGAGTCAGCAGATAAACTAAGCTGGTTATATTTGGCCACCATTAAAAATCCGAAGAGGAACAATGATTTTACACGTTAGTTCCATAAAGGAACTTACGAATTTGAGCTCTGCAAAAGAGGCACAATGTCAATAAGATACAAAATGAAGAGCATGGGATAAAAAAAATACCCAATTTCAAAAGCTACATTATTTTCTAACAATAAGAGCAAAGTCAGACCAACAGAAACAAAGGCATAAGAAAATGGTGTCAATGAATCAAATGGGGGTCGAAAGCTATATGCAAAAAGAAATTGATATTCAGAATTTGGTACGTGCTTGAATGTGAGGAGATTAGCTGACAGCATTAAACATATACTGGGGAGATTGCTACGTAACTGGAGGAACTGGGAATCGAGGGAACCCATGAAGAACCGAAAAGAAAAGAAAATGGAGTTAGGGTAGTTTGGGTTTTGGTGAAACCAGAAAACAGATTTGTTGGCCAGGCAACATTTGAGAGGAAGAGAGAGAGCGAGAGGAAAACGTTCCATGAGTCGCGGAGTTCGAACGGAAACGGATACGTCGGAGAACGACATTTGCTTAAAATAGTGCACCATAAACACTGCAGAATCTAATGCTTCCCTCTTTCTTTTTCCCGCCCCGCCATACGACGCGTTTTTTCTCTCCCATTTTTTTGAATTTTAATATAAATTCAATATCACAGCCCTTTTTATTGAAAATGAGTGACAAAGCCGTAAAAATAGAGATAAAATATGAATTAAATCCGACAGTGACAGTTATATCTAAGAAAATTGGTATAACTTGTTTTTTTTTAAAAAATGATTTCATCTTATGCTTTTTTTTCCGTTATTTTTTAAACAAAAATGTAACTTATTTGGTGTTAAGGAAAATTAAGAGGAATTACTCTCTCATATACATATTTAAAGGTTGATCTTAATCGAAAATATAAAATATAGTTTTTAGATTTATTGATATTCATTCAATAATAATTAAAGAGAAAATGAGGGAAATGATCAAGAAAAATGACTATAGAGTATTTTAAAAAAGACATTTCATACTAATTAACTTAAACAACTAGATTAATCTTATAAAAATTTTCTAGCTTCAAGTATAACGCAAATCCAGCAAGAAAAACAAGATAACTCAAATATTAGTCATTGATACGAAAATTGGAATATAATTAGCCAACTGGTGGTCGGTGATCATCATGGTCGCCGCCGAAACCAAAACTTGAGCAAGACCTTAGCTCCATTTGTGTCTCCAAGCTTAGCTGATGACGGAAGTCAGCAATGAGATTCTCCGCTCCATTCGTCCCACCCATAATAGTAACTCCTTCTTCCTCTTCCTTCGAGCTCCTCTTCTGCTTCTTTCAGAACCATGGAATTAACTTCACATGATCACTCTCCTCCGTTACTTGAATGAAATCGCCTTGTACAAAACTAACTAACTAACATTACTTGATGTTGAAATACACACACACACACAGTTATCACCAAACTATTCATATCAAACCTTAGTTTGGTGATAACTGTATGATTTGTTGAAGGTTTTCATAGCAGAGAAAAGAAAAGAAAGCTTGTTATAGAACCCAAGTATATAAGAGTAGAGATGAAGATTGCGTGTAGTGCAACGGCTAGTATGATGATGATTTGAACAAAGGAAGCTCACAGCGACTTCCCCTGAGGGTTTCGTTGTATGCAACTAACAAGTAACATCCCTCGTCATTTTCGTCTTAACTTTAAAGAACAAATTTTAATTATGATTTGTCCAATGCTTGTCCCTTTCGTTAATTTGTGTTTTTTTTTTAAACGCACCCAGACTTGTATATAAAGCAGTTATTCGTGGTGAGTGCACATTTCATGCTCATCCCCTTATATGTTTGTTATATGTTCATCCCTTTAATAAAGGGATGGGCACATAACAAGCAACTAAGGATGGGCATGGAATATGCATCCATTCGTGGTTCTCTCTGATCTCTTTTTATTAAGTGATATTTCTTTAAAGTTATAACGAAAGTAACTACTTTTTTTTTTTTTAATGTATCCAGACATATTTCTTTTACTATTTTTGTTTTTTGGTTATAAAGTTATAGTTGCTTTTGATATTGTCTGTTTTGTGGATCTGACTAGCCTCCGATGCATGGGAAGCTACAATGCAAATTTACATAGTAAATTTGTAACTTTACAAAAGAAAAGTGATATCACAAAAAAAAAAAAAAAAGATCAGTGTAAAATTTGCATAGGAGCCTCCGACACATTGGATCTCTTTTTTTGGCCGACCTGATGTTGCACATTTCACACAGACACACATGCACATACAATATATATATGGTCGTTTTATAAATCTCTTTTGAGATGACTTTTCTTCACAATATCGACAAGAATTATATTCGTAAGTCTCGCAAGAATCAACCTTATTCCAAGAATATATATATATATATATATATATATATATATATATATATATATATGTCCATATTAGATTTAAGTTGGTTTTTATCGGAAAACCACCATTAATAGCTCACCGGTTGCGTCATTATTCGCTGTTGAATGATCGCGCGGTTATAAAAATAATCTACTCCTGCTATCTAAATGAGTTTGGTAACTAATTTTAGCCATTAAAAAATTACTTACGTAGTTATTTGTAAAAAAAATGTGTTTTGGTTTTTTTAAAATACCTTTTTAATCATTTACATTTAATATTATTTTCATGATAAAAAAAAAGTTAAGTGCAATATATATCAATAGAGAAAATTAACAAGGTGTATAAAGTTGATTGAGATTTGAGACACTACATTTAGGGCAGAAGTAAATCTCATTCTACAAAGTTCTAACTCTATTGACACAACTATTAGAGGGAGTCCTCCGATACTTAATTAATACAAAACATAGTTATCTAATTTAAGTGGATTAAAAAAAATAGTTGAATTAATTAATAGGATATGTATATTCTAAAACACTCTAATCATTTTTCTTAATTCCCCTTATTTTTTATTTTCCTTTATTTTTTTTTACGAGACATTAGTAGAGGTAAATTAAAAAAATATTAACAAATATAAAAATTATGTTTTATATCTATAATCAAAATCAACTCTCTAAATATATCTTATATTAAGAATGGATGGAGTAATATACATGAAAGTTTATATATATTCAATATCAATCGTGGGATGAACAGTGTAGTAAGGCAGCCATATAGCACTATTGTTACATTTTTAATTTAACCTGTAAAGCAACTGTACATATATACTCGCAATTATCACAGCTTATAGCTATAATCACAACTCATAACCACCCTACAAGAAAACAAAAAATTCCCAACTTTTAAGTATGCCACACATCCAACAAAAACAATAATAACTTGATCGAAGCCTATGCATTGTTAATCCACTGGTCGATAATAATCATCCTCAAAACCAGAACTACTTGAGCAACACCTTAGCTCCATCTGTCTCTCCAAGGTTAGTTGATGGCGAAAGTTGGCTATAAAATTCTCTGCTCTTTGATTGATATCATCTTCACCGTCGTCGTCGTCGTTGTCCCACCCATGATAGTAACTCCTCCTTCTCCTTCCTCTTGTACTGCTTTCAGAATCATATTGGAACGCCATGGCTCCGCCATTAGAGAAGCTTCGCCATCTCCGAAATAACTTCGGGCTCGTACGACGTCGTCGGACGATACTAGAATGAACTCTTCTGTACAGAGCTAACAGCAACCTCACCTTCCTCACAGCCACCTTGAATTGTCTTATAAGAATCAGTGAGAGTTGTTGCTTCCCCATTAAGAAACGATCAAAGTTTTGATCTGATATATGAATGTTTTGGTGTTGGAGTTTTTATATATATAGCAGAGACGAAAGAAGCTTTATATATACGTAATAAATGTTTAAAGAGTGGAAAGGAAGATTGCGTGTGAGAGCGACGCATGATGATTTGAACAGAGGAAGCTTGCAGCAACTTACGCTGATAATGGTGATGAAGGTTCCATGGAGAATATATTATGTTTAGATTGAATATATACAACTACCTTGTCATCATTTTCATCTTAATTAACTTTTAAGAACAAATTTTAAATAACTATGATCTGTCGAATGCTCAACCCTTAGCTTGTTTGTGCATTTCGGGGATGTTTCTTCAAAACAAGCTTGCATGTCAGCTGTCAAAAAGTTTAAAACCAAATGAATATACACCATTTTAAAAAAATTCATTTACTATCATAACATATTGATATTTTTTTTATATCTCAAATAATATATTAGTATGGGGGGATTATTCATGATTTGTCTTTGATTTGTTCTTATTAGTTACTAGTTAGTGTTGCAAAAATATTTTGTTTTACAAGTATATCATGTGTGTGTGTGTGTGTGGCCGTTTTATAAAATTGTTGTGTTTACTTTATTTTCACACCACCTACTTCGAGACCAATTTTTTAAAAAGCGATCACAGCGAAATGATCTAGAAAATTGCTATATATATATTCTTCCAATTAAGTTATATTCTTGCGTGTTTCGTAATGGTCAACTTTATTCGAAGAAGAGGTAAAAAATGAAGGCCAGTTTAGATTTATTTGGGACAAACCGTGACTAATTCAATCAATTGCCGGCCAGTACACTAACAGCAATTTAACAAATGAATTAGTTACATGTACTTCATATAGCAGTGACTAATTAAGAGTAAGTTCAACTCAGACCGGCCAGCACGTCAAACTCAATCGAACGTGATGGATAACAATGATATCTCAAAATGTAAATTTTATTTGGAAAATAAAAACTCAGTCAAATTTCAGCCACCCTACTACACTATACTGCAAGTAAATTGTTACACGATCATATCTAAGTAGGCACGCATATAAAACATGTATTTATATGACACAAGTTTTATTAGATATCTCAAGTTTAAGTTTTGAAATTACAATATTACTAAATACTAGGTGGGAGAGTTTTGCGGCTCTTTGTGGTGATGCCCAACTCAATCTAAAGTAAGTTGAACTCTACCAAAACTTTCCAGTTAAAGTAGGTTAGGCTCAGAATATTGGGTGATCCAATAAAAAATACATTTAGGTGGGTCAATAGTAGGAATGTAGAGGACATCTTTAGTCACGATTGAATACAATTATTAAATTATTGTTATTAAAATGTGGACACATTTCATGTACATTATTTATATACTAAAACATTCCTCAAGGTCATTTATATTTATTATTATTATTATTATTATTTTCAAAAGAAAGACATTGCTTAGAGCAGATATACACGTTGTGTGAATGTTGGGGCTATGTGGACAAGAAAGTCGGACACTTGATTGATTGCGAAAATAGAATTTTTGGTAATATTCGAATTGTAGAGGAACTACTCTGAAAGTTCACTGATGTGTTGGTGGCGGCTAACCGATTTTGGAAAACTGTCCTGCATGGACCACTTGGTTTATAAAAATACATGGGATTGCATTGCTTGTGCAAGAATTATTCCGCATATTGACCAATATTTTGTATGGAAGAGAAAATTATAAATTACAAAAATAATTATATACCACTAATATGGAGTAACATTTTTGGATGTATTTTTATTCTTCAAACACGTACTTGATTGTGGGTAGGGGTAAAAACAAGTTAAGTTTCACCCTTAATAGGTCATACTTGTTTTGAAACAAAATGACCTAAGCTTGACTTGTAACTTATTATAGACCTTTTTTTTTTTTGCCTTAGCTTGACCTAATCTGTTAAGGAGGCCTGTAATTTTAAAATTTTTTTAAGCATCTTAACACACCACAGGCCTCACCTCAAAACATATTAACTTCAAACAAACTGAAAATAGATATACTTTAAACAGACTAAAAACAAACATATTTATCCTAATGATTTAAAATACATCATAAAATATAAAAGTTAGGTTTTTTCACCAATAATACATGTTATACTTTCAAAGGAATATTGAGGGAGTAATTGCAATTTTACCCTCATAACAAACTAACCTAATAGGCCTAACAACCTAACAAGCTTATTATTATGGTTAGGTCTGGCCAGTTAAGCAAAACAGGCATTGAATGAGTCTTAGCCCGGCCTTTTAACTTGACCTAACTTGATAGATCAGGTCTAACCACACTTAGAACAAGTCAAACTACAAACCCTTGACCTATTCCCACACCTAATCACAGGCCCATCTGATCCAATGATTGAGAGAGTTTGGCCCTTTTAGCCGCTTGAGTTCTATTAAGCAACTTTATGTAAATTAAGTTAATTAAATTACTTGTTGCTTGTAAAATCTCAAAATGACACTCAATAAATTTAAAAAACTCGATTACTTAATAAAAAAATTAATATTTCACACAAAAAGCATGTTACGGAAAAAAAATCCTTGTGTGTTATTATATATCGACTTTGTTCCGCAACAGACAGAAACTTGTTCTTTTTGTGAACATAGGAATAAGCTGTCTTCGCAGGCAACTATTGTAGTTAAAGGGTTAACCAAGTAACTTTTTAACTTGGTAAGTATTTGCTTTTCCATATTCACTCAAGTTTCCAAGTAAAAACACGTCTATCTCAGTCTATTATAGCTTAATAGTTCATAGTAAATTAGTAATACATCCCAAAACAAAAAAAAAAATAATATTAGAGAACATCAGCCATATATGGGCAAGATTAATAGACATAAACACTAATTCCAGGAATATACTGCCACCAAAATCGGTTCGGCAATGTAAAATCACGACCCCTCAGATGAATAATGATAGAAGAAAAAGAGCACAAAAGAAATGGCATGTCACCAGCTCGATCACATCATTCACAACAAATAACTTGCACAAGCATTTTCTTTTCCGTACCATCGGAGATGATGATGATGATGAATTCATGATCTGGCAGAAGGAAAATGGTGAATTCACCGAAATGAATCTTGGCGCTTTGGTTTGCTTTGAACAACAGCTTCAATCTTCTCCATCACCGCAGGTGTCAATAATGGAATGACACCAATTGCTTTCATGTTCTCTTGGATCTAAGCAAAGGGGGGAAAAATCATCAGTTCATATCTATAGAAGTTTCTTCATTAGAAACAAAAATTATTCTCCATTGGTACCCAATAATTTGCAAGTCACTTGATTCAACATATAAAAAGAATTTGTACTGGCAATCTCTAGATAAAGACAGACTGTACACATGGGGTCAACATGCAATTACAGGACATTTTAGGACAGCATCTACTACATAAGTAATCAATAAGAATATAACAGTCTATGATGATTCGTTGTAGTTTATCTGCAAATTGCAGCATAATTTCTATTCTGCTTCAAAGTTCCCCATAATTTTTAAGTTCAAAGACACACTGAAAAATTGCAAAATGCCCGGTTTAAATATCAAAGTGAGCAACTAAGTCCTCTAGGTCTATGTTCCTCATATCAACAACCTAAAATCACATGGCAAGATCCTATTTGTCTCCAATGATAACATGTCAATATGGAAATATCTAAGGTGGAAAATGAGTCCCTTAGCACCAATAAAATAAAATTGACAAGCTGACCGATTTGCCCTCTTGAAAAAGTTCAGTGACTTAATTGTAAGTTTTAGAAGGTTAAAATAGCAAGCATAACTGCGTTTTGGTATGACTAAAATCAGCTCTATGCTTCAGAGTTCAGATGACCCAAGCCATTTCTGAAATCTAACTTCAACAGAATCATTTTGATTGAAATACGGTGGAATAAACATGGGACAGAAGTGAAGAATGCAACGAGCTTCAAAGCAACATAAGAAATAGGGAATCCGGCAAGCAGACGGTTATTAATGAGGAATGGTCGAGGTAGTGGTTGGTAGATTATTTAATCTTGATAGGAATGAAAGGAAGGAAGGCCAAGACTTCCTTAAGTAAAACGTATTGATCTTTAATAAATATGTAATGAACAAGAGAAATAAAATTAGACTAACCTGAGATTCCTTTGTCGCTCCAGTAATAACAGATGAAACATTAGGATTGGCCGCACACCACGCAATGGCAAGTTGAGCTAACGGCACTCCCAGTTCATCTGCTATAGGTTTGAGCCCGTCGACCTTTTTGAGCACATCATCAACCAGTGATCGATTTGCCAGATTCTGCAAAGCATGAAAAAGAGATTAATGCTCTAAATAATGGGAGCATAACAACATGATCATGATCTGACCATTCAAGACACTACAGAGAAGCAGATTTTTTAGCTAATTGTGAACAAACAGCATTAATAAAATCCAAGTGAGTCTCATCCAAACACCAATAGCCCTCTGCATTGAACATGATGCAGAGGAATATTATACTAGCAAATTAAGAAGATTAGGAAGTAGGACACAAATAATAGTCAGCATATAAGACAGAAAGATACAAATTAAGGGAAGCCATAACAGTGTTGAAGTGATGGAAAAGATTTATTCACTCATAACTGATATGTCCTGTTCTTTCCCCAAAGATTATGGCAGTAAATCTCCAGAATATGCATGCGCACTCAATTTTACAAGACCAACACTTCGGTGACTTGTTATAAGTGCACTTTGGCTTTTCTCTGAAAATCTGATTCAACTCAAGAAGGGACTAGGGGCAAATCTCAAAGCAAATTAATACTTACTTTGTAGTTTTCCAATGCGAACCGGCTGTCTGGTGGTATGGCCCCTTTCTTGTATTTTCCTGTTAGCACTCCAGATGCAAGAGGACTCCAAGTGGTCAGACCCAAGCCATAGTTGCTATAAAGAGGGAGGTACTCGGATTCAACCTATATAAAGAAGATTTACAGTCAGAGATCCAACTAATTGAAAGCTGGTCATAAGAAATTCAACTAAATACAATCTGGGAATTATCCCTTCCTATAAACATCACAAAAAGCAATTGCGCAAAATAATGTCCAAAGAATTGGCAATATAAACCAATAAGTTGAATAATTAGGGAAAAAATTAGAAGATGAAGGCTAAAAGCCATGTCCAAGTCCCAAACACCACTCAATCTAGCTATCAGAGTCCACAAGTAAAACCGCGTGATTGGAGGCTTGAAGCAGAAATACAAAAACTAGTAAAGTTGACAGAAGTATTATCTTGAAACAAGAAGAGCAAACCACAATTTAAGAAACAGAAGTTTGAAGCTTGCTTATTGAAATGGAAATGTACGATTAAATTAGTATTTTAATAGTATAGTTATATTCCTTAAAAACCCCCAAGAGGCAGATTTCGGGATCAGATACCCCTCCCAGAAAAACAGAGGCAGGTTTCGGGATCAGATACCCCTCCCAGAAAAACAAAAACAAAAAAGAGATCCTTTTAACTGGAGCAATGTAGCCATGCAAGGTATGTCGTTATACAACAAATGGCGAGCTGATTCGGGAGATCAAAGCTGCTTTTTAAATAGTATAAATCAAGAAACAATTATTACGACTGAAATATAGAAAACTTATCATAAAAAGAAGTATCATAACAATAAAGTAATTATTAGGTGCTTTACATTTTAGCTGTGTCGCACTTATTTTAAATCAATTTCAAGGATAGTAAGTTAAGGATATTAGACACATTTCCTCCTCCTTCCAGCTCAAATCTCAACACAATCAGCTAGAACAACAAACTTGAACAATTTAATTAATGCATTTGTTCCTCCGATCACTTGAACTGTCTAGTTAAACCAAAGGAGGGGAGAGCATAATAAATCCCATGAGTCAACAATGAGATCGACCAAATGTAAAAGCCCCAGTATAGAGTCACCAAGAAGGTCCTTAGAAAAATTGTGAAGCAACTAATTCCCAAACGCGACCCCGATTAATAATTTCAATATACAAACACACAAGAGAAAGCTTAACCCAAATCTACTGCAAGCCTTCGGATTCTAAGGGGGCAAACTTCATTTTCTCAGCACAGGCACGTAGAATAAACTGAAGAAGTCAAACTTGTGAAGCTTTAGAGGGACTAAAATGAAAAAGCCTTGGGAAATCTACAGTCCTTAAAAAAGGTCCAAATTCCAATCAGAAAAAAGAAGGCAAATCCCCAAAACCAACATCAACTAGTGAACCTCAAAGACCAAATAACCAATAAGACTTATCCGAACACACTATACCACCTCAAGAGGACACGCACCAGGTCCCACAAAACAAACTTTATTTTATTTTTCCAAATCCCTCACCTTGTGCCTGGAGAGTAAGTTGTACTCAGGCTGCTCCACGATTGGTCCGACCAAATCCAATCTTTCAGCAATCCCCCATGCCTCTGTGATCTGCTGCGCCGACCACTCACTAGTCCCCCAATAAAACGCCCATCCCTTATCAATCACATGGTTCATAGCCCTAACCGTTTCTTCGATCGGCGTCGACGAGTCAGGCCGGTGGCAATAAATCACATCCACATAATCCGTATCGAGTCGCTTCAGCGACGCCTTTGTACCTTCGACGATGTGCTTACGAGATAGACCCTTATCGTTAGGACCCTGCCCTCCCCAGAAGATCTTGGTGGAGATGACGATGTCGGACCTTTTCCAACCCAGTTCGCGAATAGCCTGACCCATGATCTCCTCGGATCTTCCATTGGCGTAGACCTCGGCATTGTCGAAGAAATTGACGCCATGTTCGCGGCAACATTGGAGCAGAGACTTGGCCTCCTTCACATCGAGCTGGTTTCCAAAGCTGACCCAGGATCCGTATGAGAGCTGGCTCACCTTCAAACCCGATCGACCCAAGTTCTTGTACTGCATGGCTACTTGGTAGTGAGGTGAACCACGGAAATGCAGAGAGAAAATAGAGAGAGAGCAGGGATACCGCGGAAGTTCTGGAACTCTGCAAGAAGGACGGGTTTACAATATGTGCAGATATGTGCTCATCCCATTCAGTGTGTATTTTCCTACCATTGTGATTATAAAAAGAATATTTTTTTTTATTGAAAGTATAGTTTAAAAAAAAAATTATCAACAATTCAGATTAATATAAAGTGAAAAATTTTATCTCCTTTTCTTTTAAACCAAATATATTCTTTAGGTTGAACATATTTGTATTATATATTTTATTTATTTAAATTAAATTATATATTAGATCTTAAAAAAATTTATCTAGCATCTTAAATTAATTAATTTTTAGTTATATATTCAGAAATAGTTTTTTTATAACACCAGTATGCAAATTAATTAATTTAAAATGTGAAAAAAAATTAAGATATAATATATAATTTAATCTAATAAGTAAAATATATATAAAAATGTGTTCATTCCATAATTAGAAGGATGTAGAGGTTCTTAAAAAAGAGAGGAGGAAAGGTGGCAAGTCCAGTGCGGCGATGCGCGGGGCATGGGGTTGATGAGGTATTGACACGTGGAACGGAATTTACTGAAATGGTCAGGAAATCAATAGAAATGACTTTTTACCTGCAAACTTGGGAAGAAGGCATGGAGATGGAGGTGTGTTACGAGTGAAACTGACGTGGCTTTTGGCATTACCTGATGACCATCACTTGACACACGTCATTCGTTAACTACTACTAATACCATGTTAATATTAATACCCATTTTTAATATTAATACATGTTTAAAAAATTAATTTTAATTCTAAATATAAGATGTAATTTTTATTTTTATTTATCTTTTTTTTACTTTACTCCTGTTGATATTTCTTCAATAATAATCAATAACAAGAGAAGATAAAAGAATTAAAAAATATGACTAATGTCATTAGCTTAATGATGAACTAACCTTTTAAATAGGGAAAATTCCATTCAGGGTCCAACGTAGGAAAATATTGTCAAAAAAGGCCCTAAGAAAATTCAAATGTCAAAAAAGGCCCTAGGGCCTTTTCTGGTATTATTTCAGAAAACGTTAACAACTATATCAGTCTCTATTAACAACCAAATCAGTATAATTAATAATTACATATTAACAACTATATTCATACAATTTTTTTTAAATAATACCAAAAAAGACCCTATGGCCTTTTTTGACATTTGACTTTTTTTAGGGCCTTTTTTTAACAATATTTTCACCCTGAATGGAATTTTCCCTTTTAAATACATCATATATATATATATATATATATATATATATATATATATATATATATATAACACGAATGGTGAGGAGTAAGCCATTAAATTTAGCATGCCTTGTGACCTTTCTTTCTAAGCATTTCAGGCTGACAGCTGCTTTTGATTGAATGATATTTTGTCATTTTTTGAGGAAAAAGCATGCCTTGGAAGCAATAGAGAAGATGACTATACAAACAGTCGAGAAGATGACTATACCATCCACTACTTATTTATAAAATTAGTTGTGTTGTTTAAAAAAACCATGAAGAATTCTATCACTTCCTAAAATACTTAACGAGAAAGAATTATAATGCTGTAAATATTATTTTATGACCATGGCCCATCTCAAAATTCACGCCTTAGTATTTCTCAGGGTTAAAACTGTTTATTTATGTGTACATAGATTCAGAAAACTTAATTTATATGACTTCATAAATCATTTTATCTTAACTTTATATTTCTATTCATGAATTCAAGTTATTATAAGAACATTCATATATGTTAGAACCATTTATTGACGTGTATGTAAATTCAAAGAACCTAATGATATGATGTTGAATATTAGCTTTGCCGCTGGCCAAAAAAAAAAAAAAAAAGCTTTGCCCAATATTACCTTATACTCGTCACCCATCTCAAAATTTAAAGTTGGCATGGATTCAGCAGTGGTATCCTGTACTAGTATTTCCTAGTGCCAAAAATGTGTATTTACCTAGATTCAAACCTAAGTGTATCGAAAAAAAGATTCAGAGAACCTAATTATGTTTTTGTAAAGGGAGATGCAGCAGTATGAGGTGAATCTAAATAGTGAAGATTTGCAGTTAGATGATGAATTTTTTATGTTTAAAGTCATTCAAATTAATTTGAACTTTAATTATTAGTATTGTTCTGTTTTTTTTTTTTTGGTGAATTGTGAAGTTGTGATGCTTGAAGTTTGAACTTCAAATTTTAGTATTTAATGAATTAGAATATTAATATGGACATGATTAAGAACTTAAGGTTATTACTTATTAATCATTTAGTTATGAAAAAATAGGTAAGTATTATTGAACAGGTATGAAAGCTTTGGGATTTGAATGCTTTGAAGTTTGAAGGTTGTTGATGATCATAGAAGATAGCTTAATCGGGTTCCCTAAAAAGTTCCAGATTCTTCAATGAGTCCCCCATACCCCTCTTGTACCCGTTTTACAATAAGTTAAATGAGTTCATCTGCAAGTAACGATGCTCCATACCAATTTAATATAAAATGGGTGGTCCACGGATTTTTCCAGGTAGCCCCGCTTGCCCATTACTCATTATACTATTACTATAGATTCAATGTGATCCATCATTATTCTTATTGTCAAAGAACTTAATTATGCTCACACAAAAAAACTTAATTAATTATGACCTTTCATTGATCATTTTATCTAAATTTCCTCTTCCATCTATATATAAATCCAAGTTGGTAAAAGAACATTCACATGTAACAATTCAACGATTCTTTGATTTGAGTGATGGATCTATCGTTTCAAAAATAATTTTGATATAAATAAGAAAGCTTCACAGTCCAAAAAAAAAAAAAATCTTTGGTTCCTATCAAGTAATTGTTTAGATCTTCGTAGTTTTATAAGGTTTAACTCATAACTTAAATCGTATAAAAACAAAAACTCATATACTTAAATTATTTATATTAAATTTTGTTATTAAACAAATTATTAGTGTTAAGAAAAAACATGCATGATTTTCTAAATAAAATAAAATAGAAAAAAAGATAAAAAAAAATATCATTGAATGTTAAAATCTTAAACCAGTTTTATTACCTATAAAAGTGTAGCAATTAATTATTCATTTTAATAAGAAATTACTGATTTAAGATTTGAAGTTCAAGGGTAATTTTTTGTTTTTTCCTTCTAATAAAACATAATTTTTATCATGAAATTGAAATAACATATCAAAACAATCTAAAACACACTAAACAAGAATCAAATTCAAAAGTCCATGCATCCCTCACCTTGTGCCTGGAGAGTAAGTTGTACTCTGGTTGCTCCACAATTGGTCCGATCAAATCCAACCTCTTTGCAAATCCCCATGCCTCGGCGATCTGCTGCGCCGACCACTCACTATAGTCCCCCAATGAAACGCCTATCCCTCATCAATCACATAGCTGAAAGCCCTAACCGTCTCCTCCACCGGCGTCATCGAGTCCGGCCGGTGGCAATAAATCACATCCACATACTCCATATCTATTCGCTTCAGCGACGCCTTTGTACCTTCGACGATGTGCTTGCAAGATAGACCCTTATCGTTGGGACCTTGCCCTCCTCAGAAGATCTTGGTGGAGACGATCGACGACGTTGGACCTCTTCCACCCTAGTTCACGAATAGCCTGACCCATCGTCCCCTCAGCTCTACCGTCGGCGTAGGCCTCGGCATTGTCGAAGAAGTTGACGCCGTGGTCGCGGCAGCATTAGAGTAGAGACTTTGGCCTCCTTCACGTAGACCTGGTTCCCGAAACTGACCCATGCTCCATATGAGAGCTGGCTCACCTTCAAACCTGATCGACCCAAGTTATTGTATTGCATGGCAACTTGATCCACAGAGATGTAGGGAGAGAAAGATAGAGATCGCAGAATCTGGTCTGGAGCTCAAGAGGAACTGAGGAACAACCAAAGGCTGGTTAAAAAGAGACGAGGAAATGTGGGAAACGGTTGAGTGTGGGGATGTGCATGGTTCAGCCTTTAAGGTTAGAGTGGTTAATTCGGCTTACCGTTAAAGATTCGGTTTTATTTTTGAAAATATTTCGGTTTTTGATGTTCTATTCGATGGAAAAATAATTGGGTTAAAAATAAAAAACCCAAATATATAGATACTTTAACTGCATATTTTTATGGGTTTAATGTTCTACCTCTGAGGCAAAAATATTTTTTTGTCGCACTCATATAAAGTGAGTGGGGCTTATTTATTTTTTTTATCTTTTTTTTTTAATAAATGTGTCTCACTTACTTACATGTGAGTGCGTATAAAAAATGTTTCTGCCATAGAGACAGAAACATTAAACCATATATTCTTTTAATAATGAGCCCCACTCACTTATATGCGAGTACAACAGAAAAAATGTTTCTACCTCAGAGGTAGAAACATTAAACCCATTTTTATAATTAAAGAGGCGTAGAATTTAAATTATATTAGATAAAATTTCTGGATATTTTAATTCTATTTAATTTAATTTATATATTCCCCTAAAATATAATCTTGAGTATAAAAAGTATTGAAGAGGAAAATATTTAGGTCTAATTTCCTATTTTCATTTCGTCAAATTATTCAATCACATGTGATAATGTGTCTTATTTTTTTAATTATTATCATTTAATTATGAATCCATATGAAATAAAAAATAAGAAATATAATCGTATGTGATTGAAGAATTTGATGTAATAGATATATATAAGAAACTTGATGTAGGTATGATTTTAAAAAGTAATCTTTCTAAAAATTTTATTCATATATTTGTAATTCTGTAGATGATAACAAAATTTCGGTAAATTCGGTTATCATAATCAAAATATTTTGATTAATTTAGATAATCGATTTCAATTCTACGTTTAAAATTAGCTCTATTTTGTATTTTAGTTATTTGGGTTCTTACCCAAAATCTGAACCCCAACCCAAGTTGAGGTTTTTTCCCAAAGTGCCCCTTTTTAAGAAATTATTTATCAAAATGCCCCCACTTTAAAATTATTTCCCATTATGCCCTTCCCTGGAAACATATTCTCAATATGCCCCCATTTAGTCGACTAAACCAGGTGTTTAGTCGACTAAACTTGACATTTACCCGAAATTTAGTCGACTAAACACCTGGTTTAGTCGACTAAACACTGTAGTTTAGTCGACTAAATGTTGGGTGTTGGCTTTTTTTAAAGCCCACGACATTTAGTCAACTAAACCACAGTGTTTAGTCGACTAAACACAGACAGAGGGCTTTTTTAAAGACCTTAAATCCCAGCAACTTGAACCCTAATCGTCTAAAAACGTCTCCAAACCTCTCCCTACTCTCTTTTTCCCCAATTCCCCAAATCTTCATCCTCTGATGCCCCAACATCCTCCTCATGCTCATTAGAAACATCACCACCCTCTGCTGCATCCGGCGCTCCTCTAAGCTACAGCTGACCAAGCCTATCCTCTATTCCCTTCATCCGAGACTGCATCTACCTCCACCTTTCATTCTTTTTCTCGATGTGTCTCTTTCACCTCTTTTTCTGCTTGGCCTGCATCTTGGCCTGGTTTTGGAGGGCTTGCATGACATGACGAAGGGAGAATCCATCATCTAACTCAACAAAGTCCTCCATGTGAACATTGTCGTCATCAGCATCATCATCGACCTGAGGAGGAACAATAGGTGGACCCTGGCCAACATCGGGAAAAATGAGTGGACCCTGGCCAGCATCAGGAACAACATCCTCTTCACCAATGTAGTGCCACACACCATCTGCCCCCTTGGTGATCTTGCACTGCTCAAGTAGGCGCTGTCCAAAACTGACATTCCATGTTTTCTGATTCACCATCACCTCATTGTCCATAGGAACACCAAATTTCTCCAAAATCTTCTGAACTAGGTAGGCGCATGGGAGTACACCTTTATGTTTTGCCTTATACATATGCCAGCATATATAATGTCTCCAATTAACCTCACTGCCACACCGAATCGCCCACATAACAGGGATGTCACCCTCCAACACCTGTGAATGATTGTAGGCCTGAGGAAACAATATGTGTGTGATGACATAAAATAGGATCCGAGAATTAACAGTCAACTGGCCCACAGTAACAACAGGTCTATGCTCTCCTGGCCTCCTGGACTCATACATAGCCACATCTCGAGAATAGCCCTCCATGACAAAAATGTTGTCCCCATTAAACTGGTATCTATCCCCATCATCAAAATCAAATCCTAGGAACTCCGTCTGTAATACCCTAAAATTTGACTTAGGGTAAATATCATAAATTGGTAGAATATACCTATTGAAAATAGGTGAATATGAGGTCTCAAACACCTTGTATTGAATTTACCTTATTATTAGAACAATTTCTCCTAAGATTAAATAATATGCGAAAAGGGTCCCTAAAACATTAGATAATTTGCAAATAGGTCCCTGAAATATTTGTGGGTCATAAAATATCCTGATAAAATCCTAAGAGGCAACTAAATATTTATTAAAAATTAGAAAGCATGTTGTCTCTAATTTAGGTAATTTATGAGATTATTTTCCTTGGGAAATAATGAGGCAAAATTAAATATAATTTTGAGGAACATAAATTGCCCCATGGTTTTTAATATTTTGCATAATGCATAAATTATCAATTTCAGTAAAATAGTTGTGAGAAAATAATTAATCCTAATTGAGAAAATTGTCAACAATTAGTAAGTGATTAAATAAGTAATTAATTGTTGATTGTTTAAACATGAATAAAAGGGAATATCCAAAGTTAATTATATGAAACCCCTAATTTGATATTAATGACCAATGAAGGGTTAAGGTTGGCATAAAGAGTGTTGCTAATTAATTTAGCATAATTAAGAGGTATATTAAGTAAATTACAAATATCCTTAATAGAATAAGCTTGCACTAATTGAGATTAGTTGCACAATTCTTCAAGATGATTAGAGACAAATTAAAAGAGGGCTAATTATATTTAAAAATAATTAAGCCAAAGAGAATGAAATAATATCTTAAGTAATTAAGTCTAAATCTTCATATAATTGAGTTAGCTAATGACAAAATATAATTAAGGAGCATATAAACACTTGATTAACATGATAATTAAGAATTGCTAATTAGTGTTGAAAAGTCAACAATGACACCTAAGCCTTGATTATGTCATCAAGATGACATCACAAGAGCACATGTGTATGAAAAATGAGAGGAGGTGGCATGTTCATATATAGGTGTAGGGATGAGATTTTAATTTCCTTCCTAAGTTAGATCTAAGGGATTAGATCAAGTGAAAGTTGTTAGAAAGTTAACCGTTAATTTGTTATAAATAGAGAGTTCTCCTCTCTTCATTCTTCACACCAAACTCATACCAAAGATTGGAGAGTTTAAGAGGAGAGTAAAGCAAGAAGGAGGAAGGAGTTCAAGAGTCTTCAAGAGATAAGTTCTAGTTCTTAAATTTCTAGTCTTTAGTTTTTATAAGTTCTTAGTATAAATGTTAGTTTAATCTAGAAAATTAGAGAATAAATTCCTATACTTGTTTTTAGGCCTCATTGCATTGAAAAATGCCTGAAGAGGTAAAAACATGGTAGGAAATAATTTTTGGAAGTCCTTGGATTAAGATTGTGAAAGTTGTAGAATTTTCGGTTCTTAAATCTTAGATAGGCAGCGAAAAAGATGCTATGATTTTATGTAACAAATGAAGTTATAAAATCATGAAATTTTCCAGAAAGAAATTAGACATGTAGGGCTTTCCAAACATATAAAATATGCAACATTTTGATCTCTGGTCAAGGAGATGTGAATTTTTGAAGTTAAGCCATTTTTACTGGAATAAAATCTGGGCAACGTTGAGAAACGTAAAAACTGGTAATGACTCACTAATTTTGGGTGAAAATGAATATTTTTCCTCAAAAATAGACATCCTAAGGGTTCCGGGGAATTTTACGGATCCTCATTTTGATTTTTATAGAATTAGTTATGATTTTTCAAAGTTACCAAAAAAATTTGCCCAGAAAACTCTGCTATACGTTTTTAAATAAATGTAAGGGCAAAGTTGTAAATAACAAATCCACCAAGGGTAGATGGGTAAATAGAGGTGGAAGTATATCTTAGAATATTATTCTAAGTGATATGGTGATATATTAGGATATCCGGGAGGTCCAGGGCCAGATCCAAAGGTCAGACGTTTGACAGTTACCCGGTGAAAGGTACGGACGCGTACTGTAACTCTAACTCTTATGCTACTTGTATGCTCTATATGTGATGTGATGATTCATATAGTCGTGGACAAGACTGGGTCTTGGGTTATGCACCGTGATTAGGACTCTGTCTTAAGTCATTGTTTATACATTCAGCTATTATGTGAAAACGGGTTACAGTTTTGATAATGCCGTATGGACGTTTTCCTAGTGCTGAGGACACACTCCGGGGCGTGACACTGGTTTATGTGCAAACTATGTGGACCTTACATGGGTTGTGTGCTATGTAGAGGTATTGTTGTGATGTGAACTATGACATGTGTTGTGTGCTATGTATAGTTATATGCTGAATTGTAAATGAATATCTTTCATACATATACTGTTATACTTGAGCATAAGGTTAACTGTTACCTGAGGTCCAATGGGCATTGGACCTCAGTCTTAATGAACAGTTCAAGAAAGAAAGCGGGATAGAGAAGGTGCCAGTAGATGGAGCCGTGAGAAGGCACCGGTGGACGGAGCTGGGAAGGGTCACTGGTCAAAGCAAATGCTGGAAGAGCGTCCTCAGAGTATTCATTCTGGCATGATTTAACAAGGTTATCTCAAACGGTTTGGTGCCGAAGGCAGGGCTAGTCTATGTGGGTCAGTCAATAAGTCGCCGTGAACTTGGTGAGACTCCCATGATAGACACCTACCTGGCCAAACTGTTTGATTAACTGAGTTAGGTTTATTGCCCCAAGTCTAGCTACAGCTTGGTTGAAGATTGTATGATTACCATATAAGAATTGTAATTGTACAAAGCTCTGGATTGTATCACATAAATATTCCTTCGGGAAAATTTTTAATATACCAGCTTATATCGGGGCATCATCATATGTTTGGGCATTTTATATCAGATACTCATTGTCCGAATATTAGCGCACGCTATCCGTTTCCGTAGTATTCTAAGCTGTAGCACCTCAAACTCTGTTGACTTTCCCAAAACTAAGTGTCAACCGACACGATTTTCAAGCATGGAATTTGGGGTGTTACACCGTCCACATAGGAGCCGTCACCAGTATGTCAACCCCGCAGACACGAGATTGCAGATCACCATTGATGTAGCTCATGTTATGGTAGAAAGCTCTGACCATAACCTCAGAATAAGGACAACTCATATCTGCCATCTCGCTCAAATGCGAAGTCTCCAACAATGGTACAATATCAAGGCCCTCACCTACGAAGAATGCCATGTCTAATGACTTCGGCTTAATGATGGGTCTGGTCGCAAAATTCTTCTCAAATTGTTCATGCTCTACTTCGTTGTTATTAAACAAATATCCAAACGGGAGATCAACAGCAGGCTGAGGCTCAAGGTCTGGTTGTTGCTGTGTCCTAGAGGAGGATGCCCCGCGCATTGCTCATTGCTTGATCCGTCTCCCACGCTCATTGCTCGTGTCAGAAGGAGCTTGTCTACGACGCATGGTGACAACAAAGACCTACAAAGAGACATTACAAACAATAAAGATACAATAAACTTCGAATTATTCGAACAAATTACCATCTAAGCAACATAAACAAATATCAATAACTATAAGCAACAAACAACTATCATTTTAATAAAAAAACACAATCAAGTGACATTTATGAAAAACAATGTAAAATTTGACCAAAAATAAAAAAAAAATTCTCATAAACGCACAAAAATTCTTATAAACATGTACATTCATCGTTTTCTTCCACCAATAACAATGAAATACTCAAAACAATCAAAGATACACAACAAACCAACAAATATTGATGAAAAAACGAAGTGAAATTCTTCCAAAAAAAAAATCTCATAAACGCAAAAAAAATTCACATAAACATGTACATTCATTGTTTTCCTCTACAAATAGCAATGAAATACTCAAATCAATTAAAGATACACAACAAACCAACAAATATTGATGAAAAACGAAGTGAAATTCGTCCAAAATAAAAAAAAATCTCATAAACGCAAAAAAAATTCAAATAAAGATGTACATTCATCGTTTTCCTCCACAAATAGCAATGAAATACTCAAATCAATCAAAGATACACAACAAATCTAAGCACAAAACAGTCAATCTACAATGGGGTTCGCAATAACGCAAATGAAACTCCGAAATTAGGACGAAAACATACCGAAATTGACGTAAATGATGTTCTCTCCGCAACCCACCAACGGCTTCAGCAAAATTTTGGAGAAAAAGGGAGGGGGGAGAGGTTTGGGAGGTTTAGAGACGACTTGCTTTGGATTTATGCCGCTGTTGGGTTTTTTAAAAACCTAACTGTCGACATTTAGTCGACTAAATCCCAGGATTTAGTCGACTAAATGGGGGTTTAGTCGATTAAATGGGGGCATATTGGGAATATGTTTTCGGGGAAGAACATAATGGGAAATAGTTTCAAAGTGGGGGCATTTTGGTAAATAGTTTCCTAAAAAGGGGCACTTTGGGAAAAAAGCCCCCAAGTTGATATCTTGATGTGTTGTTTACAAGTGAAGTTGAATTTACGTAAATGGTCAAGAAGTAAATTGAAATGTCTAATTTGTCCTTGTGAACTTGGTAAGACTTAAGAGGGCTTGGAGAGGGAGGGGATGTTACGTGTGCAGCTGACGTGTCATTTGGCATCTGCCTGATGGCGAAATCTATCACAGAAAAATACTTACATCAGGTCCAAAAATATGTCTATTTACATGTACATTGGATTCAAAGAACCTAATCATGACTTTCATGTTGCGGTCACAAATATAATTTATGAAATTTATTTAATCTTATTTCCTATTTTCATTCACGATTCATGAATTTTTTTTTTGGGTCTAAATGTTGGTATAGATTCAATGTAATCTACGCCTTAATTGTTTTTAGTGTCAAAACAGTTTATTTGGAGGTACATAGATTCAAAGAATCTAAGTATGACATTCATGAATTGATTTATTGTATTTTTTTATATTTCTATTCATGAATTTTAGTACAGGAACGTTTGTATGTATCGAATACATAAATGATTTATAGATTATATATAATCCATGCATTTCTTAGTGTCAATTTCCTCTACCATCTATAAATCCAAGTTGGCATACCAACATTCAAATGGTAATACATTCTTCGATTTTTGAAAGGAATCTATCATTTCAAAAAATTTATACACATGTGAACAAATAAGAAAACCCCACAATACTCCCCCGTTGTTCACTTTTATCCCATCCAAGCCATCCCATTCCGATCTCGGTCATTTTGAGATTAGAATGTCCCGTCCCAACAAAATTTGGGACATGACAAGATTATGACCAGATAGGATGGGACATAGGACATAATTTGTTCCATCCAGCTTTTTTTATATATCATATATTTAATTTTTTATTAAAGATATGATCGATATCTTTTTTAAATAGATATTAGTTATATTAAAAATTATATGAATAGATTTTAGTCAAGATATTATCATATATTGATCACATATCTTTAATATAAAATTAAAACTACAAATATTTAAGAAAACTCTCGCAATCGATCTCACAAGTGTCTTTTTTTTGGATGAAATATAACTGCATTTATGAAAAGAAAATATAAGCTACAAAGTATACATACATCTTTAAGAAGGTAAGATACTGGTCTTGGTAATTATTTTTATATGGGATTTCTTAATTAGTTTACAATGTCAAGGGTATCTACTCAGATTTAGATGAGTTGTTGTCTGAGTATGAAAGTCGAGTGTGGTTACGGTCCACTGCAGTGGACCGTCCATTGCCCCTCCCCCCCAAGCAGTAGTGCACCTACCCCCGTGAAGCGCCCTAGGCTTCATCCTTATCCTTAGGGTCATGATTTTAAGATTTAAGAGAGTCGCTCCTGGGTTAAGTTGCTACTTCCTAAGAGACTAATTCTCTAAAGCTGTTGCAGCTAGAGGCTGGCACCCATGCAAGGCACGTGGTTAGAGCTTGCAGCTGCAGGCAGGGCGCACGGTTGGGAGTCATTGCAACTGCTAGGGGTGCCCGTTACATAATGACAGGTGAAATTTTCAACGACTAAAAACACCTTTATGTCTTTTTCATTTGTGACATTGCAACTT
The DNA here is from genome assembly GCA_037074495.1 of Acacia confusa. NCBI lineage: Eukaryota > Viridiplantae > Streptophyta > Magnoliopsida > Fabales > Fabaceae > Acacia > Acacia confusa. Next base: position 3,347,728 of record CM073505.1, read on the forward strand.
TATTCATCATACTCAGAACACCAACCCTTGTCTTCTTCACTATTTTTTGCTGTGATGTGTGCTCTTATGTTACTTCATTTTCACTGCATCTCCCTCACACAGACACCACACCCCAAATTAAGAAGTCCCATTCTTCTTTATAAACTACACTTGCATTCTTCCATGTTTTAAAATAATCGCTCCTTTACATTATTTCTCAAGAATATGAAATCCACAGCCGTCTAAAATATATGAAATTTCTTACACAGACGCGTACAACATAAAAGCATCTTCTTGAGGGAAATGAATAATGCATCTCTCTTAGTGGTCAGGGCTCTGAATTTGATCACTTTGATTTTAAGCACAAATCATTTGATCCCTGTGTTTAAGAGGAAAAAACGTAGATAAGGCCATCTTAAAGACATAAAATTAAGTAAAACAATTATCAGATATTGAAAAAAAAAGAACCCTGCAGCTGGCGGGAACTCCGCAGCATCTTGTTCCACTCCAACTTTAGACCAAGAGGAAAAAAGCCAATCAGATATAGAAACAGAAACAATTTTTCTGTATATTTAAGTTGTAAGATATAAAAAAATCACCACATAAGCAAACACATGGAAACTCAAACTTTAAAATATACAATTGACATCGATCTAATTTACCAAAGAAGGCAAAGTACAAAGAAACCACCAAATAACTGTGATACGAGAGAGAAACCCTGGGAGAACAAATTCAAAATCATGGATTAAAATTTTTCTATATCACATAAGTGGGGCTGTAAAGTGAAGAAACTGACACAATGAGCTTACATGAGAAAGGCTCCTGGAACCAGCAGAGGAAGAGGAAGAGGAAGAGGAAGAAGGAGGAAGAGATTGCTGTAACTGTAACACGGAAAAAAGAAGCATGAATCAGTGAAGAAACTGAATATTTCATGATGTCCAACAAAAAATTCAGTATGGAACTATAAGTAACCACTTTTGAGTCTTTTAAGCACTTCTCAGGCTGCCGCACAATGAATATCTGGTCCCCAACAGCATTTTCCCCATAAGTATCTTGATTTCGATGCCATGTCCATAAGGCACACGTAGAGTTCATAACCTGGATTATCATAAAAAGATAGTTTTGTTAAAGAAAGACATTACAAAACCTAACATGAAAAAGGTTTATGAATGGATTCTGTTCATGTCAAAACAAGGGAGAAATGTAACATTTTATACACGGTCAGATTCTTTTAGTTCTTCATCTTTAGGAGATGCACCTTGAAAGAAAATTTGCACCTTGAACAAAGAAAATAATAAAAAAAACAGGAATATAATAATTGTTTGGTAAGCTATGAAATCCTGACCTAAAGGCTAGCAGTAAAGAAGTGTACAAACCTACTACAAGAAAAAACTGTGAAATCAGACCAAGGATTTGGCTCTCTCAGAGGAGGGGAGAGTAATTTACCCGCGAAAAAAGAGGGCATAATCTGAAGAAAATACCTCAAGTATCCCATGTCCAAAGCTGCTTTCTCTAAATGCGCTCCAATCAGGTTGTTTGTTCCAACAGAAGCTTCCTTTGGCAGGACCAGAAGTAAAATTTAAATGGCAAACTCCTCCAAATTCTGGTATGTTATCTCCAGGGGAAGGACACTTCCCAGGGTCATCTGCATAATCAACGTCTACTTTCTCAATATTTCCACCGTCTCCAACAGTAATGTAAACAGGTCCACATGGATCCAATGTGTAATTATAAACTCTGTTCATCCGCTCATAGGCGTGCACCTGCAAGATGGAGGGTGACAATATCATGGAAACAATGAAATAATCTGCACCAGACTAAGTGTAACTAAGAAAACTGCATTCAAACATCAATTTTATCTGCTGCAATATGTGACAAGGTGGTACAATTTAAGCTCATAATTTCATGAACACCATGCACACCCGAAGTTCTTAAATGCTGGAATAATAATAAGTTCCTTATCTAGGTAATGAAGTTATTAACATAGAATCTCAGTTTGTAACCAGATGACAAAAATGAATGGCAATATCCCATTATAACAAAGTCTATCTGATATTGCAATAAAGGAATATAGAATATGTTCATATATAATGAGATTCATAACCCCCAATTATAAAATAAGTAGAAGTGAAGTAATTTTAACTTACATGGCCGTTAAAAACAATATCAACACCGTGTTGATAGAGAAGTGCTTCCATTTCCAACCTCATGCACTCAAATTCTTGATAATGTGAAGCATAGCTATTATACCAAGGAGGATGCCATGCAGCTACCAGCCAAGGGGTTACTTTACGATCTATGCTCTTCAGATCCTGCTTCAGCCAATCATACTGTGCTCCTGAAATGAAGATACAGTATAATCCATCTAGTAGTAAGTAGCCATCATCTAAAGTTTAGCATATGTTCTAAACAAGGTAAAGGAAACTATCAGGTACCAGTCCTATTGTAGTCAATATATGCTCCCAGCATGATAAAGTGGATACCCCCAGCATCGAAAGAGTAGTAGAAGTTACTCTTTGAGCCACTTTCTTCAGCAGGGACCGCAAATCTCGACAGATAAGATTTGAATGTGATCCCATCAACTTGAGGTTCAATCTCATGGTTCCCTTCAATAACCATCATAGGAATTTTAGAGGTCAACGGCTGCATAAACCTGGGATTTCAACATTAAGTCAACCATAAAATAGAACTTTCCAGCTGATGTATGCTTGGACAATCATCTTTTCTGGTAATCATATGGAGAAAAAGCAATAGTTGAAGCAGAATTATCACTAATAATAACATTTACAACAGGCAACGAAAGGTGGTTAGTACATTTAGTAAGGACTTAAAATAGTATATATTCAGTGAATCAGTGAATATTGTCTCCTCGACAAGTTGCACTATATAATAATATCACTCACAATCATCTTTTCTGGTAATCATATGGAGAAAAAGCAATGGTTGAAGCAGAATTATCACTAATAACAACATTTACAACAGGCAATGAAAGGTGGTCAGTACATTTAGTAAGGACTTAAAATAGTATATATTTAGTGAATCAGTGAATATTGTCTCCTCGACAAGTTGCACTATATAATATAATCACACACACACACACACAATCGCAGCAAATTAATTTTCAGTACGTTTAAGTGCTTCCTCAATGGAAGGCCTTCTCCTTCACAAAAATGTAGAAATATGAACACCTAGCTAGCTTAGGCTCAAGAGAGTAGAGTAAAAGTCTTAGGTCACAGTTCAGACACATAGTATTCATATGTTGAAGTCATGAATACATTAGTTTTCTCAAGAGTAAAACGTAAACTTTTAAATATCTTACCTTCCCCACCCATCCCACCGGGGCTGATATGATTCTCTAATAGGTGCATCTGGAAATGCACATGAATAACATGAAGCTCCTTTCCCACCTTTGGTAAGGTACTGATTTGCATATGTTAAGTCTCCAACCATTAAAATCATTGAAGGATCATTGTAAGTTAGATGATCAATAGTTGTGGAAGAATTGCTAGTCAGACCCAAATCTCCAACAACAGCTATCCGGCAGGGATAACTATTAGAGGCTGGTGCAGGAAAAGTTTCAAAAGTACGTTCCTCACTCATAGCTGGAATAGAACTATCTCCACATTTGTAATAATATTTAGTTCCAGGTTTAAGACCTACAGCAAGAAAGAGGTATCTATGAAATTTGTTTATTCATGAGTGACAAATTCAAATTATAACACTCTGTTTACTTGACACTATGGATTTGCTTTCATATGATAAGTTTACTCTAAGGGTCTGCATCTTCAATATAAACCATCAACCATGACGGATTAGTAGACATGTCAGAAAATTACGAAGACGTGATAGCATAAAAAACAATATAAAAAGAATTTAGGTGACCGTGAATATCAGGTAACCTGACAAATGGCAACTTCATTACGAGGTGGGCAAATTTATTTGTCTGATCTCCATGACTTCTTTTCAGATTGATTAGCGGTGGATCATAATCACTTACGGTTAATTGCTTAATTCAGCGATCACAGCACCCTACCACTTATTCTCGGTTGAAACAAAACTCATTAACACTAAACGTGACAAGTTGCCGACAAACAATGAAGCATTTCATACGTACCATCAACTTTGACGTGGTGAATAATGCCCGAAGTGTAATTCCATAGGCCCTCAAAGGGATATAGCTGACTGTAAACTAGAGATTTTCCCTTCTTAACGCTACTATACTTGCCACTTTCTTTCCCATACCACACCTCGCTTCCAACCGATGAAGGATCAAGAGTGGTCACATTTAGACCAATTTGGGCATCCCCTGATCCAATAATAAAAAAAAAAAAAAAAAATCAGTAACAATTCTGACCTTTAGAACAACGGTCACAGCAGAAATGAATAGGAAGAATTATGGATTGAAGATATAAATACCAGTAACCCAGGAAACCCACATTGCAGTAGGTGAAGAAATCGCAAGAGCAATCTGTTCCGGGAAATTTGAGGTCACATTCTTCTTGAGCCTTGGATGAGTCATGGGCAAGTCGTCGCTGCCTCGACGCAGCGACGGGTCGAAACGGCGAGTCACAGGCTTAAATGGGCCATCAAGAGTAGAGGGTATGCTTTGTTCGGTCACTCCGATCTTCGCTAAGGCCAGAACAACGGCCAGCGACATCCAAAAGGCGGAGACTTCCATTGGGTTATCTGCTGATAGATAGCTGATCTGTTTCGATGATGTGAAAGATTCTTGAAGTTTAAGAAGGCGGATCATAATAATTTAATTAATTTGTTGCGATTTGAATCTAAGCATCTCCGTAACGACAAAAGGAATATGCGACAAGGTTCAGAACTCGGGATTTGCAAGTGCCCCCACGCTGTCTTTGTTCCTACTAAAATGGACAACTTTTCGATCAGATTTCGCAGTCAAGACAGGAGACGTAGAGTGAAAGTTTCTTCTTCAACTTTCAAAAAACGGAGAGGAACACAGGTTTCGCCTGTAGCCTTATCAAGCTTGAAATGGATTCCAAACCTTTGAATGCTTTCCAAGTTCAGTGTTTGTACATGCGTAGTTAATAGAGACAGTATAGATTTTGTTGGCTTGTCAGGGTGCACGAATATGTCTTGCTGTGTGCTTGTCTGGGATATTTTTGTCCAGTGTTTATTTATTCAAAGCGAAATCAATTCTCTCACCTATTTTTGCCTTATATAGTAGTGTAAATAATTAGAAGAGTCCATCGTTATTCTAAATAAATACTCTGTCAACCCTCACTATTTTTTATAAATTAAGGAATAAAAATTAAGTCATTAAATTAGTCCAAAAGTAATAAATATTTTCAACTTTACCTCTACTTTAATGATGTGAATTTAAAAAGTTAGTTAAAAATGAAAGCATAATTGAAAAAAAGTAATAAATGAGTTTGTTAAAAGCAGTTGGTGCCTTATGACAAGAACCAAAAAATTTTGGTGGTTGGTGTATTATAATAAAGAAAAGAGGAATATGGTAAGTTTGTTTATAATATTTTTGGGTTCTTAAAAGTATTTTTCACATAAATTGAAATAAAACTTTTTTTATATACTTTATTCTATTCCTATATTGTAAATTATTATTGAAAATCAACCTGATTTATTTATGGGCTTTGGCTTGGACTCTCTCTGTGTGGGCTGGGGAGTGCGGTCAACAGTTTAGACTCCATTTCAAAGTTGGTTGCTTTCTCCGTGACCCAAGTCAATACTTGGAAACATTCTCACTATCCTAATTTGCTTCCTATGCCACTGGTCTTTTGGATTTAACTAGTAAAGGGGTTGAACACTCTCATTAAAAAGAGAAGGTTCAATTATGGAGTTAGTTAAGACGCTGTGGGAGACATCATAGCTCTTGGGTGCCTAGGTAAACGCCTGAGAGTATTAGATGGCTCGCCCTACGCAACATCAGTATCACCTAGGAGGAAGGAAGATTTTGCCTTGCCCTTGAATTGTGAGCGAACCCAACCTCTTTCCTAAAATTTTTCTATCAAAAAAAAAAATTGCTTCCTATACCCCTCGTTCTTGGGTTCAACTGACGTGGGGGTCGGTCTTCTTCACCTTTAGGGAAAGGGTTCGATCCCTGCGTTGGTCAAAACGCTAGGGGAGACATCCTAAGGGTCTAAGAAGCAATGGTAACGTTGGTAGAGGTGGAGGCATATGTACTCTCTAGCCAATATTCCCTGTAGACTGGGCTCCAAGCGTCCTGCCATTAGATTGTGGGTGAGCCCGACCCCTTTCTTAAAATTTTCTATCAAAAAGATAAAAATAAAAAATTTGCTGATTATAGGATAAGTTCCGAACAGAATCAAACTTATGTTGATGATAAATTTTTTCAACATAATGATTTATCAATAAAAATTTTATAAGAAATGTCAGAGGTTATATAGCTCAAACTTTAATTAATTTGTTTGAATGTTAATAATTCCTTCTAAAATAAACTCACTTCAATTTTTTAAATATACATATAGTTTTTTTTCATAGTTAATATAGGGCAAAGTAACCGTCGAAGAATATTAATTTTATGTTATTTTAAATTTTTTATGGTTTAGGAATTACAAATAAAAGTATATCTATAAATCATGTAGTAGTTGGTGACTAAATAAAAGTTTTTCAATTTTTTCCAGCCTTTTAATTTTAGTTTTTATATTAATAGTATAACAGATAAAATTAAAAACTAATGCATAGCCGTCATATCACTGTTTGAAGATGCACGCATATGTGAACTGTGGCAAAAAAAAAAAAAAAACAGAGACATTTTTTTTTTTATCCGTATGTATTATTGGTAAGTTAATTGTGCTAATACCAAGCGGGTTTTTATAAAATATTATTTCTCCTTTTACTAAGAGCCCATTTGGATCGGATGGGCTTTAAAAAAATGACTTTTTTTTAATTATATTTAAAAAAGGTACTTTTATTAAAAATTAAAATTATTTTACGTTTGGATACAACATTTTTTTAAAAAAAAACTTTTAAATATAAAAACTGTTTAGGTGTTAAATTAGAGAAACATTTTCTTATCAGTAAAATTACTGAAATGGGCATATAAAAAGGTATAGAGATATAAGTTGTTATTTTGTTGAAAATCAAGGGTAATTGATATTAAAATAAATTACTAAAGAATAGCCGGTCATTTGTTTTTTTATCCTTTCTCTGCTTTTGCTTTTTTTTTTTTAAGCTACAAGTTGTAACTTAAAAAAAGAAGAGAATTTGGGTTTCTTTTTTGTTACTGTTTTATTTTTTTAAGAAAAGCTATCCCAAACATATAAATTAATAAAAAGTAATTTGTTTTTGAAAAAAATGGACTTTTCTATTAAAAAAAGCTCTCATCTAAATAGACTCTAAATATAAGACAAAATTGATTTTTTTTAGAGACTAAATAAGCTAAATAAATTACTTAATCGTATTATATATTATATATCATTTTATTAGTCAAACTAATTATTTTTGAGAAAAAATAAAAATATTTTAAATTAATTTAATTTAATTCTTTAATCTCTAAAATAAACAAACCCTACCTTATTTAAGTTAATACAGAGTAATGAGAAAAGGAGGAAGGGAAAACACATATGGTGGCCTGATTGTCGTAAGCGATGACGTCTCGTGACCATGCACTTCTCCTAGACTCCTACACGCAGTGATATATCTATACCCTTTCGCATCTGAAAGACAGTGTATGTTACCCCCGCACATGAATATTTTATATTTAATTATAGCAGCCAAGCACTACTTCACTCTACAAAATAAATACTCGCACCTTTGGCCTTGAGCTACCACACACCAACATCAATTCCTGAATCATCTGTTGTTGTCTTCTTCTCAATCCGATCTCCTTATTGTATGGCTTCTTCAGCTGATCCTGTTGTGAACTTTCCATCTATCAGGGCCACTGATATTTGTAGCATCAAGGCTGTTGCCGGTGAATCAGCTAAACTCTCCACCATCCCTGCCACCTACAACTCCCTCACTGACCCTCGTCAGAGACAAGTTTCAGATGAACTCACTGCTCAAATCCCTGTCATTGACTTCTCCCTCCTCCTCTCCGATGACCCGAAACTTCATGCCAAAGCTGTCCAACACCTCGCCAAAGCCTGTGAGGAATGGGGCTTCTTCATGGTACTCTCTCAATTCCCAAAAAACTTCTTTGCTTCTATACTGTTGATTACTACTTCATCAGCTTCTATATCAGAGGAGTGAAATGATTTTCCTGGTTTCAATTTCTTCATATCTGGCAGGTTATCAACCACGGCATACCAGAGAGCCTAATAGATGATGTGATACGTCTATCACAGAAATTTCATAACTTGTCTGATCAGGACAAGGCTGAGTTTGCTGACAAAGGGGTATCAACTCCCATCAGGTGCGGGACCAGCTTCAGCCCAAAGTCTGAGGATGTTCACTATTGGAGAGACTATCTCAAGGTCATCACACACCCGCACTGGGCCTTCCCCCACAAGCCTCAAGGCTTCAAGTATGTACAAAATCACAATTTCACAGTCCACAAGAATATAATAATGCATTGAAAAAATGAGATCAAATCATCTGACTTGTTAATTGGAATATGTTAATTTCTTGCTGCTCAGTGATGTGGCGAAGGAGTACTGTGGAGAGACCAGGAAGGTGGCAAGGAAGCTGCTACAAGGGATATCAGAGAGCTTGGATTTGGAACCGGAAGCCATAGCCAAGGCCTCTGGCTTTGACACAGGTCTTCAAGTGTTCATTGCAAATTTATACCCACCTTGCCCTCTACCTGAACTGGCTCTGGGCATGCCCCCTCACTCAGATCATGGCTTCCTGGCTATTCTCATTCAGAATGATATTGGCGGCCTTCAGATCAGTCATAAGGGCAATTGGGTCAATGTCAAACCCCTTCCCAACTCCATTCTTGTCAACACTGCAGATCAACTTGAGGTTACTCACACAAACTCTTAACTATTCCAATAATAAAAAAATGGAAAATTAATCCTTTACTTCCAAGAGTTTTAACTGATGTAACTCAATTCTTATACTTTAATCAATTCGGTATAATTTAGTTCTTATAATTGACTTTTTTGTAATTTAATTCTGTTTATAGTTTAAACCATTTTATAATATAATTATCTACCTTTATTTTAAAACATAAAACCTAAATTATAAAATTGTTAAAACTACATGCTAAAGAAACCAAACGATAAATTTTCCCTAAAAAAATTCTAAAACTCGATTTTTTTGGTTGACTTAGTAAGGGGCAGATAGTTTCTTTGACTTAATAACAAACACAGTTTTTCTCAAGAGATCTTTTCACAAACAGTTGGCGTGCAGACAATTCTGTGAATACTTTAGTCATTTGAGGGTTTCGTGATCCTGATCAACACTTTTATGGGGTTTGGGTTTGAATTAGGTGGTAAGTAACGGAAGGTACAGGGGTGTGTTACACAGAGCTGTTGCGAACAAGAAGGAGACGAGGATATCTGTGGTGACAGTGAATGGACCAGATCTGGAGAAGGAGGTGAAGCCAATGCCAGAGTTGATGGAGAGGGAAGAAGCAGTGTTTAGAGGGATGAAGTTCAAGGAGTACTATGAGCTTCAGCAGAAGAACAGGCTTGATGGGAAAACTTGCATGGATCATATTCGCATCAAGCCAAGAGAGTGAGTGAAGGTGGGGTGATTCCAGAGGAGGATCAATCCACACTTATTTCTTATTGGTATTGTAAATTTGTAATGTATCGCTGAATAATTATGTTGTAGGAGTTTTGTAACTCTGTCATTAGATCCTTAAACTTTTTCTCAATGAACAGTCATTTCATGGGGAAAAAGTTCAGCTTTCTTTGTATTGTTAAATAGCAATAATTACTTCTCCCCTCAGTTGCCAAGGAAACAGTTATGCATCTAAAATAACTGCCTGGTTGCAACCCAAAGTAGGTACATATATTCATTATTTTCTCAACCGCCGGTGAAGAGAAGAAAGCATATGCCGGAGGGTTGTGCATAGCGGCAAATGAGCACAGATGCATAGCAACAGTAGAATCCACCCCATTTTGCTTTCCAATACAGTGATGCACTTATTTTGAGATTTTCTGATTTAATATCTTATATGATTCCTTAATTGCAAACGTCTGACATCTATCTTCTTGTTATCTTTCTTTATTCATCCTTAATACACAACACAATTAGATAGTTGATATTGGTTCTAATTAAAATATATTTCTTATATTTATCAATATTTTCTTAATAATCTTTCATTCACGAAAATGGAAAAAGCCACCAACAGGCAACAGGTTCTGCTTGGCCACCTCAAGCCTTCCTGCTCTGTCTACAGGAACGAACCATCCCTCACAGTAATTGAGAAAACCAACTTGAATCCGGCTGAAGTTGGTGACATTGTTGGCACCTGGATCTCAGAGAGCTGGTGAATGCCGAATGGCAGCATTTTATGCTGGTTTTCCTGGTATAGTTCTTTGTAGACAGGTCTTTATTATGAGCCTTGTAGTTTTTGCTGCTTTATAAAAACTTCCTTTTGGCAATCTGTATGGTCCAGAAACTGTACCTGTGAGGACAGTGAATATATAGGCAATGCTCTTATGGGATGCAGGCTGTTGCGGATGTAGCTGCAGCCATAAGGGCTGGATTCTATGACATTGGTAACTAACGCATCAAACTGTGCCTTTGCTCACTCTGTCTTACCTTTGAATATAATTATAGGTATTGGTGCTCGTTTAGAGTCTATGACATTTAATCCAAAGGCATGGGAAGGGTCAGTGAATCCTAAAGTATGTCTCCCTCTCCTCTTTAGCAAATCCGTTGCCCTACTAAGAAATTTGTTTAGGGGGAGAGGTCAATAGATCTAAGCAGTTTAGATATAATTTTGGATGTTCAGATCTGAGTTTTTTTTAAAAAAAAAAAAATAAGCAAATTGCTAATTGGTTGGGAAACCAGTTCCTCTTGTTGGCTCGGCACCTCATGATAGTATATAAAATCAAACTTTTATTTGACTTGTTGAACAAGTGGTATATATGTCATTGAGGTCTTGGGTTCTTAATGAACTTTATTGTACTAGATTGTGGCGAGACTCAAGGCGGTGTTTAAAAAGCAGGATGGGAGTACCACTGCTGGTATGAGATATCAAGCAAATATGATTCTTGGATCAATCTTTTCATTTGTCTCTTCTTTTTCATCATTTGGTTCCTATGGTTAGTGATGGTGCCGGGGCTGTTTTGCGGATGAAAACAAGTGTTGCAATGCAGAAGGGACTACTCATCCTTCCTTGGTATATTCAGGTACATGAGTGGTAGCATAGAAAACATCATTTTTGCAAACTTTTATAATTCATTAATTTGTCAAAAACTTTATGAATCATGAATGAACAACATAATTAATTATTATTTTGTGCCCTTTTCTCTTCTGAATTTAGTTGAACCTTCTCTATATCTACAAGCACTCATATTGCATATGAACATAGTAGTCAAATTGGGACATGCATCACAAATCAGAAAATCTTATGGTTTGAACCTTGAACTGTAAAAACTTACTGAACTCAAAGATATAGTAACATGTGAAAATTGCTTGAAATAGATAACACGAGACATGAACAGTATATGTTATTAATATGCATAAAATCGTAAATTTAACCCTAAGAGGTATACTTAAGATTTTGTTTAGCGATACTTAGATGGTGAAATTAATAAGAAACAAAATTGTGCTTATATTTTGGTGTGTAGGACTTTTGCTACAGCAGGTGTGGATGCTGCTATCATGATTATTCTATTGTAGGGGCACACTGTGGAGCGACATTGTTGCATGAAATGAAACGACGGGGAAAGTACTGTCAGTTTGGAGTGATATCTATGTGCATAGGTAGTAATCTCTTTTTCTCCCTTGTCTGAATGTGTTAAGGTTACTTCACCCCATATAGTGTATGAACCTATTTGGCATGACTTTAAAAACAAACAAAAAAAAAAAAAACCCACTAAAAGTTCATTAAAAGGAGAAGTTAGAATATTTAGTGTTTAATATAGTTTCATACCCTAATGAGCTTTAGACTTTGAAGTTACTCTTCCCATGAAGCCACATTTTTTAGCTTATTATCCCATTAAAAGCTATAGAAATTTAATTTTTTTGGACCGTTCCCCAAAAAAGCAAAAGAGTCATGCCTTCTCCTTCTCTTCTCTTCAAATTTCTCACCTGCCCTCCACTTAATTGTAGTGCAATTTTTTTAATGGTAATTTTACTATTTTATTTAGTAAATTTATATTTATTTTTAATTTTTTATCCAAGATTATCATATTTTATACAACATATCTGTGTGTGTAAATTTGATTAATGCCCTTTTTTGTTATTTTTCATCTCTCTATCTTTTTAAAAACTATGTCAAACAAGTGTTCATTAGAAACAAAAATCACTTCTGTCACCGACATCCCAAACACAAATCACATCAGAAAAAATCCATAAAAAATAAGTTCATTAAGAAAAGCCCATCAGAAACAAAAGTCACTCCTATTAAAACTATCCCAAATGTACCCTATAATGGATAATATATTGTCAATTGTGACTTTGAGCAGGCAGTGGAATGGGGGCAGCTGCAATGTTGGAGAGAGGTGCAAATGTTGATGAGCTTTGCAATGCCTACAAAGTCAACGACAACTTCCTTCTATCCAAGGAGGCTCGTTAGACCTCCATAACTTCACATGTTGAGGTATATGTCCCGTAAATTTGAAACAGTTTTACATAAGCTTGGAGTCATACGTTCTTTGTCTCTAGCTAACTTTACTTTTTATTGAATGAAAAACAATAAATCAATGAATGTTTTACATGATTATTTATACTCTAATTATGTTGAGTTAACACCTGGGGATGATACCACTTCCACCTCAACTGATACCATCACCCAACTCCCATATCAAATCGACCCGAACTTGGTCATTTATTCCTAATTATGTTGAGTTGTTACTTGGCTCTCATACTACATTTTAACCCGAACTTGAATTTGATATTATATAGATATCGAATCTACATTGATATCACATTGATATCGAACGTGGCTTTGATGTTACATTTACTCAAACCTAGCTTTAATTCACATCGACCAAAATTTGGTTCTAATGGATTCGGCTTCAGTCCTCAATCCGTTCTATCCACAACCATCATCTTTCTTAAAACAGCGCCGTTTTGGCGCAAAAACCACATCCAATGTCCTTTTTTTCTTTTTTTTTAATACACATATATATCAGGATACTGTAGATACTAAAAATATATTTTACGATACTAACTGATACTGAAAAATACTTGCTGATACTTTATAATCTTAAAAAATTATTTTAGGAAATATGAAAAAATATTTTAGGTATTAACTGGTATTAAAAAAATACTTCAGGATATTACAGGTTGGTATTGAAAAAAGACTTCATGATTTTGAAAAAATACTTCATGATCTTGAAATATCCTAAAATAATTTTTTAAAATCATGAAATATTTTTTTAATACTAGTCAGTCAGAGACAGATTTACCTCTTAGCCAACTGGGGCCAAAGGGCCAAGCTGGCCTTCTTATATCTTATGTATTTGTATATATGTATTATATGATATTTTATTTTGGTCAATAATTTGGCCCCAGCTATATATTCTTTAATTACATTCTTTTTTTATGAGAACAATGTTTGATTCATTACCCGTTAGGCTATGAGAGGAAAGTAAAATTCTTATTTAAGATACCTACTAAAAAGGTTAATATCATCTTATATTTTATTTTTACTTAAAAAAAGAAAAGAACCATGGCTTATTAAAAAATAAATGATAATAATAATTGAATGGGGCCCTTTAGCTTGCATGTGGAGTGGGTCCAAAGATATCAAACTTCTTTCATTTTCAGGCTTCGGCATGGTTCATCTTCATTTTAAGTACTATATAAATACTCAAAATCATTTCTTTTCACCTCACTCCTTTTATGAAAGTTATTCTACTCATTTTTCTCATTCTAATGAAAATAATATTATGCTGATTAGTGAAAATTTTAGGGTTATGAATTTGGGAGAGTTTTGACAATAGATGACAATATATATGTAAATAATGACTAATGGCTAATTTTAATCCATTTGAATTTATTATTTGATTCTCTTATGATTTTATAATGAATTTACCAACAATGAAAATTGTAAAGACAAAGCTTTGAAACAAGATGGAAGATGACTTTCTTATAAATAATTTGGTTGTGTATATTGGAAAAGAGATTGCTAAAACAATTACTATTGCTTCTATCCTTGAAGATTTTGTCAATTTAAAATAGCGTTGTCTACAATTTTAGTTTTAGGTATGCATTTTTTCGTTGATTATGTTTTAAATAATTTTATTAAATTTCACCATACATATAATTATTATGTTAATGTTTGTGATATTCTTAGAACAATGTTTGATTCATTACTCATTAGGCTGTGAGAGGAAAGTGAAATTTTTATTTGAGATGCCTATGAAAATGTTAGTGTCATCTTATATATTTCTTTGATTTATAATTTGTTATTATTATTTATTTGTATTTTCAATGTTATGTGATACTATTTAATAAATAGTTCAATAATTATTTTTTGGCCCGGGCTAAAAAAAATTTCTAGTTCCGCCACTGTAGTCAATATCATCAAATATATTTTTAGTACTCACAATACCCTCATACGTGTGTATTAAAAAGAAAAAAAAAAAAAGAGCATTTGTGGTTTTGGAGCCAAAACGACACTGTTTTAAAGAAGAGGATGACAATTGATGGAAACATGCAAAGGATTGAAACCAAATCCGGTTCTAATACCACTTCCTAGCTCTAATATTACAAACTTGGTTTTAATTAATAACATGTAACCCACTTTTAAAATTGTCCGATTTGGGGCCTATTATTTTTCATCGTTTTTAAACCCTTCAATAAGGAGTTTTATTTTGATCCAAATGAAACGTAATTCCATTTTCACCAAAATGAACCACTCCAACAATCATGGTTAGTATAAAATCTGTCAAACAATTGTATGGTTAATGAAACACTACAACAATCACCTAAATAAGAAGATTAATATTTAATTTATTATAGATCGATGAAATTTCTTCATGCATGTATATATAGATGGAGGAGAGGGTGGATATTATTTAGCACAGCAACAGTAGTGATATTGAGGAGGGATGCATTGTCCTGTTTTGTAGCCAATCTGTTTGCAAAAATCATCGCACCCTGGAAATTCTTTACATGTTCCTGGGCAATATTGTGTGCTCTTCCCTGCATTTAGTTTTTTTTTTTCATTCTCATTAATTATCACCAACATCCATCAAACTATTATTTAATTCAACACCATACACACACATATGAATTAGCTAATTCTTATGTATTCAATTTAATAATTAATTAATTATAAACAGTCTCACACTTACCAAATGAAAGCAGAAGCATCATCACCATGGCTGCAAGCATCAGTTTGTTGGCAAAGCTTGAGAAATGAGGGAAGAAAGCCATTTCTTTTTCTTCAAATCCAATATCTCTTTGCTTATATCTAAGTATTTGCCAAACTCATGCGTGTATTTATACACCCACACACAAATACGTTATGCGTTTAATTTTCAGTCAAATATTCTGCTTTTGGACCGACCATTTCATTAAAGCTCAAGATTTTGAGGGATACTCAAAGTAAACTATTTAGGATATAAAAAACTTTACTAAAATATTCATAATAGTATGGAAAAATCATAATCACATGAGATTCATTTAGGATTATATAATTTTTTTTTGGGATTTGATTGTCTCATGTTGCATAAGAAGAAGAAGATTCCTACACACATATGAAATGGTGAAACCTACACATATATATGAATTAATATAATTCGTATATATATGTGGGTCCCACCATTTCATATGTATGTGACATGAGAAAACACTTCTCATATAACATGAGAAGTGTTTTTCCCTTTTTTTTTAAATGTCTAAAGTGAATACATGTATTTAATATATTAGTTTGGAAAATTATAAGTAGCATGGAAAAATGTTATATTTTTATAATGCATATCATAGAAATTCTAAAAAGTGTTATATTATGTATATTCTTCATGTTCTTAATTTAATATAAACCAATGTAAAAAGAACTAATATAAACCAATATTATATGAAAATCAAATAATGAAAATATTTTTTAAAGTGATTACTCAAATTTTATAATAATGATCATTCAACTAACATTTTTTTTTTTTTTGAAATCTAGTAAAAAACAGACACATTCAATATAAATATGAAATTTCTCTCTTTAAAATTAATTAAAGTTAACACTCGAATACGTAGTAAAAAAATATGAAAAAAAATTAAAATTTATATTTAACATTGCGTTATTATATTATTGGCAAAAGTATGTGTATAGTACTTTATGTTTGCATTGAGATTTATTTTAGTCCCTTAAGTTTAAATATCACACTTTTAATCCTTTCACCAACATCCATCAAACTATGTTGCTGTGATTGTTTTGCCGATCCCCCCACTCAATTCAATATATACACCTCTTCTGACTCACAATATAAGGGTTTTTAGAAGAATAGCCTAATAATTTAGTTAAAAATATAAGTCATTTATGAGATAATCAATACTCATTTTTCTGTTTTCTCATTATAATTAATACTCGTTTTCAAAAAAATTATGTTACTTGAATAATGGTAAAAGTGGAAATAATTTTTCAATAAATTAATCTTTCAAATAAATTTTTCAATTTATTATGTATTTAAAGAGTTAACTATCACTTCTTATTTCTCGTGAATTATTTTAAGTGTCATCTAAACTATGGATTGGAAAAAGTATTTAGTTTATACAAATTTTTATGAACATGATTAATTAGCAAAAAGTATCACCAAGTTATAAGATTGGTCTAAAATTTGTGAAGATTGAATTGGCTTGGTCCATACTAAAAAATGTCATAATACTCTATTTGCATTTTTATAAGAAACATTTAAACGAATATCGTGGTTCAAAATGTCGGTAGAACAATAAATGTGTTAAAATTGTAATCCTTTTTTATTAAAGCACCCTTATAATTATGTGGACATATGGAATTAGAAAGAATAAGGAAATTATTATAACAAAGAAAATTGTAGAAGAGAGAGAATTAGAAAATAAATATGCATGGTGAAAGTAACAGGTCTTTAATTAATTTGCGGGCTGTAAAAATTAATTATATTGTCATTAGATAGGATAATTAAATAAGTGTAAAATGAGAAAATAAAAAGTATTTCTTATAAAGAGGAATGAGTGTCAAACTTATTAAAAAGCAAGCAAATTAAAGACCATACTAACTTGTATATATCTTAAACTCAAAAAAGAGTAGCTAGATCGAAACAAATCAAAATCAAAATGACCCTCAACATCGTCATATATCATCGACTTCTCTAAGTCAACTTCTGCATTCATCGACTTCTCCATTAACATATTCTCCACAACACAAAAACACACAGCATTCTATCGTCCAGCAAATTAAAATAAGTCATTTCTCTTAAAACCTAATAATCCACACCTACCAAATCCCAAATCCCAGCGTCATAAACTCATAATAAGTTCTTTCCAATAACGATTACGTACTCATGAACAAACTCGATATTTGGCTGGAAAAACATAAACGAAAACGACATTATTAACTTGTCGCAGTATAATCCCTGATTAACTAATAAGCAAGCTAGCTACATCAATGAGTTATTCGGCTTTACGGCAAAACCTCAAGCATGAGCGAAACTTGCCAGTAACTTTCTTCATGGAAAACACTAATTTGACTTTCTTGATGAATCCAAGCCTTCTAGAGGGACCAAAACGTAATGGTTCCCTCACTGGTTGTTCTGGCTCTCTCACTTGTCGGGACGACGACGACGTTGTCGTTGAAGACGTGGAAGAACTCGGCACCGATGAGTCATGCCTGTGGAAGGAGCGGGGACCGGCATGTAGCGGACGAGGAAGATATTGATTGACTCCATGGTAATTAGGAGCATTATTCATAAGTAAGTGATTATTACGCCAAGGGTTGTAACTAGCGTATGAATGATAATTATAAGGATCATTAGCATAACAATAATTAGGACCATAAAGCGGACCCATTTTTGCTACTGGGGCATAATTATTGATATTATTATTATTATTATTACCATCTCCCTGAAAAGTGATCCTCTTGAGGTCTGAATGTTTCCCACCCTTCTTTAGCTTCTTCAAAATCTGTTGTCGATCTGTTTTGCCTTTCACATAAGCATATCCCAACGTTGGATTGATGTCAAACACTGGGTCTGCAAAATTTTCAAAGCCACACAAATTAAATTTTAGACAGAATATATATAATAATTTACAATTATGTGATGTATATATTCTGCACAAGGCACTACTATTAAAAATACAAGGATAAATTATATTTTCTAGATTCTTTCATCTATTTATATGATGTTGATCATAATATTTGAATATGAATAAATACGCACGAGATCATATGAACACAAGTTAGCTATGGCTCAACAAATATGGCAAAGGACCAAATAAGCAAAATGGTGAAACCGCGTACGATAAAGTAATTTATGTAAGCTTAACGTAATACCATGGATAACCTCTAGAATTCAACCGACAAATATTGTACGTCTATGATGGATTTTGGAATGTTTGAAATTTCAATGTCTAAAGTAAAGATCAGATTAACAAAACAACAAAAGTTCAAAACTTTGATATATAGTTTTCTATCCAGGCGCCCCCCCCCCAAAAAAAAAGAAAAAAAGAAGAACTTTGGTAGCTTAGAACAAGAAATTTTGACGACAAGTGGTACGTATAAGAGGAAATACCTTCAAAGCTGCTCAAAATCTTAGTCAGAGACTTTTCCCAGCCCTCGCTAGTATCGATTTCAAAGAAACACTCCTAAAAATAAAAATACAAAGGTGAACCAAAACAGCGATTAGCGTAATGAGATTAAAAAAATTAAATAAATCAAATAAATGCATCAAGAACACGTTAAAAACTCGTTTGAAAAGGGTAAAGATTAAGAATGAAAACCGTATTTTCAGAAGACATGGTTGGCAAAGGAGAGAAAATATTTGTTCAAGAGGCTATGTGAGTAAGAATTCTAGAGTATAAATTTCAAAATTGTTGATGGAATTAGAGTTACTGTAATTTAGGAAGGGTAATTAATACAATTTTGGATTCTCATGCTCCTTTTCCTTTTCTACAGGGAGAAGAATCTCAAATTTTCAATCAATTATTAATGCGTCCACCCATCATTTCGCATATTTATTGACTTTCCAAATATAGTGGAAAAATTTTGTCATATAAAAATCACATATTAATTCATTTTTTATTTTCTTAATAAGGTTTATGTTACCAGCCTTTGCCCCAACAAAAAATGTCGGCTATTAGTTTTAGGACCAGTTTCATTGCCCAAAAAAAGACCAGTGTCAAGGCCTCTCTCTTTCTCTCTCTAAATATACAAACATACTACCCTTCGCCTTTGGGTTTAACTAGTAAAGAGGTCGGATAGTCTCACTAATGAGAGGTAGTTTGATCCTAGAGTTAGTCAAGGCGTTGGGGAGACATCTTAACTCCTGGATGCCTAGGTAAATGCCTGAGGGTAATAGACGGCTCGCCCTGCCCAATATTGATATCACTTAAGAGGAAGAAAGACTTCGCCCTGCCTTTGTATTGTGGGTAAATCCAACCCCTTTCCTAAAATTTTTATATAAAAAAAAAATACACACATACTAGTATATATGTGTGTGTATAATTAAATGCTTTTATAAAATTTGAAAAAAAAAAAAAAACAAGTCAAAGAGATGTACTCCGAGTAGCAAACTACTAGTTACTTCATGCTAATGTGATGAAGTTAGTATTGGCTAATTAGTAAACGCTTTATACCTGTCAACCTAGCTATTTGCTTGCTTTTTTTAAAAAAAAAAAAACTCCCCACATGAGCCTGTTTGATACGCGGAAAAGTGGAAAATGAAGAGAATATGAACAAATTCTTTTGTTTGATACACTTTTAGTGTCTAATATTTTCAATAACTTAAATTTCTAGGCCTATCAATCTTCTTTTAAAGGTAGAAAGATAAGATTTTACAAAAATTGGTGAGAATCTAAGTTCCCTCTATGAATAGTGAAACTTTAGATATATTTACCCTTCATAAAACATTTATTTTTTTATAAGGCAAGAGCCAAGTATGGTATAAGAATCAAGGAGTCAAAGTGGTTGAACTTACTATGTGAATCATGATCCCCTTCTTTCAGCAAATCATTCAGATGTTTAGTCTAGATAAAAAAATCTTACTCTATTTCTGGTTGACAATGAGATATTGATTGATACATACAATTTGAACTCATTGGCAGTGACAGAACAATGAAGGAGTATAGGAAAAAAAACAAAAACGCTCCTTTAAAAAAACAAAATAGATATACAATTCTAAACTCTAAAAGAATTGATGGCTGAACCGAATAATGTAATTATTTATTATTCGAAAGGCCCCTCCCATTTCCTCAAGACCTTAAAGTTAATAGTCTCCATCGTCAGAAAACCCTGCCCCCCCCCCCCTTTTCTCTCTTTCTTACTGCGCTCCCCTCTGCACCTCGCCTTCTCACTGGTGGCTTGTGATGAATAAGCCACTGGCGAGCTTTCTTTTGTGTCACAGACAAGTTAAAGGTATAGCTTGTAGTCCAAATCTGACATCTGCAGTCCTTTCACTATGAGTTTTGTTGGATGTGGCATTCTCTCGTCCTTGTGGCGAGTCTTCTCCTCTCCTTCTCCAGATCTGATATGCGGATGTGAGATTTATCTGTTTTTTATTCCTTTTTTTGTGGTTTTGGGTTTTGTGGTGGTGTTTTTGTCTAAGGAAATAAGCAGGTCTGTAAGATCTGCGTTTAAATCCTCTTGGTTAGATGACTGTTTGAACGTTATTAAATCTGATTATCTCTTGATAGTTCGGATCTGCATTCTTGGGGGGAGATTTAAAGAGGTGTTTTTCGGTATGTGGTCAAGGTCATTGGATCTACTTGATGAGAGGAGCAGAAGTTTTATTCAGGACATTATGAGTCTTCTTTTTTCTGAGGTTGGGTTTTTTAGGTTCTTTACCCCAATATAGGGTGTCTGTACAGCCACTCTAATTGCAGCTAATACTTATAAGGATGTGTGCCCTTAAGGGTGAGTTTTACGACCAACACTTCCTTTGTCATCACTTCTAACCTTGGATATCGAGAAGACCGTTATTGTCTATGAGTTTTCTTCTACTCTTAAATGTGTTATATACTCTTGACTATTTTTGTATCTGGTTTATTTAGTTGTATTTGAGATTGTTTTGTTTGTATTTGTTTTTATCTACTATATCATTCTCAAATATTAATATATATTTAGCTTTCAATTAAAAAAAAAATAGTCTCCATCGTCATTTTTATAAAATTTCTATTTTTGAATTGGTTTGATGGTTTTTATAAGATCTATTTTAGGAAGTACTGCTATGTTCAGTGAGTTACGGCTTGAAATGTGTCACCGAATAATATAATGCGATTCAAAATAATGTCACTTTCTCATTATGGTATCAACTAATCAATGATAAATAACATCTACATTGACTTACATCAATTTTTCATCAATTTTAATGTTTTTTTGTAAGATTTGCTATAAGGTAAATAAGATTGTACGGACCAACCAAGAAATTTAAAAAAAAAATAAATAAGAAACTGATTAAATTTCAAGAATTTTGCCCCTACAGAGCTTGTAACACTTCTCTATCTTCCACGATATAATCATCAATTCCACAACTATAAATAATTGCAAATCATCTATGAACAAAACTTCTTTCTTTTTCTTTTTTTGAACAAAACTTCTATTCCAGTATTCTGGCGGGGAGACTTTTTTGGGCCTATAACTTCAATAAAGACGTTCTTTCTTATTGGGCCAGAAAAGTATTTTCAGGCCCAATGGGTAGTCTGTTGATACATGAGAAGGCCCAAAATACAAAAAAGTGAGAATGCCAATTAAAAGAACTATGGGCTTTGGTTTTCTCATGAAAAAGTTTCCTACACACACATGAAATGGTGGGACTCACATATACATATATGAATTAATATATGTATATGTGGGTCCACCATTTTATGTGTGTATAACATGAGAAAATGGTTTTCTTGCAACATGAGAAAATGTTTTCCCAACAACTATTTATAAACCTTTTTACCAAAAAAAAAAAAAAAACTATTTATAAACCTTAAAACGAAGAGGGCTTTGAGTTAAAATGACCGATCCATAATAATCATAATAGAGAATGATGTTGATCCCTATGATATAACAAAACATGGATTGAGACTCTAATTGGACCCAACGAGTTGAGTTTAATGAAGACTTTAGTTACCAAACCAAACATAATAATAAAAGGGACCAATCGTTTTAAAACAAACCAAATAAATATATTACAGTCAAGGATCCTATTAAGCTTTGCCAGAAAAACATTTCAATGATGAAGTGGTATGTAATTACTCCCGTTTCTACGATTAACTATATATGAATGGCTATTATAAAAGATAAATGTGGTTATCTGGTATATTAATAAACATAATTATATTCAAAGAATTGAGTTAAGGGATTGGGTTTATGGAGTTATAAAAGAGATAGGGTGGATTGTTGAAGTTGGAGTTTGAACAAGTTCACATTACATGCCAAGCCTTATGTGCCCATTTCTCTATTAGAGGGATAGACATATTTTATATATATATATATATATATATATATATATATTACATTTATTTATTTTAAATTATATGTTGCTTTCTGAAATGTTTTTTTTCACCTAGTATCTTAAATTAATTAATTTCCATAATATTGGTGTTACAGATAAATAATAGTAAATGCAGGACTGAAAAATTAATTTAAGATATTGAGTGAAAAAAATATTTTAAAAAATAGTATATAATTTAAATACAAATAATTACAATATATATATAAAAAAATATGTCCACCCTCTAGGGCTTGGCATGTAATTGAACTCAAGTTGAACCCAGTAGGGGTGAGGTGACCATACAGTCATGTCAGCACATGCCACCAATCACTCCATGACCACATAATTTTATATATTAATAATAATAATATATAAAATAAATAGTTAGGAAATATAGAGTCCAATGAGGTGAATAAATTAAAAAAGGGTGTAGTGAAGTTGTTGGCCAATGAAAGAAACAGAGAGGGTGCCTCCTTAATCAGCGCCCTGGGGAGGTTGGTGTGGCCATGTGATTCTTCCTCTGGGGCCCCCATTTCCCTTTTTATTTCTTTTCTTTTATTTCCTTTTTTATTCCCTGTTCTCCATCTATTTTCTTGATAAAAATTTACTCATTCCGTCCTTAATATATTTAATATTAAGGATTTAATAAAATTATAAAGGATTTAATCATAATATATATATATATATATATATATATATATATTTTGTATATCATTATATTATATATTTATTTATAAGTCACATAAATTAGTTTCAAGGAAAAACATAAATATAATATTTACAAAAAAAAATTAACTTTACCTTATATTTAAGATCGGAAGAGGTATTATTTATATAATTACTTGCAAAAAGCTAAATGAGAGCCCTCTTTTTTGTTGGGGAGAAAAAAAAAACCATCTTACTTCTTAATTTCATAAACTAACTTGATAGAATATTTATATGGTTTTAGTAGTTTGGTTGGTAAGCAGAAATCTTTTATTATTGTTGGTTTGATAGAAATGACAATAAAAGCGCGTCTTTAATCTTCTAATTTCACGTAAACTAGTACCTTGATTTTATAAAGTTTCTTTCAAATTCTTAATATTATTATTTTTAAATGATAATTGTTTACATCAAATTTTTTTATTTTTTAAAACTTCAAACTTATTATATAAATATTTAATTATGTTTTGTTGATATTTAAAATTTTAATATCAACATTTTTTGCTTCTAAAATTATGTTAATAGAGTTAGAATTAGAGAAATGAAAAGAAATTTTATGAAAAAAAAAGAAATATTGTGATTTTAAACAACCAGTTTACCTAACATTAAATTAAAGGCCTTATTCAAAAAAGAGAGGATGGATTAGGTTAATTGTGCTGAAAAAACAGAGTTGTGGTTTGATTTTATTATATAAGTGAACGATAGATAGACTTTGAATAAAAAAAGGTGTAAAAATTTTGAGTTTAAATTATGGTTACAAATTATTCCTGCCCTTTTCAGTATTGCTTGTTTGTCATGGCGTTGACAAGTCAAAAAAAGCCTAGTGGAGGGGGCATACGCTCAACTGGGGAAAAAATAAAAAAAAAATTTGGGGGTGTTTGGGAACCCATTGATCAATCTCAACTGGCTGGGCATTTTCTTTTAATATTGGTTTTTGAGGTGAAGACAAAAATCTTGGCTTCTGGCTTCTGAAGGTGGTTTCTGATTTCTCATTAGCTTGTATTTAATATTAGGTTTTAGCATCATTAATCTTAATTTTTTATATGGGTTGTCATTGTTATATTAATATTAATAAGAAAATTATATTCAAATGAATTATACAACTAATAGTAATTTAACTATTTTTATCAAATTTTAGTTTTAATTTTCACAACATATACAACTAATACATAATTACTTGTATTTATATAGTATTTGATAAAATTCTTGTTTATTTCAGTTAATTTCTATTGTAACTAGCTTTCCAAACTTTATTCCAAACAAGAGCTCATTTGGAGGAACTTAAGTTACGTTATCAGAAACATAAATTATATTTACAATTTGATTTTTATTTTATCTTATTTCTGTAAAATTCAAATTAAAAAAAATTAGTCACTTCTGCCTCCTATGTACTGGTAATATATCACATATTTCCAGTTTAGAATAAATAAGAATAAAACAGTCGGTGATATATTTTTAATCAAATAAACATTACTAGTCCTTAAGTAATAAAGTGGGCCCATTTTAGAAATGCTGCCCAAATTTCCTGGGGAGTCATTGACAGCAAAGGACATTCGGCCGCGTGTGTGTTTGATTTATTAATTTTTATTATGTGGTTTATTTATTTTCGAAAGTCATGTGTACATGCTTTTGACCATTTTATAAATATATTAGTATTATCCAAATAAGAAGAAACAAACTGCCGCTCTATGGAAATTAAGAATGAAGAGAGAATAAGAATACGAAATCATAAAAATATTTGAACATAAATATTTTTTTTTCAAAAAAAAAAAGTAACCAACATTAATACGTTTTAAATTAACAGGGTTATTATTGTCTTGAACATTGTGGTTTCAAAAGGAAGTGACATTTTCTTAATCATTTTGTTACAATGTCCTATATCGCATGGTTAGCAAACAATAAGATTATATATGTTACTTATTCTACAAGTGATCGATGAATCGAATATAATGAATCTGAAGTTTTAAATTAAAAAGTAAAAAAATGAACGAATAAGACTCCTAACCCATCTATCACAACACGAATAATCAATCACTTTGGTTGCATGAGGAGAAGTCAAACATGATTAAGAGTGTGTTTAACGCAAATTGGATAATTATGGCCACTTAGAGAAATCTGCCGGAAGAAGCAACAGTTTATATGACACAATCAATTACTTAACATAACCACATTTTCTATATATAGTTGTAAGTTACAATAATTCAGAACAATATAATTGTGGCAATTTTCTGTCATTACAATCTGCTGTAAAAATGAAAAGTATTTGCGAATTCTAGATGACTATCTTGCCTCACACTTGCTTGCCAAATAGACTATTAGTCACAAATTCAAACTGCCACATGATTAATTAATATAAGTTGACATGATTTTATTAATAATTTTATAAAGCATTAAATCTCAACCACTCAATTTTTAATCTAATGGTTGAGATCAATAATCAAGAGGAAGAGGACTGCGACCGCAAGAGCAAAGGAGGATAACTAATCTCAAAATTAATGTGGTAACACCCTTTTTTTTTTTTTGATACATATATAGTAAGGGTAGAGTTTGAACCCTGGACATAAGAAAGGAGAGCCAAATTTCCATACTTCTACGCTACTAAGGTGTTAGTGTAGTAACACCCCTTTTAATCGTTTAGCATTAGATATTTTTCTTTTCATGAAAGACTCATCCTTTTGCTAACGATATATGTATGTCGTAGTGATTTGGCAGCGCCACTTATTATCTTTGGATGAGATCTTGTGCCTGAGCCTAGCGTTGACGTATTTATTTGTGTGTACCTGCTCACATTGTATGTAGAAAAGCTTATAATGAAAACAAGGGTTTTAGTTTTCTCATGTTGCATGAGAAAATTAAATTTCCTACATACACATGAAATAATGAGACCTACATATACATATATGAATTAATGAGATAATTTTTTTCCTATAATATGAGAAACATTAATCCTTAAAAATAAACTTCGATTCTTTACTTTAGGTATTCTTACGTGTCGTAATAAAAGCTAACTGAAAAGAGAAGCAGGTACGAACTGTTGAATCAATAATTAAAAAAGATGCAAGCTTGCATGAAGGAAATAAAATAAAGGAAGAGATTGGGTATGAAAAGAATCGAAAAGCAAACTGAAGAGGGGAGATAATGAAAGAAACACCACACGGTACCTAATTTTGGTGATGAGGTTGGTTGATAACCCCCTTGCACATGGTCCTCATCACATGCCCTTCTTCCTCACCACTATATACTTTTTTAATATTAATTGGACCATATATATATATATATATATATATATATATATATATATATATATTTCAATCATATCCATTCCCACACATGCATCTACGTTACATATTCCGCCAAATTATAATAATTAATTATATCCTTCGTTTTTTATATTTGTCTGGTTCATATTAAGTATTTGGAATATATATATATATATAGGTGTTTAATTTTATTGCTCCTCCAGTCCTTTATTTAGAGAAACATAATTTTTATTAAGGAATATATACACATCATATTATCTAACTTTTTCAATCTAATTAGATTAAGTAAATATATTTTATATTTAAGACCGAAGAGAATAATGAACTAGGCAAGAAAGTTGAAGATGAGGATTAGTATGAATGAGGACTATACTTTAGGCATTTGCTGTATTATATTCTCAGTGTCAATCCCTTTGTTGGCTTCCCATGTGCATATGGGAACAATTGGGGTCATATACTTTAGGCATTTGCTGTATTATATTCCCTTGTTCCTATCTATACACTAATTAACCTAACAACAAAAACTAATTAATTAAAGTGCCCTTCTATTTAATTTTTCTGCCCCTAACTTCATCTTTGTATGTGTTACGGATATCTCATAAATGGGCCCAGCCCAATAACCAAAGAGTCTAGTCAAAATGGCTTCAGTTATGCTCATAACCGCTTCCTTGAAAATAGGAGTGGTTTTATCAAGAATATCTATCATGATGGTAACCGCCTATGAAAGGAGGAGATTATTCAAAAAAACATATTTTAATATCCCTAAAATAAAGGATAAATCCAACTGATTAAGATAGGGCCCAGGTACGCTTATAAATAGGGTAAACCCCTTACAAGGTACACACTTCTGAAACCCTAGCTTTTCTATTCACACAGAGCACACACACCACCCCCTCTGGCTATCATTAGCCTGCCGTATACTCTTGAACTACGTAGACTTTGATCCACACTGTAGTACGTAGGACCCCGGAATTTCACCTCAGGCCAAGTCCAACCCAACTTGTGATCCACCCCGAATCAATATGGATAACAAGTCTATTCTTGTCGGCTTTTTTTTATTCTTAATCTACGTACGTATGCCTGCACTTCTTTAATTTCTTCATTACTTATAGTTATATATACGTGTACGTACACACACATGTATGTGCATTCTTGTCTGCGTATATATATACGCGTGTGTTGTGTTATATTGAGTGTGTTCACAAAAACCACGACATGACTTGTGTTACAATACAATGTGATGTTATATCCAAGTAACAATTATCATTATTATTTAATAACATTTCATTTCACTTCATATTCGTATGGTAATTACATGATGTGATGTGGGCCTGTGTCGGGACTCATTATCCCTCCCAATTAATTAAATAAGATTGATGTTTGTCCCAAACAAAAAAACAATACCCTAGATTGAGGGCCTCTATGTAATTAATTACCCGATACGGATATTTAATTTTCAATAGAATTAAGGGAATACCGAAATGCGACCTCACACCAGTTTTGATGGTGATACTTGAGGGATTTTCTTGTTTTTCCTTTTCCTTTTCATACATGCATGGGATTTTTATTAAGGGAAAATAATTAAATAACAGAAAAAGACTTTTGAAATTGTAAGATATCAAATCATGTATTTCTATAAAAATAAAATTGAGTTGTGAATTGCTTATTAAATCTAGCAATTCTCTTATCAAATTTTTGTATCAAACGTTTTGTAATTTTAAAGTTATTTTCCCTTTTCTTAAATTTAAAGAAAATTTGTTGATAAATACTTAAAACAATTTATTACATAAATTTAATTTTCTTATACATATGAACGTGTCTTTCCTTTTTAATTTCTTTTACATTTTCGGCACCTCTCTATCTTAACTTATCTCGTAATTAAACAAGGCCCTGCACAAATGTTAGACAAAATATTGAGATATTACTCTAAAAGCTTGATCCATCTGATGTTGTCTCAAAGTATCTAATTTCATTTTAGTGACAAATACAAACCCTTAGCAATGTTAGGTAATGTACGTTACAAAGAGATTAGAAGAAATCTTGAAATTTTACTTTAAAAGCTCAATATGTATATAAATATATATCTCGATTTGGTAATATTACAGAATTATATATATAATTCTTTTAATCAATGATACCGTCATTTATTTCTAGCCTACTAGTGCAATTAAATTTATGGTAATTATGTCCTGTAACTTTTATTTCTGAGTAAAATATATAGATCATAAATTTCAAACATTGAATTATTATTTTTCATAGCCGTACAGAATATTGCCAATTTCAATTATTAAAGCATAGCGTGCGAGCAAACTGCTAAGCCCTCCCACCACAAATTTAAAATGTACTTCTCAAGGTCTATTTATAATTAATTAAGATAGAGGGATGATATATATTATATATATAAAATATTTTTGTTCTATTTATATGTCCCTTCATTAAATTTTGCACATGAATTTACAACTTTAAATGAAAAAGTCTATATTAAGTATGAATAAAGTTGAGAATTATTAAACTTTAAGATAAAGTTAATGAGATTTAAGATTGTTCTTTTAGTAAAACATATATGGAGTGATTTATAGATAGGGTCACAAAAATAAATTGAAATATGTTAAATAGTAGAACGTACATGCATAAAAGTATTTAAATTTATATTTATGGATGAGAATTTTTCGCTAAAAGTGAGAATGAATTGATTTAAAACACAAATATAGAGACAACATTGGTGAGAAGCTTGAAAATGACATAAGTGATTTACATGGAATTATGTTTAAACTTGATGGATTAAGAGTCAATTCTGGAATCAAAAAATGGTTTATAAACAAGAACGATGATCATTAATCATCACATCCACTTGCGTGTGCGTGGGTGTAGCAGAAAAAACTTTCATGTTCTTTTGGTTAATTATATTTCACTTGAAATAAAAGCAGGGTTGGTGGTGCTAGCTAAAGTATTATATATTTGCTATTGATCTAGTGTTTATTTAGAAATATTGAGAATATTAGAAATGTGGAAATATATCATTCAAGTAATAAACACTATTGTTTGGCCAGGCAACAAATTTTGCTGGTTCATACGATTCGAAATATATATTTAAGTTGATATATGAAACAAACGGGACTATTCATCAACAGACTCAATAATTGATGCATTATGATTATCTGTCCACAAGTTCCTTGGAACTAACTAAGATTCTATAAATAATCATTATTTATTTCTGTTTCAACGTGTATCACCTGTCTCTGCCACTATATAGTTTAATTCAGTGTTATTAAACTCCGGTCGGTTTGATCTAGAAGTCAACAAACCATTAGGTAAACTGGTTCGGTTTGAGTATTAACTTGTTTGATCTAGATGAATATTCACTTTCTCATTAGTTTGACTAGAGGTTAGTTTCAATTTGACTTCAGTCTGACTCTCTAACCTTTAACTTAATATCCCAACCGGTTCAGTAACCGGTCTGGGTAATAACCTTGGTTTAATTTCTTCCTAAGGTTATTCGGTTGCATTATTAATTTTTTCAATATGGAACACATTAAAAAGGCTAAGAAATCGTGACCAAAAATTAAGGTTGAAACCGGAATAATTAAAAATGGTCAAAGTATATTAATTGATGGGTTGACGATGATTAATCAAAAAATACTGCCTTTGCTCCTTAATATAATACATATTTAGAAAGTTGATCTTAATTCTAAATATAAGATATATTTTTTATATTTATCAATTTTTTTAATTTACCTATATCGATAACCCTCAACAATAATTAAGAAAAAGATGAATGGAAGAATTAATTAAATTAAGAAGATGATTAGAGTGTTTTATAAAATATACTCCATATATCATATTAACTAATTTAACTAAATTTTTTGATCTAATTAAATTAGATAAATATATCTTATATTAAAGATTACTAGTTCTTTCCACGTTGGTTTTTAACCAATTTCGCAGAAATCCAATTCAATTTTCACCAAAGCAACCAAATGTTCCCTCCAAAACGTAGTTTTAAGTAAAAAGTGAGTGAGAGAGAGAGAGAGAGTAAAGAGCAGGTAGCATATGATAAGAATCGGGTATGAAACAGTTAAAAACTAACGTAAAGAAGAAGCATAGCAAATATGCAGTTTCCATACATATTATAGTAGTAATACTGAAGGAGGGAGAGTGTATGGGTGACGTTTGTTGTAGAAACTAATAAAGTGTATTCTCTGACGTGACAGTTAGTTAGTTGACTGCCTTCTTATTCTTTGACCCCCTTTTTTGTTTTGCTTCATTACACACACACACATATATATAAAAGAAAATTACTGATATATACTCTTCACTTTAACCCGCCAAATGGAAAAACAAATGTTCGTCTTCAATTTTATTGGTCTATATATTTACCCTTTTAGGAGCCCACATACATGACCTTCTGCTAAAAGCGAAGTGTATATGAAATTCATTTAATTTCTTGATAAAGTTATAGGCTGCTTTTGGGTCAACCCCACCCCCCATGCTCTGCATTCAACATTATTTTCTTGCTTTTTTGGATATGTGTGTGTGTGTATATATATATGTATGTATGTATCTGTGTGTGTATGCATATTTTCTTTGAT
Source organism: Acacia confusa (assembly GCA_037074495.1). NCBI lineage: Eukaryota > Viridiplantae > Streptophyta > Magnoliopsida > Fabales > Fabaceae > Acacia > Acacia confusa. Next base: position 3,378,949 of record CM073505.1, read on the forward strand.
ATATAGTTCCGAATGAGACAAGAAAATATTTTGAACCTTTGAATACATCAATTGTCTTGCGCAAGGTATAAATTGAGTTGTTTTATCACATATAAATGTATAAATATATATACAGGCTTTTCTCAAAATGCATGAGCCATGCGAATTATATATTTTTAACAAACAAAATGAAACAGCATATAAAACATATTTAATTTTTTATATGTCTTCCCCTCATACCTTATACAATAATATTAACTCCGGTCCTTAATTAATATAAAATTTCATCTGTGTCGCAATTGAGATATTATATTAATGATCAAAATATATGCATGCATACATGCATACATGTATGTATAGAAGATCATTCTTTCATCCCCTATATTATAATACTCCGTTCGGTCTTTAATATAATATAAATTTAGAGAGTTGATTTTAATTTTAAGTGTAAGACATAGTTTTTATATTTTTTTAAATTGCTTCTATTGATGTTCTCTCAACGATAATTAAAGAGAAGAAAGGAATGGAAGAATTAAGGAAGATAATTATAGTATTTTAGAAAATATATATTATATTAACTATCTTAACTAACTTCATTAATATGATGTAATTAAATAAATATATTTTATATTAGGGACATGAGGGAGTGCTTTATACATGTTTGTCAAAATAACAATTTAAACAATTTGTTAACATTTTTCCTTCTTCTAAAATTTGTTTGTACCAAACATGTTTAAGTCACATATAAACATAACATGTGGGTCATTTGATTTCACGGAGAATATAAAATTTCCAATTGTGTGGGTTGGAAAAAAAGTTTAGAGCACCTGTTGCGGGAGATAAATTTGAAGAATAAATTGGGCCTAAAAAGACTTTTAGGAGATAGTAGAAAAAGGTGAGTGATGGTTGGTCAAGAAATTGGTTAATTAAAAAGAGAGAAGGAGATTGGGGCGCAATAGGTGTTCGAATGAAGTTGGAACATTTATGCATGTTGATTCATGAGTGAAGTAAAGTTAGAAGAGAACATTCTGAAGCAAAATTCAATTTGGAGGCAGCAAGTCAGTGAGCTGGTAAAGCTAATTAAAGCCCTAACTCATGGTCTCTTCTCTCCTAATCCTAATCAGTTATTTAAATTAAAAAAAAGTGAAAACAGGAGGTCCCTACAAGATCTTTGATTGGCAAGTGGCATTATAAGGTATCATGCAAAAACATGGCATCGAGTAAAATATAGAGAGTGCAAGCAAGCGATATATATATATATATATATATAGGCGCATATATTCTCTCTGCCTCTTTGTTATTGCGTGCATTTCAAGTCTCAAATCAATCCCCACATCAATTCTCTGAGTTTCCTTTTAAGTAGGCGCATATTTGAATTAGTGGTAATTAAAAGCTGATTTGTCAACATGATTATATGATTAAGTATGTAAGAAAAGTTTTATATTGACTTCTATGAACGTGCTTTTAAAACTCTAATTCAAACAGATATAGATGTAGGATATGAACCCTTCCCTTCCTACTATTGTTTCTCTTCCATTAATTAACTAACATTTGTTACTGACCTTAATTAGTTTATCAAACTCACCGGCCGTGATTGTAGTTTAGCTCGATCCTTTACTCAATCATCAACCCCCTACAATTTAAAAAATAAAAAGCTCTATATACACAATTATATGTATAAATATATAAATAATAGTATTGTCAAATATTGTAGGTATAGCTAGCTCATTTTCGTCTCCCAATATTTGACTTGTCTTGTAATATTAGTTGATGGGGGTGACTTGAATTAATTGTGTAGTTGAAATGAGAATCATGGAGGATTGACGCAATAAAAAGTGGAGTCGTCCAAAGTAATATATATATATATATATATATATATATATATATATATATATATATATATATATATATAGAAATATGATCGGGTGTATTGATGAGGATTTTGAATTGTTGTGGGAGAGGCACATGCATGCAATATGATATGGTCATGTGAAGGGTCGATAAATCAAAGAAGAAAGCTGTAAAGTGTTAATATATAGGAATCGCCATTTAATGTGTCAAACTAACAAATCATATGCATATGTACTACTAATTAAAAAGCTGCACCAACCACCAAATCATCTCTCCATCTTCAATATGTCTGGTTCCCCCTAATTAATTAATGTATATATATAGCAAACGGATTGGATTAAATAATAAGTTGAAAATATGTACATATATATGTATTTTAATTATATTCCTTGAATTAATTAAAGGCAGAAAAATAAGGAATGATTAAACTTGTCAAGGACAAAAGTCAACAAGAGATTGATTCATAATTAATTAAAAAAGCCCCATGGCAAGAGAGCGTAACAACATAATATTAACGGGTGCATATTCAATAATAATAATAATAATAATACAGTAAACTTAATATATTTAGTCAACTACACGACATGAATCACACAGCAACCTTATACCCTATAAATAATTGTGTATTTAAATATTTTATAAACTAAAACATCTCATTTAATAATTTTATCATCTTAGTATTATCTTCATTCCCTTTTCAAATATTTGGGGAAATCCCTAGCTTTAAAGTTTCAAAGGATCAAAAAAATGTCAAAAAACTAATGTCACAACAACTTTAAAGAATTGTTAAAACACACCAATGAAGTTGTTTATATGCCTTATTAATTTTGAGTTATTAATGAGACTTTTTTTTGTGATATCAGATTTTTTTTTTTAACATTTTTCGGGTCTTTTGGAAACTTAAAGTTAAAGAGATTTTGTCCAAATATTTTCAAAGACCTTTTATATATATATATATATATATATATAGTAAATAGAAGGGAGGGGAAACAGAAGGGGTGAGATCATGATAATGCTGGTCATATATGCACTTTTTTTTTTTTAAAAAAAAAAATTTACTACAACACACTCATATCACCCTCATTTTGTCCTCAGGCGTGGGGACTACACTATCATTTCCCCCACTCCTCTTTTTATTTTTACCTTTTTACCCCCCAACCCTGTCTTGTATATTCTGGGCATACACTATAAATTTGCTGATCTCAGTCGCCTTAATTATATCACTTAATACATATCTCTATGATTAATAAAAAGAGGGAGTTTTAATTATTGGTGTGTGTGATCTGACACTTACAGTGATTCCAATACTCATAACTCGTACGTTCAATTCTACGTGACATCTGAAACCACTCGATCTCTCCCTCGTTCACGTTCTGATCTGCAACATCACATGTTCCCTTTCTCCGGCCATCTCCAACTCTTCCCTTCCCACAATACCATCCAATATCTCATCCCCCAATACAATTATATTAATCCACATTTCAATTAAGTTAATTAATTTTATTTCCCACACCATTCTATCTTATATAAATATCCTCAGCTAATTAACCTTGATCTAATACACTTAATTACGCTTTTCAAGAGTGGTCCCTCCTCAATAATTAATTTTTTCATCCCATATAACACAAGTGGATCCCTCTCAACAAATTAAAAGTCCTCTCTTCCTCTATATCCACCCTCCACCACATATAACTCATTAAATTCCAGACAAACACAACAATAATTGAATATTCCTTTTTCTTCTCTCACTCACGAAAACTCTAAAATGTAAACAAAAAAATTATTAAAAATCAAAGATATTATTTAATTTGCGTGCAGAGAAAATAACATGTGAAAATTCATAGATTATAAATAATTATATTAATATTTTCTTTGTTGAGCTGACTGACCTCATGGATAACGTACACACTTGACCGATATTCTTTTTCACTAGAAATATGAAACAGGCTGTAACATTAATTGAGTTGAATCCTGCTGGATGGAGTACTCTTCAAAGGCAAAGGCCGTGATTAGCGCCTCTCCTCCAATGTTTCTGCACATTCCTTTTTTTGTTTTTATTTAATTAATATTTATATGCTTTTTTTTAAAAAAAAAAAACGTTTTTTCTTTATCCGTTGGATTTGCCGTGAAATCAGCAGGAAACCGTGATCTATGTTTTCCTGTTTTCTCCCCTTCGTACTATTACGATCCCCCAACTTATACAGGAGACTTTCCTCCGTAACGGCAATCTGACGTGGCCCCGTCACTGAGCTCCCCACTAGTGCCAAACCGTTTTTGTTAGTTGCGTAATGAATGAATCTTAAAAGTTAAAATAAAAACAACAAAGAAAGGGGGAAAAAAATATTAAAGATGTACATCCGTGGCACGTGAGTGGCTGACTCTTCCACGTGCGAGAGAGCAGAAGTTAGGGAGGGGGGGGTCGTTAAAAGCAGGTTACGGTTAAAATGGAGAGAGTTGGTTGGGGTAAATCTAACCAGAGGGGGTTAACCTAACGAGTAACGACTTGGTTCACTGACGGCGTGAAGGGAGGGACTACGATACGTATACGGGCGGGGAGGGTGCAAAGCGCAAACAAGAAAAACGATCAGTGGTTTAACGGCGTTAAAGTTTGGCGTTTTTTGATTTGTCTTCTCTCGATCTATAAATGGGCCGTTATGTGGGAAGCTGCTTCTGCGAGTCCACTCTTCTCTATTCCTTCTTCTTTCCTCAGCCTTTTCCTCTGCTAATTGTCTCTTCCTTTCACTTTTTCATCTTTTGCTCTTTTTTACCTTCTCGCCTTCTACATTCTCGGACCTAAGATTGACTCAGAGAAGGCGAAGCTCGAAGTGAGAGGAGCGGCAATGGCAGAGACGACTTGGAAATATGTCAGTGTCTGCTTGCTGGTGCTCGTAACGTTGTTCATTGGAGCCACGGCCAGAGTACAGATCTCTGAACTCAGGTATGCTCTGCTTTTCTCCCTTCCTCTTTCTCTGTTTCTGCGTGTATCAGAGCTCGAAGAGCCGAAAACTTGTTACATTTCTGGCCTGCGCCTTGGGGACTTAGTTAGATTTGCTCAGTTTTTTGAATCAAACCACATTGTTTTGTATTTCAAGGAAATTTAGCTGCGGATTGCTTCGGTAATAGCTTATTGTACTAGATTTTTCTGGTTTTACCCTAAGCTACTAATAATGTAGATTAGGATTCCATGAAACTGATTTTTATTCTCCCTGTCATTTCTCCCTATATTGCGACTACTGACTACATTTAATGCAATTTCCGCCCTGCCCTTGAGGTTTTCTATTTTTCCTTCTCTGGATCACTATCTATAATTATTACTTCAAAAATGACTGAGAGAGACAGGGGAATTAAGCTTTGCAGGACAATGCCATGGCATCATTGCATTTCATATTCACAGAGAGAGAGAGAGAGAGAGCGACAGAGAGAGAGAGAGAGATCGTGGCATTCTTTTACGTCTTTTTTTTTATTTGTTTCCTCTCTACATCTTCTTCTTGCAGGAATGTTGGAGCACAGAAATTGGAGAGCTTAACCAACACGTCAATGGCGGCCAGGTTAGTAGCGTGATGAAACAACTATTCTTTCTCCCTCACAACGTTTGAAAATAAGTAAAAAAACGCACTGTTCGTAATTTTTCCCACCCATATCAGCCGTTCATTCTAGCCTAAATTTCCTATTGGAGCCCTTGAAACTGTGATGAACAAACTTAGCCGTTGAGATCCACATTCCTGGACGTGGCTCGTTTATTCCGTTGTGGCGATTCTTCCGATTCCTACTTTCTCCCTAACTGATCATTAACTTCCCTCACACCATTCCACAGAGGGATGGGTGTATTTTGGTAATTTCAGTCCGACACGATAAAACTGGGTTTTCACTTGTCCAGTTTTGGCCACCGACGAGGTCGCCTCGCTCTCTCTTCTCTCTCTCTCTCTAAGAAACGCTCTTAACGGTTTTCGGTTTTTACTGGAGACAATACCTTTCAACCTCCGCCTTGAGCGTTGCGCCCTCGCACTACCTCTGTCTCCACAGTGTACTTCTTGTTTCCATGTTACCCTCGTAATTCTCTTCCCAGACCATATGATCCAGGGACACGTGTCTATTCATTATTTTTTGTCAGTAAAAATTATTTGTTTTAATAATTAATAGCGCTCATGTTCTTGTCTCTCGGGCATTAAATATTAAATAATACTCCCCTAGTCCTTATGATAAGGCACCAACTAATAATTCTCATGTATCAATAAAATAAGTTAAAATCAATAAAGTTGTCCTAGAATTCAAGTAATTTCCACTATTACCCCTACTAATCACACTAAATTCTAACATTTTATTAATTATTACTCTCACCCACTACCCGCATTAACTAAGGGTATACATGGAAAAAGATAATTAATGCTCATTGAAAATAAACAAGTGCCTTATAAAAAGGACCAAATGAACTTGTTAGTTGGTGCCTTATAATATAAGGACCAGAGGCAGTATATTAGCAGCATTTTTGTTTCTGTTTTAAATCCAGTCGGTTGAGTGGATATCCCTTATGATACCTGGGCTGTGTTGGTTAATTGCAGAGCCAAACAAGCTGAGGAATTGAATGAACGTGCTGCGGCTGCTAACCCAGAGGAGGTTGTTTCCCATACTGTAATGTGGGTCCCTATCTCCTGTATATTTATTTTATTTCACTTTTCACTTTCGCCACTCTGGTTCTATATAACAAATGAGGAGCACATATTTGAAGCAAAAATAAAAAAAAGCTACATGCATCTGTCTATGTTATACATTTATGCGGGGTACGAACCAAAAGTAGTAGTAGTTTGATTATAATTGTGAACCTTTAGCTGAAATCGTAATGTAAGAAGTGGGGTGCCCCGGCCATGTTGGCCGTATTTATGAGCCCTCGTGATACTGAACCTAACACGCCAGTTTTTCTGTCACATTACTTTCCGTGGTTGGATGCATTTGAATTTATAACGATTTGCCCCCTTTTCATTTCTTCAAATCCTCTTTTCTGCCCTCCTCTGTCTTGCTGTTAGTTTTCTCCCCTCACAGAGTAAAACAGGGGCAAACGTGGATTGGAATCTGTTTTCTCTTACCTGTTCTGCTGCATCATCTTTGACCACCCCCCACTTACTCTGCCTGCTTTAATCACATGCCCATTCTGAAATCCGTGTCTCATGCCCGTCACTCTTTTGCATGTCCTTCCCCTTTTATCCAACAGATTAGTAAGTGGCCATGATTAAGGGACCCTTATTTAAAAATGTTGTACATGCAGGTACAATATGCAATGTATTATTTTATTTCCCTGGGTTTTATTTGTTCAAGTGAATCCGCTCTTAATCTTGTCCAAAGAAGAGCAATGTTTCTGTTCAATTCTGTCGATTGTGACTGAAATAGCATCGTGGCAACTTCGTTGTAAAAAATGACAAAAAATGAATATTGACCATATCTTCTATGGCCCTGACCTAAATGTGGTCAAGATTTTTAGCCGTTACACTAGTGAAAATCATTTTTATCTTCTCTAGTCAACGAGTTTATTGATGTCATTCTTTGTGTGCCCATTTCAGCCTGCAATTTCTTAGTTGTTATACATCTTGCTGTATGATCCAACTTATGAGCTCAGTATGTAATAATATATTCGAAGTGATTGACGGAAATTGGAAAACGACGTGTATTTGATATGGCAGGACGATCCGAAACAGCACTGAAAGAAGAAAGTTGGGATTTTTCTCCTGCGGAACCGGTAATCCCATTGATGACTGCTGGCGTTGCGACCCCAACTGGCAACGCAACAGGAAGCGCCTCGCAGACTGCGGCATTGGATTTGGTAGGAACGCCATTGGTGGTCGTGACGGTCGCTTTTATGTCGTCACTGACTCCGGAGACGATGACCCAGTCAACCCAAAGCCAGGTACTCTGCGGCACGCAGTGATCCAAGACAGGCCGCTCTGGATTGTATTCAAGCGTGACATGGTGATTCAATTGAAGCAGGAACTCCTTGTCAACAGCTTCAAGACAATTGATGGGCGAGGAGCAAATGTGCACATTGCTAATGGAGGCTGCATCACTATCCAGTATGTGACAAACGTGATAATCCACGGTCTTCACATCCATGACTGCAAACCCACAGGCAACGCCATGGTGAGAAGCTCCCCAACACACTATGGTTGGAGGACAATGGCGGACGGTGACGCCATTTCCATATTTGGATCCAGTCACTTATGGGTCGACCACAATTCCCTCTCTCACTGCGCAGATGGCCTCGTCGACGCAATCATGGGTTCTACCGCCATTACAATCTCCAACAACCACTTCACGCACCACAATGAGGTGCGCTCATTGCATGCACTTCCTAATTTCCTTATCTCAGTTACTTTTAACTACTAAATTTTAAATAATAATGCCCCTTTGTTGGAATTCAGGTGATTCTGCTGGGGCACAGTGACTCTTACACGAGGGACAAGCAAATGCAAGTGACCATCGCTTACAACCACTTTGGAGAGGGACTCATCCAGAGGATGCCAAGGTGATTAACAACATTGAATATATACCACCACTCTCATATTGAAACTTTGTTGGTCATCCAGAGTATTAAAAAAGATACTGTGATGGATAATAATGCAGGTGCCGGCACGGGTATTTCCACGTAGTGAACAATGACTACACTCACTGGGAGATGTATGCAATCGGAGGGAGTGCAAACCCCACCATCAACAGCCAGGGTAATAGATATAATGCTCCCCTCAACCCATTCGCCAAGGAGGTGACAAAGCGAGTGGAGACTGCAGAAAGCCAGTGGCATGGATGGAACTGGAGGTCGGAGGGAGATATGATGCTGAACGGTGCTTATTTCACCCCCTCCGGCGCTGGAGCTTCAGCCAACTATGCCAGAGCCTCCAGCTTAGGAGCTAAGTCCTCTTCCATGGTTGGCACCATGACTTCCAATGCAGGTGTACTTGGCTGCAAAAGAGGCAGTCAGTGCTAGCACCATCCATCCATCCATCCATCCATCAAAACAAGAATTAGCCCCCATTTTTATTTTACCATATTTTAGCAGCAAGCAAGTTATGTAAGTCCATTGTTTTGCAACCTCACAGGGTCTTGTGTTCTTGACAAGTGTACATTCATTACACGCGTCAACTTGTTCTGGCACCCCCTTTTTTTTGTTTTTCACATTGTGTGTATCTACTATCCAGTATTGGTCAACCTCAGCGGCTCGTCCTGCTCCAGCCCTAACAAACAATGCCAGTGAAGGAGCAGGAGCAGAAGCGTGCTCCACTGTTTCTTCTTCTTCCGTCCATCCCAGCTCACTCCACCGACACTTACCCCACTCCATGTCCATTACATTGAAGCAGCGTCAAATCATGATCCTTCTATACTGTCAAGTCTTTTTCATTTTCTATAGGATTTGGAATGAAATATGATTTTTCACCTTTTATCTCTGTTGCAATTTTTTTTTTCCTTTGTGGTTCTTATGGTGTTAAATGTCAATTCAATTATATACTACAAGCAAAAGCACGATTTGTCAAACTCGAGTTATCGAAAAACTTTATTAAGGACGATGATGGTGAATGATGGAATAGCAAAAGCAGGGGTCTTTTTGTTCCCTTTTTCACCTTTTTTAAATCTGTTTTAATATTTTGTTCATTGTCAATGGAAGTGATCTTGGCCTTTTGGTTGTGCAGTTGTGGTTGTACATCATTAATCTCATCTGCCAATGCTGATTTCTCTACCAACAAAGAGTGATTCTTCCATGTGCACACCTGGACCCCCCCAACATGCATGCATACACACTCATCATCTTTCCAATTAACATGGTGATCACTTTTTACTCAAAATGTCCCTGTGCTCTTCATGTTTCCAATTGAAGTCAAGTAATCTTTTGTAAAAGAGCAAATTAACTTGTCCCTTTAAAGGCGTGTTAGGTGCAAACACAACTCAATCAACTTTTTTTCATATTTCACTTTTGTCAAGAAAGTAATTGACTCAGTGCTATTCTTATGAGAGTGATAATTTCTACAGGTTATTATGCCTAAGCAACAGACCTCATAGGTCAATAAGGAATTGATTCCTAGATGGAAATCATGAGAAGTCATTTGTTTGCAGTAGAATTGAAGTTGGAGTGTTGAATAGAGGGAAATGACACGTCGTGGATGGAGGAAGGAAGTAAATGCGAGTGGAGAGAGGAAAGGCAGAGGCACATGTTGAGATGGGGAAGCCATGTGAGATAGGGCCCCATTTGACATGTGAGGAGTTTCACTTTCTCTTCAAAACTCGAAAGCACATATATATATGATATGGCTTCTCTGCACGATTTCTAAGTAGAGTATCAGATACGTTCACACTCCCATTAAATGCACAGCTGGTTACTCTCATTGAGCAGATGCAGAAGTCACTACCATTGATAAGGAAAAACTAGGTAAAAATTGGGGGTGTGAATGCAACCATTTGTGCAGATTAAGCTGTTATGCAGGTATGAGGTTATAAGTAGAAATGTTGGGCACCGACAAAAATTGGGGGTGTAGTTGGGGAGGTATGTACACTGAAGTGACCAAATGAATGAGAGAACCAAAGAAGGCAGGTGGTTATGTTATGAGGTGTAAGAATTTAAGTGGGTGGTTCCACTAATTAGTACTAATTGCGTTCCTTGATAAGCAAAGTTGCAATGAGTGGCCAGTTGCATCCTCTCTTTCCATAAAAGATATCACAAACACAGCATTTTCAAGATGCTTCATTAATTAACTTCTTCATCATCATCAATAACATGCTCTAATCATTATTAGTATTAACTCTAAGCCTGATCTTGCCAATCGCCTTCATTCCTTCCCTTGAAATTTTCACGCACAGCACTTACTATTATTTGTTTTCATCATCATTTATTTAACCCACCATACTGTGCAGATTTTTTATGCTAGTGCCATGCACAAGAAAGAGGGGAAAAATCAAGTGCCATATGTACCTATTAATAAATAATAAAATATAGACAATAATAATGTTCTTTTGACCTTGGAGGAGAAACATGTTTGACACTTGCAAAATATTTGAAAATGACAGTCCCTACGTAAATGGGGGCTCCTCTTAATTTATAGTAACTTATCATTTATTTATTTATTTTCATTCTTTTTTTGGGGTTTTCAACGTACGCACGTCTTTATCATCAGCAAGAAGAAAACAAAATAAATCGAAAAAACAGATAATATTAATAAAAATATAATATCAGAAAGAGCAAGTCACTGTAAAGTGTGAGCTATAGACATGTTTTGCTAGCTTTGACCAATTTAAACGCTATGCCCAAAAGGTCTATATCTACCTATGCTCAGTTTTCCTCGTTCTGCTAAGGACCTTTAAATGAAAACAAAATATTTTTAAATTAAGGATCAAAATTTTCCTAAGAAAATGTAAAATTGTAGCTCAGATTTTATATTCAGTCACCTATGTATAAATAAGGAAAAAAAGCACAGTAGGAATTACATGATCTGACATATTCAGCAATGCAAATTTATGCATGCAATAATGGATTTAGTGATAACACCAACTATTCCAAGTGGGTTCCACACCTCAAACGTCATATCATCTGAGTCAAATACAATAATAGATTTTATTTTTTGGACAACGATGAAGTAATAGATTTAAAAATACCAATTAGAGGTGAAAGATGATAAACTAGGTAATGAAATTTAAAAAACAAATTAAAGTATCTGGCTATAATTGAAAATTGTGGTTCACTCTTATTCTCCAGGAACAAAAATCAGTATTATGAAAAGGATGAGATTGAAAAAGTTACCCTCCTGTTTCATTCTCTTCCTTCATCTCTAGAATTTACAAGCAACAGATAAAAGCCAACGTGATTTCCCTTTTCCATTCCACTGATTTTCATTCATTCAAACACATTCCAAGTACCATCAAAATGTCAACCAAGAATTTCACCCAAAAAAAATGTCAACCAAGAAGCAATTCTCCTTTCACTAGCAGAAGGCTATAGAAAAATGTTGCGCCTATAGAATCTATTCCTTAGCAGCAGCAAAAAAGCTCTTAGACATTGTCGGTGTGAAAAGTGTATCCAACTTCAGCAAAATGTGACTTCACCATATCGAGAGCTTTAGAACGGTGAGAAATTTTGTTCTTTTCTTCCTTTGGCATCTCTGCATAACTATGCATAGAACAAACAAAGCCAATTAGATTCCATTGATAATCATGGAATACTAGAGCATAATATAATAGCAAAGGTTAGAATTACGTTTGCTCATAGCCATCAGGTTGAAAAATTGGATCCCATCCAAAATCATTGGGTCCCCTCGCAGGAACAATCTTCCCCTAGCATTCCAGCCAGAATTATGAATTAGTCCATCATTTACATTAGCTCTTTTCAGTAGATGTAAAGAATATATAAACACATTGACTTCTGGCACAAAGTGAGGAAAAATTTAAAGAAATACCATGGTTTTTCCAATAAAAGTCACAGGTTCGCAACCAGACCCAACAGCAAAGGAAAAAGCACACAATGCATAAGCTGATTTATCATCATAAGCCATCAACAAGTTGTTGAGACCTGGAAAATTAATTGAAGGAGTGGTAAACCAGAACTCTTGAGACAGCCTTGCAAAAAAATCACAGAACTGAAAATAAATGCGCACATTGAACAGTTAAGGCAATACCTTCGTGACCAATCTTCTGCAGGAACCATTTGCTGCAGGATTCATCCAACCAATCAATTAATGATAATCAGTTATGATACAAAAAAGATGATGCATCCTATTAATAACGAATTTAAATTATCCATAGCTTATAATCAATTGAGAATAAAAACTCCTAGGAAAAGAAACTTTATGGGGAGAGTTGTTTGACCTTGTGATAGAACAACCATTTTCAATTTTCGACAGCACAAATAACAAGAAATGCATAGTAGTAATCTCTGAACTTTTCAAGCTGCATCTTAGTTTAAAAACTACCCACTAGACGATAGCTTATTTGACAAGAATGTCAAAGACATACAAAGAAGATTGCTTAGAAATGGAAGATAAAACAACACTTAAAGATATGCATTTTATAAACTGCAAAGGGATTTGGGGAGACAAGAAATGCAACCAAGGAATAACCAATGCATTGCACTGTACATTTGAAGATTACCAATCATGCTAGAGGCAATATTTAATCATGATTTGAACTTTAAGTCAACACCAAAATACGAAAATAGAGTTTGTTCCAATGAAACGTATGACTTGAGAAACTGTATAATCAATATCAAGTTCCAGTCCCGTCTTGAGGTCTGAGATCAGTTATATCCCTTCCTTGGATTCCAACAAGATATACTAGGATCAAAGAAATCCTGATTGAAAGGAACAGAAGCAATATAATAAATAGTCTCGTGGCTACTGCAGAGATCTTTTATAGTGCTATAAGTTTGCTTTGATATCAGTCCGACTTGAATGAGCTATAGCATTGAGCACAGTAACATTTAAGATTTTCGCCCACCAACTTAGCTTTGTGACTAACAAAGTCAAATATTAGTGAATTTTGTCTGAACTTGATTTAGCCCTGAAAAGAACATAAACTTTGTTGAATTCAGACATAAAACAGTGAGACGTTGTATTTAATCTTGCGTCATTTACTACCAAAAGCTAATGAAGAACTTATGTGTCATTTTCTATTCTCGATCATGGTATTTCATAATGCACATCAATTTTAAAATTATTAAAGGACTGGCACTTAGGCCAACACTAAATAAGAGAGATAATTTAGAAAGAAAGAAGAGTTTACCCCAAGACCAAGAGTCACATTAAAAATTGATACAGAACTTACATGTAAGGCCCTGCAACAATTTCAAACATGAAAAAAGACCCAAAGTCAAGTTTAGCAGATTCAAATTGCAATACATAACATGAAGAATAAGAATATGACATCTACCTGGGAGGCCCTTTAAGGCATTGAAACAGAGGCAAGTGTCTTCAACAAGTACAGGTCCATTAACCTTGCCATACATTGAAAAATATAAAATGAAAAAGGAGAAAAAAGTCGAACGAAAACAAAGAAATACAGCTTAAAATCAAACAAGTTCTTGTGAGTATAAGACAACAAAGTAACTAAGTACCTGAGCAGCAGCCAATCGAGCCTTCTCTTTAGAGATTTCTTCAGGCTCACCTTGCAACTCTGGCACTGTAAGATTAATCACAAAAATCAGGCATGCAGGAGAACTGTAAGTAAATTTTAAGAGTGGACAGAAATCTTACAGTCTAGCTTGAGAGACTTAAAAGGAACGGACTGGCCCAAGATAGTGCGTACTTCTTCAAGCTTTTTGGCATTGCCAGTGACAAAAGTAACTGGCTGTGACAGTACTCGCCCTGAAGCATTGGCCATTGCAGCAGCTGCCATTCGCCAAGGTGTCTGGTTGTCTTCTCTGGCAGGAGGCAGAATAACTGGAAAATAATGAAATCAGGGATCCCTTAGACAAAATAGCCTTTATGTATATATATATTTTAAGGATTGTTTCAGACAATATGGCTGATCTTCTGCAAAACAGCAATTAGCAACCAGGCTAAAATTCCTAAAAGACTTGATTAAAATTTAAAACTTTGTTTTTCAAAAACACATCCCAATCTCAATATCTTAAAGTTGAAGGGGACTTCAACCTCACGTTTAATATACCTTGAAATCAGATCTAAATGTATTGGGAGAACGTCATTGTGATAAAGACCTTGTAAAGTGTATTTAAAAGCTACTCAACAATCAACTTGTTCGTAAAGTGAGAGCCTGAAACACCAGCAGACCAAAATCTAAGTACCAACAGAAACAGGACAAGCTGTCACTATTGTCAAAACAATGTCCTTCAATTTGATTATGGATAATCAGAAATCCCCAAGTATTGCATCGATAAAATGCAAGGAAATGCAATAGAAGTTTTGAGAAAAAAAGGATCCGAAGTCTAACAGTCGATAATACAAAGAAGTCCAAATTATTGAATATGCAATGAGTGAAAAGCAAGGGGTCTTTCAAGCAAACTCGAATTCTTCTACCTTAACAATTAATACTGACAAGTGTGGTGAAATACATAAAGAAACCAATACTTTCAACTAAAGATGAATTGATCGGTGACTAACCATGATAAATGATTTTGGCATCACAACCAAAATAGACTTCACAGAATAGTAACTTTTTTAATCCGCAGTGTCTCTCTATAATAATAGAAACAAAAGAAGAGGATGACGATGAGCCACATACCGCAGACGCAAAAGGCTCAATACAGAAGCAGTTGCTGTTATGGTGGCCAGTGGGGGCAACGGCGACGGGGCAGGACGGTTCTCTGTGAAACTGTGAACACAGCGTCAATGAGATATGTGGCTCATCGTCAGCTGACCTGCCTGACCAGGCCAGGCATGCCTCCAGAACCTTTTTTTTTTTTTAAAAAAAAAGAGATATATCTAACCGGTTTTTAGCTTGTTTTTGGTCCGAAACAAATCATTACCTGGCCGGTTGGTTAAATTAGGCTGGGCATCTAAATTGGGCCGAAAATTAATTTTTTTTTAGGGTTTGGGCTGCATGCAAAATCCATAATAGCTTGAAAAACATTCCACTTAAATATGCACAATTTGTACCAACATCTGGTTGGTTCAGCAGAATGTGGTGTTGGATTCCCTTAAGAGGTTTAGGGTTCGAGCTGTGATAAAACCACTCGTAATCCATCTTGTATGGAGCTACCACTGTTGGGAGAGTCGTCCTTGTCACTGCAGTACCCGGAGTGATTGCACTTCAAAAAAAAATAAAAAAAAAATAAAAAATAAAAAAAAAAAAAAATATATATATATATATATATATATATATATATATATATATATATATATATGCATAATTTGTTAGGGTTAGTATCATCTTTGGTTACCCCTCATCCTTTTATGATTTGTGTCCTCCTCGTTTGAGGACCTTAGTTTCTCAAGATTGTATGGGACTTTGTTCCCCTCTGTTACTTCTCTAATTTAAAGGGTCTTCCTCCTTTTATCACGAAAAAAAAAAAATATATGGCAAAGGGGTCAGACACTTTCACTAAAAGGGGAGGACTCGATCCTGGAGTTGGTCAAGGCGATAGGGGAGGCCTCTTAACTCTTAGGTGTCTAGGTAAACGTTTGAGGGTACTAGACGGCTCGCACTGCCCAACATTGATATCACTTAGGATTGAGAGATATTTCATTCTGCCCTTAGA
Organism: Acacia confusa; assembly: GCA_037074495.1. Classification (NCBI taxonomy): domain Eukaryota; kingdom Viridiplantae; phylum Streptophyta; class Magnoliopsida; order Fabales; family Fabaceae; genus Acacia; species Acacia confusa. The sequence continues at coordinate 3,394,955 of CM073505.1, forward strand.
CCGTGGGTGAGTCCAACCCCTTTCTTTTTCTTATTAAAAAAAAATCATCTTTGGTCATTCAAACTTACCTTCATTTTAATTTTGATCCATTAAATTTTAAATGATTGGTTTTAGTTCCAGTAGGAGTAAAATGGTCAAAATCTTTATTGAATTATATGAACCAATGTTTTAAATAAAATGAAACTTGAGAGATAAAAAATAAAAAAAAGGACAAATATGAGGGACCAAAAATTACTTTAATGCTACTCTTTAAATAAAATTAAGAACCTTGTATACTCTAATTAAGGACCGATAGCATTATATATAAGAAATCATATATTTATTATGTCATTAAAAATTTCAATTATATTTATAAACTATGTATTTAAAATATGTGTGCACATGAGAGAGAGAGATGACTTTAGTGCTAGTAAACTCAGGCTACATTACATTTGACTATCATGCTCCTGCTTCAGAAATTCATGCAACTTCTTACTTTCAGAATACTTTCTTTTTTTTGGTTTTATAAACTTTCGGAATACAATATAAAAAGTGGTGTTATATGAATTAATAAAAAAAGAAAATGGGGTGATGCCCTAAAGGAAGTTATATATGGATAAACGTGAGGAAGATGGCAAAACTGAAACAGACATTGTGGGCGTTTTTACACTTATACGCCTCGGTTTGCTACCCCATTCTTTCTCGTCTGAGTGCGTTTTAATCAAAATACCCGTCTCATTTATTCGCCTGCCTCCATTTCAATATATTTCCTGGTTCTTTCTTAATATAAACACTTTTCATGTGCGTCTCAATATTTAAGTTTTTTTCTACTCTTATTCATATTTTTATATTAATTATCTCCCACTCGTCACTAATTTTCTTTTACTTAGTCCTTTATCACTCATTCTCTCTCATATTTTATGTTTTTTTTCATAAATAGTGGTACATTTAGAAAAAAGATAATATTTTTGTCAAATTTATTTATTTTTAATTAATCTTCACCGTCTATTAGTTTTGTGTAATAAAAAAAGTTGATTATTAAAAAGACTGGAGTATAATATATATAAAAATCATTAGTATTTTCCATTTTATTATAATATTACTATTTGGTTTCCTTAAACTTTACTGTAATAAGGAAATAAAGAGTACAAAGGGATGACACTCCTGTTTTTCTTGTACTACCGCTTTACGAGTACTGGACACATACACTCACGTATTTAGCCAAAATAATATATTTCCATTCATAATCACAACTAAGAATCACAAACCACATTGGGAAGGGATGAAGGGTTATTTAAATTGAAAGTTTGTAACTCAAGCGCATAGAACTTTGAACCACCGACAAAAAGATGCAGATGACATTCGTGAGGTCTCATCTATTAGTAACTTTTGCTCATATACGTTTACAAAATACATATTTTCTTGTGTATTTCATATAAGATATATTTAAAAAATTGATACTCCTTCCAGTCCTAATTATAAGACATAGTTGACTTTTTTAAAAAAATTAAGAAAACTAATTTTAAATTACTTGAGAGTATTTTTATTTTTATTTTTTTTTTGTTCAAACTAATTAGTTTGACTAATAAATTAAGGGATTAACGTTTTTCATGTTGTAAGAAAAAAATTATCTCATGTGACACACACATGAAATGGTGGGGCCCACATATACATATATTAATTCATATATGTATATGTGGGTCCCACTATTTCAAGTGTGTTTTTTGTTCAAACTAATTAGTTTGACTAATAAATTAAGGGATTAACGTTTTTCATGTTGTAAGAAAAAAATTATCTCATGTGACACACACATGAAATGGTGGGGCCCACATATACATATATTAATTCATATATGTATATGTGGGTCCCACTATTTCAAGTGTGTGTAAGAAGTTTAGTTTTCTCATGCAACATGAGAAAACTAAAACCCATAAACTAATATATAATTTAAGAATACACAATATATGAAATGATTAAGTAACTTATTTAGCTTCTTTAATCTCTCTAAAAAAAGTCAACTTTGTCTTATAATTAGGACCGGAGGTAGTATTATATTAAATATAAAATATAAAATATTTATATTTATCAATCTTTTTTTAAGTTACTTTTATATGAACACTCTTTCAATAATGACTTAGGAGGATAGAGAATGAAATAATTAATAAAGATGACTTAAGTATTTTAGAAAATATAATATATGTCACATGACTCAACTATTTCATTAATTTAATCAACTTAGTTAAATATGTCATATCCATTGCCGAGAGTAAAATTATTATCCATCATTTTTTTTTAGAGGCTCTTTTCACTTGGCCATTGCTCTCCTTTTCCTGTTTTACCGGAGGAAAAATCTCAACTTTTCTCCATCACCTGTTCAGGCAGCCATGGACCACTTGGCATTTTCATGAGTCTTCTGCATGTTTTTATGATGAGGTGTCGATGCATGGTTTGCTTGGGATTCATCAGTCCGAGAAGGCTAAGGTACTTGTACTAGTACCTCTTCACAGAGACAAAAGAGGATGCAAAATCCTATGATATAGACTAAACCCAAGAAGACACAGATATTTGAAAAATGAGGCAAATCTTTGTGTTTTTCTTCTCTGTCACCACCACTCTCTTATGTTGTTGTACCCTTTCTTTCTCTTATAACCATGAAGCTTATCTGCTTTATTCATGGCTTCACAGCTCACCCTCTTCACCACCTTCTTCACATTTCTCTAACTGGAACATTAGTGACTCAAACCCATGTAACTGGACCTCCATAACTTGTTCTCCTCAAGGTTTTGTCACAGAAATTAATCTTGTCTCTGTCCCTCTTCACTTGCCTCTACCTTACAATCTCTCTTCCTTTCGCTTCCTTACCAAACTTGTCTTGTCAAATGCAAATCTCACCGGAAGTATCACTTCTGATATTGGTGCTTGTTCTCCCCTTACTGTCATTGATCTTAGCCATAATGGCCTCATTGGTTCTATTCCTTCGAGTGTTGGGAATTTGCCAAATCTCAAGACTTTGGCCTTAAACTCCAACTTCCTCAGTGGAGAAATCCCAAATGAGCTAAGTTATTGCATTGGCCTAGAATCTGTCATCCTTTCAAATAATCGGCTAAGTGGAAAAATCCCACCTTTGCTGGGAAAATTATCAAAACTTGAGATTTTTAGAGCAGGAAGGAACAGACTCATTACTGGGAATATACCACATGAGCTGGGAAATTGCACTAATTTGATTTCTTTGGGGTTGACTGAAACCAGCATATCAGGGTCTTTGCCTACTTCAATGGGTAGGCTTAGAAAGCTTCAAAGGTTGTCACTTTGTGATACTATGCTTTCTGGTGAGATTCCATCAGAGATCGGTAATTGCTCTGAGCTTGCTGAGTTGAGGCTATGCACAAATAAACTATCAGGTTATGTTCCATCTGATTTAGGCAAACTGCAAAAGCTGCAAATTTTGAATTTATGGGATAATTTTATTACTGGGGCTATTCCTGAAGAGATTGGTAACTGTACAAGCTTGACAACACTTGAGCTTTCAATGAATTCTCTATCTGGGACTATCCCTTTGTCTGTAGGTAAGCTTGTGAAGCTTGAAAAGTTTTTGGTTGCTCAAAACAATATCTCTGGTTTTGTACCTTCAACTCTTTCAAATGCCTCAAACCTGCAAAGATTGGAACTTTACATGAACCAAATATCAGGGTTGATCCCACCTGAGCTTGGGAGATTGCAAAAGCTCACTCAGTTCTATGCTTGGGGTAACCAGCTTGAAGGAACCATACCTTCTACTTTAGCCGACCTCAGTAACCTCCAAAAGCTTGATTTGTCTTGGAACTCATTTATTGGAAGCATTCCAAAAGGCCTGTTTTTGCTACAAAACCTCAGAGAGTTTGAGTTAATTTTCACTGATATATCAGGTGCAATTCCACCTGAGATGGGAAGTTGCAGCTCTCTTGAAAGGCTGAGTCTAAGAAACAATAGAATTTATGGTGAGATTCCAAAGACAATTTGTGGTTTAAAAAACTTAATCTTTTGTGATATCTCCAATAACCGCCTTATTGGGTCATTGCCGGAGGAGATTGGTGGTTGCTCTAAGCTGGAAATGATAAACCTTAGCAACAATGACTTAGAAGGTCCACTTCCTGAGTCATTATCAACACTAGCCAATCTTTCAGTTTTGAATGCGTCTAATAATAAATTTGAAGGTCAAATACCTACAAGCTTAGGACATGATCTTTCTTCCCTAATTGATCTCCAACTTAGCAGAAACAAGTTATCTGGAACCATTCCTCAATCACTTGGTCTATGTTCAAAGCTCCAAATGCTTGATCTTAGTAGCAATGAACTCACTGGAAGCATACCAGAAGAGTTAGGAGACATAAAAACTCTTGCAGTTGTTCTTAACCTTAGTCACAACTCTCTTAAAGGACCAATTCCTTCTGAAATCTCTAAACTCAACATGCTCTCAGTGATTGACATTTCACATAACAATTTGGAAGGAACTTTGCAGCCTCTTTCTCACCTTGCAAGTCTAGTTTCTCTCAATATCTCTTACAATAACTTCACTGGCCATCTTCCTGACACTACAATTTTTAGACACTTGTCACCACAAGAAATTATAGGAAACAGGGGTCTCTGTTCTAGGATTCAAGATTCTTGCTTCTTAAATGGTTCACGCAGGAAACAATTGACTGAAAACATAAACTCAACCATTCTTAAACTGGTCATTGGGCTGCTGGTACTGTCGATAATGATATTTGTTGTTACAATAATCATTTCAGTTAACAGGGCAAGAACTAACAGAGACAATAATAATCATTCAGAGATGGGAAACACATGGACATGGCAATTCACTCCATTTCAGAGGTTAAATTTCTCAGTTGAGCAGGTGCTTAGAAGCTTAAAAGACGAAAACATAATAGGAAAAGGAAGCTCAGGAGTTGTTCATCGTGTCGATATTGGCAATAATGAAGCCATAGCCGTGAAGAAATTGTGGCCAGCTCCAATGGCTTCTAGTGTTATTGGAGGAGCCAACGATGACAAGAGAGGAGCACGCAACTCTTTCTCGAGAGAGCTGAAAATCCTCGGCTTAATCCGACATAGGAACATTGTGAAACTCCTAGGATGTTGTTGGAGTGACAACATGAGAATGCTTATGTATGAATACATGACAAATGGGAGCTTAGGAAGTCTACTTCATGAGAGGGATGGGAATTCTTGTTTGGAATGGGAAGTTAGGTACAAAATCTTGTTAGGTGCTGCACAAGGCCTTGAATATCTTCACCATGATAGTGAACCTCCAATAGTCCACAGAGACATCAAACCTAGTAACATCCTTATTGGTCCTGAATTTGATGCTTGCGTTGCTGATTTTGGCTTGGCTAAGTTTGTTGACGATTGTGGTTTCGGCAAGTCATCCAATATAGTTGCTGGTTCTTGGGGATATATCGCACCTGGTAAGTCTACTTCACACTCGAATTCATTAATGTTTTTCCTTATCTCTTACCTTTCTTCATTGAATTAAACTTTGTTTTCATTCAGCATAAGTTTTAATTGTTATCTAGTGTTTGCATGGCACATATGTTTCCATAAATTAAGAGGCGTAAGATAACACCAATTGGGGTCATAAATCGTACAGGTACTGGTTTTGTATCCTTTCCATGGAAATTTTTAGTTATCATATCAAATATAAAATGTTTTAAATACCATGAAATCAAATCCAAGATACATGAGACTCTAAAACCGGAGTGTTCCTAACAGTTCCATTTACTATAAATTAATTTGAAAAAATCATTATGAGGTCATATAGAAGGAAAATAATCATCAGAAAATTCTACAATAAGTGATCTACATGCAACGACAAGTTTCAGTATAAGAAATAATAAGTCTATGTTACTCATTTGCTATTACCACTTTTTAGTGATTACATTCCTTCCTTGGAACCTCTCAACGTTGTTTTAATTCTTTGATAATTGAAATATAATTGGCTTATATCTTTCAGAATATGGCTACATGATGAAGATCACAGAGAAGAGTGATGTTTATAGTTTTGGAGTAGTGATGCTGGAAGTGCTGACAGGTAAGAAACCGATTGATCCAAGCATACAAGAAGGGTTACACATTGCAGAATGGGTGAGAGAAAAGAGGGGACAAGTATCAGAAGTCCTAGACCCAGCATTACTAGTTGCAGCAGAATCAGAAATAGAAGAAATGAAGGAAGCAATAGGGATTGCCCTATTGTGCTTAAGTTATGCCCCAAATCAAAGACCTACAATGAGGGATGTGGCAAGCATGATCAAGGAAATTAAGCAAGTAAGTGAGGCTGAATATGCAGATTTTGATACCCTCTTAAAGGACTCTCCTTCACCATTTACTGGGCCTTCTGCTGCACAATCTTCAAATAATTCACCTGCAACACCAAGCTTGTACCTTAAAAGCAACAAACCCAGCCCCTCCGCATGCTCTCCAAGACTTTCATCTTTTTCCATTGTTGAATTGGGTTAAAATGCATATTTTTCTTAAAAATTTTTGCCGAAGAGTAATGTTACCCCTAAAGTTTTTCTAGGTTCAATATTACTCAAGAAGTGTTAAAATGAAATAATATTACCCATTATCGTTAATTAATGGTTAATTGTTTGATAGTCAATGTTAGTTATTTAGTAGTATGAAGCAATATTGTTATTTTTTGAAACTTTCATGGTGATATTGAATCTAAAAAAACTTCTGAGGCAATATTGTTTTTTTGGCAAAAACTTCAGAAAAAAATGTATGTACCTTAACCCTTGTCAGATTGGGATAGGTTATAATGAATCTGAGTATTATGTTGTGTCTTCATTTCCTGTCCTCAGATTTGTAAGATGAGTGAATAAAGTAGACATGTATGCTTCTGGAAGATTTATATCGTTGTAGCATGGCTTTTTCTCTAAGAGGATTGATAGATTGTCGCGTGTTCTTTTACTTTAGTTTTTTAATGAGTTATGGCACAAAAAAATAGTATGATACGGCTCGTTGATGTTTAGGATTTTTTATGCAGCTTAATTTTCTAAGCAAGAACACTATCGATGTTTTGGTCACAAGGTAGTGAAAAATAACTCATCATCGAGTGATGGAAAGACCAGTCTTTTAGAAGATCACGCCTTTATTACCATTTGAATAATTAATCTGAAAGACAATTATGAAGTTAATTGGAGCGGTTAATTTGGCATTTTTCCTATTGATTCTCGAGAGAATACAGTTGACATCAGTTATACGTTTTTCTTTGACCAAATAAAATTATATACTACATGCAAGCTTCGTAATCATTAATTATTTTATCATAAAAATTCATGTAGTCGATTGCATTCTTTTTTAACAACGGTTCACATATTTATGAATTGCCATATATATTTTAAATGTTCTCTGTTGTAGTGTTTGAATAGCAGTTTTTTTTTTTGCCAACACTTGAATAGCAGTCTATAACGCCTTAAAGGTTTATTCATTTCCAAAATTTGGTTCTTTTTATCATATTTATTCAGTTAATAACACATACACTTCAAACTATATTTAAAAAAAAGAAAAAGAAATTAGATTACGAAGTAAATTCCCCGGGGACAAGCAACCAAGTTTTGATTATATTAACTCTTATTAAACATCAATAGTATCCTCGTTAATTATGACACATTTAAAATGTGATAAATTAATGTAAAAGAACTAATTAATTAAATAGCTTTCGGCATCATCATTAATTATTTTTCTTCTTCGCCGAGGCATCGTTATTAATTAATTAAACAGTTATATGAATAATAGCAAGGGGTCATGAGGCCATCTATTATATTGTAAATAACTCCCTCCTGTACACAACATAAATTGTTTATAGAAGGATTTTTTTTAACAGTAACATAAGCAACTTGTAGAATGATAGTTTTTATTTATCAATTTTACCCCATAGTTAATACTTAAAAAAACTTGTATAATATTTTCCTTTCTTTCTCAAAACCTCATTCATAAAAACTATTTGATTTTGATATTTAATACTTATAAAAAGAATAAGAAGAAGTAAGGTTGTCAAATTTACAAGTTTAAGTAAACTCATAAGGTAAACTCAAATCGTAAACTTGTAAGAGTTTACTTTCACTATTAAATAGGTAATAATAGTGTATAATAAATAATTAAAATATAAAAAATGACAACAATTTGATTCAAATATCTTTCAATCCAAATAATTGAAATTAAATCCATCAATATTGAAAATTTACCATATTTAACAAATAAATTTCCATAAACTCATATATAAAGCTGCTCAGCATGATCAGATAAAAAAAAGTTAACATAATTTTATAAGTTAGAAATGTAAAAATGATAAACTCAGTGTATAAACTTGTGAATTTAACTGAGTTTACAACGGTCACGAGTTTATCAGTGACCTAACTCAATTTGGTAAACTGAAAACATAAAAATAGTAAATTTGGTGAGTCAACTCGCAAGTTTGACAACAATGGAAATGAGCAAGGTTGTCGAAGAACTCGCAAGTTCAACCAAACTCATGATCGTATGGTAAACTTGAATCATAAACTCGTAAGAACTTACTTTCATTATTAAATAGGTATTAATATAGTATAATTAAAATATAAAAAAATGAAAAAATTGATTTAAATATATTTTAAATCCAAATAATTTTAATCAAGTCTATCAACGTTTATAATTTGTCATATTTTACAAAAATAAGTTTCTATAAAATTCATATATAAAACTGTTGAACATAATCAAATAAAAAAAGTTAACACAAATTTAAAAGTGAATTAATACAATTTGGTAAGTTATAAACATAAAAACGGTTACCGTATAAAATCATGAGTTTAACTGAGTTTACAATTAATAAGAATTCACTTGTGTCTCAACTCGATTAAGAAGGTATGAACGATAAACTCAAAAAGTTAATTCACTAGAGTTTGACAAAAAAAAAAAATAGTATAATTTCTTAATTCTAATAAATTAGTTGAGAGTGACTTACATGATAACTAGGAAAGATAATTAAGTTGCATACGCCAGTTTTATTAATTATGGGATTTATTATTATTGCCCGCACGTTTCTACGTACTTTCATGGTTTATTGTGAATTGCGTTGTTGGACCAAAATAATCATGACCACTGAACGGCTACATTGGTGTATGTGGGTAATTAATTCTATGTAATTGTTCATGATGAATAAATATGAATAATCATTAATAAAGATTAATCGAAGGGGTTTTGGATGTTTTGTTTAGTTAAATACGAGACTTAGTGTGAATATAGAAATTAAAGTGAGATTTATCTGTCCTTGTGGCGAGTCTTCTCCTCTCCTTCTCCAGATCTGATCTGCAGATGTGAGATTTATCTGTTTTTTGTTCCTTTTTTTGTGGTTTTGGGTTTTATGGTGGTGTTTTTGTCTAAGGAAATAAACAGGTCTGTAAGATCTGCGTTCAAATCCTCTTGGTTGGATGACTGTTTGAACGTTATTAGATCTGACTATCTCTTGGTAGCTCGGATCTACGTTCTTGGGGGAAGATTTAAAGAGGTGTTTTTCGGTGTGTGGTCAAGGTCATCGGATCTACTTGATCAGAGGAGCAGAAGTTTTATTCAGGATATTATGGGTCTTCTTCTTTCTGAGGTTAAGTTTTCTAGGTTCTTTACCCCAATATGGGGTGTCTGTACAAATGCTCTAATTGCAGTTAATGCTTATAAGGATGTGTGTCTTTCAGGGTGGGTTTTACGACTAACACTTCCTTTGTCGTCACTTCTAACCTTGAATATCGAGGAGACCGCTATCGCCTATAAGTTTTCTTCTACTCTTAAATCTATCATGTACTCTTGGCTGTTTTTGTATCTGATTTATTTGGTTGTATTTGAGATTATTTTGTTTGTATTTATTTTCATCTATTATATTAGTTTCAAGTATTAATATATATTTAGCTTTCGATGAAAAAAAGAATATAGAAATTAAAGTGACTTACAACACTTTGTAACAGACGGACGTTTATTCAAAACTTGCAACACCACTCCCATGACGGACCATTAAAAATGTTTTCTATAATAGTGTGAATTCGTATGAATATGAAGGCGTATTTTAGGGAAAGTTATCCTTAATTGGCCTCAATAATACTCAAATTTGATCCATAAGTTAGATAAACATATGAGAAAAATGATTGAATCCCACCATTCAAAAGATAATGATATAATATAATATATGGTATTAAAATTTATTTAGAAGCATTTATTTAGGGCATATACATAGAGTTGATTATGATGATGAAGTTCGCATGGGATAATGGGAATGAATCATTTCAAGTGCTACAGCAACAGTCGCCATGTTGTTGAACAATGCACTCTCCTGTTTTATACCCAATTGACCTGCAATATCTATCACACCTTGGCATTTGGAAACACGGCCCTGGGCAATATGTTGTGCTCTTCCCTGCATTTTTATTTATTATTAAAAAACTAATTAAAACTTTCATTATAGACAATCTTGCATTGAATGTTTTTCATCAGGCAATTTTATAATCGAAATATAAAAAATGGAGCAATTTTACCTTAATTATTATCCCAATTAATTTTTCCTTGACCATTGTCTCAATCAATTTTGCCCCTCTTCTTAAAATAATAATTTCTTTTAAATAATAATTATATATATTTATTCTCTCTCTTCTTTCTTTCTTTGTTGCTTTTTTTCTCTCGCATGTATAGAACCAAGTTATTTTATGAAGGATATTTAACCTACGCATTTTTTTTTGTTGGTATAATTTTATGTATTTTTATTTTATCATAAAAAGTAATAATAATAACTCTTAAAAAAAATATCACTTCATACTCTTTAATTTTTTTTTTATCCTAGTCCAAAAACTTACTCACTAAATCCTAAAAATTTAAGGATGTTACAATATACAAAGCAACAAACAAACTGAAGAAACACACACATACCGAATGAGAAGAGCAGCAGCATCACCATGGCTGCGAGGAGGAACTTGCAGATGGAAATGGCGGAAGAGAAGTGAGGGAAGAAAGCCATTTCTATTTCTTCAAATCCAATATCTCTTTGCTTATATCTAAGTATTTGCCAAACTCATGCATGTATTTATACACCCACGCACAAATACGTTATGCGTTTAATTTTCAGTCAAATATTCAGCTTTTTGACCGACCATTTCATTAAAGCTCAAGATTTTGAGGGATACTCAAAGTAAAAACTAATTGTGTGAGCAGATTTTTGGGAGCGGGACTTCCTTTTTATAACTAATTTTTTTTACCGAATTAATATATTAGTATCTCCATAACTGCACATGGACCTTCAATTCTTAATTAATTCACTCCATGAATATTGACACAAGAGTGGTAATTTTCTAGAAGAAACAGCATTTCAAATGTATCTGTTAAGGCGATCAATAGGCATATAACAAGGGCGCAGAGCCAAGCCAAATTTAAATTGAGTTAATATTTAGGATATAAAAAACTTTATAAAATATTCATATAATAGTATGGAAAAATCATAATCACATGAGATTCATTTAGGATTATATAACATTTTTTTAAGAAAATGTATAAAGTGAATTCATGCATTTAATATATTAGTTTGGAAAAATATAAGCAACATGGAAAAATGTTATATTTTTATAATGCATATCATAGAGATTCTAAAAAGTGATATATTATGTATATTCTTGATGTTTTTAAACTAATATAAACCAATGTAAAAGTAACTAATAATATAAACTAATATCATATGAAAATTAAATAATGAAAATATTTTTAAAGTAATTACTCAAATTTTATAATAATGATAATTCAAGTAACAAAATTTGTTCAAACAATCTAGTAAGAAAAAAGACACATTCAATATAATATATGAAATTACACCCTTTAAAATTAATTAAAGTTAACATTCAAAGACGTAGAAAAAATATGAAAATTTTTATTTAACATTGCACTATCATATTATTGGATAAAGTATACATTTATTATTTTATATTTGTATCGGTATTTATTTCAACTCCTAAAGTTTAAAAACTACACTTTTGATCATTTAAATTTAACACCATTAGTTTTATTTAATGAAAAATGCCAACTCAAATTATTTTAATCGTAATTAGCTGCCACATCATCTCAAATTTTTGTAAAAATGCATGTTTCAATTAAAATAATAATATTATTATTATTATAAAAAACTCTCAAATTTTAATTTTTGTGTGTGTAATGTCCACACTTTAATTTGTCCGCATGAACCCTCATCCTGCCGCCAATACCTACTTCATTCATCCATTGAGGAAGTCTGCTAGCAGTGTCTTCTACCTCAGCCTCTTGAGGTCAAAGAAGCAACGAACTCTATGAAAAAGGCAAGGAAGATGGAATTAAGGCGTAGAAAGTGAGGCTTAGCTGGCGACGAAGATCGATGTTGCTGGGGAACTAACTGGATAGTGGATATGATGGGTTTAAAGTAACGTGAGTTAGTATTTTTCGTTAAATAAAACTAAAGAGTGTTAAGATTAAAGGACTAAAAGTGTCCGTTTTAAAATAAAAGGCTAAAATGAATCTCGATACAAGTTTAATAAACTAAATGTATACTTTAACCTATATTATTTGATTAACCTATTAAATTGACATGTTTTTGTTGTACTCTTTGTAATTTTGGGGTTTGGGGCCTCTAATATGGCCCAACCTCTCAAAAGTTATGATCTTATTTTTTATGAGCAATTAGATTCTGTATAAAATGAAAGATATTTTGATATCTTACGGGTAAAAAATAATTATTGATATTTTAAAGAAAAATACTCTACGATTGTGCATTATTTATTTATTTTGAAAAATCATAAAAATTCAAAACTTCATTAATTTTTATCTATAAGATACTAAAATGTTACTCATTTTATGTAGTATCTAATGATTACAAGATTCAAGAACAAAAAACTTGAGAAGTTGTAAAATTTTTTGGGGAATGAGAAAGAACATTAGAGGCCCTAGCTCGTAATTTTGTTGATGTGTTTTCACGTTTCTCTTACAAACAAAACTAAAAAACTAAAAACCAGTATCAGAAGATAAAATATCCATAAGTAGCTCTTCACTGAGAATTTGTAATCCAATGGTTGTGTGTCTTCTAGTGCCCTTTTGGCGATAACATTTTTCATGGCTTTGACGTCGCTGCTTATTATCTATTAGATTTCCACTTGCCAGAAGCATTATTATTGAATGTCTTTAATTTAATGGTTGAGATAGGTTGCTGGAGTAAAAGGAAAAGAATCATGAAACTGCATGCGTGTGGGTGATTCCATGCATGCGGTATCACGAATTATAAAATGGATAATCATCGATCTATAAAGAAACCAGTTTGCATATATAGTATTATAAATTATTCCAAAATGGACCGATAAAACTATATATGCTTCATATTTGTACTAACCAGGAAAGGATACATTAACTAGATAAGAAGATTAATACATTATAATATAGTTTATTTATTATATATGAAACTTCATGCATGTATATATATAGATGGAGTAGAAGAAGCTGGGATTATTTAGCACAGCAGCAGAAGTGATATTGAGGAGGGATGCATTGTCCTGTTTCGTAGCCAATCAGTTTGCAAAAATCATGGCAAACTGGAAATTCTTTGCACGTTCCTGGGCAATATTGTGTGCTCATCCCTGCATTAAATAAATATTTTTTTCATTCTCATTATTATTTGTCACCAGCATCCATCAAACTAGGTTCTTTATTTAATTAAATAAACACCATATATATGGATTATTAGCTCAAATGAATTATAAACAGTTTCACACTTACCAAATGAGAGCAAAAGCATCATCACCATGGCTGCAAGCATCAGTTTGTTGGCAATGCTTGAGAGATGAGGGTACGCCATTTTCATTCGTAAAGCTTCTGATTCAAATCAAACACTCAATATGTGTGTGTGTCGATCTTACCTGAGTATACGGATCTGTTGAGTTAGGTATATACACACACACATATGTAGATACTTTATGGATGAATTTTGTTCATATTCTACTTTTGAAAACTAACTACACTTACTACACTAACTAATTTTGTATATATGTGAGAGATTTGGCAAGCTTTTTCTAACTACACTAACAAACTTTATCAATATACGGGCGATATTGGGTATATTAATTGAGGATTTGTTTATCAATCTCTTATTCAAAAGTTGTTACGATGTTGTGGTTGCTTTGCGGTTCCCGGCACTCACTTCATTAAATATATTATAAAGTGATTTTTCCCCATTTTTACCCTTTTTAAAAAATATGTTTAAAAATTTAATAATTGGGTTAAATTGAAAATGAATATTAATTCTAGGAAAAAAAAACTAAAAATGAGCATTAATAATACAAATAACTTATAGTTTGGATAAAACTATTCTTCTTGCATGAAGTGCTCTACATCTTGAGGGAGTATTTATATAAATTTTCATGAATATGATTTGAGAAAGTATCACCAAGTTATAAGATTGTTCTAAATTTGTGTGAAGATTGAATTTTCTGCTCCGTGTTAAAAAAAAATTATTCTCTGGTTCTTAATATAAGATATATTTATATAATTTGATTAGATTGAAGAAGTTGGATAAATTAATTGATATGACATATTTGTTCTAAAATACCATAATCATCTTCCTAAATTCCCTCTACCTCTCCCTTACTTGATTGTTGTTGAGGGAGTATCAATGAGAATATATTAAGAAAAAAAATATTGATCAATATAAAAAATAGTTCAATCTTACATATAGAACCAAAATTAATTTCCAAATTAGGTCGTACAATAAAGACCATAGGGGAATAATATACTCCCTTCAATCCTTTTTATAAGAGTCTAATAATTAAATTATATGGTTTAAGAAATTTGTTAAAACTTAAAAATAATAAATTTGTAAAAAATAGGCTTCTTTTTTTGAAGTATGCCCTCCTTTGTTAGAGGCCAAGTTAGATAAAGAAATGGAGTAGTTATATAAGAGAAAGTATGAAAGAGAATTTGCTATTGAAAAAAAGATGAGGGAGAGAATAAAATTAATTAAGGGCCAAAATAATTAATAATGTTAAATATTCAGACAATCCTTAGTAGGACACCATAAACTCCCACCTAAGGAGAAAATCATAAAAAGAGAATGATGCAGTTAAATATAGAAATAAACTACATTGCCCTAAATTAAGGATGTGTTGTTGGAGGTGGGATTTTTCTGTATGTATGTACATGAAATATGAACCTAATCAATATTACATCAAGAGATTGAAGTTCAACCCAACAAATCTCTGTATGCATTTATAAAATTGTCGAAATTATTCAACATGTTTTCTTATTGAAGATTAAATTAATAATATGAAATTTACTGTTAAGCCCAAAGTTAACATAATTATTGATATAATTTATTGATAGTATAACTTATTGCACTAATAACTTAATAAATGGAGATTCTGAAATTAAAATGATTAGAGATCCCTATAATCGTGGTAAAGTTTTTGGGTATTTTTTGCCATTTATACATATATAGCTTTTAGTTTAGCCTCTTTATCTTGATTATGTAATTATGATTCATGATTCATGATTTAATTTGATGTCGATTTTCAAATTCAGTCGAATTTAATTCATGCGTTAATATCTATTTTCAAATTTAATTTACTTTATTACCTTATCGTCAAAGCCCAATAATAAAAATTGTGAATTAAATGAGAATAATATCCCAATAATGTCACGCCTTGAAAACTAAAGAGGTGACCAACACGGAATATAAGAGGACTCACATCCCTTAAGTCTTAAACTTATATGCAAATGCTGATTGATACTAATAATACCATAATCTATAATATTCATATGTTCCAAACAACGAAGGGAGATAAGGATCCTACCTATAGACTATGTGGAGCATCTAACATTAATAATAATACAAAAAGTCTAGGTTTATAATTACATCAACTAATAACACTACAAAATGAGACTGCAAGCTTTAAGACGTTAATAAGAGGGCTCTTTATCGTTCAACAGGAGGTACAGAATCAACAATATCATCTGAACCAAAATAAATTTTTTCAGTAAATAACGTCTCATTCTTATATCAACATAATTCAATTCAAACATCTTTATCTTTTGCTAATAACAATAAGGCAAAAAAATTGTAATTTCCAAATCATATGATCATGAATAAAGTAGAACTCTATATAAATGTCATTAATCAAATAATCTCAAGTACCTAATAAAACCGTTGATTTAACATAATCAATGTTAACTATAATTCTCAAAATCACATCTTTCCACAAAACTTCTTACAAAACGAATGACAAGTGTAGCCGCATAATCCACGAGGGTAATTAATCAAGCATGACTTAAAGTTATGAAATAAGCATGGACACTAAGTCCATGAAGGTAACTAACCAAGTATGGCTCGAAGTCATGAAACAAGCATGGACACACAGTCCATGAAACAAACGCAGCACAAAGCTATGAAACAAGCACAAGTACAAAGCTCAAAAATAACAAGAATGAAAACAAATACCATGAATATCAAGCGAACTCGAGATTAACCATGATGCACCAAGAACTAACAATACTGCTGTTAGTAATTAACCAACGTTCTATATTAAGTCTTCTTATAAATGTTTTCAAGCATGTTTAGGGTCAATTTATCAAAAGCAATGAAAAGTTCATTTGTGTCAAGATAACAATAGCTCGTATCGAATACTTCATAATATATTACCCCAGCATGAGGTTTCAATAACAATATCTCAAGCTTTCCTTCAAATTTGATATGCCAACAAAGTTCTTTTGAAATAATAGATTCTGGCGTATAAATATTCTAAAATGCAAGATCATTTCAATATGAAAATTTATGAAATGTATCTTAAAAGTTTCCTAACCATTTAAGTGCATAATCATGAATTATACTATGAAGCAATTGGAGAAAAAAAATAAATAAAGAATAAAGAATAAAAGCTTCAATCGTTACTCATGTAATATCAATAAGAAAATAAAACAAATTTGGTAAGCTTTCCTTCGAAAATTAAACCCTATAAGTATGATAATTAACATAAAAGTATGACAAGTAGTAAAAATCTCATTTATAAAATTATAATGGAATGCTATTCACTCACCCTGTTGTGCTTTTAACTTTACGATTTACTCTTATATCCCCTCCTGTCTCATTTTCTCCCTATTTCCTAATGACCCAAACACATCCATAATTATTCCAACCATAACTCAACTTTAACCCAATACGAGGTCATACTCATTAACTAACTTATTCCCTCAGTACTGGTAGCCGAGGTGGTTGTTCTGGCTCTGTCACTTGTCTTGGGAGGTCGTTGAAGACGTGGAAGAACTCGGCACTGATGAGTCATGCCGGTGGAAGGAGACGGGACCGGCATATAGCGGACGAGGAAGATAATGATTGGCTCCATGGTAATTAAGAGCACTGTTCATAAGTAAGTGATTATGATTGCTACTATTATGCCAAGGGTTGTAACTAGCGTATGAATGATAATTATAAGGATCATTAGCATAATAATAATAATTAGGATCATGAAGAGAACGCATTTTGGCTAGTGGGGTATAATTATTGTTATTATTGTTGTTGTTGTTGTTACCATCTCCCTGAAAAGTGATCCTCTTGAGATCCGAATGTTTCTCACCCTTCTTTAGCTTCTTCAAAATTCGGTGTCGATCTGTTTTGCCTTTCACATAAGCATATCCAAACGTTGGATTGATGTCAAAAACTGGGTCTGCAAAAATTTCAAAGCCACACAAATTAAATTAAAGACATAATATAATAATTTACAATTATGTGGTGTATATATTCTGCACAATGCACTACTATTTAAATATGAGGATAAATTATATTTTCTAGATTCTTTCATCTATTTAATTATATGATGTTGATTATAATATTTGAATATCAATAAAAACGTACGCACGAGATCAAATGAACACAAGTTAGCTATCGCTCAAAAAATATGGCAAAGGACTAAATATTTTTTTTAAAAAAAAACATTAAGCAAAATGGTGAAGCCACGTACGATATATTAATTTATACAAGCTTAACGTAATAACATGGATCGGATAACCTCTGGAATTCAACCGACAAGTGTTGTCTATGATGGATTTCGGAATGTTTGAAATCCTAAGGTCTGAATTAAAGGTCAGATTAACAAACAACTAAAGTTCAAAACTTTGATATATAGTTTTGCAGCCAAAAAAAAAGAGCTTCGTTGGACAAGAAATTTTGACTACAAGTTGTGCGTATAAGAGGAAATACTTTCAAAGCTGTTCAAAATCTTAGTCAGTTTTCCCAGCCATCACTAGTATTGATTTCAAAGAAACACTCCTGAAAAAAAAAAATAATAAGTGAACCAAAACAACGATTAGCATCATGAGATTAAACAAATTAAATCAAATAAATGCATCAAGAATGAAGACCGTATTTTCAGAAGACATGGTTGGTAAAGAAGAGAAAATATTTGTCCGAAGCGGTGTGAGTGAGAATTCTAGAACATAAATTTAAAAATTGTTTAATAAGTGAACCAAAACAACGATTAGCATCATGAGATTAAACAAATTAAATCAAATAAATGCATCAAGAATGAAGACCGTATTTTCAGAAGACATGGTTGGTAAAGAAGAGAAAATATTTGTCCGAAGCGGTGTGAGTGAGAATTCTAGAACATAAATTTAAAAATTGTCGATAGAATTAGAGTTATGTAATTTAGGAAGGGCAATTAATATAATTTTCGTTTCTCACTCTACTTAATTTTCAATCAATTATTAATGCGTCCACCCATCATTTCGTATATTATTTATTGACTTTCCAAATATAGTGGAAAAATTTGTGATATTCAAATCACATATTAATTCGTTTTTTATTTTCTTAATAGGGTTTTACCTGCCTTTGCCACAACCCAAAATGTCCAGTGTGCTATTAGTCTCAAGAACAGTCTCATTGCCCAAAAAAATAAAAGACCAGGCTCAAGCTCTCTCTCTATGTTATACACACACATTTAGTGTGTGTGTGTGTGTGTGTATAAAAGAAATTGAATGCTTTTATAAAATTTGAGAAAAAAGAGTCAATGAGATGTACTCCGAGTAGCAAACTACAATTACTTCATGCTATTAACTACTACTACTATGTATTTTGTCTCCCTTGCTTTCTCAGCGTCTATGTTGTTCTACATTATTCTCTTATAATTAACCTTGGAAATTATTTGCTTTATAATTCCTGGCTTCACTACGTACGTACGTCCGGATGTGATCTCCTCATAGTTCTGTCACGCAAATATTAATGTAGTTTCTATCCCTCTTGCCCTTTATTATCGTAGGAAGAGAATCTCTTCGAATTTTCCCAATGGTTACATGATAATTGATCGTTTCCTCTTATCTTCCTTCAAGAATCACTCTCATCCTATGATTTTTTAAACAATATACTGATAAAGATATTTCAGTCGTTGAAAGAGAAATAATCGCTCGTGGATTTCCAGGTTTCCTTCTAATTGCGTATTTCAGAGTCATTCCTGGCCTAAACAATTATTAGCACATTGCCTGAAAACTATTTTTAATTCTCATTATAATTGATTAGCTGATAGAGAAATTTTCCTATATACTCAATGCTCCCTCAAAAGACCAGTCAGCCCTCAAAAAAGAAACATAACTCATTTCTTTAATTTCTTGGTAGCGTCTAACCAGACCAAGAGTTATTTAATATCCTAATAACTGTCCAGGAATGTATAAAACATGAACTGGGTCATTTAAACGTAACACAGTAATTTGCGAGCGACGACAATCATATAATAAAATTAGAATCTAATTTAAATATCTACTTGTGTACTATTTTCTAAATCAAACTTTTTTCCTAGCAAAAAGAATGAATGCATTATAAACAGAAGTGAGAGCTCCCATGAATGAATGAATGAGATTGACATTGACACATGACAACCTTAAATTTGGTCAGTGTGGGGGGTGAGATTATGAATCCCAAGAATTTGCCTTCTCGAGATCTCCAGAGACAATTAACAATACTATTTACTACTCCCAACTGTCCCCTCCACCCTCGTCTTCAACTCCTCAGTTAATGTTATATATATATAAGACACCAGAGTCGATGCCTTTGCATGCAAATCTCTTACTGAAACTATAGTGAATGAGCTAGCCAGATATATCTCTGAAAATGGCAAAAGGCTATCGTCCTTCCCTCCCAGTTACGATCCTTCTCTTACTATTCATACTTCATGCAACTGCACGTAAGGTACCTGCCAATACGAGGTATGATGGAACTAATAACCAAGGAGAAGGGCAGATTCTGGTGCATGCAAGTGCACCGGCGCCTGCTGAGTCCCCTATGGCCACCGGTATTGCTGACAAGAAGCACTTTATCGTCGGTGGAGTAGGTGGCTTCGCTGGGATGGGTGGCTTTGCCGGTGTTGGGGGTATTATGCCCAAGTTTGGTATTGGAGGTGGCCTTGGCAAGTTCGGTGGCATTGGTGGCCTGGGTGGTGGTGGTCTTGGAGGCGGCCTAGGTGGACTTGGAGGTGGAGCTGGATGCTTAGGTGGACTAGGTGGTGGCGCCGGAGGCTTAGGTGGACTAGGTGGTGGAGCTGGAGGCTTAGGTGGACTAGGTGGCGGCGCCGGAGGCTTAGGTGGAGCTGGTGGAGTAGGTGGTGCGGGTGGGAACAGTGGGGGTTACCATCCTTATCTTCCATTGCATCCTTAATTGATGATCTCCATATAGCTTGGTGATTGAGTTTGTGGGGTTAGCATATTTGTGGTTTTTGGCTTTACATTTGCCATGCATGCATGTCTTGTTACATTTCAGCTGGGAGTTATTTTACAGGTGTCTGTTTTGGGTCTGATTAGTTTTGGTTTCGCATATGAATGTCAGATCACTAAGCGAATTTAGTGGCTACGTAGTAGTAATTTTCTATTCTGTTAATTGAGTTTGCCAAATTTTAATGTGTTTTCCACTGATGATGTTTTTTCTTATTATAATCCCCTGGGGACGTGCACTTTTGTAATAATTTACAATTTGTTTAATTATCTCACGACACAAGTATAGTAATAACAACTAAATAAATACAAGGGTTAAGGTGCAAAAATACACATGAGTTTTTTCTTTAGGAGCAAAAATATACATATGCTTTTTTGAGGAACAAAAATACACATATGGTTACCATTTTAGTATAAAAGTCGCATCCTACCGTTAAGTCATTGTTCATCGTGATGAGAGATAAAGAGATGAGATGAACCGTAACTTAACGGCGGTAAATAGTGACTTAACGGTAATAACATTAGGAATAAGACCCCTAAAATCAGGGAAGAGGATTCTCTCATTAGCTAACTTTCTCCTCATCTCTCATCTTCGAATCCAAACCATTAATCTTCGGGAGAAAAGTTGTTGATGTGGACAATTATATCAAATGTATGATTCAGATTCAAAAACAATGAGGGACAATGAGAAAAGGCTAATGAGAGGATCCAAACCCATAAAATCAGGGTTATTAAATTGAAAGAGGACTACTGGAAACCAGAGAACGGAACCAAGTGAACCACTAAACCGGTTCACTATATTTTTTTATTTTTCATAATTTCATATTAATAATCTTTAAATCTTTATTTTTTTATTGGTTTGATCCTGAGTTAACTCTAATATAACACACCAACTTTTGACCAAATAGCTCGACCGATTCAGTGTTTGGGTTTAATAGCCTTGCTCAAAACTCCTATGTTTTTTTAAGCATTTTTGGTTGTGCTTGTTATTTGACTAAATTGTTTCCATTATTCACGTGGATAGCTGTTGACAATGAATTTAAGCCCAACATTTTTTATGTAAATTAAATATAATATGGAGCTTTCTTAATCAATGAATTTAAGCTAAACTAGAAGTCTAGAATAGGAGTATTACAGTGTAATAACCCAGATATTTCAGAAAAATAATAATAAAATTAATTTAATTACAATATTATAAGATAATTATAAATTTATTATTTACTAAAAGGGAGCTTGTAGCTAAAGCTGTCAAAATAGGCTAAACTCTACAGGTCAATCCATTAAACCCCATTGATAACTCTTTCTTTTTTAACCCCTATATGATGAGATTATTTTTTATCCTAACCCAAAATAACTCCAATCTTATAAGGTTAGAACACGGCCAATGGTGGGGCCACATGCTGGCCAGCTGGGGCCTTGGCCCCAGCTAGTCTTTTTTTATCTTATGTATTTATATATATATATCATATAATATTTTATTTTAGCCAATAATTTGGCCCCAGCTAAGTATTTTATTCTACGTATTTTACTCTTTTTAATGAGGGTAATATTGTGTTGATTAGTGAAAATTTTAAGATTACGATTTTGGCAGAGTTTTGAGTTTTTACAATAGATAACTATATATATGCAGAGGATGATTAATGACTAATTTTAATCAGTTTGGATTTATTATTTGGTTGTCTTATGATTTTATAATGAATTTCTCTTTTAAGAAATAGATTATAATATGTTATTTGCTTAGTTAAAATTTAATTAGATTTTTATGATTTTTTAAAATATTTTTTGGGATTCATATTATATTTATTTTATTTTCTCCAATTATTTTGTTTTGAAATAGGGTGGAATGTGTATTTAAGTGTTACTTTTATTAAATTTCATTATATATTATTATTATTATGATTGTGTTTGTGATGTCTTTAAGATAATATTTAGTTCATTACTCATTCAGTTGTAAGAGAAAAGTAAAATTTTTATTTCAGATATCTACTGAAAATGTTATCATTTTATATCTTGTTTTGATTTATAATTATTGGTTATTATTTATTCATATTTTTAATGTTATGTGATATTATTCTTTAAATAGTTTATCATATTTATTTTTTGGCCCGGCTAAAAAAATTTTCGGATTCCGCCACTGAACACGGCCAACCCCCGTGAGCCATCAATCAAAACCTAATATGTGGATAAGATGGGGTTTAGACATGGAAGGGCTGGCCATGCTGAAGCAGCTCATCGGTCAGCTTCAGGAGTTCTTGGACCTCTACGGCTCTCACCTTCCTCTACCTTCGTCTTCTTCTTCTTCTTCTTCTTCCATTTTTCTACCTTCCCAGCAATTCTTTCTCTCGCAGCCTCTCTTCCTTTACCAACGCCGCAGGTTCACTCTTTTCTCTCTTCTTCTAGATCTATTTTCTCTGCACTATCTCTCTCTTTTGATGATCAATTCTTTGAAATGAACCTTTCTTTTCAACTTTTTGAGTGACGATGCTGTTCATTCTGCCAACTTATTGTAGTTTCCTTGATTCCTGTGAGATGTCCCCGTTGTTATTAGCTAATATCGTGTTTTCTTGGGTGAAGTTAATTAGAACCTTTCGATTCTGTGAAATATGTATGCCAGCTTACTATAGGTTTTCTTAGTCTTTTGGTCTAAGCCTTATCATTGAGAAGCTTTTGTCCATACTTTCTGGAACGAGGTTCTGAAATCGACCGTTTCGCGGATTATATAAGAATTTCTTTCGGTTGTTTGAATGTCATTGCTGAAATTTTTCCTCGAATGAGAACAAAAATTGTGAAATCTTCATTTGGTTATGTACTCCTCTGTTGCTCTGAGCTCAGATGCTCGCGATTTCCGTTTCCTCCGTAATTTCTTTCTTTATGACTATGTTTGGTTTGAGGGGAGGGGAGACGAGAGGAGAGGAGGGAGTGGGAGGGAAAAAATCTTTTAAGAGAATATTTATTAAATTGTCATTAATGAAAAAAATATTCTTTTTTATTAAAAGTATATTTTAAGAATATTGAAAATTTTCTATAAACAATTTTATAAAGATAAGAGAAAAAATTTCTCTCTTCATTTTCCCTCTCACTCCCTCCCCTCAAACCAAATAAACATAGTGTAATTGATTGTGTTAGAGTTGTTGGTTTTATTCAAAAAAAAAAAAAAGAAAGAAAAAGAAAAGAAATAACCACCTTCAATGGGTAAAATACCATATTTTCTGCATTATCTTGCATTGTCTTGGTTGTAATTGCAAGTCTCCTTGTTCCATGACATATACGGGATATATAGCGACAATTTACATAATAAGAAAAAGGGTGGGGAAAAGAATTGGCCGAAAATTAGAGACTGTATTGCAGGATGATTTAGAAAGAAGTCAGGGACATAACAAAAAATATGAAACCATATGCTTGGCATTCGAGAGCAAATACTTTTCTTCTACATCAAAAACACAGGAGAGATCATTTATTCATTCATTCCTTTAGAATTGCATGTGACTTGTGATGCAGCTGTTGGGAAAAAAAATATCTGGTCTGTTCTCATTTGTGCCGGTTGTTTAACATGCGGGTTTTTCTAGTCTTGTGGGTTAGGGTCTAACGGGCCGGGGTGGTCCATTTTGACAACTCTAATTCTGAGACGAGTTAGGGTCCGTTTGGAAATGTTTTTTTTTAAAAATGTTTTTTTAAAAGCTCCAAATTGGAGTTTTTAAAAAAATCAGCAATTTTGGTTTTTTTTTTGTGACACTTAAATTTTTTTAAAGCAATAACATCTAAACACATAAATTAAAAAAAAAAATTATGAAAAAAATCCATCTAAATGGGCTCTATGAAGAGAGAATATTCAGAAGGGTTGACTGGGGGTAGTGTTTAGTTTGTCAGGCGGGGAAGAGAAAAGGAGACAACACGATGGCACTGTGACCTTCAATCAATGAATTCTGAACCTCTCTCTGTGCATAGCGGCCATATGTTAGTTTATTTCACGCGTTACTTTTTTTCAATTTTATTTCTTGTTGTTCCTTTGTAGATAATTCTTTTGATTTTTGGAAATTAAAACCAGGGTTTAGAAATTAAAGAGCCCAGTAATATTAGTCTAAGAGGAGATTGAATCCCATACGATCCTTATGGACATACAGAAGTACTGCAGAGAGGCGAAGATAAACCTTCTTTGAGCAAGGCAATTCTGCTGTCTTTTGACATATTCTGGATTTCCCAAGTGGAACTGCACCATTTCTTGAATCTGCGTAAAAGCCAAGCTGCTAGTATTATAGTTATTCACAGACAAGTGATTTCTTTGAGGATTTGTTTGGTACAAGGGATCCGATTTAGAGGAAATGCTAGAGATTTCTAATATACCAAATTGGTAATAATATCGATGCTTAAAACCAGGGTTATTAAATTGAGAGAGAATGGGCTCACTCCACCTGAAAACCGGTGAATCGGTCGAGGTGAACAAAGAAATTGATTAATCGTTAAAGATACATGTACTTGATGCTCTGCCCAAAAAAGAGACCCAAGTCCTTAAACCGGTTCACTATGATTTTTTTAAAAATTTATTTTTATTTTTTTATTTTTTCATAATTTCATATCAATATAATATTTAAATCTTCACTTTCTCATTATTTGACCCTGAATTAGCTAGCTCCGGTTTAACATATCAACCTTTGATCAAATACCCTAACCATTTTAGTAATTGGTCCAGATTTAATAAACTTGCTTAATTAAAACTCCAATGTTTTTTTAAGTATTTTTGGTTGTGCTTGTTTGTTATTTGACTAAATTGTTTCCATTTTTTTTTGGTCAAAAAAATTGTTTCCATTCCAAGTTATGATATAAGGATTTGATTTTCTCATATTGCATGAAAAGAAAAAGATTTCTACATACATATGAAATGATGGGACCCACACACACACACATATATGAATTAATTCATATATATATATATATATATATGAGTCCTACCATTTCATGTGTGTATGATATGAGAAAACACTTCTTCTACAACAGAAGTGTTTTCCCTATAATATATTGATATATTTATGTTATCATGTGGATAGCTGTTGACAATGAATTTAAGCCCAACATGTTTTATGCAAATTAAATATAATATGGAGCTTTCTTAGGCAATGGATTTAAGCTCAACTAGAAGTCTAGAATAGGATTATTACTGTGCAATAACCCAGATATTTCAGAAAAATAATAATAAATTTAATTTAATTAATTAATTTACAATATTATAAGATAATTATATATTTAATATTTACCAAAGGCAAGGTTGTAGCTTTATGCGGTCGTCATAGATCTCTCAGGTTTTGTTAAACAAAACAGAGAAACCCCAAATCCCCAGCCTCATTCGATCTTCGCCGTGCCTTTCTCTTACGCTGCCATCGCCTGTGACCGCCTGTGACCGTCGTTCGTCCAACCACAGTCGGCGTCCTTTCTCTCTGCCTCAAATCGTTGAAACTACTGTTCCGGTTTCCTCTCCAGGGACGGGAGTTGGGTGGAGCTGAGAGACCGGAAGGGCTATCCATACTGTCGACGGCTGCTCTGTTCTTCTTGTGAGTCGACGTTCTTGATTGGACCAGAGGAAGAGGGAAGTCGAATCCCATTTGCTATTATAAATTCCGGACAAGGTGAGTTGCCCAAATCCCTTTTTCATCTTCGATTGCTGCTGCTTAGGGATTGGGGGGAGATTAAATTCTGATTATTGAGTTGGGGAAGATGACTTTTCCATCTAGTCTGGATGCTGAGGGGCACTCTGCTTGTATTCTTTTGAGAAAAGTATTAGAGTGCTCATATGCTAAAGAGAATAAGGAATATAACTGCTAGCTAGTTGCTTTACGTTGGGAATTTGATAAGTTGAAAAACGCACAAAGGAATTGCTTTTGTCACTTTTGAATAATTAGCAACTGATTAAATGGTTAGATGCACGCGGTAAGGCTGGAAGATAACTCTTAGCAAGGAGTGTCATGCTAAAATTAGCTTCAGTCTGCTGAGTCATATTTTTATATATTGAATCAGTACTATATATGCTTTAAACAGTATTAATTGATGCTAAATGAGAATCTTAGATGATTTTAGATATTAATATTGCCCCTGAATCAACGTTTTTATGCTGGAACTTTTGAAACCTTGATGATAACATGATCTCATGATTGAAGGGTGCAGTGAAAGAATTGGTTATATCAGACTATGGGAACAGGTTTTAAAGGAAAAACGTGCTTGCTGTGAATTTATTTTCCCTGTTTTAATTAGTGAAAGTTTTAAAGATTTAGTTGCTGGAAATTGTATTGAACTTGCTGATTTATGCCTTAAGTGTTGGAATAAATTCTTGGATTTGAAATCTATATGAAGATACTGTCTGATGGTTCCTCAAGATAAAAGGGGTCTTAGTTATATAAATTATGACACAAGGCATTTAAATAGTGGCTTTAGACCTCTGATGGAAACTGAAATGTTTAATGATTGTTTCAAACTGTTAGATCATGTAAGTTTAAAAGTGATGTTTGGAACAATTTAAGAAATCGGGAAAATTTTCCAGTCTGAAAGTATGGCTGTTTGGATTTCTTTTAAGGTTAGGAACTGTTTAAAAGCTTATTAGGTGTATGGTACAAGTGTTGTATCCGGTTGGAAGCTTTGGGCTCAAATTATTGAGTTCAAAGGATGAAAACCTACTGCTTAACATTTGGAATATTAGACAAGTAGTTTAAATAGTTTAAATCATTACAAATAGTTGACTTATGATATGAATGATACCCATGTTAACTATCTTTTATGGACATATTAATATTAGGATTTGATTTGATGCTTTTAAAGGACAAGGAATGGATTTGTTGAATACCCAACGGAATATTTAATCACATGACCTCCCAGAATCGGAGTTTTAATCCTCTCCTTAATGTGGTTGCTAGTTAGTTCGTTCATGTGTATCTCTGCAGTCTAATTCATGAACAACATGATAATTAAAAACCTGCTTGAATACCATTGAACCCCCTCAGACATCAGTATATTATATGTTTTTAGCTTTGGTTACAGCAAGATATGCTTGTAAGATATTAATACAATGTTTTGCATTTTTATTAGGTGTGGTCTAATTTGAACTAAATACTATGCCTCTGGACAAGAATGCCCAAAAAGAAACCCTTTATGATGTTCTTAATGTGAAGGAAGATGCAAGCTACGAAGAGATTCGTGCCAGTTACCGCAGTGCTATACTCAATTTACATCCTGATAAATTATTGAAGACATCTGATCAGATGTCAAGCACTCATCAAACTTCAGGAGACAGATTCCTCACTGTACAGAAGGCATGGGAAATTCTCAGCAATTCAACCTCTCGTACAGCATACGACAATGAGCTGCGTGGTTCAAGACAGGATGCACTGGTTGCAGATGTTGCAGAAGATGTAAGCTTGCAGGATATGATCGTTGAAGAAGCAATGGATCTCTCTTACCAGTGCAGGTGTGGTGATTACTTCTCCATAGACTCTACGGAATTGGAGAAAATGGGGTATTCATTGTTGAGGGATGGAAGTGAGATTTCTTTACGTACTGTTGATAGTTTGCCAGCTTCTGTTATTCTTCCATGTGGATCTTGTTCTCTGAAAGTTCGTCTACTAATCAACATTGATTGTAGCAATTGAATTCATTTACATTGTGATTTGTGTGATTCTTGCCCACATTCTGTGCCTATTGCGGCATGTTGAAAGATCTTGTACAATAAATGCAGAATGAATTTAGAAGAAAGATATGGCCTAGTGAGAATCTAATAGGATTTAGATGTGTGGGTCTTGCTTCCCATAGACTGAAAAATTCAGGACCAGGGAATTCACAAAGAAAATCATTGAAATGAAATGAAACACTTGCCTAGTTTGATATTTTTCTTATCCTTGGCTACTGCCCAATTCATATGGTCTAATGTTGGATCTGAAGTAGAAAAGACATCATAGGTTAGGCCCTTGCCTCTCTAAAACAACGTAGGAAATAGATTATGGTATGGAAGGGCTACAGTCCAAAGCATATTTATTTATTTATTGAAGGAGGCTAATCAGCCCTGTGGATAGAACCCTTAACCTCCCCTGTTCAAAGAGACTGATCTGCCGTTAGGGCTTTGCACCAAGTGCTCAAATCATATTTATGAAAACAAACAATAGTCCTTGTCAGTGTTAAATTAGTTGTGGCTAATCGGGATGCCAATAGACTAGCGGATGCTCTAGCTAAGTTAGGCCTATCTAGCTCTGCTATTTTGAAGGTTTGTCCTTTACGTTTATGGTCTTGGTTGGTCCAAAAGAGTTTGAGATTTAATTCCCCTGTCATGTAATTTCCTTCTGGTTGTATTTTGGGGCTTTTTAGGCGTCATCTTTTATCAAAAAAAAAAAAGTCCTTGTCAGCGTCATAGCTAGAAAATACAGTAGAGGATGAAAATACAAAGATTTTCAAAAAGCATTATGACTCTCCACTCTATCGTGTAATTGAATGTAAAAGCCTTAAAAGAGAAAATAGGTCACATCAACCTAGTCGTGTGCTCTGGAGTTTTGCCTCTTTCACTGCTAGTTTTTTGTGATGATAATTGGGAAGAAAACAGACAAGGGTGATGGTTGTTCCTCCAGTTCAAGTCATATCAAAGAACTGGTTAAATGATCCCTACAATGCTCGGTGTAACTAGGATAAGATAATGATTAGGTAGGTGATTGTTCGTACCTTAGGGACTAGAAAAGATAAGATATTCGCATGCCCGCGTTTAGATAGAGATAGTGGATGTGAAAAGACAGAACGTATGTGATTATATGAAATATTTATATTATCTATTCATTACTTTATTCCCTTGAAAATGACCATCCAATTCATTTTATACCAAATTGTGTTGCTGCCACTTGATCCTCATCCTCAATTATATAGTTGTGTCATTTTGGAACAGCATTCCAACCTCATAATTGCTTCATGTATATGTGCTTGTCGCCTCACTGGGTGTCTGTTTTTGTTGCAGCTCATGATTTTGTTTCAAATTTGGAATTATGCTATCTATATAGCCTATAATATCAGGTGTGCTATAAATTAAAATTAAGTGATAAACTTTGGATCACCTGATGGTAAATATTCAATGGTCATGTCTCGGAGTGATAAGAAGAAAATGATAATGCCCCATAGAACGAATAATATATATTACAAGTTTTGACTGACACTAATCTTCCACGAGATAAGAGCATTTGATTATTCTTCCTTACGACAAAAAAGGAAAAAGAAAAAAAAAACTAATCTTTCTACGGTGCTTAGTTTGTCGCTTTCATATTGTTATCCCTTAAACTTTTATCATGTGTTTTTAATATTTTTTTTTATATTTAAAGTAAAAGTGAAGAAATCGTGACGGCAAAAGAAGAAACGTACGTATATTGAGGAATAATGACCTTTTTTCGTCATCTATTAATTATGAGACTGCAAAAGAAAAGCAGAAGAAATTAGAGTGATTCTGCATAGTTCATTTAATGTAAAGCTATGCATCTGGGCAAATAATAAAATGCAAGACTTCGAAGAGCAGTGTAGGAGCAAGCACGAGGGATGGAAACAGAGCAAGTGTGTTATTGTACTTGTGAAAGATATGTTTCGAACCCTTTCACAGTTTTAACTACAAGTGTTTTCGATCTTCTCCTGTTGGGTTATCAATTCTCCCTTCTTTTTCTTCAGTTCTATCACAATCGCTTCATGTGTTATCTTCAATCAGACAGTTCATAATGATTGCTAGCTCCACCATCGAAACAAATGAAATTATCTTCAGGGGCATCTTCTCCTTTTGTCCATTTTTTTTCCCTGTTTAGATATACTAGTAGTTCATGCTTCTTATTTTGTATTCTCTAAATTTCCTTGTTTTTACTCATAGGCTGTATTTTTATTTTTAATGATATTATTTGATCATTCAAAAAAAAGGGCAAGTGTGATTTCTTAACTTGAGTCATCCCCTTTCTTGCACTCAACTCCACATAAATATTGTTTATTATCCCTGCAAATTTTCTATATTTTATATTAATATTGATGATATTTATGTTTATCATTTAGGTAAAGAGAAGTAAAAGTAAAGGAAAATTTTTACCATTAAATATTGGGTATATTTAGTTAGTGCATTTCTCCACCTGAAAGTCCTGTCCAACCAATGTCGAGAGAGAAAAATTGATAAATTTTAAAGAGAGGTAAAATTAAAGGCAAATTTACCTTGTAATATAGGACATATTTATTTATTTATTATCTTATCAAGGCATAATTTCAAGACTTAGATTATTAATATCACTTCTCTATATGCGTGTTTAAATTGGCATTGTAAAAGAATGTTCATGTAAATTGGGATAAAACTCTTCTCACAAATTTATTTTATATATCGTAAATCATATTAAAAAATAATTTTTACTGTTAATCCAAACAGGCACACTTAAATATTGCATCTTACACCCTAACTGGTTAAAGTTAGTCAATTAGTCAAAGTTAACCATGTGGCTTCACGTGACAAAGTTACAGATTATGCATTTGCTTTAAATAGTTAAATGCATTGTACCAGACTCACTTTCAATTGAATTAAAGATCCTGAGATTACTTCCTATTCTATTATATTATTTCGCATATAACATAAATGATTTTCACTTCTTTCAATAAGTACACCTTTTGAAATTTGAAATTGTGTTATCTCTCTTATGGAATAAAGTTACTGATCACTATAACTATTTTTTTTTAATTGGTGAAAATATAGCTTTAACTAATAACTTGTTGATATTTTAGACATATTTAGTGATTACGTAAGTTTTTAGTCTAAAACTTCATATAATTATAACCGTTGTTGTTGTTGTTGTTTTTGTTACTAAAGTAGCTTGTTGTTAACAATTTAAATTGTTTCTTATTATGGAGCAAGATAAATACATGAATAAATTTGGAATTACGAAACCTACATTGCTGATAAGAGCAGAATTTACCATGTTTTTAAGGCACAAATTGAGCGTAAACTTAAGTTAATATGATTAAAAAACTTAGGAATAATAAGAAAAAAACATGGATTTGATGTCAGACATACCCTCACAATTATTCTTGTGTGTTTCGCAGGTTTTTACTCACAAGAGAAGCTAATTTGAAGAGCCAAAGAAAGGCGAAAACAAAGTCACGAAGGAGGCAAAGCACCAACTATTTGAACCCCTTCTAGAGTTGGCGCCTAGGGCGCCAACTAGTGCAAAGTTGGCGCCCAGGGCGCCAACTCTCTGCCTAGATTTTTAAAGTTGGCGCCCCGGTGCAAAGTTGGCGCCTAGGGCGCCAACTCTCTGTCTTGCAAGAAAGGGTTTGGCGCCCAGGGCGCTAGAATTGCGAAAATATGATTTTTCTTATTTTAGGGCCCGAAAAAGGAAAGAAAATTTATATTCTTTAATGTTTTTGAAATCCAAGGGGCCCTAGAATATAAAAAGAAGAAACCCTAGCAAAGAAAAACACCTTCTTGAACCTGTTGCAAAAAAACAACCCTACAACATTGGAGAAGAAGATCAAAGCTTCATCGTGGAGATCAACCTTCTCCAATCATCGAAGACCTATTCTATTTTCATCTTTTCTTCTTTGTTTTCTTAATCTAGCCATGCTTGGCTAAGTTTCTTTTTGTAGTTAGGGTTAGATAAACCCTATGCAAGTTTATCGTATTTACTTGAATTCTTGATTGAATCTTGATTTCCTTTATTGAATGAATTTCCTTTGCTTAATGCTTTCTTAAAGATTGATTACCTTTAAGATTGTTCATAGGTTGATGTATGACAATAGAGATGTTGGTGCATTTAATCAGAACCTGTTAATTCATCATAGAATTGCATGACCTAGACATAGGCTTACGAATCTATGCGATCTTATAATTCTGGTTTAAAGATTTGATCTTTTTAAGCAATATTAAGACATTAGGTTTTTTTAAAAATAAACGGACTAAGGTAGCATCAAGAAATTGAGACTTAGTCTAATTTTAGAGAATTGATCGTCAATTTGGGAATCATAATCAATTAGGATTTCAATTCAAATACTTAAATGAGCACAGGGGGATTTTGAGCCCTAGCTGCGCTTTTCTTGACTGATTATATTTTCTAAACATTTTCTTACGAACCTTGATCTTGAATTCTTTTCTTTCTTTAATTCTTGTCTGATCACAACTCTTCTCTTATTACTCAATTCATCCAACTAAGGTGAAAATAGTGAATTAGTGATTGAATAACTATTCCTTGTGGGACGATACTTTCTCACTACTTTATTACTTGTAACGACCGGTGCACTTGTCAAAGTCGTCATATCAATTGCACCTTACCAAAAAAAACACATAAGAGAAGTACATGAAAAACATTAAAATAAATTCATAATATAAGGGAAAGAAGGAAAATAAATGGACTTTTAATGTTAACATTTTATACAATAAGTGAGTCTACATAATCAACTCATAATTACAAGATTCCAACTTAATATATACATGCACAATTGAATGAATGAGGGTCACTCTTGGTTTAGCATGATTACTTAAAAAAGGCATGAGAAAAATATTTTCTATAATATTTATTTTTATTATTTTTTAAAGTTGTAAATCTTGTATGTGCAAGATAATATTTTTTACACAGAAAAAGCTATTTATGATAATCTCATGTCATGGAATTAACCATCGTGCCTATTCTTTAACTCTTTAACGTTACTAAATGGGTATTGAAATTGTTGTCACGAATAATCCTCCTACCTAATATATTAATATGGTTATTCTTTTTTTCTTTTACAGATCTTGGTTATAGGTTTTCTTTAACTAGGTAGCCTGTGAGTTATTTTATGTATAAGAAAGAGAGATATTGTAATGAATCATGATATCATACATGCATATTATAAAAAACTTTCCAATAATGATGCTTTTCTAAAATAACAATAACTCATCAAAAGAACGAATACAACAAAAATGGTTAGATATGAAGATTTATAAAAGAGAGACACAACGATAACGTGGAACAGAAATAAAAGGGAAGTAAATGGCGTATAAGAAGTGGCAGGCTCAAACGTTAAAACAGAGAAGAGGATTCGCAGAAACAGAGACGACAAAGATGAAGTTTGGAGGGAGAATATGTGTAGTGGTCGGGCTAGCCACATTCATAATAGCGATGACGACCATAGTAGAACCATCCGAATACCTGTTCGGGACAGAGTACGAGGTTCGAGTCATCAATGGTTTCACGAACAACTCGTCGTTGCCACTGGTGATATGGTGTTCCAACGAAGAAGACGATATCGGAGGCAGAGCACTTCAGGAACACGACGACTTCAGCTGGAAGATGAAGACGCGTTTCTGGAGCAACAACCTCATGAAGTGTACCATGAAATATGACCAAACCAGAAAGAAGTTCGATGCTTTTAAGGCTTCCAGAGACGCCCATCGCTGTGGACCCTTCAAGATCTGTACTTGGCTCGTCTCTGAAAATGGTTTCTACTTCAGCAACGATCTAGTCAATTGGTACAAGGACTTCGAATGGTGATCACTGTTCATCTCCGACATAAAACGTTTTCTATATATGTGTTATAAAATAAGTAAGCCAACAATAAATTGCAAGGTTTTGTTCTGATGAGTCTCCTTTAGTTTTTTCCCCCTGTAACTTTATGTGACTACTCTGTTTTTGCATTGATGGAAAGTTAAGGTTTTGACTTTGTTTGATCCATCGTACAGAAATGTCTGGTTTTGAAGCTTGCTCTGTTTTCAGACATGCTCTGTCATTTTTCTTATTTACCTCTCGGTGAAGGAGTCACAGAAATAGATCCTCCACGATCAAATAACGTGTTTAAATTTGTGTTTAAACCAATAGATTCAACGTTAAATCAAGCACTCACTGAGTTGTCGTAAAATCAAATTGCTTCACCCGGTGCAGCGTAGACAGGGTGAGAAAAAAATATTCAGATCATATCATGATCGCCGCACGTAAATTAAGGGGCACTTCATCATTTGTTAAAAAGTATATTATTAAACGCCGTTTTTCTACTGTCTACTTCATACAAATTTCACTGTTAAGAATTAAGCAGATCAATAATGAGCAAACGAAACGATTAAACGAAGGATTTAGCAAATAAAAGTGAGTTCGAGAATTTGTGTGTGTTGGTGAGCGTGGCGGAGGGAAAGCGAGGTAATACAAACAAGACACAAAACAAATCTTAGTCCACAAAGCTAATCATTGAACAGAATGCGTACTGTGGAAAACTTTCGCAGTGGGCAAAAGCAAATAATAATAAATAGAGAGCCAAAATAATACGAGTAATACTTAAGAATGAACAAGTGGCTCTCACACAAGTTGGCCAACTCAACAGTTGAATATATTACAATGTCGATACATGGGGTATACTTAAACTATATATTTATAAGGACATTACATCTTTTTGGTTGTTTGTGTATAAAATAAAATGCATGTTGTTGAGATATGCGAGAACAGATAGCTAGAAATGGCTCAAAATTATTAGTTAATAACAAATGGGGGTGTTGTGGTATTTTATTTATTAGAGAGAAGACATTTACTGAAAGTGGAAATCTTATCAACGTATCGTTTGAAGGTACAATGCCATGTAAAGTAAGCTTCATAATTTAGTGGGATTTCCAGCACCTCTTTTAACTAATATTATTGATATTGCTGGTGAATTATTATCATGCAGTCCTTTTGATCTGTTATCAATTTTTTTAATAAAAAATTAGTTCCCTTTCAAACTAACATTGTTTGTGGAGGAACATTAATAGTATGAGATAAAATGTGAGGTCAAAATCGTGACCACCCATTTACGGAAAAGTTTTTATATCACTAAGTTATAAAGTTATTGACATTGTTTGTGCTTCTAGTGACCTTGTTTTGTTGGTAAATTAAAGATTCAACTTTTATATATTCTTTAAGAATGTAAGTTTAAATTTTGTTTATATAAAAATACCATATATAAGTTTCATCTTTTCCGGACAGTTCTGATCAATGTTTGAACTGTACTTGTATTTGTGTATATATACAACTTAGTAGACAATTGTTATTTAGTTGCCGACACTTTTGACATAACAAAAAACAAAGGACTTTAATGTAGCCATACAAAAACGCACATCCTCTTCAATAATTTGAAAATGGCTAAACTAGGTATAGTGGAACCTACTTTGTTTTTGCATATAAATGACCATATTTTTTGTATAAATTGGTGCCTTTAGCTTCTTCGTTATTTTATTTTCGCACTTGTCCATATTTATTCCAAAGAATATACATTCACATATCCATAGTGACATGAAGTGCTGTGCATTTTCAAATAGTAGAGATGAGGAGCTAAAATCAAAGTGCTACATTTGTATGCAACACCGTTATATGTGTGAAAGTTAAGGACTGCGTATTCTCTTGGCAAAGGCAAGGAGGAAAGCTATATCAATCGGTCAAATATATATTATCTCAAGTCTTTAATATAAAAGCTAGCTAACTAATTTGAAGAGACTAGGGAAGTTAATTAGTTATATATGTTAGTTATTTGTAACAAGTAAAAGTTGATTTTTTTAAACACCGTATTTCAACTATACTTTGATAGAAACCTTCTAATATTTAAAATTAATAGGGATGCTTTGAGAAAAAAATTATAATTTTGGAGACAATGTAGATTGAGATTTTATATTTAGGACCAAATACAATCACTAACTAACTCTTATATTACTTCCAGTCATAAATATAAGATATAGTTGACTTTTTTTTTTAGAAATTAAGGAAATTAAACAAGTTACTTGCTTATAGCATATGTTAAGTATGATTAAATTATATATCAATTTATAAGTCACACAAATTAGTTTGGATAAAAAATGATAAATATAAATATTTTTAAATAATTTAATTAGTTTTCTTAGTTTCAAGAAAAAATAAACTAAATCTTATATTTAGGATTAGAAGTAATATTATGGATGGAAGGTAGTAATATAGTACGTTATAGCGTTTAATATTTCAATATGAAGAATGAAATGGAAATGGTGTTAAGTGAAGTAATTGATGAAGGGACAAACATTTTGCCAACATGTATTTTGATAGAAATTAAGATGACTGGTTATAGGGGAACAAATGAAAGTTGGTTTATGTGGTGAGGCCATATTGATAATAGAAGCTAAGAAGCATGAAGAAGAGAAGAAGCAAATGAGAGATGGGAATGGAAGAAGAAAAGGACGGAGCAGAGTGAGAGAGATGGAGACGATTCAGAGCTTCCAATTCTTCATCAATGGCCTCCTTTCTCTTTCTCTTGCCACTACCAACGCCTCTCTCTCCATATATTACATTATCAATATCACTGCCTCAGTCTCATCATCACCACTTCATCTCTTCCCTCACTTATTTTTTCATGTCCCTCTCTTTTAGATGTTATCTCAATCCACACTCTAATCATTTGACGACCACAATCCATATTTACAGTGTAACGACCACGATCCATATTTACAATGTAGAAACTTATTATTTGCTTTTTTGACTTGTTTTATTTTTATATGGTTTCACCGTGTCCTTTGTATTCTAAAAGAAACCCTTTTTTCTTTAGTATGTACAAGTATCCTCTCATTAAAGATCGATTGCATCTGAATTCTCTGATATATACGATTTATTCACAGAGCACGACCAAATGGCAAAAATAATGATCATCATTTGTAATTCTAAAAAATGGTAGGAATAAATATTACATACAAGGATACTACCCTACTATATTGTTTGGGGATAGAATATTCTCACTACTATTTTTTGTTACTACCACTTTTTCACCGTTAAATCAGAATCTCAATAGAAGAGATAAATAAAGATAAATAAGATTCTGATCTAACGGTGAAAAAGTGATAGCAACATTGATAATAATAAAAAATTATAGTAAGAATATCCTACAAATTAAATAGTTTAATGAAAATGGAAAATCTGCCACATTAATTGTGATCAAAGACTTTGACACAAAACATTAAATTGGATGCATGGACTAATTTAAATCAAGGATGCATGCACTAACGTTCAAATAAAAAAGGAAACAAAATCAGGCAGTTTGATTTGGTTCCTAAAATCTCTTTATCTTAATTACAAGACTACATCAATGTGAATAAATCCTCCATTTGAATTTTGATTTTGATTCTTATGATCCTGGTGAGATATGCATGGTCCAAATAAAAGTTTCAACGTTTCCAATTTAAAATTTTAACGAATTTTGTTTAAATGAAAAAAATAACAAGTGATTGTCATATGCATTAAAATACTCCTTCATATCATTTTTACAAGAGCTCAAAATTTAAATTGCTTTGATTTTTTTTATAAGAGCTTGATAAAAATTGGGTGAATATTTAATAAATTCTTTTTTCATTTGTGTCCCCTCATCTTTTTCCTATGCTACATTCTCTTTCCTATTTTTTATCATTATTATTTTATTTCTTTCTCTTGCCTACTCCTTTATAAATAAGAGTTGAAAAGAGTTTATATGAAACATATTTATTATTTTTAACTAACTTTAATTAATTGTTTTCTTGAATTGTGTAATTCGAGTATTGAACTCTCATAAATAGGACCGGAGGAAGTAATTTTTCTTTAAAAACATCTAAAAAAGTACAAATATCTAAATCTACCATACAAGATATCAACAAATTAGTTAAAATGTTAAGTGGTCTTATCCCCTAAAAAGCATTACACAAATTCAAATCTTAGGAAACAAACTTATTTAAAAATGCGGAAATCCTTTACCCTCAAAGTTTTGGGAAAAAAAAAACACCCTTAATCAAATAAATAAGAAAAACAGTCCAAGATATAAGCAGTTAAGCACCGAAACTTTTAAACTATTTTTATTTAAAGCGTACAATCTATCTTTAAGTGCCTGAGTGTGAATGCGTTTTTTAAAATGTGGCTAGAATTTAATAAACGCAAAATGTTTTTCCTCAAGTGATTCATGAATATCCTTATAAACAGTGCAAGACACCAACCAAATCATAATTGATCATCACCACTACCACATACAAACAAGGTCGTAGGTAAGAACTAACAACAACAGAGTTGGGAATAATGGTCATTACGCAGTGAGTTCTGTTTCTTGTTGATGATGGACTTCACAATAATAAGAATATCATCAGCAGACAATGCTGAGATCGATCTAGTAAACGAGATGCCCACTGAGAGCAGTGAGACACTACTGAGCCTGTCGTGTGCGGAAGAATGAATAACCACGTGGTGAGCGTACCAGCAGATCGTCATACAACGTAGTAACATGTAATGCCATGTGGAAGCAATTATACAGACATTGGTGGGTACTTTATAACCAAACCAGAGACAATCCTCATCATCATCATCCCAGGATGTTTTGGTCTGTCAGGCAGTATGGTTTCTATCAAAGCTGAGATGACCGGTCTAACTGGCAAATGCTTGATGTCTGGTTTACTTATTAATAATATGTTTACCTTATCTTATTTCTCATCTTCTTTCTGGGTTTTGAACCAGTTATTCATAATATTTACGCATTTGCAGGCATGAATGTCTGTATCTTTACTTTTGTTTGTTTGCTGAGTAAAGCGAGTGACCAAAGACTCAAGTTTAAATTACAGCCTACCGTATCTAAATTCGTCTATGGACAATACTGACGAGCTTGTCAAATGAGGCTCAACGAATAGTAAGAGCTCCATTATGTATAGATGGGCTTTATGAGGCCCAACAGAGTTGAATGGACCACCCTTCCAGGCCTAAGAGGATATTGTGAAACTGAAAGTACCAAGGCTCTCCCTGGTTGCCAACAAAGAATGACACATATAGCTAAGACATCAGTTTTTACTATAAAAGGGAGGAGGTTCGATATTTGTTAGTTGATATGAATGTTTCTTTGGTGGGTAATCTGTAAATATACCTATAAGCGCTTTTTAATCTTGAAGGCGTGCCTTAACCTAGTGAGGTACCGATATCTACCCCATCTAAACTTTTTTGTTCAAAAAAAAAAAAGGCTCTCCTTGGTTCTAACAACATATACCTATATGTGCTTTACCCTAGTGGGGTACCAGTGTCTACCCCATCTAAAATTTTTTGTACAAAAAAAGGGCTCTCCTTGGTTCCAACAATATATACCTATATATGTCATTTTTAATAAAAATATTATTAATTTTCATAAAATTTAAGTGATTTACAATATTATTATTATTTTAATATTGTAGTAATTTTCACTGGCTCTTATTACATTATTAAATATGAGCATATATGGGGAAAATATTTAATACTCCATAAAACTATCAAATATCTCATGAAAAGAACAAAGGACACCAACAAGAAGAATGTGATTTGAGATTATTAACATGGAAGCTTCGTCAAAAGTCACTGATATTGCTTGATTATATTTGCTTAATCGCCACTTTAGTTCAGGCCAGACAAAAAATTCTCGTACTACTTTTGTTATATATGCACACGAGACAAGTCGAATGATCCATCACCATAACATGTTGCCCTTTTTTAATTGAATTTCTTATAGAGAAACTTGAAAATGCATGCGTGAGAGTCTATTTGATTAGCGATTTGAGGTTTCCAAATGTACGTGAAGTCACAAAAGCAAGGGATGATTTTGGACATATTTGGGATGGCTTTAAAATTTAAGCACAACCATCTCAAAAGCGGCAATAGAGTGAACGCCACTTTTAGCGACTCATGGCTATTGCGATTGCATAACAGGGGGTGTTCAAAGTATTTCGGTACCGGTAATCTCGATCTGGTCCAAGATATTTTGATCTCAGAAATTTCTTGTCTTGGGTCTAGGATCGGGACAGAGTGAGATGGGACGAGAACTGGGATCCTCCTGGTCCCGATATATATTTTTTAGTGTATAAATTAAGTTATCCTATCACAAGATATGTATCAAATCTTTGTTGAAGTTAAACTGCATATATCGTTATAATAATAAGGGTTAAGGTTCAAAAATACACATACACTTTATCCCGAGAGCAAAAATACACATATATTTTTTTGAGGAGCAAAAATACACATGTACTTATCATTTTGGTGCAAAAGTCACATCTCACTGTTAAGTCACTGTTCACTGTCATTAAGTTATTGTTCATCTCATCTTTTTCTTTCTCATCATGGTGAACAGTAACTTAACGGTAGGATGTAACTTTTACACAAAAATGGTAACCATATATGTATTGTTGCTCCTCAAAAAAACATGTGTATTTTTATCTTAGGAAAAAAACTCATGTGTATTTTTACACTTTAACCCTAATAATAATAATAAAATGTTGTTCTTCAACTTTAGATTAATTTGTGTAATTATTATATAATTATTAGTTGTTAAATGATTATTTAAAAAAAATGTAAAAAATGTAACTAGTATAATGATATTCTTAAGTTTACTTTTTTTTAAGAAAAAAAGTCAGGATCGGGAACAATTTTCAACTCTCGGGCTCTTATTGGGACAAGATCGGGACAAGGTAATCCTTGTCTTGACTCAGACTTTGGCCCTAGCTGTAAGAGAAAGAGGAGAGATGAGTAAAAAGAAAAAAAGAGGAGAGATTGAATATAATGCATAAAGATGATTAAAGATGATGATTATTTTCCTTCAAATTATATTATATGATTTTTTTTTTGCTGTTAAAAAATGAGAAATTTAATTCAAGAGAAATAATTGGTGAATATTTATACATGGAATACCTAGAAATTTTGCACATGCAAAGTATTTTGATTTTGGTTCTTATCATTTAAATTTTTAATAGAAGATTTTTACTAAATTTTCTCTAAAATTTAAGTATCGACACCGGTAATACAAATATAAATCATATTACATTATCTAATTTAAATTTTTAAAATTTAGATTAAAAAAAAAACTACTCCCTCTGATCCTTATTATAAGGCACCAACTACCAAATGTATTTGGTCCTTTTGATAAGGCATTTACTTGTTTCCAAGAAGTATTGATTATTTTTTTCCATGTATGCCTATAATTAATAGGGGTAATAGGTGAGAGTAACAATAATATAATATTAGAGTTTAGTGCAAATAATAGAGGTAATATTATAAATTACTTAAATTATAGGATAACTTTATTGACTTTAACTGTTTTTATTGATTTGTGTGATTTTTTAGTTAGTGCCTTATAATAAGACAAGAGGGAGTACTTCATTTATTATGAATTCAACCACGCACTAAAATTTGGGGACTGCTTCGTTAAAGCCATGTGATATAATAGGGAAGAGGGAGTTACCAAAGGATGAGCAATTACAAGAAAGCATGTGATGACTCTTAAAAAGTGCACTGTTACTTTCCTTTTCCTCAATGATATATATTTTATTTTTTGGGCATGATACATTATCCATTCACTCCATTGATCTGATCTTTTTTTTTTTTGGTCCATATTATCATGATGATTTATTTAATTACATTGAAATTATAGATTGCTTCTGAATTCTGATGTATACGATTTATATATTGACACAGCACGACCAAAAGGCAGAAATAATAATCGTCATTTATGATTTTAAAAAGTGGTAGGAAAAAATATTACATATTAATATATTTTTTTTAACATCTATTACATGCTAATATTATATGATAAAAAATATTACTAGAAATATTGACAAAAAAAGTAAATAGTTTAGTGAAAATGGAAAATATGCCGCATTAATTGTGAGTAAAGACTTTGACACAAAGCATTAAATTGGATAGATGCATGCACTAATTTAAATCAAGGATGCATGACTAGCGTTCAAATTAAAAGGAAACAAAATGAGGCAGGTTGATTTGGTTTCTAAAATCCCTCTTAATTACAAGACTTCATCCATGTGAATAAATTCTCCATTTTGAATTTTTATTTTGATTCTTATTGTTGTGGTGAGTTCTGCATTTTCCAAATACAATTTCAACATTTAAAATTTAAAATGTTTAAATTAAAAAATTTGAAAAATAACAGTTAAGAAATGATCTTCACTATAAATTTTGTACATTTTAAATATTTTTCTTCAAAACATATAAAACAAAGTCAAAACTGGACCATCCAAGACGATGAGTACTCAAAGTACTTTTAGGCTATTTCAATTTAACATGTACAATCTATATATCTTTTAAAACTGGGCATGAATGCTTTTAAAGCGTGGTTAGAAGAAGAGATTAAGTGCAAATTAATTTAATAAATGCACCATTTTAATAATATAAACTGAGAATGTATCTACCACATGAGAAAATGGTTTCTATCGAAGCTGGGATGGTCACTCTAACTGGAAAATACTTGATGTCTAGTTCACTAATTAATTCACATTCTCTTCCTCCTCATCTTCCGATCTCTCTACCTATCAAACTATCATTAAAAATATGTTTACTTTCTCTTATTTCTTATCTTCTTTCTGGATTTTCAAGCTGTTATATTCATAATAGTTACCCATTATTAGCAGGCATGAATGTAGAACTTCACGTTAATTTGTTTGTTGTAGGGTAAACTAAGTAACCAAAAACTCAGTTTAAATTACAGCCTTCAGTATATTCTTGGCAAGATCAGACAACGAGTACAAAGTGCAAACTTTAAAAAGCGCAGGCGAATTGGATATTTCCTCTGACGAGTTAATTAAATAGAGATGAGCTACTATAATTATAAAATCTTCTATGGAGAGTATGGACAATACTGACAAACTTGTTAAACGAGGTTGAACTAATAGTCAAAGCCTATTTATATATAGAGATTATATTTGCTTGATCCCTACTGTAGTTCAGGTAAATACTACTTTTGTTATATATAGACGTGACAAGTCGAATGATCCATCACCATAATATGTTGCCATTTTTTAATTGAATTTCATAGAGAGAAACTTGAAAATGCATGACTCAAAATTTGGGGAGTGCTTTGTTAAGCCATGTGATATAATAGGGAAGAACTGGCAAACAAAAGATATATAGTAATAGGGAAGAG
This sequence comes from Acacia confusa, assembly GCA_037074495.1. Classification (NCBI taxonomy): domain Eukaryota; kingdom Viridiplantae; phylum Streptophyta; class Magnoliopsida; order Fabales; family Fabaceae; genus Acacia; species Acacia confusa. Next base: position 3,438,548 of record CM073505.1, read on the forward strand.
AGAGTCCCAAAGGACCAGTAATAATCACAAGAAAGCATGTGACGACTCTTAAATGCAATAAGAAATGACAAGCGTACTGACGCAAATTGCAACGTCGACATCACAATTAAAAATAGGAGTCACGGTTACAACTTACAAGTTGCTTTGTTCTGTGTTTTCTCATTAAAAAACAAAACAAAAACAAAAAAAAGCAATATAAAACAGGGTAGTACGGGGAAGACTGGGCTGCATGGCTAGGAATAGGATTTAGCATATCATATCAAAAATGGAAATGTCAGTAATTTAATTGGTAGAAGAAATGAGGGACGTTGATTTAATTTGTTAGGGAGGCTCCGTTTTCCTCAACAGTATCTTCCCGATTCTCATACTCGCTTGTCACTGAAACGCCACTGAATTGGCTTACTTGCTCTACTCATCTTCTTCACACACACATTCCTCCATTGTCTTACCTTGTCGTTTCTCTTTCAAATCAGCAGGCCTTATAATTATGTAATAATCAAGTGATATTATTTTAGATAAAAATGATGATGTAATAATTTATCATCAGACTGAATTTCTGATTGTTGAACACTCATTTCTACGCAAAGTCCCTGACTCAGACACACAGTCTATAATTCAGCAGTATATTCTGTGTGTCACAGGACCCTCTAAGATACTACTTTACCTCATGTGATAAATATAAGACCTAATTTATAATATAAATTACACTAAAAATTATACCATATATTTAAAACTGGAGGAATATCATCTGAGTATATATATATATAGGCTTTGTTCCCTGTATTTGATTGCACTTGCATATTTAATCTTTTATATCTTTAAAAAGAAAGTTCAACAGATGTATGGATAAGCACAACGATAGTTACATCTCAAATAAAACCTAACGATCCGTCCAATCACTCAAGAATGACTAATTACTTCTCGATCTCCTCCTTTAATTTCGATGAACACTCATTTCATCTCCAATAACGTCATTGCACATTGGTCAAACTAATGCTTTGTAATGATAATTTTTCAATGTCGGTTTTTACTGTTTCTGTTCCTCTCGAAATGGTGTTTCTCTCTGCTGCTACAATGCTGGCCACTGCATGCATGCATTAATAAAAGCTTAGCACTTTGAAACTCCAATAATGGGCAATGGAGTAGGTGTGGATGTAACAGATAAGCAAGAAATTAAACACTAAGTCACTAACCAACAAAAAGAAGAGAGAAACTGTTTCGAGTAAGGAAAGTCGTTTGAACCTTTTGCATTGTAGACCACCAGACACTTGCTGATTATCATCAATGCTAAGAGTGGACGGCTCAGACTATGGTATCTTTTGAACAGATATATTGTAGTGAAAATTTCAGTCAGTTTAAGGAAAGAGAGTTTATTTTAACCAACCCCAAAAGAAATTTCGGTGCACTTCTCTGGCTAAAATAAAATTAAGTTTTGTCAGTGAAAATATAATTATTCCCTTACTTTATTTTTTAAATCCCTTTATTTATCTTGTGAATGTCTCTATTTTTTTTATGAATAATGACCAAAATATTCTTAATTCCTTAGGTTCTTTTGAATCATTTTATTTGTCTTATAAATTCCTTCATGTATCTCTTAAATGTCTAAAATATTCTTATTAACTCCTTGTTTTTTAAAATCCTTTTACTACTTATTTTATAAATGTCTTTATTTATCTGGCTGTTATGAAAAATTAAATAAAGTAAGAGCGGCGTCAATATCTTTTCACCAACAAAGCTTAGTTTTATTTTGACTGAGTGCAGTTTGGGTTAACTGAAATTAATTCTTTACGGTGAATGAAATTTGTCCTATATTGTAAGACCCTAGTAATCTCAGATTTGTCGTGGGTGGGGCTTGCGTTTTCATTCTACAGAGAAACGTCCCCACATGGGATTGACTTGTCTGCTGATTGTCCAAAACACCACACTACCTGATGACTTGCCTCCTCGCGATCGGCTCCTCCTGTATGTCTTTTATGCATTCTGTTGTCAAACGTAATAATAAGCTTATCATCACTTTATCATTTCAAATATAAAATACCTCTCTCTCTCTCTCTTGATATGAAATTCACTCTTATTTCTTTCTCGACCTTCCGTGTACTCTCCCTAGCTCTCTATATATATGTGCCAGTGCCTAGCTACAAAATATATGTGCCAGTGCCTAGCTACAAAGCACTCCATTGCTATCTCAATTGCTAGATATAGAGATAATAACCAGAGAGAGAGAGAGATGAGTCGAGGAGGTTCATCAAGATGGTGCCCAACACAGGAACAGCTAGTGATTCTTGAGGAGATGTACAGAGTTGGGATCAGAACTCCAAATGCGTCCCAGATTCAACACATCACAGCTCAGCTTTCTTTCTATGGCAAGATAGAGGGAAAGAACGTTTTCTATTGGTTTCAGAATCACAAGGCTAGGGACAGACAGAAACTCCGACGCAGATTGAACAAGCAACATCAGTTGCAGCAGCAGCACCACAACCACCAGCTCTGTAACTATTACCTTCACAACCATAATAATCACCATTATTCTCATCACTTCCCTATGGATCATCAGTCTCTTGTTACTGCCTCTTCATCTTCCCAGCAGCGTTCCTTTTACAACTCCCTTGCCTCGTTTCCACAGGTTGCCTATCTATACATCTCTCTAGTCTCTACTTTTATGTTATCTCTTACTGAAAATAAGACTCACGGTTCAGTCCTTTTTAAGAGATTAAAGAAGTTAAATAAATTACTTAATTATATCATATGTTGCGTATAATCAATTAGATTATATATCAGTTTACAAGTTAACAAAAATAATTTAGAGAGAACCAATAAATACAAATGTTTTAAAGTAATTCAACTAACTTTTCTTATATGTACAAAAAATCAATTAGATTTCATATTTAAGACTAGAGATAGTATATGTTGACGACAGCCCTTCTGATCTCTCTAATTATGTTATTATAACTTAAGAGAGGTAGGGTGAGTTCAGCGCTCAAACTTCAGTTGGTTTTGTTTGAAACTTAATTAAAACTACATGCACTGATCACTCTAAGAATACTAAAAGCAATATTTAGTTATATTTATCATTGGTAGAAACGATATAAACTGATGCATTTTTGTTGCGACAGGGAGGAGCTGGAGAAGCATCAAAACAAGGCATGGATTACAAGTGGAAAATTGATAATACAGAAGAAGGAGGAGTGATGGAGAAGACAATAAAGCAAGATTGGAGGACGAAGACGATGATGGAAGTAAGTCCAGGTGCTTCAAATTGGCCTACAAGAACCCTCAAGACTCTTGAACTTTTCCCAATCAGGGACAGACTCAAACAAGTGTGATAAAGCCACTCGCCCACTCTGATCTCATCTGAATTAATCACATGCCTCTCTTTAATGAATTAGGACCTGTTCTACTGATGGCCCCTCCATGATATGCCAGAACTTTGTCCTGAAAATATGTTGTCTTTGACTTAAATGTCTTTGTTTCTGTTGTCTGTCTGGTTTATGCAGTATTATGTATATGACTGTTGTGAGAGAAATATCTCAATTGTTCAATGAGTTTGCTTGCAGTATTGGCTTTTGTCCTTTTTAGACCCAAGTCCCTGTTTGTACATCTAAAGCTCGAAGGCCGAAGCCTTTTATTTTATTTTTTTTTGTATAGTCTCTATCTAGTTGGGGTTCTTCATCTTTGTTTGTTCCTTGGGCACAAACCGCGTGCTTCGAAACAAGTCAACGCAGACCCATAAAAAGGAAAATTCACCGCATCGCCCACCGTGGGGCTCGAACCCACGACCACAAGGTTAAGAGCCTTGCGCTCTACCGACTGAGCTAGACGGGCTTTGAATTTTATGTTCACTCTATAATTATTTCAATAAATAATGATACTTTCAATATGGCCTTTCTAATTTTATTTTTAATTTGGTGTTGAGGATTTATTTTCTTTCAAATCATTCCCATCATGTGTGAGTTACTATTTATTTCTTTCCCAAAAAAAAAAAAGAAGTCTTTTTGGGCGAAACATTCCTTAGATTTTAATCAAATTAAAAGCAATCAATTTTATATTAGAGCAAAATACAGATGTTTAACCTTCAACCAGCACGAAGTATTTTTTTTTTTTTCAATACTCCAATGTTGTTATAAGTTATTTTGTGGTGCACCCAAAATACTATAATATTTTTTTAGTTGTGTTCACCACCCTTAATGTAATTGTTTGTACAATTTTACAATTAACAATTTAATTAGATATTTTTGGATGCTAGATACACCTACTTGAAAAAAATATTTCAGACTGTTAGATGCACCAAAAAATACTTTAGAGAACTAAAAGCACATAAAAAAACATTTAAAGGTGTTGGATGTATATTGACTGAGATTTTTTTTTTTTTTTTTTTTTTTGCATTTTATCTTAAGTTTATATAATCAGAATTAGAAATACAGGTCAAACCAACACATATGAGCTAATAACTTATGATATTTATATTTTTTATTAATAAAGATAAAAATAGGACCTTAGACATTTTTTTATAAATTTAATAATGTAAAACAAAATGTTATTAAGAAGAGCAAGGTGATTGGACGGACAACATATTGGTGTCAAATATAACGCATTTAATTCAAACAATATGCATTCAAGTGTGTTGCCATTTATCGAAGTCCCATACATTAAAGTTTAGCATTAATCATAACAATTGCTTCCTATAATTATATATCCCGTACGCCATAAAAAAAACCCCTTCATCAAAATCAGCCAAAACCAAAATGGCTTTGCATGCCTTGGATATTCACCAGAGCTGTGACCATTCTGATACTGTGTGTGGTGATGATACTGATAGCAGGAACAGCCACACGTAGTAGTGAAGAAAGCTTATAGATTCCAAGAAGAACGGTGAGGATGATGAATGTGTTCTGAGAGGCGGTTTAGATCTCACCGTTCATTGCAAGCAGAAAGGTGAAGATCTGGGAGAGCATCTTCTTCATCCTAATGAAACCTAGCTACTATGAGTTCACATTCAGGACTAATATCTGCTGCTTGTCAGTTGTCACTGTGATAAGTATATATTTTATAATTAAATAAGTATAGATTTTGAGATATATTAGATTGAATTTATTAATATTCTATACTTATATAATTATATTTTATATATTTTTCTACACTTTAATTACTTGTAGGATAAAAGGGAATTTTAACATAAAATCTACCAATATCCTATTTGTATTTTGTAGGAAAGATCATGAAAATTTAATAGTAAGATATCACTTGATCAAAAAGTCAAACAAATAAAAGAAAAATGATTCAGCATGAGCTGAAAGCTTTATTATATATTGCTTAATATATAATATATAATTATATCATCTAGTTGGAGAATGTTTCGGATCTGGAGGAGATGATTTTGGATGAATACATACAAGCACGTGGACCCCGCAAAAAAGGCAACAGAAATATCAAACCAAATCGCAGCCTTAAAGATAAAATCAAATGAAGATTTGAAGGATAAGGAAATTGTGCGTGGGCCCACAGAAAAGCAAAGGAAAAAAAACCCTAATATCCATCTATTAAATAAGGAAGAGACGCAGGAGCACGATGGAGAAACAAATAGAGACTGGACGAATTGGAGCAGACACGCGGCTGGGAAAAATAGAAGAGGCAAAGACGAGGCGGCAGCTGGAGAATACAGAACCGAAGCAGCAGAGGCATCACGCGGAGCTGGACGGCAATTGAGAAAAAGAAAGAGCAACACAGAGAACGCACAGATCAAAAAGAAACAGATGAGGTTGTTGGGTTTAATTGTTATTGATATTTGTATTGTTTAGTTCTAATTTCTTATTATTTTTTATGAATCTGAACCTGAATTTTGATTTTGTTGTGATTTGGATTGAAGCTATATCTGGTTAATTTATTTTTCAAACTAGAGAACCTATGAACTTGTTTGGATTTTAGAGATTATTCTCATTAATAGTTTTGCTTATTATTAATTCTTGTTTTTATTGTTAATTGCTTAGTGATTGGCACCATTAAGTATGTTTTGGGGATTCATGATTGAACTTGACGAAGGGAATCTTAAATTGACCTTGAGATTAAATAATGTGGGATTAGGTTTTAATCTAATTTGCGTCTAGGATAGACATATACCTAGAAGCTCCGCATGGTCAAATTAGAGTAAGCCCAAGTGAATTGCATCTTAATTAGTCTTGTAAGGCATTGCATAATTAATTGAGATAGGTGTATAAATGGACCGGAAGGCATTTATAAACATTAATACTCTAGCTGATTAAATTAAGTTAAAATTAATTTAGTGGGAATAAAATCTAATAAACAAAGAAGGGATTAGTGACTCTAGGTTGTCCGTTTGATATTGTAATTTGCTCTCCGTGAAAAGTATTTTTTGTTGACATTGATTTCTTATCCTATTTACATTTCTTTTTATTCATTGAAACAACTCTATTCAACTTAAACGAAAAAAGAAATTTGACACTTAATCACTATCTAAATTGAGTCTATGTAGGATGACTTTGATTTACCACTTACTATTTTCATGACCCATACACTTACAATGCTTAATTAAATTTTGGTAGTCACTCGCCATTCTCACCATGAAGTGGGATCATGCCCAGTGCACTCTCTGCATCTGGCAAATCAGACAGGACAAGCCCTGCAGGCTCGGCAGGAGAAGTCATGTCTTTGATGACTGCTTCAACTGGAATCCAACTTCATTAATACTAATTAAGAAAACTCCCCCTCTTCTCCAATACCCCTCCACTTCTTATTATAAGAAACATATCATTATTGTCAGAAATTAGTATAAAAAAGTAAATTTTTTAATATTTTTATTAGAGTAATATGTTAAAATGTAAGTAAAAAAATGTCATCACCCAAAATGGATAAAAACATTGCGTAGAAGTAAAAACGTAACTTACTTTTTTACAGAAGATGTAAATAACTTATATGTTGATATCTATAATGAGAAAATTTTAATTGAAATTGAAGTGATGAAATCTATAGATGGTCATGATTTGGATATTCCAAATTTTGCAAATAAACTTATTATAAGAGTAAGAGAAGAAGACATTGAGGATGCAACTGATGTAAGAGAATGTGTTTGTTTTAATCAATTAATATAATATAAAAATTGTTAAACTTTATTATTTTCATGATTTGGAACTTAGTTATAGGAGTTGTTAAACTATTTTTGTGTTATTGGACTTATATTTGATATAGTTAAGTGATTTATATATTTTAAATATGAAATTGTTTATTGAATTTTGAGTAATGATTTATGCTTTTTACACACACACATAATAACATTAAGTAGTAGAAACTTTATCTTTCATGTTATTTTTACGATTAACATTTCTACCACTTTTTTTAATTTTTATGTAAAAACTCGATTACAAACGTGGCACATGCTTTGTTCCTTTATATAAGAAACATTTAAAAGAATGCCTTACTTTTTACTTATTTTTTCCCTATTTTTTTATCTTTTAATTACCCTGTTTAATATCAATATAATAATCCACACTTTCTCTGTTATAAAATCATCTTTATTTCTCTTGCTTCTACCATGTTTATTATTTAGGTTTAATATTTTAGTCTTTGCTACAGAAACTTTTTTTCTGTCTCACTCACACAAAAATGAGCGAATCTCACTAATATTTTTTCTCTTTTCTTTTTATAATGGGATTTACTCACTTTTATGTGAGTGAAGCAAAAAAAATGTTTATATAGCAAAGGCACAAACATTAAACCCTTATTATTTTCTCTCTTCTACCATCCTTCTTATAATAATAATTTCCTTATATTCTCTCTTTTATTCTCAATCTTCTTTTATAAAGGTATTTTATTAAAAAATGGTTCAATTTTTACACACTCATTGTTCTTATTCGCTACTTCGAAATGTGAGATTCGGTCAAACGTTCTTATAATAAAAAACAGAGGAAATACTTGATTATTTCACCACTTTTCTGTGTTTTTAACTAATACCCCCTCCTTCCATAAATATATGTTTCAAATAACCATTTTTCGTTTATTAAGAAAGTAGTTAAAATTATTAGATATGTAAGTAATATACTCTCTTCAGTCTATGATATAAAACACTTCTATTAATTGATGAGAACCAAGAAATGATAGTTAATTCATTAAATTTATATTAAATTAGAAGAAATTTATAACTTTACTCATATTAAATAAAGTATTAAATGAGGGAGAGAAATACAGGAAATCATATTTAAACATTAGTTACACAAGTAAAATTAACAAATAAGCATTAATTTTTCTCAAATGACTTATATTGTTTATCAAGCAATTCTTTTACAGACGACTTATATTATGGACTGGATGGAGTATATTAGTTTCCATCTATGCCCTTCCTCATTAATATAAATCTCATCTACATTCTTAATTAATGCAATTCACACACACACAAGTACTAGTAAAAAAAAAAGTATGCAATGAATATATAGGCTAAAGTTGACAAAAAAAAAAACAATATAAATGTTGAGACAAAACTAAAACAAAATTTATATTTCGGGACGGACCAATTCCTAAATTTAAAGCTTATATTTAAAAATGGAAGAAGTAACTTAAATGGGGTTGATGCCCAATATCAATTCATAGCATTAGAATCAAACATGAACTGGAATCTCTTGATCGGAATAAAGTAAATTTAACGGTTCAGTAATCAGTTTGGGAGAGCGTAATCCAAGATACAGGTCCAGTAATGGTATTGCCAACTGTACAGAAATACAATGTTGCTATACTGAATTTCCAGAAGAAAATTACATAAACTATAGTCTTGGCAACCAACCATCTATATATACTCTAACGAAAGAATGTACAAGAATCACAATCTTCTATATTTTCTCTGGTTTTGCCAACGACAATTATGAGCTGAGCAGCAGAAAAGGAATCATCTTTTTGTTAAAAAAGTTGAAAGACAAACGTCCAATTACCTCTCATGTACTCTTTTGCTCATCATCTTCTTTGGAAGTGGAATCCTCATACCGAGATGGAGAAATATTGGCCAAGTTTCCTTCTCGCTCGTTGGATTCTATGAGCATCAACGCGACTTGGCGCATCGATGGGCGATCGGTAGGGGTCATGTTTGTGCAGAGCAAAGCAATTTTGAGGACAGTGAGCATGTGGTTCACAGTGGTTTGATCTTGGAGATTGAGACGAGTGTCAAACACACCAGAGGACAGTGTGTTGTTATGGCTCCGGATATAGTTTTTGACCCATGTCACCAGATCGCCTCCTTGCTCTAGCGGCTGAACCGGAGTTTTTCCAGTTAGCAACTCCAATAGCACAACTCCATAGCTATAGATGTCACACTTCTCAGTGACCTTCATGGTGTATGCATATTCTGCCACACAGGACCATAGAAACATCAATACACAACAATTAACAGTCAGGTGAAAAACTTACAACTTCCAAAAATGTGAAATACTTCGACTCAAAAATTTCATTAAATGAATATCCGTCCATAGTTTTGTTATCATAATAACTGTTCCTTGGATTATGCTTAACTTGGTCTTTGTAGAAGTGATACTGACGCCCCCTTTAGGATATCCAATGGAAAAGGAGAAGGAATTCATTGCACAAAAATCGTGTTATGTAACATCTATCTATTGTGCCTACTGAACGAGACTTGCTTATTTCTATTACATTTTCCTTTATTAAGTGCATCGAAGACATTTTTCGTTTACAAAATCATATTTTCCTCAATTTCATTCCTTTCTCCATCTCATTCCATTTTGTATCCCAAACTGGGCCTTAAGAAAGTAAGGAGGATAGTGTGACATGTTTAGAATTCTATCCAACCATGTTCAATGGCAGGGTCAGAGAATTGTTTGAGCAAGTCTTTTTAAAATCTAATCCTGAAATACCATAAGCATGGCATATGGTTATGTGTCGGTACATCACCAGGTCATGCTTCAGTTATCTATTGTCAACAAATTTGATAGAAACGAGAAAACCGGCTTCACTCTATTGGCATCATCAAAGTTCAATATCAGGAGAAATTTAAAATAAAAAATAAAAACTGCTAATCAGGGGCGTAAAATCTAGTTCAAATAATAGGAAAGTTTTTGAGAGAGAGAGAGAGAGAGAGGTGAATTTCATGAGCACAAAGTGGAGAGGTATCATTTAAGTTACAAGAGAGAGCATCATAAATTAATTTCTAACAAGACCCTTTTTTTTTTGGCTATAAAGAAGGCTGCTTGAGACGTTGTGGAATAGGCTCACCAGGACAATTCATCTATGCAACAAATGATGAAGTGAAAAGTTGAATATGTTCTCATATCGTTGGAAGAGAAACTAACGCTGAATTAGAAAATTTTAAATGTTATGAGCTGAATTAAAGATTATAGATAATGGTGACTAAATGGCTAAACAAATATAACGAGAAACCAAGACAGAATAGCAGCTTACCAGGGGCAATATAACCATATGATCCAGCAACTGCTGACATTGACTTTGATTGAGGCATGTCAATGATTTTTGCCAAACCAAAATCACCCACATGAGCCTCAAAGTTTTCATCAAGTAAAATATTGTTCGATTTTATATCACGGTGAATGATCTTTGGTTTGCAGTCATGATGCAAGTAAGCAAGACCCTCTGCAGCTCCAAGAGCAATCATGAACCGAGTTGGCCATTCCAAATTACATGCAAATCCATGAAGTTGCTCCCCTAGGCTACCCCTTGCCATGTACTCATATAGTAGCAGATTGCTTCCTTGGTGATAGCAAAATCCATACAACTTCACTATATTTCGATGCCTTATCTTTCCAAGAGTTAATATCTCAGCCTGGAAGCTATTGTCGATGTTGTTCCCTTCCCTGTTGGATGCCAACAATTTAACAGCAATGGTCTTCCCAGTTGGCATCACAGCCTTATAAACTGTTCCACAAGCCCCTTTTCCAATAACATAACCGTCATGAAAGTTGTTGGTAGCTTCAAGCAGATCATGGAAGGTGAAGCCATCTTTTGGAGGAAAATAGATATCTGAATCTGAGGAGGGAATCTCAGAATCCCTCAATGAAGAAACAGGCTCAGGAGGACGTCTCATTAAATATAAAATGAATACTATTAGAATGAGAGAAATGCCGCCAATGACTGTTGCAATAATAGTGATGATCTTGGTGCGAGAAGAAACATTATTCATAGGAGGATGAGAAAGAGAAGATGGATTAATGTTGCAGCCAAGCAGAGGAGCACCACAAAGGCCATTGTTACCAATAAAGCTGCTAGTTGCCATATTTTGAAATAGTGGAATGGAAGGTATAGGTCCAGAAAGATTGTTGTAAGAGAAATTACACCCCATCAAGCTTGAAAGGTTTTCAAATGTGCTGGGAATTTCACCACTCAGATTATTATTGTTGAGAAGGAGAGACTCAAGCATATAGAGATTGCCAAGTTTATCAGGTATACTTCCAGTAAGGTTATTGTTACTGAGATTCAATGCAATCTGTAAGCTTGTGAGATTACCCAGATCAGGAGGTATTTCCCCAGAAAATAAATTGCCACCCATCTGCAATGCAGTCAAACGAAGCAGATTACCTAATGTTGGAGGAATATGACCAGTAAGCTTATTATCTGAGACCTTGAGAATCTCCAACTGCGACAGTGTTCCAAGCTCATCTGGTAGGGAACCAGTAAAGCTGTTGCGGCTGAGATCAATTCGCTGAAGCTTCTTGCATCTAACAATTTCAGGTGGGATTGGTCCAGTGAAAGAATTAGACGACACATTGAAGGTCACTAACTGAGAAAGGTTTCCTATTTCTTTAGGCAACTCTAATGTGAAGTAGTTGTTAGCAATATGTAGCCTCTGCAACTTGTGGCACCGCCCAATGTCAGGAGAAATAGGACCACTGAACCTGTTCTGGTTCAGCTCAACGGCGGTTAGGTTCACTAGTTGGCACAGTTGTGAAGGAAAGCCACCAGTAAGACTATTCTCAACCAATAGTAACAGTGCCAATGTTTCACAGTTCAGGATGCCTGTTGGTATATTTCCATACAGCCGATTAGAAGCTAAACTCAACAACATCAACTTAGAATTTCGACATAGATGGGGAGGTATTGTTCCAGTCAATTCATTGTCAGAAAAATCAACTACCCAAAGAGGACTATAAAGTCCAAGGCTTTGAGGAATATTTCCAGTTAGAGAGTTGTCATTAAGTTGCAACTGAGTCATTTGAGTCAAGTACTGGAACCCCAATGGAACTGAACCTGTGAGATTATTAATAGATAGGTCCAGCCTTGTCAGGTTCCTCAAGCTACTAAACTCATAGCGTATAACACCTGATAGTTGGTTCTCAAAGAGAAAGAGCAACTGGAGACCACTTATTTTGCTGATCTCAGAAGGAATATCACCCATCAAAGAGTTTTCTGAGAAATCAATTTCTAATGCCAGAGAAAGATTCCCAATTGTCCTTGGAATTGTTCCATTCAACTTATTTCTGTAAAGGTACAACCTCCCCAGAGATTTGAGATTCCCAATCTCCTCAGGTATATATCCAACAAGAGCATTTCCATATAAAGCAAGAGTTTCAAGGCTGGTACAATTCCCAATCTCTTTAGGAATAAGCCCTGATAATTGGTTATTCCATAAAAGAAGTTCTCTCAAGTTCTGAAGCATCCCAATCTCTGTTGGTAGTTCTCCTCCTATCTGATTTTGAGCAAGGCCCAGAAACTCCATGCTCGTACATCCACCGATCTCACTTGGCAAGCTACCGGACAATCCATTTCCACCAGCTCTCAAAGTCGTGAGACTCTTTAGATTTCCAATAGAATGAGGCAGGGGACCGGTGAAATTGTTTGTGAAGACTACAAGCTCAACTAATGAAGACAAGTTTCCCAGTTCCTCTGGCAGAGAACCAGAGAGCAAGTTGTTGCAAATATTCAAACTTCTCAAAAGGGACAGCTTTCCGAATTCAGCAGGAATTTGTCCACTGAATCGATTATTGTTCAAAAAAAGAAATTCCAAGCTCGAGCAATTTCCAATTTCATTGGGTATATTTCCCATCAGCCCGTTGTAGGCAAGACTGAGATAAGTTAGATGTGTGAGACCTCCAATGCTAGGATTTAGAGTTCCAGAAAGATTCATTGAACTCAAATCAAGGGACCAGATCACTGGATTATAGTCATATGTGCAATTTACACCCGTCCATCCACAAGGCGTTTCATCAGTTGACTTCCAATTTGCCAAGTGATTGGATTCATCATGAAGACTAGTCTTCAGCTCGAGCAGATATTGCCCCTCTGTGTTCAATCCCTCTGTAGTATAAAGAAGTAAAGTGAATAATAGGAGAATACCAGAACACCTGTCTTCCAACGCTCTCCTTTTATTGAAATTCCCAGACATCTTAATTTTTAAGAGATCTGCAGGTTGATAACCGAGTATTCAAATACATGACACAGCCCAAATGCTTCATATTGCAGTTAAAGGAAACAAACAAACCAGAAACTGCGTAAATCAAACACGAAAGTGATTCATGATTCATTCTGCCTAACCCCCAATTCCATACAAAAAGAGCCCTGGTAATTTATTATTATTATTTTGCTATGATTAAATTAGAAATTTGGTAAACAGCTATTAGTGGTGAATATTAATTAAAGGAGCAATATCTCAAAATTTAGAGTTCACAGGGACGACATATTGGAAAGCCATTTCCACAAGCAGAATCTGAATCAGTATGTCCATTTCATTCGAAAGGGAAAGAAAGGACATGAAGTAAAAGAAAGCTTTTAACATACATACCTATCAAAGCCTACCATAATACCGTTACTCATCAAATAAGACATAATAAAGAAAGCATCTCCAACACTTGGAATCAACTCCTTGACAGGGAAACGCTGAGACCGAGGAATTCATGAATCAGCAGACAAGAATAGAATACACCCAGATTTGCCTTTTGGGCACAGAAAGTGTGGGATCTTCAATCAGTCAGCAAAGATATTCTTCAGAACAAGAATCCCAACCCCTATTGCAGGAGGTCAGATAGATAAAAGTACAGATTTTATTTAGCGACGGAAAAGAAAACCATCAAGCGTAGAAGAAAGGAGGAGAGGGAAAAAGGGAACGTGGTGTGAATCAGTTTAAGTAAAGCTGTGGTCAGTGGAAACTGGAAAGGATCTTTATGGGGGATGAAAGGAGCTCAGGGGTGAAGCTTAAATGGCCGACAAAGCATGCTTTTCTCTCTCTTTCTCTCTCTCTATCGTCCCCCACAAAATAAAAGAGAGGGGCCTAGTTGTTGGTCATTGTGTTGATGGAGAGTTGCTTGTGAAGCTGGGAAAGTGAAGGAGGAAAAGGGAAGGGAAAAATGAAAGATTGAAACTTGGGAAGAAGAAGTTGTTGAGGTGGATCGAGGAGGGCTTAGCTGCTGGGTGGGTAGGCACTGAAATATGTGCGCCGGTGGGCTCGCTCCTTTTGCCACGTGATCATTGAGTGAGACAGTCTAGTCGCCCATTTTATTATTAATCTATATTCTATCCTTCTCAAAGTCTCACAAGTCATAATCTTTATCTCTTGTTGCTTTCTCTTTCATTTCAGCCTTCTTCCTACAGCATGCACAGATTCGCCAAACCTGCAAAACATAGTCATAATGGCGCATCAACCTCGTCGCTTTCACTCTTTCTTCTCCTCCGCCCACTCTCACCTTTCTAATTAATTACTCTGCTTATTTTTTTAACGTAACCTTCTTGAGGTGTTTTTAATTATGATTTAAGATGAAAATATGAAAATGAGTTTTATGAAACTATAGTTAATTTCATTGTTTACCAAATATCCCCGAGTGCTCAGCAGTAATTAATTTGTTCTCACGTGTATTTAAGTGAGATCTGATAAATTATTAAAGCATGTTACCTGATAAGATTTCGTTTTGCACTACGTGCTTATTTGGGAAACATAGAAAAATCATTTTTAAGCACTTCTCCGAATCCGTAGAGACAAAAGTTTTCTTATAATACCAGTCCTTAATAAACTGGTATTATGAATGAAATCGTATATATTAAGGACTTGGATTAGTAATTAAAATTAATTTAGGCAGTAGAAAGTAGTACTAACATAGATCGAGTTGTGTAAGGAAATAATACTATTAAAGAAAAGTTTACGTCTTTACGGGTTTCATACAAAATTAATATTAACGTCAAAAACTCCAAACCACGTGCCATTGCGCCATTGATTTTTACTTTTTTTCAAAACGCCATTAACTCGAGTCTTTATTATGTCTTGACGCAAATAAAAGCACGCCTTCATGATCCAACGTGCACATCTTTTTTTTTTTAAAAAAAAAAATGCTCGTAGCAAGGAGTTAAGTACTTTATATATGTCCTGTTTATTTAGATAGATTTTTAAAAATAAAAATCAGAGAGACCAACATGTACACAAGCAACATGAGATTATGAAAGTACAATATATCTTAAGAAATAAAATAAAATCAACACAATGATAAATAAAAGGCAGATGAAGATGGAGTACAATATACCTGAGCATTGTATATATCCTATCATCCATAAGGGTTTAATTAATTTGCTGGTATATAATTACAGGTGGGAAATCACACCCACTAAGGCATCAATGATGAGAGTGTTGAAAAGATTATCAAAAGAGAAGGATATATGAGCCCCTCAAGCAACTAATTGGAGCTAATGTGAATGTGAACTCATCACATTCTTACAATTTAAACACATTAATTAGTTTATTTCAATTCATTGAATCAATCCTCATTTTCTCCTCTTGGTT
The DNA here is from genome assembly GCA_037074495.1 of Acacia confusa. Lineage (NCBI taxonomy): Eukaryota > Viridiplantae > Streptophyta > Magnoliopsida > Fabales > Fabaceae > Acacia > Acacia confusa. The sequence continues at coordinate 3,454,269 of CM073505.1, forward strand.
TGGCCCTCTTCCACTTTGATTATCCCACGCTTCCTCTGTTGATTATGAACGACTAATACTATATACTCTATTACTTTCTCTGATCCTTATAATAAGATACCAACTAACAATTCTTATAAACTAATAAAATCAGTTAAAGTTATTAAATTTATCATAAAATTTTAGTAATTTTCAATATTATCTCTACTAATAGTACAAAACTATAGTATCATATTAATCATTACTCTTACCCATTACCCTTATTAATTATGGGCATATATACATAGAAAAAAAACAATAAATACTTTTTAAAAACAAATAAGTGTCTTATAAAAAGTATTAAATGCACTTGTTAGTTGGTGCATTATAATAAAGACTATAAGGAGTTTTTTATAAATTTATAATCGCTTTTTTCCTTCTTATAGACAGAACCAAACTGTTCATTCTACAAAATACAATTTGAAGACGTACGCCATGCAAAGCACGCATTTTACTTTAACCTAATCTAAGTGATTCATCTAATAATTAGTATCAGAGTCCATGATCACGACTTCGATTATTTTTATAAACAAGAAAACAACCTTTAGCGATTAAAGTTAGGAAAATAGAGGAATCGGGCACGCCTGCAGCCAAATTATTGTCTTCCCAAAAATTTAGTATATTTTAGCACTGTAATGATATCGAAACATGACTTTTTAACTGATGATACCGTTAACTGAGGAAAAAAAACAATTTTTATTTAACATCCTTTAATTTTCTTTTTAAACTGGCGTGCATGTGCTCATGATGCTTACTCTGCACTTACGATTTTCCCAATAATTAATTATCCTCACATCTTATTTCCAATATGCATGTATCATATATTGCTTTCCTTAATTTCCCCTTCTCTTTAATTATTTAATTATTATTAATGGCTATCTCTATCTGTCCAGGATATATCTTCAATTCAATCCAGGGAATAGGAAATAGAAGAGCATAATCAAAGATCTGAATCAGATTTTCAGGATATAAGTAATAATATAACAAAACAAATCTGAATGAATATCGTACCTATAGGAATCTCATCAGAAAACACGGAAGCGTATTTAACTGATTTGATGTAGGACAATAAGAACTTTCATCGTTTTGATTACCTGGAGAGATGCAGTGGTCTGAAAGCCTCTACACGAACATTCCTCGTTCGCTCTATGATCGATCTTCTAGACTATCTCTCGAGTAGGATGGGGTGGGTGTGTGGGCAACCGTTCAGATGATGAATGTCTGCCTCTTGGGTCTTTTTCTAATGAGCTATCCTATTTTTGGCACAACAGGAGTAATTTAGAATATATAGGGTTAAGTGCAAGACTTAACCTAACCCTAAGCCTCATGGGCTTTGGTCTCACTAAAGCCCAATAGGGCTTAAGTGACTAAGAGCATATATCTAACAATCTCCCACTTGCTCTTTTAAGATACAAACTTGAGTTCGTAAACCCAAGATCATGTAGCTCATGAGCCATCATCATCTGATAATATACCTCATCCCTTGTATCGAGCTAGCCTGGGGATCTATCATTTGTCATTCATCAAGGCTCATGATAATCTATAGAAGATTATCTAATTCGGTGCTACTCCACTAAAAGCCCGAATGTGATCTCCAAGATTAATGACACTTATAACATGTATATGCATCGCCCCTTTATAGAATGTCTATAATTGATTGACTAGTTTTCTGTAATCCAATCAATTATTTATTCCTTTGACTTTGATAGTTTCTCTAATGGATTACATGCACTGGCCAGTGTCTTCAATATCCAAGTACCGAAACATATCAAGGGGACATTTCCTATAAATTCCATGTTGTTTATCTCATAAACACTGATAACCAAATAGTCTCAATCCCAAAATACCAAGTTATTGGCCGTCATATAGATCAAACCTCACCTGTTGGTAAATCAAAGAATGAAAACTATTTAATTACCCATTTAAAATAAACTCAGGATTTAGAGCAACTGCATGACTATAGTTATTTGGAGATTTGATTCCTTATGACAAAAAGAACAACCTCAATCAAATCTCTCCTTGATCCATTCAATGTAAGTATTAATCCACACCAATATTTTTATAATGATTCAGACAAAACCATTTCATAAAATATTGCAGCCTAAATAAAGCGCCCAACTTAATTTAATAGCTGTGAACCTATTCATCAATTGTGAGAACCTATGACCATGTCCTCCATGAACGTATCCATATGATCATATACTCCACAATTGATCCGGACCTTAATGTTTCTAAATTGTGTGCACAAAACAATGAAAAACACCTCATTTGTAAAAATTCAAAAAATGATTACATTGTTTCATTGTCTTACTCCAAAAGCACAATGAGCACAATATCTCCCACTTGCTCAATGCAATTCCGGGATCCTCCTAAGACCCAAAGAAGTAACATGGCTCTCGAACACAAGTTTAAGCAAACTCTTAATAACTGAGTCTGCAAGATCCACCTCTAATGCTATCTTAGTTTAATGTAAACTTCATAGCTCGAGGTGGATTTTCTTGAATTAATATCCAATTAAAAACTGAATTCGTGAAAGATCAGCTTTTCAAGACTCCCACCAGAATATACAGCACATAATCTCTCGTTCTCTGAAGATACTTGAGTACATGCTTAACAACAATCTAGTGTTCCTCTAGGACTATAATGGTACTATCTCACTACTCCCACTGAGTGGCAGATGTCTGGTTTAATGCTCCACATGGTATTCATAAGACTACCTATTGCCAAAGCATAAGGTATCCTACTCATGCATTCTTCCTTCTCTGGATTCTTTAGAAGTTACTCCTTAGGAAGATGAATTCCACATCTGAGAGACATGATTCCCCTCTTAGAATTCCCCATGTTGGGTTTTGGCAAGAGTTTTGTCAATGTAAGTAACCTAAGATGATGTCAACTTCTTATTCTTCCGATCTCATAAGAGTTTCATACCAAGAATATAATTGGCTTCCCCTTGGCTTTCATATTAAAACGCTTACTCAGCCAACTCTTTACGTTTGATATTACCTCCACTTTGTTTCCAATAAAAAGCATATCATTTACATAAAGTACCAAAAAATCTACTGCCTCCCCTTGGATCCTTTACATACAAATACAAGCCATTAATCAAGGTTTTCTCAAAAACATAATTTTGATAACCTGATCAAACCTGATGTTTCATGACCTGGATGCTTGCTTAAGTCCATAGAATGGACTTTCACAACTTGCATATAGTGTTATTGCCCATTAGTTATAAACCTTTTTGGTCGTTACATGTAGATGTTCTATCATCCAACTCCCAAAATAAAATCTCATAAATGAGACTTGTAACAGCAACTAAGAGAATCTAGATAGAATCAAGCATGGCGTCTGACAATCATTTGCCACCAAACTAGTCTTGAAGGTTTTCACCTTCTTGTCTATCCTCTCTTTACTTTGTAGGTCCACATACACATAGTGGGTCTTACCCCTCTTGGTGTCTTTACCAGAGATCATACAGAGATGAAATACAAGTATTCCACCTCATTGTTCATAGCTATGAGCAACACTTGATCAATAACATCTTTCAGTGCATTATCGTAACTCATGAGATCAATGTCACCCAACAAGAGATATCTTGAGGGTTGAAAAGATTCTTTCCTACTACGAATGTACCACACTAGATCTGGTGTATCTGCAGTAAATCCAAGTTTTTGGTCAGATGGTAGCTCTTCATATTACATGTTAACAAATCCTTGATATTATTCTTCCACATATAATACTAATATTTCTATTAGTTCCTACTTGTATTATCATGTTGAATTTCCAATTATGGTTCCCATGTTTGTTCACCCAGATTTGTTCACCCAGAGGTATATTTTTCCCCTCTTTGAACAATCAAGGGAACAATGGATGAAGCTTCTAGAGAATTTTGGAAATTCTTGATCCGAGATAAAACTCATCAAGAATAACCTTACTCATGGGCTTATAATTTTCCATCTAGTCCTCCTTTAAGAAAGTCACGTGAGTTCTCACTAAGACGATCTTATCTTTTGAACTAAATAAGATCCAATCCCCGTTTCTCTTAGGTTAGCCAAAAGATATGCACACTTCCATGCAAGATCCCATCTTATTTGACCCATGTTGCAAGACATGTGCCGAAGCACCCTAAATCTGAATATGGTTTGAACTGGGCTTGCACCCTTTCCATAATTCTATAGGTGTCTTTACAATAGTCTCTGATAGAACCAAGTAAGGAGGTACATTCCCTTCTCCTAGGCATATCCCCAGAACGACATTGGCAAGGATGAATAACTGAACACGTACATCACCTAGTTTAGAAATGTTTGAATTCTGCATACTGCAACTTCATTCAACTAACGTATTCCTAGAGTTGACAGTTGTGAAAACTATCTCCTCTTGAATCAGGCAAGGCCCAAACTTACCAAGTAGATATCCAACACTTTAGTCAGACCAAAGTTTTTATTTGAACACCTAGATGCTTTTCTGCCTTAGACTTAAACCTCTTGGAAATTTCCAATAAACTCAAGACTTATGACGCACTAGGTTCATCTGTCCAAATCCAGAGCAACCATTCATTTAATGCAGTACTCATAACCTCTTATGGCTTGAACGCTAACTGGTCCACATACTTCAGTATATACCAATTCTAGTTGAATAGCTGTGCAAAATCCTTTGACCTTGTAAGATTGCTTGACCATTTTACCTTCCAAATAGGACTTACATGTAGCCTTTAGTTCAAAGACTATGGAACTTTCAGTCCCTCTTTTAAGTAAACCATGTTTTCTATTTGAGGTAATCTGACTCAATCATAAAAGGCCAATATATGTTTCATTTGAAACTTATTTCTTTGGTGAAAATTCTTGTTCATGATCCTTTTAATTCAACATAATAAATTCAATGGGGCATAAGACATAGGTAATAAAGACTATTTAAAAAATGTGCCAGAACAAACAAGACAAAGAAGAACTTTGAAATGAAGCTAAGGAATCAATTGCATTTGAAACCATGTTTCAACGAAACAACTAACAATTAAATTCCTTTTGAAATCCGGAACAAATAAACAGTCGCTCAAAACCACAATCTTAAATTATCAAAAGATAAAATAACTTGTGCTTCTGCTAATGCAGACACAAGCTACCCATCTTTAAGCTTAAATTTTCTTTGTTCAGGCTACCAGGCGCCCTTTGTTTGATCTTTTTGGGCAATCTTTCTTCCTGTGTCCTTTCAGTCCGCACTTGAAGCACTTGCCTTTCAGCTTCTTCATAGCAACTGGTTTGACAACTGATAACCAAACCATGTTGTTCTTGTTACCACCCTTAGGTTTCCCCTTAGATTTAACAAGACTCTTAGCAAAAACCGCACTGATTGCATTCATTTTAGCATAGCTACTAGGTACTGCAAACATGTCATTAAGAGTCTGAAGCATCTCTACTCCACTCTTAACCATGTACACTTGCTTCTGCAAGTGTTTAGAAATACTGACAAGAACATAGCAGCGAACTACCATATCTGTCGTTTCCCAATCTGAGTATTGTGTCTTAATTGTCTTAGACACATCCTTTGCAGTGGCCATGGCTTTGGTACGATGAGGACAAAATTAAGCTCTTTATGTTTGAGAACAACATCAAATTTTGTTTTCCACTCTTCATAGTTGGTACCATCTAGAGGCTTTAGACTCAAAATCATTGCTAAATGATTGAAGGAAGATATTTTCCAGAAAAAAAAACATACAAGGCGCACAATTACAAACAAAAATGCAACAAACAAATTAAATGCAAGTAGATTCTCATAACTACTCTTGTTTATTGTTAACAATCCATTAATTATCTTTACAAGGCTTACAATGGGCAAAATACTTGTAAAACTAACATTGTTATTTGGGCCTTTAGTTCCATTGTCAGAGCCTCGATGGGAGAGTTAACAACTTTACCAAAGTTGAATGTATTTAACCATTGTTTACTTTCAAAATTATCTTTAGTGTCTAAGTGTTGCCGACGATGGGCCATACAAAACTTTACAAAAATTTTGAAAATATTAGGGTTTAATCTAGCGAAATCTGATTATCCTTATCCGATGGGGCCTCAGTGATAACCATTTCACTAATAAACCCACAATTAGAGCCCGTTGGTTTTAAAATTAAATACTTAATTTAAAACCTTCACCCATTCAATATTTTTTCATGAGAATTTTCACAAGCTTTGTTGAACGTAAAAAGTTTAATTTCAAAATTATCTTTAATATCTTAGTATTGTACAACACTTTATTAAAATTTTGAAATTATTAAGGCCCAATAAAATCCAATCATGTTTATCCGGTGGAGTTTCACATGATTATTTTATTGACATGCCGATAATGCGTTCGGAGGTTAAATTAATTTCTTAATTTAAATCTCCTCCCATTTGTTATCTAGGTCCAATCTAATAAAATCCAATCATGCTTATCCATCGGGGCTTCACATGATCATTTTATTAATGGTCCTATAGTACGCTTGGAGGTTAAATTAATTTCTTAATTTAAATCTCCTCCCATTCAACATAAGCAACTTTCCGATTTCCAAGAATTGTTCAAGTGAGAGTAGCTTCTGTTTAATTTCAAGAATTATCCTTAGTATCCAAGCATTGCTGACGATGGGTCATTCAATACTTTACTAAATTTTGAAATTATTAAGGTCCTTAAATCCAGTCATGACAGGTAGTATGTGCTTTACTTATGATCATTTTAGCAGAACCACAATTTACTCGCAAAATAAAACGATTCTCTTAGGAAATTACCTGGATTATTTGTCTAGATTTTAATTCCACAATTAATTAGTCCAATTATGATTCTAGATTTTAATTTAAAATCATAATAGTTGATAATTAATTTAGTGGTTATCTAGATTTTAATTCCACAATTAATTAGTCCAACTATTATTCTAGATTTTAATGTAAAAAAATCATAATAATTGATAATTAATTAGTGGAAAGCCTAAATAATCACACATAATAACTATCATACTAGTCGATTCAGGACATATAGCTACTATGCAATTATGGCATGTGACTATGCAACAATATGACATCTTCCTATTCTATATGGCATGTTATTTATAATCATGTTAATCGCACATATAATTCATACTATTTAATAAAAGCATTAAATAAATAATTAAACAAATAACTTTAATCCATGGCTTTCCTATAAAAATTAAAAGATAAAATTTACAACTTTGGAATTTCTCTTTTGTTCAGTCCATGGTATTTGTCTAAGCCCCTTTAGGGTAACCATAGACCCAAAAGCCCAAAAACTCAATCCTTGGCTAAAAACCCTAGGACACAAAAGAGGAACCCTAGCCTCCCCTTCTGCCACATCATCCACCGAAGTCAGATCAGCACAAAACTCCAGGGGAAGGACCGCCATGGGGAGACGAGTACAGAGCCGCCGGAATCACCGCAAAAGGAGGTTCCACGCGCCCTCACGCGCCGGCACAGCCCTTGTGGCGGCGCGTGGATGAGCTTCTGGGGCCAGGGTTTTTATATTTTCGCTCGTCTTTCCGTTCTCTTTCCAACGATATATGGTTTGTCCAATTCCGAGGTCCAGAGGTCTACGAAAAGTAGCCCGGAAGCGTTAAAAGCTCATCTTCTTGCAATTTCTTGATTTACAACTTTTCACAAATTCATAAATTTACATGGAAATTCCGAAAATAAAGTAAAAACAGTAAGGAGGAAACCTAATCATATGGGATTAGCCTCCTTGTTACAGATCAAGAAATACAGGGAAAATATGACCATGGATTAAAGCCATTAAAAATAAAACAATATTAAATAAAATTATAAACGAATAATTATCATGTATTAAATAACAAATATAGAAACAGATGTCATATTTTCAAAATATAATTTTTGAAACGAATCACATGAAACATGAAATAATATCAAAACTGGGTTCTTTTCCTCATCATCCTGACTCTGATGCCAATTGTAGGAATCTCATCAGAAAACACGGAAGCGTATTTAACTGATTTGATGTAGGAAAATAAGAACCTTCATCGTTTTGATTACCTGGAGAGATGCAGCGGTCTGAAAGCCTCTACACGAACAGTTCATGAACATTTCTCGTCCGCTCTATGATCGATCTTCTAGACTATCTCTCGAGTAGAATGGGGTGGGTGTGTGGGCAACCGTTCAGATGATGAATGTCTGCCTCTTGGGTCTTTTTCTAATGAGCTATCCTATTTTTGGCACAGCAGGAGTAAGTTAGAATATATAAGGTTAAGTGCAAGACTTAACCTAACCCTAAGCCTCATGGGTTTTGGTCTCACTAAAGTCCAATAAGGCTTAAGTGACTAAGAACATATATTCAACAGTACCTAACTACAATATAATATATCTTTTACATCTCAAGCCTCCTATATTTATCGCGTGGACCCAATAATTATTAGTTTATTTATATACTTACAAATCACATATATATAATAGTAACATCAAAATAAAAAGTAATCAAATCCTGACCCCTTTAGCTTGATTAGTTTGAATTTTTAGTAGGCAGGTCAATACCCTATACGATCTTAACAAGCCGTATTCTTCTTCTTAAAGTAGAGTACGTCGTTAGGTTTACTCGTTAATTAGTAAATTAATTAACTTGGCCTACAATCTAGATTGCTGTATAATATATAATAAATCATACTTAATTACCATCATGATTTCATCAGGATGTGAAAGATAAATATAAAATTATTTTTCAGATATGTTGTATTTTTGTTGATCCGATTCATGTTGTTGAGAAATTACGACTGCATGTTTCTAATTTATTTGTTATACATATCATGATTCATAGTTTAGAATTTTGCTGTGGATTTCAACGCTTCAGTCGTATGTTGTTAGCTAGCTGTATGGAAGAGGTAGGTGAAAATAAAGATCTTTGCCTTTGGGTTAATAATTATAATATGTGGATATATAGTGAAAATAATTAAGTTAATTGTATGTGCGCGCCCCACTCTTAAAAAAGAACAAAAGAAACTAAATATATGTTATGCACGTGGATATAAAATAATGAAGAGGCACAGCAAAGATCAGAGCAGATGGGAAAAAAGAACAAAAAAGAGTGGAATTAATTTGGTTGAATTATGAGTGACAACTGACAACGTTGGAGATATGCACGAAATGGAAAAAAGGGCCGAGGATGGGTGTTTGGTTCCAATCAATCATATTTTATCGTACGTAGTACCCACTATCAGAGATGTCGTGTTTTCAATTATTAATATTCAACAAATTGTAAGGTACTGTTAGTCTGGTACACCTTAATTTGCTTGAAGAAGATAAGGATGATGATAAGATTCGCAGCAAATAAGGATATAGGTTTAAACTCTACCCTTTATTATTTGATATAGGCCAGTAATACGTCATGTTAGAGAGAAATAATAAAAGAAAGATGGATAAAATTAAACCGGGTTCATATACATTCATAAGTATTTGGCGTATAGTTCATCAGTAATCCGTAAATACGCCCATAAGGCTTTGTTGATGAGCTAAATTATATTTAACAACAACGAATTAAAATATATATAGTATTCATGGGTAACATATATGCAAAATGTTTGTGCTTTGTAGCTCATATGATACCACAAACCTCCTCCCTATAATTTTTAAACATGATGAATTCCAAAATTCCAATCCTATATAAAGACTATAAAAGGTATTTTCAATCATTTTTATAAGGTATTTAATAGTTTTAATGAGTATTGAATATTTTTTTCTTATATGCCCATATTTAATAAAAGTAATGATCGTGAGTAGTGAAGATTATTATGACATTGGAGTTTAATATGATTAATAAGAGTAACATTATAAACCCCCTGAATTTTTTTTTTTTAAAAAAAACAGGAGGGTATATATGAGTTTATACATATTTCAGACACTAATTCAGTAAAAAAAAAAAAAAACTAACGTTAATTATTAACATTTTAACAGAAATAGATAATATTACTATATTTTAAAACTTTCAAGATAACATCGCTCCTTAAATAAAACTTTTAAGACAAATTTGCTACGTAGCCCTATATAATCTAAGGATACAGAATATATAATATGATTAAACAACTTATTTAATTTTTTTGATATCCAAAAAGAAATCAATCAAATCTTATAATTAGGACCAGAAGTAGCACTATAAACGTTAATTTCGAGGTATTTAAGTTTTAAAGACTCTTAACTGCGCCCGCCGAAGCCTGTTCATAACTGTTTGAACCTTTAAGCCTTTTCAGAACTAAACCTTCTAATTATTTGTTTCTTTTTCTTACCTACTATGGGAACGTAACATGGCTGGCAAAATTATATTTTTAAATCTGCGTTATTGGCCATTCCATACCATAAAGTCACGCGCCGTCTAGGGTTCTGCTCCATTTCGCTTCTTCGCCGGCAAGTATCATCCATTTCTCCAATTGGTCGCTTATGTATTTCTATATATCAAAAAATTCAGAAGAAATTAATTTAGATCTCCCAGAATTGACTTCAAGGTCAACACGCTCCAGCTAATTATTCTCATGTACGTGACAGATTCGGTTTTTGAATGAATATTGATACATATCATAGGGTCGCTAATTAATTATTTGAATAAATATTTTTATAGCCAAAGTACAGAAGGTTCAGCTTAATTTACTACAAATAATAATATAAATAAAAGGGCAGGCCATGTGAAGGATGCTTCTCACCCCATTCTCGATAAATTATAAATTAATAATAAACTACGAACTAGCCATTAGAGTATTCATTATAATATTACTTCTCTTTTATATATAAATATATTTTCCTCTCAAATAAAATTAAAGAAGGAGAGGTTTTGATCATCCGATTCGCGCAGCCGTGAATGTACGTACGTAAACTATGTGTTGCAAGTAACATCCATATATATATTACGTGATATCCATAATCCATATAATAATAAAATTATATATGTATAAATATAATTAAACATATTCACTTGTGTACTGTCCTGGCTGCCCCGTTCTGGGAGGGTCAATCCCGTCCTGAATATAAAATTATTAATGGGATGGGAAGAGACGCGTGACGGGCTTTGTTTTAGTCCAGATCAAGATCATATTATTATTATTTTAATATTTCTAATATTTTTTTAGATAGATACTCCCTCTGGTTTTTATTATAAGGCATCAACTACTATTTCTTATGGACCAAGGAATAGAAGTTAAGTCATTAATCAGGTCCAAAAGTAATAAATGTTTCTAACTTTACCCTTACTTTAATGATGTAGATTCAAATGAGTTAGTTAAAAATAAGGGCATAATAGAAAATAGTAATAAATGAGTTAGTTAAAGTAAGTTGATGCCTCATAATAATGACAAAAAAATGTTGATAGTTAGTTTCTTATAATAAAGATTAGAAGGAGGATTAGTTATATATATAAAAAATATTATCTTTCTTAAATACTGTAAATATTTAAGAAAACCTTCACAATCACCACCATGATGTGTGTCCCCTTCTTGGTTTACTGCTTCACTGCGCGCGCTAGCTGTCTCTCGCCCGGTCTCTCTTACACATGTTTGCCTAATTATGTATAAAATACTATAAATATTTATGATTTATCATTGCTCTTATTAAGTTTAATTTTTAATTATATTTTTTTTTTATCTAAAAATGACAAGAGAGGATGATTACGTGTTTATATTATACATTTTCAATTATTTAGGTTCACTCACATGAGATAGGATTGTTGTCCCGTACTCTTTTGTAGGGCGGGCGCCAAGGCCTATCATGCATGATCCAGTCCATCTCGTGAATACCCCTACACATGAATAAAAGTGACCTGAATTGTCTCAGTAACTTTTTTTCCTCAGAATCTCTCACTATCTGATCACAACCGGAGGGAGAGAGATATTCAAAATAATCTGTTCCATCCAACAGTTGTGATCATATACTAAGAGATTCTGAGAAAAAAAGCTTCTAAGATAATCTGCTTCCGAATAAGAGCCCGTTGTAAAGGAATCAACTCAAAGTAGATTGCCAACAAATGTTTGTTTTGTTTGGATTAAAAGTGGAAACTATTATATTTTTCTAACATGATTCAATATATATATATACAAGATAAATTTGTGAGAAGAGTTTTATCTAAACTTACATGAACATGTTTTTTCAACACTAACTCAAATAGAGCATAATTAAATCACTAAGTGTTTATCTTTAATATATAATAATGCCACCAACGGCGTAATGTCCTCAATTTTGATAGCCTCCACCCCTTTCATCAGCTTTGACTATTAATCACTAAATTTTATAATTTCCTCAATGTGTTCTCTTCATTCCTTAATTTTGCAGAAGGTACTATATGAATATAAAATAATTGTGGATCATAACGAGCGGGTTTTGGGATATAATTTATTTATTAATATTATGGTTCAAATTAAAAGTAGAAAATTAATGGAGGAGGGGATTAGATTAAAGACAAGTGTGTGAGTAGGGTAGGGGCCATGAGGAGTAGGCAAGTGTGCCTCACAATTTAATGAAGCCACCACCAAGTGCCTTTCAAATCTCTCCCTGTTATGAAATAAAATTATCTACAAGAAGGAATTTTTCATTTTTTTTTCCCAAGTTTCAATAATAGTAATATCTACTGTATATGTCCCTTTAACTTTAGAAAAAAAAAAAAGGCAAATTAAGAAATTTTTTAATACATTAAAATATTTGAACCACCTTATCATACTAAATGATAAATTAAATAATGGGGGGCAAAAGGCTCTCTCACGCAAGCCTTTTAATCACTTTATTTGCAAGCGGGCAGGGCCAAAACCGAGGATGCTTCGTCATTCGTGACGTCATCCCACGTACCCTTACTTACACGTTATATTATGTTTTCATCCATTGATTATGGGTTGTAAACCACCTAAATTTTCATTAAATTTATATTTTATATCAGCACCTATATTTTCTATATTATTCCTATATATATATATATATATATGTTACGGATATCTCATAAATGGGCCCAGCCCAATAACCAAAGAGCCCAGTCAAAATGGCTTTAGTTATGCTCATAACCGCTTCCTTGAAAATAGGAGTGATTTTATCAAGAATATCTATTATGATGGTAACTGCCTATGAAAAGAGGAGATTATTCAAAAAAACATATCTTAATATCCCTAAAATAAAGGACAAATCTAACTGATTAAGATAGGGCCCAGGTACGCTTATAAATAGAGTAAACCTCTTACAAGGTACACACTTCTGAAACCCTAGCTTTTCTATTCACACAGAGCACACACACCACCCCCTCTGGCTATCATTAGCCTGCCGTATACTCTCGAACTACGTGGACTTTGATCCACACTGTGGTATGTAAGACCCCGGGATCTCACCCCAGGCCAAGTCCAACCCAACTTGTGATTTACACCAGATCAATATATATAAAAGCTAGCTTGCATTTTGATGTAGAAGCCGGAGCATTCATTCACATGAATACTAAATTATGATAATAAGCCACAGCTAATGAATCTTTCACTTTATAAATTTCTGAAATACAAGTTTGGCCTTCAGAACATATATCATGATAAAACACATAAAATGTTCTTAAACTGACTGTTTGTTTGGGACCTCAAAAATATTTATTTACATAAATTGAAACAACACTCATTTTACATATTTATTTCGTATATCATAAATTATGATTGATTGAAAAGTTTCTTTTAAATGCTTCTATCATTACTTTAAATAAACACGTTTTTATTTCTAAGGTAGGGCGATACTGTGTTTTTTACCCCAATTCATTAGTTGCACATTCAACTTTTTTTACATTAGTATATAATGTTATCTTTATTTATTAATGTGAAAAATTTATACACTTGATGTTAATGATATTCAAGTTTTTCTCAGTAAAACATATTGAAATTGATTGATAAATAAAATCTGAATATTCTTTTTTTTCCCCGTCAACTTATAATTCACCCAACGGAATAAACTCTCAATAACTTAATTAACACGTTTCTATAATTTCAAACTACAACCTCACATTAAAAAAAAAAAAAAAGAAGAAGAAGAAATAGTAGCTCTCTATCAATTCATTGCAATCTTGAGTGAATTAATGAATCTCTGCAATAAATTAAATTCACTGAGTTGGTTGGAGTTCTGACCTTCATATGCCCTATTGACTCCATAGACTACGTACTATACATGGAAACAAAAATCAAATTGCTCAACTTGGAATCATAACAAATGTCCCGTGAATTACTCAATTAATTGCCATCTCTCTCTTTTTTCTTTTCCCTCATCGTCTCTTTCGTGCGCACATGCATGTGTTTGCGATTATTGTATCGATCAATTATACTCATATACAATAATATATGTATCTATAATTAATTACCCTCTCCCACAATATTCTAAGTGAACACAATTTTAAAAATGGACATGACACTCAATTTTAAATGACAGTACTCGCACCATTCATTGCAATCTATATTCGAAAGGTTGGATGCATTATTGTTAAACTCACAAATTGATTTTTTTAAGTTGACTATTTTTATGTTTCTAGCTTATAAAATTGAGTGAAATCACTAATAAATTCGTGTTAGCAATAAACTCGGTCAAACTCATGAATTTGTATATTAAGTTTATCGTTTTTACGTTTCAAATTTATAAAATTGTGTTAATTTACTCTTAATCTTAAACTTGTATTAACTTTTTTGATTTGATTATGCTTAGCAGCTTTATATATAAATTTTATAAAAATTTCTTTGTTAAGTATGATGAATGTTGATGAAATTAATTTCAATTATTTAGATTTAAAATATATTTAAATCCAAGTATTGTCATTTTGATGTTTTAATTATTTAATTTTACACTAGTAATACCTATTTTATAATAAAAGCAAACTCTTTTAAATTTACGATTCAAGTTCATGATACGGGTTTAGTCACTGTCACGAGTTTATTTAAATTTACGAGTTTAAAAACCTTGATTGGATGACTTTTACAAGGGATCCAAAATTATTCCTTCGACTAGCAACCATGTTCTTTATAATTGGAAATTATATTAGCGTGCCTCAAGGAGAGGCAAAAGGACTAGGTTTTGGTTTTTAAAGATAAGAGATAAGATATTCTTACTACCATTTTTTGTTATTACCACTTTTCTATCGTTAGATCAGAAATTTATCTATTTTTATCATTTCTCTCTCCTGTTGAGATTCTGATATAACGGTGAAAAAGTGGTAGTAACATTAGTAATAACAAAAAATAGTAATAAGAATATCTTATCCCTAAAAATAATAAATGTGTATATTAAATGTAAGTTGTGGACAAAATATATTGTAATTGATGTAATTAATGTACAGGCGTTGCTCGATTGGGCTTTATTCTCAGAAGGCCTAATAGGGTTAGTATATAAGGGCCTAGAAACACATGTTGTATTTATATTTTCTGTCCATATTTGTTAATGTTCTAGGTCAATATTCTTAAAAAAAAAAAAAGTTTACAGATAAAATGACATTTTAACCCTTCTATAAAAAATATATGATTATAATAAAATTACTTACTCGTATGGATGCCACGTAGAACGTTCTGTAGGAGGCCACATCATCCCCTTTAATCTGATGTGGTAGTTTCTGTCAAGGACTTAATGGCAACACTAACCGTAGGGCGCTTAATGTCTAAAATTAAAATGTCGATGTGGTTGAATTTAAATGGGAAAATTGATTACAGGGCCCAATGAAGCAAAATAATTACAAAAAAGCCCAAGAAACATTCACATGCTAGAAAAGGCCCATTTTTTCAAAAAAAAAGTGTACGGATATAGTTGTTAATTGCTACAGATGTAGTTGTTAATTGCTACAGATGTAGTTGTTAAAATGTAGTTGTTAATTAGACTGATTTAGTTGTTAACGGGGACTGATATAGTTGTTAACCACTACTGATGTAGTTGCTAACGTTTTTTGAAAAAATGTCAGAAAAGGCCCTAGAGCCTTTTCTGGCATGTGAATGTTTCTTGGGCTTTTTTTGTAATTATTTTGCTTCCTTGGACCCTGTAATCAATTTTCCCAATTTAAATTTCTAAACATCAAGGGGTTATTTGTAACCATCTAGCTCAAAGTTTAGGGGAGGTTTCTTGGATTTTAGCCTATAAACAAATATAAACAATTTTTATTTAAACCAAATTGTATATCACATACTAGGGATTAAGAAAAAAATGTAGTTATAGCTACTTTCTCATTGGTTAAAAAGATAAAATGCAGTAGGTATGATTTATACATGTTAATATATCTTATAATGCAAAAATTTTGAGTCATGGGGGTGATGGGCATTTTAAGTAAGCTCACATTTCATGATATAGAGCCGACTAAGGTAGTTAAAATCGAGATTTTACGTAAAATTGGAGGAAGGATAAAAAAATTGTAAAACATAAAATCATAACATAAAAAAATCGTAAAAACCATAAAAACATTTAGAAAATTAGTAAAATTGTTTTAATGAAAAAAATAGTAAAAACGTAAAATCGCAATGATAAATTGAGATTTTAACTACTGTCAACTTGTATTTTAAATTGGGAGAATGAAAAAAAAAATTTGAAATTACAAAATCTCAAATGAAATATTTATCATAAAATGAGTTGTGAATTACTTATCAACTATTGTTATTATTTTATCAAGTCTTTTTAATAATAAATTTGATGTGAGATTTTGTAATTTTAAATTTCATTTTTCTCTCATTTTCTCTTTTAATTCATGATCTTTGTTAAATGACTTATATTTGAGATTGAAGGTTGGAATTCCCACTAAAATAACAATTTACTTAATTAAATGAATAAGTAATTAGGGAGTGTGTATTTGAGATACAGGCACGAATCAGCAGACTTTGTTTTGCCTGATTATAGATTAGGATTTAGTAGTATTAATGACATTCAAAGCGGATTATTTTCAGTTAAATTTGTTTCTTTTGTAAATGTTTAAAATTTAACCCTGACCATAATCAAGACTCCAAGAGTTCTTATCATTTTTTTTACCTATCAATTTTGACCCGCACAATCTTCATATTTTTATACTCCCTCTGATCCTAATTATAAGACATAGTTGACTTTTTTGAAGAGATTAAGGAAACTAATTATATCACTTTAGAGTACTTTTATTTTTATTTTTTTCTTCAAACTAATTAGTTTAACTAATAAACTAATATATAATCTAAAAATACACAACATATAAAATGATTAAGTAATTTATCTAGCTTCCTTAATCCCTAAAAAAAAGTTAACTTTATCTTATAATTAAGACCAGTAGTAACTTTTATTTTATAGAAAGCACGAAAAATATATCTTTTTTGGGTAAAACATTTTTTTAGTTGTATCTACGTAATTCAACATTTTAAATATAAAATTTGGAGTCAACACTTTTTCACCTTCGCGCCGCCTTAACTCTTGCATGCAGAAGTAGTATTATTTACGAAGTTTTCAACGACGGCTAATTATTTATGATTATTGTAAAAAAAATTTAATATCAGTATTAATATTGATTTTCTTTTAAGACAAAAAAAAAAAAAAAAAGAGTGCTGAACGAGTGGAATGTTGTTGAGTCGACTCAGCTGACACGGAGATTCCAGGATGCGATGCAAAGTAAGAATCATTTTATCTGCGTAACATACGTGGCAGCCTGGCACGGACAAATCCAGAAGAATCCCCAGCTCGATTCTTTCATCAATCTCTGAATTTCAAAACCCAGAAACCTCAACCAACCAGCTATGGAATTGTAGATACAGTTTAACATAATTATGGAAGGTTTAGGTCTTCATAAACCATTGGTTTCGAGGCCGAAGCCTCCCTTTTTAGCTCCACTGGACACATTTACCCTGCTCTGCTAATTTCTCCAGACCCACCATCCCACCCTCATATTTTCATGACATTTTGATCTTATGATATTTGTATTTAAATTATATATAATTTATGATCATATAATTTTATAAAATAAGAGCCAAAGAAATATAAACATAATAATATAAACAGACAGAGCCCACTAATATATATACTAGTGTCAGCCGCCATGAATGATAAATAAAACATAAAGGTTATGTTAGGAGATAAAAGTAAATGTTATGTTAGTAACAATAATAAAATCTCAAATTAAATTAAAACAATTAAAAGGAAATATTAAATCTAGACTTTTAGATGGAGTCGAATTAATAATAATAAAAATTATATAAGATGCAAATAATTCCAGAGCATAATTACCTGATGCTAAATGTCTACTTATCTTTTGGCGCCAGTCCTCCTCTTGATAACACGTTATCAGCACGAATGTGCTCTCTCTCTCTCTCCCCCTCTCACACTATCTAGTTTTTTCTACTTCTCTTTATTATAATATATTTATATATTATTATAATAATATAAAACATGTGGGCCTATAGAAAATTTATCAACACCCGTCCGTGCTTGTTCTCTTTTCTTCTAAGGGAAAACATTTTCTCATGTTGTAGGGAAATGGTTTTCTCATGTTACACATATGAAATGGTGGGACCCACATATACATATATTAATTCATATATGTATATGTGGGTCCCATCATTTCATGTATGTGTAGGGAACTTTTTTTTCTCATGTAACATGAGAAAACCAAAGCCCTTCTTTTAAATATAATAAAGTAATAAAAACACATGAGGCCCACAGAATTTTTAAAAAAATGTGTTTTCCTTCTTCTTCCTCGCGTCGCCGGTGATAATCAAGGATTGAAATCATGGTGAGCAACTTGAAGGAAATAAGAGAGGAATTATAAAGAACAAAGAATTGTAAGCTGAATGGAGAGAAGGAGAAGAAGGCAGATGAGATTGGAGATGAAGTAACCAAGATGCTCTTGCGCGTTACTCGGAGAAGAAGCAATCGTGCTGATAACGTGTTATAAAAATAAAGAAAAGCTAAATGAAAAAAAAAAGAGTAGAGAACACATGAGAGAAAGAAGGAGTGATCATTCTTATTCATCAATGCATTTACATGCCCTCTATTTATTGATGGAAATGAGTTGTTTGGTGTAATTTACATCTGGGTCATTTGATGTAATTTTTTCCTAGACCAAATTATTGCTCCACCCGTGAACACCTATAATTGTGTGTGGGTCCCACATATTTATATATTATAATATTCTAGAGGATAGTATATGAGAGTTTAAGAGTTAATAGACATCCACATAATTAATATATTTATAACAAAGCAAGAATTTATCATTTTTCCCCAACCTGTTTTTTTTCAAAGTTTCAATATATATACTGTATATATCCCTTTAACTTAAGAAATTATATAAAAAAAAAAGAAGACAAATTAAGAAATTTTTTAATACATTAAAATATTTGAATCACCTTATACTAAATGATAAATTAAATAATGGGGGGCAAAAGGCTCTTTGACGCAAGCCTTTTAATCACTTTATTTGCAAGCTGGCAGGGCCAAAACCGAGGATGCTTTGTCATTCATGACGTCATCCCACGTACCCTTACTTACACGTTATATTATGTTTTCATCAATTGGTTATGGGTTGTAAACTACCTAAATTTTCATTAAATTTATATTTTATATCAGCAACTATATTTTCTATATTATTTCTTATTGAAGTTTGATGTAGAAGCTGGAGCATTCATTCACAAGAATCCTAATTATGATGGTAAGCCACAGCGAAAGCTGAAGAAGATATTTTCAAAATCTCTTTTTTTTTTCTTTTCAGAATCTTATTTTTATTTTTAAATGAAAAAATAGACAGTTCAGATTTAATATTTTATAAAACTAAAATGATAGTGTTTTATAAATTAATTTTTTTATTAATTTTATTTGTAGTACAGTTATGAATTATGTAGATCATGAATTACCATATTAAGTTTAGTTATTCATGTTTAAAATAACAATTTTATATAAAATTAAATCTAGACTATCTATTTTTTTAAATTTGAAGGTGGAGATAAAATACTGAGAAGAAAGTAAGAATTTTTTTTTTGAGAAAAGCCAAACCAAATGAAAGCCTGCTGCTGGTCGAGGAGAACTAAAGGGATGATATAACAAAAAGGGAGATAGAATACACCTTTAAGCTCAAAAAGCTCTTATAGAGGGAGGGCTCAAAGAATGCTTAAAAATGTACTTATAGATCACCCACCAACAAAGTCATCACATCAACCAACGGGTATCGAACCTTCTCACTTTCGGGATAAAGGTTGATGCCTTAGCTAAATGTGTCACTCTTCATTGACATGTATGTGTATATTAAATGTAAGTGATAGACAAAATATACTGTAATTGGTGTAATTAGTGTACAGGTTGCTCGATTGAGCTTTATTCTCAGAAGGCCTAATATGGTTAGTATATAAGGGCCTAGAAACACATGTTGTATTTGGATTTTCTGTCCAGAGTAATATTTTTGTGTTCTAGGTCAATATTCTGAAGTTTACAGATAAAATGACATTTTAACCCTTCTATAAAAAATATATTATAATAAAATTACCAAATCATATGGGTGCCACGTCGGACGTTATGTAGGAAGTCACACATCCCCTTTAATATGATGTGGCAGTTTCTATCAATGACTTCATGACAAAACTAACGGTAGGGTGCTTGATGTCAAAAATTAAAATGTCGATGAGGTGGAATTTAAATTTCTAAACACATCAAGGAGATTATTTGCAACTGTCTAACTCAAATTTTAGGGGAGGTTTCTTGGATTTTAGCCTATAAACAAATATAAACAATTTTTATTTCAACCAAATTATATATCACGTACTAGGGATTAACAATTTAATTTTCTCAAAGAAATATTTTTTTACACCAATTAAATGAACACCCATGAAAGATATTTCAATAAGAACAAATGTAGTTATAGCTTATTTTGTTAGAATTTAGGATGAAATTCCTTAAGTTATGAATAAGAAGAAGGATCAAAAAGAAGAGGAAAAGTAAGAAGGATTGTGTGTGTGGTAATAAGTCTCACATTGGTTAGTTGGAGAAATGTTGGAGGGTATATAAGCCTCAACTTTGCTTCTACTAAATGGGCCTTTGGACTTACCCACTTTTGTGGAGGGGTGAGGATTTAGCCAACCCTTGGTTCACCATGCTGCTACCGGCGGGTCCAGTGAAATAAAAAATATTTTTTTTATTAAATTATTTTTTGAATTAAATAACTCTTTTATTATTAATTTTGTTATGCCTCTTCGACTTCCTTTCCAACTAACGGCTATGTATTACGATCATGTTTGTGAGACGCATAAGTTCGGCGGCAACAGATGTAGGTCGCCTCTTTCGTTCCGTTCCGGTGTGTCTTTTCACACAACGTACCAGTTCACAACAACAGACGAGCCCATCTGATTGTGTTTTTTCAAAGTCTATAAATAGGGGCCCCTAGTCACAGAATTTTATTACGTTTTTTTTGCATACACTCTTTATGCATATACATTATGTGCGTTCCGAAAGTAGACTCGTTGGATTTGCTTGGGCTTCAGACAGACAGAGCCATCTTTCTAAAGACGAATAATCCGTTCTATCCTGGGAGACAATTGCTTATAAACCTTCGGCATCCGTATTGAGGGAGCAAAATTGTCTTAAGGACACAACAAAAGTTGCGCGTCGGATTTCTACATAATTTACAACCATATTCGATAGTCTTATGAGTTCGTTTATAGTTTTTTTTTATATGATACAGACTTGTTGTATGCTCTCTGTATGTTATATTTAGTTAATACAGATTATTGTTAGATTGTTTTGTTTAGTGTATATTCAATTTCTACCTATTCAATACATTAAAGTCAACATATTTCTCATTGGTTAAAAGGATAAAATGGGGTAGGTATGATTCTTACATGTTAATATATTTTATAGTGCAAAAATTTGGAGTCATGTGGTGTTGGGAATTTTAAGTAAGCTCACATTTCATGATATAGAGGAGACTTGCATTTTAAATTGGGAGAATGAAAAAAAAAATCAAAATTGCAAAATCTTAAATAAGATACTTTTCTAAAATGAGTTGTGAATTACTTTTTAACTATTGTTGTTACTTTATCAAGTCTTGCTAACAATAAACCTATTTTGAAATTTTACAGTTTTAAAGTTATTTTTTCTGTCATTGTCCCTTTTAAATTTCATGAACTTTTTTTTGAATGACTTATATTTGAGATTAAAGGTTGTAATTCCCACTAAAATAACAAATTACTTAGTTAAATGAATAAGTAATTAGGGATCGTTTATTTGAGATAGAGGCATGAACGAATAAGCATACTCTGTTTTGCCAGATTATAGATTAGGATTTAGTATTATTACTCACATTTAAAGCAGATTATTTTCAGTTATTTTTTTTTATAAGAAATTTTCAGTTAAATTTGTTTCATTTGAAAATGTTTAAAATTAAACCCTGACCATAATTAAGACTGTTCTTAACATTTAAAAAAAACACACACACACAGGGACCTATCAATTTTGACCCGCACAATCTTCATAGTCAGTATGGCCCAAAAGAAGTAAAAAAAAAAAAAAAAGAATGATAAGAGCCCAATATATAAGAACAAACAGAATTAACGGCAAAGGCCGCCCGGGGGGGGTGGGGTGGGAAGCACATAACTCGGAAGTAGCAAATCGGCAACGCAAAGAAAAATGACAAATTCTTTTTAGTATTTTTATAACTTTTATTTTTGGGTAAAACATTTTTTTTTTTTGTATCTACGTATTTCAACATTTTAAGTAT
Source organism: Acacia confusa (assembly GCA_037074495.1). NCBI lineage: Eukaryota > Viridiplantae > Streptophyta > Magnoliopsida > Fabales > Fabaceae > Acacia > Acacia confusa. The sequence continues at coordinate 3,476,928 of CM073505.1, forward strand.
AAAATTTGGATTAAGCACTTTTCCACCTTCGCGCCCCCGCCTTAATTCTTTCATACAGAAGTTGTATTATTTAAGAAGTTTTCAATGACAGCTGATTACTTATGAGTACTGTAAAAAAAAATTAAATATCAGTATTAATATTGACTTTCTATTAAGACCAAAAAAAAAAAAACAAAAACAAAGAGTGCTCAACGAGTGGAATGTTGTTGAGTCGACTCAGCTGACACGGAGACTCCGGATGCGATGCAAAGTAACAGCCATTTTATCTGCGTAACATACGTGGCAGCCTGGCACGGACAAATCCAGAAGAATTCATTTCCCAGTAGAATCCCCAGCTCCATTCTTTCAATCTCTGAATATCAAAACCCAGAAACCTCAACCAACCAGCTATGGAATTGTAGATACGGTTTAACATAATTATGGAAGGTTTAGGTCTTCATAAACCATTGGTTTCGAGGCCGAAGCCTCCCTTTTTAGCTCCACTGGACACATTACCCTGCTCTGCTAATTTCTCCAGACCCACTATCTCACCCTCATGTAAGTTCGTCCCGACTATTTTCCCTGTGTGTGTGTGTGTGTTTTTTTTTTTTTCCCGCTTTAGTGGATGCCAGAAATGGTTGGCTGTGATAGAACTGGTAGTTTGTGTTTTGCTGTTTTACTGAGTAACATAATGCCTAAATTATTTATAGTAAGCTGCAGAAAGATATCGAGATTGAAGTTGGCGCATGGCACAGTTCGAGTGCAAGCATCCAATGTCGGCATTGGACCTGGAGATTATGAAAACAAGAAGGAGAGTGACGGCCAAAATGTCTTTGGAGGCAGTCCAGTCAACGACGATTCATCTAAAGTGTGAGTCCTTATAATTGTCCCAAAAAAAAAAGTGAGTCCTTGTAGACTGATCAAATTTTGTTTTATATTACTAGATTATGTGCCATTTTCGATCGGCATTCGCTTCCAGTATATGTTAGTGCGAACCTTGAGGAACTTAATGAATTTACTCTTCAGTTCTTTTTTGTGAAACTTGTGATGTACCAAACCAAGAAGCTTTTAGTCCTAACCTTGACTCCTGAAGTCAGCTATTTGAACTTTGAATATGATTAAGTGTCCTCCCATTCATTCTCTTTCTCTACCACAATTGGATCTTTCGTCATCGCTCCGACCTTGTCATTCCTGCTCATATTTCCCTTCATTTTCATGCTTGAGAGCTTTACACTTGTAACTCAGTCATGAGCATTTGCTTGTTGTATGACTGGACAATCTTGGATGGTCTTGTCTATTATAAACGTTCAAAGCTAAGCTTGAGTTTTTTCTATGGTTGCAATCCTCCTGGCACTACGAAGATCATCATATCCCTCATTCTGGGGTTAACTAACGATGAGTGAAAGTTAAGTTTCTCATGGAACAGAGACATAAGAGATTCGTTTTGCATAAGTAGAAGTTTGAACTGAAAAGAAATTAGTAGATTCATTTCCCTCATGTGAATATTCTCCGTTTCCTATATCCCAACTTTGGAAATCATTGAATAACCCATCTTTAATTTCTAAATGCAACATTAGAGAATATGTTTTACAGGTTCCTAGATAAGGTACAAATTTATAAATTATGATCGATAATTTTTCCCCTCCTCATTAGTTTCAAAAAGGCTTCCATTATCACAATTTCACGTTTTCAGTTTTTCCAAGTGATCAATGTGCCATTAAATTCTTTCCAGTTAAATTTTTAATTTTTAAACTGTTGTGGGTAGCCATGTCCCTGTTACACCTCTGATCTGGGCATATTTTATGTCTTGGCAGTGTGAAGCAACCTCCTCAGTTCCCTTATCCTATCTCTATAGCTCTTGTGCTATCTGGATGTGCTCTGGTGTTTTCACTGATAGCCTTTTTGAAAGGGGGACCTTCGTCAATTCTTGAAGCAATTGCAAAATCTGGATTCACTGCTGCATTCACATTGATATCTGTTTCTGAGATAGGAGACAAGGTAACCATCAAGAAGCTGCTTTCCATTTTTGTTTATCTAGTTATCTTCCTCCTTCTAAGTTAAGATTTCTTTGAGCTGTATATTTTGGTTCAATGCAAGTTCCAAGAACAGCAGATGAACTAAGATGAATTTATTGGAAACTGGCGGTAAACATCTTATAGCTCAAAAATCAATAGAGCAAAGATGCCCTATTTTCAGTTGTCGTGTTCAGAATTAGGAAAAGAAATTCTGGCTTGGACTTTGGATACTCATGTATGCAGCTTGAGCTTGTGCCAAATCCAAACATGCCCAAACTTGAACTGAACAATGCTTGGACTCAGATGACCCAAAAGAAAAAAAAAATAGAATGAAAGATTGGAGAACTCATCTTTGAAGATAGTTATTAGACTGTGTGCACTGAATGGAGTCTGAGATCAAGTTATGGTCTATGTTTTCTGAAGTTTGACACTTGTCAATATGTCTATGTCATGTGTCCTTGCTTCACAGGTCATGATCTTCAGAATACAAATTTCTGGACTTGCTTAATTGAAGAAAAATAATTTGTTTTTTCTCAATTGAAGGAAGTGATTTTATTTTTAAAAGGTGATTAAAATCTATGCAGCCTGAGTAATGGAATGTGTTTTATTCTGGTTGGAGTGATTCGGAATATTGTACCACTTGGAAGTTCTCCAAAATTGACGGTTTTGTCATCTCTTGGATACCACTTGTAACTCAACAACTATTTTCATGCCTGTTAAAGTGAATAGTCTTAGACTGAATTGACATTTGACAGTGTTATAGAAGTTATGTAAAATCTAGTCCTAGGCCCCTTTTCACTTATGCATGGTGTTGAATTATAAATAGCTTGCTCAACCTTCTATTCAACCTTTAATCTTGAGATGAATAGATATAGTGGGGAAACATAAAACATGAAGTAACGTATACAAAGTCAATTGGTTTTATTACTTAAATGAATGTTTAACTGGAGAGTTCTTTCCCCTTTAAGAACTAGATTGTGAGATCTGTGTTTCGCCCAAAATCTAAGATGAGTTGCTCCATTCATGGTTTATAAATAGTGTGATTTCTTATAGATTTTACACATTTATATGGATTCCTTGCTAGATATTCAGTGCATGCGCTCTTTCAGTGATTTGAGCCTCTTTCACCATATTTTATTAATCTTTCTTTCTTAAAACTAGTCAAATTGATGAAATGCAATTTCCATTACTTGTTAATTAAACTTATTAGCTCCTTATATTGACCAGACATTCTTTATTGCTGCACTCTTGGCGATGCAATATGCAAAGGGATTGGTATGCCTCTAAACTTTTCCTCTGAATTCTAGACCTGTCTTAACAACTGCTGTTATGCACCTTTTATGTTGCTGAACCGAACATAACTTTGTTTTGCCCACCATGCTTAAACCTAATATGCTAAGTTAACGTGGAAACTTTCTACCATTGCAGTCATTAGTCAAATATCCTTCATTTGCTGCTAGTATATTGGTAAAATATTTGAAGGAAAATTTTGTTAATTCGTAAGTTAGAAAAAGTGAGGTTTCCTCCCATGCTCATTTTGGATGCTGTGGCTACCAATATTCATAATTTTCATTACAGATCAACAGAACTAAATGCAATACTATCCTTGGAAACTGGTCTGTGGTCTGAATATCTGTTACCTGTGGTACTGCAAGAATGATTGATTGTTAGAACTGAAATTTATATATTTGATAAAAAACATTAATGACTGAACAGGTCCTACTGGGATCAATGGGTGCTCTTTCTCTAATGACAATCCTATCAGTTGTAATTGGCCGAGTCTTCCAATCAGTGCCTGCTCAGTTCCAGACAAGTAAGTGGTGAAAGTTGGTATTTCTCATTTATATCAGATCGGGTATATAACTGTCTCTATTGTGCAAGGACTCATCACACAACCTTGTTGACCTTAATAGTGATGTCTTCCAATTTTTATCTAATTAATCAGCTTAAACAAAGCCTGCTAATAAACTAATATCTATGTATGATTTGGGAGATTTCATGAAAATCTTTTCTTTTGCTGTTTTAAAGTTTTCTTTGCAAGGAGTTAAAGGTTTACGAGTACCTATGATACTTGTGTTTGTCTTTCTACTGCATTGGCTCTTTGTGATATCCCACTTAGAAAACCTTGTATACCGTCTGGTCTTTAATATAAGACATATTTAGGAAGTTGATCTTAGTTCTAAATATAAAATATATTATTTATATTTGTCAATCTTTTTCTAATTTACCCCTATTGTTACTCTCTCAACAAATATCAAGGAGAAGAGGGAATGTGAGAATTAAGGAAGATGATTTGGGTGTTTTAGGAAATATATGTTATATTAACTAACCTAACTATCTTCCTTAATCTAATCAAATTAGATAAATACTCCCTCTAGTCCTTATTATAAGGCACCAACTACTATTTCTCAGTGACCAAGTAATGGAAATTTAGTCATTAATTAGGTCCAAAATTAATAAATGTTTTCAACTTTGCCCCTACTTTAATGATATAGATTTAAATGAGTTAGTTAAAAATGAAAGCATAATGGGAAAATAGTAATAAATGAGTTAATTAAAGTAAGTTGGTGCCTTATAATAAGGACAAAAAAATGCTGGTAGTTATGCCTTATAATAAGAATCAAAGGGAGTATATCTTACATTCAGGGACTAGACCAGAGGGAGTATCATTTTTGAATTTTCTTGTTTGCAATTTTTGGCCCTAGAGCAGTCTCCACTACTCACATCACATAAAGGACTTTCTTCAATCTTGAGCAAAGATCTCTGAATCCTGAATACTGTTTAAATTGTCCGGTTATATTATTTTAAATTTTCTGGCTTTTAGAGGATTGAATCAGCTTTCCTAAAGGACATTTTTTTCCTCTTTCACAATTTCCATTGTGTAAACACATTTTTTCCCTCAAAAGTGCAGTCTGGGTCATTTATTCTGCTGACCACTGACGTTTTCATATTGTTTGGTGTATTCACACAGCCTTGCCAATTGGAGAGTATGCAGCAGTAACTCTTCTTTTGTTCTTTGGCCTGAAATCAATAAAAGATGCATGGGATCTTCCATCAGATACAGTTAAGGGGGGTGATAACAGCAGTCCTGAACTAGATGAACTTGCTGAAGCAGAGGAGCTTGTGAAAGAGAAGGTTTGAATCTCACACATAACAAGTACCTTTTCTCACACTAGAGTTTTTTGTATGAATATTAATATATTCCATCAGCTTAGTGATAAATTCCATGCATGTGAAATTGAATTATTTCAACTGTACGTTGCTATATACTATACTATATTTTCAGGCTCATTGGTTGTAGCGTACAATGTGTTCTGTTTTTTTTTTTTTGGCATAATACTTTGTTCTGTTCTCAACACCCTTTTATACCCTGTCTCATGTTCCAAAACGCCTTACAGGTGTCCAAACGGCTTTCCAATCCACTTGAGATTGTATGGAAATCATTCAGCCTTGTATTTTTTGCTGTAAGCCTCCTTGTCTTTAACCTTTGTTTGCTGTAATAGCTTAGCTTAGGTTTCTGGTCATTAAATCGTCACTGAGAAACAAGAAAATAACTCAGTGCATCAAACAAGCTGTCATTTTGTTGCAAATTTTCTCAATTTGGCCTAGTGCTACCTCATGTTGTTGATTTGATTCTTAATTCAGAACGTGCTGTTTCATAGTGGTCACTGTCAGTTGAACTTCAGATATCTAGTTATTAGTGGTGATTATTCAAACCTTATATAAAGAACCATGTGTTAATATTCGCAATTGAAATTGCTTTAGGAATGGGGAGATCGCTCAATGCTTGCAACAATTGCACTCGGTGCTGCTCAGGTACACTTTTACTTGTGAGACAACATAAAAATGTTCTTTTTTGCGTTCTATTAACTTCTGTGATATCATTGAGCAAAAAAAAACCTCTGTGATATCTGATTCTTCAGTCTCCGTGGGGTGTGGCAAGTGGAGCCATTGGTGGTCACTTACTTGCAACATCAATTGCTATCCTAGGAGGAGCATTACTCGCCAACTACATTTCTGAAAAACTGGTATGTGTACAAGTCATTACCAAATTTGGGATTTAATTTTTGCACCAGTAATCTGATTTCTAATGTATATTCCATATCAATCAGGTTGGCTATTTGGGTGGTGGGCTGTTTCTAATTTTCGCTGTAGCCACCTTTTTTGGGGTTTTCTGATATATTGTTGCAGTGCCCTACTTTAATGGCCCACTAATATAGAAAATGAGCACTTGTGTGAACACTGGATGAGGAATAAAGGGAATAGAGGAAATTCATAGTTCAGCTTAATTGGAGAATTCCTTTAGTAGACATGAGCGAGAAAAAGGATTAGGCTGGAGAATGAGAAGTAGAACACCTCCTGTTAAAGGTAGTGGTGACGGGAAACTCAGTATTTCATTCCCTTTTAAGATTATTTTTTTGTAATTCATGGTTACTGTAATAATAGGACAATCCTTAACAAAGGTCGTCCATCTAAAAATATGGTTGTTCTCAAACTACAGGTGTGATTAGTGTAGAAAATGAGTCATCAGGAAAATAAGCCAATTTGGTTTTCATTCTTTGTTGTAATTTTATGCATTGGATAATTTAATGGGTGCTATGAATTGATGTCTGTATCTTTTGTAAGTTAATTATGTTCTTTGAAATGTATTAATTGCATGATTGTCATACTGGCCACACCAAAAAAAATGCATTGGTTTGATATAATAACAGATGAACTAAAAATAGAATAAACTAGATGAGATTGAATTAAATATTACTCTGTATTCACTGATATGAGGGGGGGGGGGGGGGGGGGGGGGGCGGGGGCGGTGGGGGATCCCTTCATGTTTTTATTTTTTATTTTTTTAAAATATATACATAAGATTCCATATGAATTTATCTCCATTAAATTATACGAGTATATATTTAATATGAACATATTGCACATCATGTTTATTTGTTTATATCAGTACAAATGCTCATTTTATTTGTAATAATTTTTTATTCTTTTTTTTTCCTTTTAATTTTATCTTACTACTCTAGTCACTAATCATTTGTATGCAAGCCATTCCAAGGATTTAGGCAAAAAAATAATAAAAAAAAGAATCAAATAAAGGATAATAAAAATCTTTTCTCCCTTTTTATATTTTTAACAAAAATCCCTCGACCGTTAAACTTCACAAGTTCATTCCATTAAAAAAAAGGGTTAAAGAGTAAATTTACCAATAAATTATGTCCAGCACAATAAACTATTAAGTGAATAAAAACTACTAACAAACTTTTACAACGTCGTTAGGGAGAAGGTAACGTCCATTTTTAGAGGTTCGGTAAAAATTACAAAATAAGACCCAGATGTTTATAAAACTATATTTAAACCCCAAAAAATTTCAAAATTTTTATTTTAGTCTCTCCACGTGCTTTATATGAATTATAGAGAGACTAAAGTGAAAATCATAAAATTTTTATATGTCTCGAAGAGAATTTTCTAAAATGTTAGGTTCTTTTCTGTAATTTTTGCTGGGCCTAAATCCACCTCTGGTTAAAGGCCTTTTTTTTTACCTTAGCTTGACCTGGCCTGTGGCCTATTAAGGAGTCCTGTAATTTTAAAAATTTTGTAAACAGCCTAACAAACCACAAGCCTCACCTCAAAACAAGTTTATTTCAAACAGGGCGAAAACATAATTACTTTAAATAGGTAAAAAAACAGACATACTTTAAATAGGCTGTTAGATGTAGGTCTGTTTTCAATCTGTTTAAAGTAGGTCTGTTTTTACCCTATTTGAAGTATGCTTGTTTTGAGGTGAGGCTTGTGGATTGTTAGGTTGCTTAAATTTTTTTTAAAATTACAGACATCCTTAATAGACCATAGGCCAGGCTAAAGCAAAAAAAAAAACGGTAACCAATGGAGGATTTTGAGGGGTAAGGATGACCCTACAAAAATTATAGAAAAGAACCCAAAATTTTAAAAAATTATCTTACTGCCCCAAAATTTTTTAAATTATCACTTTAGTCCCTCCATATAAAGTACATGGAGGGACTAAAATAAAAATTTTGAAATATTTTTGTGGCTTAAGTATAATTTTATAAATATAGGGGTCCTATTCTATAATTTTTTTGGACATTAAACGGACTTTACCTTCACCCTACTTTTTTAAAAGTTTGTCTGTAATTTTGGTCCACTTAATAGTTTATTATGCTAGACACTCCTGGGCTAATAGTTTATTGATAAATTTACTTCTTTAACTCTTGAAAAACAAAAACAAACTTCACAAATTCATCACGTTATGACGTCATATCAGTTGATTGCTTCCAGAGTTTCCGTTTGTTTTCCCGCCTACCTCTCGCCAAACAATGCATCACTCAGGATTATGATGTCAGATCCCGCCGATTAAAATTCATCCTCAGTTTTAGATGCTAACCTTCATTCAATTATTGGCACCCAAAAAAAAAAAACTTTCTCCCATTACACACTAAAATGAATCAGAAAGTACCATGGATTTCTTGATCCGGCAACTTCTCATGATTTAGGAAGACATCAATCTGAAAAATTTAAAGACCTTGACGCAATTTGAAGATGAAAAAGGGTGTAAAACCCAACTATGGTATATTTAATCCATTTTCACAATATAACAATCAAAAAGAACAACACATTAAGTTTGCCATCCAGAATTAGCAAACATTGAACTGCCCTAAAAGGATTAGTAATCACACCTAGCTTATATCCAACACAGACTTTTAACTTTGCTACAAGATTTTCAGGAGGAACAAGAACGCAATCAGTTGATTCTTCCAAGCCTTCGCACCTGTTCTTTTTAGTTAGGCTTCTATTCCATTGCATCTTATGAATGTGTGGTAGAGTGACTTAATCAAAATTTACAGAGAGGAGAACGGAAGGTACCATTTGACAGCAAGTCAACAATTGCTTTCTCAAGTCTTCGAGATCCTGGACCTGGTCTCAATATATCAGCATCTCCCCAAACTGAACATGTCGCATTCGCAGGCTCACCTAGGCACCATCCGCCAGGCACAACTGATTCAGGATTTCGACCCAAAATTTTTTCATCAATAAGATCAAGCACTGCATCATCTGGCTGGAATTTTCGGGCAAAGGCAGCTCCACTGTTAAGCATGCCATTAAAATCACTAGTATTTAGCACCCGGGGTTCATCTATGAAAGGTTTGTCAAAAGTATTATATAGTAAGTTGTGATTTACAATAGTCTTGCTGAATCTGAGGGAATTACAGAGAACTGTGGGGAAATAGCTGAAAAGTGATTTAGGGGTGTTTGCAAAATACATCAGTAGAGTCCTAGGGAGGTTGTCTTCTCCCATTACGCAAAATTCCATAAACTTGCGACTTAAGATAAAAAATGGTGATCCTGCAGAAGAGAAGATTCAGATTATCTCAAACTCTAAGCAAATATACGAGGCTCACTTTATTTTTTAAAGAAAGCATTACTATACAGAATTACTTATTGAAAAGTTGCACTGATAGTTTATGGGATTTTTCTACTCAGTCTTGTTAGAGTTATGTTTCACGGGAGGCTTAATCTCCTTGAACCTTCCTTGTCCTTAGTACTGATAGATTTAATACTTCATTCCCAGCATACAACCCAACTTATGATTATTTCTCCACTAATTGAAATGTGAAGATTTTACAAACTTTGTTTGCTCCAAATAGCCCACAATCTTAAGCCATTACTGTCCTTTGGATTAAAACTTGAAAATATGATAATAGTTATTCCTGCTTAGAATATCAAGAAAAATGCAATTTTGTTATGTGTTTAATAATCAAGCAACCATCTCAAAGAAGTGCTAAATAAATTGCAACCTCTTCTTTAATTGTTTATCCCTTCAATGTCCTACAGTTTTTTTAGCCTTTTCAGCCCCGGAAGAATGTCATCCAGATTTCAGAAATTGTTGATTTGTGCCTCAGCTTGAATTGAAATTCGCCAGTAGTATATTTATCTACCTACCTTCCGATATCCATTACTTTGTACAAGCATATAAGTTAGAAATGTAAGAACAGAAGCCGTAACTATTCAGCCTACAAAATACCACGTTTGATCTAATAATGAGACTTATGTTTCAAACGAAAAGACACAGGAAAAAAGTACTTAGAAAGAGATTCCTAAAAAAGCCTCACCTGTAAACAAGCGGAAGGCATCAGGGTAATCCCTCTTCTGAGTAGCGAAAAACATTTCAGTCCCCTCTGAAAGATAAAGGCCCGGATCAACAATAATGGGTCTCAGCTTCCTTGATCTATAGCATCAAACACCAAGGAAAATAAGTACTCTATGGTATATACAACAAGGATCACTTAATTATAGCAATAGCCTATAGAAACACAATTGATCATCACAAAAGCAGCAAAATTAGCTTACTCTGTCCAGCCAATATAGCTCGAATGGTTCACAAAATTCACATCCTTGGGCAGAAATGACAAAATGTGGAGGAGATCTGAGATCCACGGAGAGTTCAAGATCATAAAAACCAATAAAATAGAAACCCAAAAAAGCGAAAAACTATGCCCCAAAAAATTCGCCATACCATACCATCAGGTGTAACAAGTGGATAAGCATCAGCACTCAAGCTGATAAACCAATTCCATTTGACCGACAAGCGAAGCAGTATTGAGGCGCCGTGGAGCGTGAAAGAAACCGGAGACGACCCTTTGAAATACGCAAAATCCGGCTTGCCGACAACGTCAACGTTTTTGGCAGCCCGAAATATTGGATTAGACTGTACAGCGAGAGCGAGCCGCTCACGATCGGCATGAGGAGCAAAAGGGTCGAGGTGGAGGAGATAGTGGTTACGGGGATGGTATGTGGCCAGAAGCAATCGGAGGACCCGATTCCAATCGCCGCGGGATCCGGAAATGAGGTAAGCAATGGAGGGAGGGGCGGGATCGGATTGGGCGGTTTTGTCGAAGATGACGCGTTTGATTTGGTGAGAGGGAAAGAGAAAGGGGTCAGGGCCAGAATGGGAAGGAGATGAGGAAGACGAAGAAAGGAAAATGATGAGAAGAATAGAGAGAAGAGAGAAGGAAAGTAGAATGAAGAGAGTTGATTTGGGGTCTCTGAAATTGAAGGACGAAAATGAAAATGCAGGTGAGGCTGATGCAGCTGCGAGTGAAGCTTGAATTTGCATTTTCGTGATAAACGAAGATGGTTCAGCTTCCAGCTTTAGCACTCTGGACTTCATCGCCTTGCTCTCTCATTTTCTATACTTGCCTGATGTTCACACTTCAGAACCATTCAGAAGTTTCCTCTCATATTTAATGGATTATTATCTTTATTATTTATTTTTATAAAAATAATTTTAATTTTAATTTTTTCCTACAGATTATTTATTATTTTAATTTTTTTCAGGTTAAATTGCATTCATCCCTTTTAAAATTTTCCTAGCAACATAACATAGCATAGTAATTCCTAGTGGATCTAGCACTGTAAAATTTAAAGTATTTTTTTAAGTAGTACTCAGTAGTCTAAAGTATTAGTACTAAGTTAAATGTGTCCATAGACAAAAATACTTATTGAGTAAAATTGCAAAAAAAGTACTTGATACTTAAGTGCTACTCGAAAATATTCTAGCATGGTGGATGAATCATAAATTAGTTTAAGAAATACTACATCTTAATCCCTTTTTTTCCCACAAATTAGTCATCAATTAAAGGCAAGGTTTCATCAAGGAATAAATTATTAATTCATGAGATAAATAACATCATACTATAGTATTTTATGAGCATTTTGCCCATAGCTCAATTTGTCACATTCCTCACTCCGACCTCCGTCATGAATTGATAACTTCTACACCATTTTTCAGAATTAGTTTGCAAAATTGCATCATTAAAATACTTGATTTATTGACTCTTCACAAAATGCTAGTGGGTATTTTTGCATCTAGTATATTTCTACAAAAGGACCAAGGGCCTGAAGTCCTGAACGCCCCACAAAATGCGTTTAAAACTAGCAAACAAAATCAAAAGTCTAGTTTTATTGCATCTACCATATATATGTACGTAGAGGTATCAATATATGATTGAGACAAGCTCATCGCCAATAAATTAACCGTAGTTTAATAAACAAAGCCAAAATTGTTTGCACTTTGGAGTCAAAGGGCAGTTAGGCTTAAATCTCAAGGTCTGTCCAAAATTGGGTTAAAAAAAACAAAAACCTATTGCACTTGACTTGCACTGCCTGAGAAATTCCTCAACAAGATTCCTGACATGCTAACCATTTCTTTATTAATCCCGCTCACTAATTCTAGCATTCATTCATCATGATATAAAGCAAAATTGAAGCAATCAACATTTCTATTCATTTTATAGCGAGGAGCTTGAGGTAACAAGGGGTGACATCATATAATAATCCTAGGTATATCCATTAGGCCTCTGTGCTTTTGCATTTCGTTTTCGCTTGTCAGCCTCATAATGTAATAAAGCAGCATCCAGCACCTGCAATTAACATAATTATCCACCGGTTATAATCCACATACGATGCTAAGGGGATGTATGTTAATTTGAAAGAAACAAAGGCATAACCCATTCATTGACTCCAAAAAGCCATAGTGCAAGCATTTCAAAAAATGTTCAGCCGAGGCAATGTCAGATAAATAAAAGTTGAGACTTACTATCTTTGGTTCTTAATATAAGAGTTAATTAAAAAATTTAGATAGATTATTAAAGAAATTAGTTACGTTAGTTATTTATAACAAATATAGATTGGTTTTTCAAAAACCCATCTTTTATCATGACTATTCTTAGGTAGAAACTCCTTAATGTGCATGAGGGATATTTTGGAAAAAAAAAATTATAAATTTGTGAGACAAAATGGATTGGGGTCTTATATTTAGGAACAAATCCAATGCCTAACTACTAGCTCCTATATTAAAAACTGATAGCAGCTCAATTAATAAAGAAATTCCTGTAGAAAGTTCATTGGCATGCCAGTCAAGCCACAAAGAGGTCCAAAGAATAGGTGCCAGCAATATCATTCTGTTAAATTTTCAATATATCTTTTTTATTTCATTAATTTATCACAGATTGCTTAGATACTTGTTCATCATCTCCTTTTTCATAATTTCAGGATGCAGAAGATACAGCATTAGACGAAAAACATGTATAAAGAAATGAAAAGCAGTCAAACGAGTATGAGTGCTTGCCTGCTGCATAGGATGAACAATAAGGGAAACCTGATGCCTCATGTCTGACCTTGCAGATACCTTTATTTCCTGTGAATTAAATATAAATGGAAAATTATGAAGGCAAACTGGTAACTTCAACCAAAAGAAAAAAAAACAATAGAAGTCTCCATGAATGACAAGGCCAAATAATTACCTCAAGTTTAGAATACATTTGTGATATGGAATCCTTCAGTCTATTCACCTGCATTCAATAACCAAATGAATGAGAAGATAAGAATAAACGAAATAAACCAAGTACCCCATGCGGTAAATCTTTACCAATAAGATTAAAACAATGCAAGACATGCACATGTCCACTATTGGCAAATTTCAAAAGAAGCCATCCCAAATCTTCAAATGACTAACTGGTAAATCACTTCAGCGCAATTACTAAATCCCTCCTGATGTCTATTGGTTTGACATTCATGTTAAAAGGTAATAAAACAGCGATCCATGGCCATTGCTTGGCAGTTTGGGCTATTAAGTTAATTGGTTTTCAACATAACCTCAGAGCTTCTTTGACTGGAATGCTTGATAAACAGTTTTTAAACAATTAATTAGCCAGAAAGAGGAGCTTGAATGTACAGATGACATGACAATGGAAGTTTAGAGGATTGGTTCGATTTGGTTTTAGGTAAAAAATCAAACGGAAACAAATCAACTAGCTTGGCAAAACCCTAAACCTATTAGGTTCAAGAATGAGATAAATTTACACACAAATGCAAGCCAGTACAAATTCATGACTTACACATCATAGAGTCATAAGATTTAATGTGCACAAATTCTTGCACCATTAAAGATCTTGTTGAATTGATCAAGGGTCAAAAATTACCTTAGTATTAAGGTTTGATGTTGTAATTGGATATGAAGACCAGAAATGCCTCAGCAGTTCCTGACTGCAAACCCAATGCTGGAAAGAAGGAAGTGCATATTACATAGATATATAAAAACATTAAGAATTACCCAAAACAAAAAACTCTTATTGTTAGAAAATTTGAAACTACTGCTTGAAGATATGGGAGACATGCCACAATTTATGGAAAAGCCCAAAATATTCTCTCTCTGTCTCTCTTTTCTTTTCATCCTTCTTCTAACGTTCCCATTCTCAAGGAACTCACAGGATTGGCATTTACTCACATCTAGCAGTTGCTCCTTAGTTGTATTAGGCAATATATCCAGAACGCTTTCCTTGGAATTTTTTCCAAACTGATATTTGGAGGTTGAGATATTCTTTGTCAGTCCAGCAAGAACCTGTACCAAACAAAAAACATTCATATTGCAATGGGAACATAAATTGATTGATAGACGAGACCAAAGGTAGAAGAAAAGGGAAAAAACGTTGTCCACATGACCTAGTATATTATTGAGTTTCAATCAGACAGGCCCACACATTCGTCAATTATATACACAAGCTTATCTTTTATAAAAATAATAGACAAAAAGATTCATTACCTTTGAAGCAATCTCGGGACTAACTAGGGGATCACTTATCCCTAAGGTCTTTATTTTGGATATAGACATCTTCAAAAAGCCATATGCTTCCTCAGAACTTAAATTGCATCTTGTTTGATCCATTCCAGCTCGTGAGTGGTCCAAAGTTTTAACAGCATTAACTTGTTGGGAATCAAAGTACTCTCGAGGATCCTGGTTTCAAGAAAGAAACCAACAAAAGAAAATAGATATTAGCTAAACGTAAAATTTTATAATACACAACTAAGTTGTTCGGATGAAATATGCAATTGTTATGGAGTCTGAAATGATTATTAGGCACGAAGAAATACTGGTTAATAACTTGTTTTATTGAATAACAGCACAAAAACTTATAATGATCATACTCAAACCAAAAACAACCCTAAGTGCGTAAAGGGAACATACTAAAAACAAATAAGTCTCAACTAAAACAGAACAACTAAAAGTAACTTGATTAAATTAGATAACGATTTCCAATAAGGCACTTAAAGGTTGAGATCAAGCTGAACCTTGATACAGAGCGGAGCAAATGGATGATCACCCTGTTCCTGGAGATCCTCAATTTGGGTCATCCGAGAAATTCTGTTACGTCTCTCCTGCTCTATATCCCCATCAGATTCTGCATAGGAGTCAGAAATAAGAGCTAGCCCCACACAGAATGGAAGAGGACAGAACAAGAAACGGGTTGGGCCAATAACCATGTCTTGTTCTTTCAAGAACTTCCGCTACTGTTCTTTGGTGTTCCACCTCCGGATCTACACATTTGTGAGAATCAAACTCATCAGCCCATCAAACAGCAAAAACACCATTGCATACTGAACTATAAAAATTCTTCATTTTCTAGTATGAACCAAAAAGGAAAAAAAATCCCTGCAGCTTCTTTGATCTCTCTCAGATGAACGCTAAATCATACAGATTGCCTCCATATAATTACTGAAACAAGTACAACACTCAGAAACTCCACGTGGAACTTTATTAACAACATACCCTGATGCAAATATAATATCAGAATAGTTTTGCTCTGGCTGTAGGAGTGAAGTGCATTAAATGTCAGGGAACAATCTAATCAGGATATAAAATACTCAAATATTTACAGACACGTTACATTCCAAGACAAAATGTAAGGTGCATACTCACTTAGCAGATTTGGTGAAGGAATGCGACAGACCGATATGAATCAAATATAGTTATAATTATGTCTAGTAAATGTGAAAAAAGCACATTACCTAAAGTTCTTCCTTCAAGCACAACCGCACCTTGTCGGTTAAGATCTTGCAATAAAGTTCTCCGACACAGCTGATGCTGTGCTTCAGATACCTCCTTGCTACCATCACGGAAGATCCCATGATCCTTCTCATCAAAAGAGCACAAAAAAGTTAGGAAACAAATATTCAATGACCCAATGCTTCTCAACCAATACTGCAAAGAGATACATATACAACATCTGAGATTTTTTCAACAACTCATCTGGCAGAGAAGATGGTATGAATGCAGGTTAAGATCTGCATGACCAAGTAAATGTAATCTTGTATCTGCTAACAGTATAATGTTTGAGCACAAACTACACTGACTTCTACATGAGACCCTAAGATCGATTGGGGAAATATCAAATTTTCAGGTTATCTTATATTTCTTATAATTTCTTCTTCTAAACTTCCATAGAAATCTACACTAAAGATGGTTCAAAGCCTTTTCTTAGAGACCAAAAAAAATTGGAATTTACAAAGTTGCCAATTATTCCTCCCACTAAAGTCCATAGCAATATAGAACAAAGCATTAACGAGAAACTGAAGATAAATACATCAACACAGAACAATCATATTAACAATGTAAGAGAACCTCCTAAAGGAGATAGAGGAATGGTTTCATTCACCATACAGGAAGATGAGTGTAATCATCTCCTTGATCTGCTTCCATGTCTAAAGTTGGATCAACCCGTCGAACCTGCAAACATACACAAACGAAGGGGGAAACATTTTCATATAATTTGAACAGGAATTGGAATGAAGCCCATGGATCCCTATAAAAAATAAAGAAAATGATATAGACCTTCTTTCGAGACTCTTTTTCCAATATCTCATCATCTTTCAGAAAAACAGCAAGCTCCTCATCTTCAGCAGCTTCAGCAGCTGCTGCAACAGCATTTTTGGTACTGTGGAGGTATTCAGCTCTGAAATACTTAGTCCAGAAATCTTTCTGTGTCATCTAGAATTAAAAGACAAATTGAGAATTCAGAACAATGCTTTAAATAGAAAATGAGGTAAATGGTTTTATACCAATGTCCATTAGAGACGTGAAACAAAATAAAGGATAACTTCTTCAAGCTGTACCTTACTAGGGACAAAATTAAGGAATGCCTGGTGAACAGCTGGTTTCAGGGCAAATATCTGGAAAGACAACAATGCAAAATAATAACTAAGGAAATAAGGAAGTCTATTTGTCAAGTAAACATTCAAAGAAAGTAATTCTTAGATACAACACATGCAATAGCTGTAAGCTGCAGCTTAGAATATCATTAGTCAAGCAGAACCCATAAGCTAGACAACGTGCTAGTGAACCATATTTGTCCAGTATGCAGCAGGATAAATCAAATCCCAATTGTACCAAAGGATAAAATGTCCATAATCTACTTAAACATCTGATAAACAAGTCAAGGACAGGGTTGCATGAAGGAACAAACCTGATATTTTATCTCTGGCGTTAAACTGAATGTAACCTGATTAGTCTAAAAAAAGAACAAGACAAATAAATATAATGACAACAGATAAATGTACCTGGAAAACACAAATTTTATGAAGAAAATGTAAAAGGTCTTCAAAATGTATAATACAGTAACTCTTGATAAAAATTATTGTTCAAACTAAGAGAGGGAGAGAGAGAATCAATAATATAAATTGAATTTCCATTTATCACAGCACCTTTGAGCATTCAAAATCTTTGGAAATATAAGTTCCAAACTCAAGAGAGAATTCCTTTTTTCCACTCTTCAAGTTGTGTCAGAATACTTTATCAGTTGCAACAAACAAGCAATTAGATCAACAGGGTTCTCACAATGGCATCCAACCATCCAGCCATATGGTACATCATATAGAAGCGTCGTTATAAATACACAACACCATGCAGCAGAAGGAGAGGAAGTATCATACCCGACCATCACTCATAGGCTTTGTGTCAAAGATCATAGAATTTTTAAAGCCAATACGCTGTTTTAGCTTTCTGCTTTCATCTCTATCCAGCAATTTCTGCAACATGTTTTTAAGTTAAGAAACTTGACATAGTATTTACAATGGTGAAATTCCTTTTAGCATAACCCCAAAAATAGCCAAACATTATGTGATAAAATTTTAAATTACATGCCATTTGCAAATCAAGTGTCAGAAGAGAACAGGAGCTACGTCATGTTAAAATCTTGTGGTTGGACCTATTCTAGTATTGGCCCATTTTATTATTATTATGGATCTACCAATGGAGAGTTAGTGATTCCATTCTATTTCCCATCTTTCCCATCTACTTTTTCATTTTTCCTGTGTCACAGGTTACAGCAGGAATTACAAATATGTGCTGATAATAATTATATCCAGAAAACTATTTTTACCTTCCTCGTGGCCCAAAACTCTGATTCTGTCAGCTTACCACTGGCGACAAGTTCCCTATGAAGCTTTTGCAGCTTGCTGCAAAAATAGAACTACTGAAACATTGATAAAGGGTTGGACCCAAATATATGAAACTACATTAACCTTGAAGTAAACAAAGCAGAAAATTGGAATCCAATAATAACATGAGATATGAAATCCTGAGTTACATTGCTATCCTACAATGTTATGAGCCACAGCAACTACAAACTTATAATCAGTGAAAAACACCACCAATAAGTGAACACGAAACCCACAGTAGCATAAAATATTTTATTATTTATCCCTTTATATTTAAATATGCTACAGAATCACTCTTAATTCGTCAAAAAATATGACAGAATGTTTCACAACGAGCATATAAGCCAAATACCTATCTTCCCGCAGTAGCTTAATTCTAAGCTCCATTTCAGCAGGACTCAGCTGCTCTCCAGAAATGGCTGGTGGAGCTTCTCCCGACTTGTAGCGGGAGAGGGAAATACCTGCTCAAAGAAAACCAAAATGCATATTTTGATGAATAATTTCAACTAATGAATTATATATATATATATATTGAGAGGTAAAAAAGTGTTAATAGAAGAAAAAGATATGCCTATAAAGCATAGTAAGAAAAATTGGGGATACAAAGAAAAAACATGCTAAATTAAAAATTCACCTGAGTTCCTGAGATATCATCAAACCTTTTTACTTCACACACAATATTACTATGTTAAAAAAAGAAAAAAGATATAAATACCAAACTCTTTCTATATAGATTTCTATGGAAACATGTCAATTTCTTATTGTTGCCAGGGGAAGAAAAAAATGATCATACAACCATATTTTTGCAAATGAAATTTGTATCAAGTACACAACAACAACATGCCTTATCCCATTAGGTTGGGGATTCATGTCCATGGGACAACAGAGTTTTATATTGGTTGTCAAGGCCTAACACAACCTTCCCCATGCCAAATTTCTAATATGCATATGATATGTAAATATAAAGATATGGGTAATAACTAACATATCATTAGTGACCATTAGAGCAATAGGGTATAGTAGGCTATAAATAAGACTCTAATGCATTTGTAATTCAATTGTTGATGGCTAATGAAGTGAGTTTCAATTTCTCTCTACTCTCCTCCTTTCTCTCTCTCCCAACTTCAAATCCATACAAGTAAACTTAATTAAAATGTCTTTCCATGATAAGTGTACGTGAAAAAGTTGGGCTACTTCCTAAGATTAAACAAAGCAGCAGCACTGCGGCACCTGAAGTCACATGCCCCAGCGGCAATTATACTACAAACAAGTGACTGCCAAAGATATATGTATTCTTAATCATTAAAACAAATCATCAACTAAAAAAAAGGCCCATCACCCCCGCCCCCACAGGCTGCCCCAAAAAAGGGCAATTCTATCCTTCAGAGAAAGATATATTACAAGAAGCACAACAGTAGAAAGCAACATCTTTTGTTGATAAAAAAACCAAATCTTCAAATGAGTGTTGGAATATTAATTTAGCAGAAGTCTAAAACTAACCTTCTGACTTACTAGAAACTTACCCACAAATTCTCGGCATACATTTAGATCTGGATAACTTGCTAACTCGAATATGTAATTTCCCTGAAATGACACATAGTCATAATCTACAGACTCATTTAACAATAATCAGAAAAGAAAAGTAAACACAAGTAATACTAAGTGAATCTAAATAGATGAAACTAACAAATTGGTAATACAATAATCAGTAATCTAATTCCCATTCCTATAGAATGTAAGGCACAAAAAGCATCATACAAAAGACTCAACAGAAAGTTATGCAGTAAAGGAGATTGGAATTGCAAGAGTAAAAAATGAACTGAACAAAAACCTGAGAATGGCCAAGGTTAAGCCAAGGTGGTTTGTTTGATCCTTCTTTGGTGTGTTTGTGATCTGAATTTTGCAAGCAGAATAGAATAAAAGATATTAAATCTCTCCTCACAGACACACACACAACAATAATAAAAAAAGGCTTTGGTAGCACAGAGATGGACCAGAATGCATTAAATAAAACGACCATGAAAGACTTCAAAAATACTTTATTGATTAAAATGGATCAGCCTAATGGGTAACCAATATTAAAACAAACATTAACAACAACAAAAGCATAAAATCTTAAGTACTCTGTATAGATTTAAAGTCGACTTCAAGCTTCATGTTTGACGTTGGATCATTTGGCCTAAAAGATAGCTTGTCCTCGGTCTGCATAAAAATGCGGAGCATTTCAGCAATTGCTATGCAACAAGAGCCAGTGACAAGTATGTCTATAACAAATATATGAATTTGAGCCATCGGGAGTTAAAGATAAATTTGAAAAACAATCTAGTCTTTATCAAACAAAAACTAAACTTCATTAATATATTTTACGAGACATCATATCAAGATTTGAAACATATATTGTTTCAGGTCATTTTCCAAGGTATAATAAAGAATAATGGAAAACAGCAAAGAAAAAAAGAGATAATGTTAATGGTGCTTAAAATGATCATACCAATTTCAGCACTCCATCAGTGCCAGGATCTTTCAGGGAAGTTTTGTATTTGGCGCGCTTAATTACTTGTCCGGTAGACATACTAACCCAAAGCTACTGAAGTTACAGTTCAAACCGATGAAACCTTCAGTCTATTGACAAGTACTATTCTTCAAATAATTTACACCCGAAGCAGACTATGCTGATCAGAAATAGGAAAAAAAAATCAGCACCAAGCTAAACTCAATAACCTAGTAAGGATCCTCATTCCTCTTGCTTTGGGCATTAGCATGGGCGAAAAAAAGAAAACCGCAGATTCAGAACGAAAGCCAAAGAGAACCAGGGCTGCCCATGAGATACAAGGGAAAAGTGACTTCAGGACGCACCTGTGCTCACCAAACAAGATACAGCGCAAAGTAGGCGGTGCTGCTGTGGACAGAACCCGGTTCAGACGGTTCAAAAATTGGGGGAAGAAAATAGGAAGAGGGAGGCGCTATACAGGAGTGTGTAAAAAATTGAAGAAACAGAAGGATGTTGAAAATGAGATCGATGATCAACCGCCTAAAGCACCGAAAAATAGGATTTCTGCTTTCTAAGTGACGAACGGTTCCCGATAGAACTGAACCAGCGTTCGCGGGAATCGCTTCTGCCTCTCCAGCGCCAAGCGGGGGGCGCTTCCCTCTTCAGGTAACAAGTGTCTGCGGAGTCTGGTGAAGGACCCAACAGGCAACTTGGGATGTGAATGAGAACTTCGACCGTGCCCTCAAAATATAAACATTACTTTTAACTCGTTGATCATTGACTTGCTGTTCCCAGTGAATTTTTTTTTTCTTTATAAATCTTGGTGAGTTAAAAAAAAAATATTTAGGGCGTGTGAAGCATGATCAAGATCAATAATTTGAAGAACAAGTTCAAAAATTAATGTACAGATTTCCCAAAAGCTTAACTGAGAAAAAGAAAACTCAAACATCTTCAAAAAATCAAAATCAAAATCAAAGTTGTCAAAATCAAAATCAAAATTTTACGTAAAATCAAAAGAGATATAAAATATTGTAAAACGAAAAAACATAATGTAGTAAAATCATAAACATAAAAACATTTGGAAAATTAGTAAAATCATTTTAATTAAAAAAAAAGTAAAATCACAAAGATAAAACAAGATTTTAACTACAATGGTTATATCACCTATAAACACATTTGGACATTAAAATGCTACTTTTGGGATGGTGTACATTGTAAATTTGAGAAATTCAATTAAAAATATTATGGGCTTAATTATCGTTGAGATTTTAAAATTTATAATTAAATTTCTAAAATGTATGGAGACTTCACAATTTATCTTTGATTTTTAATTATCCTTTCAAATAACCAAGCCCTTGCAGTTTGCAATTGATCTCACCCCATCTTTAACGTGGGTGTTGGATTTGATTACAAGATCTCAAAAATATTTGGTGGTAATTTCAAAATTTCAATGCAATGATTTAACAAAGTCCTCTACCATATTATTAATATAAGACATATTTATTTGATATAATTAGATTAAGGAAATTTTCTAAATTAATTAATATAATATGTATTTTCTAAAATACCGTAGTCATTTTTCTTAATTCTTTTCTTCCTCATCCTTCTTGACAAAGCCGGAGCTTCATTGGTACATGCCCCCCAAAAATTTTGGTGTTTCAAAATTTATTTAGAAATTTGTTTAAAAAATTTATTATAATGTAAAAATGTATTTTATCTAATACATTTGGTCCCTCAAATATTTTTTTAGTTCACGAATATACATTTACCCACCTTTCATTGTAATTATTTTTATTGTAATATATTTTTGTTATTAAAATATATGTACTTGAATTTATTGAGTACTCACCTTTCATTATAATTTATATAGCTATAATTCTAACAACATTTAGCCTTACTTTTTTAAATGACATATTTGTAAAATAAATGTCTCCCTTATTACATTATTAGATTCACTTGATTTCATGAATACTTTTTTTATATTATTTTCTTTTCTTGTTTATATTCTTTTGTTTTTTTAATGTATTTAAATTTTTCCCAAAAAAAAAAAATCAGGGGTAGAACCCTGAACCCCCCTACTAGTGCCCATCTTTCATAAATTTTATGAATCCACCACTATAGGTCAAATATTTATCACAAGCCCCGTCCCTACATCTTGATTATTAAAGAGTGAGAATTAATGGGGGTAAATTGGTAAAATATTGACAAATTAAAAAATATGTCTTATGTTTTTAATCAAGATTAACTTTCTAAATATATCTTATATTAAATTATTGGATGAAGTATTTTAAAGATACAAGCAGTGTTATACTCTCTCTGGTCCTTATTATAAGACATCAACTAACAAATCACAAAAACCATAAAAACAGTTAAAGTCAATAAAGTTGTTTTATAATTTAAGTAATTTCCAATATTACCCCTACTATTTACATTAAACTCTAATATTATATTATTATTGCTTTTACTTACTACTCCTATTAATTATGGGCATATATGGAAAAAAATTATCAATGCTCCTTGGAAACAAGTAAGTGCCTTATAAAGAGGACCAAATACGTTTCGTAGTTGGTGCCTTATAATAAGAACCAGAGAGAGTAGGTCTTCTTCACGATTTTACAAATTCATAGTCGTTTACTACTTTCCTTGACCTGCATACATACTCATATAGTAAGAGTATTTCTAAAAGATTTTTTTTTCCCTCCAACAACCTTTTGTGCAAGTGTTACGGAATATATTAATAATTTGTACTGAGAGACTTAAGCGTAAACTAGACTTAGAGACCTATTTATAAACTAGATGGTTAGTATGTTAGTTAGTTATTAATTTTAAGGTGCTAGCTGTTAGAAAAGGATTAAAGGAAGGCCATAGCATTATAAATAGCCCTGTCTCCCATTTGTATCCAATTAGACCATTGTTGTTTGAATAATAGAAAGTGGAGAGATTATTCAGAATCTCTCTTTCAACATCTTCTTCTTCTACCTTTATGTTGCTGGTTTTTCATCCTCTCTTTCTCTCAATACAAAATATCAATTCTATATCAGTGGTATCAAAGTGATAATCCTTGGCAACATGTTCTTTTTCTATCATCTACTGCATGGTTGAAACAAGATTCAAGGAAAATCAAGAATGGTAGAGAAAAGGTTTCAAGGTATTGAGCAACACTACAAACCATGAATAAGACACTATAAGGGCTATTGGCAAGATTCAATATAGCTTTGGCAAATCTGTAGCAAGAAAGACAATAAATTAGTGTAGCTGGACATAATTGTGCAAGAAATCATGATTAAAACCAAGAAAGACATAAAAAATGTCGACCAGGCAACCCCAACACCATAAACTGAATAAGTTTACAAAGTTAGAGTTTCCTAGATATTTTGGAGATGATACACTAACCTGCCTCATTTAGTGAGAGTGGTTCTTTGAGCTAAATGACACACCAGAATAAAGTAAGGTAAATATGGCTTCTCTTGATCTTGATGATAAGACTTTTCAATGGCACCTTGTGATTGAAAGGAGGTTACGTTGGCGTCTACCTTCCTGAGATGAATATGCAGTGATATTGCAAGATAATTTTGGCCTCGTGTTTGAAAATCCCATGAGTGATCTCACCCACTTGCGGCAAATAGAATCTTTGGTTGATTACAACGCAAAATTTGATATTATTGCGGCCAAATTAGATATTGCTGAAGATTATTTGGTTGGTGCATATGGTTTGGCCCTTAAATTATAATTATCAGGCCTAGTCCAAATGTTTAAAACTACAACACTAACGGAGGCCTAAAGATTAGCAAAGATGAAAGAGATAATAGTAGACAACTTAAATTCAAAAATTACAGTAAAAAAAATCAAGGCGAAATGTATCAACTTCAACCCTAGGACCATCATCGGCTTGTCCGTGACTCTCCTTCCTTCTACTGCATATTGCAGGACGTTATTGATAAATAAGCCTCCTCAGCCCGGTAAGTCTTATAGCAGCACATCCAAGACTCTATCTTTAATACCCAAGGACCTTACGCCAGAGATGAGTTCAGTCCCTCCAATTTCTTTAAAACCCAACTCTGTGCTCTCTAGGAACAGTGCTAAAACTGCATCAGGGGATGGTGGGTCTTCAACCTTAATCTCTCTTGTACTTTTTTAGGGAGTAGCCTCAAGATGTGGGTTTGTGGCAAAGATTGGCAATTCAAAACAGAGCACCCAAACTTCCTATTGTCGACTATAGTCTACAGTGTGTGGGTGAACTTTTTGAAACAACACAGACGAGTAGAATCCAAGGCTTGAATACGTGGTTGTATGCTTATCATGCCAAAAAGTTAAATGCATTAGTTGTTTATATGGGTAAAGGATAGATATCTTGCATTTCAAGTGGGTATTATAGGCAGGGTTTCTCTCATAATCTCTGAATCATATCTGTCCAATCAATATAATACTATTTTAATTTTTCTCTTCCCTCCCCAATCAACGGCTCAGATGAGTTGATGAGAGAAAAAGAGAAAAAAGCTAATGAGAGGATCTCCTTCCTGAGTATTACATGTGTAATGTCACGAATAGAAACCAATTGCTGTCCACTACTGATTTAGCAGTCCAAAGAGCCAACTAAAAGAGCCTATAACATCTGCATAACCCCGATAATGAAGGGAATTCTCAGCTAGGCCTTAATCAATCAATTTCTCCCTACCCATTTGTTTATTCTAATGCGGTACAAAGAAGGATTAATTAAAATGCTTATGGGCTCTGATTTTCAACAATGTCCAATAGTCAATAATTTGGGGGTTATGCATCATATGGGAGTTATCAGTAGGGAAAAGAGCTTTTGGGGTACACAATTTCTTTGGGTATTTTCAATACAAGGCTTCTGCAAATATGGGTCTCTATTGTTTCATTCTTTCATGCAAAAGTTAACTGCAAATATGGTTCAAAGGGAAGTCAATTGAAATGCTCTATGGAGGGTTTTGCTCTCTAAGAAGGAAAGACAAGAAAATGCCTTAAGGGTGAAGTGTGCAACAGAATTAAACACAATCCAAAGGAGAAAGCTTCTAATTCCCAAATTCTAAGTGCCAAACCCTTGAGGACGAGGGTTGTTTTAAGGGGCAATGTTATAGAATATAAATAATATGTTTTAAGGACCTAAGTGTAAATTAGGCCTAGGGACCTATTTTTTATTTTGTAATACATTGGCAAGCCAAAGGCTTGAAGTTTACAACAAGCCTAATATTAGACTACATTCCTTGATTTCAATGATGTTTCACCATACTCAGCCTAGGGACCTATTTACTATGTTAGTAATTAATTATAAAGTGCTACTTGTTGTTAGGAAAGGATTAGAAGAAGGCTATAGCATTATAAATAATATTCTCTCTTATTTATATTTGGTAAGACCATTGTTGATTGAATAATAGAAAAGAAAATGGAGAGATTATTTAGAATCTCCTTCAACATCTTATTCTTCTTCTATCCTCCTATTTATGGTTTCTCTTCATTTCTTTCTCTCAATACAGAATATCAATTCTATATCAGTAAGCATCACCAAGGTTGTTAAAAACGGAAGGAAAATGAAAAAACGTAAAACGTAAAATCGTAATATAAAACTTAATTTTTACCTGCATATATATATATATATATATCAAGAATAGCAAGGCACTTGCCATCATCCTTACATATATATACTCATCAATACAAATATGCAATATCAATCAAAGTCATCAAATACCATTCAAAACAGCCTCATACAGTTCCAAACTCACATCTTTCTTTAATAACAAACAAGATCACATCTTTCTCAAGTTTACAATAATCCGCACCAGTTTTGGCAGCAACACAAGCAGATAAAAAATAGAATTTGGCATCCATTGAAAACAAAAATGCAATAACAGAATCTCGATTATTTTGGCACATTCTCGTAGAAATTCCCACATCTTTTCAACCCTCATCTTCTAGGCCTTGCAATTCCCACATCTTTACACCAATTGTAGAAATCTACGAGTTTCATCAATCATTTTGGCCGCACTGACAAAACAATCAAAGGCTTTTACACAATATGCATATTCCATCTCTGTGAATCGATCCAATAATACCCCCAATACCTCACATATCTCTACGTATAACTTGATGCTTTCTCTTACAATTTGGTAAAGAGCAACGAGAATTAGCCTGCTACTTTTTGCCGCACCACTTGGCCTACAACCCAATACAAGATCAAGAATCCGAAGCAAACGGTCCAACCTATCCAAAATGCCCTCAGGTTTCATGTCTCTCACAGGAGTAATCGCACTCTTCTGATCTTTTTCAGTTGATTTATTCACGTCACTGTAAAACTTACCGGAGGAAGAGTGGAAGACGACGAGACGTGGTGAGACCTGAGATCTGGATCTGAGATTTGAGAATCAGAGCACAGGGGAGTAGTGGAAGCTGCGACTCCGCGAGCGACGGTGGCACGGTGCGAGTGAGAGACTTGAGTGAGAGCGAGAATTCGTCGGGCTTGAGGGCGACTGGGCGAGAGTGCGAGGCCAAGAGAGGAGAGACCGAGACGAGTTGAGAATCACAGAGTGAGCGAGACTGCGAGAGTTTGGTAGTCTAATTTTTCAAAGTGCGTTTTTTGCAAAAACACCCCGCTTTTACGATTTTTGGCGGCGTTTTTTACGTTTTGACCCTATTTACGTTTTTTTCTAAGACTAAACTCGTTTTGCCGAAAATCAAACGTTAAAACGCGTTTTTTGCGTTTTAAAACGCGATTTTGTCAACCATGAGCATCACAACTAAAATATTAATAAAAATTCCAACAAATTACATCGTCGGTAAAGCGAAATTAAGTTTTATTAAAAATATGCAATTTATTCCTTATTAGTATCATGGAATTATCGTATTATTTATTTGTTACACAATAATTTGTGGTTAAAAAGTGTCTGTTATGAAAATGAGAAATTATAAGAAAGGTTTGGAATGAGAGAGAGATGAGCAAGACAAAATTAGAGGAGAGAGAGAGTGATTCTTATTATTCCATTACTACTCACAAATGTGGTGTAAATGCTTTTATTTATAGAACCCTGATATTAAAAACTACTCTTATCCGTTACAATACACAAAAAGTATAATTAAGCAATATAATTATACTATTAGATATTACAAAAATTAGAAAACCTTCAAATTTGAAGTTACAAATTATGATGTCATTCAATATATGGATGGAAGATGAAGAGCCTTGATCTACATTCATGCCATCATAATATTCATAAGTCATAACAGTGTTTAGATTTTTCTGTATTAAAAAAAATTAATATTTGCTTGTTCAAAATATGTGAGCATATTTAAACGAACGCGTCCTAAATCAAATCCTATCGTACGGTAGGCCCAGCATGCCTCGCAAGTGGCAGAAAACTGCGGATTTTTCAGACCTGCTTCCGGAACGCAAGCTAACTTTGCTGCCGATCCTCTAGAGTCTAGACTTCACTACCGTACTGGTTCTCTCATTTATCTACCCTCGATTCACAGACGACACCGTGTTTCCGCCTCAAGTTTGAGCAGCACCGCGGCACTTGATGAGGTCTGCCGCATCTTATCGGCTTTTCCTCCATTTCCTTGAACGCATGAGTGAGTTTCAAGAAAGAAAAAACCCTAACATTGCTTCTGTACTTTCAGTGCAATCATATTGAGAACTTGCAACCTTCCACACTCTTCCCTGTAGAACTTCGAGAAGCTGCCTTCAACTGCTCCTTTTTAAAATTTATTAGTACCGTTTGAGGTAAGAACTCTCTAATTCAGTTTGCATTTTATTTGTTTACTGCCTTACTGTCTTGGTTTATTGTCTTTTATTTTGTTTTGAAATCAACATGGTGTTCTAATTTTGCATGTTTCATTCTAATTATTGTAGTCTTTTTTTTTTAAAAAAAAAATTAATGAGAAGTTTGTGGTTTGAAACTTTAATGATGTCTTTTGGCTTAGGGGGAATAATTTTTAAAGTTTCTGGACAAGCTTTAATGTATAGAAGCAGCAATATTGCGGCAAGGGTTTTCGAGCGTCAAATTCGCACTCCTGCTCCTGGAGCTGGTGTAAGTTATTTCAATCTCCCAAATGCTATTTTAGATAACTTCTTCTTTGATACTAGTCTGGTCTTCATATACGTTTCTCTATATCCATGTTTTTTAGTATTTTTTTTAACAAAACAATTGATTTAAAATGAGTGCAAATTGAGTGAATGAGTTCGGAGGAATGGTAATTAAAGTTATTAATATCGTCGTAGAATTTGGGAAATTATAATGAATTATTGCCTTCTTTAGCACCTTAAACTTTTGAGTTGAAGTGGTTGATGACTTTATTTTTGAATTTCTGTGATGAATTTGGTCAAGGGTTTAATGATGCATGAAATTTTATGACAAAGCCAACATGTCTATGATTTTTTCACAATTGAAGCCCCAAAGGACTTCTTGAGGCATATTGGATATCATAATAAAACTATTCATCGGTCTTCATGTAATAATTTAAGCTTTTAAATTGAATTAGTTTTTTTTTCCAGAATAATAATGATGAATCATAAATTTCATAACTCTAAGTTCAAACATTTTCATCCCCAAAGTAATTAGATTTCAAATTGCAATATATAGGCTTTAAATGGTGAAATTAATATCCAGATCTAAATGATAATGAAAGAAATGCACAAATTCCAAGCACGATGGAGACAAAACATGAAGATTGATGTTGGGCTTTGATACCATCTTGATATCGGACAGCAAAGGAATAGTAAGGAAATAATTACAAATGTTCCTGGATATTTGTGGACTTTATATGGTATATTTTGTTTTTCGTCTGCACCTCATGAATATTGGATTTTTGTGACAACTACGTTCATTTACAACTTAGTCATCTGTATTTGAAACGCAAATTTATATGGTTTCCCATTTTGGTAAATTTTGCTATAACTTTATCAGAGGAGTCAAATAGCATTGTCGGAAAATTTTTGGGAAAATTTCAAATGTTGTCTTGTTCCTCTGTTATAGGAACCTGAGTTGAATATAATTTTTGCAGGTGTAATTTAATTATTGCAGGTTCATTATGCTCGTCAGTTGTATGAAAACTTGGTACCGAGTTACACATTATATGAGGTTGAATGTCCTGACCATTCATTTCGCAAATTTACTGATGATGGTCAATACCTCATAAGTTTCAGCAGAAATCATCAAGAGTTGATTGTTTATAGATCCAGATGGCTTTCTTATTCATGCAAAGATGAAGATTGTGATAGACATGACTTGCCTTCAAATGCAAAGAGATTTGAGAGTTTTTTTACGCAGCTATATTGTGTATCACTTGCTTCTTGCAATGAACTTATTTGTAAAGATTTCTTTCTTTACATGGAGAGTAATCAATTTGGTATATTTGCTACTTCTACGGCACAAATTCATGATGCACCCGCTGTTGGAGGAGCTGTCCAGGGTATTCCTTCAATAGAAAAGATAACTTTTCACCTCTTAAGGTTCTTGCTTATGTTTTTAATATAATTTTTTATTACTTTTTCAAACCATATTTTGATTTCTTGGTCTTTATCCACTTTTTCTTTTATTTTTTATCAATATTTAGATTGGAAGATGGAGTTACCCTGGATGAGAAGGTCTTCTGTAATGATTTTATTAATTTGACCCATAATATGGGTGTCTTCTTGTATGATGACCTATTGGCCATTGTATCACTTCGCTATCAAACAATACACATTCTTCAAATTAGGGATGCTGGGGACCTTGTTGATGTGCGTGCTATCGGGGAGTTCTGCCGTGAAGATGATGAACTTTTCCTCAATTCAAGTTCTCAGGTTAGTGCTGTATACGTACTTCTATTTTTTCACTTTCAGGCATACTTCTTTCAAAACACTAAAGTATAATGGTCAGGAGCATTTTCTTTATGTAGCATATACGAATCACTCAGCTTACAAGTAAAAAGAAATTACTGACAGGGCCTGTGTTTATGTGACAAAAATAAACAGCAGCCTGGAAACCATGTTGAAAATAATCAAGGCCAGCCTAATTTGGAGAATCCATTTCTGAGTGGTATCAAACAGCGCTTGCTTTCATTCATATTCCAGCGGATCTGGAATGAAGAAACAGATGATACCTTGGTTGGTTCTTTGGTTTTACCTTTTTTATTTGGAGATTTTAGTCTTTACATGTTTCATGCGGTTCTTTGATGATTCAGTGACCAGCTCTTATCTGCTCCTGAGTTGTTCTGTTCTTTGGTTTATGTGGTGTAAACCATTGCTATTAGCGGGTTTATAGGGCTGAATATTCAGGGTCTCTTGGATGATTTTGTTTCAATGTTTAGGAAGAGAAGGACTGGCAAGTTTAGTGGAGATGTGCCATGTTTTAGTTGTGAGGTTCCTTTGGATTGTTAAGAATAATAAACATAAGAGAGCTTTAACTTGTTTAGTTTGCAATAAAATGGCTCATTTATCACCTCTGAGGTTTCTGCCTATTCTTGGTTAAGTTGTTCCTTGTGTAAATATGAATTGTGACGTCAGGGGGCTGCATCATTAGCACTTTTGGGATTAGGACTTAGCTTGAAGAGGTTGAAATTGATTGAGTCTACCTTCTTCGGTAGATCTGGAAGATCAGAGCTGTTCCCGGATTGAAGGGTCAAACTGATCACTCTAAGTAGCCGGATAGGCAAAGTAATTAGACAACTTTTTTACACTATTAAACTTTTCAGAGTTTTTTGTTGCTGTGTGGCGTGTGTTATTTTGAGCTTTTCTTGTATTTTCTAAAGTTAAGTTGTACATTTTTCTCCTTGTAATAATTTTTTCAATGAACAAAAAGCATGTGCTAATACTTCATCCTTGTTTTCGAAAATTAAAACTGTTACAAAGCCACCTTAAATCAATTATCATTTAAAATAGACGGTCTCGTAAGTGTTAGAAATAAAAATGAGAGAAGAGGAAGGAGCAAAAAGAGCATTGCCTATGATGTGTATGGTGTCTAGGTGCCTTTCCAAATTTTGAGTCCTATGGCCTCCTCCCATTGTTGCTCTTGCTAAGTACATTACAAGTATTGTGAAGAGCATTGCCTATGACAAGTGTGGTGTCTAGGAACCTTTTCAAATGTTGGGTCCCATACCCTGCTCTCCATTCCTCCCATCGGTGCTCTTGATAAGTACATCATAAGTATTGTGTTGTGGTAAGATGACTAGAAAGGGAATGAAGAGAGGGAAGAGTCTGAGAGGATATAGAAACAAAGAGGCAGAGGGATGAGAGAAACTGAAATGCTCTTGGTTCATTAAACTGTCAACAACAGAATACAATAGTATGGGGGACTTTATTCTTAGCTTATAATCCCCCTCCTACCCTAATGGCTGTAAACAGATAAGAGAATACATTTATTTTTATTTTCCCAAAACATTCATGTCTAGGTAATTATTTTTTTTACTCATGTTTTCCTCTTGCCTTAATTAGATTTTTTAGCCAATAATTGATGTGCCTGAAGAAAATAGTCTGAAAGATAAAAGAGATAAACATTTATGTTAAGTGGATTGTTTGTCACCTTTAGAGGGTAGGATGGATAAATATGAGAGCCATGTTCATTTGTGTTGACTGACTTATCTTCTGGTCTTGAGTTTATCTTCTCTATCAATGAACTCTTCTTTTTCTAATAAATAAATGAATGCAGTGGTTGGTGGACTCTGAACCTTGTTCTGCAATTTTTTGCTCTAATGAACTATTGTGTTTCTGAATTGTAGTTCTGTTATACTTTTTGGTTTTTGGCAGTTTTATGATTCAATCTCTTTACCTTGTTTAATCCTATTTCAATGCTGAGTATAACACTAATTTTCCGGATTTGTGTCTGCCAGAGGGTCCAAAACCTGAAGAAGAAGTTTTACTTTCTCTTTCAAGATTATGTTGACTTGATTATGTGGAAGGTAGGTCATCCAGACATCTTATGCATCCTTATGAGAAGATAACCATGCATTTTGTCAATGATTCAGGGCCCGTTTGTTTAAGATTAGAGAAAAAATTGATTTGGGTTGATTAAATATAAGGGAGTTTTTGAGGTAAAGTTTTTTTTTTTTTGGGGGGGGGGGTGATGTGTTGAAAATAATCTACTTCTAGCTTAAGTTGATAAGATGATTTCCCTTATATTTAATCAAACAAAATTATCCTAAAATTTGGTTGTTGATAGAGCAAGATGGCATAATGTGGTTCATGTAGTCGACCCCGCCTAGTGGGATAAGGTTTGTTATTGTTGTTGTATTTAATCAACCAAAACTACTCAATTCTCTAATCTCAAGCAAACTGGTGCCTAATCCTTGTTTTCATGATCATTTTATCCTCTGTGCATCCACTAAGACATGTGACTAGTTGCTCCTATTTTTCTCTCGAGCAGGTGCAATTCTTGGACCGACACCACCTGCTAATCAAGTTTGGTAGTGTAGATGGAGGGGTCAGTTTTCTTCTTGTGTTGTTTATTGTTCTAATGATTCTACTTCCTGTTCCTCAGCCTCTAGAAATGAAAATTATTTGCAAAGGAATGCTAAGAGAAAAGAGAACACATGATTAAGTTTATAGAAATCCTTAAGATTTACCTTCTTAAATTGGGTGTCATTGCCCATTCTTTGGAACCTTGGTTGAAACTGGCGTCCTCTTTCTTTTTTTGAGACGCATAGGTTACTGGGGCCTTATTGTATTTTTAAGTTAGCTTGTTATCCAGGACTCCAGCTGATTAAGTTTTGGGAAATTTTTCAACCAGAGCCCATTTGGTACATATCTTGGAATGGGATGATACGGAAAAGTGGAGTAAACTAAAATATTTTTAGGAGAGGAATGGCTCTCTTGCTCTTGGCTTAAAAAACTAACGAATAGGGAAAAATTGTTGAGTGAGGATTACAAAGACATAATAAAACATTGTAAAACAATGATGGAGAAGGAATCTCTTTCCTTCCTTGATACCCAATGTGACCCTAGTGTAAACTAATGTGTTGCTCTTTCATGTTTTGAAGCGTCAGGTGTCAAGAAATGCTGATCAGCACCCAGCTTTCTTTGCTGTATATAACATGGAGACAACTGAAATCGTATCATTTTATCAGGTGCTTTTCTTTCATCATCCCGTGTTTTATTTTCTTGGACTTTAACTACGCATCGCCAGAGTTCTTATGATCTCGTTTCTGACTCTTCTTTACATTTGTTAGAATTCCGCAGACAATCTTTATCTGTTGTTTGAGCAGTTCTGTGATCACTTCCATGCAACGTCTAGAAATTCTATGTATATGAATTTCATATCATCTCACTCAAATAATATTCATGCTTTGGAGCAATTGCGGGTCATAAAGGAGAAGGCAAGCAGCTCTTCGCAGGTAGCTGCCCTTCTGTAACCTCAATCCCCACCCGAGATAAAAGAAAATTTGTATAATGCATTAACATACTACGTAAATTTTATTTTATTTTGCAGTTTGTGAAGAAGATGCTTGCCTCTTTGCCTTTCAGCTGTCAGTCACAGAGTCCTTCTCCTTATTTTGACCAATCTCTCTTCCGGTTCGATGACAAGGTATTTTTCTACTTTACCTTGTTCTTGCACATGTTATAATCTCATGCTTTTGCTAGGCTTATGGGACATACTTGTGATGGTCTCGAGATTGCTCTTGTGGCAAAGACCAATCTCTATTGGTTTGTTGTACAAGTACTATATATTATACTGCCTATAGGACAAAGTTTTGCACTACAAATTTTGTTCTATATTTAGAACCAGAGGGAGTAGTTTGCCGTGTGTTGTTCATTCTGTTCGATCGAAGATTCCTGTGGGAGGTTGGCATATCTCAATCTAGGCTCTCACTTCCCTCTATAGGGTGTAAATAAACTTAGTGCTTGTTTAGGATTATGTTTGAGACCTCCAAAAATGCTTATTCACATAAATTGAGACAAAATTTTTCTCACTTACTTACTTCGTATATTGTAAATCACGATTGAAAAACTGTTTTTCAAGGCGCTAATTGCTATTTCAAACAAACACTTAATTTTTTGTGAGCTAGTGTTGCTCTTGCTAAAAGCTTGAATTTGGCTCATTTATTGGTAAGTTAATATAATTTTATATAATATGTGAATTTATACATGATTTTATTAATATCAATGAAACATACAAATGTAGTGGTTTCGTTATTGTTGGAATTATAATATAGTCTTCTATATACATGAATTCATATTCATAATTTTCTTAGTTTAATTTATATAAGTGTGTGTGTGTTTATTTTTGGGTAATATAATTTATATATCTTGTAAGTGTACATTGTATGTTAACTTTTTGAGCTTAATGCTCAAGTAGGAATTCAAACCCCGTTTTTTTTTTTTGGTTTGCGTTACATTGGGAGGTTACAAACCGTAGTCATTGCTCACATCCCATTCCATCCGTTTCAGCTCGCTTTAGCTTATACTATTTGTAGTTTTGATCTTTTTCTCTTAATTACGTCAGATTAGAAGTCTTAGTGGTGAGATAATGCAGTTTCCATAAGATCTACCGAACAATAGGTGGAAGTTGCTAGGCATTCAATGTCCCATGCCTCCTCTTCTTTATATTCTGCCAGACAAAACATGGGATTCTTGTGAAGTTCTTTTGATTACATGTAGATTGCTGGATTTTGGTTTTATCTCTTCCCCCGTCTCCCCATGTAATTTCCTCCCTCATTATTGCAGTTGATCTCTGCAACTGATCGGCATCGGCAATCTACAGACCATCCGATCAAGTTCATTCTAAGAAGGCATCCGCATTCTCTCAAATTTAAGATCAAACCAGGTTTGCATATTTCACTTATTTTTTCATCTATGCATAAAAAGGACATGAACCTTGCAGACTCCAGGTCTCTAAGGTGAATGTGATGTACTAATGCCTACTCCTCTTTCACTTTTCTCAGTCATTAGCAACATATTTTTGGGTGTTTCCTTTTGAATTGTTTTTGGTGATCTATATAGTCTGGTGAACTTTGTTCTGCTCGTTGAACTTTTAACTCATTTTTTGTCATAAAAAACTAGGTCCTGAAGGTGGTAGTATGGATGGCCGAGCCAAGAAGATCTCTTCATTTCTGTTCCATCCATTTTTGCCCCTTGCTCTCTCTGTCCAACAGACTCTGTTCTTGCAGCCATCAGTTGTAAATATTCACTTTCGAAGATGACGATCACAGTTTTGCTTCACCCTAGACAATCTTAACTTAATTGAGAGATTGTATGGGTCCGTTTGAGATAGCTTTGATAGAAGTAACTTTTATTTTTGATGGACTTTTCTTAATAGACTTATTTTCTGATGTGATTTGTGTTTGGAATAGCTGTGGTAGAAGAAATTTTAAAAAAGATAGATGAGATGAACAATAATAGAAAGGGGCATGAATTAAATTCACACACACACACATGTTGTATAAAATGTGATAATTTAGGTTAAAAAATTAAAAATAAATATAAATTTACTAAATAAAATAGTAAAATTACCATTAAAAAATTATAATACAATGAAATGCTTTTAATGGGATAATAAGCCAAGAAATGTGGCTTTATGGGAAAAGCAACTTCAAAGCTTGAAGCTTATTAGGATATGAAGCTATACCAAACACTAAATATTCTGGCTTCTCCTTTTAATGGACTTTTAGTGGGTTTTTTTTGGTTTTTAAAGCCATGTTAAATAGGCTCTATATTTATTTGGTACTTGAAAAATGTATTTTATTGTAGTGCTATGATTTTACGTTCCAATGATCTCTGTGAGCCCGCCATATCATTTCTAACTTTCCTTTTCACCCAGAATGTCTCTTGAGAATGCTTATTCTCAAGTCGGATCTTGAACTTTAGAAGATAAAATAATTTTGGAGGAAGAAGTTCAAGTATAATTTATGTCCATGTTAGGGAAATTTTGGTTTACTTCAGGAGGAAACGCGCGGCTTAAGATTGGTTTATGTTAGTTATTTGTATAATTAGGATCAGAGGGTAGTTTAATTAGTTTGTTGCAGTCAGTTATTAAGCCCCTAGTCTATAAAAGTTTGTGTAAAATTCATTGCCTATCAATGAAATATTACCCATGTACTTTGTCTTGTCCTAGATTTTCATTTTCTGACTTTAGTGTTATCTTTCTTTCTTGTTTGTTTTCCTATTTTTAACATTTTGGTATCAGAGCAACTTTCTTTGGGCCATTGTGGAGTTATGGGAAATAATAGAAAGAAACAATAATCCTCTGTCTCTACTGCTCCAAACCAGGAAGCAGAATCTTCAAAATCCAAGAATATGAAAATCTCTTAGCCCCTACCTCAGCCCCTACAGACATGACACAACTATTAAATCACATTGTTTCTGAACTCCAGGGTTTAGAGTTTAGACGCAAACATGAAGGAGATGAAGAAAAAGAAGGATGCTACTACTGCCTTGGTGGAGTAAGAATCCTAATAAATGCCTTCATTCAAAGTTGGATTTCCCCAAGTTTGAATGAGGCGACCCTAAAGGATGGATGAAGGCAGATAAATATTTTGGTTATCATCGTGTTCCAAAAGATTTGAAGGTGGTGGTTGCAGTAATGAATTTAGAGGGCAATGCACTTGATGTTTTCACTTGGGTGTCTTCTAATGAGAACATTCGCTATTGGGATGAACTGATTCAATTTTTTCAGGAGAATTTTGGCCCTATCAAGTTTCAAAGCCATTGAGTATTGTAGGGGGATATTGAAAGGAATTTGTCTGCCAGTCTTCTCGAGTTAAAGGTTGGTCAAAACATTGTTTAATGTCTATTTTCATTAATAGGTTGAAGGAGGAGTTAAAAACTGATGTTAAAATCCAAACACCCTAAACCGTGTATAAAGCGTCGAGTTTGGCTCCAAGATTCAATCCCAATAGACTACTAATTCCCGCGGTTTTGAAGGTGTGATATGGAGAGATAATAAAACCAACTCGCCACATCAGCAAATCAGAGATTTTCAATATTCAAATTTGGCCAGTACTCAATCTTCTAAACTGTCGATCACGTTTGGATCCCATAATGTCCCTCAAAACTCGCCAACTTACTTTCTCTTCAAAGCTGAACGCCAAGCTTGTAGAGATAAGGGTCTGTGTATATCGTTGCGGAAAGAAATTTTCTTCGAGACATTGTTGCAAGACTTCATCACTCAAGGATCCACTTTTCCTACCCATCCAAAGGATGGGTAGCGGAAGCTTG
Source organism: Acacia confusa (assembly GCA_037074495.1). Classification (NCBI taxonomy): domain Eukaryota; kingdom Viridiplantae; phylum Streptophyta; class Magnoliopsida; order Fabales; family Fabaceae; genus Acacia; species Acacia confusa. The sequence goes on from CM073505.1 coordinate 3,514,840, forward strand.
TCCCATCTGGACCGTCCAGATGGGATTTGGACAGTCCAGATTTAATTTTTTTAAAATGTTATTTGTTAAAAATATATTAGTTAAGAGATTATCTTTATTTTAGATTCTCTACCTATTAAAATAATTTTTTTAATAAAATAAAAAGTAAAAAAAATTAAATCTGGACGGTCCAGATAGGACAAGCTTCCCCTACCCATCAATGGGTAGGGAAAGTGGATCCCTCAAACTTATGGGGTTTACTGATATCGAAGAGGAAAGGAACCTTTCTCATGAAGAAGATGCTCCTTTTGAGTTTACCTCGAAATCTCATTGCACGTTATCCTAAGTAATTCTTTGGCCACTACTATGAAGGTGAGAGGCACTCTCAAAACTAAGCCGATCTTAATCCTAATTGATAGTGGATCAACTCACAACTTTGTTTCTAACAAGTTGGTAGCTGCATGAGAACTTGTGGTATACAAGTTCTTTTGGTATACAAGTAGAGAAACCTCCTTCTTTTGGTATACAAGTTGGAGATGGGGCAATGAGAACTTGTGGTTCTATTTGCAAGCTGCTAGAGATCAAGATATAGAATTTAACCATCAAGGTCGACTTCTTCCCATTTATTCTGGGAAGCATTAATATGGTGTTGGGAATTAAGTGATTAGTGTCCTTGAATACTTGAAGCTAATTGGCAGCAGATGTTTATGATTTTTTTGGTGGATGGACGCCGATACTAGCTACAAGGTACCCCACAGTTGGATTCCTTTCCTTCTCTTTGTAGCACTAACTTCATTCAACAGAGGCAGCAACCTAATTCTGAAATATCACGTCGTATAGACCACCTCATTCAACAATTTGAGGAATTACAGGAGCTTCTACAAGAGTATTCTTCAGTTATTGAAAAACCTCACAGCCTTCCTCCATACACCATTCTCATGCAATTCCCTTATATTTTGACTCTGTTCCTCCAAATATTCGCCCTTACCGTTATCGTCATTCACAAAAAGATGAGATAGAGAAACATGTTGATGAATTGTTAAGCAGGAGTCAAAGGACCGAGTGTCAATCCTTTTGCTAGTCCGGTTCTTCTTGTACCAAAGAAAGATTCAACTTGGCGATTCTGTGTAGATTACAAGAAGCTGAATCAAATTACTATCCCAAATAAGTATCTTATTCCTAATATTGATGTGTTGGTTGATGAATTACATGAGGCGAAATATATTTTAAAAGTGGATTTGAGGTTTGTGTATCATCAAATCCGTGTCTTACCTGATGATGTGCATAAGACTACCCTTCGTACTCATTATGGGCATTATGAATTTGTCGTTATGCCTTTTGGACTTACAAATGCCCCTGCAACTTTCCAAGATGCCATAAATGACATGTTCCGCCCATTTCTTCAGAAGTTTATATTGGTTTTCTTCTATGAAATACTTGTTTATAGCAAAACTTTTGAAGACCTCACTTACATAGTGCTTTCTATCATGCAACAACACCAGTTCCTTTCTAATCCAAAGAAGTGTAACTTTACCTCTATGGAGATTTCCTTCTTAGGACATATAATCTCAAACAAAGAAGTAGACCCGGACAAAATAGTGGCTATAACAGATTGGCCACTCCTTCAGAATGTTACTGAATTGCGTAGATTTCTTGGTCTTACAGGGCTATTGCTGCAGGTTTGTCGAGAATTATGGTCAGATAGCAAAACCTTTGACATATATGACAAAAAAGACGCTTTTAGCTGAACAGGTTTGTCAAAGCAAGCTTTTCTACATTTAAAGGAGGCACTCATTAGTGTTCCAGTTTTGCAGCCTCCTGATTTTACCAAGCCATTTGAGGTGCATACGGATCATAATAGCTTGAAGTACTTGATGGATCAGCGTGTTACTACTTCGGAGCCACGGTGTTTATTGACGAAACTACTTCCTTTTGATTTTAAAATCATATACCGAACAGGGTCCTCAAACCAAGGGGCAGATGCTCTATCTTGAATTCCTCATTATGCAGAACTTTTTGTGCTAGCCGCGCCACATGTTTCCTCTTTGGATGATCTTCCCACTTTATTACAGCAAGACCCATACCATTCTCCTATCATCCACGCTCTTCAAACTGATCCTTCTTCCAAACCTCGCTTTGCTCTCTCGGTTGGCTCTTTGTATTACAAAGATCGCCTGGTCATTCCTACCAACTCAGATCTCAACAAGCTCTTTATGGCCGAAGCACACTCATCTCCTTTGGGAGGACATGGTGGAGTGTCGAAAACTCTTGAGCATTTACAGCAACGGTTCTTTTGGAGGAATATGAAGGAAGAAGTCGCAAAGCCCCATTCGTCAATATAACAATTACCTTCCTCAAGGTACCGTAGGTCGTCTGCACCCTTTATATATTCCCCAACAGATATGGGAGGATATTTCTTTTGATTTCATTGTTGGGTTACCAAAGTCCAATGAGTGGGAAACTATCCTCATTGTGGTTGACAGATTAAGCAAATATGCTACTTTTCTTGGCTTACCAAGGTACTACAATGCAAAATTAGTCGCTGGTTCTTTCTGCAAAGAAATCATATGTCTCCATGGCTTCCCAAAGTCTATCATTTCTGACCCTGATACAATCTTCTTGAGTTCCTTTTGGCAAGAGCTCTTTAAAGTCAGTGGAACCAAATTATGGATGAGCACAACATATCACCCATATACTGATGGGCAGACTGAAGTTGTCAACCGTTGTGTAGAGACCTATCTCCGTTGTTTTTCTCAAGATTATCCTAAATCTTGGAGTCAATTCCTTTACCGGTCGGAATTGTCCTCCAATACTTGGTTCCATACTTCCTCTGGTACCACTCCCTTCAAAATTGTATATAATAGAGACTCTCCTTCTCTCTTGCCTTTCCAGCAAGGTTCAACTAATTTGTTGGAATTAGAAGACTATTTTGAAGAATGGGATGCTGTGCTTTCTACCATACGAGATAATCTTTCTTCTGCACAAGCAAGAAATGAAGCATTATATTATGCTGATTCTCCTAGACATGAAGTGGAATTCAAGCCAGGAGATATGGTAATTTTGAGAATTCAACCTTATAAGCAGCACTCTTTGTCTAAACACAAGTTTGAGAAACTTGCGCCTCGATCCAATGCTAAAGAAAATTGGTGCAATCGCTTATGAGTTGCAACTTACTTCCGGCTCTCGGGTCCACCCTGCTTTTCATGTCTCTTTGCTCAAGCTTACTTATGGATATACTTCATTCCCTCTAGTTCAGCCTCTTGTGGAGATCTTGAGTTACTTGTCAAATGGAAGGGGCAACGGTTTGAAGATTGCAGCTGGGAGCTTTATGACACTATTTCTGACTAGTTTCCTCATTTCGGCCTTGAGGACAAGGCTTTCAAGGTGAGGGTAATGATAGAAGACCACACCCTCTCTTGATTTACTCTAGGAGGAAACACGTGGCTTAAGAGTGGTTTATGTCAATTATTTGTGTAATTAGGACCAAAGGGTAGTTTTATTTAGTTTGTTGCAGTTATGTCAGTTACACGTTGGTTGTCTATGAAGTATATCCAGAAACTTTGTGGATTCTGATTTTAGTGTTATCTTTCTTTCTTGTTTGTTTTCCTATTCCTATCAGAAATGCAATTTCTTATCATTCCCTTAGAAATTTGATAAAAATAAAAATAAGGATACGTATCTCCCTTTGTATTTCATGGTCATTATATGCATCTTTGTAAAGAAAAATACAACAGGCTTACATTCTATAGAAAATATGTGTTTTTAATTAATATAAAATAGTCACGAACACCAGGAAAGTGAGGCCTTGGTTCATTTAGTGGTTTGGTTCTGGGAAATCGTTGCTTTCCATGAAATATTTGTCTTGGCCTTTTAAATACATTTTTTGAGTAATATATTTCCCCCTTCACTCAAAAAAGAAAAGAAGTCGTAATGTCTTTTTTATTTTTTTGGGGCCCTCAATGACAGTTCTTGGGAGAAACTGTTCAGCATTTCAATCCTAACCACTAATATGTTCAAAGTGAGTAGGATATTTTAAGGGTCGTACCAGAATCAATTTGAAATTTTGAATACACACTAGAACTTCTTTATAACTGAAAGTATCATCACAAGTAACCAAATCTGTGTGTCACACCTCACTATTTTTTGGGATTACAAGTAATATATCAAGGACAATAATCAACCAAACAGATAAAACACAGTACCATCTCACATCCATCTTCAAGCAAGAAGTACCCAGTTCCGCACCATGGCTTCTAGTGGCTCAAGTAGACAAAGATCCTGAGCAACGTCTCAGCACCATCCGTAGCAATCTGGCCTGGTGGGATAAGTGACCTAACCTCAGCAACACCCCTTGCATCCTTGAATTTACCAGTTCCTCCTGTAACAGACAATTGTGACATGGAGCTCCCAATCTTGTACACCCCATAAAAGTTCAAGCTATCACCATATTCCCCTCCTTCAAACATGGCTGTAAACACCATCATCTGCCTAGTCCCGTCAGCTGAACTTGCCACATACACGCCTTGTGCCCTGCCAATTGTCTGAGACCCCAACTCAGGCTGAGAAGTCAATAAATCATCAATCACAGTGATTGTACCAAACCCAAGTCCCAAACCATCATTTCCTAACAGTTGCTGATTACCATTCTGGTTGTTGTTGTTAGCCGAGTTTCCTCCGGCAAAGGCAGTTCCAGACAAGCCAGTTCCTAGTGCCAAACCAGAAAATCCATTAACGGTGGGAATAGCACCATTTGCATTTGGTATGGGAACTGCACCATTTGGAGTGTTGAATCCTACTGCCTCTGCAAAAGGTACTTGACCACTGTATATGCTTCCCAATAAGCCTGTAACTGGACGAGCCGTTGGATTGCCTCCTCCAATAATGTCATGCATGTATAATTCAATGATGGACTCTTTCCCAGTTGCTGAAACAGGGTCAACTGCTGCTGGTGCTGCTGCTATAGTCATCCCCAAATGTGCAAGACCAAGAAGCATCATGACCAGGAAGATTGAAGCTGAGGATTCCATGGTGTAATTATATGCTTGATTGAGAGAGGAATCTTAGTTTAGTTGGATGAGATGCAATCGAATGGTGAGTGCTGGTGCTATATATAGGAAGGCTATTCGATCAGAATGAAATGGAGTGGTTGTGTTGAGATTTGGATATGGATGTGGTGCAAGTGAGGTTGTTGGAAGCAATAGAAAAGAGTAGACCCATAATGGCTATGGTGGAATTTGATAACGAGCGTTGTTTCTGTTCAGTTGCATGAGAAAGGCATCTATTTTGCTGAGAAGTTCAAGACTTTGCGAGGTGGGTGCAACTAAACCAAACCCTTGTTTGTAAACATTAATTAATTAATTACCCGTACGGAGACTACAAACGCAAGAGTAACATTTTATTATCTCTTACCTCTAATCTCCTGCTGTTATGCTACTTCTCCTTTTAAATATAAGACAACATGATGACTTTTTATTTAGAAAAAATTAAGGAACGTAAATAAATTATTTTAAAATATTTATATTTATATTTTTTTCAAACTAATTAACTTCACTTTTAAATTAAACTGTTATATAATCTATTTATACACAATATATATTATAATTAAATAATTTATTTAACTTATTTAGTCTATCATAAAAAATTAATAGGGTCTTATATTTAAGATTGAAAGGAATATATTTATAAAGTTGGTTAGAAATACAATAGGAGATTATTATCTACAAAAAAATCAAGGAAATCAAGTGACCGATCTTTTTTAAAAACACATATTAAAAGTCCCAGTTAAAAAAAAATGGTAAGAAAGACGGATATTCATACATATATGTGTGTATAAACTAAACTATAAAGTACCAATAATTTATAAAATTTTGTACATAAAAAATACCAACACTTAATTTCATGTCCATATTTTTGTACATAGAATTTTTTTTAATATTATTATCCGGTATCCAGTTTATGATTAATGGCTCCACTCTCAACATAAGTGTGTCATCTCATATTTGAATTGGAGACCTAGAAAGATCTTATAAGACCTTACATTGCTAAACTAACTCTACATTGGTTACACGTAGAAAGTAATTAACACATATACTCAAAGTTCATGTTATTTTAATCAATAAAATTTTACAAACATATGTTTCTCACTAATGTTGCCATTTTTTTTTACTCTTTTTGTGTGGCCAGGATCCAGAGGCTTTCAGCTTCTTTGGACTATCAAAAATTCCGGCCTAGCGGCAATTAGAGCGTACTGTAAGGATCTGTGCCAGATTTTGATAATCTCGTGATTGATAGGGGCATGTTTGGGGCTGCACAACCAAGACGTGTAGTTTTGATAGATTACAACGAAAGCCAAACACGCCCCAAATTTTGCCCTAAATTTTATTTGGGTTAAAGGTAACTTTGACTTAGAAATTTTCTGCGATGAACAATTTTATCTAGAAACTTTTTCATGGGCAATTTTCAAAAAGTTTCAAAATGGGAGTAATTTTACCTTAAATTTTTATTATGATAAAAATTTATTTTGGAAGTTTTAAATCCAACCCTAAAATAAAATAGATGAGATATAAATTTTTAAGGCATTGAAGCATACAAAATAGTCAAAAAAAACCCATTTTACTTTATTGGAGTTTTAATTTTCTCATGTTTCATGAGAAAATTAAATTTCTTACACACACATGAAATGGTAGGATCTACATATATAAATTTATATATGTACATGTAGGTCTCATCATTTTATATGTATATGACCTGATATAATTTTTTTCCTACAACATGAGAAACATTAATCTTTACGTTAAAAAGGGACAAAAATATAATTTAACTTTGAAAAAAAGTCAAACAAGCTACTACTTGTAAATCATGGCCTTGAAAAAAAAAAAAAAAAACACAACCAAATCTTTGGAGATTCGGTTTTGATCCAAAAGCTTGGGTGTCAGTGATTCCATTTGGGCGTCCTATTCTCAGAAGAAAAAGGAGAAAAGAGATTGTGGGAATCTGCTCCCACACTGGTTGCTTCATTTCGGCGTGCTCGAGTCTCACGCTGTTTCATGGAATCCAACCAAAGCGAAGTCGCCGATTGGGGCCGGAAGGCATGGAACTTACTGGACTCAGTCCGCCGCCAATCGCCGCTTATCCAATGCATCACCAACTTCGTCTCCATGGATCTTATGGCCAATACTCTCTTATCTGCCGGCGCGTCTCCTGCTATGCTTCACTCCATTGAAGAGATTCCTGACTTCACTCCGCGCGCTCACGCTCTCTCCATCAACATTGGCACTCTCTCCCCTTCTTGGTTTCCCGCCATGAAAGCCGCCGCCGCTCTGGCCTCTGAGTTGGGTAAGCCGTGGGTTCTTGATCCGGTTGCTGTCGCTGCCTCTGATTTCCGCATGAAGGCTTGTCTCGAGCTTGTGGCAATGAAGCCCACCGTCATCAGAGGAAATGCCTCTGAGATTATTGCCCTTTCAAAGGCTTCTTCCTCTGCTGAACTGGCCTCTAAGGTAACGCATTCTCTTTCTCTCAGACTCTGCAGGACGCCGAGCAATTATCATTATTCATTTTGCTCCCTACTTTATATTTGATATAAGAAATATTTAGGAAATTAATCTTAGCCATAGATGCATCGCATAGTTTTCATATTTATCTATTTTTTCCTAATTTATTCCTATTGATGCCTCTCAGTCATAATCAAGTCATAATCAATAAGGATAAGGAATGTGAGAATTAGGGTGACGTACGATATTAACTTAGTTAGCTTACTATTAAATTTTAACGGAAACTATTCATTAAGTGGTTGGAGAAGTTGCATTTGGCATTAGAAGAATTATCTATTAATCCTCTAATGGTCGACGCCCATAGCAATTTGGGGAATCTAATGAAAGCTCAAGGGTTGGTGCAAGAAGCAAGTCCTAGCTTATTGAATTTCTTTGTTTTAAGTGGATGTCCCCTTTGCATTTTTTTATCCCAATAACTTCCCTTCTTCGATTTTCATATCTAGAAGAACTTCCTAAGCATTTATTTGCGGATGGTGTATGAATTTTAGTTATCTGAGTATATCATTTGGTTGCTTGAAATTTTCGTGCAATTGCATTGTTTAAGTTCTCTCGGTGATATCTATGCCAGTCTGTTTTCAGGGAGAACGACGGTTGGCATTATGTTAGATAATCTATCAAATATAGAGTTATATCTATGTACTACTGCCTCTAGCTTTCTAATTATGCATTGAAGTATGAGGACAAGAATTTACTTGTTTTCCATTCTCCCTGCTCTGTTTTAATCTTTTTGACAGCCACCAACTGAACCTGAACTTGATTGGGAGGACGGTTTGAGACTGTTGTGGAGTGGTTTGAACGTTTTAACCATTGATGGGTTGTTTGAAAGTTGGGGATCGGCAATGATGAATTTGGAAACCATCCTTAGCCTTCCCGCTCTTCAGTTTTCAAACCCATCCAAACTGGGGAATTTGGAGGTCAAAATAGAATCAGACAAATGATTTTTTTTTTTTTTTTTGGATTGGACTTCAATCTAATGATTTCAATAAAATACGACAAAAGTAATCTTTCAGAGAACATGTACTTGCTTATTTGAGTATGCAGTTTGTCTTTTGGTTGGTCTTATGTTTATTAAGGATGTTTAATCAATTCCATACTTAATTGATCAAAATGGAAGCAAACAAATGATTTTTAGATTGGACTTATAGTGATTTCAAATGAAACACAAGAAAGTAATCTTTTGGAGAACATGTGCTTGAACTTCGCAACTTACTTTGCCTCTGCCGTTAATAAGTTTTTTGACGTGTGATTCATACTGATAAAATCCATAATAATGACAGTGGATTGAGAGGATTCTCTGAACTACTGATTTGAATTTCATTGATACAATGGCCTCGTGCAGCAAGCCATTTGATTTACTTCATCACTAGGACTTCTTGAGAATTTTCTTGCCACGAGAGGACTAATCCTGAACACTAGATTTCTTCTGCATCATCCTTTATTCTGAGAAGCTTTTGTGATTCCATTGTGTAATTTAGTAGCTCTATTGTCAAGGGTGTAGACAGCATCCATGAGTCGGTGGATGCAATCGAATCAGCAAAGTTACTGGCCAAATCAAGTGAGGCCATAGTTGCAGTCTCTGGAGCCATCGACATAGTGACCAATGGAGAGCGAGTAGTTGGTGCTCACAATGGGGTGGCAATGTTGCAGAAGATAACAGCTACTGGGTGTTCAGTCTCTTCACTCATTGCTGCCTTTGTAGCTGTTGATAAACTCCATGCTTTGGATGCTGCAGTATCAGCATTATCCATATTTGGTGTTGCTGGTGAACTGGGAATGAAGATGGCCAGAGGTCCAGCTTCATTGCGAATGCACTTGATAGATTCTCTTCATGGGCTTGATGAAGCTGCTGTGATGTCTTGTGTTAAAATCACAAGTTTCTCTTAAATCTGAATCATTTATTTTCAAAAGAGAAGAAAGAAAGAATGTATGCATTTAATTATTAGTGGCTTTTGGATCACTCATAGATATGGACCGTAGTCCCTGTTTGGCGATCTGCTGAGCATGAAAAAGGATTAGTGGATAGCATTTGAAACTTAAATGTTATGTCAATAGTATTCCTTCGGTCTTAAGTATAGGATATAGTTTGTATTGCAATTTTCACTATAAATTATATTATATTTTTAGGACTGGAGGTAGTGTTAATAATTACCCGTAACTCCCTTTAGAACAAGCATGTGGTAGTGTCGTGTTTGTCAGTATTACATCTTAATCTAGTACAAAATTTGTCGATGGTGATCTGTCTTCTGGTAATGCCATTGAATTTGAAATTTGTCTCTATTTCTTTGCATCTTGAATAATAAATAGTTAAAATTTGTCTTTTTTGTTTTTGGATTACAAGAGGCAAGTTAGAAAACTTGAAAATTGTTGATCACATCAGAGTCAACTTAGTCTGGAGGTATTTGGAGCTGATCTTCTCGTAAAATGCAGATGCATCCTGGGTGAGGACTTTGCAATATTAGCATGTCTTTGGGCATCTTTAACAAGATAATCTGCATATTTAATAGTCGCACGAGGTGCAAATCACTGCAAAACAAAGCTCAACGTCCCATTGTTAGAAGAGCAATTCTCTAATCTCATTAATTTCTTCCCTTAGTGGATGACAGTGGCCACCATCTTTTAGGATTAGATGGAAAGCTTCCATTGAGTTGTATAGACAAGAACTTTATGGAGGCACTGCTGCTTGCATATTTGAAGAGCTTTTAGTAAGGCAACTATTTCTGTTGTTGTCGGAGGTAACATTCTGTTGATTTCCAAGAATCCAATCCCCATTGGAATCTCCGATTATTTCACCACATGCTGTTTTTTTCTGATTGTTGACCAATCCATCAGTATCCAAACGAACATATTCTTGTGAAGGAGGTTTCTAGCCCTGTCCTTCTTCGTAGAACTAGAAGACTTGGACTGTGATATTGTCCCCAGACATGGCTTCCATCATTTGGATGATTCCCCATGAAATATTTCTTTTGCGTGGTATCAAACACCTTCCATAACTCCTCTGCAACGATTCTTCTAAAGGAGCCAAGAAAATATACTGAAAACTTGAATCCACGTCCATCTGCTAAAACGTGCATTACTCAAGTGCTGGGTCACGCACATCCTAAGCCACACCTGCAAATTAGAACCCCAAAAAAAACCAAAAAGAAAAAAAATATATGCATTTTAATTGAGATTGACACATGCAATATAAATTTCTTAACTTGGAAGAAAATCTAAATTTCTAAATTAAAAAAACAGAGGGCAAAAAGGAAAAGAAAAAATTGTACTAATTTGTTTTTGGATACAGTGGAGGAAGCCGACCAACTTGCTAAATTCTCTGGTAATGGGCCGAGCTAGCCTGCCAGAACACAGATAAATGGGCCGAGCGAATACAAATGGGCCTTTTTTCGAAAAGCCCAAAAGTTGGTTGGCGGTTATTTCCAATTCCCCGCCACTAAATCCCGCAATTATTATCATCAGTTTCCTGGTAGATTTTTTTAATTTGTTTTCGTCTGGACTCTTTTTTAAACTGAAAACTTCCATTCTCTCCCCGATTTATCTTCTTACAGAGAGGTACGGTGTCGGACCTGAACTTGAAAATCCGATTCCCCAATAATCAATTTACCATCTTTATCGTTGAAGGACCTGGGACCCGCCAAAAGTCAATTAATAACGAACTTCTTGCCGAGAAACCCTAGACGTCGTAATGTCATTCCTTGAGGAATTTCAAGCCAGTATTCTTCTTCTGTGACTTCATTATTTTGCTGCATGCTTTCGATTCCTTTATCCTTCTCTTTCTGTAACAAATTTATCTCTTTACGTTAAATCATATATTTTCTTAAAATTACGTGACACACGAGTTCCCTCTTGACAGATTTGGATTCACTTCCCCGTACTCTTCAAAAGAAGTATTCTTTGTTACGTGACCTTGACAATAGTTTGCAAGGTACGTTTGATAATTAAAATTTTTTAGTAGGTCCATCTTTGTTCTTTCACTTTTGCTGCCTGATATTTGTAGTGCGTCTTTTCTAATTTTTCTTCGGTCTTTGTTGTCATTATCTTTTTCGGTGTTTAGAACGAAATGCAGTAAGCTTAATATAATCTTGAAGGTTCGCTATCAGGCTTTACAGGCACAAATATGGCTTCACCTTATGAAACACTGGTACTCTTATCCTTGTGGACAGCACACAATGTCGAATTTGTACAAACTTATCTCACTAAAAACCATCACTGTATTGGTTACTTGGAATAATTCTGCTATGAAAACACTAGTTGCAATGATTATAGTTGAAGGCCATCTTCTTTACTGTTTTGTCCTTGAAGTCACCTGGTCTTATGAATTTCTCTGATGAAAGTAATAAAAGCAGGAGAACCTCTATTGTGCGTTTGCATATTTGTTTTTTGTGCATTTATTATATATCAGTTACCTTGCTATTGCTTATGGTTAGATTTTCCTTCAAGGAATGATGCGGTTTTTTTTTTTTTGGAATTTTGAATATTCTTTTCATGCTTGTAGTTTTATTTTATCCATTTTTTCAATCGGTGTTCGTGTGAAGTTTGAATTTTATGTTGTACTGTATATTTTTCCTTTTTGAAGGTCTTCTGAGCTTAGTAAGCATTATGATCTATCATGCATATGAACAGATATTCAAAAGCAAAATGAACAACGTTGTGAACAAGAAATAGAAGATATTAGACGAGGCGTTAGGTCCGGGAATATCACACCTGATACTTCACTTATCAGATTCTCTGATGAAGCACTTGATGAGCAAAAGCACAGCATCAGGATTGCTGATGAAAAAGTTGCCTTGGCAGTGCAGGCATACGATTTGGTACTCACTTAATGTTCACCATCCTTTCTTTGGTAATGAGATAATAGGGAGTCATAGTCTTATTTTTGGGCAGAAGGCAGTTGTAAAAAGCTGCACTTTTCTGACTATTATTCTTTCCAAAGCCAAGTATATCAATCAAGAAATATAAAATAAGCTGTCATTTTGTTAATTGTATCTTGAAAAGGTGAAGACTACACTGATGAAGCCTTTTGTTAAAATTAGTTCGAAGAACTTTCTGTGCTTGTTTAAATATTTTATGACCAGGCCCTATTCATGACTCTGACACAGGTAGATACACATATACAACAGCTTGATCAATATCTGAAGAAGTTTGACGAGGAACTGAGGCGTGGTACTGTGCTTTCTGATTTCTTGTTCAACATTATGCTAAATCACAATAACAACTTGTTTCTCTTGCGTATGTATTAAACATAACATCTGTATCCTGTGACAGAAAGAGAAAATGCCGCAACTGGAGTTCCTCCTTCAGGTCAAGATAGTAGTACAAAATCTGGAAGGGGTAATGAAGGTGGTAGGGGAGGGCGCAAAAAGTAAGTAGTTCTGTGTGAAAGTTTCCTGATTTCAATTGTGTGGCTTGTCCTATCATTTTCTGGTCATATCTCTCTGATTTCATTTCTGCCTGTGACACTTCCAGTTGAGTTACTCATAAGAAGCCCTACCTACAGTAGAAAATATAAAAAACCTGAGTCTGATGAAAAATTTGAATGATAAGAAAAATGTGATGATCAGGAAATTTTTTTTTGATATATTTGGATGGCATTAAGCGGGATGTTATGGTCTGTGAATAGAAGCTGCCAGTGCATGTTCACCACAATAACGATGGTTGCAAAATAGTTACCTGACATATAACATAAAGGATTACTCTTCCCTTTCATAACAATGATTCCACTCCATCAGGTTACAGATTGCATTTTAGTCTTGTAGTTAAAAGCATCGTCTATGAAGTGAGGGGGAATTCCCTGCTGTGATGAATAGTGAAATAGGTTTTTGTTTTATGACTGCTGCATCAAAAACTGTTGGGAAGAAAGTAAAGAAGCAATTTCTTTCTCTTTCTGGTAGACTCAAAGAAGCAATTTGAATGTTGATTCTCTAATGCTGTTTGATTTTTGACTACTGTAGGACACGCCAAGCATCAGTTACAGCTGCTGCTGCAGCAGCACCAGAAGCCCAAACCACAACTGCAAAACCAGCTGGCATGGATTTAGATTTACCTGTGGATCCAAATGAACCCACTTACTGCTTTTGTAACCAAGTTAGCTATGGAGAGATGGTTGCGTGCGATAATCCCAATGTATGTCTTATGCCCTTGTTTCTTATTTTTTTTATGCTTTACCTACAACATTCCTGACATCCATTGACATTTCCTCTATTTTAACAGTGCAAAATAGAATGGTTCCATTTTGGTTGCGTTGGTCTCAAAGAACAACCTAAGGGGAAATGGTACTGTTCTGATTGTGCATCAACAAGAGGTCGCCGTAAAGGAAAATGAGGCTGATAGGAAGTGTATATGTTCAAATGACAGCGTATATATGCTTAGAATCTTCAGATAGCAAGTTGTTTTGACTTACATGTGACGATGGCCTTGCTCCTTAGAGCTCTGTTGTCTAGGAACATTTGGAGTTAGTTGTTTTACTTCATGTCGCTGCTATATGGGGTCTTCCTTATCGCTCTTCTGAGTCATCTAATGTGTTTCTTCGTCAGAGTTAAGGACTGGCTTAAGCTGTTTATGACACGAAATAGGAATTGGGATATCCATTGATAGAATGGTAAACAAGGCCAAGTCCAACGCGCAGGCGGATGTAGCTGTAGATTTTGACTGTTACGACACTTGTTGGGTGGTTGCTAGTTGAAATTGCTCTGAAAGCCAAGGTATGGAATATGGATGGTTTCGGGAGGTAGGCTTGAACGGGAGTCTAGTTTTGTATAATGAACGTTTTTTATCTGTGCCTTTGCGGTTTCTTTCATTTTTCACATGAATATTTTATATTTAAAAGGAAAAATTAATCTGGAGGTCCTTATAGGTGCCTCCATTTTGAATCAAGTCCCTATGCTTTTTTTTCTTTTCTTTTTGAGTCCTTAAGGATTAAAACTGTTAAATTGTTTCTGCCTTTATCGCCAATGCTTGTGGTTGCGTATCTTGGAAATAAAGTTTTGACAGTGTCATGGATAACATAGATATTGAGATTTATGAACAATAGAATAATGTTCCAAAATCCGTTAAAAAAAGTACAAAAATTATTTAAAACAGATCCGAGATAATATTCAATTCAGGGTCTGGATTCCGTAAAAGCTAATTATTTTCAGATACGCTGATGAATCTCTATGCCAATCTGGTTCTCTGGTCTTTACCTGTTTCAACAGATGAGCAGAATGAAGAGTCGTATATACATAAAAAAAGGAGTGTCAAAAAAAGGAGGTTCCAACAATTATGCAAGAACTTTTTTTTTTGGCTCGAAACAATTATGAAAAAGCTCAGTTGCATCGTTTTGCGGCAGGAGGTTGAAGTTATAAGGAAGGAGGTAAGCTGGAACTTTTGGGTGAATGTAGGAGATAGACGCATTTTGGCGGTGAATTTTAACACTGTTAATCTTATTTAATAGTTTCAAACTTTAGAGACTAATCATGGATCTAACTGTGCAAAGTTAAAGGACCCAATAAAAATAAAAATAAAAGCATAGGAAACTAATTCAAAATAGAGGAAAACTGTAACAACCTCCAGATTAATTTTTCCTATTCAAAAAATAAGAGGTGGTGAAATAATAAAAATTTGTAATAAGATGATTTTGGATTTATTTAATTTCTTTGTAGAGAGATAATCTTAAATAAGTTGTCATCAAATTACTTAATGAACTAAATAATCATATATTCACAAATATTAAGTATGATAAACGTGAAATTTCCTCATTAAATTTATATTTTTGATCCAATATCCACCGAATAAGAATTTTTTAAGATGCTAATATTTAATCTAATTGGTATTTTCTAATTTTTTTTCCAATTATTTGAAGAGATGCACAAGATTAAAGCACCCTTGAGATTATATAAATTAGTGTACCAATATTTCCAATTCATTCATACTTTCCAACATAATTAATATAGAAAAATGCTTAGCATTTGTAAACGTCCCCCCATCCATACACAGGACAAGGCGCAACAATAATGATATGACTATGAAAGGGCAGCGGCCAAATTCTGTAACATGATAAAAGATGGAAGAAGCTTCATTTAGAATTGGGAAGATTTCCAAAATATAACAATGTCTTATTTGGATGTTAATCTAATCAGAATTATATCGTTGCAACATCCGGAATTTTTCCTTCCTGCCTACGTCCTCATCTCTCACTATGACTACACAAAAGCCTTCACAGAACAAATGGAAGAAAAACCAAATGGGGCCTTGCAACACTCACTGCTCCAGATCCGACTCAGAAGTGATACCTCAATAGTCCATGCCACCCATGCCACCACCCATTGGAGAAACTTCCTTTTCATCCTTTGGGAGTTCGGACACGACTGCTTCAGTTGTTGTCATCAAAGATGACACACTGCACCCAAAAAAAAAAATTAGTTACCACAAGAAGCAAATGACATGCATGAAATGAATCGATGTTAACAATGGAAAATCCTGGGCACCCACCTGGCAGCATCAACCAAGGCAGTCCTAATAACCTTCAATGGATCAATGATTCCTGCTTTAACCATATCAACATATTCACCTGATAGTGAAGAAGCAGTGGAATCAGTAAAGCATAGGAGGATATGTAGCCTTTACAAGGAAAATAATCACAATTAGAGGAAGCAAAAACACACTGACCTTTGGCAGCATCGTACCCAAGATCAGGGTTGTCTTGTTCCAAGAGCTTGCCTACAATAACAGCACCCTCAACTCCTGCATTGGATGCTATTGTGTGCACAGGTGTCTGCGTTGATGGTCAAAAGGGTAACAAAAGAATGAGCAACTTCAAGTTTCAACTATATTTGATGTTGAAAGGGAATGAGCCCCGAAAAAGATACCTCAAGATAGGAAAGAAAAGACAGAAAAGCAATTAGTTTATCTTTCATGTTATTATTACCAAGAGGTGCTAGCACAACAGCAAGTTGTTATCAAGGCTGTAAAATTTTTTTATTTGAAAAAATGACTTGCCTTAAGAGCATTTTGGATAATCTGGACGCCTATCTTCTGATCAAAGTTAGCAGTTGGAAGCTGGTCCAATTCTTTTGACGCATAAAGAAGTGCAACACCACCCCCTGTACAGAAAAAGGAGATCAAATGAGCTAAGGTTAACATAGGAGGCTTTAAAACTAACAATCCAACCAGCCAGTCACAGCAAGATATACCTGGTACAATACCCTCTTCCACTGCTGCTTTAGTTGCATTTAAGGCATCTGTCACTCTATCCTTCTTTTCACCGACTTCAGCCTCACTGGCTCCTCCAATCTGTTAAAAGGAAGCTCATAATATTATCCTTGGCATTCCTCCTAAGGACGTTTACCAGGAGAAAGATTGTTTGGCCAAATAAGGGAGTTGAACCTGAGTAAGCATACCTTAAGCACTGCAACACCCCCAGAAAGCTTGGCCAATCTTTCCTGCAACTTTTCCTTGTCATAATCTGAAGTGCTATTCTCAATGGCTGACCTGATCTGTTCGTCAAGATAAATCACAACAATGATGTCAGCAACACTGATACCCAAACTTTATAAATTTAGATAAATAACCTAATATGAGTAGATTAAAGAAGAAATCCAAAAGAAGCTATACACAAACCTGCTCACATCTTTCCTCAATTCCTTTCTTGTCACCAGCTCCATCAAGAATGACAGTGTCATCCTTAGAAATTGTCACCTAAAACATCAGGGAATCAAATTAGTGATCCACATTGATCCTTGCAATGAAAGGGAGAATTTATTCCAGTTTGTTTGATGCATATAGAGAAGTAGGCATAAAGAGAAATGGGTTCTCTATCAGAACCATCCAAAACATTGTATTGACAAATGGTACCCAGACCCATTCAAATCTTTCCTATACAAAGCTTACTTACCTTTTTGCAAGAGCCAAGCATATCCAGATCCACTTTATCAAGATTCATGCCAAGCTCTTCAGTGATAAGCTAACACAGGACAAAAAAAATATACATAATTCAGAAGCTCAAAGATCAGACTTAAGATAGCTGTAACCAATACTAGAGAGGAAAACTTACTTCACCTCCCGTGAGGACTGCAAGATCCTGAAGATTTGCTTTCCTATTTTCACCAAAACCAGGAGCCTTAATAGCACATACCTAGGGAAGTGCACAAGATGTCGCATTGAATCAGAAAAACAGAAAGGCTAAATAGTCCAAGATATCTAAAACCTTAAGAGTAACTAAAAACATTAGCAAAACAAACCTTGATACCAGCACGAAGCTTATTTAGAATAAGAGTTGCCAGAGCATCACTCTCTACATCCTCTGCAACAATCAGTAGAGGTCTTTGCCTCTGAAGTTAGGCAAGTGTCAGTCACCATCAAAAGTTTCCTAGTTAATACCAACGAAACTCAGTAATTCATTCTCACCTTTAGAGCTAACTCCAACACTTTAACCACAGCATTGATGCTCGAGATTTTCTTCTCATGGATTAGAACAAGAGGATCTTCAAGTTCCTATTGCACAAGCAATCGCAGGTTTAAGCATGAATTGAATGGTATTAACAAGCATGATACTTCCACAGGGATTTTAAACAAGCCTTTCCCGCGGCACAATTTTGAAGACTAATCATGCAGTACAGAAATAGAGAGAGGGCATACACATTTCTGGTTCTTCTGGTTTGTTATAAAGTAAGGAGATATATAGCCCCTGTCTAGTTTCATCCCTTCAACAACTTCCAACTCATTGTACAAGGTCTTGCCATCCTGAGACAGTTCAAAAGATGTTAGCTACCACCACATCCATAAATGTGTAGCAAATAGATTCCTACAGCAGAACCCCTCCCAGAGAAAATGTAAAGAGGAACCTCCATAACAGAGCCCAGTGGTCTGTCTACAAGAAGGCCAAATCACAAGAAAAAGCCAGGAGAAAAAAGGCGGACAACATAAAAAATACTAGAGATCTTGAAAAGACATTGAAGAGACAAATTTATAACTCCTAAACCCCCAGGTGAAAAAATACAGAAAACAGCAGAACCCCAGAGAACATGAAGGAAACATAACAGTAAGAAAATCATAAAACAACTTACTGCGATTGTGATTACTCCCTCTTTGCCAACTTTCTCCATAGCCCTTGCAATTAACTCACCAATTTCTCTCTCCCCATTAGATGAGATAGTCCCTACCTGTAATTTAAATATTTAATTTATTAAAAAAACCATAGTCCAAGCTGCAACAGGAAATGAGAGAATATAAAGAGAAAATTCCCAGACCTGCGCAATTTCTTCAGATGTGCTGATCATCCGGGCTCTGCTTTTCAAATTCGTCACCACAGAATCGACTGCCATGGTGATACCACGCCTCAGGTCCATTGCATTCATTCCTGCTGCAACTGACTTGCACCCCTCAGTGAATATTGCTCGAGTAAGGACAGTAGCACATGTGGTTCCTGCCAAACAATCAAGCAAGACAGATTCTCATTTCTGTTGTGACAAAAACACAAAAAATAGAACAAAACAGGGATGCCAAACGTAAAAAAGTTGAGTCTTCCGGCATTTAAACTACGCTTTGGAAAGAAATCCAAGCCAAGTTCCAATTATCGCAGAGCCAAATAATCTAGCAATGCAAAGGCATAGTAATTGTCTCGCACGAACAACATCTCACCATCACCGGCTACGTCATTGGTGGCATTTGCAACCTGCTTTACAAGACTGGCTCCAATATTCTTTACTTTATCCTTGAATTCAATGCTCTTTGCAACAGTCACTCCATCCTTTGTCACTTTAGGGGCACCAAAGCTTTGTTCAAGCACCACATTACGGCCCTGCATCGTTAAAAATAGAAAATGAAGCTCAAAAGGAAAATACCAGCTATAAAATCTTTCATTGCTTCTTGTTATGAAATAATGTGATTATCTAAATGAAAACTGGATCAGCAATAATACTATCTAATCCCAGTCCACCATCCTTCATCAAGGAAAAACCTTCCAGTTAAATTGTATAAGGAATCACTCTAGTTTCTCGCAGCAATAAAAAAACAAATGAAAGTGATTCTACACTATCAGCTAGGTTACCTTAGGACCCATCGTCACTCTCACAGCATCAGCAAGCTCTTCAACACCCTTAAGCATTAAAGCCCGAGCCTCCACACCAAATTTGATTTCTTTGGCCGCATAGTTTCTTCTCCAACTCAACCTACTTCCAATCTATGGCAGGCCACAAATATGACACGTATTAAATGTAAGTTAAGAGTGAGAAGGATTAATTCCAAAAATATATCAAAATTTAAGTCTTATTCAGTGAATACTGCACCACCTGTTGGCTGTTGCTCCTGGCAATCCTGAAAGCAAGAGAAGATTAAATTAAGTAAAGGCATTTCAACGTTTATTGACTTCGGTCGTGAGTCAACTAAAGTGCTTGTTAATCCCAAATTATCAACAAGCAAGAAAAACAAGTCGCAGGATCTAAGATACATTTCCACAAACACCAGAATCGCATACTTGGTGAAATGGTTGTTTAGAGTTTTCTAGACTTACCGAGCTTTGGAGGCTAGGCTAGAAGCAAAGCGATACATGATGACAATGGACTGTAATGAGAAACGGGGATGTACTGAAGAATGGCGAAGGAGAGTGGTAGTAGGACACTGTGTTGCAGTGAAACAGCGAAATGGAACAGAGAGGTGAGGAGGGAGAGCCTGCCTTTTCAAGAGTAGGGAAGGCTCTAGAAGATGCACCTTCTAGGGTTTAGGGTTTTGCGCTCCAAGTTTGGAAACCTTACTTTCGTCTCATTTCGTCTAACTCCAGGTCAAAAAAAAAAAAAAAAATCATTTTAGTTTCCTTTTAAATTTATTAGACCGAAATATCATTGAACCGGGTCCACTCCCAACTTGCCAAAAAACCACCCGAATCCATTGCCTTAGCCCGCAAAAATCGGCCACATTGTAATATTCCTCACCTACAAGCATCAATAGGAAAAGCTGCGAGTTTTCGCATTCCGGCCCATCAGGCTAGTGAGCTCGAATGCTCCGTTTGATGTTTAAAAAGATAAAGCGTAGAATATCCTATTCACTCTATTGTTTTATCTTAATTACATATATTTCCTCTCTGTTTTAAATATATATACTTAAGTCTAAACTATTAACTCCGCTAATAATATTCTAAATCTATATTTTAATAAAATATATTTTCTAATTTACCATTATATTTAGTTAAGATTTTAATTGACCCATCACAAATTTCTAAAAATTTGAATAATTTTTTAAAATATTTGTGTAAGAAATATGAAATTAGAAATTTAAATGATTTATACATCTCTTAAACCTGTAAAGTTTATTATGTTTGATAGAAAAAATGTGTTTGATATATATTTTTAGTCATTTAAGAAACTATAAATAAATAAATTTTAATAAATATGGTGAAAAATTAAAATTATAAATTTATAATCTCAAAATTAATAATTTTTTAACATATTAGAAAATTAAAAAAACTACTAGAATTAAAATTTGGTGGTATAAACTTCTCATGGCCCATATATATGTGTGTGTTTAAATGACTCTAATGCTAACTAGAGGTATTTAGGTAAAACAAAAGTCTAAAAATCAAACTTAATGGTCAGGTTTGTGTGGATGGAATATAATCTCAAAATATTAGGAAGGTCAATTTAACATACATTTTAATTTTAAGGGGTCCATATATTTTTTCGAAATACATGGGTTATGTAATTAAAACAAAACAGATAGATGGTTAAAGCATTTTACTTGAATAAAAATATTTTTAAGATTTTTTTTAATATATGCATGCGTCATAGACTTATTGCACTATTATTGCATAATGCAGCTCTTGGCTCTCCTCAAGAGGTTATAAAATGAAAATCAGCATGTAACCTCCTTTGCTACATTAGCTTTTTTTAACTCTGTGGCTTCGGCTGTTTCACATGCATCCTCTTTTTCTTGGGATAATACTTTTGACTTGGTTAACATTTCTTGCAGTTTGTGCTGTGTTATAATCCATAAATTCAAGCATAAAGGACAATTTATTTATTTTTGTAAATCTTAGATATGTTATAAGTACAACCAACACAACTTCTTGTATAAAGAAAGACTCAACGAATATGTCATATTTTGGTCTTGCCAGATTAAGAGCTTGTCTGATTTGAATTGCTAATTCGTCACTTTTCTCATATTCAACAAAAGAAAAAACAAAAGAGATTTTACTCATTTTTGGTGTAGGAATATGGAAGTTATGGAATTTGAGGAATCAATCAAATTTTCGATGAACATTTCAATAGGCCAAATAACCCAAGTTCGGTTATTTTTTAGCTGTGACAATCTTTTATGTATAAAGGAGATCAGTTGTCAATTGCATCTTTTTGCAACAATAGAAAGCAGAGCATGGTAGGCACCTTCTCATGATTGGGTTAAACTTAATACGGATGGAGCAATGTCTTCAGCTAGAAATTGAGTGAGTTGTAGTGGAGTCTTAAGAAACTTTTATTAGAATTGGATTGCTGGTCTCGCTTCTTCTCTAAGTCCGTGCTTTCCTCACAAAAAAAAAAAAAAACAAGCATTTTTAGAGGGATTGCAACTTGCTTGGGATATGAGATTCAAGAAGGTCATTATATACTCCCTTGATCCGTAATGCCCAACTTAATTGTGGAGTTGATTTTAATCTCAAATGTAATATTTATTTATTATATTTATTAACAATTAAGGAATATGATTAAGGTATTTTTTTTTAAAAAAAATGTCATATTAAAAGATTTAACGAAATTGCTTAACCTTATTTAAATAGGTAAATATGTCTTGGAGGAGGGAGTATTTTTATCAACATTAATTAATAATTAATAACTCCTGTTAAATTAAAAAGAAAAAAGAAAAGAATAATTTCGGGACACAATCCCCACCGGGCTCAAGCGTAGTCTCTCTAGGGTAAACTGCACCCAGGGCTCGATTTCACCCAGCTTATTCCTCAGTTTCTGGAACTTCAGAATCACTCTGAAACCATCGCAAAGGATCAAAGATGACGGAGGCAATGATAAGGAAGAAGCCTGGCATGGCCAGCGTGAAGGACATGCCAGTCCTTCAAGATGGTCCTCCTCCAGGAGGATTCGCCCCAGTTCGATTCGCTCGCCGAATCCCAAACAAAGGTCCCAGCGCCATAGCCATATTCCTCACCACGTTCGGTGTTTTCTCTTGGGGAATGTACCAGGTGGGCCAGGGCAACAAGGTCCGAAGGTCAGCTCTTCATCCTGCGAATTTTGATCTGTTTTCCAATATCCGATTTGACATTTTATTTTATTTTTTGTTGTTCTATTAATTGGGTTTGAAGAATTGGGATGGATTAGGACGACCTTTGCTAGGCTTTTGTTGATTTTTGTTGACATATGCGATTGCTTATAGCAGGGATTTACATACTTTTCAAATGTACGAAGTTGTTTATCTTAGAGATTGTGGGTTAATTACGGTTGAGGTAATGGTTTTTGTCCGCTCACTAGATATAAGTTCTGCAAATGTGGGTGTCTTGTCGCATTTTTTTGCGATCAGTCCATCGAGGATTCCCTTTCTTTTGTTCTTTGAAATTAGAAATGTTTAATCAGGTTCTCGTTATCCTTGTAATGGAATTTGATATATGGGAAGACTGGATTTTCGTCAATTTTAACAGTGTGAAATATGCCTGCGAACTGCTTGGAGGTTAGAGAGTTGGCGTATGGGAGACATCTGGTGCAAAATGAAGGGATAAAGGATGATCATTAAATTACGTAGCATCTTTCTGCAAACCTGCTTTTGATGTAGATACGTTGGGTTTGGTTCAATAGTGATGCATAGGATTCAAGATGATAGTTTAGAAATGGCGGAAATGAATAGAAACCATTTAGAATTTGCGATGAAATGAATAAAGACGAATATAAAAGATGGAAACAATGAAAATCTTATCTTCATTCACAAACTTTGAAGCTTTGACAGAACGGTACTACCATGGTATATTTATTCTGATGTTGGATATGGATGAGGCTCTGATGGCTTGTATGAACTTTCATGAGAGTTATTTGAGTATGCTGTCGCTTTAAGCCTTTATTGTGCATCTCTTTCAAGTTTTGTAGTTATGTGTGACTCATTTTCCTCATAAGGTTTAAACTGTTTGGATTTTAGGACATGATTAGTTTGGGAAAAAAAATTTTCGTCTCGAACTTTCTTAAGATTTATTTGCGCATGCTGTGGTTTAAGCTGTTGGCTATCTTTTTTCCAATAACGAAGCTATATATTTTTTGAGGATGCTTCTCCTTGAGCATTTTACTATTAAAAGATACTAAGTACTTTTAAAACAAAAACCTTAAGTTATTACATAGTTGCTGTGACTGTCAAAAATGTGTACTATCTGAAGAACTTTAAGTCTCTTAAAATCTAACTAAAATTCCTTTTAAATCTGGAAGTTGCACATTTAATCCAAGAAACATGAATGTTGACATGAAACATTTTGTTTCCTTTAGTTTTAGGTGCTAGATTATTACATTCATTCCACTCTAAAATTGTAAGTTCATGCATTTTCCATATGATCGTCAGGGAGTTTGAGCTTGACGACCCTGCCTTTTTTTCTTCTTCCTCCAGTTATAGATTATAGATATTGAGATTAGCTGGTTGGCTTCCCAATTTACTATACAATTATTTGTATGAGATAAAGTCCTTGAGGGACCGAGGTTCAACATGTGCTAGACTTAGATAGAACCTTCTTAAAGTGTTAATGCTCCGCAGCATCTAATCTTATAATATTTTCTGTTGCAACTTGATATAGTGACACATGTTTCTAACTTTTTATTACAAAAAGCAACTCAACCCAGTTTTTTCCTTTGGCCTGATAAAAATCACATATGGTATTGTTCCATCTAGATATTTGGTTGATAATTGATCGCCACAAGACCACAGCTTCATTTTTCTGCGAGTATGCTATTTTTTATTCACATTTATTCTCTAAAATTTATATCCATATGATATGGTTATACAAGTATTTTTGTGAAGTTCCTTCGCGTAGACTGATGAGTTAATGAAAATCTTTCAAGACATTGGTGTAAATGTTATGTAATGTAGGGGTGTTTTGCAGTGTGGTAGGTTTGAATATGATCATTGCTTGCCTCATTAGATATTATCCTAACAATCCGTTTACAATTTTAAGTTAATTTCTTGAGAGTTGTCACCTTTTTCAACTTCCTAGGTAAGTTTACTATGGTCTTTTCCCTTGCCTCATGAGCCAGGAGCCTCTCTTCTGTTATTTTAGGACAAAAGGTGGAGAGGGGCTGTGCAGAAATAACGTTGTGTGTGTTACTTTAACGCTGGATGCTTTAGACTTCAGTTTTTTGTTTTTCTTTTGGGCTTAAAACTGATTTATCTAAACATGTTAATTTCTAGGGCAATAAAAGAGGAAAAATATGCAGCTCGCTGTGCTATACTGCCTGTTCTCCAAGCTGAAGAGGATGAAAGGTATGTGAAATGTTTCTTTGTATGAGGATGATCTATGGATGAAGGAAAAATTGCTGTGTTGGGCATTAAACACTTGTCTGCTGTATTTCTCTAGGTTTGTAAGGGAGTGGAAAAAATATCTTGAATACGAGGCAGAAGTAATGAAGGATGTGCCTGGTTGGAAAGTTGGTGAAAGTGTGTATAACTCCGGGAGATGGGTGCCCCCATCAAGCGGCGAGCTGCGTCCTGAAGTATGGTGAAAATGTTTCAACACATCACCATCTAGATTTGGTCTATGGGACGGATGCTGTTTTCTACATGCATCTTGCGTTTCTGTCACTAAATCCAATCCAATAATCTATCTGGAATTCTTGTAATTGCTTTTCAGAATGCTATGACGTCGAATTCTTATTTCAGTATATGATGGCATGGAGATTTGAACCTTTCAGCGTGATTTGAACAATCTGAACCCTTTACAAGATACATTTTGAATTTGATCTGTGTTTATGGTATCACATCGCCTCCAATACAAGTGGAGTAAGTTTTTGACGATGTAAGACATTCTTATGGCTTGTTTGGGAGGACCAAGTGTTTCCTGTAAGAAAGAATAGAATGGAATGCTGCGGTCTTAAATGCTTATCGCTTGTTTGACAGAAATTAAACTTTTATGGATTAAGTAAATAAAAAAATAGGAGAGAAATTGTAAAAAATGTTTTCAATTATTCTTTCTTTTTGGTCCCCCTTCCTCATTTTTCCTTGTCCTTCCCAAGATTAGAACTCCAGGCGCAAATTTCAAATTCAAAGCATAATGTAATGATCCAGATTACAATTAATCAAATTCAAAGAAGAATCATTTAAATTAAAAAGTATACCCTATCAACAAAATAGTATAAAATCCAAACTTAAGTTCATTGTCATGAGCACATGCCAATCCCGCTGAAGGTCAGTGAGTCTTGAGCATTCTATGTGATCTGAAAAAATGGAACCTTCTGTTGGTGATATCATGGTTGGTTAAGAGTTTATGCGCTAATTCCTGCAATTACCAAAGAAGTATAGGTGTTTATTTTGTCACCAGGGTTTGAATTGCTAACTAGCCATTATTAGTCCCATGTAAATGGAATATTATTGGGGTTTTTATACCACATATAGATAGTTTTATTTCTTTACATATATAAATTAGTCATTGTTATAAATATTGTATAAGGTTGTGTCAAATAAAGAGTTCCTTCAAATATTGTTGGAATAAAGAGATATGTTTTGAAAAGTCCTTGTAAATTAAGGAATTTATGTTGATTCATGAATCATGAATCTAATATAGGGTTATAACCTTCTAATCAAAGATATCATATTTTACCAAGGGAGTTGCAGAAATTTTTTAAGGATATTGTCCTTAGATGCGATTCAAAACAAATATTTTTTCTGACAATCTTAAGAGATATTACCTCCTAATCTTACTTTTTGTAGGTGAAAAGATATGGAGAGAAACTAGAAAGAAAGAAAAAAAAGATCTTTGCAGATTTCACCCACAATAATTAAGAAAATAATTGTATATTTATACATAATTTATCAAGTTTAATATATTAATTTTATAAATGTGTAAATTTAGTTTTTTTATTTTATTTTTCATACCTGTTTGATATTTCATCCAAATTTTTGAAAGATGACATTTTATTGCCATTAATCTGATTGAGCACTAGTCAAATGCCGAATAAGGAATTTTGAAGGAAAAAAATGTGCCATTTTTCTAGCCACTGCTCAATTTTTTGCCTATTTATAGAGTTAGCTTTTATCTTTTCTTGGTGATTGTCTCTTATTCTTCTCCTTCCTCTTGTATTGATTTATTCTTCAACTACTGTATCTGTTTTATGTCTATATCATTCTTCGCGTCTCTTTTCTGTAGGTCCCTTCTTCCACTATAACGAGGTTTGTGCTGTCTCTGTTTTGTTATTTGAAGTTTTTTTTTTCATAAATGACTTTACTCTGTTACATTTATTCATTTATATTCTTTTTTTTTTTATAGATTAATATGTGACTTGTCTTCAGGAATAACGAACAAGATTTCAAAAGAATGACTCATATCCTGAAACATTTACACACTTGAAACGCTGGCAAGGTACTTGATTTTTGCCATTAAGATTTTGAAGGTTTTTTAAAGTATTATTTTCAGTGCTCTCTTTAATGGCAGAGCTACCGACAGAGGACAGTTCACTAATTTTGAGAAGCATGCAACTTCTCCTATCTATTGTCATACAATCATCAATGAATGCATCTAAGTAATTTGGAAATTAAATATCTCATCCAAAGCTTACTAAAAGCGTTAGACTGTTCACTGATTCTTATGATCTTTATTCCTACACATGCACTAAAATACTTAGTTCAGACATTTAAAATATGGGATCCAAATATTACTATTACCATGTGGCATCCAAATCTTTTAACCAGACGCCAACATTTTAAGGATTAATTTACTAATTTAAAATTGTACAAATACTTAATTCATACAAAGTTGATGACTTTTTCCAGCCTCTTGAAGAAGGAATTTAATAACAAAAAAAAAAAAAAAAAAAATCCCACCACAAGTGAATAACATGTTATAACAAGTTGCACTGTAGAAAATGACATCAGGTGTGCATTATAACTTATTTATTATTGGAAATTTTTTTTATGATTACATTCCTTCATTAGACCTCATAATGAAACAATTTTGGTTGGCCTCATATTCTTCATTATTCCTTCCTTAATCAAAACTAAAGAATGACATGTATTTTCAGAATCACTCATCTTCCTTAACAAGGGTAAATTAGAAAAAAAAAAAAATTGATAAATATAAAAAATATATTTTATATTTGGCACCAATATTAACTCATAAAATATGTCTTATATCAAGCAAGCAAAGGGAGTATATGCTCAAAGTGACTGATTCTGACACTAATGTTATCTCAGTTCTTATCAGAATATAAAACCCTCGTTCTCATTTCTTTGTTTGGCCAAACTATGAAAACGTCTTAGCCTAAGAACATGTGTATTTGTTTGTGTTTGGTTTATTGTAAGAGGTTGTTGTTGATGCTGAAATGTTATTTCGTTTTCAGTGGCAGAGAGCCGAGAGGTCACACGATACGACGTGGTGCAGTCCCTAATAATAACAACTTTATTACCACATGCAACTGAAGCCAAGCCACCCACAGTGTAACAAGTTGGGGTCACAACAATATTACTTCTTCTTCTTCTTGCTTCTTTGATGAGAATGTGGAAGTTCAACAGATTACGCTCTTCTCTTCTTCTTTTTGCCTTCGCCGCCATTGTTGCATTTTCTGCTCTTGATTATTCACACGGCTTTGTCTCTCGTTTCCATCTCTCTGCTTCTTCACCTCTTTCTCCATTGCCTTCTCCCTTCCACACTGTATGTGTGTGTGTGTGTGTTATATAGCCTTTTCTTGTTTCTTTCTTTCTTTCTTGTTTTCTTTAAATTTATTATTATTAAGATTTGTGTGAGTGTTTCTGCAGAATCCTAAAGAGAGTACTGAGAATCAGTATGTGGAGAAAAGAACAGAGGAAGGAGATAGAAAACTGGAGAGGCTTGAAGGTGAGCTTGCCACTGTTAGAGCTTTGATAAGAGAAGCCATGAATTCTTGGCCTAACGACACTGAAGCACTCCAAGATTTATATTATGTTCCGCAAGGAAACATTTACAGAAAAGCCTCTGCTTTTCACAGGTACGGCTAACTGTGTGTATATATATTGATTAATTTGATGAAAATCTCGAAAATAAACCTCAGGTATAAGTCTAAACTTCAAAGAAAAAGGAAAAGAAGCTTTCTTCTTTCAAGAAAATGAAAGAAAATAGAGGAACAGAGAAAGTCCTAGTTTTAGGATATAATAATTCATACTACACAGAAATCTTGGTGTTAATACCATTAAAACAGAAAAAAGACTTGCATAGAAGTGTATTTAAGTTTAATGCCTTAACCAGCAAAAACTTAGCACAGTTGGTAGATGGTTGGCTCAAAAGGCTTTGTTGGGAGAGACAAAATCCATTTTGGTAATCTCCATGCCTTGAGAGGATTAGTCTCTAGCTATCGGCTGGAGATACCGCCTGAATCCTACCAAAAATAAAAAGTTTAATGCCTTAGAGAATAAGTATGTTACAGTAGCATTGCTCATGCATCATGATTAGTTTCTTTGGAATTCTAAGGGTAACATGCTCTCAACTGGTTTAGATTGTTTGATAATCAAACTATGTAGGAGTTACCTGTTAATGGAGAAGCTGTTCAAAATCTATGTGTACCAAGAAGGAGAGCCTCCATTATTTCACTATGGTCCCTGCAAGAACATATACTCCATGGAAGGGGTTTTCATAAACTCTCTGGAGATCAATAAACAGTTTCAGACTCAAAATCCAGATGAAGCACATGTCTTCTTTCTTCCCTTCAGTGTTGTGATGATCCTTAAACACCTGTTTCATCCAGTGATCCGAGACAAAGCTGTTCTTGGCAGAACTATTGGAGATTACGTCCAAATTATATCCCATAAATACCCTTATTGGAATAGAAGTTATGGAGCTGACCATTTCATGCTTTCGTGTCATGACTGGGTATTCTTTCTTTATTTCTTGTGAAAATAACTTGAGGTCCCAAGAAAAGAATATAATAACCAAAAGTCCTATAACAAGTGAGCAAAAAATGATAACGGGTCTATACTGCTCATTATTATTAAGATTTTTTTGGTGATTACATTCCTTTTTAGAATTTCACACTGATTTTCTCATATTTCTTTCTTGTCTCTTTCTCAAAATTCTTAAGAGCATCACATATACTCTCTCTCCGGTTCTTAATATAAAACATATTTATTTAATTCAATTAGATTAATGAAATTAGTTAAGTTAGTTAATATGACATGTATTTTTTAAAATACCCTAGTCATATTCTTTAATTCCCTCTTTCCTTCTCCTCCTCCTTGATTATTTTTAAAGGAATATCAATATGGATAAATTATAAAAAGAATGAAAAATCTAAGAAATATGTCTTATATTTAAGACTAATACCAACTCTTCAAATATATCTTATATTAAGGATAAGAGTGAATAGTATTGTAGTAGTTTAAATGGTTGTTTGTGTGCATAGGGGCCAAGATCAACATGGTATGTGAAGGAACTATATTTCATTTCAATTAGAGTGCTCTGCAATGCAAACATCTCTGAGCATTTCAACCCCAAGAAAGATGCATCATTTCCGGAAATCAACCTCAAAAGAGGGGAAACGACCGGTCTTCTTGGAGGCTACCCTCCATGGAATAGAACAATCTTGGCCTTTTTTGCTGGAAAAATGCATGGAAGAATCAGGCCTTCACTTTTTCATCATTGGAAGGACAAGAAAGACAAAGATGTGCTAGTTTATGAGACACTTCCAGAACAATTTTCATATGAAGAAGCAATGAAACAGAGTAAGTACTGTCTTTGCCCTAGTGGGTATGAAGTGGCAAGTCCAAGGATTGTTGAGGCCATTTATGCAGAATGTGTGCCTGTCATAATCTCACAGCATTATGTTCTTCCTTTCAGTGATGTTCTGAATTGGGATTCCTTCTCTGTTCAGATCTCAGTGAGTGAAATCCCAAGGCTTAAGGAAATCTTGATGGGTATTTCTCATGAACGGTATTTGAGAATGCAAGAGAATGTTAAGAAGGTTCAAAGACATTTTGTAGTGAACTATCCTCCAAAGAGATATGATGTGTTCCATATGATTATTCACTCAATCTGGCTTAGAAGGTTGAATGTGCGTGTGAAATGATAATCAAATTTTTAGTCATATATAGGAATAGCTTCTCTTTCTCTTTGCCATCAATTTTGTACTTGTAGGAAAAGAATTTCAGATAGAGATTTTCCTTTTCTGAGTAAACAGACTTGACAAAAAAATGAGTTGGTAAAAAATTTTAAAATGCATCTGCCGTTGTCTAATGGTTTTATTGATGTAATGTGAAGCAAAAGCAACAAAAAGTTGCTTCACTTTTAAAGTGAGTTTGACGTTAAAAGTGAATTATTGTAAATGACATGTTAAACATAAATGAAGGGCACGAGGCAGCTTTTTAAGTCTCAAGAGTCAGTTTACACATCCCCACCGCAATGCCAAACAAACCTTAAAGTTGCAGTTTCTTCTCTCGCAATAACTTTAAAAATTTAGTGAAAGATTATGATTTATTTAGTAATGATCACACCAATAAAAGGAAATAAACACATCCATGAAGAATATTAATTCACATAAAAGCCTATTTTGAAACAAAACAAACAAAACAGATGCAGATATAATTTAGAATTGATACTGTCATCTACCTCAATGCAATTAAGCAGAGTGCATGCTTTAGCCACATTTATTGTCAAGATGTCATTAGACACAAGATGCCAACATTTTCTTGGTGTCTCTCTTCCAAAAAGAGAACCCCACATATTTGGTTTCTCGACTTTAGTTTTATAAAACTGTATCTGAAAACAAGTTAATTATGAAAATGACTAACTTATTGGTTTTCCCCTTTTCTCATAGTTAGTTTTCAATAACGTAGGCCTTTACACCATTTTGAAAATTCGAACTTCAAAGAGATGACTCATACCAGCTCTTAATTCTTTCCTACTTCACCAGTCATATATTTATTAATCATGACCTTTAGTATATTCAAATTTCACACAGAATTTTCCTGCTATAAGTACACTTATTAGTTATATATAAACCCACCCAAGACCTTTCTCTGTATTAACCATGGATGATCATGAAGTGAAGTTACTGGGATTTTGGGCAAGTCCATTTGTTCACAGGGTGATATGAGCTCTGGAGCTAAAAGGAGTGAAATATGAATACATACAAGAAGACCTTTCAAACAAAAGCGCTTCTTTTCAAGTCAAATCCAGTGCAAAAGAAAGTCCCTGTGCTTCTTCACGGAGACAAGGCCATCTCCGAGTCCTCTGTTATCCTTGAATATATTGAACAAGTCTGGCCGCACAATCCCCTGTTTCCCAAACAGTGGCGAAGCCACCTCTCTTATCTTATATATTTATATATATGTATCATATAATATTTTATTTTGGCCAATAATTTAGCCCGAGCTAAGTATTTTATTCTATGTATTTTACTCTTTCTAATGAGAGTAATATTGTGTTGATTAGTGAAAATTTTGGGATAATGATTTTGGCATAATTTTGAGTTTTTACAATAGATTACTATATATATATATATAGATAATGATTAATGGCTAATTTTAATCAGTTTGAATTTATTATTTGGTTATCTTATGATTTTATAATGAATTTCTCTTTTAAGAAATAGTTTATAAGTTTATATATTTGCTTAGCTGAAATTTAATTAAATCTTTATGTTTTTTTTAAAATATTTTTTAGAGTTCATATTATATTTATTTTATTTTTTTCAATTATTTTGTTTTGAGGTAGGTGAAATATGTATTTAAGTATTAATTTCATTATACATATTATTATTTTGATTGTATTTGTAATATCTTTAGGATAATATTTGGTTCCTTACTCAATAAGTTGTAAAAGAAAAGTAAAGTTCTTGTTCGAGATACTTATTGAAAATATTATAATCCTATATCTTGTTTTGATTTATAATTGTTGATTGTTATTTATTTGTATTTTTAATATTACGCGATATAATTCAGTAAATAGTTTAATATATTTATTTTTTGACGCGGGCTACAAGAATTTTCTGGCTCCGCCACTGTTCCCAAAGATGCTCACGAAAGAGCCTTGTCTCGGTTCTGGATCAAGTTTAGATCAGATAAGATAAATATGACTTCAAATTGTTTCCTTTTGGCTTTCGAGTTTGAATATTTATTTGATTAATTTTGTTGCAGGGCATTATTTTCCATTCATTTTATGTGTCCACTGAAGAAAACAGAGAATAGGAGAACAGAGGTGGTTAAAGTGCTGAAAATTGTGGAAGAACAAGCTCTGAAAGATAAAGATATTTTTTGGGGGGAGACAAGATAGGAATCTTGGACATAATTTATTGAACCATTCCTCATTGATTTGAAGCTGTGCAAGAAAGAGCGGGTGTCAAAGTATTGGAACCCAATACTCTGCCTCGCTTACACGCCTGAGCTCAGCGCTTCAAGCAAATTCCTGTGATCAACCATGATTTGACACCTTATCAAGACTTGCTTCTTCACATGAAGCGTCTGAGGCAGAGTCTAATCTCAAAACCACCAAATGTTTCAGCTTAGCTACCTCAACCTTTCTTTTACCTTGTATGTGTTGCTTGCAATGGTGCTATGTGATTAAGGGATTAAGAGGTTACGAGTTTAAATTGTTAAAATATCAAGTGACACGTATTCATGATCTCTTAATACTGACTATATCAGTCCTACGATATTCAATACTTGGAGATCTTGTAATCACTTAACAAAAAGTTAGATTTAGTAAAAGTCATTATTTATGTTTAGATTGATGATTATATAAATAGTTTTCACTCTCTAAGACAGGTTTAAATAAGGAATTTTTATTCTATAAGTCAGAAAAATTAGTTTTTTAAATAAAGAGTTTTTACCTCATAAGCTCAAATTTTTTAAAAAAATCATCCAACCAAAAAAAAACCATAAACTTAATTAAAATAGTACATAAACTTGATTTCCTCCCTTAAAAGCTACAACAAACATGGACAATTTGCCAAGTGATGTCACTTATTTCTGTTGTGTTTGAAGGGATTCTCATTCTTTTAGAATTTCATGTCCTCTTTTTAGGACTTCCCTTCATTTCTATTATTTCATCCCCTATTTTCCTCCTCTCCCCTAATCAAGTCAATGAGAATGGTACGGGTGTAATATTAAGGAGTGGTTTAAGAGTTAAAAGTTTAGCCCAATCAATTCAATCATAATTAAAATAGTGAAATTTTATTAAAATATGAAAAATATTCATATATACCCTTGAAAATAAAATCATTTAAATACATAAATAAGATATTTGTTCATAAACAAATAAACATTTGTTTTCTTAAATTAAAATAATGTTATTCTTGGTTTAATAATAGCAGGGGAGAAAAATGTAAACCACCACCGAGCACTTTAATCAAAGGATTGTGGATTGTTCCAACTTAACCAATAATCTCATATTCGAGCCTTGTATATGCAACTACGATAATTAATTGAAGGAATAAAGGTTCCTTCTATTGTGGGCCTATATTCCCTCGAGCCATCTGTAACTAGTAGCACCAGATATTAAATTATTAATCTAGAAAAAAAAAAAACCCAACCTATTGTAAAAACTCTTGGCTGTCTGCACCAAAACAATAGTCAAGGGATTCACATAGTATTTTATTGGAAAAAAGACTGAAAAATATCTTTGAAATTAGTAAAAGATAAATAATTATATTGAATTTCAATAATATCAAAAGAATGAATTTAAAATTTTGAAATGTTGCCGAATTTCAAAATTTTGAAATGTTACAAAATTTAGGAAATTACCTAAATACTCTTAGTTTTTATTTTAATAAAAAAATCCACAGTCCTTTGTTACCTGCATGAGCTCCTGCATTGGTGACATCTAGTGGCGCCTGTCATCAAACCTCTAATGACCTTGTTGGCGGTCTATTTTTTTTTTTAAAAGAATTTATCTAGTAAAAGTTGTCAATATAGATATATGAGTTGTTAATAACATATTAAAGTTGTAAATAAAATATTTGTTAAATATTTTCTAATAACTTTTATTAGAGAGCTCTAGTAGTCTAATATTTTTTTCCCTGCATTTCTCAAGTAAAAGTTGTCAATATTAATACTTGAGCTGTTAATAGTAATATTAAAATTGTAAATGGTATTTGTTGAATATTCTGAATAAATTTCAGAAGAGATCTTGTGGTCTGATATTTATTTATTTTTTAATTCGCAGGTAAAAATTGTCAATATAGATACTTATGTTGTTAATAGCGCTATTGAAATTGTAAATAAATTATTTGCTGAATATACAACTCAAATGTCTTTAATGACAACTTTTGCCTAAGAAATTAAAAAATATATATGTATACATTAGGGCACCATTTACAATTGAAGTATTTATATTGACAACTTTTATTTAAGAAATTAAAAAAAACATATTAGACTCTTGGAACTTTGCTCACCATATGTCGGCACCGGAGTTGGAGCTTTGGCAGTAGATCGTTAAGTGCCAAAGCTCTAATAGAGGGTCGAGGATTTATATTAAAATAAAAACTAAGGGTATTTAGATAAATTAGTTCCTTTATAATAATTGAAATTCAATACAAATACTTATTTATTTTTTACCAATTTTAATGATTTTTTTTTTTGTCTTTTTCTGTGAATTATTATCATATATCTAACTCTAAATATTATTTTTTTCTTAGAAACTCTAAATATTCTAACTTGTTTTTAGGTTTGATGTTTGAAGTAATGATTTGACGGGAGGACCGTTCAACAACCAACCAGATCATCCAATATTAGTAATAAACAACAGAAATAGATCTTTTTGTAGACAGAGAATCTGTTTTAATAATGTAGGATTGTAGGCTGTTGTTGGAAGGAGAAAGTTGTAATAATATAATTATTCAATTATCTACTGAAATAAACGTATTGACTAAGAATACTAATCCTGAAGAAGACTATTTTAAGAAACAAGGCACATGTCAATTACAGTAGAATTGAATGCATATTTTTGACTCGCTTACTTTGAAGATGTCTCTAGACAAAAGATGCCACCATTTTCTGGGCGTCTTTCAAAGATAGCTGCCCTCTTTGGCCAATTAAAATCTCTGAAATCATCATCCTTAAAAAATAGCCGCCTCTTTTGACAATTAGAATCTCTCAAGTCCCCTTGACAGAATAGCCGCCTCTTTTGCAACGGCTTCTCTCCTCTATCTTGACTTTCAGGGAGCGAAGAGGGCAGAGGAGAGAAGCCGTTTCCCTCTCTTTTGACAATTTTTAGAATCTCTGAAATACCATCCTTAAAAAAATAGCCGTCCTTTTGACAATTTGAATATCCGAAATCATCATCCTTGAACTTGCTGACCCCATCCATTGTTAAATAACCACTCTCTCCCTTCGAATTCCCGAACCCCTGCTTCAGCTCTCAACTGCAACCCAACAATGGAAGATCTGAAGCTACTAGGATTTTGGTCTAGCCTTTATGCTCACAGAGTGATATGGGCTTTGAAGCTCAAAGGAATCAACTACGAATATGTAGAAGAAGACAAGGTCAACAAGAGTGACCTGCTTCTTCAATCCAATCCAATTTACAAGAAAGTTCCTGTGCTTATCCATGGCGGCAAAGTCATTTTGGAGTCCCCAGTGATTCTTGAATACATCGAAGAAACCTGGCCAGACACTCCCCTTATGCCAAAAGATACCTATGACAAGGCCGTAGCTCGGTTTTGGATTAAATTTGCTGAAGATGTGGTAACTCTTTCTCCATCTCTGTTCTTCAACTATATGTTCTGTATTTCATAAATTTGATCTTGGCTGAAAGCAGAGTTTATGTCAATGTTTTTCTCTGTAGCTTTATACTCAAAAGTCAATAGATTTAGGCAGTTTCGTGGAATGTTCGTAGAGATATAAAGCTTTTAATTGTACTCAACTGTGAAATATTATATTGGTCAGAGGGTTTGTTCAAATTGGTTTTAGTTTAAATCTGAAAACTTTTCATCAGAGTATTTGGATTGACAATAATGGATGATTAGGATTTTCCTTCCTCTTCCTTCTTCACTATCTCAACATACCCTGTATTCACGATGAAATAAAGCTTGCAACAACAGTAACATGATGAATCACCAGCTAGATTAATTCAAATCTCACTAGATGAACAAGTTTATCCAATGGGATAAATATCATATCATGTTAGCCATAGACCCTCTGTAATTTTTCTTTTCAAAATCTGGTTTTGCAGGTCCAATTAGTGGTTGGGACATTTTTACGAGCTTTCAAAGATGAGCAAGAAAAGGAAGACACTATCCAGAAAGCACTTGAAACTCTGCAAGTGTTGGAGGATCAAGGCCTAGGGGACAAAAATTTCTTTGGAGGCGATGAGATTTCTATGGTGGACTTATCATATGGAGTTTTTGTAACCTGGTTAGAAGCGTTAGAGGAAAATGCGGGAATAAAACTGATGGAAGCAAACAAATTGCCTCGCTTACAAGCATGGCTTCACAGATTCAAGCAAATTCCTGTCATAAAAGATAACCTTCCTGATTATGAGAAGCTTAAGACCCTTCTCCAATGGCGCAGGGAAGGAACCATATCAGGATCACTCAAGTATTGAAGTAGTAAATAAGAGCACGTTACAGCAAAACAAAGCGTCGCCCCCCCCCCCCCCCCCTCCCCCCCAAAAAAAAACAAAGTATTTGAAGGAAGAATAAAGAATGTGATGGTGAAATAAATTCTGTAATAATAAGATGTATTTTGATTCAAAAGTGTTGCCAATAAACGTGATAGCTAGTTTTAATTGGTGGTCTGTATTGGATTCTAAGATAAGCAACGCAATAAACTGGCATGAGTTTGAATAGCTGATATTTTGATGAATACAGAATTTATGTACTACCTCTACCTCCAACCTTAATTATTTATAGGAGACTGTTTTGAGAAAATTAAGGAATCAAGTTAAATTAGTTGATTTTATTCATTTTTTTCAAAAATACTCTTATATAAATTTTAAAATACTCGTATATATGGGTGTGTATACATTACAATTATCTAATGAAATAAACACATGACATGACGAAGAATACTAATCCTAAAGAAGCCTGTTTTATAAAACCAAAACAGAGGCATATGTCATTTAAAATTGAATGCATATTTTTTACTCACTTCTTTTTAGGATGTCTTTAGGCACAAGATGCCAACATTTTCTGGGTTTCTTTCAAGAAAAGAACTTCACGTTTGATTTTTTTCAACTCTATGTTTTTTTATATAAAACTGCATTTGAAACCCGGTCAAGTATGGAAAGAATAGTTTATTGGTTTTTCGGTTCTTTAATAGTTTTCAATGACGTCCCTTCAAACTTCAAAGAGATGACTCATATCAGCTCTTAATTAACTCCTATTTAACATCATCTATAATTTTTCAAACAATATAATGTGCCCAACCCAAGACCTTTCTCTATAGTTCCTTTCTTGCAGTAGCCATGGATGAAGTGAAGTTAGTGGGATTTTGGGTGAGTCCGTATGTTCACAGCGATTCAAGCCATGCTTGTTTACATGAAGCACTTCAGGCAGAGTCTCATCTCACAACACGCCTGGGTTCAGCGATTCAAGCAAATTCCTGTGATTAACCATAATTTGCCACCTTATCAAGACATGCTTGTTTACATGAAGCACTTCAGGCAGAGTCTCATCTCACAACCACCAAATGTTTCAGGCTAGCTGCATCAAATAAGCGACTTGCTTTATGTCAGTTACTATTCAGTTTATGTTTTCATGTTTCTGGTTGTTGTTAAGACAGATGTTGTTGGGAGGGTATGAATTTGTGTCATGTGATGTGACTCATTATGAGTGAAGTATTGCCCGCAAGATAATATATTAAGAAGCGGAGGTAACATTTTCGGCCCTACGTTTGGGGATTCTCATTCTTTTGAAATTTCAAATCCTCCTTCATAGGCCTTCCCTTCCTTTCTGTTCTCTCATTCAAGTACTTTTCTCTCTTCTCTTCGATCTGACCAAGTTCATGAAAATGGTACTGGTAATGTTAGTGAGTGATTCAATGATTAGTGGTTTAAGCGCATCAATTCAATCACAACTAAATTGAAAATAATACTCCAAAAGTCTTTAATGGAAGACCTGAATAACTAATTTGATATGTTAGTTAATATGAAATGTGTTGGTAGCCGTGTAAAAATCATTCCGCATCCCGCTGGCTTTCCTCACCGTTTTCTTCGTCGGAAGTATCCTTCTTATGGTCACCGTCTGCGACTGAATCGTTGTCCCCATCACTAGAAGCTGCTCAAGAACCCACAAGGAATGACCCCTTTGCAACTCATACGGGTGGTACTTGTTTCCTCAATACTTGCCATGGTCATAGCAGTACTCACTGAAATAAAGCGTCCTAGGGTTGCAAAGTCACATGGTTTGACAAAGAATCCTAACGTAGAGATTCCTCTTAGCGTGTTTTGGTTAATCCCAATGCAGTAATGTGTGTTGTTGGTGACCACTGACCAGATGCCTCTGAGGAAGAGAAGGAGGAGGACGGGGCTGAATTCACATTCCATACTTTTTCTTATATGATTATTAGGTGTTTTTCCTTCTAATTAGAAGAATGAAGATATGTATAAATAAAATAAAAATTTTTAAAAATGTCATCATCTCTCTGTTTAAAGGGAAAAACACCTAACAAACATATAAGAAAAAAATATGTAATGTGCACCCGACGGAGCTGGTGTGGGGAGGAAGAGAGAGAAATAAAGTAGTATGGGCGATGATGAAAAATTTAGGGTTTGCATTCATATGAAACGGTGTCGTCAAAATTTTAAAAATTGCATGTCAAACATCATAATGGATGAAAGTAGGGTTAAGGTGCAAAAATACACATAAGCTTTTCCCATGAGCGTTCAACATCAAGTGTTTTTTTTAGATAAAAAATACACAAGTGGTTATTATTTTGGAGTAAAAGTCACATCCCACTGTTAAGTTACTATTCACCGCTGTTATGTCACTGTTCACTTCATCTCTTTATCTCTCATCACGGTGACCGGTGCTTAACGGTGGAATGTGACTTTTGCTTTATAATGGTAAACACGTGTGTATTTTTGCTCCAAAAAAAGCACGTGGTACTGGACGCTTCTGGAAAAAAACTCATGTATATTTTTACACCTTAACCCATGAAAGTATCATGAACCGGCCGTTCTCTATGAATCTATTCTATTCCCAAAATGATGGGAAAATTACACTTGGACCCAAAGACCGTAACTAATTAGAAAAAAGTCCCAAGTCAGAATTCCATTACAAAAAGTCTTTAAGACTTTTTTGTAATTAATTGTCTAAGATAACAGAATCCATTAACAACTGGAAATAGTATATTAATAACTGTAAATGCTATGTTAACGATACAAATTTTAATCTTTAATATGATATTTTAATTTGCTAATATAGCTTTTCAAGTTGTGATAATTTTTATTGTTAACATAGGAATTTCAATTTTTAATATAGTATTTACAGTTATTAAAGGATTTTGTCATTTTGACAATTAAGGGACTTTTTTGTAATGAAATTTTGATTTAGAACTTTTTTATAATTGATTCTAATCTTTGAGACCCCGATATACTTTCCCCCAAAACGATTGCGTGAAGGTCAAAACTCTCTGACGCAGAGGCGGGAGCTAGCCTCTGCACTTCACCGTCGACGTTGAACATACTGCCAGGATTTGTGTGTGAACAGGTAGTTGATAGATTTCTGGATTGGACAACAAATAACTGTACAGTTTATAGATTATAAATGCCTATTACTCTATTAGTCATCAAATTTTGCAAAATATTACTTATAATTTAATTCTTTATATAAAGAGTTAAATAATTATAACAATAATCTTCCGTTAAATCAAGAAATTTTAAAGTGACTAAAAGTCAAGTTAAAATTGAAAACAAAAAAGTAATGCGCAATTTTGCATCTTTGATCAGTCTTTTGTCTGTTATTATTTGAGAATTTTGAGTATAGGATAGGTAATAAATAACGTCTGTGATCCCTCCACTCGGGTGCTTTTTTCTTGGCATTAATAAAAGGAACAATAACAACATTGGGATAAACAAATATTGGAGCAGCCAAGACATTATGTATAACGGAATATACCATGTCTCTTTGAGATAGACAGGTTATAAATAGATGCATGCATGGCTTATTGGATTGAGTACCTTCATATAAGAAATGTAGGCAATGAGTGATTTACTTTAGGCCATACAAAATTTGCTTGTGTGTGGTTCTATCATTTGTAGTGGTTGCTTAGTTTGTCTTCTTTTCATGTTCTTGAATTAGAAATTTTAAGTTGTTTGTTAGTTATAAGGCTTGGAAATGCTAGATCTGTACATTGAAGATGAGTTTGGTAGAATTAAAACTTTCCATCTTATTGATTGTTTGTCCTTTTACTAGAATATCCTACCGGTCTTATATATGAGGCATAGTTTGTAGTAACAGAGTATCATTTACTTTTACACATTGACATCCATTAGTTTTACTTTTCTTAACGCTTCCTTGCTACTCAATTTGTTTTTTTTTTGAAACCATCTGTGTTAGCAGATTGCACTAGAGTCGATGAATGAATATATAAATGTACAAGGGTTAAGGTACAAAAATATATATGAGTTTTTTCTTCATGAGCAAAAGTGCACATATGCTTTTTTTAGAAGCAAAAATATACATGTGGTTACCATTTTTGTGCAAAAGTTACATCACACCATTAAGTCACTGTTCATCTTGATGAGAGAGAAAGAGATAAGGTGAACAATAACTTAACGGCGGTGAATATTGACTTAACGATGAGATGTAATTTTTGCATCAAAATGGTAACCACACGTGTATTTTTGCTCTTCAAAAAACATATGTGTATTTTTACACCTTAACCCAATGTACAACTAAAAAAATGTAATGCTGCTGATGAATTATTGGCGTCTGAAGTGATTGGTCTGAAGGATAGGGTACTTTATTTTATTAGTATACTGAGGCGCTAGTTATTTGCTTTCTATGTAACACCCACTTTTCAATGAGTAAATACTTAATTAAAAACTAATTTTTATAGGGTCAAATTAATTTTAAAAAATATTTACAAAATATTCAGTGTCAAAATAAATTTTTAAAATATTTTAGAGTCGATAAAATAAGAAAGTCTTATGATTATGGTAAATATAAATAACATAACATATTCTAAGAGTACAAAAGAGCTAGCATTTAAGACTCACTCCATAGGTGTCTTCTTTTACTTTCTATTAAAATAATATCTTAAAAAAATAAATAATAACCATGAGATTCAATGATCTTAGTAACTATTAGTTATTTAAAAATATGCTTGCAAACAAATATCGAGAACGTACAGTTTCAAGAATACAGTTTATCTCCAAATAAATATATTTATATTTTACTTTATATAAAACATTTCACAAATTGGTTTTCAACTCAATTACCAAAACTCCCACCTAAAAAAAGTTTCAAAACATTATAATTCATTAAGCATTTTGTACAAAACATATCATATATATATATATATATATATATATATATATATATATATATATATTATACAATTATTTAATATGCAATATGCCTCCTTTGTATCACCATTCAACCTTATACTGCTAATTGGAGCTACAGACTAACACATATCCAATAGAAATTCATCCATTTAACTGGATTGTCTCAAGCTCACCGAATCTTTAGATACAGTAAGCCAAAGGTCTGGACTATTGTTCCTCTCTTTGAATAAAATAAGGAAGTGTCACCTGTCCCACAGCTTCAACGTAATCTCAGCCAACGAAGGACATGGAAGAAGGGGTTATGACAAGTATCATACTCTATGCACCGAGTGGTGGTATAAACAAATGTCATCATAAAAATTTATTGTTACTCCAACCTATCACAAAATGTACCATCATTCATATGTGTCAATGACAAAACCATCGCAATAAAATAAAAAATATTTTCATCATAACACACAAGCATGCTTGAAAAGTTTTAAAATATATAACCATGAGTTCTAATATATTACAAGCATGCTTGAAAAGTTTCTCATCTCATCAATATAAATTTTAGCCAAATGTATAATTCCAGATCAATCCCTCTATGTGCACAAAAAATCTCAAAACAGTTTAATATATATACATATGATTGACAAGTATAAAAAATAATAACCAGGGTTACTTCTACTTTAAACTTATAGGTATCATACAAGAGTTATTCCAAAACTCCCAATGAGAGTTTATAAAGTTACAAAACATAAATATCTATTAATATATTCCACAAAACAGTTGTCCTACTACTACTTTAATATTCTAGAGTTTTAAAGCTATCCTCTTTAACTTGTATTATACATGCGTGTGTATTAGTTACAGTAAATTGAGAATTTTTTTTTTCCTATTGAAATTCAAGATTGATTCAGTCTATAAATTACCTTATAAAATTGAGTTACTAAAATAACCTAATAAAATAACCACTTAAATAAAATTTGAGAAAATGATTGGAGAGGTGCTGTGTGACTTGGGGGTGAGATATTTATATATGTACGAAGGATTTAAGAAACCAAAGAAAATAAATTGAGACGTGAGAGAGAGAGAGAGAGAGGGAGGAAGATAAAGGAATTGTCGGGAAAGAAGGATTGTATGCATGAGCATAAAATGTTGACTCTGTGTGTGTGCAAAGGTATAGGTACGGGGAATCAGATTCCCTGTCCGAAGAATAGGTAGAGGGAGCTTATCCTATAAAAAAGCTCTTGATAATTTAGATCTAGATCTGGATGGTTTATATTTTTTTTCATTTTTTATTTTTTTACATTAAAAAATCATTTTTTTAAAAAATGTTAGTTTAAAGATTAGCTTTATTTTATATTCTCTACCCATTATTTTTTTAAAAAAATAGAAAGTTAAAAAAAAAATTTGGGTCATCCAGATCAGAACTGGACGACTTCGTACGGACGAACTCCTCCTACTTATCCAAAGAACAGATAGGGAAATGGGGTCCATAGGTACGGTGTGCTAACAAATTCAGCTGCGAGTAACATGATATACTTTGAGAAAAAAAAAAGTAACATGATATTAAAAAAATGATCAACCTCATTGCAACCTTTTTTTTAGGGAGAATTACACTGTAATCTCAAAGAAGTGAAAAAAAATATCAAAAAATTTTTAAGGACTTTTTTTTATAGTAATTATAAAAATTTTAACAACTGAAAATGTCATTTTAACAATGAGACTTTTTTTATATAGGAATTCTGAAACTTTTTTATAATTTTTTCTGTTCCTTAGGACCACAGTGTAATTTTCCCTTTTTTTAATATAACCAAATATTAAAAATAAAAAAATAAAGGGGCCATATCATCATCATCATCAACTCTTGATTTCATACTTCTAGATCTTCTCTAAATCTAGATTACTTGATAAACCATATCCTAATAGCTCTTAATTTTTTTTGAACAGTTAATAGCACTTAATTACTATTGAAAAAAATTAGGATGTTACATTTTATACTGTTGATCAAGGTAGTTAAAACCGATATTTTATATAAAATAAAAAAAACGAAAAAAATTACAAAACGTAAAATTGTAAAAACATAAAAACGTTTGAAAAATTAGTAAATTATTTTAATAAAAAAAATTATAAAATCACAATAATAAATCAAGATTTTAACTACCATGCTGTCCTTGAAAAACATACTTCTATTAGTAATCTTAGAAAGTTATAAGGGTCTCTTATGGAATTTAAGCAAAGAGGAGACGATGGAGACAAGGGAAAAGGGATAACATCCCATGTCATATAGCATTTGGATGTTGGACCTTCCTGAATATTGAAGCCGGCAACCACACTGAATTGTCCTATCAATAATTCTATGCATCTATTATTTTAAAAATTAATTCGTAAATATTCTAACTTGTTTTTAAGTTTGATGTTTGAAGTAATGATTTGATGGGAGGACCCTTCAACCCCAGATTCCTTCGGCACCCAGATCATCTGATACTCGTAATAAACGACAACGACAGAAACGGACCCTTTTCCAGACAGAGAATCGGTTTTAATAACGTAGGACTGCAGGCTGGCGATGGGAGGTGAAAAGTGTAATAATCTAATTATCCAATGAAATAAACATACGACGAAGAATACTAATCCTAAAGAAGCCTGTTTTATAAAACCAAAACAGAGGCCTATGTCATTTAGAATTGAATGCATATTTTTTATTCACTTATTTTTAAGATGTCTTTAGACACAAGATGCCAACATTTTCTGGGTGTCTTTCAATAAAAGAACTTCACATGTTTGATTTTTTTTTTTTTATACACATGACAGGAGAGGGGGCAGGGTTCGCACTGGAAGAGGGGGGCCAAGCTCTCATGCCACTGCGCTACTAAGACGCTGGTTTTTTTTTTTTTTAATTGCATTTA
This sequence comes from Acacia confusa, assembly GCA_037074495.1. Taxonomy (NCBI): domain Eukaryota; kingdom Viridiplantae; phylum Streptophyta; class Magnoliopsida; order Fabales; family Fabaceae; genus Acacia; species Acacia confusa. The sequence goes on from CM073505.1 coordinate 3,559,824, forward strand.
GAACTCTGTCAAGTATGGAAAGACTAGTTTGTTGGTTTTTCGATTCTCTAATAGTTTTTAATGCCGTCCCTTCACATGTTTTTAGAAATTCACATCGGCTTTTAATTAAGGGAAAGTTACATTGGGTCTTAGAGACCAAAATTAATTAAAAAAAAGTCTTAAATCAGAATCTCATTACAAAAAAGTTTTAAAAAAGTCTCTGAAACTTTTTTGTAATTAATTGTCTAAGATGACAAAATCTTTTAATAACTAGAAATGTTATATAAACAACTGGAAGTGTTATGTTAACTACAAAAATTATCAGTTGTTAATATGATATTGTAAGTTGTTAATTCGTCTTTTCAAGTTGTAATAATTTTTATTGTTAACATAACATTTTTAGTTGTTAATATAACATTTTTAATTGTTAAGGCTTCTGCTATTTTGACAATTAATTACAAAAAAGTCTTAAGGGACTTTTCTGAAATGAGATTTAGGTTTGAGACTTTTTTATAATTTTTTTGGATCACCTCAGTGTAATTTTCCCCTTAGTTAACTCCTATTTAACACTATCTACAATTTTTTCAAACAATAAATTGTGTCCAACCGAAGACCTTCCTCCATTATCCCTTTCTTGTGTTAGCCATGGATGAAGTGAAGTTACTAGGATCTTGGGCGAGTCCGTATGTTCACAGGGTAATATGGGCTCTGAAGCTAAAAGGAGTGAAATATGAATACATACAAGAAGACTTTTCAAACAAGAGCGAGCTACTTCTGAAGTCAAATCCAGTACACAAGAAAGTCCCTGTGCTTCTCCATGGCGACAAAGCCATTTGTGAGTCTGCTGTGATACTTGAATATATTGAAGAAGTCTAGCCGCAAAATCCCCTGTTTCCCAAAGATGTTCATGAAAGAGCCCTGTCTCGGTTCTGGATCAAGTTTGCATCAGATAAGGTAAATCTCACGTCGAATTCTAAAAAAAAAAAAAGTGGTTTTCCATTTGATTTTTTTTTTTCAGGCCTCCAATGTTTTGTTACAGGGCATGTTTTCTTCATTTTTCATGTCAACTGAAGAAAACAGAGAGAAGAGCAAAACAGAGTTGGTACAGGTGCTGAGAATTGTGGAAGAGCAAGCCCTGAAGGATAAAGAGTTCTTTGGGGGAGACAACATAGGAGTGTTGGACATAATTTATGGAAGTATCATTCCTCATTGGTTTGAAGCCATGGAAGAAATTGTGGGTGTCAAAGTGGTGGAACCCAATACTCTGCCTCGCTTACATGCCTGGGTTCAGCGATTCAAGCAAATTCCTGTGATTAACCATAATTTGCCACCTTATCAAGACATGCTTGTTTACATGAAGCACTTCAGGCAGAGTCTCATCTCACAACCACCAAATGTTTCAGCCTAGCTGCATCACATACACAAGCTACACTCTTTATGTCAGTTATTGTTCAATTTATGTTTTCATGTTTCTGGTTGTTGTTAAGACAGATGTTGTGTGGGAGGGTATGAATATGTGTCATGTGATGTGACTTATTATGAGTGAAGTACTGCCTGCGAGATATTATGTTAAGAAGTGGAGGTAATATTATCTGCCTTATGTCTGGGGATTCTCATTCTTTTGGAATTTCATATCCTCTCCCTTCCTTTCTATTCTCTCATTCAAATTCTTTTCCCTCTTCTCTTCGCTCTGACCAAGTTCATGAAAATGGTACTGGTAATGTTAGTGAGTGATTCGATGATTAGTGGTTTAACCGCATCAATTCAATCACATCTAAATTAGAAACAATACTCCATAAGTCCTTAATGTAAGACCTGAACTAATTGAGTATGTTATAATGTTAGTTAATATGATATGTGTTGGTGAGCCGCCACATGCAAAAATCATTCCACATCCCACTGGCTTCCCTCGCCGTTTTCTTCGTCGGAAGTATCCTTCTTACGGTCACCGTCTACGTCAGAATCGTCGTCCCCATTACTAGAACGATGCTCAAGGACCGACATGGAATGACCCCTTTGCAACTCATACGGGTGGGACTTGTTTTCTCGATACTAGCCATGGTCGTAGCAGCACTCACTGAAATAAAGCGTCTAGGGTTGCAAAGTCACATGGTTTGACAAAGAATCCCAACGTAGAGATTCATCTGAGAGTGTTTTGGTTAATCCCAACGCAGTAATGTGTGCTGGTTACCACTGACCAGATGCCACTGAGGAAGAAGACGAGGTGGACGGAGCTGTTGTTGAGAGGAAGAGAGAGAATTAAAATAATATGGGTGATGATGTGACTGCGGAAAAATTTAGGGTTTGTGTTCATATGAAATGGTGTCATCAAAATTTTAAAAATGCGTGTCAACCGTTAGAAGAGACGAAAGTATCACGAGCCGGCCGTTCTCTCTAAGTTTATTCTATTCCCAAAACGATTGAATCCCTAAACGCAAGAAGATCGAATCTTTTCGACGCAGAAGCAGGCCTCTGCACTTCACCGTCGACGTTGGACGTATTGCCGGGATTTATGTGTGAACAGGTAGTTGATAGATTTATGGATTGGACAACAAATAACTGTAGAGTTAATGGAGTAATATCAATGTTTAGAGACTGTAATAGAAGAGTGAATAAATATGCCGTCCTCACACTTCTCCACTAACATCAGTCTTGACTTTGTCAATACCTCTTCCATTCTCTCTGAAGTCACCTCTTTGTTTCCAAGCTTATCAGCAAAACTGAAGATGTACGAATCTCTTTCCCTCTATTTAATCCTGCAATGATTTCTTTCGTTTAATTTATCTCTCTTTCTTGCCGATTTCATTCATGTTTTCTCTCTCTTTTTTATGATCTTTTCTTTCTTTCTTATTTTTTAAGCATTGTTTAGGAATTCTGGTTCGTGATAGCTATGCTATAAGCAGGTCATAATTGCCTAAATTTTGGACTTTTTCTTCACTGCTTTTGTGGAGCTACATGGTAAATCTCATTTAATGTTTTAAATTTTCAAAATTTAATAACCATATTTTATAATAATATTTATTAATAATAACAACTGTGTATGACTCCCAAGTGATAAAAGAAAGACGGGTTCTTCTTTCTTTTTTGTTTTCTTCTCTTGTACTATCTGTTAATTACTATAATTTTAGTCGTCTTTATAAATCTTTTTGATTACAAAAATTTGGTCATGTTATAAGTCTTTTTTTAAATAATAAATGAGATTTTGACAATTTTATCCTTATTAATTGTATTAATGAAAATATTGAGAGTTGAAAAATATTTATTCATAAATGAGGGTAAAGTTGAAAATTTTCCTCGTGATTATTAAGCTAACTACCTCTACTTAATATGCGTGATTTAGTTAAAATTAATTTATAAATAAGGCTAAAGTGGTATATTATTCTGGTTTAATGAGAATTACCCTTTGTTAGAGTTAATAGAGCTATCTGAAGACATTTTGAATCCTCCACGCTGGTTGACTTATCTTGAGACACACTAATAGTGTATATATGGGTCTTCTATCATTGAGTTTACTAACATGATCTTAACCTCATTTGAACTCGGTCTAACTGATAATTTCTTTAGGCTTTGTTTGGGAGTTCCATTTTGGAGGGAAAGAAAAGGAAAGGAAGAGTTTTGATAGTCTCTTCCCTTGTTTGGGAGTTTTAAAAATAAGAGGGGAGGGAATCAAAGATTTTTACAAATCCTCCAAAACCATCATTCTTCACAAAAATGAAGTTCCCCCAATATGGGAGGTTTTAAGAAGGAACATGGATTAATTATTTTTTTACCCTCGTTCAAATAAATCACTCTTGTTATTTCTGATTTCTTTTCTATTCTTGGAATGCACACGAAAAATATTTTTTAGAGAGAGAAAATACTTTTTAGAAAGATAAATACTTTTTTAGGAGAAAACATTTTCTAGAGAGAGAAAATACTTTTTAGAGAGAGAAAATACTTTTTAGATGGGAACATATTTTTAGAGAGAGAAAATACTTTTTAGAAAGAGAAATACTTTTTCAGGAGAAAATATTTTCTAGAGAGAGAAAATGTTTTTTAGAGAGAGAACATTCTTTTTAGATGGGAACATATTTTTAGAGAGAGAAAATACTTTTTAGAGGGGAACAAATTTTTAGAGAGAGAAAATACTTTTTAGAAAGAGAAATACTTTTTTAGGAGAAAACATTTTCTAGAGAGAGAAAATACTTTTTAGATGGAAACATATTTTGAGAGAGAAAATACTTTTTAGAGAGAGAAAATACTTTTAGAAAGAGAAATACTTTTTTAGGAGAAAATATTTTCTAGAGAGAGAAAATGTTTTTTTAGAGAGAGAACATTCTTTTTAGATGGGAACATATTTTTAGAGAGAGAAAATACTTTTTAGAGAGAGAAAATGCTTTTTAGAAAGAGAAATACCTTTTTAGGAGAAAATATTTTCTAGAGAGAGAAAATACTTTTATAGGGGAATATATTTTTAGAGAGAGAAAATACTTTTGTTAGGGAAAATATTTTTAGAGAGAGAAAATAATTTTGTAGTGGAAAATATTTTTAGAGAGAGAAAATACTTTTGTAGTGGAAAATATTTTTAGAGAGAGAAAATACTTTTGTAAGGAAAATATTTTTAGAGAGAGAGAAAATACTTTTTATGGGAAAATATTTTTTGAATATAAAAATTACGTAAATAAATTTTTTTAGAAAATTTAAATTTAAATTTATTTGTAAAGTATAATAATTTTATTAATTTTTAAATAAAATGATAAAATAGTAAGAATAACTCATTAATCCTTCATCTTCCTCCCTTACTATTTTTTGAACTCTCAAACAAGGGGAGGAAATATCCTCCATTTTTCTTCCTTCTCCTCCCCTCCAAACTCCCTGCATCTTTTTCCTTTCCTTCTCCTCCAAACTTCCAAACAAAGCCTTAGTGTATTCGAAGAATGCTTTTTGAAAGATACCAGCAACGTCATGTTATTGTAAACATAAATGAAGAGGTTGAAACAGTCTTTTAAGACTCAAAAGTCAAGTATGAAAATAACCAGTTAATTTCTTGGTTGTTCCCTGTCTCTCGTAGTTTTCATTGACGTAGACCTTTAGCCCTTTACGCGTTCTTGACAATTCTAATCTCAAATAAATGGCTCCTACCAGCGCTTAAATCACACTCCTTTTTAACACCATCTATAATTTTTTCAAACAATACATTGTATCCAACAGTATTTGAAATTTAGCATATTCGTAGCACTTTCCTGCTACAAAACACACATATAAAAGCCACCCAAGACCTTCCTCCATTATCCCTTTCTTGTATTAGCCATGGATGAAGCGAAGTTACTGGGATGTTGGGTGAGTCCGTTTGCTCACAGGGTAATATGGGCTCTGAAGCTAAAAGGAGTGAAATATGAATACATACTAGAAGACCTTTCAAACAAGAGCGAGCTGCTTTTGAGGTCCAATCCAGTATACAAGAAAGTCCCTGTGCTTCTTCATGGCGACAAAGCCATTTGTGAGTCTGCTGTGATACTTGAATATATTGAAGAAGTCTGGCCGCACAATCCCCTGTTTCCCAAAGATGCTTATGAAAGAGCCTTATCTCGGTTCTGGATCAGCTTTGCAGCAGATAAGGTAAATCTCACTTCAAAATCTCAAAAAAAAAATGTTTTCCATTTGATTGCTTAATTTTCAGGCTTTCAAGTTTGAACTAATGTTTGTTACAGGGCGACACTTTCCGTTCATTTATTGTGTCCACTGAAGAAAACAGAGAGAAGAGCAAAACAGAGTTGGTAGAAGTGCTGAAAATTTTGGAAGATCAAGCTCTGAAGGATAAAGAGTTTTTCGGGGGAGAGAAAATAGGAGTGGTGGACTTAATTTTTGGAAATATTCCTCATTGGTTTGAAGCTATGGAAGAAAGTGTGGGTGTCAAAGTGGTGGAACCTAATACCCTGCCTCGCTTACACGCCTGGGTTCAACGCTTCAAGCAAAATCCTGTGATCAAACATAATTTGCCACCTTATCAAGAACTGCTTCATTTCGTGAAGGGCTTCAGGCAGAGCCTCATCTCGAAGACACCAAATGCTTCAGCCTAGCTACCTCAAATAAGCGACTTGTTTCTTATCCTTGTTTCTTTTTCAATAAATCAGTTTGTGTTTTCATGTTTCTGGATGTTATGCAGATGTTGTGTGAGAGATTATGATTATGTGTCATGTGATGTCACTTACTATGAATGAAGTGTTATTCGCCTAATGTCATTGGAGATTCTTATTCTTTTGGAATTTCATATCCCTCCTTCCTCATTCCACTTTCTCTCTTTTCTACTCAAATCATCGTGAATATAAAATATAGGGTTAAGGTATAAAAATACACATAAGCTTTTTCCCTATGAGCATAAATATACATAAACTTTTTTTTTTGAGCAAAAATACACACGTGGTTACTATTTTAGAGCAAAAGTCACATCCCACTGTTAAAGTACTGTTCACCGCCGTTATGTTATTGTTCACTTCATCTTTTTCTCTCTCATGACGGTGAATAGTGACTTAACGGTGAGATATGACTTTTGCTCCAAAATGGTAACCACGTGTGTATTTTTGCTCCAAAAAAAAACTTGTATGTATTTTTGCTCATGGAGAAAAAACTTATATATATTTTTGCACCTTAACCCTAAAATATGTTTTAAAAGTTGGTATTGGTTTTATATATAAGATATAATTTCTTTATTTACCAATATTTTTCTAATTTATCCTCATTGTACCTCTAAATAATAATCAAGGAGGAGGGGGATGAGAGAATTGAAGAAGATGACTATCATGTCTAAAAAATATATGTTACATTAACTAACTTCTTTAATTTAATCAAATTTGATAATTATCTTTTATATTAAAAACATGAGTATTGCTTAATTCCCAATTTTATACTCCTCTCCTCTAATAAGTTAATGAAAATGACCCAAGTAACATCAATGAGTGGTTGTAGAGTTGGTGGTTTCACCCAATCAATTCAATCATAATTAAAATAATACAATTCACCTCAGATATAAAAAAATATCTGTATATAATCTTGAAAATTGTAGTATTTCAATAAAAAAATATCAATAAAATAACGCCGTTTCATGTTTAATAATAGCAGAAAAAAATATAAAACCCCACAATGATATATATATGGGTTTTAGTTTTCTCATATCATATGAGAAAACTAAATTTCCTACACACACATGAAATGATGGGATCCACATATACATATATCATATATGTATATATGATATATGTATATGTGACTTCCACCATTTCATGTGTGTATAACATGAGATAATTTTTTTTCTACAACATGATAAATATTAATCCCTATATATATTGCCCAAAAGCTAAAACTATTCCGATTACAAGATTAAAAAAAAATAAAGAAGTTAAAACCATTCCAAGAGAAGATCCGGGCCAGACTCGAATGAAAGCATTTCCACACAAAACGGTGTCGTTGAGATAAAAAAATGCATCTCAGCCGTTAGAATGAAGGAAATAATCACGGGCCGTCCGTGCTCTATTCCAAAACCATCGGATCCCTAACGCGCGAAGGTTGAAGCTCTCAGACGCGGGAGCTGGCCTTTGTACTTGGCCGTCGACGACGTTGGACATGTTGCTGGGATTTTTCTTTTGTGCATGAAGAGGTGATTGATGGATTTCTGGATTGGACAACAAGTAGCAATGGAGTTAGTGGAGTAATATCAAGTTGCATAGACTGAAATAGGAGAGTAAATAAATATGCCGTTCTCACACCTCTCCACTAACAGATTCTTGGCTGCGTCGACACCTTTTCCATTCTCTCTGAAGCCACCTCCACTGTTCCCAAACTTATGGGCAAACCTGATGATGTACAAAACTCGTTTCCTCTATTTATTTCTGTACTGATTTTTGTCTTTTCATTTTTCTCTCTCTTGCTTGCAATTTTGATTCATGGTTTTTCTCTTTTTGATGATCTTTCGTTTGTCTTTTTTAAGCATTGTTTAGAAATTTTGGTTCTTGTTAGATATGCTACGAGTTGATAAATGACTAAAATTTGCACATTTTGCTCACTGCTTTTGCGGAGATAGATGGTAACCTATTTGTTTTCTTCTTTTAATAACTGTTAATTGTTAGTTTGGTTTGGTGGGAATTACCCCTTTATTGGAGTTTACAGAGCTGTCTGAAGCCATTCTGAATCGTCCCTTCTGGTTGACTTACCTTGAGACACACTAATAGTTTACGTACAGATTTTCTGTCAATGCATTTACTAGTGATGATCTTATCTCATTTGAACTTTGTCAAACTGATAATTTTTTTAGTGTATTTGAATAATTCTTTTGGAAAGATGCCACAAACATTATGTTATTGATAAATAACAGGACTTTCTTAGGCATATTTTAAGTATACATTCTGGTTATAAAACTTGCCACTGTCTCTGATGATTTTAACATGATATAACCTTCCCATTTAGGTTGGTTTTGAGCACAAATTGTCGTGATAAAAGCCTGCTGTTATCTCTGTTGTTTCCAGCATGATCTTGCCTTCCTTTTTTAGCTTATTTTTTAGTATAAAAACTGGTGATATAGCTTCCTGATGTTTCTGATGCTTTTAGCATGATCTGGCCTTGTTTTTGAGCTTACTCTTTTGATTATAAATTCTGGTGATAAAGCTTGCTCGAATTCTTATTGCTGGAGTTTCATGATTAAAATCCTGTTTATTTTCTTGTTGCTGGAATTTTGAATGGGCTTGCTGTTGTCTGATGATGACTTGTTTTTAGGTTTGATGTTTGAGGTAATGATTTGGTGCAAGGATTTGTGGAGAGGACCCTGGAACAGACAGAGCATCTAATAGTAAACAACAGACATGGATCCTTTTCCTGGCTGGAATCTAGTCCTTACAGATGGGTTTTGTTTCTATTTTAATAATGTAGGACTGTTGACTGTTGTTGGAGGGGGAAAGGTGAGATAATCTAATTCTAATAATAATAATACTATATATGAATGAATGCCAATGAATGAAGAGGTTGCACTTACTCATTCGAGGCTCAGTTATTAGTTTGCTTCAGGTTGCTGGAACCCATTGTCAAGCAATCAAGTTAGGAACCAATGCAGACATTTATACCACTAATATTATTATAAATGGTTATACAAGATGTAAACAGTTGTGTCTGGCCCAGAGTCTATTCAACGAGACATTCCACGGAGACATTGTGTCATGGAATACAATGATTACTGGTTACATTAATTCGGGTGACCTTGAAATTGCATGGGCAATGCTCAAGACCATGAGAAGAAGTGGATATGAATTTGATGGGCATACATTTGGAAGTATGCTTAAGGGGATTGCCAGTTACCAAGAGTTTGATCTTGGGCAACAGATACATTCAATGATCTTAAAAACAGGATTTTCAGAGAACGTATTTTCAGGTAGTGCCCTTTTGGACATGTATGCTAAGTGTGGGAAACCTGAGGACGCTTATGCTGTGTTTCAGTGCATGCCAGAACCTAACTATGTATCTTGGAATTCACTCATTGCTTGCTATGCTCAAGCTGGTGATCATAGCATGGCATTCTGGCTACTGAAATGTATGGAACAGGAGGGTGTGAATCTTGATGATGGCACAATATCTCCACTTTTAACATTGCTTGATGATACTGAATTATATGGGTTGGCATTGCAGTTACATTGCAAAATTGTAAAACATGGACTGGAGTTGGTTGACACTGTCTGCAATGCCAGCATCACGGCGTATTCTAAGTGTGGCTTTCTACAAGATGCCAAAAGAGTATTTGATGGTGCTGTTGGGTCTCGAGATCTGGTAACATGGAATTCCATGCTTGGTGCTTACTTATTGTATGAAAGAGAAGATCTTGCATTGAAGATCTTCATTGACATGCAATTTCTTGGGTTTGAACCAGACATCTATACTTACACTAGTATTATTAGTGCTTGTTCCTCGCAAGTGCATAAAAGCCATGGAAGATCCTTGCATGGTCTGGTAATAAAAAGGGGACTTGAAAATTCAGTGCCTGTTTCGAATGCTTTGATCACCATGTATTTGAAACTAAATAACAGTTGCATGGACGATGCATTAAAAATTTTCATTTCCATGAATGCCAAGGATTGTGTTACCTGGAACTCCATTTTGACAGGATACTCTCAAGTTGGTCTGAGTGAAGATGCCTTGAAGTTATTTGTGCAGATGAAATCTCTGGCCATAGAAATTGACCACTATACTCTTCCGGCCATCATCAGATCATGCTCGGATTTAGCAACACTGCAATTGGGTCAACAGTTTCACATCTTGGCGCTTAAAGTGGGGTTTGAGTCCAATGAATATGTTGCTAGTTCGTTGATCTTCATGTACTCTAAATGTGGGATCCTTGAAGATGCTAGGAAATCCTTTGAAGCAACTTCTAAAGATACTGCAATTGTTTGGAATTCCATCATCTTTGGCTATGCACAGCACGGGCAAGGAAATATCGCACTTGACATCTTCAACATGATGAGAGACAGAAAGGTGAAACCTGATCATATAACCTTTGTTGCAGTTCTGACAGCATGTAGCCACACTGGTCTGGTAGAAGAAGGCAGCAAATTTCTAGAGTCTATGGAATCTGATTTTCGGATTCCACCACGAATGGAGCACTATGCTTGTGTGATCGATCTCTATGGCCGGGCAGGGTGTCTAGAGAAAGCTAAAGCTTTGGTTGAAACAATGCCTTTTGAACCTGATGCAATGGTTTGGAAATCCTTATTGGGTGCCTGTAGAACTTTTGGGGATATTGATTTTGCTAGTCAGATAGCAAGTTGCTTGCTGGAGTTGGAGCCTGAGGAGCATTGTACTTATGTTATACTTTCTGACATGTATGGTCGTCTTAAGATGTGGGATGAAAAGGCTAGCATAACAAGGTTGATGCGTGAAAGGGGAGTGAAAAAGATTCCTGGTTGGAGTTGGATTGAAGTGAAAAATGAAGTGCATGCTTTTAATGCTGAAGATCACTCTCACCCCCAATGCAAAGAGATATACTTTCTGTTACAAGGACTAATGGAGGAAATCAAAATGTTGGGTAGTGTTTCCAATCAAATATTGTTACTGCAATATTTGGATAATCTAGACGACTGTTGTATTAAAAGCTCTGATGAATCTTCAGTTTGTTTGTTGGGTATGTTACCACCCCATGTTCTCTATCTTCCACATAGTTGAAGGTATTTTTGCCAAAAAAAAGTTATATTTTTATACCTGTTATCCTCTCAAACAGAGTTTCACCAACTTTTCTAATATTTTAGATCAGTATGAACTGCTTAGATCATAATCGAGATGCTAAAGAAATGAATTTAGTGTCGTTTAATTAGATTCCGATGAGTATGCTAGTATGAGTAAACATTTTGGCGTGAGCTTCGTATATCTTGATTGACATTATAAAATAAAACAAAAATGACTTAGTTTAACATTGTTTACCGTAATTCAAAATGATGAAGAGTTCAATAAAAATATGAATTTGTCCAGCAATTCTGATTTGTTTATTTGTATTAAATGTTTAATCAATGAGGTGTTAAGCAGCAAGTTTGGAGAGCCAAAAAGATTCATGAATGAGAAGGGTAATCCAACGAATGATAATTCAATAAATTTGTTACTGTGAAAAGAAAAAATAAGTGAATGGATTTAGATAGGACAAAGTAGCCGTCCTCTTTTGACAATTAGAATCTTTGGAATCATCGTCCTTAAACTTACCGCATCGAATGTTAAATAACCATTCTGTTCCTTAAAATTCCCGAACCCCTGCTCCAGGTCTCACCTGCAACCCGAAAATGGAAGATGTGAAGCTACTAGGATTTTGGTCTAGCCCTTATGTTCACAGAGTGATATGGACTTTGAAGCTCAAAGGAATCAACTACGAGAATATAGAACAAGACAGGTTCAACAAGAGTGACCTGCTTCTTCAATCCAATCCAGTTTACAAGAAAGTTCCTGTGCTTATCCATGGCGGTAAAGCCATTGCGGAGTCCTCAGTGATTCTTGAGTACATCGAAGAAACCTGGCCAGACACTCCTTTGCTGCCAAAAGATCCCTATGACAAGGCCGTAGCTCGGTTTTGGATTAAATTTGCTGATGATGTGGTAACTCTATCTCCACCTCTGTTCTTCAACTATATGTTCTGTATTTCATAAATTTGATCTTGGCTGAAAGCAGAGTTGATTTCCGTAATTGTTTTTCTCTGTAGCTCCATTATCTATACTCAAAAGTCGATAAATTTAGGTAATTTCGTGGAATCTTCGTGGAGATATTAAGCTTTCAATTGTACTCAACGGTGAAATATAAGTCAGAGGGTTTGTTTGAATTGATTTTAGTTTAAATCCGAAAATTTTTCCTGAGTGTTTGGATTGACAATAGTGGGTGATTAGGATCTTCCTTCCTCACTTTCTGAACACCCTGTGCTCATTATGAACAGTAACACGATGTATCACCATATTTCAACAGCTAAATTAATTTAAATCTCACTGGATGAACAAGTTTATCCAATGGGATAAATATCATATCATGTTAGCCCTAGATCCTCTGTAATTTTTCTTTTTAAAATCTGGGTTTGCAGGTCAAGTCAGTCAATTCGATATTTTTACGAGCTTTCAAAGATGAGCAAGAAAAGGAAGACACTATCCAGAAAGCACTTGAAACTCTGAAAGTGTTGGAGGATCAAGGCCTAGGGGACAAAAAATTCTTTGGAGGCAACGAGATTTCTTTGGTGGACATATCATATGGAGTTCTTGGAATCTGGTTAGAAGGGTTAGAGGAAAATGTGGGAATAAAACTGATGGAAGCAAACAAATTGCCTCGCTTACAAGCATGGCTTCACAGATTCAAGCAAATTCCTGTCATAAAAGATAACCTTCCTGATTATGAGAAGCTTAAGATCCATCTCCAATGGCGTAGGGAAGTAAGCGTATCAGGATCACTCAAGTCATGATGTAGAAAATAAGAGCATGTTACAGCAAAACAAAGTGTTTGAAGGAAGAATAAAGAATGTGATGGTGACATGAACTCTAATAATAAGATGTTTTTTTATTCAAAAGTTTTGCCAATAAACATGATAGCTAGTTTTAGTTGGTGGTCTGTATTGGATTCTAAGATGAGCAACGCAACAAACTGGCATGAGTTTGGTTTGCATATGGTTTGATGAATATAGAATTTATGTACCATCTTTGTCGGCAGCACATCTCTTTGTGCATTGTATTAAGATGTGCATAATTACTTAAATATTGAAAAAAGTACATGTCATGATTATAAATACCTATTACTCTATTTGTCATCAGGTTTTTCAAATATATTACTTATAATTTTATTCTTTATAATCATCTTCTATTTAATCATGTAATTTTATAGTGACTAAAAAGTAATGTGAAAATTGAAAACAAAAAAGTAATGCATAATTTTTATATCTTCAATCAACCTCCTCCTCCCATTAGGAAGATGGAGTCTTAATGGAGGCAGATGAAAGAGTCTTTTTTTTTTTTTTTTGATTTCTGACCAGTTATGTTAATCGGATTAGTTATGTTGGTCAGTTTATATTAAAATAATAATAATAATGTGTAATAAATGCTGAGAAAATAGACAATATATATTAGGTCTTCATTCCTAAGGTTTAATGTTTCTGCCTTTGATACAGAAACATTTTCTTTTGATAGTGGGACCACTCACTTTTATGTGAGTGAGACGAGTAAAATGTTTCTGCCTCAAAGGCAGAAACATTAAACCTTAATTCTTAAGGTATAAAAATGAAAACTTTCTTAAGAAAACTTTTACATAATGTTGTGTTGGTAAAATTTAATTTTCTGCTTTATAAAAACAAACAAACCATTGAACAATGGATTGAGATCTGAGTGCATGTGAATTACAAGCATCATATTGACCAAAAAAAAATTACAAGCATCATGCTTATCTCAAATCATAGTTCATAACTTCATATAATGGCAGAAAGCATTATGTCATTTTTTTTAAATGTTTAAATTTTCGTTCTTTTTTTTCCCCACAATTCATGCTATAAATTTCAAAAACTATCCATATAATGTGAAAATGACCAGACTCCTTTAAAATCCCAGTTAGACTTAATAAATAAAAAACTAAATGCGTGTAATTGGAGATTTCTTTTTCACCTGGAAATAAAATACAATTAAAACAATATTTTTGGCCAGAATATAATTAAAGAAATCTGCTTAACGTACCTTGCCATCAAATGTATTTTTTTGGCCACTAATCTGAACAGTTTTGTTTTTTAGGCCATGACCTGTCTTGAACAGTTTAAACCTGAGAAATGTGAAAGAAAAAAAAAACGATAACGGAAAATAACGAAGAGAGAGAAAAAGGGAAGAGATCCGCCAGAACAAAACTTTCGTATTGCTTCTCTCTCTTCCTCTCCGATCAGATCGGCCGCCTCTTGTCTGTAACGCTGACCACTGAGAATCTTTCATATATTCCGTGTATTTTCCGTCTCTTTAATTTTTATGTTACGTTTAAATTTTGAAAATATCTGTTCCGACCGTTGATCATTTGATTTTTGCATCATTGGGGCAAATTCCTGATCTGGTTTTCGAATAAAAGTCTCGCCGGATTTATTGCATTTTTTATTTTTCAATTTGGCCTGTTATTTTTCTTCGTGTCAATTGTGTCGGGGGCGCAATTTTTGCTTTAATTTTATGAAAATTTAGTGTTTCGGGGCTTTTGGTCTTAATGGCATCAGCTCAGGTGCTGCCAAACTCAGCCGCTTCATCACGGAAGCAAGAGCATTTGGAAGCTGGAAAGCGCCGGGTATGAATTAGATCCATGTATTTTCCGGTTGAAATTTGTTAAATATGTGAAAAATGAGTTATTGATTGGAAGCTCGTTATCAGTGGGTGTATATATATGATTTATTTGAGAATTGGGCAACTACTGTTGTTCGTAAACATGGAAAGAAAATGAGTCGATGGTATTGGGACTAACATAGTGGGATATAAATTCCATCTGTGTTCTCATAATCCCCTATTCTCTAAATTATCGACGATAATTTTTCAGTCCTGGTCATGGAAGTGCGGTTACAGACTGATTTTATAAGATAAATCTCGGCCTTGCTTTTTAAGAAGTGAAAATGGAAGGTAGGAAGCAGCAGTGAAAATGGAGGGGGGGAAGATCGGAATTGGGAATAGGAGATCATAACGAATTGAGTAATTATATCTAAGTATATTTCATTTGCTCGATCAATTCTGTAGTCAATGAACCGAAAAAAAAAGGGATTTCATGGCCGCAAAACTTCTGTTTTATTTGTCATTCTTTAATGTAAATGCATGAGAACTAGCTGATAATATTTTTCAGTAAATGCATGAGGATTCTGAAATACCTTTTTTCGCTTGCAGCTAGATGAGTTTCGTAAAAAGAAAGCAGCTAAGAAGGCTGCATCTACTAGTGAAGCCCGCAATTCTGATGGCCAAAATGAAAAACAACCTTCAGAAAATGAACATGTACGAGCTAATGAGTTAAATGGAGTTAGCACATCAGATGGAATTGGTGGAACTTTTCATTACGCATCAACTGCTGGGATGAGCAATGACAAAAGCCTGAATTTATTTACACAAAGTAGTCATCAGGGTTCTGTACCTGGTATATCTAGTTCTGTGAGGAATGATCTTAATTCTTTTCCTACTATTCTAACGGAGACACATGCAAATATTGATGAAGCTAGTAGATATAATGCTTCTGGTCTTACTGGATCTATAGAGTTTAGTCAAAATGAAGGAAATCAGGTGAATGATATATATACAGTTCATACTGGCGGATTAGCATATGGGACTACAAACTATGAAAACATCACTCTCAATTTACAAGAAAATCAGCCGTTTGATAGTAATTCAAATCTGTCTGCTCTTCATGGGATGAATCAAAGCCATTCAAATAAGAGTAGCAGTTCAATGAATGATACAGTTGCTGATCACGGGTCTTATTTTTCTTCAAAATTCTCCCCTCAGAGTTCTGTTGATACAATGCTGCAGATTAAGCCAACTAATTCCAGCACTCTAGATAGTGGCTACATGCATGGGGCACTTTTGGGAGGTGACAGCTTCATCCTAATCTCTTTATCTACAGTTCCTATTTCATATTAATTCTTTTTTAACCCAATATTGTTGATTCCATCTGGAAATCATGCATCCCACTGATAGCCCAGTATCTATGCTGCTGACCTTGTGCATATTATATGTTCCACTGCAGGCTATGGTGATTCTTTGAGTTCTGGTTTGGGAAAGACCGTTACAAGCTCTAGCAGTGGTTTCACTAATCTGCTTGGTGCAACAATGGAAAAGTTAGATTCTACAGTAGGTTCAAGCGCAGGGCATTCATCTTATCATATTCCAACCTATCCAGTGCCTACGGAATCTAGTTCTAGGAGGTCTCGTCCATCCTTTCTTGATTCTCTAAAAGTTGGTAGACCTTCTTCAGGGCCTTCCTTTCTTCAACCTCAGAAAGATTCCTCTTTCTTTAATCATTCAGAACCAAGCATCATTGGCACATCAGGATCCGCCTATTCTCCTAATCCATCCCTGGAGACCAAAACTATGGTGCCTTTCTCAAATTCTACACCTACAAGTGTGCAGAGTCAATTTGATCATTCAACAAGCTTCTCAAATTTTAATAGTAATAGTCAAGAACTTCTAGGTGGTAGTGCTAAGGAGAACCACAAGGAGAATAACCATGCTTTTTATGCGCCTACACAAAATGAAGACTTTGCTGCTTTGGAACAGGTGCTTTCTGCTAGTAACTTTATGATTGTTAGATACTATTTGGATGATGTAGTTCTATACTTTTCCAATTTATTCTTCACTTCTTGATGGTCTAGCATTAGAAGATAAGTTTCCTGGAGTCAAGTTTTTTGTACCTGATTTTTAGGGTGCTTAATTGTTGTAATTATCTAGTATTAGCTTATTAGGAGCCCAGGGTAGGCCAAATGGGTTGTTTAGCGATTAAAATTTAACTGAACTCCAAGATATTACTTGACATTGTAGTATTATGTATAACTTTTATGAGGTGCAGAAATGGCATGGACAGCATCAGAACTAAGATAATCTTCTATACTTCCTACATGCTTTATGAAATGTTACACGAGTCCAGTTTGAATCCAGAGATTTAACATATTCCTCTTCGACTTACTTTAGGAAATTTAAAACTTCTAATGGTGGTTCTGGCAGCAAATGATCAGTCTGTTTCATGAACAGAGGACCATAATCTCTTTATTGAGAAAAGATGTAGAACTTTGCCAGTTATTACAATGACTTTTGCTGTTGATGTGGAAAAAAATGAATAGAATGTTCAGAACCAGCTACTTCAGTGCCACGTGGCTTTGGTTTTTGGTACTCTAGTTCTTAGAAACAGGGAGAATTAATGCATGATCTTGTTATAAGCTTCTTTGCTTTTACAATACTTTGTAATTTGCAACTTATGAATGATTTTCCCCCTCTTATTTATGCTTTTCACTTTATTCATGCTGCAGCATATTGAAGATCTTACACAAGAGAAATTTTCTTTACAACGTGCTCTTGACTCTTCACGATCATTGGCAGAGTCTTTAGCTGCTGAAAATTCATCTCTAACAGAGAGCTATAATCAACAGGTTGGCTTGTGAATTGAAGTATGTGATTCTTAGGGATAATCAAATGTGAAACTGTTTCAGGTTATTTAATTTTATCTAATTATTTTTTTGCTGAACTAGATGCTTATTGGTGTTATGAATTTTTAGTAGTCATACAGTACATACTTCAGTATCTAAAATTCCACATGCTAAATTACTGAGTATTTTAAAGGTGTCTTACTGATAGAATTTAAGGGAATTAGGAGAGAAAAAGGGAAACTAGAGCCAGAATCTGAAACTCTAGTATTTTCAAGAACCAAAATCTGAATTCTTGACCAATTAGACAAATCCAAATCTGTGTATACTCATTCATAACCTTTCATAAAACACAATACATATATATAAGGTTCAGTCATTGTGCTATAACCGCCTATAACTTCCCTACAAACAGATACATAACAGTCCCTAATAACTTCCTAAATACATAACTGTCCTTAATAACTTCTAAACAAATAGATAGGATAGTATAACTTCTATAAACAGATATTAACTTCTAATACAATAACTAGACATGTTTCCTCTTCCTTCTAGAATAAACTAAGAGAGGTAGGGGATTATCATTACTGATATTATTACTAATAATCCTATCACTTACAGAAAGTAGGTTAACATTTAATTTGATGGAATTTCAGTTTTAATGAGGGGAGCAGTAAATGCGGTGACTTTCTTATGTTCTGAAACCTTGGGTTGACTTCACTTGACTACCTTCTGTTCTAATGTCCCGTGTTGAGTATGAGATGGCGAATTGGAATATCACTGGGTATTTTTGTGTTGAGTTTGGGTTTAAAGAATTTACATGGTTGTAACTTTTAAGTATAGCCGTTGTGCAAAAAGTCTTGGGTGAGACATAATTCTTTCTGCACCATTGGTTGTTAGGTTATGTTGGTTGCTTCTAATATGGGAAGTTACCTAGAATGCTGACTTTTAAATTTGAACTGAAAATGCAATCATTTGTCATTGTTCTTTTATAAGCTTCTCAAAGCTTGTTCTACTTTGCTTTTTTAATTTATTTATTTTTCATTTGTATTTCAACAGAGGGGTATCGTCAACCAATTGAAATCTGACATGGAGAGGTTACAGGAAGAAATCAGACTTCATCTGGTTTGTATCAATAACCCAGCATGATTTTCTAACTCTAATGGTTGCACATTTTTACACCATTTTACAATTATTCATGGTTTATGACAATGTGTAGATTAGGACTGCAAATGAATGCATAGACATTGCCTGTCCCCATCTTTGCCTCAACTTTTAATTTGTATAGGCATTTTGACATGGGAGTTCTAGGTTTTTAAGAAAATGATATTGCAAACAAGGCAGTTAAAATCGAAAAAAGGATAAAAAATCATAAAACGTAAAATCGCAACATAAAACAATCGTAAAAACATAAAAGCGCTTGGAAAATTAGTAAAATCGTTTTAATGAAAGATGAAAATTTTTACACCATTTTACAATTATTCATGGTTTATGACAATGTGTAGATTAGGACTGCAAATGAATGCATAGACATTGCCTGTCCCCATCTTTGCCTCAACTTTTAATTTGTATAGGCATTTTGACATGGGAGTTCTAGGTTTTTAAGAAAATGATATTGCAAACAAGGCAGTTAAAATCGAAAAAAGGATAAAAAATCATAAAACGTAAAATCGCAACATAAAACAATCGTAAAAACATAAAAGCGCTTGGAAAATTAGTAAAATCGTTTTAATGAAAGATGAAAATTTTTACACCATTTTACAATTATTCATGGTTTATGACAATGTGTAGATTAGGACTGCAAATGAATGCATAGACATTGCTTGTCCCCATCTTTGCCTCAACTTTTAATTTGTATAGGCATTTTGACATGGGAGTTCTAGGTTTTTAAGAAAATGATATTGCAAACAAGGCAGTTAAAATTGAAAAAAGGATAAAAAATCATAAAACGTAAAATCGCAACATAAAACAATCGTAAAAACATAAAAGCGCTTGGAAAATTAGTAAAATCGTTTTAATGAAAAAAAATCATGAAAACGTAAAATCATAGTGATAAATCGAGGTTTTAACTACCATGATTGCAAATGTGTATGCCCTCATTTTGACATGAGAATTTTGATTACAGGATAGGTAATAACTAATGTTTGTGATCCCTCCACTCGGGTGCTTTTTTCTTGGCATTGATAAATAGAAGAATAACAATATTGGTATACAAAAAAAATACTGGAGCAGCTAAGACATTGTGCATCACAGAATAGACATGTCTCTTTGAAATAGATAGGTTATAAATAGATGTATGGCTTATTGGGTTGAGTATCTTCATATAAGAAATGTTGGCAATGAGTGATTTACTTTAGGCTATAGAAAAAGTGCTTGTGTGTAGTTCTACCATTTGTAGTGGTTGCTCAGTTTGTCTTCTTTTCATGTTATTGGATTAGAAATTCTAAGTTGTTTGTCAGTTCTAAGGCTTGGAAATGTTAAATCTGTATATTGAAGATGAGTTTGGTAGAATTAAAACTTTCCATGTTATTGATTGTTGGTCCTTTTATTGAAATATATAATTTATTTATGTACATTGACATCTATTAGTTTCACTTTTCTTAACACTTCCTCTCTGCTCAATTTGTTTTTATGAAACCGTCTGTGTCTGTAGATTGAACTAGAGGCTGTCAGGAATGAGTATACAAATGCACAACTAGAATGTAATGCTGCTGATGAACGTGCCAAGTTATTGGCGTCTGAAGTGATTGGTTTGGAGGATAAGGTACTTTATTTTCTTGGTATGTTAGGCTGTTGGTTATTTGCTTTTTATGCTGCTGATCTGTTGAAAAACATGCTTCTATTAATGATCTTAGAATGTTATAAGTGTGTCTTATGGAATTTAAGCTAAGAGGAGACAAGGGAAAAGGAATGACATCTCATGTCATATAGAATTGGGTGTTGGACCTTCCTGAAAATTGGAGTTGGGCAACCACACTGAATTGTCCTATCAATGATTCTACACATCCATAATTTTAAAATTAATTCGGATATATTACATCTATAACTTCAACACCGGCAAAGTTTAGCACCAGGGAAAATGTGTAGTTATCCTTTTTTTTTTTTTAATAAAGTGTAATTAAAAGGGCGGCCCAGTACACAAGTCTCCCACCAGGTAGGGTTTAGGGAGGGATAGATGTACGTTGCCTTACCCTCGCAATTGGAGAGATTGTTTGTGTTAGGGTTCCATGTGTCCTCTTTTGAAGAAAGACACATGTTAGGAGAAGTTATTAAATATTTAGGGAAGTTATTGTATTTTATCTATTGTGGTAGTTATTATATCTTATCTGTTTTAGGGAAGTTGTAATAGGAAGTTATAGTTTTCTTTATAAATATATTGTATTCTATTCCAAAAAGGATTATGAAAGATATGATATTCAGAATTATTGTGTTTGGCTAGAGTTCAGATTCTGCTCTAGATTATCTCTCTCTTCCCTTTCTTATCCTATATTCTCTCCAATCCTATCAATTGGTATCAGAGCGGTTAGTCTTTGGGGCCTGTTTAATCGGTATGGTGAACACCAGAAACTCCTCCTATGAGGAGGTATCACCCATACTCTAGAATCAGCAACCGGAACCATCTTCAAATCCTCGGGATGACCCAGCCGTGATTTTGGTTCAGCAACAAACACAGAACCGTCCAGAAACTAGTCAACCTCAGTTGGAAGCCATTCTCGCACAGTTGCAATTGATGAATTCAGAAATTAACGCTTTGAAAAAAGCAAAAGGGCCAGCAATTATTATTGGAGAAATCAGTCAGAATTATAGAAACACCTTTGGTGAACAAGATGAGAATGATATGGAAAACGCTTCTTGGAATAGAAATTTGTCCAAACGCCCTTATTCTAAAATTGAGTTTCCAAAGTATGAAGGGGGACATCCAAGAGGATGGATTTTGAAAGCGGAAAAATATTTTAGATATTATCAGACTCCTGAAGATATAAAAGTGGATGTAGCAGCAATAAATTTGGAGGGAGACGCGTTAGACACTTTTACCTAGGTTTCTTCGGGAAGAACAATAAGATATTGGGATGAATTAGTTCAAGTATTTCAAGAACAATTCGGCCCTGTTGAATTTCAAAATCCTGACGTTCATCTCTGCAGAATAAAGCACACAGGCACGGTGGGAGAATATAAACAAGAATTTGTAAGACGCCAATCGCGTGTACAAGGTTGGCTAGAGCATTGTCTTCTAGGTGTCTTTATTAATGGCTTAAAGGAAGAGTTGCAAGCGGACGTTAAGATCCAGAAACCCAGAACAGTATATAAGGCCGTGAGCCTGGCCATAGAATTTGAAGCAAAAATATTATCCCAACCGAACACGCAGTATACTCCACAATATCAATATTCTTGGGCACCAGATCAGATCTCTTGGGGCGCTGAATATCCGAACAACAATTTCCAGAATAATAAGACACCTCTGCCACGTCAGCAAGGGGACCCACCACGTCAACAAGGAGAGTATTTGACCAACGTTTATAACACCAATATTTATCCCAGAGAGCAGTTACCGTCATCCTCGGGCACCTCCAGCGCGTCGCAAACGTATTCTAACCGTTTCCCCTCATCCGCAATTCACGCACAGACTTTGGCCAGTGAAGACGCCGAGTGACAATACCGAAGAGAGAAGGGGCTTTGTTTTAGGTGTGGCGAACGATTTACTCTCGGGCATCGCTGCAAGTCTCCGACGCTGAAACTTATGGAAATAACCAATGACAACAACGCTCCAGGGACGTTTGCAGATGATGAGCATACCGATAATCCTGATAGGGGTGACACTGGACTAGCCAAAATTTCCTTATTCCCGCCTTGAGGACAAGGCTGATTTTCAAGGGGAGGGTATTGTTAGGGTTCCATGTGTCCTCTTTTGAAGAAAGACACATGTTAGGAGAAGTTATTAGATATTTAGGGAAGTTATTGTATTTTATCTATTGTGGTTGTTATTATATCTTATCTGTTTTAGGGAAGTTGTGATAGGAAGTTATAGTTTTTTTTATAAATATATTGTATTCTGTTCCAAAAAGGATTATGAAAGATATGATATTCAGAATTATTGTGTTTGGCTAGAGTTCAGATTCTGCTCTAGATTATCTCTCTTTTCCCTTTCTTATCCTATATTCTCTCCAATCCTATCAGTTGATAAGTTGTAATTATTCTAATACAAACTTCAGTAGTTAAGCTATTGAATGCTTGTTTAGTAGCATTTATTACATTCCATGTTCTGAAGTTGATTTGTTCTATGAACTTTGTAGGCGCTCAGACTAAGGTCAAGTGAGCTAAAGCTTGAGAAGCAATTGGAAAATGCACAAGCTGAAATTACTTCCTACAGGTAACCTTCTGTTTTCAGTTATGAATAAAAAGAATCATGGATGGCTGCATCAAAAATTTTGTTTAGCCATGGTTCCAGTATATATAGGTGTCATTTATTTTTATGACTTGCTTTATTGAGATGACTCATTTCCTTCAATCTTGACCTTCAACCATTATGATACAACAACAAAGCCTTATCCCACTAGGTGGGTTCAAACCATTATGATAGTTTGGACAAAATTAGAAGTTTCTGGATTATGAAGACTATTGAAAAATGAAATTCTGGGAAGCATATATTCCCTCTAATCTAGACAATATGGCTGCATATCTTCTTAAAAGCTACCGGAGGGTGAAAATAGTATATGCTTTGAAATGATTTGGTTTCAATCTTGTTATCTCACCTATTTTTCACAAGTTAAACTCTCAATTACCTTGTGCCAAAGAGTGAGGTTATGTGGCCTTTGAAGGCTTGTGCTCTGTGAACCATTACTGATGCATTGAGTTTGTGTGAATTCTGTAATAGATTATATTTGTAACTATTAGAAGTGGTCATTGGATGATTTTGAATTACTGATCTGGCAAGAGTAATTCTTCTTTTAAAAGAAATCATTCTTTTCCTATGGCATATGATTTTTTATCACCTGATTTTTCCTTCCATTGTTGATTTTCTTGCTTAGTTAAAGTTCATTGAAGATGATGATAGGGCATATCAAAATGACAATTCATAATAATTCTTGCAGAAAGAAAATGTCCAGCCTTGAGAAAGATCGCCACGATCTTCATTCAACCATCAGTGCTCTTCAAGAGGGTAATCAGGCCTTAATTGTGTTTTATTACTGCAGTTTCAACGCACATTATTTGAGCATAGACCATATTTGATGTCGTCATTTTAATCTTCTCCTAGCTCACCTATATGTGCTGTGTTGGTAAGCCTAGTATCTTTTTCGATGCATATAAAAGTAGGAAAAAAACTAGGACTTGAAAGGGGCATTAAGTTGAGTTGGAATAGAAAGAAGACAAATTGTTCCTAGCTTTTTTGAAGTCATTCTGCTGTTCTGTTGTTTGACTTTGCCAAACAGTTCCTAATTTGGAGCATTTTAGATTGCGAATGCACTACAAAATTAATTATGATGCTTTGAGGTAGAATTTTTTTTATAACCTCTCTTTGGTACTTGGCTATTAGTCCTTTTTAGGTGTTCTTTTACTCCCTCTAGTCCTTATTATAAGGCACCAACTAACAATTCTCACAAACCAATAAAAATAGTTAAAGTCAATAAAATTGTCCTAAAATTTAAGTAATTTCCGATATTACCTCTATTAATTGCACTAAACTCTAATGTTATATTATTATTACTCTCACCCCACTACTACTCTTATTAATTATGGGCATACATGGAAAAAAAACAATTAATGTTCCTTAGAAACAAGCAAATACCTTATAAAAAGGACTAAATATTCTTGCTAGTTGATGTCTTATAATAAAGATCAGAGGGAGTAACAGATATGTAGAGTGACCAAGAGCTTTTCTGCCTAAAAGAGTTGTTTGTTTTTTTATGTCTTTGATTTCCGTTTCTTTTGTAAAGGAGCTCATGAAATCCTCATTATTCGTACACTTTCTTTCTTCCCTTTAAGATCATTTCCCCTTTTGTAAAGTATGGTAGACTATTGCTTGGCCTGTTCTTGTGAACTAGTTATAGTTGAAGTCATGTGCAAACTTGGTGGATCCATGGTCATTCTTTTCCTTTACATTGATACAGAAAAGAAGTTGTTGCAGTCCAAGGTACGGAAAGCTTCTGGAATTGGGAACTCTATTGAAAATTCAACTAATAAAAAGGATGTTTCTACATCTACAGAAGACATAGGTACATATACCTGATCAATTACTTTCCATAAAAATGAGAAATTAAAAGGACAATTGTTATGTCACCTTGTCACTTAGTCCTGTTTCCCAGATGCCACAGATATCAATTTGACATGTTTTGTTTTACTGAAGGCATGGAATATGCAAGATGATATATATTTATAGATGCCAAAAATATGGTTTTGTTGCTTTTCTTAGCTCTATGATATCTTTTCTTGTTTTTGTTCAAGGGTGCTTCTTGGAGTGCAATTACATCTAATTTTCCCACCTCTCATGATCCTACCTGTGAATCACAGCGAAGTGTCACCCAAGCTTGTGTGCAGTTTGAGGCCTTGCAATAGTTATCTAAAATCATAGACTGAAAAATCATTGAATTGCTATGATGTGTTGATAGAATCAGAAATAATTAAATGGGAAAATGATGAAAAAGGGGTTAGGACTTTGGCAGACCCCTTTTTGCTTATTCTGTATTTTCACAGTTCACTGCATATCTTATCAGGCATTAGCCTATATTCACTTTCAACTTCTGTATTTTTCTTTTCAATTTCCATTTGATAAAAGAAATATTTTTAAAGAAAAAGAACGAGGAACAAGAGCAGATAGTTAAAGATATCCGCTCAAAGGAAATCTATAGTATGGAAGCGAGAACAAAGAAGAGCACATTACTAAGGGAAAGCTTTACTGTCTCGTTATGTACAACAGGGAAACCCCCCTTAAGAGGAGTTAATTCAGCAACACAGGGTATTATACTTTAGAAGACTTCATTGTTGCAGAATTACTGATTTTCAAGTCTAACTCCGTGCCCCTTCTTATTTTATGGGATAGGGTTGCACTTCCACCTACAGCTTCTCGTTGATATTTTGCTCATGATTGTCACAAAAGAACATCTGGTTTTGAAATGAAGAGAGATTGGACGGCTTGTTGCAAGTTTGAGGCTCTATTATTTTTTTTCCTAGTTTCTAGGATATCTTATTCTCCCTTGTCTTTCTGCCCTCTTGAATATTTTTCCTTTTTTATCCTTTAAAAATGGTGACTGCAATTCTAGACATTCACAAGGAAGGAAATCCGGTTGTTTGCTTTCTAGACTGTAGGATTTTGTTTGAACTCATAAAAGGCCTACATGTTTTATATATTATTTCTATGTACTTTGGGAATTTTCAGTGGTCTTCATTAATTGCCTTTGGTGACGTTTATTTCTTTTATCATGCAGCAAGCACAGATGCTGCTGCAACCTCTTCCAGTGACGAAATGCATGACTCTGCTACGGACTACTCTGGCTTGTCCTTGGTTCCTGAAGTCGGGCGCTCAACTCTTGGAGCTTCTCCTGTGAATATTCCACCTGATCAGATGAGAATGATTGAGAACATTAATGCACTTATTTCAGAGGTAGCATGTGATTCTTTAAAATTTTAGATTGTTTGTGGTATATGCCTTCCCCCCTTCCCCACTTGTTTGACAATTAATCCTTTTTAATTTCCTGCTTCCATGTGTCTGATCATACATAGTTTTAGCGGCCTCTGAATAGGCCCAAATTGTAGTCACTTCTCAACATTTCTTTGTGCAGTTGGCATTGGAGAAAGAAGAACTGCTGAAGGCTTTGGCATCTGAATCATCTGAGTGTTCCAGGATGAAGGTAAATTGATTATTAATCCTTCTGGTCCTAAATATAAGACTTAACTAATTCATGGAGATTTAGAAAATTGGTTAGTTGATTATTTGCTATTATTATGTAAAAAGTTTGTTTCTTTCCGTAAAAATATCTCTCTTCTAATGAGGGTATTAAATACTGGAGAAAGGAGGGGGAAGGGGGGAGAGAGAGAAGCTGTGAAATTAATTAGGGTAATGTGGGGAAAAATATTAAATAAGGGAGACAAAGTGGATCAAGAAATTATATTTAAGACCAAAGTACATTCATCAATTAGGTCCTTTATTTAGGACCAGAGAGGGTATGTTATTTTGTATTGACAAAAAAAAAAAATCTTATCTCTTGGAAGTGGAACGCTTTCTGCCGGTGAAAGATGAGAAACTGAAGCTATTCTAAAGCATCAGTTTTAAAGTACTAAACAGTTAAAGGTATCATCATCCCATGCATATTTTTTATGGGTTTTGGGAAGAATATGAAGATAATTTGTTTGTGGGAAGGAGAAAACTACAATAAAGAGGGGCACAAATCATTTTCCAATGAAACAACAAAAATGAGCAATAAAAGAAAAACCAAAACTACACAAATTAAGAAATATGCACTCATTCTGTCAGAAATTTTGCAATTAAGTTTTAGAATACGTCCTGACATTAATATTTTGGTTCCCGTGTTAACCTCATCATCTCTATTGTCTTATTCTGAATAAAGGAGTTAAACAATGAGCTGTCCCGAAAACTTGAGGCCCAGACGCAAAGATTGGAGTTTTTGACAGCTCAAAGCATGGCTAGTGACCATGCTCCAGCGAAACAACCAGACGTTCACACTTCATATGACAATGCCCCATATGCCGATGAGGGTGATGAGGTAACATCCATGTTCAGTTTTCACTTTGATTAGGTGAACCTAAAAATTGTCTGACATCACTAATACAACATCATGTTATGTGAAGCCTCAAGGAAGTATATGTTGAAACGTTCCGGCTTTTTTATCTGTAATTTCATTTAAGCAAAACGGAATTGACATTTCTCTATTGGTCCTTCAAGGTGGTGGAAAGGGTGTTAGGGTGGATTATGAAGCTGTTTCCTGGTGGGCCAGCGAAACGAAGAACCAGCAAACTCAATTGATAGATTTGTTGCCTTTTTTTGCTGTTGTCATCTCAGTCTACACTTGGGTATTGTGATATCAATGCACAGAACCAGTAAACTTTGATCCAGAGTCTGCACCAAGATGCCTTTTTGTTTCTTGTCGCCTCCTCAATGCAGGCAGGGGAGGCCGTGATCTTGTATATTTTGAGTGAAGCAATGCGTTATTGAAGAAAGATGAGAATCTAATCTGTTCAGAGCTGCTTATTGATTGGTGAATCCAGTTGCATTTGTTTTGGGAAGATATGCAATAAAATGTGTTCTATATTTTGGTATCTGATTGAATTCCAAGTTTTGTTCGTCTAAATTGTGGGGATGTAGAAGAGAGAATGTATCCAAAAGCTTAGTGGGGGGAAACAGGGTGACATATGTAAGAGACATGGTATATAATAGAAACATGTATTTTTGTTGCACTTATCATCACTTCTATTCCTTCACTAGGTTAAGTCAGGAAACGGACTTAATCTTAAGCAGGCTTTGACATGTGTTGGATGGTCCAAATAATCGAATTAGGCGTTTAAGAAATATGTTAAAATTAGTTAAAAATAATATGTAAAAAATTACAGCTAATGTTTAAACAATTCTAAATTAGATTTTATACAATGATTTGGTGGGTGTTTGGAAACCTTCCAAAACCTAGATTTTGCGTATTACGAGGTAAGTATGTGAGGGGAGTTTTGCCTCGGCTTGCACAAATCCTAGATTTTGGGTGTTTTCCAAACACCCCCTCGACTGATTTAAAAATTTAGATCTTGTGATAATGAAGGGAGGAGGTAATATGATGCATTGCCCTAAATATAAAATGGAGCTATATGTGGAATTAACCATACCTTTTCATTGATGATTTCGCTTATAATAGCATATGTTTGAAAAATTTGGTGTTTCACATTTCCACTAGCACAGCTAATGTTCTTTTGCGCTCCTAATGTCAATTGGAATGAAAAATATTTTACTCAATAGGGGTTATTTGAGCATAAACTACTGATATGCGCATCTTAGGGGCTGTTTGGCACGAGGAGAAGGGGGGAAAAGTGAGAGGAAGAAAAAAAAATTGAGTTGGATTTAAAAAAAAAATTAAAGAAGTAGGTTTATAATTTTTTAATTAATTTTTCTTACTCTTTTATCACACATCTTCCCTTTATTTAAATTTTATAATCCAATTTCTTCAATTTTTTACATTTCAATTCATAAAATTTTTTCCTCCCCGTGTCCAATTTCTTCAATTTTTTACAATTCAATTCATAAAATTTTTTCCTCCCCGTCCCTTTCCCTCCAAATCCCAAATCCCTTGTACCAAAAAGAATGAGCAGTTTCAATGAATAAGTTACATTAATTTAGTTGGTGAGGACCCCTCGTCCTTGGGTTCAACTAGCGTGAGAGTTGGTTTTCCTCACCTTTAGGGAGGGGGTTCAATCCCTGTGTTGGTTAAAGCGTTGTGGGAGGCATCCTAGGGGTCTAGGAAGCAGTGATAATGCTGATAGAGATGGAGGCATGTGTACTCTCTGACCAGTATCCCTGTGGACTGGGCTCCAAGCGCTCTGCCCTTGGACTGTGTGAAAGGCCGACTCTTTTCCTAAAATTTTTATATATAAAAAAAAAATTAGTCGGTGCGATAAAGTCGATGTTAATAACATTATTTCAATAAAGTGTGTGGAAGTATTTTATAATAACATCACCTGCATGGCAGTATGCATGTACTTTAGGTAATATTTGAAACCTTTCGAAACCTATGTATGTTTTAAGTTTTACGAGGCAAATATGTGATAAGAGTTTTGTTTTGTCTTACATAAAATCTAAGTTTTACCTCACTTCCAAAAAAGGCACTAAAATCTAAGAAAAAAGTATCAATACTCATATTAAAGTATGAGTACTTTTTTTTTTTTAGAATCTATCCCTAGCAAGCTGATAATTAGAAACTAATTCTCCAGAGCTGTAGAAATTATTCCAATTGATTAATACTCTATCCGATGCTTAATAAAAAAGTATTTAACTAATTTAATTAAATTAAGAAAGTTAATTAACATAACATGTATTTTTTAAAACCTCTCAGATATCTTTTTTAATTCTCTCATTTTTCTTCCTTATTAACAAAAGGACTAATAAATTTAAAAATTATGACTTATATATAAAACCAAATAAATTTAACTAATGACCAGTGTAATAAAGAATGTGTATATGCCTATGAATAAATTTCCCTTTAAGAAAGGTGATCAATATTTGAAAATGATTGTGCGAGTCACGCGTGTCCATGACATGCAATCGGTGAGGTGGCATCGAATAATAGTACACGTGGAGATAAGAAAGCGACTGAAATTGTGCCACGTGGGGTGAGAAATCCCAGCCTCAGAGAGAGATATTTATTGCCCCAGGATTCAGGAAAGAATGCTGATAGGCGCCAAGGAAGTCGAGTTTTAGCTTCGTCGTCATGTCTTCTTTAATTGGCAAACTCTGCTCTCTCCCACTCTCCCTTTCCATCATTTCTTCTTCTTCCAAAGGTACCCACCTCTCTCTGCATGCATCTTTGATTTCTTTGCTTTTTCTTTCATTTGATCAATATCTTCTTTTTCGTTAGCAGAATCCAACTCCGGTCCTACTAATTCTGTGAATTTGAGAGAGGACTGGAGAAAGAGATCTAGACCCATCCCACCCGGAGGCACCTACCCTGCCAAAGACCATTGCAGGTATCTTTTATATATTTCTTGTCTAAATTGCCACGTTTCCTCTTCCAACATTCTGTTGATTTTTTTTTAAATTGTCCTTTTTAGTTTTTCAGCATTTTCTCTATAAAGTTGAATTCTTATCATCTTATTAGTTCTTATTTATTTTGAAATAGTCAATGCGGACTGTGTGATACTTACTATATTGCCCATGTCAAGGATGCTTGTGCTTTCTTGGGAGATGGGATGTCTAGAATTGAAGTAAGTTTCTGTTTCCTCTATTGCCTTCTTTCGTGGTATTCAAATCCTATTATTTTCAACTTGTTACTACTAGTGATGTACTTATTCTGAAGAAATGCATAACCACCTTTATCCTTCAAGGCTTCATTGCAAAAATGAAAATGAAACACAAACATGAAAGTTATAACCAAATGATGAAGAGCTTAGTAATACCTTCTCTAACTTTTCTCCAAATTATTCAATTGGGATGTTTGAAAATTTGAAAGATGGATTGCCGCTGCTTAAATATTTTCAGAAAGCTCAGATGAACTGACCTTGTACTGAGAAACTTTAATGCACAGCAGTTTATTCCTTTTTTTTTATCTTAGGTCGTGATATTGAACTTGAAATATTATCTTGTCCAATTTAGGCAGTGCTTGACTGCATCTCTTCTCTGTTGCAATCTTGAAAACTTGAAGTGAATTTAACTGCAAACTATTATTGTTTTGATGTTGAATAGCTGTTTCTTCTTTCAGAGATTTGAACCTGTAGTTCATGGTAGAGGGAGGAAAACAGATACTTTGGAGGAGACCTACTTTGGTGTACATGAGGAACTATTATATGCTCGAAAACTTGAGCCTGTGGAAGGTAATTTTTGCTGTTTGCAAATGTAAAATCTCTTACTTCTCTTTTGTTAGCTATATTCGTTTGTCATTCTTTTCTACAACAATCTGTGAGGATCTGTGAATGCCGTGCATTTCTTATATTTCTAATTATCTCAGGTTTGAAACTATCAAATATCAATGAGTAAATATACTTAGTTAGTAATTGAATATGATAAACCATGTGAAAAGTGCTATCTCTTAGGTAATCATTGAATATGATAAACCATGTGAAAAGTGCTATCTCTTATTTGAGCCCAACAATGCTCGAAGTTGAATTAGTTGGTGGTACTAGTAACGATTACCAGATATATCCGGAAAAAAAAGTTGATCCTTGGGTATAAATTTATCATAAATTCCAGTGAGTTATCAAGGATCAATGTTTAATTTTTAGATTATAGAAAACTGTATCATAAGAGTGAAAGACTCAACTCTCTGCTTCAAATGTATATGTTATCATTAAAATTAATGTGAATTTCACTTAACAAAATCACTTATCTGTTGACAGGTGCTCAGTGGACTGGAATAGTAACTACCATTGCTATGGAAATGCTTAAATCAGGCATGGTTGAAGCTGTCATTTGTGTTCAGAGGTAGGGGAAAGAATTTTAGATTTCAACAGAAGATCGAATGTGAATGCATTTAGTACTAAAGTAAATTTATTTATTTAGTCTGTTAATAACTCTTATTTAATTTTAAATATCATAGTGATCCTGAGGACAGATTATCTCCAAGGCCTGTGTTAGCAAGGTTTGCATCTAGCTATTTCATCATTTGAATAGTCTTAAGATGATTTATCTTACTAGTAACATTCACTTTATTTTTCAAACCTACGATACTGTAATGCTTTCATTTTGCCCTAAATTTCTTACAGGACACCTGAGGAGGTTTTAGCAGCCAAAGGTGTGAAGCCAACATTATCTCCTAATCTAAATACCCTTGCCCTTGTTGAGGTGTGTAAAATTACTGTCTGTGTGACAGAAATTCCTTCTTACAATCTTGGGTAAATTGTTTCCCCCCCACATTTTGTAATTTTATGTTGAAAGTTTGAAGTCAATTGCTTATATTAGAAAGGATTTGACAATCTTGTTTAAGCATTTGAAATGCCTTGATACTATATCATGGGGAAAACGTTAAATAAATATTAGAATAAAGTGTACTCTTTTTTCACTTGTCTACATCAGTCAAAAATTTAGAATTCGGGTGATGAAGCTTCCCAAATTTATTGATCAATTAGAGATTTTTGAGGATTGTTCCTTATATATTTTTCAGTATTCTGTGTGAAAGTCCAGTTTGGAATCTCATGTCGTTTTATACCACCTCCTTAGTGGGGGAGAATTGAAAAGACTGCCTTTCTAGTATTCTTGATATTTTGAATTTTGCATCAATGTGTATGACCTTAGTTTCCACTGTCAAGATATCTTGAAGTTGCTGTAATTTTTAGTACGTGTCTTAATTTTCATAATGACAGGCTGCGGGTGTCAAGCGTCTTCTTTTTTGTGGTGTAGGTTGCCAAGTGCAAGGTATCACTTGTTTAATAATCTGGACATTTCTAATTTCAGTCCTTTTCTTCATTGACTTTGTACTATGGTAATGCAGAATAATTTCTTCAATTTCAGCATTAAGATCTGTGGAGCAACACCTGAATTTGGAGAAGCTCTATGTTTTGGGCACTAATTGTGGTAAGCAAAAGATAATGTATTCAGCTAAGTCTTTTTCTTTTTATCAAGCAATCTTTTAGTGATAAATAGATTGCTATTATACTCTTTTGTGCATAAATCACTGGTACTCCTTGATGAATTTGTCGGTCTTTTTACTTCACAGTGGACAATGGAACCAGGGAAGGACTGGATAAGTTTCTAAAGGCTGCAAGTGATACTCCGGAAACAGTTCTTCATTATGAGTTTATGCAAGATTACAAGGTTTTTCTTTCACTTATAAATCATCTATACTAGCATAAGTATAACTGCCACATCAATTTCTGGCCTAGCAGCAGCTATTTTTCTTGTCTGAATGTTTGGTTCATGTAGCATAGATCGTGTCCTAATTCTCATGCCAAACATCTCATTTCTATTCAAAGTACTCTATTGTTCCTCATATGATAGTGTGACCCAAATCTGATTATTTTAGTCTGTTGCCTGAAAATGCAATAATAAGCCACTTTTTAATGTCAATATTTATATCTGTCTGTAGTATCCCACCGTTCACTCTTTACAAAATTGAAGCTTGTTAAATTCTTCAAGTTGAGTATTACTTCGTCATTATACATTTACAATTTTATGACCAGGTTCACTTGAAGCACTTGGATGGTCATATTGAAGAGGTTAGAGGGCTCTCTTAATTTCATTATGTCCCTGGGTTTAAAAATAAAACTGCTTCATTCAATTTCAATTTTTAACTAAAACAGGTTCCTTATTTCTGTCTACCTGCAAATGAGCTGGTTGATGTTATTGCCCCCTCATGCTACAGGTATGATGATCATAGATAAGTCTTATAATTTCAATGGCAGGCTGTTGCAGCATTCTAGGATTAGATTTTACGGTAGTTCTTTTTTTCCCCAAATAATATTTTCTGCTAACTTTTCAGAATCTTCTTGTTTGTTACAGCTGTTTTGACTATACAAATGCCTTAGCGGTAAGTTCTTTTTGTGCATGTCGAACTTTTAATTTTCACATGAATTTCATTTTACTTTACCTTGTTCGAAATGTTTCGTCCTGAAGTTGTTAATTTCAGGACCTAGTGGTTGGATACATGAGTGTGCCCAAATATTCTGGAGTCAGTATGACACAACATCCTCAGTATGTCACTGTCAGGTAATATCACTTAAGATGCTAAGTTGTTTGGATATATGGCTCTTCCTATGTATTGTTGATCTGTTAATATGTTAATATACTCGTATCTCTCTACTATTTTTTGGCCTATATGCTTTCAAAGAGGAAAACCCCATACAGGTGAACTGAACTATGGAGGGGATTCCCTTTTTCTAAAATTATGTCATGAAGGCAACCTAAAACTCTTTCATTTCCTCCCCTTTCTCGTATTCACCCTCATCCAAACAAGTTAATGGTTGTCATGAATGAGTATGATATTAATAAATTAAATACTAGGGGATTCACTGTTTTATAGGAAGTGATTCCATTGTTTGGCTCTTGAAATGACAGGAATGAACGTGGAAGAGAAATGCTGAGTCTGGTCGAGCAGTATTTGGAGATTAAGCCAACCACTAGTGGTGTAAATTATCAGCTCTGTCTAACTTAACCTCGTAAAATATTGCATCATCAAAGCATTTGATTGTTTGCCTTCTCTTCAGGGGGATCGGCGACCATTTGTTATGGAGACTGTTAAGGCTGATGATAATGCCAAGCTAGGTAAGCCTAGTGAAGTCTTTGGGCTTAGCATATGGCCCCTTTTGGGGGCATGGTGGTCTTCATGCAGAATATCTTATGCTGTGTTTACATTGTCTGTTTCGCTCTAAAGATTAGATTTTTTTTTTTTTTTTTTAAACTGTTCTATCGGGAAATGATGATTTCAATTTTGTTCCCTGAGTATATCTCTGCTCCTAAAGATACTACTTCATTAGTACTGATGCTCAAAAATTAATATTTTATTCAGGGAAAGGTCCTGCTCAGCCAGCCCCAAAATTTATTGGAAACTTGATAGCTTTTGTACTAAACCTGGTAAAATGCTTTCCCATGATATACCCATTGAGACGTACGAACAACACTATAATATTCTGATCCTCTCTTGCATTTCAGATTGGTCCAAAAGGTCTTGAATTTGGACGTTATTCACTTGATTATCACACAATCCGCAACTATTTGCACGTAAATCGTGCTTGGGGAAAAGAAAGGTATGATAAGATAATCTACCGACCGACCCACAAGGATGAACTGTATTTGTATTCTGCTCATGTTGGTTGAAACTTAATGCTTGCAGAGCCGATAGACACATGCCTGCATATGCTAAGAAACTTGTGGATCTGTACAACCAAAATGGTCAAATCGATGAAATGCTTTCCAACAAGTGACTATATTTGATTATCATAGAAGCATTTAGCTCAGGTGAATTCCAACTATGAAATGAGTCTTTTCCACTTTGTTCAGAAGTCACATTGCATGATTATAAATCATTACTTTTTTCCTCTGTAGATTAAAAAGCCACTATATATGTTGAATACTAAAATCGGCTAAGGTTCCAAGCTTATCAAAGATTGGTCCTAAATGGATGGTCAGATAGTTCCAGATACGGAGAGAAAGTGATTACTGTGGCTGGCCATTACGTATTTGCATGACGCTAGAGCCATTTATAACTTCTAGCGTAGCAGCTAGGAGCTCATTGGCAATAGTTTACAGACATATCATTTTACTGGTTTGGAAAGCTCGAGGAGAAAACCAATGTTGCATTGTCCTGATTGTAAGGAGTCTAAAGCCAAGAACAACAGAATTGATTGTCTCTTCTGTTAAGGTATGAAATGTCTTAACGAAATATCGAATGTGATTATCTTTGGGCCACAGGGTATAATATTAAGTCTTACATCGGATGTACAAGATTCTGATTTAGTTATACAGTTATTGACACTCTGGTCGTTCTAATCTTATGGGTTAATTTTTTAGTTGTCGTTCTGGTTGATATTATTGCCTTTCACTATGCACTGGTAGTGTAGAGATAGCAACGTCAGACTCCAACCTCAGACAAGTTTTTAGGAAAACCGTATTAACTAATATTAGTTCAATATTTTTTCCCTCGCAATCACAAATTGGAAGTCAACTGTGTTAACAAAATGAGCGAAGATACCTTTCTGCATTCTCCTTACGAGGAATACATAAACATGTGTAACATACATTTTTTCTTGCCAATCTCAAACTCAAGCTTGTAATTCTCAGAATATGTAATAAAAGCTCTCAATTCAACAGGCAGACTAGTCCCAAATGTTTAATAATAGGGAAAATTTCAGTCAGCTCCCCTTATGTAGGAAATTAATTTTAGCCAAACCCAAAAACTTTTAGAAACTTCATTGCATTCTTTGGGCAATATGAAATTAATTTTGATAAGTGAAAAGACAGTGAATATGAAATTAATTTTGATAAGTGAAAAGAAAATGATGTCTTTCTTTTATTTTTTTAGAAGAGCATTTACAAGGTAAAGAAGAGATTTTACAAGATAAATAAAGATATTCAAAAGAACCTAAGGAATTAAAAATATTTTGGTTATTTATAAAATAAATATGAAAATTCACAAAAGAAATATGAGCATTTACAAAACAAATAAAGCCATCTATAAAATAAATAAAAAGATTCAAAAGAATATGAAGAATTAAAAACATTTTGGTCATTTAAATAACAAATAAAAGGATAAAGAATCTAAAGACTTAAAAACATTTTAGCCATTTACAAGATAAATATGAAAATTTACAAGACAAATGTAGATATTTACAAGAAAAATAAGAATTTACAACACAAATAAAGTAAGAGTATTATTGTTTTTTTACCCACAAAAATTAATTTCATTTAACTATAGGTGTAGTGGAGTTTCAGAAAGTTTTGGAGGTTGGTTAAAATTAATTTGCTAAATTCAAACAAAAAAACTTATCTAAGAGACCACATGTACTTTAGAAAAAGTCAAACTTTGTTCAAACGATATAATCCTTAACTTTATTAGTCCACTATTTTCTGAACGGCTTGACGCTTTCTTTTTTTGACCAAACGTCAAATCAACAGATTCATATGTTGCTCTGAAACACGATACATGTTACTTGGACATAACACGCATAACATGGGCGGCAGGAAATACCATGTTCATCATCATGATATATTATACGTTAAAAGCTAAATCTGCACCAACGCCTGTGAATACATGAATAATGTTACTCAACACAGAAGTAGCAGAAAAATGTGGAAGAGACAAAGTGGAAGACATGATCATATGACGCAAGAACTGCGATACACTAAAATATACATATAGTGCCAGAAATTCAGAATACAGATAATATCAGTAATAAGACAAAAATGATCAGTGACGATTCATATATAACAGATGATGCAAACTACAGTTCTACATTGTCCAGTGAAGTTCTGTGCTGCTGCTAACATTTGTCTTTTGTGTGAATAAAAAATGAAATATATTACAGTAATTCTCTATAGTAGTGAAAGGGAGAAGGTGGGATGAACTTAAAGGATGAGGGAGAACAAGAATGAATGGGCTTATAAAGGGAGGTGGCTGCCCCATGTGTTTTGCTCTCTTGGTGACTGTGATGCTTCATGCTGATTTTTATTTTTTGTTACTCAATGAAACCAACGGTATGTTGATTTTATTACTAGGAAATCGACTAATCCACCCAACCCAATAGAGGTCCCTAGTCTCTAAAGGAGGATTTTTTTTTTTTTTTTTTTTTTGTAGGGTATCATTTAAATCTCCAATCAAAAGAAATAATATATTGACAAGTCTCATAATTTGTCAATAATAGCTCTTTATTTATCAATGATGAAGTTTTTGCTAATTATTTTTTATGATTAGGACTTTAATGATATTTTTCTTTTTCTTTTTTCACACCCAAGAATTGAAACTGATACCTCTAAAGAAGGAATCAAATCAAGGGGGTTAAGGTACCTATCACCTCGACCAATCTGCCGTTGGTTAGTGTATGTTGATTTATGAGAACCTTGGAACCCTCCTATCTAAATCCACAAATCTATAATTGTGCCGTTCTGATTGTAGCCCGCCATTAATGTCCATATCTAGGTGCCAATATTTTCAAACACTAAATCTTTGCTCTTTTGTTTTTTTATGTATATGCTGCTTCAGATTCAGATCGACCACTATTTTCTACCTTAATTTCTTCCTGAGGATATATAGCATAGGCTCAATATGGGTGGTGGTGAATTGGTTTGAGATGGACCATAGGTGTTATATATATATATATATATATATATATATATATATATATATATATATATATATATATATATATTCTAATAATAATAATAATTTCTGACTGCATGCATGAGGACTCATATGGCTTGTCTTTTATTTCTTCTTTCTTTCATGCATTTTAGACATTGTTGAAACAGTGATTTATCACCTTCTGAGTTCTGACCATATCTTTTGTAAAGCCAATTCTGATGCTAACAAGTGGCTTAGCTCACCACTATATATACGAGACAGTGTTTCAGATGATCCTAGATTGATCAAATCATTTGTTGGCTGACATGTTCAATTAATGTGCATGTTGCTCTTTTGGGAGTTAGCTAGCTTCAACTTCTATATGGCTTGACGATGAGGATTGAATTACCCCAAGCATAGATGCTTTTTAAATTGGGTACAATTTTTGTTCTGATGTATAGTTAATTGGTTATATAGTTCAAGTTTTTTTTTTTTTTTTTTTTTGCCAATAATGCATTGTTTAAATATTTAAGTCAGTGAATCATAGATGCAATTCATTTCTTTGTGGATGGTTCAATAAGATGTCGGTTTATTAAATGTAGGCATCCAATTGGCCTATCCAAAATCTAACATGTTTATAAATATTTAGAGAACATTTTTTATTTAGTGAATTATTCAAAACGATTAACTGTGTATATATATGGAATGCCATGCATATGCCCATTTTCCACTCAGATTTATCTCATTTAAAGATGTTCCCTCAATTCCTTTGATTTTTTTTATTTAAAAAATTGCATTGCTTTATTGTTCACATTTAAATTATTTATATCTGAATAAAGTACTAGATAAAGTTGTCGTTTTAGACTTGTATATAGGCCAAAACAACAGCGTAATTAATGGAGGAGGAAACATATTGAAGCTTACGTCTCTATTATATATAAAACACTTCTAAATTTCAGATCATTTCACCAGAGCTAAGAAGAAATGATTGAGTCACTTTCTAAAAATGAATAAATTTCCTATTTTATTCATGTTGAAATAAAAAATTTCGTAACAATAAAATTTTAAAAGAAATGAAAAAATAACCAAAATTTGGCAAGGTCAGGATAAGTGTAGTAGGCTCCGAGCTCCAATGAAACACAGGTTCCACGGCCGAGGATCTATGTGCTTTGGGAAGAGTTAGACTATTTTTGTCAAAAGTTTTGAAAATAATACTACCTCCCATTTTAATTATAAGATTGAGTTGATTTTTTTAAAAGATTAAAAAAGTTAAATAAATTACTTAATATTGTATATTCTTAGATTATATATTAATTTATTAATCTAATTAATTAGTTTGGAGAAAAAAAATAAAAATACTCTAAAGTAATTTAATTTGCTTCCTTAATTTCTCTAAAAAAAAAAATCAATTTAGTCTTATAATTAAGATGAGAAGGAGAAATAACAATAATGATAATGATTCCATTAAAATCAGCAGCCAAGAGGTGTGAGAACATGCAACATACACGTGTTTTTCGTCATATGCTTAGAAATTTTGTCAATAAGATTTGTTTGGTGTGTTGTATAAATGTATGAAGAATATCTTAGAAATTGATTTTGACATGTATAGAGATATGTTTGGATATTTTTGAAGAAAAGCATCGGTTTGACTTTTATATAATTAATTATGAAATTAGTTTGATCATAATACATATATACATGCTCAATGACAGTATGAAATGAAGGATATTAAGATTGAGCTCTTAAACAATAGAAAGAGCCGCTTTTTATAATTATCAATGGGATTGAATTTAAATAATAATGTGTGTCTTATAATAACAATGGGGGTATCATGAATGAACAGTTGCTTCTTGTATTGTTGTACGCCAAAGCATATGAGAGAGACTCATATTCATATATGCTTGTCTTGTGTTGTGTTTTAGGCATCTCTTCATGTGCCTTGCAACATGGGCGCAATCAGTTTCACAATTTGCAACTTCCCTCACCTCTTTTATACATATCCACACACCAATCAATTTTTTAAAAATTAAGTATATTCCAACTTACTCATTTCAATCCAATTTATACGTTTTTTTTTTCAGGTATATGTTTCTTTGTATTAGAAGCAATCTTATTCAAGGCATTATTAGGATACTAAAAGTAAGCACATCTCATCAAATATTAATTCATTACATTATGAAGGATTATTATTATTATTATTATTGTTTTTTGGTATCCCATCCAGTTCACCGGAATTTTTTATTCTGATTAATTCAGATTCCATCCTACATCGGGCTTATGGTCATGAGGGATTAACTTCTTCCGTTAAATACCAACTATATTTTAAGAAGAGCATCAAATTTCATTAGTCAATGCTCTCTTGGGCCTTGATCACCACTAGAAGCCCATGACAACCACATTGCTACGTGCATCACACCTTAGAGATTCTCCTCAGCGTTGACTAACACTGCAAATCTTATTTAATTGAGTCAAATTCGTCTTCTAATGCAGTTTGACTTTTGGCCCCATTAATTAAAAAACATAAATTTTTGGTTTGATTCAATTATTTCTCGCATATATGTTAGCCATTATTCATTTCTCACCCATTTTATTTGAAATCATTATTAGTACGTAAAAGGAATAGTATTGGACGAAATTAAGAGAAGCAATAATTTCACAATTATTTGCAAGTCTTGTGGTTAAGTCATTCTCTTAAAAATAGGGGTTAGAAAAAGAAGAGAGCTTGCAAATGAGCATGACATTTATATCACGCTATGTTTGGTCACTCATGAGTGTCTTCACACCACCAAAGTTTTGAAACCTGGACTGGACCGGCCGGTTTAGTTTTAAAACCAATGAACTAGTCTAATTTGGACATCAACCTGGTTCTCTATTTTTTTTAAAATCGATTGTTTAAAATTTTTTTTTTAGAATTTCATATTAATAATCGTGAAATCTTCATACCAATTTGGTCTCAAGTTAGTTCCGGTTTGACACCAATTTAACCTACTGACCCTTGACCTAATACACCGGCCAATTTAGTGGCTAGTCAGGGTTTAAGAACCTTACACATTAGAGAAATTCATAGGATATACAGAGAGAGAGAAGGAATGAAAGAAATAAAAGTTGACTAAATTATTAAAACTTGTTTAAAAAGTGTGATAATACAATAATATTCTTCAAGGGAGTGAAACAATGTGTATAGAGAGGTTACAACTGAGGGAGGAAGAAATGAAAGGGCAACAAGGGAATGCATGAACAAGCCTCATCTTCCTTGGCATAAATCATTACGAGGAATGGTTGTTGTTTAAGGAGAGGGCTAGCTGCTTTCATTTTTGTGGGATGGGATGGGATGGAATTAATTAATTGATTAATTAATAATTAGCTATTATTATTTGCTAATTCACATTTGAGAAGGGGAAACGAAAATGATCAGAAGTGAGAGATGCATCTTTTGTGGCGAGCAGCTACTGTTTTCTTACGTTGTTTAGAATCTTCTCTCCAACATTTGGCAATGTCTTGAGATACACTTGTTGCATCTAAAGATGCACCGGACAATCCTCTTCTCGTGAATCCCACCGCATACAATCCACACTTCCCTTTCCATCCATTTGGGAATGGATCCTTTGGTGTCCCATCCTCTGAGAAAAACTCATTCTCCTGTATATTTCAATATTCATCACAAAACAACATACAAGATTAGTACACCTTATATAAGTGTAAAGGCACACAACACAACTATATATTAATTGATTATATACATCAAACATTTATAAATTTTAATCAAATTGTTAATTCCTATACTCTAAATAATCTTACACTAATATTTTCACAATTTAATGTAAGCTATTGTTATAAACGTCCGATCTTTAATATAAAATTTAGTTCATAGTAACAAGTAAACTATATCTTATATTGTGGACAAGAGTCAATAGTAATTTTGATGTTTTAATCTAAATATTTTTAATATTAGGTCTCTTGATGTAGTTTTCCCCCAGTAATTTGAAAAAAGTTGGCCCAATCACATTTTTACACGTGTCATCAAGAATCCAATGAGATTCGTAGCAAATGCACCTTTAGCCAAGAGGGAACATTACTGCGATACCCAGTAGCAAGAACAACAGAATCAATCTGAAGAACTTGACCATCAACCAGTTCGACTTTGCCTTTGTAGAATCTCCTGATTCCAGGAACCACCATAATCTCACCGGATCTGATCTTCTTCAGAGCTCCGATGTCCAACACCGGCGTCTTCCCTGCACTGTTCTTCAGCTCTAAAGGCCCCATTTCTGGCCTTCTCAGCCCATACTTGTCCACATTCCCCAGAATCAAACGAGCCACAATCAACAGTATCTTGTCCACCATCCACAGTGGCAGCCTCTTCATCAACGTCACTGCAAGTTCAAATGTCGATTTCCCAAACACCTCTCTCGGCAACACATGAACCTGATCACCATCAGAACCAAGAAACCTTCATTAAGCAAATCAGTAGAAAGGAGGGGGGGTGGAATCAAGAAAAACTATTTTTTTCTCATAATCTCGTCATATGCACTATTAAATTAAAAAAAATAAATGGTTTAAATTCAATATTTTATAAAATTATTATTATAAACATAAATAATTTTAAAATTTTAAAATCCAATCTCTACAGTTCACAACTTCAATACAAAAAATAAATAGAATATATTAAAATCTAAACCATTATATTTAAAAGTTAGATAGGACTACGAGA
Source organism: Acacia confusa (assembly GCA_037074495.1). Classification (NCBI taxonomy): domain Eukaryota; kingdom Viridiplantae; phylum Streptophyta; class Magnoliopsida; order Fabales; family Fabaceae; genus Acacia; species Acacia confusa. The sequence goes on from CM073505.1 coordinate 3,602,521, forward strand.
AGATAATGAGCGAAAAAAACCCAGTTAACTCACCGAGCTTCGAACCACCATGGAGGGGCTGGCATGGTGGTTACAGAGATCGAGAGATACTTCCATGCCGGAATTTCCACAGCCGACGACCAAAACTTTCTGACCGGAATAACTCTGGCCCGATTTATAATCACAAGCATGAGTGACTCTTCCTCCAAAATCATCCAATCCTTCAAACTCTGGAACAACTTTCTCTGCATTTTCCCCTGTAGCAACCACAAGCCACCTGCAAATATACTCCACTTCGCTGCCTTCTTTTCGAATCGTCTTCACCCTCCAAAACCGGAACGTATCGTCGTACTTAGCGGATTGAACAGTTTCGTTGAACTGGGGATTGATTCCGAAGTGTTTAGCGTAGCTATCAAGGTACGTGATGAACTGAAATTTGGAAGGGTATTCAGGGAAGTTATCGGGAAAAGGGAAGTTGGGAAGCTGACAGAATTGTTTGGGAAGGTGAAGTTTGAGGCGGTCGTAGGTACGGTTCTGCCATAACGATGCGATACAGTTAGCTCTTTCAAGGATGACGAAGGGGATGCCTTGCTTTTTCAGGCCAGACGCCACCGCAAGACCCGACGGACCCGCCCCCACTATGACGGCTCCGCTCACCCATATGCAGCGGCGCGTGAAGAGCACCTCCGGGTCGAAGTTTTCAACCATCGGAGGCATGTTGAGGCAAATGTTGTGCATTTTGTTGTGCAGCAGTGGAAATGAAGTCTCTGCTGTCAAGTGTGATGGTTTGTGTCTGAATGGAAGGGTTTGGGGGATGGCAGGGGTATATATAAGAGGAAAAAACCTTATAAAGGTTAATTACTTTTATATTTCATGTTCTCTTCATTAAAATTGTTTTTTTTTTGGCTCAAAATTTTAAATTATATTTTATTATTGATGGTTGTAAAGGATGTTTTTAAACAGTTTATGGTGTACGTATAATATTTTTATTAGGTCGTCATTTGATTTCCAGAAGTTACTTGGGAACATTGGACCATATTAATTGAAATCAAAATTAAGTCATATATTTACAAATGAGAAGCAAGTTTTTTTTTTTTAAAAAAAAATAGAGATTGAAAGGGGGAAAAAGAAAATCTTACATAGAGGAAAAGCTCATTACATATTTATTTACTTATTGCGCATCACTATGCTATTTCATCATTTCAGCAGAGGCATTACTTAATATCAATTAATTATTATAATTTTAAGAATACATCAAGTGGATATATAAACATACCATTTTTTCATAGAAAAAAGAATAGCAACATCTAGGAGAAAAAAGAATAAGGTTTTTTGAAGGGAGAATGTCATCTAGATCTCAATTAAAGGAAATAATACATTGACAAGTCTCATAAATTATTAATAGTAACTGATTCACTTATTAATCTCTATGTTCACTTGTCGATGAAAACCTTTATGATACTATTTTTTTTTTGTTGGAACCTAAGAGTCATTATCCTTTTTTAAATCTAATGGGATATAAGTAGTGGGGGATATAATAAGAGGAAGCATGTGACAGCATTTGAGAATGATAATTAATTAAATAAGAGGGGATTAGTATTTCAAATCAAATGATCAATATCCTGTGGGTTGCGCGCGGCTGCCTTCTCTGTTTACAGACACACACATCTTTGTGTGTGTATAACTCTCTGAAGTTAAATTAATTAACCACTCTAAATGTAATTAAGAAAACAAATTAAATACTCGTATAATTTACCCACCAGAAGTCCTGTAAAGTTAATAGCTAGCTAGTAAAAAACAAACTAAATTGTGAGGGGTTCAGATTCAGTCAAGTTGGGTATTCTATATGATTAGCTTATCCAACAACTTTCTCAAAGATTAAATTTGTCTAAACATTATTGAATTATAACTAATCATTAATTCAAACAAAAACCTCCAATACATATATAATTTGGTCTCTATTATGAGACACATCTAACTATCTCATCAAAATTAAGGACAACATCGAGATAGTTAATTAAGTCATTAATTATTTCTGAAAATAAAGTAAAATTTCAATTTTACCCCTGTTTGTTTAGAAAATTTTCAAATTTGTATTACATCTTTTTTACCGTTAATGACTTTAAATAGTTGTGATATGGTAAAAACTTAACGAAAACAACATCAAGTCACTTATAGTAAATTAAAGAGTATTCTATCAATTCTAAAGAGTAGCTTATAATAACAAGGATAAGAGGGAGTGTACATCTGATTGTCTTAAAAAAATTAGTAGTTCGATTGAAAGTTTTATTACAAGGTTAAGTAGTAATTCAATCCTAACCACTCTTGAGTGTTGAGCATGGATCCAATAGTTTTTTGAGGATCAGGTATAGCCCGGAAATTTTTAAAAAGAGCAAATTTATTTTAAAGGTTAATTGTTAAAAAAATGGACATTTAAGATCAACATTTTTAATGAAAGGTAAAATTATTACATTTTAATTATATTTAGAATAAAATTGTTCCTAAAAAAAACTTGCCTAAACCCAACATGGTTTCTTTATTTTATTGTAAATCAGTCAATATCTTTTTGCTGCAAATAATCACATGGAAAAGTTCCTATATATCCCTTAAAAGTTAAAAGCTAGAAGTGAGGATGATGATATTGCCTTCTAAAATCATATGATGGACTTGACGCTGTAACTTTCCCCACTCAGCCACGTAAATATGAACCTTGTGTTACAAGCAATCTGCAAACTCGTGTGTGTGTGTGTGTAGACACTAACGCAACGTTTTCTTACTAAATATGGATTCTCACAGTACCATGCTTTAAAGGAAACTACCAGATGTTTTGCAGAGTTGCGTCAATTATTCCTCATCTCCCAACATCGATTTTCACGAGTTTTCAAAATTCTGGTTGATATTCATGGGTCAAGCTCAAGCCTACTTTAATTTTCTCCCCTTTTTTTTTGCCATAAACTTCTCTGTACGTGTAGGGATCTATCATTATCGTGCAGCTCTTTCTTCCTGAGTCCTGACAGTGTGTGTACAGATGTGAAATTATGTGTCAATTAATTAGAATAATAATTTCTTTGAAAAAAAATGTTAATTTCAAGGAAATAAAAAATAAAAAATGTCATTCGAGGAAGATAGGTAGCATAGAAGACATCAAATCATGATGATATTCTTACAGTTGTTAATGTAAGATTTATTTATTTAATTTATATATATTAAAAAATAATAAAAAAAAAAGTTACTTAATTATAATATATATGACATGATCTCTCTAAAATAATTTTACGTAATGTTAGATTATATATCAATTTATAAATTAAACAAATTTGTTTGAAAATAATAATAAATATTAAAGATAAGATAAAAAATATCTTATATTTAAGATCAAATTAAATTCACTATCAAATGAGTCCAGCATTTAGGAAGGAGGGATTGGAGTATTATGCATATAAATTTGCATATAATTATAAAGTATTATACAATATAAGTTTATGGGTCAATTGTGTGTGTCATGTACCTATATTACAGTTCAGTTTGGGAATATTATGTATACTTTCTGTTGATATATACCTTGTATTCTCGAGCAAAAAAAAAAAAAAAGATATATACCTTGTATGTATGTTCTGTGTGTGTGTGTGTGTGTAGCGTTTATACGAATATTATAATGCTCGAGTGATCATGAGATAGATATTTTAGGGTTATTGTTGGAAGGAAGTTGGTACTGAGGTAATATATATATGTAACACATGAATTATTGTAAACATAAATATAACTAGAAATTTGAAGAAAGATATACAAAAGGAAAGCTTTTAATAGTTACGAAGGTATGTTGGTCTAAGTCTAGAATCCACTAGTGAACATTGAACGAATGGGATGAAAGACAATGAAATTCATGACCAAATTAAATTAAAATTACTGGACAATATCCTTCCACGCCCGCTCACACATATTACGAGTCACTTTTATTGATGTTGGGGATAACCGATCGAAAGTTGTGCTACACATTATTTGATGAAGCTATTGTATTCAGGTTCCTAGAAATATTCATGAGAGAATGTCTATTATATACATGATCTTAATGTCCACATTCCAACAAGTAGAACCGCATATATATTTATAACATCGATCGATGTTATCCAAATCGAAGAACGTAGTAGGTTCATACATTTTTAATTACTCTTCGTGATTCTGTTCATTAATTTTATTTAGGTACGTAACTTGACAGCTTAGCTCAAGCAAGGATGGCGAGGAGTTTGAGAAGTTGGGTTTATTCATCATTTGATTAGATACTACTTTCTGTTAGGGGTGAGCATTTGATTTTCGATTCGGTTTTTCGGTAAAAACTGAAATACCCATATTATCACAACTGAACCGAAACCGAAACCAAAGTAGAAAAAAAATCGAATTGAATTAACCGAAATATTTTGATTCGGTTTTGCAATTGATTCGATTTTTAGGCTTTAGTTGGGCCTTTTTGTCTTTCTTCGTTTTTTTTTTTTGTGCTGAAATAGGTCTAGTAACTATAACATCATAAGCCTATTATATTAAAAAAAAAATCTGTACAAAAACCGAATCAATTTTATCTCAAAAAAAAAACCTCAATATTTCAGTTTTTCGGTTATTTTACAAAAACCGAACCGAAAACCGAAATATACCTATTTTACAAACCAAAAACCGAAAAACCGAATAGTCTTCGGTTTTGGTTTCGATCTGCTCACCCCTACTTCTTGCCCTAAATTTAAGACTAAGATTAGCTTCTTAAATAGATACTACTTCCGGCCCTTGATTTAAGATTCATTTTAATTTAAAAAATTGAATAAATTACTTTAAAGTATTTATATTTATCATTTTATATCAAAAGCTAATTTATCTGACTTACAAACTAATATATAATTTAACAATATATAACACACATATGCTATGATTAAAATACTTATTTAATTAATTTCATTAATCTCTTCAAAAAAATAATTATATCTTATATTAAAGACTAGATAGGATATTTTATTAATTACGAGGGGGTATATACAAACCTTAATTGCTGGTTGATTTTTCAATGGTTACTTGAGCAGAGATCATTATGCTTTTGGATGTACTACACCACGTTTGCATGCATGGATACTCGTTCCCATTCCATTGATATAGTAATTATAATTTGTTACTCTATATTTATGTCCGTCATAATCTCATGCTGTTTTTAAGTAAAACTAGTCTCTCCTCTTGGGATCAACGTAACAACTTGTTGATTACTTATACATTTTTAATATTAATAAAACAGATCGATGTATTTTTATCCATAATATATCAATAGGACATTTAATTTTTAATTAAACATGGAAACGGATCACATTAACATTACATGGTATGTAATCAGTGGCGGATCTACTCTCTGGCTAGGCTCCAACTGGCCCGAACTGACCTTCTAAAATTTGTTAGTAGATATATGTATTTATTATATGATATTTTATTTAGCCCATAATTTGGCTCCAACTAATTTTTTATCTTTTATATAAAGATAATATTTGGTTCATTACTCATTGGACTGTGAAAGGAAAGTAAAATTCTTGTTTGAGATACCTACCGAAAATATTAGTATCATTTTATATCTTATTTTGATTCATAATTGTTGGTTATTATTTATTTGTATTTTTAATGTTATGTGACACTATTTAGTAAATAGTCTCTTGATCCTTATTATAAGGCACAAACTAATAATTCTCACAAATCAATAAAAACAGTTAAAATTATTGAATATGTCCTAAAATTTAAATAATTTTTAATATTATTTATACTAATTACACTAAACTTTAATATCGTATTAATTATTACTCTCACTCACTACCCTTTTTAATTATGGGTATATATAAAAAAATATTTAATACTTTTTGAAAACAAGCAAGTGTCTTATAAAAAGGATTAAATACACTTGTTAATTACTGCCTTATAATAAAAGCTAAAAGAAGTAGTTCAATATGTTTATTTTTTAGCCCGGGCTAAAAAATTTTTAGATCCGCCACTGTATGTAATTCATGTATCTAAAAACTCGACTCCTTCCCTCCCTCCCTCCCTCCCTCCCTCTCTCTCGCACATATGTGTGTGTGTAGCTATTTTTGAAATGTCAAGTTGTGAGAAGGGAGGTCAAAGGCATGAATAAGGAGTGAAATGAAAGCACGAAATCTAGGGAACGAAGAGGGGGATAGGCGAGTGGAATGAATCAACACTTGAACATGGACTCTTACCTAGATCCTTCCTAGATTCACACATGACCACGAAAACTCCTACTAATATATTATTTAATAATATCCTGCATATGTGGGGATTATTGGAATTAGGAAAAAGCACACATGAATTTGAACATTATTGTCACAACACACACACGAATTGAAATTCATGCATGGGAACTAGTAGTTCCTTGGGTAGGGATGACCAAAAAACCGGTGGTACGAGTAACCTGGTCCAACCCAACCTGATTTGATAAAGAAAAATTAGTTCGAAACAATATTGAGCAAAACATATCAAAATAGTCTTCTTGGGCTAGCCTACAGCCTAGACTTCGAACCAAGATCTCAACCCCTTGGTTTAGTCTAGTCTGACTTGAATATTGTTTTTATTTTTATTTTTTTAATCTCCTACACAATACACATGCCAATGACACCACACACACCCACTCTGCGTCTCTACTACTTGTTTACATCAATCATCATGTACTATTACCCAATCTAAGAACCGACCCTCCTATCTCAGCTTCTCTGGTCTCCCTCTCAACCTTGCATCTTTGACAACTCAACCTCGTCGTCCACTTCAACTCTTCCAGGCGCCTCTCCTCACTAGTCACGTCTCAATCCGTCGATGGCCTCCACGAGTTTCAGTGTTGATGAGGTAAGTTTTTCTTCCTTTTCCTATTTGAGTTTCAGTGTCGAATCTCTTGCTCTGTGCTATGTATGAATCATTTTTTAGGAAATTTGTTTTTCTTGCTTTGCGTCTTCGTATGAATCTCTTGCTCTATGTCTGTGAGTTTTAGTGTCAAACTGCTTAACACCAAGTAGGCCCTGGACTAGTCTAGGAAATCTACTGACTATGTCTGGTCTAGCCCAAGCTAAGGATGGTGCTAAACTAGACCAGACCTCAGGTTAAAACCAAACCTAATCTGGTCTAGTCCATGTTCAACACCTTATTCTATACATTTCCATCTTTATTATCAGTTTATTTAATTTTCTCCAATATCATTTCTCGTCTTTCTTTGTTGTACATGTTTTTCTTCACCTATATAGTCTTCTATGTATTATGATTTTTTTTCATACTTGGATCGTATTACTATAATTAGAATTAGTAGAAGTTTCTAATTAAGCACCACGTCATCATGCTGATAAAGATGTTAGCTTTACATTATTCATAATTAAAACCACGAATAATAGTGCAGCTCATCTCAAGCTTCATATTGATGCACTAATTCCAGTCTAATTAATGACTATGTTTTGAAATTTATTAAGTGTGATGATGAGTGAATTTAGTTTGATGTATGAGGTCTTTGTTCATTCTTTGATATAAGAGCTAGATGACTAATTAACAAATATTAAAAAAATTCATTAAGTCGAAGCAACTTATATTATGGACCGAAGAGAGTAGTGACTTTGACTAACCCAGCTTTGGACTTTGGATAAACCATATAAAGTTCCGTGAATCACATTTCTCACAGCAATTATATTAGCTTGTGCCAGAAAATATAATTTCCCAAATCATGCCAAATTAAACTCATTGTTCCACACCCCATGTTGTACGTGGTTAATTGCTTATACATATTCAACATTTAGAAATTCAAGGGTCAATCGGATCAAGACGAGAGGGAAGTGAAGGAGGCGTGTGGTTATGTGTGTGTATGCATATGTCTCGATTCACACATACTTTTAACTAGTACCTATGATATTTAAATATAAAATTTTGATTAATTTGATGAGATTAAGGAAATTAAATATATTGATAAAAAAGGAAGCTAAATAAATTATATATATATATATATATATATATATATATATATATATATATATATATATATAAATATAAAAAAATTTTAAAACTAATTTTTCTGACTTATAAACTAATATATAATCTAACAATATACATGAGTATTTTAGAGATATCATTTAATGTATGCAATAGTTAATTAATTTATTTAACTCATTAATCTTCTCAAATTAGTCAACTAAATCTTATATAAAAAATAAGTTGTAATAGATACATTTAATTAGCTTTAATTACAGGATTCGAGATGCCACTAAACTTACCAATTGGAATCCAATTATTATTATCATATTATTACTTAGGAGTTAGTTAACAAATTTATGTCAAATAAAAGAATTAGGTATGTTAGTCAATCAGTTTTTTTTAAAAATGCGTGCTGATATATTTTTCTCAATGCTCCTCATTTTAATTATTTACACTGAAATATTATCAATAAATACATCATATAATAATTTGATTATAGGATTAGTTTGGGAAAAAAATAATAAATAAGAGAGACAATTGATATTTGAAGCTTAATTCATATTCAAGATAAAAACAAACATTAAATTAATTCCTACATTTAGGATAGGAAAAAGTACAATTAGACATATGGCAATACACTCGCAATGTCTATGGTCTTTGGAGATCTTTTCTATCATATTCACAAGCCCTTATTGAAACCTAACTCGATATCACTTATTGAAAGCGTTTCAAAAATGGAAGAGTCTAGCTAGGCTTTGCAACATCAAGATACATAGAAGTGGATATGATACCACATTTTAACTCTAAATATTTTAGAGTACATGAGTCTTTTCCACTTTTATATATCTCTGATCTGTCTTAACCCTATCTAATATGAAACTTCTCCGATCCCCACATTAATCCAAGTCCACTCACGCTTGACATTCCAACTAGATTTATTCATGAATTAGTTTAAACAATACAGCCTCGATTTACATTATTTCAAGAAATTAATAACTCAATCAAGATTATAGAAATTAAATGATTTATTACGAGTATTTCTTAAAAAATTGATGGAGGAGGCCATTTTTTAGGTTTTTGGTTTGAAACATGTCATCAACTTGATCATGACGGTACATTGCTCTTTGTCATGATACTTATTATAAACAATAACCTTTTTATCTTAAAACGTTATATAATGAAATATGAATGGTGAATAATTTTTTTCCACCAGCTTAAAGTATTTTTAATGTTACAAATAATTATCAGGATATGTTCGTAGGCAGTATCAATCAAAACCCGTGGATGAATCCTTAAGATTGTGATTGGGAGGCCCAAAATTATATTTTAAAGAGCCATATCTTTCATCTTGATCATCCCTATATTCATAACTTTATTATTTTAAGGGGATGGCACATTTCATATAATCATTGTTTCAATTTAGGAATGTTTCGGAGAATGGGATCAATATGAAGGAAGAACAGCCAACTTGCATAATTCATAGAAAAAAAAAAAAAAAAAAGATCACCGGATCACATGGAAGCATGAGCAGTTGCGAAATTAAGGAAATAATAAAATAAATTTGAGAGAATATATATAATTTTATAATCCTATTTGGAGTATTGCATATCTCAAAAACCCCTCATAACATTACGATTTGACTTTGCAATCCCTTGTTTGACTCAATTCATCATTGGCTGCACTAAAGACAACCATTTTATAATACATGCGTCGTCGTCCCTCTTAGATTATTAAATATTTCGAATAATCGTATCTGCTTAAATAAATACAGATGACCTTCCAAAAAATAAATAAATAGTACTGAACGTGGCTAATTTATCTACTTCGGCGCTTTTTCTTAAACAAAAAATCAAAGACTATAAAAAATAATTAGTTCGGTGATTATGAGTTCGATGCTCATCACCTTTAATATTCAAAAGTTTTTTGCATGAATTGAAAAAAGGAGACAGTACAATCACTCTTAACACCATGCAGGAAAAAATAGAACAAATTAATTACAGAAGAAATTAAAACTTTATTACTACCCCAATCCTTAATATAAGAGTGTTTGTGATTGGATTTGGTCACAAACATATAATGCCTCAATTCATTTTATTTATCACATTTATAACTTTTTCTCAAAGTATATATGCTTATTGATTATACATATTATGGAGTTTCTATATAAACGCATTAATCATAATAAAATGTGATATTTTAAGAAAACAAACATATATTTGTTATAAATAATTAACATAACCAATTTCCTTAATATACTCAAATTAGTCAACTATAGCCCTATAGTAGTCACTATTCACTAAGATTAAGAAAAAAAGAGGTCAAAATGGGTAAATTTGTTATATTGGTTTCAAATTATTTTTTATTATAAAATTGTCCTAATTATTAATTAACTCAAATATATTATCTCGACCTCTCCCTCTCCTGCTATCCTTATTTAATTTTGAGACCGAAGCAAAGATAGATTACATATCAGTCACATGCAAAAGACATATTACAGCCTAATACCAATCGTGTTATCCATTAAGACCATAATTATCAATTATATATCACATAGTGTATATCTTTAACTTTAATTTGACTCACCAGCCATCACGTCACGTTGCTTACCCTTTTTTTTTTTGTTGGAAGGGTCACACCAGTAGTGAAATATTTCCTGATTCTCCCAACCCAGATTATGATATTTATTATTACTACTATAATTATAAAGCTATATAATTAAGGACAAAAACGAATAACTTTCAAATAATAATTTATTTGCAACCAGACCAATTCCTTCTGAAAAAATAAGTTAATTAGGGAAACGACCTATACTGCTATACCAGAACTCTTGCATGTGACGCAATTAATCAGGAGTGTTTTGTGTAAATAAACAAATAAATATATGGGGTATGACCAAAATTTGGTCGTTATATAACAAACCTAACCAACCAATCATTATTTATCCTTTTTTTTCCTCCATGATTCATTTGAACATATTACATATTATATTTATATATTAAATATAATTATTTAAAAATCGGGCAATAATTTCATTTCCCTTTATTTATTTTTCCCCGAATTACTAATTTAATAAATATTCCACAATAATGGAAGAATCTAATCGATCATGAAAAAAACAAAAATAGAGATATGAGAAGGTTCGAGAAATAATGCAAAAAAAATAAATCATCATTGATCATTAATCCCTACGAGCTTAAATTTTGCTAATTTCATTTCATTTCAATTCATTAATTAATTAAGATATACATGAATCATTAAAATGACACTTGGTTATAATATATATTTAAGTTCAGAGGGATCGCATTCTCCTGCCGCATCATTTGCATTTTGCAGATAATTATAACACAGTTTCCTATAATTAGATTCGGTTAATGAAGTCAATCACGATGAAGTTTAAATAAACAAAGCTCAATTCTTTTTAATTTTAGGCCACGTCTTCTTTGTTAGAATATAATATAAAAGAAACCATCAAAGATTAAATTATTGGCTTGACCAAAATCTTTCTTATTGTGACTCTTTATTTTATCTTAAACTTGAAGTCTAAGTTCTTTGGGCTCAATCTGGTTGAGTTTGCTTCCTTATGAATTCAATTCATGCGAGAACAACTCGGGAAAAGAGATTAATTAGACTTCTCGAACAGATTACTAAGTTGAGATCATGTGTATTGTGTAATGCTTGATTTGGAGATGCACTAGTTTTTAATTTATATATTAGCAGGACAATGGACATGTTTTTCTCCGTATATTACTTAATTAGAGTTTGATGAATAAAGTTTTTGTTATTCATAGTTTGACGAACAAGTTATACTATCTGTAAAAAAAAAATTATTTGTTATATTTCGAAAAAAAGGTATTATTTGTTATAAATTTTATATTTATTAAAAATATTTTTAGTGCGCTGCACGAAGATTGAAGAATAAGTTACAATTTACGATGATACAATTTATTGCCAGTTTTAATATGTGTGTTTACATAATAAAAGGAATATAATTCACATACCCATCACACCACTGATAGAGTTTAATTTGCAGCTTCATGCTTTAGAAATACTTAAAGGAAGTACTACGTACTCAGTGTTACTGATAGAGATACAAATATAATGGTATTGATCATGGGAAGTATTAATGTTTTTTTTTTGGGGGATTAGTTTTGGGCTTAGTTGTTGGTGCTAGTCAATGTTTGGTCGAAGAGTTTAGGGAACATTATGTTATATTATTAATATCAATGGTTTTGAATTATATTTTTATGATTATTATATAAAATAAAATGATTTTATGATGGATTAGTGAAAAACTTCGTAACGCATTAACAAGATCTATTGTATAACTACAGTGTGTGTGTGTGTGTGTGTCTTCATCTCAAGTGTGATCGGTAAAAAAATTAATTATATTCAAACGATGAGCTATAATAGGTAAGTAAATAAACCTCATGTATTTCAATTAACAAGAAATTCAGAATGGCAGCATATATGTTAATTAGTGGTACCACTCCTTTCATCCCTGTATGTAGGAGTTAGTCGGAGTTTACTTTAATCCTGATGCTATACTTAGATGGAGAGAAAAGTGAGGAGAAAATAGAGGAAAAGTGAATGTTAGGCAGAAAAACTTCCATAAATGATAAAAAAGTTCACTATTTTAGAGTTTTCCCTCCCTAATTTTTTCTTATCCATAAAGTCTCAATTCATCCTATCCTTTAAACTCACCACATTTTCCCCACCAAATTAAACTATTCATATCAATTGTAATTATCTGATCCTTAATATAAAATATATTTATCTAATTTGTTTAAATTAATAAAATCAGTTGAGTTAGTTAATATGATATTTATTTTCTACAATATTCCAGTCATCTTCTTTAATTTCCTCTTCTTCTTGATTATTGTTGAGGAAATATCAGTAGGGATAAATTAAGAAAAGATTAACAAATATATAAATTATGTCTTATATTTATTAAGACAAAGTTTATATAATTCCCAAAATATGCCTTATATTAAAAAGATTAAAAAGAGACGAGGGAGTATCTATTAAAGGTATAGGCTTTCATATGAGGGTAGTTTCTATTACAAATAATTCAAGACACTCCTTAATATGAGGGTTGTATATCTTAAGGAAACATACACATTTTTTACTTTGATATGTATGTATTAATTATTTAGTTTTTATATTTTAGTGATGGGTGTGTGATTACATAATATTAATCTCGGGGTTTTTTCCTTGCCAAACAAAATCTCTTGTTGACCATAGAAGAACTTCTAAATGTAACTAAGACCGCTGAAGTTTTATTCAAAGATTTATATATAATCGATTTACACTTCATGAGTCAAAACTCCTCTCCATCAAGATCCAGATCTTTGAATAGATCCTTAAAAAAAAAAAAAAAATCTCACTCAATAATTTTATTGAGTGTTTGTTTCAATGTTTCTCTACATGTTTTCAAATGACTACATATTGTCTGGTTAGCCCTTCTTATTGGTGCATTGAATAACATCTTTGAATATAATTAAATCACCTCAAATAATTTTCTACTACTATGCCACTTCAACTTTGTTATGTATAAGTTCATTACGAATCTTATTTTTCATTTAACAACCACACATCCATCTCATCATTATTATCTTGATTGCCCTTACTTTATACTCATACTAAGCGATCCCATTAAACCAAACATCAACCTATATTGTAAAATTAGGGAGAATTACTAAGATCCAATGGAAAGAACTTAATTATCAAAAAGTCCCAATAATAACTAATTAAAGAGTATATAATGACAAGTTTCAGTGTAAAAAATAATAAAACATCATTTGTTATTGAAGCTTATTTGTAATTTAGTCTCTTAAGACCTCATTAGTAATTCTCTCAATTAACTATACCCAGCTAATCCAATCTCCGACATGAACTCATCATGCACGTTGCAAGTAAACGCACCCCCACCCCCCAAAAATTAAAAAAACTTAGTTCTCCGCACTCCTGTAATTTTCATTTTCAATTGTTTCTGAACATTTGAAAAATGAAAAATCCCACGATCCCATGTATAGTTTTTTCTGATATATAAATTTTATTAGGCTATGTTTGTGGGGATCTAAAAGAGCAGCTTCTCCGTGAGTTCAATGAATCTATATATGATTTTTGAAGATTTCTCTTCTAAGCAATCAGAAGTTACAATATGTGCTGGACCTATTTATTGAGCCCAATCCCTGTCTGCTCCCAACTCCATTAAATAATTCAACTTAAATTCAATCATGTTATGTATCTTCACAAATATACGAATTAAACTAAATTGATCCATTATTTTATTAAACACTCACCATTAAATTCTTTTGAAATACTAGAAAACACCTAATAACATCTAATTAATGTGTTGACTTATGAATTTTGTGCTAAAATATTTGTATATTTGTAAAGTTAATTTTGTTTTTCCTTTTGAAACTTTGTCCTTTAACCTGCTGTTGTATAATTCTTAATTCCCCTGAAAAATATAAAATGCGATATGATGAATAATGTAGAGTACTGTATTTATATAAATGAGGCCAACTAACTATCCTTAACCGTAATAACTGAAATTGCATAAAATAATTGAGGAGTGAAGAAGTGGAAACATGGGTGACACATGTGATCACATGAATGTTGGAGCAACAATGGAAATTGAATGGTCAACAACATTGCCGTTAATTAAATAGACGCTTTTAACTAACTAACTAATTAATTTCCCAGGTAACTAAAATGCTAGCATGTGCTTCCCGAATTCTCCCTCAAATGTCAAATGTATAACATGCTTTCTTGCTTAATTTATCATTTGCGCTCATGAGCTTATTTAACAATGCCCCTTGTGAATCTAGACCTTTTTTTTGTTTTTATATTTTTATCCGTTATCCGATTCGAGTACTGCCCCTCTCAACACAAATGTCTCCTCGAAAACTTGAACTTGAAACACATGATCTTACACCACTAGACCAACTCTATATTGGTGTTATAAATCTAGACTATTTCTCCTCATAAATTGATTCTAAATAAAATGGTAAGCAAAATTTAGGAAAAGTATTTGTTAACAAGAGTGATTAGAGATTGTACCAAAAAACACCAGTGCTTGGAGAGATAATATAGAGAAAATTGAAGAATGATAATGTATTATTGATATAAGAGCAACATGGTAACCCACTTGGGTTAACCCTAATCATCCCTCACTTGAGGGTGATCCACTAACCTTAACTTGGTGATGATTTCACATCCTACATGGTTAACTCATTAATTAAGACCTTTTATATGGGGTATATATAGCCTTAACCAACTAACTAACCAATTAATTTAGCCTTAATATCTCTAACAATATTGATTTTTTTTTTTGGGGGGTGGGGGGTGGTATACATATACAGTAAAAAAGAGGTTCAATGTCGGATCATCTACCTTTGCGTATATACTCAGGTGGAAAGGGCTTTATCATGTCTTTACTCTACTTTAAAGAAGATCAGTTTTTATAATTGATACTTTCAATTATTTTAAAAATATAAGCTCTTTTTTTTTTTTTTTTGGGGGGGGGGGAAGATTAAACAAAATTGATTTTATAAACGTAGTTTTGAATTCGTATAGATTGTCAAGAGAGGCTTCCCAAGATGGATTGGATGCATTCTGTTTTTCATATATACAATTTAAAGTTTAGATAAGTGGAGTCCTGAGCCTTATCAAGGTTAGGGCATACTTTCGAACTCACAGAACATTTAGAGATGACTCACAAATAAAAATAAGACTCTCACATCATTAAGATTTGAACCTATATATAACTTTAGATTGCAGTCTTTTAGACAAGGTGACCCCTTGAGCCCTTATATCTTTGTTCATTGTATGGAGCGTCTGGGCCACCTTATAAAAGCTAAATGTGAAGGTCACCGTTGGAAACCTTTCTATTTCAAACGGAACAACCCCCATATCTCCCACTTGTTCTTTGCTCATGATCTCATCCTATTTTCGGAGGCATCTAGTAGCCAAATGCTTGAAGTTCGAAGAGTTTTGCAGAGTTTCTGTGAAGTCTCTGGTCACCAGATTAATCTTGACAAATCCCGTATGTTATGCTCTAAAAAAGTTCACTTTAATAAGGCCCAGGAGCTAAGTCATCTGCTTGGGATTGGAATTACTGCTAATCTTGGTAAATATTTGGGGGTTCCGATTATTCACAAGAGAGTTTCTCAAGCCACATTCTACCCCATTGTGCAAAAAGCTAGGAAGAAGCTATCCTCTTGGAAAAGTAGGTTCTTGAATATTGCGGGGCGCTCGGTGCTCATAAAATCGGTGTTATCTTCATTGCCCAGCCACTGCATGCAATCGTCCCTTCTGCCTCTTTGTACAATCAGAGAAATTGAGCGTATCTCTAGAAACTTCCTCTGGTCTCAAGATGAAGATGCTAGGAAAATGCACCTCATTGCCTGGGACAAAATTTCCCAATCCAAGAAGCAAGGGGGTCTTGGATTTAAGAATCTTCGTCACCAGAACAAGGCTTTCATTATGAAACTTTGTTGGAGCCTCTTGACTAGGAAAGACACCCTTTGGGTCCAATGTTTGCAATCAAAATACAATTGTGGTGACCTCCCCAGTCCCCATATCTCCAAAAAGAGAAATTCCTCTGCCACTTGGAAAGCGATTGTTCAAGTTTGGGATAAATTTCTTGGGGGTGTTGGTAAGAAGATTAACAATGGGGAGGGGACAAAATTTTGGATTAACCGCTGGCTTCCTCTTGATCACCCCATCTTATCTTTTGTCCAGCACAATTCCTCTGTCAACATTGATGAGACCGTTAGAGATCACCTTCTACCCAATGGTCTATGGAACCATCACAGGTGGATTGGAATCCTTCCTATAGAAATTATAAACATCATTAATAGGATGAAAACCCCCTCCAATAACTCCCCAGATTGTTTCACTTGGAAACCTGCGAAGGATGGGTGCTTTTCAGTAAAATCTGCTTATCAATTTCTCTCCGATAATAATGAAGAAACCAATAATAATTATTGGGCTCAGATATGGAAGTGGTATATCCCCAAGAAAATCAAATATTTCATGTGGCAGGTTGGGCATGAGAGAGTTGTCACCAATCAGCTTCAGGCCAGGAGAGGTCTCACCAACAATAGTGAATGCCCATCTAACTGCAATAACGAAGAAAGTGTGATTCATATAATTCGTTATTGTGATTAGGCTAAAAACTTTTGGAAGCTAATTTTAAAGCTTAACTGTTTCTCTCAGTTTTTGTCTGGCAGCTTGCTGGTTTGGCTTAACTGGAACACTAGTCACCATCCTGGCAAAGGTAGATTTCAGAATTTCCCGTGGACAAGAACTTTCAGCATGGGGTGCTGGCTTCTTTGGACATCCAGATGCAAATTCCTCTTCCAGGGAGAGAAGAATGAAACCAGGGAGCTCATCCACCGGTGCATCTACCTTCTCATGGAGAATGGAGTGGACCAGAAGCTGAAACACCTGATCTTCCAACTTGACCAAGCCAAGGAGACATCTTGGACTCCCCCCCCCCTCTGAACTCAATTCGCATTAATGTGGACGGATCGGTGCGCCACCAGCATCAATCTGCTTGTGGAGGTCTGATTAGGAGCTCTTAGGGAGAATGGCTTATGGGATTTTATAAATCACTTGGACTTTGTTCGGTCATCAAAGCTGAGACTCAAGCTATCTTGCTTGGCCTGCAAATGAATCTTCAGAGAATCTTCATCTATTTTGACTCCTTGGATGCCGTCAACATCCTAATGAGGGATTTGCCTTCAAATCATCCCCTTAAGGATATTGTCGGGGAAACTAGAGACCTTTTGTTCTGAGACTGGGAGGTGGTGCTCCATCATACCCTAAGAGACAACATCCCATGTGCTAATCTCATGGCCAAGAAGGGTCATAGTGTTTCGTTAGACGCCGGAGTGGTTATGTCCTCAAGTGTACCTAGTGAATGTATCCAGCGGGTTTTGAAGGATAAGCAGTCTTGTATTTCCTAATTTCTTTTGTTTTGATATATTAAGGGCTAGAGTTCTATATTCTAGTTTTCTTCTTTGTATCAAGCTCTGGCTTGCCTTCCTTGTCTGAAAAAAAAAAGAAAAGAAAAGAAAAGTGCATGATGACTTTTTATTGCTATTAAAGGGAAAAATCATTCAAAAAATCCACTGCAAAAAACATTACTCAAAGGTACTTATGGGCCCGAATCATTGAGCGGGTGCAACTCAACTTCAACAATTGCAACTTAGCTCGTGGCTGCAACTCTTTTTTCATTGTTGTGTAGCATATTACTCTTTTTAGTCTTTTTTATAAGTAACCTTTTTGCTGATTACGTTCAACGAACTAGTGGTTAAGATAAGTTAAAAATAATAAATGTGTCAAGATTGTCATATCTTTTCAAATATGCTCTCATTTACAAAAAGAGCAAAGGAGTTGGCATGGAAATAGGTCAAGTTATGCTAGATTTTGGCTAAATAGGCTTGAGCCTGTAATGGGGGTAAAAGGCCTGGGCCTGAGTTCAGGCTTTTTTTTAAGGCTGGAGTCTGAGCTTTCATAAGGCCTGGTCGTGCCTGAAGCCTTTTTAAAGACCTACTTACAATGTAGGCCTTTAAAAAGGCCTCATATTGTAAGTTTTGGAGGCTATAAATAGGCTTTATACACTTTGAACCTATCAAAATTTATATAAATATAATTTGAAATTAGAATATAAGAATATAAAATAATAAATATTATGTTATTTATATGATATAAATTTAATTATATTTATTTAATATGTAAACAGGCTAGGCCTGACCTATTTACATGTTTAAGCTTTTAAAAAGACCTTGACCTGGCCTTTTTAACAAACAGGTCAGGCCTAACCAGGCCAAGTTGTAGATCGTCTGATAGGGGCCTGACCTATTCTCACCCCTACATAGGAGAGAGAATGAGTATAAAAATGAGAGAGAATGAGCAATAAATAATTGAATGAAGAAGAATTAATAGTTTATTAATACCACTCTGGTTCTATTTACAAGTCCCTTTTAACTACATCACACATACCAAAAAGAGATAGTTAGCTCGATGATTATAAGGTAAATTTTTAATTTTGCCCTCATTTATGAATAGGCATCTCTCAACTTTTTATTCTCTTTCTATTTTCATTGGCACAATTAATATGGACAAAATTGTCATAATTTCATTTATTACTTGAAAGAGAACTTATAAATAGGACCAAATTTTTTGGTTAAAAAGGACTTATAAATAGGACTAAAGTGGTATAAAGATATGTATTTTATGAGGTAAAAAAAAGGAAAATGAAGTTTAAAGTTTGAGACACAAGAAAAAAAAATTATTTATATTGAGAATCAACTTTAAAAGAAAGAAAGTTGTTTATATAAATAGGACTAAAAGAAGTATTAGTTTTGTGCAAATACCTTTTATTTGACTCATACTTGAGGATAGGTTTGCATGCGGTTAAAAAAAGGTGCACTCGTTAATGAATCGTGCATGGGTACTCAAACAAATTCCAGGCGCATTCAAATAATAAATTTTGTAAATGGAAGATTGATCTACTTTTATTCCTTATTAAAATGGATAAGTGATATATGTGTGTGTGTGAATGTTTGTATATAAGTATGTATATATATCACTAGTAAGATAAAAAGGGGGAAATTGTACCTAAGTTCTAAGCAAAATATGAAATGGTCTCTTAAAATTTCAAAATCCCATGGGACTTCTTTCCAATATTTTCCATGTTTGAAAAAACACAAATGACCTCATAAAGAATCATTGACTTGTCAAAATATGCTCATAGATATTTCAAAACAAGCTTAAGACTTATCAACATATGCACATGAACTTGTCAAAACAGGCTTATAGGCTTGTCAACCCAAGAACATGGGGTTATTTGTGTCTATTCATGTATGAAAAATATTGTCAAAAAGTCCACGAGACTTTACCGAAATTTTGATATTTCAAGGAATTATTTTATCGTATTTTCTTTTACTCGGAATCAACATGCAATTTTCCCAATCAAAAAGTGCCCACCATATAAGCTTTTACAGAAATAGCAGTGAAATATTAATATACCAAGTCCAAATCTACCTATACTTGTTTTACTAGAATTAAAGCCCACTTTTGTTTATTGGACCTATACCCGTCTGGGAATTAAATTCATAATCAAGGTCCATTATTTTTGTAGGCCTAATGGGCCCAATACCTTTTTGGTTACGGCTCAATACCTTTTCTATATAAGATCAATGCCCATTTTATAATTAACTTTTTAGGGACAAATTGTCTGTCAACGGACCAACACTATTATTTCCCCACTCATGGCTAAATGGGATCGTAGGATTTAAGTTTAAATTAGGCTGTGGAGATTATAAGTTTAAGACATTATTTTTTAGGGAAAATCACTGTCATGTCCTAAAATGCAAACATAACCACAAAAAACTCTCATATCAAAAAAGTCTCCAAAGACTTTTGCATGATTAATTGTTAATGTGAAATGACAAAGTTGCCCCCAAACATAAACAAAGAAAAGGCAAAAGAAGGAGGCTCATCATGAGTCATGCGTCCGTTGCTCATCTGAACCCCCAACCTCCGTTGAGGATGCATATGAGCTAAATGTTGCACCAAATTCTAATGAGGTCTCTAGAAACCAAAATTTAAAGACCATATTCAAACTTCTAATGAGTTTGGGCTTTAATTAATAGTTAACACCAATATAAAATCAATCGAATTTAAAGGTTTGAACAATTGTATGATGTATGAAGGCACCTCCAACAATAGCCATAGTGAGCTCCTTTCTTCCTTCAAGCTTGTTATTGATTCGCATGTCAAAGTAGCCTCATAAAATTGTCAAAATAGTCAAAATAGGCTTATGATGTTGTCAAAAGAGACATAAGAAGTTGTCAAACTATGTAAAAGCTATTGATATAAAATTTGGAACAATAAGTACTGAAATATCAAAAATTCTCTAAGTATAAAAATATCATTGTCAAAATGGCATATGATGTTGTCAAAATAGGCATAAGAAATTGTCAAAATATGTATAAGCTACTGATGTGAAATTTGGGACAATAAATACTGAAATTTAAAAAATTCTCTAGATATGAAAATATCATTACCAAAATAGCTTATGATGTTATCAAAATAGGAATAAAAAGTTGTTAAAATTATGTATAAGCTATTAATGTGAATGTGAAATTTGGGACAATAAGTATTGAAGTTTCAAAAATTATTTAGGTATAAAAATATCGTTTTCAAAATAAGCTCGTGAAGTTGTCAAAATAGGCATAACTATTAGTTAATCTACACATAAACTACTAATAAAGAGGACATGGACTTGTCAAAACCTGGACCTGAACTTGTCAAAATCTAGACATGAACTTGTCACTAAATGCACATGGACTTGCATATATAGCCTCTCCACTTGAAGCTCACTTCATTCAACAATTAGATATGCAAATAGATGCCCTTACACTTATCAGTGTATTTTCCTACACTTATCAATCACATGTGATACAAAATGCGATAATCACCAATATGCATTCATTTTAATAAACTCAGTTCAGTACACAAGAATCAAGTTCGAAAAACTTCATTAACCACTGAAATCATGTTAACACAATAATGTCATTAAGTTGATTAACAATTAAGTTGCAAAATACACATGTTTATTTCTTCATCTTTCTTTCTTCCTAGTTACAATCAGTTCTTGGACAAGGGACACATGTAACGCTGCCGTAGAAATTGTGGAAGTAGACTATCTCCCACCCATAAGCTCCAAAAATAAGTGGTTCCATCTGCACAAATACCCTTTAAGGGAACTCTAGACATGTCACTGATTGCAAGGGGATATTTTTAGTTCCATCCGCAGGAGTACATTGCTCTAAGCATCCTTTTTTCGTTTCCTTGCATAACCCAGCATTGCCTTGAGTTGAACCAAGTTGTCTAGCTGGTCTGTCACATAAATTTGACTTTCAGCTATTGCATATTTCATAAAATGGTTGTCTGTAAATCTATTGAGCTAATCCATCGATCCTGGCATTGATTGCAAGGAGTTGGTGAAACTAAAGACATCATCAACTTCTGTGATGTCTGCAGAGTTTTGATCATGGTTGGGTCTGCAAGGTGTGTAAAAACCACCTGTGAAAGTAGTCTTAGTCATTCATCAATCAGTTGCAAAAAATTATAAGAGCAAGGTGTTGTTTAGGCAATAAGAAGAAATGGAATAACTTGTTTTTGCAACATTGAAATCTTCATGACAAATTTTCCTAGGATTTTATCACTAAACTTGAGGGAGGGATATCAATTTCACATAATTACAATGTACAGAAAAATTGGAAAAGTAAACAATCAATTACATTTCTTGTAAGTGCTTATAATTTGAAGGATTTCTATGTTTTTTTTTTATTTAAATAGAAAGCTTTTATCAGTGTTTTAAACAATAACATATTTTTTCTGCGTTTTCATCAATGCCAACTGATGTTGATCACATATCCTTTTCTCTTTCCTTTGATTGCATTTTAACAGACATTTCAACTTGCCAACTAATGCTGATCACATATCATTTTCTCTTACCATTGTTACTTTCATTGTTCATGAAGATAAGTTCCAAAGTATTCAATCCATTGCTGTCAAAGCCCAAATCATGGTAATAGAAAATCCCTGAGGAAAAGATAAACGAGGAAAAAGGAACATGTTCCAAACAAATCAAGGAAAGTTTTAATACAGTTCCATTCAGATTTCTTATTTGCAACTGGGTAAATCCTGCACAAGAAACTAGCCACCACAAATAAGTGGACCGACAAATCAAATGTTTAGCACCAACTTAGTATATTAACTGATTCTTCTAAGCATAGAGAATTCCTAATCTTGGTGCATTGCCAAGCACATATCCTTAAATCTTATATGCTCATGGAAGATATACAGCCATGCCGGTAATCAGCAATACTATGTAACTTTTACAATTAGTGATACTAGAGAAAATATTTTAATGATCTTCTACACATAGGAAAAAGGTACCTAAATGAATCATGTTGTGTGAAAAAATATTTCTTGCATACAAGGATGTCGTGAAAAAGCTCTATCCACAAACATGGAACTAGTCCTAAGGCAACAACAATAAGACAGAAAAGTGAATCATAATGTCTCTAATCCTAATGTAAAAGCCCCAACTAGAGAAACAAATACAAGAAGAAGAGCGATAAAGTGCTTCACAATTTTGCATACGTCTAACAATAAACTAATGAATATAATTCAGAAAAGCCTGGTATGTCACTTATCACCCAGTCCTCTCGATCGTTTCAGCTCACGGTGCCTCCGATCGATCTCTGTGGTGTTGCTACTCTCAGCCACAAGTTGAATAGAGACAATGTTCCCTATGGTTCCTGCTGACCGTCTGTTACTTTCATTCAAGATCGCAGAAGATGATAGAGATTGTGAACAGTGGTTGACCTCTCCTCTGTTCTTCGCTATTGGTTCTTTAGAGAAGAAGATGAAAACTGATCAGAACCCGTGCGCCTTTGCTCCTTCTACGCTCAACCTCATACAACTCGTCGTCGGCGTATCCGTTTGATCCTGTTTGAGTTGCTGTGACGAGGGAGAGAATGTCAATTGCAGAGATTCCGCGAGTGTCACCTGATTCATGGAAGGTTAAGAGGGCAATTTAGTCATTTCACATAAATAACTAAGGGAATATTATTTCTATCTCTAAGATAAAAAAAATTTCTGCTTTAAATCAAAAGTTGTTTTAAGTCTTTTTTAAATTAAGAGATTAAAGAAAAAGAAGAAGAAAAATATTCAACCAACTAAACAAACTCAAAAAACTGAAATCTTGGGAAAGAAGGAGAAGAGTTCGTAAGCTACCTACCATGAGAGACTCCAAAAGCAAAGCGATCTGCTTAGAATTGCCTGAGAATGTATTAGAAGTAAACATAGCTGTGCGTGCCTCCGTTTTCTGACCATACCAGTAAAGGCCAGAAAGTTTTTGAGGAATCTCCTCTTTGACTAGATTCGATTAATACAATGGAATAGATGTCGATCGAAGATTTGGAGCGAGAAAAGGAGAAGACGAAGAGGCAAAGAGATAAAAGTACGGGAAAAACCTTAATTAATTAATTAATTATCAAAATATCATTTAGGCAAAAGTATTAACCAATATGTCCCTGTAATCGATTACATGCCTTATGTAATCGATTACATGCCTTATGTAATCGATTACAGGGGGTCAGATCTTTTTCTCTTTTTTTTTTTCATTTTTTACACTATGTAATCGATTACGTCACTGTTTAGTAATCGATTACATGAAATTTGCACTGTGTAATCGATTACGATGAGCTGCGTAATCGATTACATAAAATCAAAAGGCAAATCTGGCAATTACCACGTGATGTAATCGATTACGGCACGGGCCGTAATCGATTACATTGCATGATTTTAGTTTTTTAAAAGGCCCAAACCACCCGAAACCCTTCATTTTCCTTTCTCATACCCGATTAGCCTCCCCCATTCTCCTCCATTAACATTTTCAGCCACAAAGCTCCAGAATCAAGGCGTGGGTTGAGGAAAAATCAAAGATTTGCTCTTATTTACAGTGATTTCGGTAGGTTTTCAGTTCCCATTGCGATTTTGTCCCTATTTTGTCCGTTTTTCTGAAAATATGGTGCATGTAATCGATTAGGGTTTGTTTTCTTTGGGTATGAAGTGTTTTGATCATTTATTTGAATTGTTTGTTGTTGTTTTTGAACAAGTAATAGATTAAATTGATGTTTTTGTGCGTTTCAAAAACAATGTGTGTATGTTTGCATGTGAAATTGATGTAAACAGTGGGATTGAAGCACAAATTACATGTTATTGTGTGTATGGATGTTGAAGATTATTGATTACGTGGAGTTTGATTGTTGATTGTGCATTTTTCTTTCAATTACACTGTTTTCATTGACTGATATTGATCAAGGATTGTGATTATGCCATTAATCACATATTTGTTTCATGTTTGTTAATGGTTTATATTTGTTTAATCTTTGTAGGTATTTGTTGTGATCATGCCTCCACGCAGACGAGTTGACCCTCAGACCGAGAGACGTTCGAAGGTACGGATGGAGGGTGAGACATCCGGCTCTCAGGCACAGCCGACAGATCTCCGATACGGAATTCTCCTGGGTAATAATGCAGCATCCCACGATCCTTCCTTCAGCACTTTACGGGCAAACCCGTGATCAAGCCCAAGTCACTGGACATGCAATTTTTTACAGAGGAGGGATTTGAGATAGTCACACTGGTGGAGGGTTCGCATCTACGTGACTTGGCGGAGTTCGTCAGTCACTACTCAGAGGATATGGTTAGAGCCTTCTATCATAACCTCAGTTACATCAATGGAGTGCTGAAGTCGCGCGTCTGCGGCATTAACATAGAGATGATTGCTCCGATATGGGCCCACATGCTGGGATATGATTTTGATGGGGCGGGCGCCATTTTGTACGATGGGGATACCAATGCCAACCTGCCTGGATATGACCGAGCTGCCGCCATCAACGATATCAGGAGGCCTTTGGGTTAGAGAGCCCTTTTCACTGTGGGCCAGCTGACTGTGGATGCACAGATCCTTTTCTACGTGCTGACCCATATTCTGTTCCCCAGGCCTACAACCTCTTCAGGGTGTTGGAGGTTGATATCCCGATCATGTGGGCCATCATTCAGGCCAGGCCGGTGAACTGGAGACACTATATTTGCTGGATGATGTCCAAGGTGAAGCAGAAGGAGAACACCGCCCTCCCATTCGCCTACCTAGTCCACTGTATATTACTCCACTTCTGTGTGCCGATGCAGAGATTTGAGATGGTGGACCAGCAGCATTGGAACGCTGTCTTCGGGAGGGGCCTACTAGAGCAGTACAAGATACAGCAAAATGCACAGGGTGTCTGAATATGCATTGCCGCTGACGAGGACGATGTACCGCCTGCTCCCCCCATGGTTCATCCTGAGGTCCCTATGTCAGACGATGATGATGATGAGAATGAGGAGATGGTTGAGCTAGATGGTGGATTCCAGCTCCGTGACGTCATGCTGCAGATGAGGCAGATGGACCTCTGACAAAGACAGCGGTGGAGGAGCCACGTTGAGAAGGAGAACGAGCGGTGGCGGTGGATGCAGAGCCGGATGCACGGGCTGGAGGCCGGACTTCAGCAATTACAGGACGGACAGCACCAGGAGGCAGTCGGGGAGGAGGACCAGGTGCCTGATGTCTTCGATGAGGAGGAGGAGGAGGATTCAGAGGAGGATGCAGATTAGATAGCTATGTTTTTTTTGTTGTTGTCAGACATGATGTTTGTATTTGGATCTTGTAATTTTGTTTTTTAAGACTTGGTGAAGTTGTACTGACTATGACATTTAGTTTAGTTATGAATGTTTATGCTTTCAGTTCATATGATTTGAGGTGATGAATTTTGCAAATGATATGTCGTAGGACGAAAAACAGATATAGGGACATCGATTGACTAGACATAGTGTAGACGGGTAATTGTTGGCAAAAATACCTTCCCCAAGTCGCATTTGTAGGTAAAAAGAAGTTGGAAATCAGTTTCATCATGCACCAATTCGAAATCTCTTTTTCACTGTGCTTCTGCAGCTGGTGTAATCGATTACATAGTATAAAAAATGAAAAAAAAGAGATCTGACCCCCTGTAATCGATTACATAAGGTATGTAATCGATTACAGGGGGTAGATTGGTTAACATTTTTGCCTCAGTGGCATTTTGGTAATTAATTAATTAATTAAGGTTTTTTCCGTACTTTTGCCTTAATCTTATCAGTAATAGAATAAGATCTATAGTAAAAAAAGAAGAAAGAATGAGAATTTTAAATAAATAAAATAAATTAAGTTTAAAAGAAAATTTTTAAAATAAATTATGACATATTACTGTAACCAAATATTAACCTTAATATTTCGAGAGAGAGAAAATATTAACCTTGATATATACGTAGTAACACATAAACTTACTTCTTGTTGTTATCTATCAGAAAAACCAGATTTCACCCATTTTCTTAAATAAAAGTATGTGTAAATTTGGAATTTTTTAGTCAAGTCAAACGGCTTCCTTGCAGTCACCAGAGGAGCCTTTCGTGAAATTGCCGGCACTTCGATAGGAACCTGGCAACTCCATTCCATTATGCTTCATTTTTCCTTACGTTTTTATTCCCTAAACAACAATCAAACCTCAATGAACGCTGTTCTTTCTTCAATTTCCCTCTCGCTTGATTTTATCGCCTTTTTTATCCTTGTAACTCTCCCCATAGGTTTTGCAGGTTTTATTACTTCAAGGCTCTTGATTTGTGCGTCTGTCTCTTCTTGAAGGAGCAAAGGGTTTTCATAAAATCAGATTGGGGGGCTTCGTCTAGAAGTTGGTTTGTCTGCTTCAATCTCTCAATATCTGGGCCACCTTAGGTTTAGGGTGCTTAGTTCAGTTTAACATTTAAAAGATATTTACTTATGGATTTTTGCCTAATTTGAGCACGTTGCTATTTCTGTGATCCCTTTAATGAAGCAATGAATGCTTTGTAACTGTTAGTTTCTTTAAACCCCTTCTATTGCTTCTGTATAGTTAGTTAGTTCTATGGCACCAAGCAAAAAACCCCATCTCAGATATGTGGCTTTGCGCCGTCTATTATGTGTAGTATTCATTACGTTATCTGGGGTTATACTACTGCAATTTGTTCTTGGATCTAATTCTAGATCAACCTCTGCAACACTGCCTTTAAATGAAGTTGAGGATGGCAAAGCGTCTGTCTGGAAGGCTAGACAGCTATACAACTTTCACCTACCCCAACAGAATGACTTATCCTCGGAGCTGGAAAAGAGAAATCAGTTGCCTCCAAAAAACATGGATCTTTATCCAACTTTGGCCAATGATCATATAATTATTGTTCTATATGTTCACAACCGGGCTCAATATCTCCAAATAGTTGTTGACAGCCTTTCAAAGGTGGAAGGCATCAATGAGACCTTACTAATTGTTAGTCATGATGGATACTTTGAGAATATGAACAAGATCATTGAAAGAATCAGGTTTTGCCAAGTTAAACAGATATATGCTCCATACTCACCTCATCTGTTTTCTAATGGTTTTCCTGGAGTCTCACCTTCTGACTGTAAGGATAAGGATGATGCTAGTGAAAAACATTGTGTAGGAAATCCTGATCAGTATGGCAACCATCGCTCGCCAAAGATTGTTTCGTTGAAGCATCATTGGTGGTGGATGATGAACACAGTTTGGGATGGGTTGAAAGAGACAAGGAAGCATTATGGCCACATTCTTTTCATTGAAGAGGACCACTTGATATTCCCCAATGCATATCGCAATTTACAGATGCTAATCTCACTCAAGTCTAAGAAATGTTCTGATTGCTATGCTGCAAATTTGGCACCTTCTGATGTGAACTCAAGAGGAGAAGGATGGGAAAGCTTGATTGCAGAAAGAATGGGAAATGTGGGTTACTCCTTCAATAGAACTGTTTGGAGGAAAATACACATGAAGGCCAGGGAATTTTGTTTTTTTGATGATTACAACTGGGATATCACAATGTGGGCAACCGTTTATCCCTCATTTGGCAGTCCTGTTTACTCACTTAGAGGTCCAAGGACTAGTGCGGTTCACTTTGGGAAATGTGGTTTGCATCAGGGTCAAGGGGAGAACAAAGTTTGCATTGACAATGGCTTGGTTAACATTCAAATAGAGGAGCGGGACAAAGTTCCTAACATTGGATTGGACTGGGAAGTGCGCATCTACAAAAATCAGCCTGGGTATAATGCTGGCTTTAAGGGTTGGGGAGGCTGGGGCGATAACAGAGACCGCCACTTATGTTTGGATTTTGCCCACATGTATCACACCGTAGAGGCATAGGGACGGCTTTCACTTTGTAAGAATTGACCTTCTGGCTACTTGTTTTTTTTTTTTTTTGGTTCTTATTTTCTCTGTTCGTGTTAGTCAACTGCTACGTCATACTGTGAATTTACGCGCAATAGAACAGGAATTAAGATGAGTGCTTCATCATGGCATTAGAATCTATAATCTAGTTAGACAGTATATTTGCTATGCTTTTAAATAAATGATTTAATCATAATATATATTATGTACATCATTGGATTATATATTAGTTAATAAGTCACATAAATTAGTTAAAAGAAAAAATGATAAATATAAATATTCTAAAGCAATTTATTTAACTTCTTTAATTATTATAAAAAAGTCAACTATGTCTTATATTTATGACCGGAGGTAGTACTCTGCTTTTGATCATGTGACACAGTATATAGTTTAACAAAGTTTATTCCTGTAGCTTTATATTCTTAAATGCTTCTCAACTGTTAAAATTCTTGAAATTGAGAAGTTAGTTTTTCATTATAGTTATAGAATAGAAGGTTGTCGACCCACTTTGTAGTTCAATTTATTCATTAAAGTGGGGTTTATATTAAGAACTGGAGGTAATAATATTTTTTTGGACTTGGCCTATGCTGGCATAAGTCATGTTTCTATATTTTCTTTATTATCTTTACAAGTTACTGGATGAACTTTGCTAAATTTATCTGTGTGCCAATGGAACATATGTTGCTGTGTGGAAAAGAACCAGCTCATTCTATACGGCATCAAATAAATTCCAGTGGTCTAAGTCAACAATACATAGAATAGAGAGTAGGTGAAAGACTAGCTGTGCTTCTATTCCTTACATAAAATGTGTGGGTTAACACATGTAAATTTGAAAGGGATGAAATTTGTTGTGATGAAGAGATTCATCTGTTTATTAATATTTACCCACAGTCAATCAGCTATTGTCAGATTTGGTCGATTCTTAATCTGGTTTTGGTTTTATTTTTCCTTCAATGTTATTGGACAAGTGAGGAAATTGGTTGGTTAGGCTTAATGACTGAAGAATGTTTAAAACTTTCTCCACCTCAATCTTGATGGTCTTAACGAAAGTACTCCATGTCAACAAGGCATGGTATCGTAGTTTGTGCAGCCAATATGATGGAAGAAAAACTTCCTTTCACTTTCATTGAAGCTGAAAATGATACATATATGCGTAGTTTACATATTGCCGAGAATACCTGCCATTTCAATACAAATGTGATGTACATTGATACAAAA
Organism: Acacia confusa; assembly: GCA_037074495.1. Lineage (NCBI taxonomy): Eukaryota > Viridiplantae > Streptophyta > Magnoliopsida > Fabales > Fabaceae > Acacia > Acacia confusa. The sequence goes on from CM073505.1 coordinate 3,632,577, forward strand.
TTTTGAAAAAGAAGAAATAGCATGTGATCTTAGCCCCTGATTAAGGTGTGGCTGTGTCAAGGGACTTTCAAATTTGAGGCAATAGTTCATGAACATACAACAGTTAAGTTGACGGACAAAATAGTCCTCGATAGATCAATAACAGGTACAAAACTTGTGATATTTTATTGATTTTTGACCTTTAGTGTCAAAAGAATTGTTCGGAACCAACTTGTGATACCCTTACAATATTACAAAGAGCAATGTTCTTACAACAGTGGCCAATTCGTGGCAGAACAACTTTGTTACGAGAACAATGCCTCCCATCATACATGTTAATTTTCAATCCCCTCCTAAAAAAGAAAAAAGAACTATACCCTACAGAGAGGTGTACCTTAGTGCCCATAAAAAATGTATAGAAATGAAACATGAGAAGAAGTAAACTGGCAGCATGAAACCTGTCCCACCCTTTTAACTACGGAAACAGCCTACTATGCTATGCAATACTAACTGAGAAAATATCTTACATTGACGACCACAGATGCTACAAAGAGAACTTACAGAGGATAAAGTTAGGAGGGGGTGGATTTACAGCTTGGTGTCTGACCAGGAAGGAGATTTTGAATCTGGAACTTGAGATGCATCTGAGGAGGACTATGAATACGAAAACCATGGCCTCAATGTAAAAATTGGAAGGCTGAGTTCTGAAGAAGTTCTGCTGGCGCTTGTATTTTTAACGAGTTATCTCCATGAAGGGAATGAGAAAGTTCATCAACTGAGTATGGGATACTGCAGATGGAAAACAAAGAAGTGTCAAAAAATTTATTCTTCATGGCAAGCGTATAATATCTTTAGTCTGCCTAGAATACGAGCAGATGAGTGAGGTTGACCTTGAATTATCTTCCAACATGAAGGAGTCGCTGTCTTCATGTGTATCATCTGTTATTAGAAGCTTCAACCTTGTAGTTACCTGCGTAAAGAATTGTGTTACAATAACTAGTATCCAGACAACCCAACGGCTGAGAAAAATGAGCATGTCTATCTTTAATCATTTTCTACCACTTACATCTGTTGATACGCATTGTTGACTGTCACAACCATCCCCGTAAAGTAAACAGATTTTGTAAAGCTGATGAGCACTCAGGATCTGAATTCAACGGATAGGAGTGAGAGTTCATGTGATAATATAATAATATGCCGTGTGATAATGTTAGTGTATTCTCCTTCAAATGCAATTACTTTTGTTTTCTGGGTGTTAATCCAATTGCCAAATACATGTTTTGGCATGCGTAACTTTCCAGAGTTCTTCAGAAATAAAGACCATATTTCAATACACCCATGTTAACATTCACTCATATCAGAGAAACGCACTTACAGGACACAGATCATTAGTGAGATCATCATAGGATATCGTGGTCTTCTCACTTTTAGCCTGGGAAAAACATTGCATTCAAATTAAATGAGGAAGAGTAAGTGAAAAGAATCTTGTGACAATATATACGGTGTTAAATCATTAAATAATAGATGAGAGGCTGATATTAGCGAATGAAACTAAAAGATCAAAGATCGGCAGGTTGCTAGATAATTTAAAGCAAAAGATGTTTAAGGCAAAGTATAGCACATACCAAGAATCCAACCGCTTGCCTCACAGGTTTGAGTTCATCCCAAGATGAACCAGCAGACTGCAATAGAAGTTATTATTAGCCAATGAGAAATTAAATTATTATTCATATTTTTGAACGGCGTGAATAAAGGAGCATACCTCTTCGGTGGCTTCAATACACCATTTTTCTAGTTCAGCCAATCCCAATTTTAGATATTGTCCATTAGTAAATGTGCAATGTTCTTTGTTTGAAAGGAGGCTGGAGAATCAAGAATGCACAACTGACATGTCAAACTCAAATGCATATAATCATAACATTACCATTAAATTGATCAAAGGAGAGACACATTACCTATTAAAGAGTTGCGCATTGATGTACTGGAAAACCTGGGTCAATATCTTCTGAACTAGAACAGGAGGCACCTGAAAAAAATGTACAAGTCAGTTTGCTCTACAACAACAAAAGGGATAGGCAAGGCGAGGGAGTACCAATCGCTGAACTACTAAACTTTCATATACATACATGTTTTTCTTTCATCATATTGAGAAATTTGTTAAGGCAATCAATAATGTTCTGCCAAGAACCAGCCGGGACGCTATTATCAGTTGACCGTTCATCTGACAGGCTTTGCTCTGATGTTTTAGGTGCCTGGATTGGCATAATTGGAATAAGCAACTTGACATTTACATTTAGTCAACTAAAATCAAATTGTCTCGTACAACACTGATTAAGAAACACAACCTATAATGCCATTATTACATGTGATGGGAAAAAAATAAAGAACCTCCATACCTGAATGCAAGAAGTAAGCAAAGGCGACAAGTCCTTCTTCAAATTATCTCGAACAATTCCATAAATCTTTTCCACATATGCAGTAAGTTGCTGCTTGAAAAGCAAAGCTGAATACTTGGCATCAACGTGGCGAATTGTATCAAGTGAGGTACCGGCAGTGGATGAACGAAAACTCTGAGAAACATCATTGTACAAATTTTGAGTTTGGTATTATTATTCTAAAAAAAAAATAAGACAGGAATGTGTACGTTAACATTTTTTAATGATGGTAAGATAAATAAACCTTGAGAAAAAGAATTGTATAGCAGATTGAGTTTTAACAATCTATTTATGATATGAAGCATGATAAAATGCAAACCAACTTAAATAGTGACTCTATAATCGATGCAAAGCTAACAAAAAAAGTCTATAACATGATTAACCAATATTATTTGATAGACAGATGAAGTGCTTCCAAAGAGAGAGGGTCAGATTATAAACGTTAATCTAAGAGAAAAATTTGTATAATGTAATCTTTAATTATAAATAATACATTCCGGAAAACTTTACACGTTCTTGTAAATACTGATGTGATGTATGCCCTGAGCAGTTTAATTGCTGCTCATGTCACGTGGAACAATTTCTAAATTAGGTATTTATAAATAACTATAAATCTTCATACTTGGGATATCCTTCCGAAAAAGAATTTTGCAGGGGGGGGAGGCTTCTGTGCTGAAGGTGGTCTGAGACTTTGCTGAAGAATAAATAACAATGCAGATGTATTGGATAACCAATAAGCCATGTGATCATTATTGTCCTGATCCTGCAAAAACATCAAACGGGATTCGTTTTAAGAAGTTAAAAAAAACACCAAATTTTTCTCTATTATAGAAAGTTTCATATTCTTTTTAATGTTTCTTCTTATCATTCAGAGAAAGAATAAGAACATAGCGAGTTTTGAAGCCTAGGCATCACGATGTTTGTATGCGTGTTTGTTTATATTGCTGGTTATTTAAGAAAATTAACTTCTTTAGTGAAATTGTTAAAATTGACTTATTTATTGAAAAGGTTCCCGCGCTGCCATAGGAATCGCCATCTTTGAGCTTCAAAAATACCATAAGGCTGAGATCTAAATATTTTGAAAATACGAGAACTTCATTTCAAAAGAAGCAGAAAGCAAAATGGCAAAAGAATTTTCCACAGATTGAACCACACATTCACCATGATGGCATAAAGTATCAATTGTAAGAAAATTTTGCATTATCAAGGTTAATCAACCCCCTCCCCCAAGAGAGAGAGAGAGAAACTTGGTAAATACTCTCTCCCCTCAAGTCCTTAAAATAAGACTCACTTTAATAGAGAAATCCAACTATAAAGTAGGTCTTACATTAAATAGCGAAGGCAATAACTAATAGTAATAAGCCAAAAACAGGTTTTGGTGTATTAATTACCTCTATAGCAGAACCAACCAACTGAATAAGCCGATCAAATACACTCGTCTTTTCTGCTTCAAAAGATTTCCAGTGCAGAAAACACTTGTAAATGGTATAAGCTGCAACCGGTTTGCCTTCACTAAACCCAAGGTCTGCTTCTGCCACGCATTTCAGAAGAGTTTCTACACTCTCCTACTCCAAGGGAAACAAAAAGTACCTAATCAATGCTGATTCTCACAAAAAGTAATATCAATTTTTGAACTGAATCATTACAAGAAAGCAACAATTATCCATCCAGAGCATACTTGTTGTCTTTCAGACAGAGATTTCCTCAACTCATCAGCCTCAGTACCAAATTTTTTTCTTAGAGTATTCGCATCCTGTAGAAAATAGGTGTTTTTTAAAAAAACTATATTACTATGACGAGACGATGGGTTATCTTTTCTTGGTACGAAGGTGGGTAAAATATAATTTCAAGGAAAAGAAGAAAGCTTTCTGATCAAAATATCCTCACTTACACCATGACCATTCTCTGAAGGCTGCAATAGTAAGAAGAAGAAAAAGATGTCAATTTAGTCTCCATTAAAGAGACGTGATTTCCAAACCTTTATTTTTTGTTTACCTGAGAAGTAGAAAATGATAAATTTCCTGACATTCTCCTAGAAGATGAACTCAGTAGAGCCTGCTGCCTCAAAATTTGATCCTCGGTTTCTATATCAGATAGTTTTTCTTCAAGCCTGAGATACAACATAAGCAAAATATTAAACCAGGACAGCATCAAACGTTTTGTTGATAGTCTTAAAGAAATGAAGCCAATATAAGAACCTCTGCATAGTCATCTTCAGCTCAATTACTTTCATTTCAGCTTCTGTCACTTGCTTCAAGCGCTCTTCACTAAGCCCGTTACTTTCGTCAATTTTCTTTTCTAATGAATTAACCAGTGCCTGCAAAACCAGAGTCAAAACTAGTTTAGGATATAAGAAAAATATATGATCAGAAAAAATATTTCATATTTTTTTTTGGGTAGAGTCTTAATTGAAGAGAAGAGAACATATTTCAGACTTTTATGTACACATACCTTGAGATGTTCATTCTCTGCAGCAAGCTTATTGTTCAATTCATTGTCACCAACTGGAAATTCATGTATACCAGAAGATAAATCAACTGCTTGGCTTGTCGCATCATGCTCTTGAATGGATGGTGACTTAGCATCTTGGTCTTGAGTAAGCTTGCCCTCACTTTCTACAGATTTCCTCTCGGTGTCAACAACTTTCTTTTCCAGTGACTTAATCAGTTCCTGAAAAGTCAGAGACAGCAACAAGGAAGGACACAAGCAAATTATAACTAGTCCAGAAACACAAACTTCAAAACATAATATGTACGCATACCTTGAGATTTTCGTTTTCTGTTGTTAACTTCTTGATCAAATCATTATCAACAACAGGAAACTCTTCTGTATTAGAATTTGGCTCACCCACAGTTTTTGCTGCCTGGCGCTCCCGAAAGAGCAATGCCTTAGTCTCTTCGAAGGAAGTTTGCAGTTTTGCGTTTTCCTCCTTAATTTCTTCCAAAGCAGATTGCAATTTTGAATTTTTCTCCTTAGTCTCTTCCAAGGCAAATTGCAATTTTGAATTTTCCTCCTTAGTCTCTTCCAAGGCAGATTGCAATTTTGCATTTTTCTGTTCAAAATCAGCCTGCGGTCATAGAAAAATCAATAGCAACGTACAATAGTAGTTTGATAGTGAAAAAAGTACGATCAAAACAAGCTCTCTATTTAAGTTGTGAGATTTTTCTTCCCGGGGGAACAATACTTGTGTAGTAAGTTGTTTGGAAACTGAAGGCACTGACAGGGGACTTTAATGAACACAGAAGTGACCGGAGTCCACACAAAGCAATTGGAAAGGTTTTTTTTTTTTTTTAAAAAAAAAGGAAGAATTTAGAGAAGAAGACAAAATCATCTAAGGGCAATCACCAGAGAAAGTTACTTCCACATTTTTTTTTGGTCAACCATAACTTCCACATTTTGATCAACTGAAAATAAGTAAATTACCATCATCTTCTTCTCCATTTGTAGAGAAGAATTTAGTTCTTCAACTTCCTTTTCAAGTTTTTCTTTGGCAGCTTTGAGAGCACCAGTTTCCCTAGCAGCCTGCAAACAGTGAAATTTTAAACCTTTTCAGATATGTGAACAATTAAGCAAATAGTTACCCCTCAAACAAAACGCTTCTCATATTTCATCAATTAGTCGAAGCCCTATAAAGTTACCCCTCAAACAAAACGGGGAAAAAATCAAATGACACTAATCGTCATTATAAATAAGTAAAGAACATATTTTTTTGTCTAGAATTTAAAAAAATCACCATATTTTTAATAGAATTATGAAGAAACAAACAAAGAAATCACCATTTGAAGCTTTCGAAGTTCATTACGAGCCATTTGTCCTCTCGAGACACACTGTATAATGAGTGCTGCTTCCCTTAGCCTCTGGAGTTGGAGGTAGGCTACATAACCTCGGCAGTGAGTCTGATAAACATCAACTCACATTAGTTCAAGCTTTTTTTTAATGTAAAAAAACAGTTAATTAGATATTGTATAGTATAATTATAGAAAGATCAACAACTGCCAAGCACTTCCAGTTCCTGAGCCTTGTTATGTCGTTTTTAGACCGAAACATGCTCCGCTGAAGAGGAAGCGCAAACAGAAGACTTTTTCCTTTGATATCCCTTGCTAAAGGCAGAACGAATTTAAAAAATGTCACACTAAACACCCCCCCAAATAAAAAAGTTCAACTCTCTTATCCAACTCAATGCTAAAATTTTGATGGAAACAGGGGAAAAAAAAGCTAACAACTCAAATATATTAGGCATGATTCTAGTTCTCTGTTGTTAACAAAATTATGTCCTACTTGGATGACAATTGAAGCTTCCGTCCGCCTTCTGCACTTGAGCTCATTTCTAGCAGCCATGCAGCGCATGCCGGTTTGAATGGAAACGGCTGAGGCACGCAAAGTTTTATAAGATGTTTTAGCAATATACATGCGACCATTCTTTTGAATTTTTACAGAAGCAGCTTCCCTCCTTTTTTTCTCACACAGACAGCGCGCAAGTTCTCCTACATTAAATTAATAGGACATGAAAAAGAGAAGCTTTCAGAAAATCCTTAAAATTAGCCAAAATTTAAGCATCAGGTTGGATAAGAATTCATGTAAATACCTCTTAAGATTGTTTGTACTTGTATGGCAGACAACCGCAACAGAACGTATTTTTTGTGGCAAAAAAAGGAGCGGATTTTACTCTGAATAATGATTGCAGATCGTCCCAAGACTTCAGCACGAAATGCATCTAGTTTTGCCATCTGTCCTGCTCTTAGAAATATTTTAGTCTTGCCCACCTGCAACAAGAAATTTCAGCAAGAATGTATTTTTGTCTTAGGAAACCACAGCAGATTATGAATATAATAACACTAAACTTCGTCAGCAACAAGCTGTAACACTTAATGACTAATCAAGCAAAATTTACCAAACAAATATACAGTAACTCACGAATCATTTTCTTAAAAATAAGTCAAAATGGTTCAAAAAGAAAAGGAAAACTACTGGTAATTCCTACCATCATATGCTAAGCAAAAACTATTACTGGCTTGAATATCAACCGGGATCATAGGTACCTGATAATCTTCAAGATTCACTCGTCCTAAAAGCTTCATGCAAGCAGTACTCTCATCAAGGCTGTAAATAAATGGTCATCATTAATTTGCTTAAAATAGTTGAAGCTCGCATATTTCTAAAGAAGCTGAAAGAGAGGATCAGGAAAGGAGATATTAATACCATTCTTTTAGAGCATCAGGCGCCAAAATTCCAAACCGCTTAACAAATTCATCAAATTGCTTTCTAGTAGGGTATCCAGCACAACTTATCCGAATTGCCTCCATTACTCCCTACAGATAACTCCCACAAGGTCTTGATCAATTGAGAAAGATATTCATGACCTACCGAAAATACTAACAGAATAGCATTCAACTTACCCCGCATTGAAGCTGCTGTAAAACATTAGTGTTCTCAAATATCCTTGGCCTGAGAAGATTATTCGGCTTTATGCAACGAATGTAATGTGGCTCCGTAGCATTCAGCGTTTCAAGCAAAGATTGCAGTTGTTGCTGCGTAAAATGCATCAAGAATGAAAATAATAAAACAGAAATCAAATTAATTTTTTTATTATTAATGGTATTATACATTTCGGGAAAATTTAACATCAACTAAAAAGTGCATTCAATGTTTATGTTTGTTGTTAACTCTAGAGGAGTTCATATTGATTGACTTTATTGTCATAAATTGTTTGTCTAGGAATTTCACATCTCCGTAAAATTTTTCTTCAACTCCTATACACTTTCCTTTATAGTCTCGCCACCCTCATCTACAAATCCTAGCTCCGCCCCTGACTGCAAGCATACCTGAAAAGTTAAACATACCTTAAACTGGGTGGCTATTGAGGAGAACTTTGATGATTTGGAAGTTTCCTCAGGTGGAGGTGGAAACAATTCTGAAACGAAGGAGCACTTTGAAGCATTGAGTAGTTCCTCGAACTCTGGGACAACGTAGTCTTTGTTCTTGTCGAGGAAAAAGTCAGTCTGATAAGTGACCTGCAATTAAAAGTTTGGCATTTACTTTTTAGCTTTTGTTGTCTAAGGTAGAGACCAACTTAAACCAAAATATACTTCACATACATCACCAGCATAGTGGCAGATGGTGAAATCAGTACGAGACAACTTTGGTTTGCTGAAGCGTTTATTGTCTTTATAAGTTTGATATAACTTTTCGGCAAATGTTTCGTGTGTTGATCTTGGAAACATGCTGCAACGAATAAGCAGAGCAGTTTTACAATCTCAAAGTATTTGCACAAGCAGATCTCATTGTATGTAACCAGAACGAAAAAAAAGAGTAAATCACATATAAACCATCGGACTGCAGATATCTATTAGAAACGTCAAGAAAGGAAGAGAAGGCGCCATTTTATCATTCAATACATACCAAGCCTCATCAAGAAGAGCAATGATGCCGCCAGGTTTCTGTATTTATGAAAGTATAGATTAGAAAAACTAAAAATAAGAAAATGACAAACTCTATTTTATGCATAGAATGGAAACTAAAAGCATAAGCAAACCAATCAGAAGTTCAGTTACCTTCCACAAGAAGTAAATAATGCGAAGCCATATTTATGAAGTCAAAAATCGGTACTTCTACTATAGCGCATGGAGGGGACCCAAAAATGACTATCTAGATCCAAGTTGAGATACATGTGTGGGATTTCTCATCAAACAAAAACCTTTTATAAACAAATCCTTAAGCAGATTTTTCTCACTCATAGTTTTTAAGATTGCATTAAATGTCGACTGAAAACTTCCGTGTCAAATTGTTAAATTGTGATACACCTTGTCTCAAATGGTGAACAGAGACCTGACAAATTGAGTAAAATGGACAAAAACGGCTATAGTAAATAGTCAAGTGCCAAAATACACAAGGTAAGCAGAAGATTTCGAGTGTTGAAGTCAAAGAATGTTGAGTCATGTGATATTATATTCAAAAGATGAAATGAATCAAATTCACAGGATAAGGTCCATGAAGTCTGGTGACCATCACAGGATGATAGATTTCGTCTATGCCACATCATGGTTTAAACAGATTTCTAGATCATCATGTTACTCAGAAACTTCAAATTTCCAATGAATAATATTCTCCATAAGATCTCAGATGACCAACTATATCTTCTTTTTATGATGAAAGTAACTGATTCTAGGGATCATCATTAAGCATCATTTGATACAAGGAATTAGAAGCCAATTATAATTCGTTTAGAGTGAAAACTGGACTTCTGGATAGATCGCCCACCTTCTCGATGAGATCAAGGACATCCTGATTATCAATGAACTCTATATAACTCCAGTTAATCTCTTCCTTTGTATATTCCTCTTGCTCCATTTTGAAGACATGCTGTTAAATAAAATATTGATGTGTACAAGAAAAAGAGAAAAAGAATGTGATAACACAATTCAGTAACAGTAATTCATTTAATAGATGAAGAGTACTAAGTAGAGAAAATGTATGAAATGAAACCTGGTTGAAATGTTGCTGTAATTTCTCATTTGTCAGGTTGATACAAAATTGCTCAAAACTGCACAGGACCCATTATATGACGTAAAAGGTTGGAAAACTTGGGAAGATTGTCACGCGAGAAAATTTAAGCCAAAATGTTTAGTGATGTTGATTAATCACAAATATTACAACATAACCATTCTGAATTAGTAAGTCAACAGAAAAAAGAAAGAAATTAAGGCAGCCTTATAAGAAGAATTCATCACCAATAATTATTTACCCTAGCTGAGCAATTTGGCCCCTGCATCCCAATAAACTATCAAGGATATGTGCATGAACAGCACAAAAGAAAGTCAAAATGAAAACAGGTGTCTCAGGTCATGGATATTCATCAACTGATGCTTCAAAGATTAGCAAAGTTACATCTTTTGTATCAAAATTCACATTTGCAGGACTATTAATTTATATAATTAAGCATCCCACCTCATCGATAAAAGCCATTTCAAAAAATTCTCAGCAAAAAATTATTTGTGAATAACAAAGACAAAAGCATACCGGTTAAGCACCTGTTTGTCTTGAAACTCTCGAATCCGTATATATCCAGAACCCCAATTAAGTTCTTCGCATTTGGATCTTGACCGATAGAGTTATTAATCCTGTTTACAATCCTGGACCAATGGTATTTACGTTGATTAAACCATAAAATCTCGTAAATATGTATATGCAATTTAACCTTCGCAAAAACTTTAAAGTAAACAGAAACTTATATACAAGTTCTCAAACTTCACAAACAGTTACCAGTCAAACAGCTTTGAGTAAACTACTTTAGCCAATGAATCTCTGCTGAGAGCTGCCGAATTTGGAGCAAGCCACTTTGTTATGGCCTCACCACGTGTTACCATGACACGTTTACACAAGGAGTCCTCAAGTGACTTCTCGTCGCACCTAGCATTAAGAAATAGTAAACTCCAGTCATAGACGTAAATTTCAATTTTGTAGAAATGCTAAGATGAAGGGGGAAAATCACTTACATCAAAAGTTCAGCCGTGGTTTTTAGGTGGTAACGAGATTGATCATCCTTGGGTTCAGAGGAATCCGGCTCATCCCCCTTCTGAAATTCAATGTTTCCTAAATGAAGTATTGCAGATATTACTCTGAATATAGCATCCTGAAAAGCGCGTGACAAAAACCTGTGAAGAAAACAAATAACAAAATTATCCATACACTGTGTACTGAAGGGTACCTGCTCATCAGAATTGATTCCAACAACCTCCATAGCTCTCCTAGTTGCAAGGTACTCCTTGGTTTCATCCAATCCGTCCAATTCGAAGAAATTTGATTGGTTTAAGTAATGATATGTTCTTGGATTTTCCAATTTAAACCTTTTAAGATCCTAGATAAATAAAAAGGGTATAGCAAATAAGTTCTCAATGAACACTCATTAAAAGGCAAGTAAAAGAAGATCCAACTAGCAAAACAAATTCAAAAGTCAAAACCACTTCCAGACATAGTTTTAAGCTTATTCTGAATTTTAGAACTCTTATTGAACATTTGTTAACAATCCCATGAAGCTTTGTAGTGCAATAACCCCACCTCATACCTCTAACTCCCACATCACCAGGCCTAGCCTCTGAACCATTTTTTAAGCCTTGCATTTGAGAAATATGATCGCAGGAAAAAAAAAGCAAGCCAATATGAAGGCAGTCATGCAAGGTTTTTTTCCGGATCTCATATATTGCAGAAGTCAATATCTTATTTCAAAATGCAGCTTCTCATGGCCTCTAGACTTGCATTATTAAGTTTGCCTACATTGTATCACATTCTGTAGTCCGAAATCTGTAGCAGATTACCTTATATGTCATGGCATAAAATGATAAATTTAAATCTAATCAGGCTATTTTATTTGATACCCAGTGACTAGCATATCCATGTCATAAACTGAGAAAATTAGAATGCTAAACATTAAAGAACAATGTTTCAGAAAGAAGCAGACTTAATTTCTGTGTGCCTTAATTTGTTATCCAAAGAGAAGAATATTTCACCTCTTCTGGTGCAGCGCAAATCATGTAAAAACAATGGTAGTTTCTCTCAGGGTCTGAAACTTGACAGACGCGGGATCGTTCCAGCAAATAAGTTCTAATAGCAGCACCTGAAATTCTCCCCGTATGATCAAACTGCAGCTCCACAAACTTCCCAAATCGACTGAAATAGCATTATGCTCAAGTCAGAACAAAATTCAAACCAATCAAAACAAAGAAGAGCATAAGAATTGCAAAGATAGGAATAAAGAGGACCTTACTCAACAGCTGAGTTAATACCTTGAATTATTGTTTCTAACTGTCTTTGCATTGCCAAATGCTTCTAGAACAGGATTGGACTGTGAAGCAAATAAAAAGAAGGTCCAAATTCAGAATATAAGAGTCAGAATATTTAATTGCCTCCCCGACCCCCCTCTGTTTTTTCTCCCCAACTAGTGTAGGTCCCGTGTTGTATAGAATGTGAGAAGTAAGCCACACTGTTTGCAGCTTGTTTGAGTTTTTATATTATATACATAAATATATAGGGTTACCCAAATAAGCAGGGTGAGAAAATTATTTTGTTTGTTACCTCTAGAACTTGCTGCTCCACCGATCGTCCCTCAGATTCCTTTCTCCCGCCCATAAAGGCAAGATAATGCATAAGCATCTTTGTGCTCTCAGTTTTCCCGGCTCCACTTTCACCACTGACCAAAATTGCTTGGCTTGTTCCTTCGTTTAACATCATCCTGCAAATGTATTTTCTCCTAAGTCTCATTTTCAAGGAATTCTGGAAACTAGAGAACTTGTAGATAATGTAAATACCAAAGGCGATTAAGAGGAAAAAAAAAAAAGTCGTCCAAATTAGTCATCGTCTCAAAATTGCCAATAGCTGAAAATCAAATTTTAACTGACACAAAAAATGTTGATGAGGGAAAAAGGCTGATAAAACTTCTACTGTTTTAGACGATTTCAAATGTAGAAAAACGTGAAATGAGATTTCAAAAAGAGGAAAGAAGGCTGAAGTTGGCATTTTCTTGTGGGAATCTTTATCATATAGCATTTCAATTTTTCCAAATTGGTATTTCACTATTTTCATTTTCTTATGAGTTATTGATTTAGCTGTACCTACAAGATACCTACTGATACTTAAGCAGCCAACACAGCCAAGACGCAAAAACTCATATAGATACCTATATGCAGAATCAGCAATTGCAAAAGGATGTGGTGTCAATTCCCCAATCGCTGCTCCTTTATATTTTTCCATCACATCGTGGCCATACAAATGAGGTAATCTTTGAAAAGGGTTCACAGCAATCAATATATTCCCTGTGTATGTCTGGCAGCGCAATTAGGGAGTTAAACTTCATTTCCAAAGATGGTCAATCCAGTGGACAATAAAGAAAGCCAATGGAACACAAACCAAATTCTTGTATGATTGAAGAACAAAGATGCAATATTCTTAGTCCACAGACGGAAAGGATAATAGAACAATAAAGGCAGTATTCGTGTAGGCGGAAAGATGAAATGAATAACATATATGAGGGAAGGAGTTGGGTAGTTCGCTTATCATTCATCAAGGCCCAACTATAGGTTATAGATATTTTGTTGTAACATACATGCAAGGAGTTTCTTCCCAGGTCACATCTGACTGGTACCTCATTTTCATTCCCGGGTATTCAGAAAACAAAAGGTAATGTTAATCAGGTCAATGCTTACATATATTTCACTGTTGTCATATCGAATCTGCAAATTCTGGAGAACCCCTGGCTCATGCAGATATGCCAGCCTTGTCATATCATCCACACCAGAAGGAGGGAACTCAGGATCCTTGGGATGGACATTGGATGCTTTGACCACAACCTACAGAAAACATAAAATGTTTGCTTTGTTTATTCAACTACGGTACATTTATTTGATAAGGATATGACAAAACCAAAAGGGAAGAAAAAAGGTAAAAATAAAAGGAATTGATTGTAAAATTTACAAGCACTCATACCATTTTGGGCGTTAAACATGTGAACGACATAACAAAGATTAACAAAGGAAAAAAGGAAAGAAGTATACCAGATCTTGTTATATAAAGAAAAACGATAGTGTTTTCATACATGCACTCAGTTTTAAAGGAGTGGATGAAAATGAATTCCTAGAGACTCACCATCTTGTCTGATGCACACTTGACTTTGATCTCTTCGCCATTAGTTTCCACAATTTCTCCATCTATCCAAGCTACCTCAGGGTCCTCAACAAAAACTTCAGTTCCAACTCTGAAATTTATTGAAGTCGCCTGCACATAGAAGTAGTTAACATTAGCAAAAGTGAAATAGGAGAAAAAAAATACAATTAGTTGCATACATGCAAACTAACCGGTGAAACTTTTCTTTCCACGTTACAGGCAAAGAAAGATTGTTATTAGGCAGCACATGTCATAGCTAAAACCCTTTTAAATTTAATTCAACTCAAAAAACATCATCCATAAGCAAACAAGAATTCATCTGCTATGTACATTCTGTCAAATCAAACTGGTTAAAAATACATTATAGGCTAATCCAGATGAAATACACTTAGGCACTTTTACTAGCTCAACTACGTTCACTTCAATTCTGTTGAGTGTAATGGCCAGCCACTGCAGAGAAAACAGAATGGAATACAAAACATTCATATCGAGCAAGATTTATATAGTCCGTCATCAGGCAACATTAAAGACAGTGGAACTATTTTATAAGAAAATATATGTACACTTATGTCACAAGTATCTAAGAAGAGGTGCAAAAAGTTTCCAGTTGTCCACAATATTCAGATGCTAAAACTAAAATCGTTAAAGTTTATAGAAGTTTACCAAATAGGAAACGTTTTATCCTTACATTTTCACAGAAAAGAAAGGCCTTCACGATAAAAGGCAGAGTTTCAAGATTATACCAGTTTTCACACTCACAAATATTGCCGTATATACAAACACGATCTTTATCAAGATTATACCAGTTTCCAAGACCTTCGCTGTGAAAATCGTAAAATAATACAGACTTATGGTAAAATCACTCGGACACTTTTCTATCTTCTCTAAGGTAAGAATTTACCCTCATTCCAACCAACTAAAGAACAGAATAATATCACCAGATATACACATTTCTCCCAAGAGCTAAAAATTCTAAACTTGTAAAAAAAGAAAAGTAAACGAAATTAACGCAATTGAAGGTTTGGTAATAGGTACCATCGTTAATTAAATGTCGATCACCCAAACGAATTCAACGATCAGCGGCTCAAACCCGATATTCCTTTAACAGAAACTACCACCCAACGTGGGAAAAAACAATGTATTATACCAATTGATTTAAAATCAAGCACATAATTAAGAACATCCAATCTCCACTCCCGGAATACCAAAATAGATTCCCGATTCCTCATTCCTCTCTCACTGTCGTCTTTACATGGCGATCATGAAGAAAACGGAAAATGTCACCCTGGGAAATCGTCGTTGCAGAAGGGGCTTCACAATGGCGGGGCTATAACGATAATAATATGAAACTTAACCCCTCTTCTGCAATGATCTCCCCTTATTTTCTCTCTCTTCTTCCTTCAGTTCCTCCCTCTCGCTCGCGCGCTTTCTCTCTCCTTTCATGCACTTTGCGTTTCCAATATTGCGTATTGCATTAACAAGATTCGCACTTACGAGGGCCTCGATCTTCGTAGTTTGCCATTGTTTTCATTAGTATTTACATCTGTTGCCACTGTTGTGTTATTCTTGGTGATTATTTACTAACCGTTGATGCTAGGCTGCTCTTTTTGGTTTCTTTAATTTTTTTGGTATATACTAATTCAGGTGTGCTCATAAATATATTATACGCTTAATTTTTTTCAAGAGAAAAATATGATTTAGTTACAGCTCAAAAGAATTTTATCTAAATAAGTTTAATTTTCACAGATAGATATAGTTAATTTTTTATTATTTAAAGCTAGCTTGAATAAACCTTAACACATGTATTTATCAACAACTAGTATAAAACTTTTCTTAGGAAAATCATATAAAACTTGTCTATTATCTATGAGAAAATTACCTTATAAAAACCACACACGTGTGTGTCTATATGGTGTTGAATTAGTTAATTGTGATTTATGAATATCAATCAACACAAGTTTATAAGTTTAATGATGTAATGTATAATGTTGCGAGCAACAAGGTCAAGAAAGTTATTCTTTTTGTGGAAAATAAAGACTCTTTTTTATTATGATTAATTTTTTGGTATAAATAACTAATAGATCCATAGTTAAGATAAGATGACATGAATCCAATTTATAATTGTTGCTTTAATTTAAAAAAATCTTCAATAAACATATTAGCAAGACAATTTCATTTTTAATTATTTACAAATTTCATCTACCATATCAATTATATTTCTATCAAAATTAAATCTCCTAGTATTTAAAAATTAAAAGCTTTTATTTTGAATAATTCGTTAGCAGTTAGTATTTAACATTTTAATAATAGAATGGCATGGTGAACCTTTTATAATAGGCGGGGCAATTTGGGAAATGTAACTTCCATTTCTTTGCCCGCCACCGCGCGGCAACAAAGACAAACTCCTGACCGTTGGCAAAATGGCCATGCGGGCCCACCGCTCGTCTACGGCTAGTTTGACTGTTCTTTTTCTTTACGTTTAAAACTTTAAATCATTATCAACATATTTTTAACAGAAGATTGTTATCCCTTTAATTTTTTTTTTTTTTTGCCCACATAATCTAGTCCATAACATTACTTTTTATTTTAATTAATATGAATCATGTGAAAAGGAATTTTAAGTCAGTCGGGCGAATAAAATTTTTGTCCTAAACAAGAAAAAAAGGGGTTTCAAAATAAAGTCTAAAAAAACTATTTATGCATATATATCTTAGCAATTTCCCCCCAAAGCAATACTTTTGATTTCATACTCTTCGAGAAGTATTTCACTTTTTCATTTATTCATACTTAATTCCTCTTGAATGAGGTTTATTTATACAAATGGAAACTCACAACTGAAAGTAAGAAAGTAGAAAACAAACTAAGCAGGAAATTAAGAAACAAACCTAAAAACTTGTTATTTGTTTAAAACTCCTAAAAAGACTAGATCTAACCATAATTTAAAATTCAAACTTTAAATTAGAAATAATTAAAAACATTTATTTTCAACACTCCCCCTCAAGTTGGGGCATGAATGTCGTTCATTCCCAACTTGCCAATCATTGCTTCAAACACTTTTTCTGGGGTTTCAAGCTTCCGTTGAGGACGGAGTTCTGCATCCTGGATTTCGTGGGCAGATTCATGGCCCAGATTTTGTTCGTGGGTGGATTCAAGGAGAAGATTTCGTGGGTAGATTTCAAGGAGAAGATTTCGTTCGTGGGTGGATTCAAGGAGAAGATTTCGTGGGGTAGATTTCAATGAGAAGATTTCGTGGGTAGATTTCAAGGAGAAGAATTTGTTCATGGGTAGATTCAAGGCCCATTCATGGTGAGTCGTTGTTGACACTCACGTCGTACGTATGCATAGGTGCATTCGAGATCAAGTTTGGGGTCCTTCCGTAGTATTTCCCCACGAACTTGTTCAAAATCAGAGTCTAAGCCACTGAGAAAGATGTAGATGCGAAGACGGGCCATAGAGGAGTGCATCTGGGTGACACCATGGACAGTGGTTGCAGAGGACAGCTGACGATGATCAATATCCTGAAAAATAGAAACAAGTTCATTATAATAGGTCGAGAGAGGACGATCTGCTTGGTGGTGAAGGATCGTTGGTGGAGTTCAAATAGATAGGTCTCATCAGATGCATCATAGAAGGTACCACGAGCGGCATCCCAAATTTCATGGGCCGATTCAAGGCGAATGAACCGCTGCATCAAAGGTTGGCTCATTGAGTCGATAAGCTAGCTTTTCACCCTTTTGTTTTCAGTGACCCAAGTATCATAGATCAGATCTGCAAGAGAGGGTTTTGGTGTTGAGCCAATAAGATATCCAGATTTGTTACGAGCACCGATACGCATGTCCATTAATTGAGACCAAAGAGGATAGTTTGAGTCATCTAGAACTATGGTGATGGGAAAAGATAAGTTATCTTGCTGGATAATGATATTGGAAGGCGCCATTGGAAATTTGGGAAGAGAAGGATTTGGTCGGGTAACAAGAAAAAGAAGGTAGGACTTTAGGTTTCCTAGACCAAACCATGCTTTGATACCATGTTAAAAATTCAGTCTCGAGAAGTATTTCACTTTTTCATTTATTCACACTTAATTCCTCTTGAATGAGGTTTATTTATACAAATGGAAACTCACAACTGAAAGCAAGAAAGTAGAAAATAAACTAAGCAGGAAATTAGGAAACAAACCTAAAAACTTGCTATTTGTTTAAAACTCTTAAAAAAACTAAATCTAACCATAATTTAAAATTCAAACTTTAAATTAGAAATAATTAAAAACATTTATTTTCAACACATACATATCTTGGACAAAAAAGATCCATAGGCACTTATAACTCCACACAACAACTACAACCACCAAACGATGAAGTGAACCAAAACTATATAATAAATAATGGGCTTGTTTGGGATAACGGTGGGCAGTCGAACTTATGGAAAAGTCCGATTGTGAAATGTGATTTATGTTTGGATAAATGGTTGTATAAGTAGTTTATGGAAAAGTACGATTGGGTACAAACTTATTTGAAATGACTTATGGATAAATGACTTTTGAGATAATTATAAGAAAAAAAATTAAAATCAAAATTACCAAAAATATGAAAAATATTAAATTACAAAATTTTGAAATACTATAATACATAATTTGATCATATAAAAATATTACATAAGTAACTAGGAAATTATCATAAGCTCTTATCCGTAAGTTAGGAATTGGAGCTTTTGAAATAAACACTTATTTAGCCATAAGCTCTTTTGCCAACTTTTTTCACCCAAACAAAAATTTTAAGAAAAAAACTCAAAAGCACTTATGATAAGCTCCTCATATAAGTTATCCTAAATATGTTGGAATTAATTTTAATCTTAAATATAACATATATTTATTATGTTTGTTAATTTTTTCTTAATTTATTTATGTTGATGGTTTGTCAACAATAATCAAAAGAAATGATGATAATGTTTTTTTTTAAAAAATGTTATATTAATTAGTTTAACTAAATTCATTAATATAATCAAATTAGATAAATATATGTTATATTGACAACGAAGTGGAGTATTTGTCAATCGAATGAATGTTTGCTGCTTCCCTGGTGCTTCAACCATAACTGACAATAATACATTCCTTCGATATATAAACATAAAAGAGAAGATGGTGATGTCAAAGCCCACCCTTGAAGATTTGTTTTCTCTGAAGTGTTACTGTCCAAATATCATTAATAGCTTTGTTTCCATTCCCTAAAAACCAAGAAAAATTCAGTTAATAAAACAATAGCACCAACCTTAAAACACCATATGTGTCATGTCATACAACTGTTCTTATCACAACGGCGCGTGCCTAGGGACATGCATTATTAATTGATAACTTAGAATATATACCATATGTGCCTTACTGTATTATTATTTATTTGGTATGGAAATAAACCACATCAATTTAAGTTTTAGCTTAATAGGTGTGAGTATGTAATTGGAATTTGAAACTTGAGCCTACAAGCCTACTTTCTTTAGGTCTATGCCTGAACCTATATGAGGTCTAACTAAACCTAAAGCCTTCTTACAGACCTATTTATAATATAAATATTTAAAAAGACCTCATATTATAAATTGTAGAGTTTAAACAGGCTTAAATTGTATGTACATATATTACTAGGAAAAAAAATTGTATGTACATATATTATGTAAATAAACTAATATTTTCTTTGTAAATAAGCCACGCTTAAAGGTTTACAGGTCGAGCTTTAACATAATAATCTTATCGTATTTACATATTTAAATTTTTAAATAAACATTAACTTATTAACATGTTTATTAAAAAGGCTAAGCCAGACTAGGTCCTAAGTAGGTCAAGGCATGTTTCACCTAATAGGAGCCTCACATATTTCTACACCTAATTATTATGTCTATTATTGTCCTTAATTAGTATCCAAAAGCATATTTTAGATCATAACATATCGGTTTTTCTTAAATTTAGGGTTAATGTGTAAAAATGTACATGTACTTTATCCCAAGGAGTGCCCAACATCAAGTATTTTTTTTAGGTGCAAAAATACACATGTGGTTACTATTTAGGAGCAAAAATACTATTTGACCGTTAAGTTTGACTCTTTTTACTGATTAGACGATGACGTGGCATTTTTGTACATGTGTTGGGCACTCTTTTTGTCAAATCATATGTGTATTTTTGCACTTTTTATCAAACCACATATGTATTTTAATTTTGCACATTTGAAATGTCACGTCATAGCCCAGTCAGCAAAAAAAAAGTTAAACTTAACGGTCAAATGATATTTTTGCACCTAATTTGTAATCGTATGTGCACTTTTGCACCTAAAAAAAACACTTAGTGTTGAGCGCTCCTTAGGGTAAAGCATATATGCATTTTTACACCTTAACCCTTAAAGTTATGATGTGTGACTTGAATCAAAAAGTTCTATTGTCAAATAATGAAATTCCTGAAATGGTGGTCAATTTTTGTCAAAATTCTCTATTGTTATCAAATATTTTTGGCACATATAACACGTCATCTCTAGAGATTATATACTACCAAAGTTAACTATAATTCTGAAAATTTATTTCCTAATTAAAAATAAAAATAAAACTATATTGATTAACTCAAATTGATTACAACTCGAGACCAAAATCTTTACGTATCGTGAATTGTTTCACCATATATATTATTTTGCTTCATTGGGAAGGCTAACTTTAATTTCTTACTCTCCATGTTTAATGCCCTTCGCAACCCCCTTGACTTGTGAAATCAGAACAATGCTGTACTAATTAAACTAATTACAAACTTCTTCCAACAAATTAATGGACATACACCAAGACTGTAAAAAGAACACAGAAGAGCGTATATAAATATACCATTAAACCTAGCAAGAGACTCTCTCTCTCTCTCTTTCTCTCTCAAGAGAAAATGGTCGATTATATGATATTGGATTTAATTATTATCACTGCGAATCTAGCTATGATATATCAAGAGAAAAAAGGAAGTTAGGATGATTTGCGCCAAAGGAAAGAACAACGTGAGTGAAGCATAGCATGTGACAATAATGGGTCATACATAGGAATAATACATTTTACGATACAAATTCATGGGAAGCCATATTGGAAAGTGACACAATGCAGAGAGAGAGAGAGAGAGAGAGAGAGAGTGAGTTGTCGAATTGGAATATCTTGAGAAATTCACCATTAATTACGTGGAAATTAAATTTGGCAGCAGTAATATTTTGAATTTCTCATATCATCAGATCGTGTATGTATGTGTATTATTGAAAGATATTCAGGCTGTTTCATTTTAATTATTACTCATATTCACGTAAAAAGGTTATGGTTGGTTAGAAATAAAATATCATGAACGTGTCTTTTTTATAATTATATTCGTGAACTGAAACTGGAATTGAAGAGGTGTGTGTGGTCCATACCTTGCTTAGTAGAAGAATATAAATCTTGTCCGATGGATTTATGTTTGTGTCTTGCCGACTCAGAGTGTTAGGCCACACACACCATACCTACATGTTGTATCAATCCCATGAGAAGACAATGTAAAGTAAATAATATTCGGTTATTCAAAATAAATTTGGGAAATACTTTTTTTTTTTTTGGTTATGAAGGTAGGAATTAGATAACTAATTTATATATAAATTGAAAAGTTAGTCAAGTTAATTGACATTTGTAAGAGAATATTAGTTTTAGTTTTCTCAAAATATCCTTTCTTTCTTATTATTTATGTTGGGGACTTGTTCTTATTAGCATCTTACTAACAAAATAAAATATTTAACGAGCTCCTATATTTAAAATTAAGGGGTACCTCTGTCAATATAAACAAGTTACAATTTTTTTTTCTTATCCTTTTTTTACTTTCCTCAAATTCATTTTCCCACATACCAAAATAAAATATAGGAAGATGAGAGAAGCTAAGTTGGAGTATGATAGTAGATAATTGAGCAAAAACAAGATATATATTCAATAAATGATACTAGTATACAGTAACACTTCTTCTGGTCCTTATTATAAGATACCAACTAACAATTCTTACAATCCAAGAAAAACAGTTAAAGTCAATAAAATTATTATAAAATTTAAATAATTTTTAATATTACCCCAAGTAATTGCCTTAAACTATAATATTATATTATTATTACTCTCACCTACTATCCTTATTAATCATGAGTATAGATGGAAAGAAATAATAAATGCTAATTGAAGACAAGCAAATACCTTATGAAGAAGGCTAAATACACTTCTTATTAGTTAATGTCTTATAATAAAAGTGAGAGAGAACGCCTATACGACCGAAATGGAAGGGATGAAAGATGGGGAAGCAAAGGAGATGGAGAAGGGTACATATATAATAACAGAATTAAATGAGAAAGGGACCCACTTGAGGACATAAAAATCAGAAATGGATCCAAGTCAATTTCTAAGAAGGGAATCCAAAGAAGGTAACAACAACATTAAATGTTTTTGTTATCATTTGAACATGTCATACGCCTAAGCTTCCCCACCGGAGAGTTGAAATTCTCGCATCCCCTAAAAGACATTATCTGCAAAATAGGATGTTTTCTTCCCCACCTCTTCCCTTCATTCTCTAACATTCCATCACATACAAGTCGTTTCACCACAATGTCCTACATGTATATAGAATAAGGATAGGTAGAATTACTGTGAAATCTCCAACACTTATCGAAAAACTTTTTGGTGTACGTGATTAAATTGTTTATATGAGACTGTAATGTAATGTGAGTGGTTAATCACTGAGTTTGACAACTTGAAGGAGGAAAAACTATTTTGTGACTGTTCTAGGATGCTCAAGTACTTGCAAAATTAGATGTGGGACCAATTAGAACTTAGAAGAAGCTGGTCAAAATGTATTGCTTATTAATTGGAGTCGTCTTCCCTTACTGTGACCCCCCTATTAATGGTCACGGGCCTGGTTTGCCTGTACTTCCATTCTTGAATTAAAGTGAAGTTCACTGAAACTAGTGTTTGTTAGATTAACTTCATCTCTGAGTATTTCTTAAAAAACATCATTACTTTTATTAATGAGAGAAGGCTCCACTAAGAAAATACGCCACCCTCAGCCCTAGTATCTTTCTTCTAAAGCTCACTAGTATAAGAACAAATTAAACCTCTCCATTATATGATTTCTTTTACTACATCGTTCTTTAATATAATACCCGGTAACTTTTTTTTTATACATTAATCAAGTTAAATAAATTAGTTAATAATAATAAATACCGTGTGTCATTTTATTATTTATTAGTTTATAAATCAGACAAATTAGTTTAGTAAAAAAAAAAAGATAAAAAATATATATTTTCACATGATTTTAATTAACTTCCTTAATTTTATTTTTTTTTATTTTTTAAAGAATCAACTGGCTTGTCTTAACTACCGGATACGGAAATAGAGGAGGTTCTGCCAAGAACACATGTTTCCTCTCTAGCTCACTATAAGAACGGAAACTCTATCTATTGCAGTGAAAGCTTGTAACCCAGAAATAGGAAGGATGGGAGGGAAGGTTAGCAAGAAAAGGAGGTATTTTTGTGAGAGGGAATTTATAGGTTTGAAAGAGAGAGTGAAGATTTTGCAGGAGGATATGAAGAAGATGGCGTATGAGAGAGAAGAAGAGAGCATGAGCTATGAGAGAGACATGATGTTGTTCAGTTTCAAAGAGGCGGATTGGAAGCAAGAGAGGAAGAGGCTGAGAGAAGAAGTGAGGCAACTCAGGAAGGTTCTGCAGGAGAAAGAAGAACAGATTAGAGAAATCAAAGAGCTTCGAAAAGACAATGATGATAATAGCTGCAACAATACTCATAAAGAGTTGGAATTGATGGGGACTAAGCTTCTCGTTCAGAAAATGAAGGAAGAGGGAGTTTGGAGAGATGAAGCTGTGGAGAAATGGAAACAACTCTATCTTGCAATTAAGTCTGAACTTGATGACCTCATTCAGAGAACTTATGGTCCTCTCTCTTTCTCTCTCCTCTCTCAGATTATGCAGTCAAGTTTTGTAGATTCTTTTCTTTTCCTTCAGTTTCCCCTAAAACAGAATTCTCAGTTCTAGGTTCTAAATCCTCTGTTTTATAATTCTGTTTTGGTTCTTTTGTGAAAATAATTCCATGAGCTAGAGTTAGTTAACAGGTCTGGTTTGGTTAAGGAAAATTGTAAACTTTCAGCAGAACAAGTCATGAATGTTTTTGATGAGCTTATTATTTGATTTGGCAACTTGTTTTGCAGGGGATGGCTTGTTGTTGAAAGCAGAGGAAGATGAGATCCAGTTGGAGAATCTGAAGAGGGAATTGCAAAAAAGGGATGAAACTATTCAAGCCCTTAAAGCTCAATTAGGTTCAATGGAGAATGAAAAGAACAGAACACAGAGAGAGTTTGACATGTTGAGGCAAAGCTTAAGGATCATGAATGGGAGTGGTATGATGTCAGTTCCAGTGAGAGAGAAGCTCTTGAAAAGCAAATATGGAAGATGATGAATTGCAAGCTCTTTCTATGCAGAACTGAATAATGGGTTAGATTGTATCTTGAAATCACTGGCTTTTATTTTTCAGTTTTCTTTAGAAAATAAGAGTACGAAGATTTGGTTTTTCATGAAGAGAAGGTTTATTGTTGAGCCAACAAGAGAAAACCAATTAGGTAGGTGAACAATATTTGTTCATGAGCATTTGGTAAATCTGAAACAAGAGAATTTACTTTGTCCACTTGTTTATCTTTCTTTTTTTCTTTTTTACTCCGTTTCATAAGCATGGCCGAACGAAGTTTCATTCTTACCAAAAAAAGTTTGTCTGGTACTTCTCTTTTTTGCATTTGGTTTGATCCACTTTGCAAGTATATAGTAGTAACTTTCAATCTAAGAAAGCTTGAGGCTCAGTTTGGTTTAATGAGCTTACAGTATTTTAATATTTTGACTCAATTATGAAATAAAATGAGTTTTTTTTTTTTTTTATATACTTAAAAACATTCAAATCACAATTATTTTGAGACGGATGGAATATTAGGGGGAAAGGTCTAATTCTTTTTTTAAAAAAATGGGACCAGGTCATTATAATCCAGCATGCTGTTTTAAATATTAATCAATAATGTTGAGTAGGCTACGCTGCTAACAAATGTCTATATTTTCTGTCAAATACCTACTAAACGCAAAAATATGCACAGCCTAAATGTTTCTGGCATAATGTATGATATAAACACTTATAGTCCGTTTGCTTCGGTTCCATGATAGAGGCTTATGTAATATAAAAAGGATTATACCTGTAATCATGATTATTTCATTTGATATAATCAGATGAAAGTGATATTACTGCCATAATAATTTTTTAAACTGACCAAAGTATCCACCCATAAATGCTGTTAAATATTAAATAATTTTAATTACCTCCATTAAATATTAAAAAAATAATTAATAGTATATAAATTTAAGAAATAAACCCCCATTAAAAAAATTTAAAAAGTTATGTTCCACAATTAAAAAAATATTAAAATATTTCATTAAATAATATCCTCGTCATTAAATATAAAGAATTAACATAAGCTCATAATATATTCACAATTAAATATTAAAAAATTACTATAAATCCAATGTTTACACTATATACAATGGAAAAAAATATCATGAAACCACATGTATATAATGAGGGTTTTAGTTTTTTCATGTTGCATAAGAAAATTAAACTTCCTACTCACATATAAATATATGAATTAAAATATGTATATGTGGGTTCCACCATTTCATGTAAATAAGGGTAATTTTATCCCTTCCTATATTATTCTCATGTTTGATGTAATCATGGATCATCTTTCTCTCATGACGAACCAAACAAATTATGTATTCATCATATTACATTACATTACCTCCAATTCTATGAATAACTTGACTTGAGGTGATATATAATTAAAAATATTGTGCCGTTTGTTTAGTATAATTTTTAATTAAAAAACATAAAACAAAATGTCAGTTTTTCTATAAATGGCGCGACTCAAAGAAAAAGCGCTTGCCTCGTTAATGTAACATATGGAAGGGGGAATCTATTACATAATTGCACACATTTTATTTCAAGACTTATATATACGTATATATACGGCTTTGGTTGTCAGCTTTGCTATATTTCTTGTACTTGTGTGACGTCAGCATTGCTGAAGATTCAGTGACCCAAATGATCACATTCTCGCGTCCTTGGTTTTCCCTTCCCCCAACATTTTCTAATTTTATGAATCAAATCTTTTTGCGTCCAATTAAGATTTTTTCAAAAGCATAAGACTTAAAATCCTCATTAAAAAAATACTCTATCTAATCTTAATTATAAGATCAGATTGATTTTTTTCAGAAAGATTAAAAAAGGTAATTAAATTTACTTTAGAACATTTTTATTTTTTCTCCAAACTAATTAATATAACTAATAAATTAATATATAATATAAGGATATACAAGATATAACATAATTAAATAACTTAAATTTTTCTAAAAAAGTTAACTCATTCTTATAATTATAACAGGAGGAGGGAGTATTAGTATTTGAGCTTTCATGATTGCAGTTAAATACAAGACTTACAATACAGGAGCAAAAAACAAAAGACTTCCGAAGTTCCAAGTTCCAGTGGAGCAGAATCAGCTCAAAATTATAACATTGGGCCTGTTTGGAATCCTCTTGACTTTTTCTACAAAATAAGCTAAAAATGTCACTTTTCTGGCAGAAAAAAAAAAACGCAGCCCTGTTTGGTTCATACGGTGCGTCAACTGGATTTTGGTGGTCATGGGCAACGCAACTGAACTTCTTTTAAAGTATGCTTTCGTTGCTTTTTCGATAACGTAACGCAGTGGTGGTTTTTTTTTTTGGTTACCGTTGGAGAAGAAAAATGCCTGCTCCCTTTCGACGGTGCTATAAACTTTGATAAGCTAAGAATCGTGCTATAACCTCCATTTTTCCCGAACATCGAAGCCGTTTCGGTAAGAATCGAACAACTTTGATAAGCTTCCTCCTTGAGTTTGTTTTCTAGGGCTCTAATTTTCCTTTACTGTTTTACTTTCGAGACTGATTGTTCGTATTATCATGAAGATGAAACTGTGCTGATCGAAGAAAACACCTGTTGGTGTGTGCAAGTGTAGCTCACTCGTCCAAGTTATGAATTCTAAGTGCTGTTCTAATCAATTGAGGTCAAACTTCCTGCTCTTAGTGTTGTTTTTTTAATATTTGTTTAGTGTGATTTTTGTGGTTAATTAATTATTATTATTATTATTTAATTAGCAAGCAGATTAGATTAGAAGGAAAGCAACACGTATTTAATTCAATGTCTAGATATAAAAATGTTCTCTTTGTAATCCTCAAGAGGGAGATGTAATGATGTTGGCTGTCAGGTTATGGAATGGAGATTATAATTAGATTAAAGGTAAAAGAATTACAGGACAAATGAAAATTTTTGCTCATGTTTTGATTTATAATCGGTGTATGATGTACCTTACCCTGAAGATTATGCCAAATTAGGCAATTGTTTGCTTCTTCACTTTAAATGCTGGCAAATAGATTTTACAATTTTAGGTTTAATCAACGTTGACACTTTTGAATTAGGTGTTGATCAATTTAATTAAATGGAGCATGTTTTGGAACATTCTAAATTTTTTATTCTTGGGAATTAAGGATTTATTATGAAAAATTTGGCCTTAAAAGAATTTTAAATTCAGAATTTAAATTTAAAGGCATATTTTCCTAAAATTGAGGATAATTGATTGGTGATTGACTTGGGCCTAAATATTTTTGGAGATAATATTTCATAGCCAAAATAAATTAATAGAGAAAAGATTAAAATCAAGGAATAATTGTAAGAGGATTTATTATGCCTAATTAAAATTTTAGAAAGGAAACTTGGGATTTATTATCGAGTAATTTAAAGAATATAAGACCTAATCAGCCCAATACTCATATTGATGCAAAGTGCTGTGTTCCCTGCTTAAATACATCCTTGAAACAAAGGGGGATAATTAAGCAAAACTTTCTTATTTTGCACGTCGTCACCACCTTCTGCTTCAAATATTTAATGATTAATATCATTCATCATTTGGGCCCAGCAAATTTTGAAAAGCAAACAGATCCATTTCAGCCCATTCTCATTCATTCCGTACAGCCCATATAAGCAGCATAGTATTCATTCCATTTCAATAACCCATTTCATCTACTCTGGGCTGTCGAAAATGCAACCACGCCATCCATTAGCATATATATTCATTC
Source organism: Acacia confusa (assembly GCA_037074495.1). NCBI lineage: Eukaryota > Viridiplantae > Streptophyta > Magnoliopsida > Fabales > Fabaceae > Acacia > Acacia confusa. The sequence continues at coordinate 3,660,856 of CM073505.1, forward strand.
GGCTTAACTTCCTTTTCTCAGCAAGAAAAGCAAGCCCAGAGCCCATCAAATGTTTTTTTTTTTTGATATGAAGCCCATCAAATGTATATCATCAGCAACACGTAAAAATCAGAACCATTTGTTTCAGCCCATATCTTTTTTTTTTTGTCAAAATTTCAGCCCATATCCAAAACATAGCTTAAATATTATCTAATATCCATCATTGTCACGTAAAACTTTTATGTATCCAAAAAAATCATTGTCACGTAAACTGAAGCAGCAGATCTTGTAAACCATAACTTAGATACACCGAAAGCACAGAGACAGACCCAAGATCAGACGCAAAAGCACAGAACATCCCTTACCTCTCGAGCCCTGTGCTTGATAACCGTTGGACATGCCCTTGGACCATTGGGTTTCAGCTGTGAATAACTCTTCAGGAACTCTTTAAAAACGTTTTATTGCAGCCTCCTTTTCATTCGTTTTTCATTCATCTGGCATTGAGAAAAAAAGGGGGGGGGGGGACACAGAGAGAGAGCGTTGGAAGAGAAGGAAAGGCCGAGAGTGAGAGAGACACCGAAGCTTCTCATTCTCTGTTTTGTGTCGCTGAAAACAGAAAAGTAGTAAGAGTTGAGAGTTCCAGTGAGAGCCGAGAGAAGGAGGGAGAGTAGGAGAAAGAGAGTTGATCGCTACCTCTGTTTTACAGTCGAGAAACAGAAACCAGAAAAGAGAGGCTGAGATCGAACAGAAAAGAGAGGCTGAGATCGAACAGAAAACAGAGAAGCTGAGAGTGTGAGAGAGTGAGGAAGGGAGTTGAGACCGAGAGAGTTTCAAAACTGAAACTCATCCTCCCTCTGCTCCTCATCGCTGAACCAGAGGAGAGATTCAGCGCCTCATTCTTGCGAAGGTAAGCATGGAACTTCTTCTCCTCTAAACTCCCGTTATTTTCCATGCTAGATAAGAAGGTTAAACCGTAAGAAGCAAAGCAAGAGTTGTGGCTGAAACTGAAATGCAAAACAAGGACTTAGGGATATATATGTGTGTGTCGTGCTTGTTGTCATCGTTTTCCCTTGAAGAGTGAAACCAAAAAGATATATGATGATTTGTGTGTTTTAGATAAGAAAGAAGCCGTGGGTTGTGGAAAGAAAAAAAAAAAAAAGGATATGTATATATGTGTATCAGCATGCGTTTTAGCTTTGAAAAGGAAAGATTGGTTGGGTTATTTTTTCATACTTACACACACACACACACACACACACATAACCTATCCGCTGAAGGAAGAAGAAAGAACAAGCTATATATATAAAATACTAGCTGTCATGTATGTAGATATATATATGTGTATCGGCTTGTGAAAAGAAAGAGGAGTTTGTTGAGAGAATATATGTGTGTGCATGTTTTGTATTAATAACGTTGCTGCAAGCCGTGGGAAGGAGGAGAACGAGAGAAGCTATTTTATATGTGTGTGTGTGGTTCCTGGATAAACATGGCCTGTGAAAGAAAGAAAAGGAAAAAGAATATATATATATAGTACCTTGTGTGCATGGACAGATATAAGAAGAAAAAGAAAGAGAGTGATGTTTATATTCGGAAAGGAAACAAAAATTGATGGGATAAGAGAATAAGGTGATTAAATCAGTTTTTAATTTGTGTGTATATGGTTAGTATTTAATGGATTATTTATTTAAGATAATAAAATAAAGGAAACAGATAATATTTGAGAGTTTAAATAATGGTAGAGGAATAATTAAATGAGGAATTATTATTACTATTAGGATTAATTATAATAGTTATAATAGCAATAATAATAATAACAGATAATGTTATTATTATTGGAAAGGGATTATTAACAAATATTAAATTGGTTGTGATAGATTGAATTTTTGGCGTATGGATTAGGAGCGGAGTAATAGTAATTAGCTTTAGCGAGAGGTAACCACTTTTCACTTATTATGTTATTAATATGTTGCTTATGAGTGTTTTCTGAACTGAGTATGAATATTTTAAATAGGAACTACCTTGTAGAATTTTATGAGTTGAAATAAATGCATTTATATGATTTGAAAACTGATTTATGATGACATGGATATTGTGAATATTCTGGAAATTCCCATATTGAATTATTATAAAGTTGGGATGGGAAGATTTTGGAGAAAATGAAAATGTTATTTACACCACGTGGTGATGCCTCCATGGATGCATCATGGTTGGCTTTTGATTATCCCACCAGAGTGATGGGACTTGCCCACCAGAGTGATGGATTACAACGCCTCACAGGGGTAAAGTGGGGAAAAGACCCATGGTTTGAGACAAGTGCTCTGAGAATTTTGGTTGGTCCTCATCACTTAACCAATGAGTTTTTGGAGTAACCAATAATATGGGTGTAACTTAGCCCATGGGTCTAGTCGAGGGGAAATAAGGCGGTTCGGTTGGATTGAAAGGGAGGGATTTTGTGAATCAAATTTAAAATATTTGAGACACCCATTATGTTATTTAATAACAATGTGATTTTATACAGAGAGGATGTTGATCAATTGTTTTAATTTGGATTGAACTGTTGTATTATTGAACTGTGTATTCCACTTGATACCTCACTAGCACATATTGATTCATAATGAGCTGGACTGATGATTACAAAATTTTTCCCTAGGTAATAGCTTGCGTCCGAGTCTATCAGGGAAAGCCTCAGAAGCTTAAACTACTCTGTTCAAAGTAGTGCTTTTGTTTCTTTTGGTTTATGTCAAATAATTGTATATTGCCATGTTATAACTCATTATATATACTCTGATAAAATTTTAAAATTTTTCATAAATTTTGAAACACAAATAGGTTAATGACTTAGCTAAATATGATTATTTTATTAATTCAACGAAGGTTGTTTCATGTTTAGTCCTCAGGATTACTGAAGTTCTTGTAATATAGTGTATGATATGGTTTATTGTTATATTTGACAATTATTATATGCTAGGAATGTGTAATTAACTATGTTCTACCTTAATCCCTTTTTTAAAAAAATTGTCAGAGAACTGCAGAACAAGAGCAGGAGTTGGAGTTGCTTTTTGCTTGGCTCTCTTTATAAAAGGATTTGTCTTGGCAGTGGTAAGATTTGGGAGAATTTAGGTTTCTAATGATTGTTGTTAATCACTTCAGTCTCTGTCTCTTCCCATCTTCTCATTTTGGGTTAGGCCAGAGATATTTTCCATTGTCTTGATTGAACCTGTTTTGAGATTTTCTTACTCCCTGGTTATAAACATGCTTCTAAGAGTAAAACTGCACTGTATTAGAATATTAAGAGTCACATATTGATTAGTTGAACATTGAATTGAAGGTATATAAAATTGAGGTAGATCCTATCATTTTGATAGAAAGGCAAGCTTAATACATACTTGAATCACTAAAAACTCAATACACTGATCATATGTATAAATCTATGGCAATGCCAGCATTGTTCTTTTTAGTTGCAGCTTCCTTTACCCTTGCTAGGCTCCTTTGCCTGTTTCCATAGCCATGGATGGTGTTTATCTGTTTTGCTATCTGATTCTGATAAGCTCTAGTGGCCGTAGAAATGGATCTGGATTTGTTGGATGTAGTATTTGGAAACTTTTCTTGCGATTGATTGATGCAACGATGTCATATTTGTTTGTGATGGTGGTTAATTACATGTATTAACTGCCTATTTAATGGGGAAGACAAGAGGGAGTGGGAGCATGATCTTCCTTTTTTTTTTTTTTTGGGGTATTGGATGGCTTCTTATGTAGAGTCACGTGCTTACTTTTTTCTCTCTTATTTGTTATCTTATGATATTTCTCTTGAATCTTCATTTATAGGCATCACTTATACGCGGTTCGTTTAATTCAGATGTTTGTTGCAGAACATGAGACTCCGGATTCCATGAGGGACGTGTTGTTTAAAGTTAATTCTGTTCATATGTATGAATGTATTCGTATTTTAGGTTTTCTTAGGGCTGGCTTGGTACTAGGGAAGGGGAGGGAAAGTGGGCTGAGAGAAAATTCAGATTTTTTGCTGCATTATTTTCTGTTTGGTGATGGATGACGGAGTGCCTCCAAGCCTTTTTGCTAATGTGGTTCATTCACGGAGAGGTTCAAGCAACTTCAACAAGAGCAGGAGAAGAAAAATCAACAATTAGAGGATTCTAAACCTATTAAGATTGTCTCAGGGTCTGACTCCTAATCTCTGACTCAATATTTTTTTTAACTATTTCTATTCTTTCCTTTATTGATTAATATTCGTTATGCACTAAAGCACTTGAGAGACTCCTTCCCTCATGTGGAATTAGTACTGATCTGCTTTCTGATTCTCTTCCTCTACTTCCATTTTTAATTTGTTCTCAGAATATATTTGCCCTTTTTTCCTTTTGCAACTTTTTGTGTCTACTGCTGTGATCTGGCTCATGAATGTGAACTCATTTTATGTTTTCAATATATCTTTAAGGAACTATATGTTCCATGTACTAATTTTTCCTCTTAGGTGATATTTGATCAATGAATTTTGATATTCTGCACTATCAGAAAGATCTTTATGAGAATTAAGGAGTTTGAATGAGATCTATGACAACATCAATATTTCAATGTTGGTTATGACTTTGATGTCCATAATGGAAGATTAAATTTTTCAAATATTTCAAACACAATATCCTATAAAATTGTCATATGGCGAACATCATAGTGACTTTTTATATTTGATGAAATCTATTACTACTTGAGATGTGCAGGAAGATTCAAGGTTAAAACAGTTTATTAGGAATTTGTTAAGGATAGCAGAAGGTATAACAATGGGAGAAGTTAATGTATTATTTTATAAACAATTTTATCCATTAAATATATTTAATTAAGGTTTTTATTGTTTATTTTTTATATAATATTTAATTTTTTAAATTAAAATTTCCATTAATTCAATATATACAACTAATATGTATATGTATTTTCAATATGATTCATGTCATTTTCTATCTCAACACTTTTCAAATAATAATTCAAACACACCTCATAGAAAAAAAAAAAAAAAAAGTCACTTCTGCAAAAAGCCAAACGGGTAATTTAAACACATATCAGTTAACTTAACCTGACTTTTTTTCTAACTGACTTTTATAAAAGTTAGATAGCTTTTAAGCTACCGCTCCTACCACCAACCCAAACAGGCCATTGTGATTTTTTTAATGCCTGAGTAAAATTGTGATATTGGGTATGGCTTTTGCTTCTCTGTCTAGATTTGGGCCAGGGCCCATTCCCATTCTACATGAATGAATGTTCCCATAAAACCAAAACCAAAGACTATTAACATTCCTTTAAAATCCTGATTCAGCCCATCTACATTCAGTGCATAATCTTGTGAATAATATTACCTCTAATACCCCTCATCTTTGGGTTCAACTGGCGTGGGGGTCGGTCTTCCTCACCTTTAGAAAGGGGGTTCGATCCTTGCTTTAGTCAAGGCGCTGGGGGAGGCATCTTAAGGGTCTAGAAAGCAGTGGTAGCGCTGGTGGAGGTGGAGGCATGTGTACTCTCTGGCCAGTATCCCCTGTGGAATGGGTTCTAAGGCCCTGCCCTTGGACTGTGGGTGAGCACGATCCCTTTCCTAAAATTTTGTTATATATAAAAAAAAAAAAAGAAAAATATTACCTCTAATAACCCCTCATCCTTGGGTTCAACTGGCATGGGGGTCGACCTTCCTCACCTTTAGAGAGGAGGTTCGATCCCTGCCTTGGTCAAGGCGTTGGGGGAGGCATCTTAGGGGTCTAGGAAACAGTGGTAACGCTAATAGAGATGGAGATATGTGTACTCTCTGGCCAGTATCCCCTGTGGATTGGGCTCCAAGCGCCCTGCCCTTGGATTGTGATTGACCCGGCCCCTTTCCTAAAATTTGTTTATATAAAAAAAAGAAATATTACCTCTAATACTTAAAAAAAACCAATGATGTTAGGTTTAGGAAAAGAGGCTGATGAATTAAGTTTAGATTTTTGTGAAATATATGTTCACATTTATTGTCCAACATTGCCTCAAATATTAGGATCTTAAAAAAAATAATTTAGATACTAAAAACATACTTTAAGATCCTAAATTATTTTTTTAGTAAAATAATTTTTCAACATTATGAATAATTTTCAATACCATTCAATATCTTGAATTATCTTTTTAATGCTCGAGAGTGTTTAATTTTTTTTTTTTTTAAAGAAAGGGACTAAGTGTGTGTTTTGCGCCAAAACGTCGTCGTTTGGTACCACGGATGCAAGTCCTCAAATGACCTAACAGGTCTTAATTTTTGTTTTGAAATTTTTGAATAGTGAAAAATGTGGGAGCTGTGGGGAAATTAGAGTTGATAGAATATCAAACACAAATAAAAGATGAAGTATTTGTGGTTTTAAATCATAGTCAGCATTTTCGGCTGATATATCAAACACAATTGAGAAGTATTCACCCATCCACTCAATCATGCCTTGTAAGGGACAGATACTCACAGTTGGAAATGAATAATATTTTATTAAATTAATTATTTAGGCTGAGGTTACAGAAATGGGGATAAAATTCTGAGCTTGTTGAAAAATAATCATATTATTTCAAATGATATTTTAGAAAAACAGTAATATTGTTTATTTTTGTTTTAAAATTTATAAGTACTTTGAAGAATCAAAAGACAAGGTTAAACCTAACGAATCAAACTACTGGAATAAAAAAAAAAAATCATGTTCGTGTATTTTTTTTTTATATATATAAAAATTTTAGGAAAAGGGTCGGACTCACCCACAATCCAAGGGCAGGGCACTTGGAGTCTAGTCCACAAGGGATACTGGCTAGAGAGTACACATGTCTCCACCTCTACCAGCGTTATCACTGCTTCATAGACCCCTAGGATGCCTCCCCCAACACCTTGACCAACGTAGGGATCGAACCCCCTCCCTAAAAGGTGAGGAAGACCAACCCTTACGTCAGTTGAATCCAAAGACGAGAGGTCATGTTCGTGTATTTAATTACATAGAATTAATTAAATAATATTCCTCGATAATGCATTTTCTGGGCTTCCCACTTGAAGGCTATTTCTTGGGCCTCTCACAGTCCTACCGTGAACGATCTACTGACGCTGAAGTAGTTTTTTTAAGGGATAATCTCAGTTACAAACCGATAGCAACAGTTGAATACACTTCTGAATTTATAATTATTTAAATCGAAAAAAAGAAAGAAAAATAGTAACTCATAACTACTATTAATTAATTCTCTTTTAATATTTGACCATCATTCTCCCTTAGCGTGCGGGTATACAACACAAGCAGCACCACAAGTTTTAGGTTGCTTCCCTTCAATGTCATTTTTGCTTTTAGCGCCATGATTGTGATTGATGCCCATTTGCAACTTGTGAAGCTGAATTAATTGAAACAATGATATTAGCCTGAATCAACAATTCATCATTTAATAATCGAAGAAACTATTTAAATTAGTTTTAGAGTAATTATATCTATCTTTTTTATAAAATAATGAATTTATTTGACTTATAAACTTATAAATAATTAAATGATGTACAACATATATTATAATTAACTAATTTATTTAGTTTTCTCAACCTCTTCGAAAAAGTCAATAAAGTCTTATATTTATTACTTTATAATCAAACAAATTATTTTAAATAAAAATGATAAATATAAATATTTTAATAGAATTTATTTTGTTTCATTAAATCTTAAAAAAAATCCACTAAAAATAAAAATAAAAAGTCCATTATTTTGACAATTGAAATGAAAGCAATACACTAAGCACCTTCTCTTGAGTCTCGAACACGCCCCTATGTGGGCCTCCGACATCGTTGTGGACACCTGGCCCTCTTTTCCTTTTAACATTTTCAACTTCACAGATGCACTCCAATCATTAAAAAAAAATATGGTAAAAAATAAAAACAATCTTCACATTTGATTCGCAGAATCTTCCAGATCCTATGCTGTCTAGTCATTTAGCATATCACCCTATCCCAAACGCGCCACGTCTCCAGCACAAGCAAACATCTGGCCCCTCACGTGTCTGGCCATCACCCTCGCTGCTACTGTTCCCATTCGGGGTACCCTTGCTTCATCCTCCTTCACCCATTTCCTGCCACGCGTCGCCCTTTACCGCCTTACCTTTTCAAATTTTACCTCTCATTCTCCCCCGCCTTCTGCTTTCCAACGAGCGTCCCGTGTTTTTTCTTAGGTCCCACTTGGTATAGGGAACGGACGGGAGGAGGAGGGAATGGGAATTTAATAGAGCCAAATCACATTTGGTGCATAGGGATCCCGTCAATAGTGAGGCCCTTTAATTTAATTATTACAGGGGAGATTTGTAGAAGGAAAGAAAAGAAAGATCATGAGGGAACTTAAAAATGTAAGCCATTTGGTATGCTAGGAAATGGAAGTTAAGTTGAGGAAAAATAAGATGTTTGTTATGAAGAATTGAGTGTTGGTTAAGTGAGAAAATTAGGTAAAATACCTTTAATACCCCTAAAATGTGAAAAAAAAAGGGTGCAAAACTGATTATTTTGTTTGCAACCGTGCGTGATGGAGTTGGAAACTAGAATGACATGATCGTCGAGAGGTAAAATTGAAGTAGACGTGGATACCAGAGGTGACTAGGACGACAGAGATGGAAGGGATTTATTGGGGTAAAGGAAGAAATTATCAAAGTAGCGGCGAAAATGAATGAGAAGAGGAACAACGAAGATTATTAGTAAACATTGAACCCAGGCAAAGGTCTGATAAAGAATGGAAGAAAAAATTAAAGTAATTAAGCAAACATTGTAAAACCAATTTAGCAATGAAGTCTGTTAAAATCCAATTTTAACATATTAATGAAGTTTCATTGATAGACTTCACACTTCTACACAATCGATTCCAATGATTCCTAAAATTCATTGACCAATATTCTCTAAGTTTTTGCTATCATTTTATTGAGCAATTAACAAGGCCAACTTCCTTCTTTCTTTTAAAGCCGAGAGAAGTGTGAAGTCTGTGAATGAAAGGAGTTTGTTAGGAAGGTAAAATAGTGACTATTAAAAATGAGGAAAATAAATTAGCAACGGCATAAGAATAACCAAAGCCAATACACTTAAAATGGGCACAGAAAAATGTCCACTTACGAGGATGAAGAAGAACAAAGTCACTGGTTGACAATATGCATATCAGTATATATGTTTGAAAAAATTCACTTGGACAGAAAATGGCACATATCCACAGATTGAATCAATCTTTATTTTAATTGTATATGAATGTAAAGGTATGTGAAATCAATTAGAAAAATGCAATTTGACCTTCTCAAATGCTGCATAACAATAAACAGATAATAACTATGACAACAACACAATGGACAACCACATAAATGAACAACAAAATTATGATATGGGCCAATATGTGAAGGAACATAGCCACTTGCTCATCAACTAGCATATGTTTAGTTGCCCTCATCCTCTAATTGTGTCTAACATGTGACACAATTTATCAAACGTTGCTCGATATATCCTAATTTGGTTGAAGCAAGTTGTGTCACTAATATATATCATGGCCCTCAAATTTGCTCTTTTCACATGAAAGTCTAATCTAAATGTCCCATCCGGTAAGTGCCTCGGTCTGCCTTCTTCCACAAATACTATCATCGTCACAAGGAAAGTCGTCACAGTTAGAAACAAAGCTAAGCACCCCACCAACATTCCAACCATTTGTTGTGCATGTGGCTCCATACCTACACAATTTTGCTTTCTCCATTTACACCACTATTTATGTCCTTGCTTTCTCCAAGTCATTTCAACTTTACACATTTAAAAAACCAATTTTCCATTTTCATGCCACATTCCATACCTCATTGTATACATGCAAACAAACTTTAAACAATTGATTACAAATGTATTAAAATGTGTAAATCACTAAACGATTATTGTGTGTTCTTAACACACCACCATCTAAAAATCATTAATAGTCCTATATGTTTGTATCCACCGGGCAAAAGCACATTACTATGTCTATGTGTGAAAACACCTTAACATTATGTTTAAATCACAAAACCTAGTTCGAACTCATGTGACAACAGCAAAACCAGTATGGTAACACTTAAACAGGTTTCAAAACAACATGGATGGTACAAAACCAGAGGAATGTCATGTTTACAACCCAAATTTATTTCATAAACGTTGTACCCATTTTCATCAACAAGGTCTTTGTCGTTCTCAGTTCAGATATAAATTGTTTTTTCATTTTCATTCTGCATACCCCAACCCAACATTTCAATTTCTTTTAACTATTAAAATTGATTTCGACAAAACTGACCTCTCAATTGTAGCTTCTTCAACCTGGGTTCAAGTTCTCCTTCGACTCCAACAGCAGCAACAGTTTCAAACTTCTTTATCGAAAGCGTCTTCCACCTCACGTCTTCCAACTAGCGCCTTCGTCTTGTTTTGAGGAAGAGCTAAACTTTTTCCAGGGTCTTTTTGGTTCAAAAATTTCATCCTCTCAACAATTTGTCAAATTCCCGCTTGTTTTAGATAGAAAGCATTTTTGTACAAATGTTGGAAGTTTGGACCTCAAAGGAATGCTACTCAAAGGAAGATGCTTCTACCAAACAACTCTTTTTTGGATAAAAGATTGTCATCTTCCTTTCTCTAGGCCAAACTTTCTATGATTTCTGCTTAGCTCCAAGCTCCCATAAACGTGGGAAATTGAAATCCCTCCAAAAGTGACGGGATTTCAAAATCTTCCCGAGATAGTGAATTAATTGGACCAAAAAGCCCCTCAAAAGGTGGTCTTTCTTAGCTTCTCCAAGCTCGGTTCTTCCCCCAAATCGCTCTCCCTCCAAAAACACAATCACAACTCCAAACTTTGAGCTCTTTGACCTTCTCATTCCCAACGATGACAGGGAGGAGGATAATAGTGGTGGCTCATCAGAGATGCAAGAAGGTCGTCAGTGGTCTGGTTCAAACTCTCTCACGATGGTATGAGGAATGAAGAAATCACAAAGAAAGAGCTAAAGTGATCGATGTGAACAATGGAACTATGAAAGGAGATTTAATTGTCACTGAAAATTGCAAAAGCAGTAATCCATCTTTTTTAGTTTTACTATTTTCAATTTATGCTACTTATTTTCATTCCTCATGACCAATCTTTTCCTCCAATATGCTAAAATTAATTGCAGCACAATTTTAGTTGCTATCAATTTGTGCATTTGAATTCAGACTCTTTTAGGTAAGTGTTACGTTCAAATTTGTCAACTTTGTTCGAACTAAGTCATCCAAATTACTGAACTTTCTGATATGACATGAGAATTCCAGAGTCAACTTTCGAAATTCATATCTCTTTCGTCTGAACTATTTTGAGCTTGCTTTTGGTGTCTATGTGACGCATTGAGAGTCTAGTTTCATAAGAAAAAAGTTTCACCACAATCAGGTCTGTGATTTGAAAGATATGATCAAATTACTGAATCTTGCCCATGTAAAATGCAAAACAGAGTCGGGCATAGTAGAGTGAATAGTGAATTTGAGAATGAAGTTACTGTTCATGTATTAGTCAGCTGCAATTGGTGTCAATAAGTTTATTATTCTAGTGTTTTCTAGTTATCTTTTTTTTTCGTAGGATTTTTATCATTTTGAGAAATTTTTCATATACACATTTAGTTACTTGTCTTGGTAATAAAATCTACAATTGGCATTGTCAAATTCTTGTGCTTGATTATGAACATTTGTATTTGTTTTCTACCTTTTTTATTTTAGAGGCATTTTGAGAATTTTACCTCACTTCACACTTAAGTAACGCCCAATTCTTTTTACCAAATACTTTATTTTCCCTTAACTTAAGTTTCATTTCCATGTTTACCAAACAATTTAACTTTTTAAGTTCCCTCTCAATCTTCTTTTCCATTTATTCCCCTCCTCTAAGTTACTTTCCATCCTCAAATGTTCCCCATACCAAATGGGCCCTTAGAGCTAGTTTGGTTTGAGGGAGGGGGAGGGGAGAGAGAAAACTTTTATCCCCTTCTTTACAAAAAAGCCCATAGAAACTTTTTAATATTCCTAAAATATACTCTCAACAAAAAAGAATATTCCTTTCATTAATGACAATTTGGTCAATTCCCTTCTTTCCCCACCCTCCCCTCAAACCAAACACACCTTTAATCTTGTTAGCAAAAAGTATTCCAGCATCTACCTATTTCAATTTTGAAATTTTTTGTTTCCTCTCCTAACATAAATATCTCCTGTAAAATTCCAACTTGAGACCTTTAATTTGTACCATCCCTTCTACTTCATCTCTTTCTCTTTCATATCCCCAGGTATAAATTTTTTTTAATACATTCTATGGAAATCATTAAATAACTTTAATTTTTATATTATCAGTATATTATTTTTCTAAAATATTCTTGGTCTTTTTTATTAAAAATTCCTCTTTGATATAAATATTGTTATATTTAGGTGGATCTCCATAACCTTTCAATAGCGTATTTTGATCAATACAACATACAAATGAATAGCTTCTTGGGAGTTTCTTATGATTAATTGATCTAACCTTCTAATATTCTGATTTTAAATATAAGACATGGTTAATTTTTTTTAAACATATTTAAAAATTTAATTAAATAAATTTAAAATGTTTATTTTGTCATTTTTTTTCCAAACAATCTTGTCTAACTTAGACATTGATATACAATCCAATTAAACACAATATATGATATAATTAATTAACTTATTTAACTCCCTTAACCTCCCAAAAAAAAATCTACTATGTTTTATATTTAGAAACGAAGAGAGAGTATTTCAAAATTACGTAGATTTGTTCTCTTATGCAACTCTTGAAACGTAACTTAAAGACTTTTGTGGCATATAAATAGTGGAATTATATCAAGTGATTGTAAGCATCCAGATGAATAAAATATTATTCCATCTTTCTCTCCAATTCACTCTTCTCCCTCTTCATCTCTTATATTTTCCTTATCTTCATAACACTCTTAATTTAATGTATTCTTAAAATCTAAAATTAACCAATAATAAAAAATATTTAATGTGTTTTCAGAATCTAAGGTTAATAAGTATTATTCCCTCATATCCTATCTAGAGTAACATTTTCTCACATAAATAATGTCATAGATATAAAAACTAATAGGTATTTGGCTAAAAATTTGATACAATTTATCCATTTTCCCTCACAAATAATTATATATAAGGTTGTTAAATTCATGAGTTTAATCAAAATAGTGATAGTGAGTTTGTAAACTTATAAGAGCTCACTCCTATCAATAAATAGAGATTAATAGTTTATAATAAAGTAATTAAAATATAAAAAAATAACAATAATTTTTTTTTATATAGAATAATGGCAAGTACAGTAGTGCTAACCACCTGGTTTGACAAAAAGGCGAGATTCATATTAGGTACATATCTCTTAAGTGCACCTTATGTTCCCATCCCTCTAATAGAAAGATAAGCATATTTTTTTAAAATATTTTTTATTTATATTAAATTTTATATTGTATTCTGAAATAATTTTTACATTTAGTAGCTCAAATTAATTAATTTTCAGTCCTATGTTTGAAATATTTTTCCTGTAACACCAGTATTCTAGAAACTAATTAATTTAAAATACTAGGTACACAAAACATTTCAGGATGCAACACATAATTTAATCTAAATAAATAAAAAATATAAAAAAGGGTAAAGGTGCAAAAATACCTATGAACTTTACCTCCAAGGGCGCCCAGCACCATGTGCTTTTTTTAGGGGCAAAAATACTAACGTAGTTAATATTTAGGAGCAAATGTCACAGGGCTGTTAAATGTAAAACGTTGACCATTACTTTGACCAAAAATTGTTGATATGGAAGCTTCCATGGATGTTGACATCACTCACAAAACCTAATTACCATCCTTCTTCCTCAAATTCCCTATCCTCCCGTCACTCGTTCTTCACTCTTGCGTTCCAGATCCGACAAGTTTCAAAAAGCAGAGTTAGAGAATCACTCACAAAACCTAATTACCAGCCTTCTTCCTCAAATTCCCAATCCTCTTGTCACTCGTTCTTCACTCTTAAGTTCCTAGATCCGACAAGTTTCAAAAAGCAAAGTTAAGGAATCAGTCGCTAACATTGTGGTCAGCTTCTCCAACACTCTCTCGTCCCAGGAAAGTTTTGACAGGAAGAAGAAATCTCCATTGTTATCAGTTTAAGGGTGTGATTAATGAGACATGAGGTTAGATACGGAAACAAAACCAAAAAGGTGAAATATTACTTCATTCGGACATGGCAGAAAAGGAACAAAATCGAACGCAAATCCCAAGTTAGGAAAAACAGTTTATTGATTAGAGATATGCTTGATTTATATTGTTTGGAAATGAAAAAAAAAAACAAAAAGATGCTAAACACGGAAAAAGAAAAATAAAAACAGAGAGCTTACGTTTTGAGTAACAAAACCGTTGAAAGCACTATGGCCAGATTTTGACGAATCAAACTCCAAACCCAATTGAAAATGTTGCTGCTGAACCAAAACGACACTATCGCCGACATAGTTCTTCTGAGGAACATCATAATGTTGTTGTTGATTGTAATGATCGGTCAATGGATTTTCAGCATATGAATTGCAATCCATGAGGTCCAAATAATCATTAGCCTCCCCAGAACCAAACAAAAAACCGTTGCTTTGATTAGCTTGAGATGAAATCTCCACTTCCACGAGATCAATTTAAGCTAAGTCTCAAAGTCAAGCTCGCTATCCCATTGAAATTTCACCAAACAATGGAGCTTGGAATCGCTCCAAGCTAAAATTGATCTCGCAGATCTGGGAACGCAAGAGTATCTCTTCGACTTCGATCGGCTTTTCTTGGCCGCACATCTTCAAGAATCGCCATAGTCGCGCCAGCAGATAAGCATAGTGACGCAGCGCCTCATGATGTAGAATCGAGCCCTCTATTCCTTGATGAGCCTCGCACACTTCTTGGTGAACGCGCACTGCCTCTGACTGGTGCTCGAATTCTTCATGAAAGACGAAGAAGAAGAGACAGATGAGCAGCTTCATGAAGAAGAAGAGACAGTTCACGAAGAAGAGACTTGATTTTGTGTTTTTAGGGATCCTTTTGTTTTTTATGCACAATCAGCATCCAGTTAGCACTTTTTATTCCACTTGGCTATCCACATCAGCTCCGTCAGTCAACCTTACCATTTTAACGGTCAAACATAATGATTCTTAACAGATGTGTGACATTTGCTCCTAAATATTAACCACGTTGGTATTTTTGCCCCTAAAAAAAGCACATGGTGCTGGACGCCCCTGGAGATAAAGTTCATGGGTATTTTTGCACCTTTACCCTATAAAAAAATAAAAACAACGTGATCATCCCTCTGGTAAAGGGATGTACACATAAGATATGTGTTTCTAATGTGAACCCTAAAAGGCCAACTCTATCCTGATCCACCATCAAAAGCGAGTGAACATGATCAAACGGAGATGAGACAATTTGAAGATCCACCAACATGTCCCATGCTTCATTCACCATTGCATTCGCTACAAAATTTGCCTCACAATCACAAAGAACTAACTCAACATCCCAGTCTTGACCAAGTATCTGCTGAATCTCACTAAACAAAGAATAATCTGTATGCTTCTGTGAACACTTGAATTACTATGCTTGATCACCTCGGCACTATTACTCTCTAATATCACATGTCTAATCTATCTATCCCTAGCAAGTTTAGGAGCCCACAAAACTCCCCACGCCTCAGTTGTGACAACAGAACCAAAGCCTACTTTATACATGAAGCCTTGTATAAATTCACTCTCATTGTTCTTTAATAAACCCCTGTAAGTACACAGACTTGAGAAAGCATGCCGAGACCCATTCACATTAATTTTCACCGCATCCATCAATGATGGATTCCAAAAAGCAAGTCTTGGCCACTCATGTCAAAAAAACACGTGATCCAGCTTATGTAGAACCCTCACTCTAACTAACCATGTTGATTAAAATTTTGTGCATTTCAAATCAGCCAAATGTGTCTACTCAAAACAATGAACAAAAGTTTGAATTCATGTCCCTCTAAATACCAATTAAGGCTCTCATTTCGATCGGAAGCTTCAAAAAACAAGCTATACCAATTACTGAACCGCCTCCATAGGCTACTAAACCTCGAATAATCTTTAAGGCAATGCAAAACTTGTTGTCGAAAATATGAAACAGATAGAAATTGAACAATAACAGAATCTGTACAATTAAGATTGTATATAGGGTTAAGGTGCAAAAATACACATGAGCCTTTTCCCCAGGAGCGCCTAGCACCACATGCTTTTTTTTAGAGCAAAAATACACACATGGTTACTATTTTGGAGCAAAAGTCACATCCCATCATGATGAGAGAGAAAGAGATGAAGCGAACAGTGCATAACGACAGTGAACAGTAATATAACGGTGGGATGTTACTTTTGTTTCAAAATGGTAACCACGTGTGTATTTTTGCTAAAAAAAAACACGTGGTGCTGGGCGCTCCTGGAGAAAAAGTGCATGTGTATTTTTGCACCTTAACCCTTGTATATACTATAAACATAAAATTTGTATAATATGAAAACCTAGAGATAAACTCCCAAGATTGCCGAAATATGATAATGAATTTTGAAAAATTTGAACTCAACGTAGATTGTCTCTTTAAGACAATTTTCTCCCTCTTTATGAATGCCCAAGGCTAATGAACAATTGTCTCCCAGAATAAAATAGATTTGCATCTTCAGAATTATGGTACTCTCAATCAGAAGCCCAAATGAACACAATGAGTTTGCTTTCAAAATCACATAGAATATGATTGTAGAATGCACTATGCAAAGAGAAGTGTTTGAGATTGAGTTCAAAGATTCATTTTCTATCACTAGCACGTTCTATTTATAGACGACGCAAATTGATGAAATGGATTCGACTCTTACAAGCAAACTGGTGCGTCGTGCAAATAGACACACCAAAATGGATCGGTCACAACGATATGATATTACATCCGCTGAGCGAATGACCATAATGGATTGATCACAGTGATTCAATATTACAGTATGCTTACAGCCGTTGGTTGGGAGAATCTCGAAGGGGCAAAAAAATGAATTAA
Organism: Acacia confusa; assembly: GCA_037074495.1. NCBI lineage: Eukaryota > Viridiplantae > Streptophyta > Magnoliopsida > Fabales > Fabaceae > Acacia > Acacia confusa. The sequence goes on from CM073505.1 coordinate 3,677,917, forward strand.
TAAAAGTTTAGGGGCTATTTGGACATAATTGCAAAAATTATTTTTAGTCTCACACACACGCGAACCATACTAGACTGAGAGGGCAGCGCGCGTGACCAACTGAACTAAGCCAAGCTAAGTCGGTCGCATAGTGGCGGTGCACTCGTGTATGGTGGACCAAGGGTCACTAATGTCCTCACCCTTCTACAAAAGTAGGATGGCCTAAGGGCCCAATTTTATAGGAGCCAAGTCAAGGCTTATATACCCTTTCCGTCATCTTCATTTATCCAATGTAGGACTTCTATCCACACACTCATTTCTTCTTCCTTTTTTCTCTTCTTCTCCAACCTACTTTTTATTCATAACCCATGGGATTATAACCAAAATTCCAACAATCCCCCATATGGATAAAAAGTTAGTCCATCATGACCAAATGCAAATGATCATATATGCAAAGTGTCATTTCTTTATGAGAAGCAACTACATCAATATAGGTAGGGGTTACCTTTGAACTATCTCTAGTAAAAACCTATTAGATATACTCAGTTAATCAATGGACGCGTTGTCTTGAACCGCCAACCTTTTAGTGTATATCAAGACAATAGAAGTTAGACAGTTACTCCTTTAGCATTATTGCTTCTTATGTTGTGTCTATTTTGGTCCTAGACACTTACTTGATTATGTGAGTGTTATAGAGAATCGGTCGTTTTAAATTCCCATAGAAGCGACCCACACTTCACACTCACATAGATGAACATACCAAATTAAGAAACTATTAAAAACTTAAAAGCTTACCCTTAAATATATTCACCGTCTTGTCATAGGAATGACTATGGGTTTTAAAACACCACAGTGTTTATAGTTCATTCTCACTTAGTTGTTTCTTTGAACCTAGTTCGTGGGATCTCCACTCTTCTAGGTAAAGTTACCGTAATAATCAACAACGAATCGGCCTTAAACCCATATTCATTTTGACAAATTTCTAATCAACTCCTTATGAATTTTTTTAGTCAATGAATCTGATGTATTTTCTTTTGATTTCACATAATCAATTGAAATGATTCCATTCGAGAGTAGTTGTCTAACGGTATCATATCTACGACATATATGTCTAGACTTCTTGTTGTACATAACATTCCTAGCCCTACCAATAGATGCTTGACTATTACAGTGTATGCACATTGATGGTGCCAGCTTTGGCCAATATGGAATATCCTCAAGAATATTATGAAACCACTCGACTTCCTCACCAGCTTTATCTAAAGTAATGCTTCCATAGTTGATCTTGCAATGCAAGTTTGTTTGGATGACTTCCAAAACACAACAACCCCACCAAGGGTAAACACATATCTATTTGTGGATCTTGTATCATTAGAGCTGATGATCTAATTTGCATCACAATACTTTTCTAGAACTATAGGTACTTCTCATAATGCAAAACAAAGTTTTAAGTATGCTTCAAGTAACCCAAAACTTTTACGATAGCTTTCCAATGAAGCTTATTTGGATTCCTTGTAAAGTTACTCAACATGCTTACTACGTAGGCAACATCAAGTCTAGTGCAATTAATAACATATATAAGACTACCTAACACTTGAGCATACTCCTTTTGTTTTTGAGCTTGACCAATATTTCTTAACAGTCGAAGACTAAAATCTATAAGGTTCTTCATAGGAGTTATGTCCAAACTCTTGAATTTCTAAAAAATTTTAGCAATATGGTGTGCTTGTGATAAGGCTAACCCATCCGATGTTCTATGGATTTTAATTCCAAAATAACATTTACTAGACCTATATCTTTCAATCGCTTAGTAGCTTTAATCATTTAATTAGTACTACCCGTTATCAACATGTCATCTATATAAAGATAGACTATAACAAATTCGTTTTCAGTATTTCAAATATAGATACACTTGTCATATTCATTAATACTAAACTCATTTGATAACATAACTTCATTGAATTTCACATGTAATTGTTTCGAGACTTGCTTTAGTCCATAAAGAAACTTTATCAAGCGACAAACTTTTCATTCTTATTCTGAGACCACAAATCCTTTAGGTTATTTTAGATAAATCTCTTTCTCTAATTCACCATTCAAGAAAAAGCTATCTTTACATTTATTTGATGCAACTCCAATCCATTCGATGTTGCTAACGCGATTAACATCCGAATGGATGTTCTTAGCCTTTTACTATAAGTTTAGTTTTGCACTTATCAATAGTACAATCTACTTGGAAGCTATTGCTGAAGAGGAAAGAAAGACATAATTTCTTGTCATCATCTTTGTGTCCTTATAATTTTTTAACTGTCATTTTTTTTTGGATTAGAATTTTAACTGCCTATTTAGAACTTAGTATTTAAATGGTATTTTCCTAAATAATATTAAACGAAGGGAGGGCGTTGAGTTCGGGCGTTGAGTTCATGCGAGCACCTCACGGGAGGCGTTACTTGCCCCACGCGTCGCTTCACCATTGGTTATTACATCAATCAGGATGCGCGGTTCCCGGAAACTTCATGCGTAATCCTCATCTCGCCGTCTATTGTCATGTGGTCGAGACATCTTAGCCGTTGCCTTCGTGACCGTCCTTTCTGTGCCACGTACTCTTTGGACACGCGGCAACAACACATCGGCTTAAAGGGAAAAAAATTATTTTAATCTTATCCTCAACTCAAGCGCGGTCTATAAATTCTCAAGATCTGGATTCCCTCATTTTACCTCATCACATTTGAAATTCCAAATTCTTGAATCTGAATCCACCAGTTAACAGATAGGAAGAAATTTTTTAGAAGATTTTTGAAACTTTTTCCTCTTTCTCGCGGTTTTTTCGCCCGATTTTCTAGGATAAGTTCTGGATAATGGCATTGAACATCACACACCAGATTGGTAGCCTTGCAGGGACTACGGTGGGAGCAATACAATCTGATATAGGAATTTCATCGGGAGAGTCAACTGCAACGGTGAACGCGGCGGCGGTGTGGAAGACGCCGGCGACGAATCTCCGGTGTAAGGTGAGTAAGTCGGACGGCCTGGATGGTCTCTCGCCGCCAGTGAGTCCTTGCAGGTCGCCGGTGTTAGGCGGGATTCGGGCAGACCTATCTGTCGCGTGTCAAGCATTCGCAACAGAGGTTGCGCCGATGGCGGAGGCGGAGGCGGTGTCCATGCCGTTGAAGAGGTACAAGGAGGGAGGAGCCTCAGAGAAGGTGGAGGGAGTGCCAGTGTACGTGATGATGCCGCTGGATAGCGTGACGATGGGGAACACGGTGAATCGGCGAAAGGCGATGAACGCGAGTATGCAGGCTCTGAAGAGCGCGGGGGTGGAGGGAATTATGATGGACGTTTGGTGGGGATTGGTACAGAGAGATTCGCCGGGAGAGTACAATTGGGGTGGTTACACTGAACTACTGGACATGGCAAAGAAGCACGGCCTCAAGGTGCAGGCGGTAATGTCGTTTCACCAGTGTGGCGGAAACGTCGGCGACTCTTGCACGTATGTATCTCATTTGTCTAATCTCTCTCTCAATTTTTTTATACACGGTATAAATTTTGTATGATACTACCCAAATAAAATATTTAAATCTGAAATAATGATGCAAATTAGATTATATTTCAGTTATTTAGCTTCCGTGCTAAATTAGTCAACTTGTGGACTGGAAGTGCCGGGTAATTGCTGGTATTTTAGCGTTTTGAGATTACTTGAAGTTGATGATGATGCTTTTATTTGGAGAACCTGCGTTATTCTTTTGGGAGTGATGTTTGATGAATTTCACGAGCTGTGATAGAGGCGTAATGAACACGGATCCGGTGGCCGGTGCCCCTAGGGGTAGAACGTTCATTTTTCAGTAATTAATTAATTTGGTTTTTAATTCATTATTTATTTGATTTATAATTTATTGTTTTGAAAATTATTTATGGCAAAAAAAATTTGGTTTTGCCCCCTAAAAAAGTGTCATTTAGAAACTTGATTTTATACTTTATTATTTCTTTTTTAATTCTCTTTTTGTTGCATCTTTTAAAATGATAAATAAAAAGCAGTCAACTCGTGGCTTAGGTAAGCGACGTGGAAAAACCGAAAAGGGTTTGGCAGCCCAAGAAAGAAACACGGAAAGCATGTGGTTTTGTGAAGATTTGACTGGAGCCAACGTGAACTCATTTTGTAGTACTCCTTGGTTGTTTTGCTTCTAGAAGTATACTAGCCTTTCCCCTAGGTCCAGATCTTCTCAAGACGAGGGTGTTTGGAAACCTAGTTTTTATAAGTTATTTTCTGTAAGACAAGGCAGAACTCCTTTCACAATCACATACTATTTTTATAAATTGTAGAATAGCTAATCTGATAAGTTTTTAGAGAATAATTTTTATGATTTGCACGATAAGTTTGAAAGAGTAGCTTTGCTTGACTTACGACTTCCGGAAGGAGACTTCGACTTCTAAAACTACGTTACTTTCTAGAGTTAGCTAAACACTCACTTAGTCAGTTTGAATGAAAATCAAAGTGACATCTTAAATAAAATTTTTGTAGTTAATAATTATTTGGCACATTAGTTTAGACACTACAACTGGGTGGAGGGATAAAACAGGATTTCAAATCCTTTTAATGTAAAAGTATAAAAACATTAGGGAAAATAATAGAAAATATCACTTAAATTTTAAAATTCTCTTCTCAACAATTAATAATGAGATTAACAAAAAATAGTAAGTAATTAATAACTTATTTAGTCAGAAATCTTTTGATGTTCAATTGTATTTTTTTGGGACTTTGTATTAAGTAATTATTTTATAATTTCTAATGTACCAATCTTCGTTGTGCTTAATGATTGTTTATATCGCATGCAGAATTCCTCTGCCCAAATGGGTTTTGGAAGAAATGGATAAAGATCCAGATCTTGCATACACGGATCAATGGGGAAGAAGAAACTTTGAATATGTATCTCTTGGGTGTGATACCCTTCCTGTTCTCAAGGGCCGAACACCAGTTCAGTGTTATGCTGACTTCATGGCTGCTTTCAAAGACAAGTTCAAACACCTTCTCGGTGACACGATTGTGGTAAATACCATTTGAGACTCCTTTCTCAAGATTCTTATCTAACATTTTTTTTTTCTGTTTTATGCTTTAGAAATCTGACTCACATTTGTTTACTCCATTCAGGAAATCCAAGTAGGAATGGGACCGGCAGGGGAGCTGCGTTATCCTTCATATCCAGAGCAAAATGGGACATGGAAATTCCCAGGAATTGGTGCTTTCCAATGTTATGACAAGGTAATTCAAATTTTCTTATTTAAATTTATACCGTTTCTGGTTCATCTACATGGCTGTTAGTTATAGTGAGTAATACTTGGAAATTGGTTGGAAGTAGTGTGTTACGTAGTAATATTTGGAATTTGGTTAGTAATGGATAAGTGTTATTGACAGAGCTATAAATGTTTAAACAAGGAGTTATCACTTTTAATATAAGTACACATTTGACGTTTTAGTGATTTCTCTCTTCCCCCAAGAGTGAATGCAAGCCTGGAATCAATTTTTTTGGGGATTTTAGCTTTACTTGTAACAGTCTGCTTGGAAAACTGAAAAACCACCTGCTTTCATTATGGTGCAGTATATGCTGAGTAGCTTAAAAGCAGCTGCTGAAGCTGCGGGTAAGCCAGAATGGGGAAGCACAGGCCCTACTGATGCTGGTCACTACAACAACTGGCCAGAAGACACACCTTTTTTCCGCAAGGAAGGTGGAGGCTGGAACAGTCCATATGGTGAGTTCTTCCTCACCTGGTACTCCAACATGCTGTTGAACCATGGTGAGAGGATCCTCACCTCGGCCAAGTCAGTCTTTGAGAACTCTGGCGTTAAAATCTCGATTAAAATCGCGGGTATCCACTGGCACTATGGCACTAGATCTCATGCTCCAGAGCTCACAGCAGGCTACTACAACACCAGGTTCCGCGACGGGTACCTCCCGATAGCTCAAATGCTGGCTCGCCATGGAGCTATCTTCAATTTCACTTGCATTGAAATGCGAGACCACGAGCAGCCTCAGGATGCTCTCTGTGCACCAGAGAAGCTAGTGAGGCAAGTGGCTATGGCCACAAAGAAAGCCCAGGTTCCTCTGGCAGGTGAAAATGCACTCCCAAGATACGATGAATACGCGCATGAGCAGATCATAAGGGCGTCACAGTTGATTGTGGATGATGATGGCCAAAATGACTCAAAAATGTGTGCTTTCACTTATTTGAGGATGAACCCTCAATTGTTCCATCCAGAAAATTGGAGAAAGTTTGTGGCTTTTGTGAAGAAGATGAAGGAAGAGAAGGGTGCTCGCAAATGTTGGGAACAGGTGGAAAGGGAAGCAGAGCATTTTGTTCATGTGACCCAGCCTTTGGTGAATGAGGCTGCTGTTGCTCTTATGCAATAAGAATGGCTCTTGAATTTGAACTTGTTTCTGCAGTTATATTTTATTTTATAGGGCCTCTTTACAGGCCACAGCTAGGTCATGAAGTTCTTTAAATGAAGAAGCATCCTAGACTTGGTGGCCTATGAAAATGTATGTATAAACTTGTATTTAATACAGTCTACAACTGCAAACTGTTTGTACGTGCCAAAATAAGTTCTGGTATTTTTTTTCTCCGGAAGCTTAGCATTGTAATATAATAGTATACAATGTGTCATATTTCTACTAAGCGGAACTCTGCTTGAAATATTGAATTGAAGTATGAAAGTGAAGCCAGAGTTCCATCCCGAACTCCGTTCAAAACCGTAAAGTGATTTCTCGTTCTGCGTTCATATTTAAACCGTTTACAAGTCTTTTGCTTCTTCAAGCAATCGTTCCTATGCCTCACGCGCTTTCTGGATGCCTTGGGAGTTGGGATTCAAATAGTTCGAATGCCAAGTTTAATCATTTCTATAATTAGGATCAATTTCATACGTCTCCTACACTTGATAGTGTGATTAATATCTACGTTTTTTTGCTTAATTTAAGGGCTAATCATGGGGAAAATATATTCTTATGCGAATTTGAACAAAATTAAAGGTACCCAAAATGCGGATTACTATTTGTTAACAACCTGTATGTATATACAGAGAGACAGAGACGCCAATTTCATGTAAAATCAGTATGAAACACTTGATTTGATCTCTTATGATTAATGAATATGACAAAACAACTCCCCGATTGATCGTAAAACGTAACTCAGCAATCATGCACTAAGAGGTTTATTAGGCATCTTTCAAGTCAGATCAAATAATAAATTATATCAGAGTCGATTTCAGATGTACAGATACTCAGTCAATTGATTATGAGAGAACCACTTTTTGTTTTTTCGGATTAACACTATAAACTACTTTTTCAGCATGTCAATTGATTATGAGAGAACCACTTTGTGTTTTTTTGGATTAATGATACAAACTACTTTTTTAAGCATGATTTATAATGTAAGAGATAAGTATATAAAAAAAAGGTTTTATCTTGATAAGAACAAATGTGTGTCTTGAGTAGACTACTTTTCCACTTATGGACGCAAATCTAGTCGTAAATATTGATATATACTTTAAATCATTGCTTTATAAGGCTTTTTTTTTTTTTTGTCATTTGCCAATACATTGCTTTATAAGGTAACATGTTGATTCATATAATTTTTTATAAGGTTATTCTTGTACGCAAGAAGTCAATCACATCCCAGACAATTATATAATTAGAAGGCTTGGAGGCGAGCACCCGAGGCTGGAAATTGCCCCAAAAAATGACAAGTGGAAGGATCATTACAATGGATAAAGTTCAAGATCATTCATGACAAAGTGAAGTCCATTCTTGGCGCGAATATTTTTGTCAAAGTCTAGTAGGCGCTAAATCAAATTATTAAAAATTACTAGTTGCTATATTAATTGAATTCAAACTAAAAACTACTTTGAGTACTAAGTATGATGGTTTGGTTTCATCGCACAAGTGTCATAAGCCTGTAGCAAGTCTAGTCTTAAAAAAAAAAAAAAACAACTTGGGTTTTCAATGCAAGATTTAATTGAAAGTTGTTATTGGTTCTAGATATAAAACCTATTTTTGTATATATATTTTTTATTTTTCAAAATTTCCTCCATTGGTATTATCTCTACTATAGTTATTATATAGAGGGATGAAATTAAGAAAAATGATGAAGACCTTTTCTCAAAAATATATATTATTAACTAAATTTTTTAATTTAATTAAATAAATTAAATAAGGTTTTACATTAATGATCATATAAGTAATAATAGATGTGCAGAATAAATAATAAATTAAAAAATTTAGAAGTGAAGGGTTTTCTATTGATTATTTTTAGTTGTATTCATATTTGCGTTTTTTTTTGGGGGAGGCCCATAACTGTCACCGTATAACGACAAAAACTATCGCATGTTCGAGAATGACCGTTGGCTTTCCCCTTACGGTTCCGTGGTCATGCTCAATTAGTCCATTTACATTCTTACAATATCCCCTTCCTTTTCTTTCAAATTACGTAACTTTGCCACTACCCTTAGCTCACTACGTGCTGGTCTTGCCTTGGTCTTCCATCGTTTCTGGTTCGCTCCATGGCTTCTCTGCAATCTCTTCAATTTCGTTACTCATTCTTTCCGATCTCACCCAAGCTTCTTCCTCCCTCTCGAACCCCCCAACTTTCGCGCCTTTTTCCCGCGTACTTTCCCCGTAATGTGCGGCTTTTCTCTTCCAGCGGATATGCGAAAGCCAGAAATGAAGCTTACAGAATTTGCTGTTCCTCTAAGGTCGGCTCCGAAATTGAAAGACGTTCGATTCAGAACGACGATGAACGGCCTCCTTTTGATATCAATCTCGCTGTTGTTTTGGCGGGATTCGCTTTCGAGGCTTACACTACCCCTCCTGTATGTCATTAGTTCGCCAGCTTCCTTGAATATCTGTAACTTTACTTAAATTTCCATTTCTGTTTGCCACACCTACACCATCGTAACTCAAATACCTGGATTCGTTATAGTTCCTTCTCCCGCCCCATGAATTGGTTATTCCTCAATTGTGAAGCTGAAGATAATTCGCGGAAATAGAACTGTAAGAAAGTATAAGCAGAAATGTAATAGCAAAATCTGAAATTTTTATAGAATGAAGCATGTAACTTTCACTACCATTAACTTCATGATCTCTATTAAGTTAGAAATATGTTGACTCTTCTTCAGTTTTGGTTTATCTTCTTTTCATTTGCCAAGGAACAAATAGTATATTGGGGTTGATGTTAAGACAAACGAACCGTGGAAAGTCAACTTCGTTTTGCCTTTGATTCTTCAGCGTTAAATAATATCACTATAACCAAGTAGGAGTAGAGAGCAATTTGGCATCTTACATCAGAACGCGACGCTGGACTTAATATAGATATATATTGGAATGTGTTCATGCTCCTTTTTGTGCCTTTATCATTTCTAAGTTTTTAACATAACGCAGGAAAACATAGGAAGGCGTGAAGTTGATGCTGCAGATTGTAAGACAATATACCTTTCTGAGTACGTGTCGATTTCTTTTTGTAGCTGTTGTTTGGTTTTTTCTTATATCAAATTTCAAATACCTTTCTTGTTAAAATGCATTCTAATATGTGACGCTTCATTTTAATTTTATACAGTCCCTTCTAGTTAGCCAGATAAATGGGTGCAATTGGTTGAATGTACAAACGGGCATGCTTAACAAGTTATTTTCTGGCATATGCAGGCAATTTGTTTCTGAAATTTATGATGGCCAACTGTCCGTAAAGTTGAAGAAAGGATTTGATTTCCCTGCCATGGATCCATGGGTTGGTTATCTTATATAATATTTACGTTATTGACTAGTTTTCTGATGAGCTAGTCACTTCTTGTTACTTTGCTTCATATCTGACACTTAGTACTTAATTAATATGACTATTTTTTCTTTGATTTCCTTTCTTGGACTATGTGTCGTCCATTGATCTGACTTCCAGGGAACAAGTGATCCATATGTGGTCATGCAATTAGATTCTCAGACTGCTAAGAGCAAGATTAAATGGGGGTGAGTTTTCTTCCCTTTATCTCAGGATGTTATTTGATGTTTGAAGAGTCTTAAATTTTTTTCATGGTTTGCAGCTTTGGTTACTGGAGAATTTGTGTAACTTTTACTCATATGGCTTTTCTTGAGAAGAAACAAGTTACCTTGTCCTATCATGCATTGCTCTAAGAATTTAAAGTATCTCAAGCTTTGACTTCTTTAATTGGTATATTGGGCGACAACTGAGAAATAAGAATTACTCAAAATAATGGATGACTAAATTTTGATGTATTAAATGGAGCTGTGCGTTTATATATTGTCTTTTCAAATTCTCGTAAGGAGTATAACTTTTAGAATTCTGTTAGTACATAAGGTTCATACTGAATTAACTATGGCAGGACAAAAGCGCCAACATGGAATGAAGAATTTGCTTTTCATTTAAAGCAGCCTCCGACTAAACCCCTTCAGGTCAATATGGACTCTCTCTCTCTCACACACACACACAAACACTCAGCCTTACGAATTTGTGAAGTTTTCATGATTGGGATCAGTGCAGGAAGTGTATGTACAATGTTAAAAAAATAAATAAAAAAGTTTTTCTAATAATTTCATTTGAAAGTTTATATTGGTTTTCTTAGATGTTGTGATTATAGATTGCAGCTTGGGATGCAAACCTTGTGGCTCCCCACAAACGCATGGGGAATGCAGGAGTAGATTTGGAATGGCTTTGTGATGGTGAGTTTCAGAAAGTCGTTTGCACCATATAGTTGATGCAATTGATAAGTTTTATTGTCAGTAGAATTTCAATTTGTTAAGTTTTCAGTTCATATTATTTTGGAAATATCTTAATTTTGTTTTGATATCAAGGTTTTATCGCTGTCAACAGAATTAATGCATGTGTCAATTTCCTTTTCTTTTAAAGTAATTATTGCTTGAAAAGCATTCGCTCAACTAACAGTCATGCATGTATTTTAGGAGACTCCCATGAAATAACGGTGGAGTTAGAAGGAATGGGTGGGGGTGGAAAGGTTCAGCTGGAGGTAAGTTGCTTGCAAGTTGCAACAATGAATTAAGAAACTAACAATATAGGTTTTATGTTATGGAGATTGGAGAGAACAAATGATCTCTCATATATTGTAAGAATTTATTATACTTTTCTATATTGCTGAGAAACTTCTGCTTATAAGGCCCTAGCCCTGCCAGTTGGCACAAGCATCCAAAAGGCATCAATGGCTGACCATAGTTGACTTCACTCTTACCCCAGTGAAACATGGGTAAGCAAAAAACTAAACAACTGGCAGGGCTAGGGCCTTATAAGCAGAAGTTTCTCAGCAATATATCATGGGTCTAAATATTGTTTTCGCAATGTTACAGCTTTGTGATACTCAATATATATTTACAGCATGTGAATCAACTAAATTATCAGCAATCTCGGAAGTTCTACACCACAGAATTTATATGCTCGGTTTTCTGTCAAGTCGTAGTTTTAATTCTTCAAAATTCTAGTACTTGTATGCTTTATTTGATTTAAATATGTTACATAGTTGCATTTTAATGAGCTATAAGTTGTTAATTTCCATGATATATCTTTTTTAATTTTAGGTTAAATATAAAACCTTTGATGAAATCGATGATGAGAAAAGGTGGTGGAAGATTCCTTTTGTTTCAGAGCTTCTAAAGATTAATGCCATTGATTCTGCACTAAGAAAGATTACTGGTTCTGATACAGTGCAAGCCCGCCAATTTGTGGAATATGCATTTGGGCAATTAAAGTCATTCAATAATCTATATCCTCACGAGGGTCAGATGTCTGATTCTGATAAATATGATGCTGGAGGCTCTGGGACATTGAATGATTCTTCTATTGCATTAGATACGCCTTCAGAAGAGGCTGGAGGTTCAGAATCCTTCAGTAGTGAAACTTTTAGAGAACAGAGATATGTGGATGATACTGAGAATGGACATGTTTCTGAACTATCAAAAGAAGTTAGCAAGGAAGAGCAGTCGGATCAACTTTTCTGGAGGAACCTTGCTGACGTTGTCAATCATAACATTGTTCAAAAATTAGGTCTCTCAGTTCCTGAGAAACTAAAATGGGATGGATTTGACTTTTTGAGCAAAATTGGCTCTCAGTCACAAAGTATTGCAGAATCATTTTACATTGAATCTGGGCTTGCAACATCAGAAGGCACGGATGATAGATCTGGTAAAACAAGTAGCCAACCTGCTATTGCCGCAATTCAATCTTCAATACCAGAGGTAAAAAAAGCAACACAAAATTTGGTAAGACAGACAGAGTCAGTTTTGGGAGGATTAATGCTTCTGGCTGCAACAGTTTCCAAGATGAACAAGGAAGGATATTCTGCGGAAGAGAGGGAGAGCAAAGATGGTTCTGCCGAAGTAAGAGAAGCTGCAATACAACATTCCACTTTGCAAAAACTTACTTCAGGGAATGGGTCTGCATTGGATGAGAAGAAAACTGAGGAAATGAAAAAACTTTTTTCAACTGCTGAAAGTGCTATGGAAGCTTGGGCAATGCTCGCCACTTCACTGGGCCAGCCAAGTTTTATTAAGTCTGAGTTTGAGAAACTATGTTTCTTAGATAATGCAACCACAGACACACAGGTATCTTGTTATTTCCCGGCAGATAAGTCCCCTTTCCTATGTTACCCTGGTCGTAGTGTTTTGCAATCATTAATCCCAGAATAAAGCCAATTATTAATTTGTTCTTCTCCGTGTAAGCTTTGATAAATATAACTGTGGGACTTTCAGGTTGCTATTTGGCGTGATTCTACACGGAAAAGGTTAGTGGTTGCTTTCAGGGGAACAGAACAGGTAGGTCATACTCTTTTTTTTCCTTTTAAGTAGAGTTAAACTTCAGGATTGACCCTAATTTACTTTTGTTTTGTTGCTCTCTAGGCAAAATGGAAGGACTTGATAACTGATCTAATGCTTGCTCCTGCTGGGTAACACTCGGTTCTGATCTTGATTAATACAAATGATTTTGTATTGGTCATACAAGTGTTCTCATCCTGTCAATATGTCTTAATCTGTGGCTTCTACTTGGTTTGATGTGTTATTTCTGCTTCACGTATGCATCTTGTATTATGTAGTGGGAAATCAAATAATTAAACTAGATGTATCCTACTTTGTGATAAAAAAAGGAAGGGTGATGAGCATTTGGGGGAAAAATGAATCCTCTTGGCCTCAGCACTTTGTCTATTCTAGATTTCTAGTGCATGCATAATTTTGAATAGGCTTAATTTTTTTCTGGCATTTCATTTCACTGGACGATTTCAAAGCATACCTAACTTTTCTACCACTTCCGTAGGTTAAATCCTGAAAGGATAGGGGGTGATTTCAAGCAAGAGGTTCAAGTATGTTAATCAATATCAGGTTTATATATGTCAAACATATTTATCAGATGCCTAGAAAACTACAAGGACAGCATATTCCACAATTAGTAATGGTGCTGTAATTGGTGCAGGTTCATAGTGGTTTTTTGACTGCATATGATTCAGTTAGGACCAGGATCATCTCTCTAATTCGACTTGCAATTGGTTATACGTAAGTGATGCTTCTATACATATTTAATTACACCAAGCAATCCTTTAAAATACATGTGTATATACATCAAGTGATTTTTTCCCCTTATGTACCTTGCTCGTGCCATGATTTTATTTTCCATATTTACTTGCATTATATATGTCTTTGATCTCAAAGAATGAAAATTCTATGATGTAGTTTGCTAATGAGGTTCTTTATGTTTGGATTCTGAAAATTTAAATTGTGGCAATTTCCTCCTGACCAAATTCAATTGGCGATTATTGATTTTAGTTGCTGCCTTGAGCACACATTTGATTATTTAATAAAACAACCAATGTCTTTTGTCATCTGCTTATTTTTTCTGTATGTCTTATCGCTTTCTTATCTTTTTACCATGATAAAATATTTCTCTTCATTGATTTATTTATTGGTTATATATAACTTCTTAAAATTCCATTCGGGTGTTGACAAAATATATGTTGTGCCAGAGATGATCACCATGAGCCACCGCACAAGTGGCATGTTTATGTGACTGGTCACAGTTTAGGTGGCGCATTGGCAACCCTGCTTGCTCTTGAACTTTCATCTAATCAACTGGTGAAGTAAGTTGATTACCTCTCTTGCTTGTCACTATTTTCATTTATATTTTATTTCAACTCTATTTTTTCCCTGTAAATCTGCTGGTATTATAGATGCTAATGGGCAGATCTGTATTTGGTTTCTTAAATGACTTGATTCTTCTCTAACTGTTGTACTTGATAACCATATTGTGTTCAATTCTTGTACTGTTTCAGTTTCTGGAGTTTGGGCTCATTTGTTGTGATGAATAATAAATTTTTGTCAAACTTTAGTAGCCTGATACGCAATATCAATGGCTTTAATGGAACCTTTCTCTGATATAATACTCAATAAAACCAGAAAATATGTTTGAGTGCAGTCTTAGTGGATAAAAACAGGTTCGGCTGTAGAAAGAAATGGAAATCAAAAGAAACACTGACACATACAGTCAAGCTTCGAGAGGCTAGCTCTGTTCCTCAAGTCAGCACACAATCCATTTCCTTTCTCACAGCCCATACTCACCCTTATATTCATTGTTCACTAGACTTTCTTTCTCCTCTAAAGTTCCAGCAAACAAACTGTTAAGTTTCCTCATTCACCCTTTCTGTCTGACTTGGACCAGATTGGCCCAATCCCCTATTTTTCCTACCTCTATGGGTATAAGTCTTAATAGGCCTAGACCCATCATGTTGATTTTTTACTGTTCTACTCTTTGCATAAAATTTTCTTAAGATCTTCTTGAAAAAGAAAAATTTACGCGGCCTCTTTTTATTGTTGTATATAGAGATTGACTATTTTTTTGGGGGTAAAAATTGCACTAAAATTTTTCTGTTGTGAAGAAGCATGCAAATGTTTTAGGTAGATTAGAAAATATGCTTTTAGCATATTAGTAACTAAATGCTTGAGTGCGATATTTCAGTTGTATCCTTGAAATCTATGGCTGTAGAAAATGGTACTTCTAGAAAACGTTTGTGATTTGATTGTGAGATTATTTTCGTACTTCCTAATATCAATGGAAAATTTTCTGCCCTTGTGTATTTTTACTTCATAATCTACATAGGCTTCAGCATGACAGTGAACATTGTTCATTTCATTTATGCTCGACCATCCATATTTTGTGATAGTATGGATTTACTATTTTATGTGTGCTGCTTGCCAGGAAGGGAGCAATTTATGTGACTATGTATAACTTTGGCTCTCCCAGGGTTGGCAACAAAAAATTTGCAGAGGTTTACAACGAGGTAAGAAAAGATTATAGTTACTGGATCAATATTCAAAACACAGGCTTTCTTTGCTATGAATAGAATGCTGAACTGAATTTCCTTTACTGGGCTATGGCAGCTATAAATGTTAATAGCTGGGGAAAATTAATGCTGCAGATTTTGAGCATATCCATAATCTTGTGTTGAAACTGTTTTTGGGTGTGAACTCTGAGGACAGCCACAGGAAGATCCACTTCTGTCTCATTGGCTTTGTCTTCTTGAGCAATGGGCACCTTGAGTGCCAAGAACAGCATGTGAATTGCATGACTAACTTCTGTTAAATGGCATGTACAGACATATCAATGAATATAGCGTGTTTTCAAAATGGCATGCAAGTTATAATGTTGTGTGAATAATTGATAGTTCTAGCCATGCTCTCTTAATCTGGTTTTCCTTTATCAAGAGTTCGCTGAACATGAAATTTCTGTATGGCCTAAGCTTCCACTTGGGAAGAAGTAGCCACGTCTTGGTTCTTTATTTGAATTTCCAAAAGCAGTAAAAGCTTGACCACCGCATTTGCAGAAAGTTAAAGATAGCTGGAGAGTCGTAAACCACAGAGATATTATACCTACAGTACCTCGGTTGATGGGTTATTGTCATGTGGCTCAACCTGTATATCTTGCTCCAGGAGATTTTAGAAATGCGATGGTTAGTGATTACTGGAAAGCATTAGCTGTACATATATAGTAATAAAGCACATTGAGAATTTCTTATCCTTCATATCCGCTTATGGATCAAATTCATGCTATCCAGGAAAGTATGGAGATTCTTGGCGATGGATATCGAGGAGATATAGTTGGGGAATCCACACCAGATGTTCTAGTCAGTGAATTTGTACGTGCTTGTTATCTGGCCTTTCCTTTTTATTGCATCAGTTTGTCTTTGGTTTATATATTCACCAATCACAACTTTGATGGATGCAGATGAAGGGTGAGAAGGAGCTCGTTGAGAGGTTACTACAAACTGAAATAAACATATTTCGTTCATTAAGAGATGGGAGCGGTCTTATGCAGCATATGGAGGATTTCTATTACATTACGTTACTAGAGGTACCAGCCTCTTAAATTAATAATCGTATGGACTATTTTTCTTTTACCATTCATTATCTATGTCCACTGAGTAGAGGAAAAATCATGTCATGTATTAATTTTGCTGACACTTGTTTATAACTTTGTTTATTCAGAGTGTGAAATCAAATTACCAAACTGTATCAAGTCCACAGCCAAATGAGCAAACTATTTAGGAGCCAATAAGATTTTTCTGTTTCAAGGCTGGTTACTCAATTTGACGCTTACTTGTTAAGACAGTAAAGGCACAAGTTTGAACCAAAGCCATAGTTCAACATTTCAGAGAGCATTAACCAAGTGCATACTGGTATTGTACCCTTTGATCTCTATCTATACATTTTGTTTTCCCTCTGCAAAAAGCCCAAGTTATGAAAAAGGTACCACATGCTTTCCATTGGATGGCAATAATGTGTTTTTTTTTTTTTGTTTGGGGACATCTACACATTGACTGAATCTAGTTACCACTAATTCATTTCAGGATATATTATGTTTTGACTCCCTTGATACGCTGTTGTTTTCATTGTGGGTGTGATAAATAACTCATTTTAATATCAAATTTTACATCCCAGTTATTTTATTTAAAAAAAAAAAATAGTATAATTTGTTGCCTGGGAACAAATTCTGGTGATGTTGCGTGCTTAGTTTGGAATAGTCCGTTGAAAATTATGTTTCGGAACTTGTATAATTCTAATCGTACAATTACTTGTGTTGCAGAGCTTATAACTATTGGAGAAAGCCAAGCTCCTGAGGAGAACATCAGAATCAATAAAACGCATAGACCATAAAGTAATGCACGAAAGATGAAAGTGTACAAACAAACATTCTTTCCCAGCTTCACACACACACAAAAGAATGTGAATTTATAACCATGGAAGTACAGTTAGCCTTCTCCGGGTTTCTGGTTGGCTTTCATGCCAAGAATCCATGTGAGGGAGAACATTGCTTTAAATTGAAAAGATCTTAATTAAATTCTTAATAACGCCAAATCTGAATTGACCATTTTTTGTTCATTGTAACATTTTCCCTACGTAGAGACATGCATGAGCATGAATTCGTTGGATTTTCAGTTTTTTTTTTTAAAATGAAATACAACAAATTCTAAATTATGGAATGTTATGCAGATGAAAACTTTAATGACCATTAAACCCTACTACTATAACTCGTAAAATCTCATGAAACTATGCAAACAAAGCTAGTAACTTTCCAAGATTGAACGACAAATTAGGGTGTCATGGACTAATACTGAATTTCTAAATCAAATTTATTATCATCTCTGTGATGCCTGATGTTTGTTTTCCAGTAAGCTTCAACTAAAGCAAAAGGATTTTTTTTAAAAAAAAATAAAAATAAAAACCACAGACCAGACTACATAATCACCTTGCTACTTAAAATGGATGGTACATTTCATCATCCCTCTCGTATTAAACTCGTGACAGGGCATCTGTTCCATAATGTTCGGTCATGATAAACATAATTATGTTGCCTCACGTTAATAAAATTTGTTAAGATAGTGGGATCATAAGGAATTAAAGAGTGATTTGAATATCAGCTTAGTTAAAAGCATATTTAAACACCTAAAATTCAGCAATTAGAATGCGTCCCCGGATGATCAACAACACGATTTCTGATTTTCTGTGATCACTGCTGATAGTCAACATCCATTGCATGTGCTTATGTACGAATATCAACTCTGCAACAAAACACCTTCTCACAACAAAAGTAGAGCATTACTGGTTGGAAGAAAGTTGACAACCACAACACTCTTCAGAGTGCCGACCAAAAAAGTTGCAGAGTATTGACATAAATGTTGTCTCAGTCTATACCTGTCAATCTAAAAGTTCCAGCCACAATAAATATGGTCTCAACTTTACGACTTTGGCCTTACAGCTAGAAATATTCAGCACACCCTATGGACAGATCTAGGCCAATAAAAAAGTCGCATTCTCAGTCAGACGCAATGCAAAATCATTTTGGCAAAGAAGCTTAGTTATGCGCAGCTTCCAGTACGGAATTCAAATAACAATGTTTCGTTCATGAAGAACGAAATCAATCAGAATTTAAAACAAAGCAAAGCATGCGACTAGCATAAAAATGCATTCATATTAGTGTAATTAATTCACATCATACAAAATATAGAAATTCCAGAAAAGGTTTAACATTGCCATTCTCCACCATCAAGAGCAAAATAGCTCGGTTCTAACATAGTGAATCCCTAAATTCTGAACCCAACAAACCACAAGCACCATACTGAGTAGTAAAAGAGAGGGGAAAAGGTGGGATGCGTCAGTTGATATCAGTATCATCGAAATCATCCTCGAAGCTGTTGAAAAAGTCAGCGTCGGCTAGCTTGTTATCGGCGACGATGATCCCCTCGCCGAAAAAATCGAGGGAATCAACGTCGTCCACGTCCATGGCCATCGACGATCCTTGCTCATCCATCTCTCCGAACAAATCCATTGGTGTCGGACTGTCGGCCTTATCAGAGGACTCTTTCTCGCCTATTCTCGAAGATTACCCAGCCTTCCAATTTGTCAACCAATAGAGCCTTTTAAATGCCGGAAGAGAACCAAGCATTAGTGTAGTGCAGTATAACGCTGGCTTATCCAGCCTTTGTATCAGGTTCGAATCCATTGTTCCCATTTAAAAAAAAAAAATGCCGGAAGAGATGATTTGAAGGAAACTGGTCTTTTAAGCCCTGCCCTTTAACCCTGAGCTTATCGAGGGCCCAACCTTTTAAACTCACATAACATAATAATGTATGTTTGGTATGATTTTTGGAGAGTACAGTCAGATTTATACATGGCTTAAATTGAACTTACAGAAAAATATATGTTTGGTTGAGAATTTGTTTCAATCAGGCTTATGAACCAAACCAAAAGTATCTTATTTGAAAAATTACTGTGAGGAGCTTTTATTCTAATTGGACTTATAGATCAAGATTATGAAGTACTTTTTTTAATAATGTTTGACATATATTTTTAGTATTGATTGGTATTAAAATTAATTTTTTCAAGATCCTAAAATAATTTTTTAAGATCATGAAGTATTTTTCTAATGTCATTCGGTACTCTATACAAATTTAGGGTATAGGTGCTAAAAATAATTTTTTGAAGATTCTAAAATAATTTTTAAGATCATAAAGTATTTTTTTAATATCGCTCAGAGTCCTGAAATATATTTTTAGTACTATTTAGTAGCCTAAAAAAAATTAGAGTACTAAATGGCACTAAAAATAGGGTAAAAGAGCAAAAATACACATGTGTTTTACTCTTGAGAGCGCCAGGCACCATATATTTTTTTTAGGAGCAAAAAAACATACGTGGTTATCATTTTGGAGCAAAAGTCACATCTTACCGTTATGTTACTGTTCACTTCATCTCTTTCTCTCTCATTACGATGAACATTAATATAACGGTGAGATGTAACTTTTGCTCTAAAATAGTAATCACGTGTGTATTTTTTCTCACAAAAAAAGCATACGGTGCTGGGTGCTCTCGAAGATAAAACACATGTGTATTTGTGCTCCATTACCCCTAAAAATAATTCCTTCAAGATCCAAAAATAATTTTTTAAAATTATGAAATACTTTTTTAGCGTCATTCAATATCTTGAAGTATATTTTTAGTACTAATTAGTACTTTAAAAAATATTTCAGATTGATTATAAGTTTAAATATCAAAACTATTTAATTATGTTACCTCCAATTCAAACATAAATCACATTTCACAAATTAACTTTTATTTAATGTGATTTTTTCATAAGTCAGGTTGACTATAAGTCATTTTTTCCACCGATATCTCAAACAATTCTATTCCTTCTCTCCTTTGAGATACATTTTAATTAACCATAATTATATTTATTCAATTTTTTATTTGGCTAATATTTATTTGAACTTGTTTTAATCCTTTGAGTTACATGATGAGATGTAAAAATATCAAAGATTATGCGACCATGGATAACTTTTTTTATTAGCGTTCAACGCCATGGTTTGATTTAATTTAGTTTGAGTCATTTGGACTTAGTTTTGCTAGTTTATTATTCGAGTTAAAAATTATTTTTATTTTTAAAATGTGAAAAGGGTCTAAAGCCTACGTTCCAAGCTTGGGTATTCAAGTTCGAAGGTCAGACTTCAATTTTAAGGCTATTTTGTGAAAGTAGACTCTTCTTCTTCTTTTTTTCCCACTAACACATTTTTCCACCTCTATCTATCAACTTTCTTTTGACTATTATGTTTGTTTGGAATAATGATGAGAGCTTTTATAATCAACTTTTTAATTATATAATTTACAGTATCAAGATAAGTATAGAAAGAGATTTTGTATAAATAATTATTTTTAAGTTTTGTCTCAATTTATTGTTTTTTAGAGTTTCATTATCGGAAAAAGTGATTTTTATTTAGAATGGTGATGTAGCATCCACCACCCTAATTTCATTAATAGTTCATCCAATACCCTTTATTTTCTATTTACATCCAATATACCCTACCTAACCTAATTTATGGTTTAAGGTGCTGAAGGCACGATAATAAACATTTGGGGCTGGATGTACCATATATACATGAAATAACATCTGAGTCCTACAATAATGCTAGTTTCAAAAATAAGAATGAGTTATTGAAATGTATTTTGCATGGTAAAGATATATAGATCTCACTTGGAGCATACGAATTCACTCGATTCCTGATGGGTTCCCAACTATAAAGAGTTCTTTAATTTGTTGATGCTCAATAAAGATATATACATGTGTTTGTATGGCCAACAAAGTGCTTCGTCTTCATTAGGCTGCATACATGTCAGCTGTTTCTGTTTCGCCTTCTTTCTTTTCTTTTTCTGCTATCATCATTAAGTGACTGCAACATCATTGTCATTCATGGAGTAGGAACAATATATATATATGTGTGTGTGTGTGTGTTGTTTTTTCGCGGGTCAAATAACGAAATGCAGTGTTTGATAATAGTTTAGTGAATTTGGATCTTAATCCCTTTGCGTTCTCTCATAATTAATTCTTCTTGTTATTTACTGAGTCCAACTAGATACAAATGAGACCTCGTAGATTATGAGAGCCGCTGCTTACAACAAATAGTTGGTCTCCTCCGGGTGCATTAAGTCCCACACCGACGAGTCAGCAAAACAAATGAGCGGAGAGCAGATATAAAAGTGAACCGGAGAGACATTGAAGCGCATACCTTTCTCGGCCTTTTGGCTAAGATCAAGTGTAGTATCTGTTCTTATCAGTTTAATATCTGATACGTGGGCCATTGGTCCACATGATATTAAATTAATATTTTAAGGGGGAGGGCCCACCACAGTAGCTTGCTGCTGGGGCCCTCGCGCGTCGCCTGGGCGTGGCACTACAGCCCTGGCCTGGCGCACCCCACCAATTGTAGTTCAAAGTTTCGTTACGTTAATGCGCGAGACGATTTTATAGAAGGTTTCGTAATTAAAATAAAAATACTATCTCCAGTCTTAACTGTAATTAGCGGGAAAATTGTATTTAGCTAATACTGTAAAATTATTTCTTAACTGTAAAACTGTTTTACAATGCTCATAAGTTCATCCACGTGCACTAACAAATCTAAGGGTGGTTTAATGACATGTTAAGGGCTTTTAGTGAAAAGTCCATCTCCATTTGATAATTAAAATTTATTATAAAAAATGCACATAAAAATTTATCATATTTTCTTTAACAAAACTTAGGGTGATATAATGATAAGTTAAAGGGTTTTAGTGAAAAGTCCATAGACATTTGATAATTTAAATTTATTATAAAAAAAAGTCACATAAAACTTTATCGTATTTTCTTTTGTCTTGGACTTAAATGCAAATTTTCCCATTAATCTATGTCCAAGGTCAGGAATCAAATTGGTTATTTCAGTCTGAATCCCAGTTTACAGCTGAGTTAGTGGGCACTTCATAACTTGAAGATGTGCAGGAAATGGAGGGGATGAAACGCAAGACAAATATTTAAAGAGAAGATATGAATAAAGTAAAAGCGTGTCAGTGTTGAGCCAGAAGATAGAGGGAACGGGTGGGAGATTGTCAGATGGACAACATACAAGACAGACAGGCACGATAATTTAATAATATATATTATTTTAAGTCCATCAAAGCTGAGGAAATACAGTAGAGAGAGTTGACCTTAAATAGGCAAAGCTCCACTCCTGACATCACATTAAAGTCGCTAGACTCAACAACCCTCTTAGATAAAGCCATAATAAGAGTGTTAAGTACTTCAACAATATGACAATAATTCATTCCCGCCACATCCCATAACTATAACTATAACTGTTGACGCCAGTGCTCGTACGTCCTTCCTTCTCTCCACATCTCTGAATCATCCCAATCTTTCAAACATACACACATAACTGTATATATTATATTATATATATATAATCATCATCATCCTTGTGGGGTCTCAGTGATTAAAGAATTAGGAGATTACTTTAACAGGAAATTGATGAATCTCATCCCTCCATGGACTCTTGTTGGTGACAGGATCAATGGTTTTCAGAGCCAACCACACGGCAGTATTACACTTAAACCCAGACCCAAACGCCATTTGCCAAACTCTGTCACCTTTCTTCACTCTCCCTTTAGCCTCACAATAAGCAAGTTCATACCAAACAGAGCTCGAAGACGTGTTCCCAAACCTGTACAACGCCATTCTCGAGGGCTCCATGTACCAATCCTCCAAATTCAAACTCTTCTGCATTCTGTCCAACACTGCCCTCCCACCAGTGTGAATACAAAAATGCTCAAACGCCTGTTTAAAATCAGGCATGTACCCTTCAATCTTTCTCTTCATCATCTTCCTCTGAATCAGGTTAATCAGAAACTTGACCTTTTCAGAGATGGGTAGGACCAGGGGTCCGAGGGTTGTGATGTGGACTTTGAGGGCATCTCTGGCGACGTTCATGAGTTCTTTGGAAAGAGCGACGCCGACCTTTTTCTCATCATCTTCTTGCTGCATGACGCAGTTGTAGCTGTTGTCGTCGGCGCCGACGTGTGTGCGGAGGGTGTGGACGAGGCGATACTTAGAGCGTCGGGCGTCCGAGGCGTGGGAGGAGAGGAGTGCGGCGGAGCCACCCATACGGAAGAGACAGTTCACGAGCAGCATAGAAGGGTTGTTTCCCCAATACATGCTTGATATTCCATTCTCCGTACTCAGTACCAACGCGTAAGAATTTGGATGAGCCTGTTCATTATCAAATATCACGTTAATCTAGCTAAGTGTCAAGTGCCACACACACACACACACACATATAAGAGATATTGTAAAGTCCCACGTAGACGTCTTATAAGAGTCTAATACCTCCCCTCTCCCCTCTCCCTCTCCCTCTCCCTCTCCATGCGTTTTAAAAATGTGAGGGTAATAAGGCCCATACAGATATATAGATCTTTTGGAGAAGAGAATGAACCTTAAGGAGGTGATTGGCTAGGTCAACGGCGAGAACACCAGCACTGCAACCCATGCCACTAAGATTGTAGCACATGACGTTGCCTCTGAGCTTGTAACGATTCACAACCATGTCAGCAAGAGATGGTGTGGGATTAAACACACAACAGTTCACAACAAGAATATCAATGTCCCTAGCATCAACTCCTGTCTTCTCCAATAGTTCGTCGACTGCTCCGAAGAATACTGTCTCTGTCTCCTTCCTCGCCTCGACCAGAGCCAGATTTGGAGGAACCTCCAACAAAGCCTCAGGAACATATGTGTTTGGTCCCAAACCAGACCTGTCCACTATCTTCCTCACAAGCTTCAAGCTATCTTGTGACAAAAAACCCACACGTTCGGCTCTGTCAATAAGCATATCGTTGCTACAAAGACATGAGAGGGCTGGTTTGAAGCATGAGAAGTCAACTAGGTATACTTGTGTGGGTTTGCTCATGAACAAGTAGCGTGCTAGGAACAGTAGGGCTAAGCATGAAGGTAAGAGCAACAGTGGAGGTAGGTTGAAGTGTTGAACATAGAGACAAGCTGGTGCTCCAGCTAGGAAGGCTAGTGAAGCGAACAAGAGGTTCGTCTTGTTGGAGAGTATGAAGTAATATGCATGTTTCAGGAACTTGAATCTGGTAGAGGACGACGATGGTGGCGGTGGTGGTGCCATTTATGAAGAAACGAACTCTCTGGCTAGGTGGGATATGTATAGAGAAAGAAACCCTGATGGTGAAGTGAAGACTAGGTTTTGCTCTGCACGAGTATTTATAGAGTTGAGAAGAGAAGAAACATTAATTATAGCACAATATACTACAATGTTATTTTTGGGATATAATTTATCCGGCATTTCTATGTCGGCATCATGGCATGCTTGCATTTGCACAAATGATCATATCTTGCCAACGAAATTTACTCGTTTCATTAGTTTAAATTTTCGATACATATATATAGTATATATGTATTTGATTCATGCTAGCACAAAAAACATGTCATATCACTATTTTCGTTATTTAACCAGTTAAAAAACTAAATGTAGATATCTAACAAGGAACACAATAAAATTATTCTTTCAAATCTAAAATCTTCCACATTATTAACCATGATAAAATAAATTTTCATTCTTAGTCACAGGCTTGGTCTTGGAGAGAAGTGTTTTGACCGTTTAAACATGATGTCTTGAATTTAAATTCACGTGAATGCAGAAATTAGCTTTGGCAAAGTTACCCTAATTAAATTTAATAGCACTCAAATCTGACCCAAGGAATCACACAAAATTTGTTTATTCTTATGAAGCAAGTTAGCTAAAGTGAGTTCATATGTACATCATTTTGTGGTGTCTGTAGAAACTTTCCAAATAAAAGACATAAAAATCCCATCAAATTTGTGGCTAACTTAAAGGTACAACATGATTTTACCCACACAAACATAGATATAAAGAGTTTGAGTTTGGTTTTGCGATGATATTTTAGAGGTGGAAACGTACGGAAAATTGGGTAGAGGGGTAGATAAAAAGAGTTAATAGAGGTTATAACTGTTAGTGATTGATAGTGTCAGGGATACAAAAATAACACTGGCGCGCATTGTTCCCTTTCTTGAAGGCTCTACGCTGCCTGTTTTATTTTTTAACCGTAAGATTTTACCGAGATCTGGGTTTGGTTAATTATTCAACTTTAATTTGATGTTGATATCCACTCTTTTAATTAGTCTTTTTGCAAACAACTAAATATTACCTAATTTAGTGTAATTTTTTTTTTATTTTTTATGATGCACGCATGGTTGAACTAACCATCAAAATCCATCGCTCCCCTCTGACACACAACATCGATTCGAATTTATTATTAGTAGGCAACTTTCAACGACATATATATAAAATCTGTTTCAGTGTATTAGAGTATTTTAAGAGACACAATGACTTACCAGAACAAAAAATTAAAAAACAACAATGTCGTGCACATGGATCATGTTCTTCCTTGATTACACTAGGTAAAACATTTATTTGCATGTTGAACAGCTGTGAAATGATTGAATAGACAATGGAGTATTATAAACTGTGCCTTGAAACTTGCATTTGATCAATAGAAAAAAACATAAAATCAAATCTAACAATCTGGGTAAATCATTGTCGTCGAAAATATATAACCTTCAGTTGCACTACAAATATATATATATAGATCCATGCACTGATCATATATATACAGATGATGAATGATCGATCATGAGAGATATATCACAAGTGTTGATATATGTCGGCTGGTGGGATAAAGGTGAATTATAGAGTAGGTAAATAAATTTAATGGGATTACAACCACTCTATTTAATGGTTGGCAAGTATTATTATAATAGCACTTGGTTATTAGCCATGCCTAAATTAAACTAGAAAGGAGTATGTTATAATCTTCTGAGTCTCTGACAACACACCATGTGAAGATTGGTTCCCAAGAAATGAGGAGCTGCTTTGGGAGTAAATGCGGATATGATGCATCAGTAAAATGAAACTGTAAGTATTGGTTAATTCAAGGACTACAACTACTTAAAACCTTAATACTCCTTCGCTTATATTAAGACATATTTAAAAAAATTGATATTGGTCCTAAATATAAGATATAATTCTTATATTTTTCAATATTATTCTAGCTAATTTACCAATATTCATGTTCCTTCAATAATAATCAATTAGGAGAGAGAATAAGGGAATCAAGAAAAATTACTAACTTTTTAAAAAATCCATATCATATTAACTAATTCAACTAACTTCTTTAATATAAATATGTTTTATATTAAATACTCGAGAAATATTCAAACAAAGAATTCCCTAAATGTGACATTGCTATTATTAGCTCACAAAGAATTTGCGATCTTGAGTTAGGTAAAAATGAACACTTCCGCTTCTAAACAAAGGAATCTCAATCAATATGGTCTCCCCCGATCAGTGTAGCTGTGGTTAGACTTGGTGTTGATGAACATTTTAGTTTTCATGAAAGCTAATATAAGCTTTAGTTATGGCTTGCTCAAGAGCCTATTGCTAAATTATGAACACGGGCGCATATTTATAATACAATCTCAAATCTTTAATATAAGATCAAGTTAATTTTTTTGAAGAGATTAAGGAAGATAATTAAATTACATTATGATATTTGTACTTATCATTTTCTCCTTCAAACCCCAGTTTGCTTGACTTATAAACTAATATATAATCTAATTATACACAACATATGTTATAATTAAGCACTTTATTTAAGTTCTAAACAAAAGTCAAACAACTTTTTATGTCTTAGCATGCATCACCACCTCCTTTGCATGTATTTCTTTAGTGGCCTTAAATTGGGGGGGAAAATATCATATTATTGTTTTATCAAATTATTTTACATTTTTACTTTTAGGATGAATGTGACTTAGTGCTTGTTTGGGAAACCTCAAATCATAATTTCATAAATCATTTTGGGAAAATTGATTTCAGGGCCCAAGCTAGTAAAATAATTACAAAAAAGACCCAAGAAACATTCACATGCCAGAAAAGGTCCTACGGCTTTTTCTGGCATTTTTTCAAAAAAAAGTGTACGGATATAGTTGCTAATTCCTATTGATGTAGTTGTTAATTGCTACAGATGTAGTTGTTAAAATGTAGTTATTAATTAGACTGATTTAGTTGTTAACGGGGACTGATATAGTTGTTAAACGCTACTGATATAGTTGCTAACGTTTTTTGAAAAAATGTCAGAAAAGGCCCTGGCCTATGAATGTTTCTTGGGCCTTTTTTGTAATTATTTTACTAGCTTGGGCCCTGAAATCAATTTTCCCAATCATTTTCTACAAATTGAGATCAAACTCCTTTTAAATCATAAAAACACTTATAGAAAGCTAAAATAAATAGACACTTAATAAATTGAAATTGGTGATGGAGGCATCAGGTAACATGGTGGTGGTTGTGGGCAACATGGGGGCTTCTTTGAATGAGAGATGGCTCTAACGATCTGATCCATCACATCACAGAAGCCAACACATGAACGTATGGGTTTTGGCTTCAATTTCAAATTGGTCTGCAGAAACCTTATTTGTTCATTGAACACTGTTGAGCACTTAAGGATGACGAGACGTTGCGTTATCTCTTCCAAATCATTTACTAGAGTATCCAATTTATAATTTGGGGCAGCGTCCAACGGTCCATTAATTCTTCAAGAGTCTCGCACTTGCAACTGGCATCTCTGTATATTTACATCTCCATACTTCACACCCATTCCCTCTTATATATAACTCTTATTTTCAAATATAGCCACGACTCACCACACATTATTTTACTAGATATTTATATATAGGACTAAGATGCTAAAATAAATGGTAGGACCTATATCTTTTTATTTAATTATTTTAGATTTTGACTTTTCTAGTATGGATTGTTGATTATGATTTTTTGAAATTGTAGATGGTGGTGGTACTGTGGTGAGGAAGATGAAGGGCGGAGAATATAATTATGACAATGAGAGTTATACAGAAAATGAAAGTAATTGTTAGAAAAAAAAAAGGAGATGAAAAATCACCATATTACACATCAATTACGATGTTTTATTAAGCAGAGGTATTTCAGTACTTTTATATGGTAATAGATATATAGAAGTTTTTTTTTTTTTTTTTTTGTAATGGATAGGAGTTAATTAGTTGGATTTAATGGTTTTGCCATAATTTTAAAAATTTTATGTTTACCTTTACTCTAAAAAATAATTTATTATTATTGTTGCAATATTGATAAAAATTAGAAGTTTTAGCACCTCAACCCTTTCATATATATAGCCTCCTCATGGGTGAAATTAAAGACCAGCCCTACTTAATTACTATATGTATATTCATTGGTAATTAGATATATATGTTAGGAGAATGTTTATATATCCAAATATACATGTAAGTGTATGTGATTTTGGAAATCAATAAACGTTCGTGTGTGATGTTGGCGTGTAGAGATCGGGTGAAGACAATTAAAGGAGACCAGAAGGGTGAGTAAAAGTAGGATATATATATATATAAGGTTACATTAGAGAATTAATTAGAGCATAGCTTTAATTTATAGCATATAGCTAGATAGCTAGACATAGCACATGCAGCTACCACGAATTAACGTTGTTAGTTTTCTGCCTTAAGTTAACCGACCTATTCCTCAACCACCTCCTACCCCTCTCTGTCTCTCTTAAAAATCAATCTCACACCACCTTTAATTATGTGAGCCTTGACTAGGCAATAGCAGGTAGAGTGCTGTGTTAAAAAGACTAGCTACTCTCAATTTTTGTCCCCTTATAATTGTTTGGATTAATGGTATAAATTATTTTTTTGATATAATTTACGGTGTACAAAGTAAGTCTATGAGATAAGTTTTATTTCGGTCTATGTTAATGTGTTTCTTGAACTACAAAGCCAAAACTGTTAAAAAAAAAAAAAGTGGACCTTTTTTGGTAACCTGGACGAGAGAGAGAGAGAGAGAGAGAGAGAGAGAGAGAGAGAGAGAGAGAGAGAGAGAGAGAGAGAGAGAGAGAGAGAGAGATTTATTTTATGGAACCAATTAACGAGACCAGGGAAGGCTTTTACAAAGAGGGGAGTCAATTAAATTAGGTGAGGTCATGAAACAAAAACAACTACTCTTGAACTTGTATATTGGTAAATACCAAATACATGATGCTTCTCTAGTTTTTAATTGTAGGGTCTAATTGAGAAATAAATGGTAAAATTGATTAGAATTTTAATATTTTATATAGATGATAAATTAGAAAAATTACGGGATATAATGATCTCACTTAATTTATGAAATTCTTGTTTATATGAAAAGAATATAAACGAAAATTGGAGGAAGAATTGAAATTGATGAGTCATGGAGAAAGATAACAAGGACGTGGTAAATGGAAGCCCATCACTGCTCTCAGCTCTTCTCCATCGTTCCTCGACCTCAGCCTTATCCATGGCGATGCCTTCTGTCCCCACCTCCTTCGCCTCCTCACTTCTCCAAAATCTTCTTCTCCGCTAAGTACCCGCGTTGGGATTCCAATGCCGAAACCGTCCGAGACCGGAAATTCAACTTCAATTTCAGAGGCAAGGGTGCGGATGACGACGACGACGAAGACGAGTATGAGAAGAAGAGACGGTGGTGGTGGTCCGATGAGCCCCCGGAATTCGAGGAAGAGACAAGTTGGACTTGGGAAGATGCAATTGACAGCGTATGGATTTTCAAGGTGAATTAATTTTAATTCGCTTACCGAGCTGATTTTATGTTTGCTTGTCTTTGTATTGGGGTTTTAGTTAATATCAGAATAATGACCTGTTTATCCTGTAGAATATAACAGCCTCTTGATTGCATGCTGATTGACGGTTTATCCTATTAAGGAAGAAATTATTTGTCATTTCAACCAGAGGTTTCCTACTTCAGTCATCACTACTAGTTTACAAAAGGCATAATTTTGATTCTACGAGATAACAATGCCATGAGTGATGAAAGAGAGAGATAGAGGCATGAAGGCACCATGCCTGTCAAATGTTTCGATGAACAACTTTGTAGCCACTATTCCAAATCATAATGGATCTTTCTTAGATTCTAAACAGCTGGTAACTGGTTAGATAATCTAGTGAACATCAGCTAAAATTTTAATCAAATAAATTTCCCCTTGTTTTGTGTTTCTCTTTACCACAAACAACCGTCTTGCTTTCTCCTAAGGCAGTGTATGAGTGATGTGGCCTGCAATTTACATAGCTTTGTCTGTCATTTATATCTAATAATTTTGTGCTTGACTTTATACCCGATGCTCAAAGCTCTCTTAAAGCTTCTTTATTTACTTCTTCTGTACTCATTCCCTAGTTACTTATGATTTCTACTTTTATATCACCTGTGTAATCTGTTTTGCTCGATAAAGGTGTTTGATGCCCCTACTATCCTGTATAAAAGAGTGATTATCATCTTAAAAAAAGAGTTATTCACTTAGTGGCACCATCTTTAATTAAATTGTCTACTCTATAACATCAGGCTCCTCAAGACTTCCATCATCCAATATGCGATTAATTAGTAGTTATATCAACTTTTCAATTGGTACAAGTGTTCCAATATGTAGCATTTTCATCAGTGCAGGTTTTCAAATCCTATGGTTGGACGTTTCCAATCATCATCCTTTCTTGGTTGGTGGCTTCTGGCCCAAAAGCTTTCCTCATGGCATTAGCACTCCCCCTTGGTCAGTCAGCACTTGCTCTGGCATTTGAGAAATTGTGGGGAAGTGATAAAAGCAAACCAAAACGCAAGTCACGGATGAGGAGGAAGCCCACCGCCAGCGCTGTGAGTGGTGCCAAAGTACAGGAACAACCAGAGGAAACCCAGAGAAGTAGAAAGGGAAAGACAAGCTATCAGTCATGGGTGGATAATGGTTCAGTTGGCAGGGATAAACAGAGTGCACCTAGTTTTGGTGGATGGGATGATTTGGATAGAGCTGGCCCGACAACGAGGTCGTCTCGAGTGGCAAATGGATCTGAAAGGTTGAGTGAGGAGAAGGGCAAGTTGAGCAGGGCAGTGAGGAAAAGTGACAGGCCTCTGCTAGTGAGATTGCTGATTGCTCTTTTTCCTTTTCTGGGCTCATGGACTAAAATGCTGTAGTCTCCACTCACCACCGTCTGTGTGGTGCCCTTGGGATTACTTTTAATTGGATCTCGCTGGGATGAAGAGAATTCAAGGAACTATTGTCCACTTTAATACGTGTCAAGTTCTGATTGAATAAGATAACTATACCATACTTTGATTCTTCAACTGTCATAGATGTTAGCAGAAGGTTCCCCTGTTGAGTGTATTTTATATATCCTGTTATAAGCTCTGTAGTAAATGAGGAAACCAGACACATTTTGTTGAGATATAGATTCTTGATGACAATGGGTCAAATTTTGATCTGCATGACAACTACATGAAAGAGTTGGGCTTTTATTAGAGTTAAGAATCAGGGCTGATCCAGTCCTATAGAGCTGGCCCTTAAAGGGCCAGAACCAGCCCTACAGGGTTCGAGGTAAGAAAAACATAGGTTTTTCAAAGTTTGACTTAAGAGCACTAGGGTCGGGGTTTATAAGGCCCTAAAGTTACTATTCCAGATTTTAACTATTTTTTCTCTATTTTTTTTAAAAAAAATATAATTAGTAAATTATAACAATTAAAGTTCTGATTTATTAAATAAATATTGTTGACATCAATATCCAAACAATACAAATCATTCGACAAATAAATACATTTACTAACTCGTAATCAAAAGCAAACTATTGTTCATAAAAAACGTACATAAAACATAAGAAGCATACCACTAAGTAACATTAGTATAATGACTATCATTGTTATCTTCTTTACCATTATCATCAATTTTAAAAACATTTGATTGTGTTTTACTTTTTTGTAGTAGGCTCTGCTACATGGGTAAGAATATCATGAATTTTTTCTTCTGCATCATGAACATATCCATTAAAAAAGTCTATAGGGTTGGCTCGAAACCCTACAAAGGCCGACCTTACAGGTTTATTTTATTTAACTCCTATAATTTTCAAGCCTAACCTTGAAAGGCCAAGGCCTACACGAGTTGGCCTAACAAGCTCGGCCCAATTTTCCGACTCTAGCTTTTATACGGTTTTTGTCAAAGCCATGACAATTTGTATCAAGATATTAGATAGCCAAATAATGTTCAGTGTTTATATGCTGTCTTCTCAATTGTTAAGTGTCTGGTGTGGCACATGATGCCCCAGCTTGCAAAACACCGAGGAGACTCATGTTTTACTTTCGGGCTAATATCATCTTTGGGCTTTCATGTTTGTCCTAATTTTAGATTTGGTCCCTTAAATTTTAAACTATTGATTTTGGTCACCAAGGGTAGAATGATTCAGGTATGTATCGAGTAGTAAAGACCAATATTTAAAATGAATGAAACTTGAGAACCAAAGATTATAATAACTATTTATTTTTATATATGACTACAACATGTTTTTCAGCTTATCCAAAAAAATCACAATGTTCTATAGTGGCAACGCAATATTTGATTCCACGAATGAGGAGAGGGATTTTTTAATGAACGGAATGAGAGGAAAAAGAGGGTTTTTAATGAGGAAAAATTGAGAAAAAAATCCCACATAAGGACATAATAAAATTTTATATACAGAAACTATTACTATGCAAATTTTATAGACATGGAGTACCAATTTTTCTTTTAATTCTCCAAATCCTTCCAATTTGGAGGGGGAAGAGGGGAAAAGGAAGGGACCCCTCCATTTTTCCAACCAAATAATGGAGGAACCCTTCCCCCAACCAAACAGACCCTAAAATTTACGATTAACTGGTCGATGTGAAATAACAAGCTTTTAAAATCACATGAATAAAGAATTTAGTCAACGGGGCTTGTAAATGTGATCCTGATCAAAGTAAAGTTGCAAAATTTAAAGAAAATAAAGGTTCTTTTTACACAGGTTTTTTTTGCTCATGGTTCTTTTTACACAGGTTTGTGAACCAATTCGTGGGATCCTTCAAGTAATTTAGTAGGGAATGATATAGCGTCAAGTTTGTTGAATTGACTGACGGATTAAACGTCTTTCAAGATTTTAAGTGATCGATCAAATGAAACAACTGCGAAGATAGTTTACTCTTCTCATACGCTCATGAATGAGCATATCCAAAGTCCGAAGAATGCTTTAATAATCAAAGCCAAAGAAATTGTTTACTCTCTGGAGAAAGAAGAAATATTTCGTTATCTTCGCAAACCCCAGTTTCTCAGCATTTATTTATTTATTTTTATTTAATTTTCAATTTATATTTGTAAAGGACATGGGTTGAGTAATACCTAACCAATTGGGTCTAACCATCCAATGAAGAATGCGTCGAGTTTGGGAACAAGATTTTCTCATTGTGTAACTTTCCCTTCATCTCTCATCATCCAATTCTAACCGTTGGTTTGACTTAATAAGGTTGTTAATGAAGGCAATTATATTAAATATATGGTCTAGATTTAAAACCAATGAAGGACAATGAGAATACGCCAATGAGAGCATCCAGACCCATCAAGTTTGATTCCATCGATATTCATCATCATCATCATATATTTCAGAGGTATACCTTGAAATTAAAACATGCTTAATTAAACTTTCCAAAAAAAAAAAAGAAATCATATAGAATTAAGTTCCGAAAGATATTCATATAACACAGCTTTTTGATTTAATGCAACATTTTGATGTTTCAGATCATGGAAATGTTTATGTTACACACCAAACACAAACAAAGGAAGAATCAATAACAAAGGAATCAGTATTCAGTCGCACTCACAACTGTTTCTTCAACTGGAGACGCGTGATCATCAATCTTTGCTCAACTAACAATAAACCAGCAAAACACATTACCTCTAGTCAAAGAATTGCCATCTTTCTCAGAAACGTTGATATGAAAAAAAGGCAGTCATCATCTTGCAAATAGCTGGACTCTATTAACATGACAAGAAGAAGTAGGATCCTGGAGGCAGTTGCAAAAGCTATCCTCGTCCTTAGGAAATGATGCTGGCAGAGGGTGGTCAGGTATGACACCAACCTACACACAAATCCAGAGGTTAAGTGAGAGGAAGAAGTTGGTAAGAGAGATATGGCGATCAAAAGAATCGAGAAGTTCAGACCTTGTCAATATCAGTGTGGTTAGGTGTCTCATACCGGGCAACAGTAACGACCAATCCTGAACCATCAGAGAGCTCGAACACTGACTGAATCTTCCTGCGGATAAGATGAGCATTTCATGTGAGTGAAAGGTAAATTTTTGTTTGGTTTGTTTAATATTAAATGTGAACAAAGTTAACTACCCTTTTCCGAATGTGGGTTCTCCAAATAGGATCGCCCGTTTATTGTCTTTCAATGCACCAGCTAATATTTCACTTGCACTAGCTGTTCCCTTATTCACCTGAGATTGGCTCAAGAAAATAACAGAGAAGTTAAATGACATGGACATTTGTATCAAATAGGGTGCTCAAATGGACCAGTATACAGAACAGATCACAGAAATTCGAAGTCTAATTTTAAAAGGCACAAGGACTAGGGCATAAAGAATAAGAGAGGGACGATATAGAATAGATATGGTATATCCATGAGCATTGCAGAATCAAGAACCTTGGCACTTTAGTTTAGGGGAAATGCTACTTGAGCAAAGGCTACTGGATTTTATTTCAATAAAGTTAAGGCGACCCAGTGCACAACGCTCCTGCTAGGCGGGGTCTAGAGAGAGATAAATATATGCAGCCTTATTCCTGCAAGCAGAGAGGCTGTTTCCACTTTCCAAGATTTGAATCCATGACCTCCAAGTCATATAGCAACAAACTTATCGCTACGTCAAGACTCACCCTCTACTAGATTTCATTTCAATATTAAAGCAAAAAGAAAACATGATCATAGCAAACAAGAAATTTACAGATGAAAAGATTACTCTTGAGATCTCTACCACCCTATGAGGGTTTAATTCTCTCTTCCACTCCCGACACCCACAAATTCTTTCATGTATCTATCACACCCCATAGAGTCATAGACTATCACGAGTATTTACATTTCAAATCTTTAGGTAACAACAACAACAACTTGCCCATCAACAAAACCCAAATAGAAATCTACAATGCTTAATGAAATTAGAATTGAGCCAAACCCCAACAATAGATGAAACCAATGCAAGAATAAGAAGAGAGCTACCAATACAGCTAGAGGTTCAGACGTTGCTATTGCATTACTTCCATCTGTATCTAGTATGTCTCGAACACCACGACTATCGCAAATATATACAATCACACCTTTGTCCAACCTGATTGGAAATATCTCTTAGAATTCATGATGAAATCAACATAATATTCCCTTCATAAAAGTATGTGAAGTGAAACTAAAAGAACCCCATTTGGTTGTTAAATATTGAAAGAATCTGACATCCAAGATCAGCATTTCATTGCTAAATTACTTTGGTAGAAGTATTTCTGATAATATGGTTATAGGACAGTTATCATCCTTCATAGAACTTGTTTCATAACTTCTTAAAAGCGGTAGTGCTCAAGTTAAATATATGTAGATACTAGAACTTGTAAAATTGTGTCATAAACATTTTTGTACAAGCGTCTGATATTCCTGGGTGTTGGGTTCCCATTTAATTTAAGTTGAGCAACGTAAATGTGATTGTTGTATAGGCATTGCTTGGAGATGCAGTGAATTTTCGTAAAATTAAGCCTGAAAATAGAATACCCTTTAGTAATATCACAAAACAGTCTCTCAATTATTTCCATTTACAGAAACATGAAGTACATGCTCCAATATGTTTTCAACCCATTTTTCATTTGATTTTTTTATATATTTAAGAAAGTCTATGACAAAAATCTAGAGTACAGCCTATGATCTGACCTGTATTTTTTCTATTCAAACAACAAAGAAGGAAATTGTCAGCAAAAGATAAGAACACTGGGGTGCTGGCCTTACTACATGCATAGGGAATAATTGTGTTGTGCAATATAAGATGTCAGTTTGCCACTGGTTGATAAGCATATCTTACCAAATTTTGGCAATCTTGATTCCTTCTGGGAAGAGACCACCACTGCAACAAATATATGCTTCAGAAAGACAGCCTGCCAGTAGATAAAAGCATAAACGAGGAAAATCACCTATTATCTCTGAGGTCCAAAACAAACGCATTAACGTTATCACTCCTCAATGTATTGACTGCTTCCTTGACGGCATCTGAAAGGGAGACAGATTTAAATTACAAAAATAAGGACGCAGTAAAGCTAGAAAAACTAAACACTTTCAACCACTCAAATCATTTTTCATTTAATATATATACACATTTCTTCATTCTTCACATTGTAACAAAAAAAGAAAAAAAAAAACAGATGTCCCTAAATCATATCTGGAAGAACTTGAAATCCAATTTGGTTTTGATGTATTATATCTTTGTAATATGAGGGCTTGAGGGATGATTTACTCATTTTTTTGTGATATCAGTATAGACCAATAAAACAGCACGTGGCAGGTAATTTATTTCTTACTGGATGCCTTTTGGTTGAAAGCTGTTAGTTTGATATAACCAATCAAAGGGGAATCGCTTCCTGAACCAGGCAGCTTGCATAATCTTGACTTCACTGGATTCAATGCAACTTTCTCTCGCCTAGAAGGTGGAAAATCATACTTAAGGGAAGCCTAATAGAGAAGAATAAAGATATTAAGCCCAAAAACACAAGTAAACATAAGTTACTGACATCAATGATAGGTGCTTTACTTCCTGACCACTCCGAAGTGTCAAGGCTACAGAGCTTCCTTCAGGTCCCCTGTAATTTCCTTTTGAAGGTCAGGCAACCCAATATCATACTCATGGCAAATACTGAGCTTGACAAGATCTGTGCTTTGAAATGTAAGTTCACTTGCCTAAAGATGTGCTATTCAAAACTTTGAAGGGCCAGAGTTTTAGAATTTTCTCGGAAATTATAGTGAAATAACTAGATACTATTCTCTAGACAACTGCTGATGCATAAATTTACACTTCATGCCTAGACCTAACAATCCACTGTCATACTGAAGTACCAAAGGCAACAGGTTTCATTTATGATTAGCTCATACAGCATTAAGGAGATAAAGGTACAGCAAAAATCTTCCCTATCTTTCTCAAGAAATGCTTCTGACAAAACAAACCTCATCAGTATTACATTAGCAAAGTCAATTTGAAACTTCATCAATATTTTTATTTTTATTTTTGGGCTATTAAACCTCATCGCTGCTTTGTATCAACATAGTATTATGGTACTCTTCACTTCTGAATAGCATTTAAGATGCACACGAAATCATATTTATTGATCTTTTCCACTAGAATAGCATTGTTGTTCTTTTGTTGCTTTTGTATTCTCATGTTCCTGGATGAGAATATTGATTTAATAGTAAAAATTGCATCTGAGAGAGGAAACCTACTGTAGTCGTTCTGCCGCATCATATAGCCCCATGCTTTCTGTACTCGTATCATCAATTGCCAGAATAACATCTCCTGACAAAACACCAGCTCTAAATGCAGGCCCCCCTGGAGAAGCTGAAATGACGACAAGTCCAGCAGGTGGTCCATCAACTTTTGAAGGGTAGCCTATTGACAGCCCCACACCTGTAAGAGATCCTTGAGTTCCAGACTGCCTTCAACAAAACATTATTTTTTTGAGTATATAGTGATGCATGTCTTCTGCCAGATTTAGTAATGGCAACACCGACATCTAAGTTAGGACTGTATGCTAGATAAGCCAAAGGAAAAGTCAACTTAAGAAAGATCCTCATACCCGCAAACTTTTGAATTTGTCAGGCTCCAAAAACCTAGTGAAGGGATCATCCAGCGTAGCAAGCATCTTCTTTATTGCCGAATCTGAGCACAAATACACCATTAGGAATTTGGAGTATATTAGGACAATATATTATGTATGATTGCATGCTATGATCCACTCATCTTCTGGTGTCTCAAAACCAACTATATAATTATCTTGAAACAATTTGCATCATATGACTATCACTAATGAAAAGGTCAAAAGAAGGAAAATAAGATAGGTGTGCTATCAATAATTACTTGATCAGTCTAGACAAAATAATCTGATATGAATGGGGGCCATGCCCTCCAAAGGTCAGCATCACATTAGACATTGCCAAATTCAGTTTGAAATTACATGCATGAAAGTATAAACGTAAGCTTCTTTGTGATGATTAAAAACTTCAGCCCTTTGGATTTATCCTCTCAAATTTCTTGACAATAATGGGACGGAATATACATTATTCTTTTCTAAACTTCCTTTATATATTCAAATGGTAAAAGGACTATGAAAAAGGATCTACTCATATTCCCAATTTTGGATTTGAACAAGATTCTGAGAAACATGATGCTAAGTAAACCTGAAAAATTCAAAGCATTGGTGAGAGGCTTAAACAGACTAAGGTTCACGACAAAATCAAATTCCTCAAGTTTTTCTGACATTCAAGCTTCAGTATTTGATAAAACACTACTTTTCACTTATTCCTCCCTTGAGTTTCTTTATCTCTACTAATAACTTGCCATATTTCAACTTAATGTTCTTGCTCCTATCAAGTAGAGCTAAAGCTATGAAATTGAAAGAGTGATCCAATGACAGACCCTAGACCTCAAAATTTAGAAGGCCACTACTGAAGATTTCCTGCGCAAAAAAAAAAAAAAAAAAAGATGTAGAACTTACCATCTTACTATGTTTTCATTATCTATCTTTTATTTTCATCATTGTCCACTTGCTATTGCTAATGAGGTTAAAAAATAAAATGCTGTATATATTTAACCATGTTTTATTTACAAAGTCATCGAGGGCACAAAAACACGTGAGTGAGGGTGGCCATAGCTACTGATGTCACATCTTCCTAACAAAAGGGCATGGGGCAAGTGAAGATCAAATAATTAACTTAACAAAATAGAATTCATACATGTCTCTTCTCGGGTGTTCATGGGTTCATTGCTCAGTGCATTTTCTCTATACTTAAACCAACTTTGTCCCTTAAAGCTTTTGTCAATATATGCTCGGTCAATTGTTCTCCACGCTTCCAAAAAGAGGAGATTTTCTTCGGTTAGAGCCCCTTCGGAAGAAATGACAAAAGTTAAAATATAAAAAGCCTAAAATTTGTAATGCTGCTCTCCATTGAAGGTCTAGTACGGGGACAAATCATACTCACTGGATGAACTGCTGAAGGCAGAAGAAACTGACATGACCAACATGACTCCGACAGCCAACCGCACAAATACAAGTGCGGCTTGCTGTCTGAAGTTCATTGAATAACGCGTCATTCTTTTCAGACGGGAATTTTTTCTCCATTTAGGAAGCCAGCCATAAGTTATAGGAAACAAAATACACTGAGCAGAACAACTTTTGCAGAAGATGGGTAGCCACCGAAGTGAAAATTCAGTCTTCGAGCCTTCATTTCTGAAGCTTGGATTTCTTTTGCCATTGTAAGTTAAGGAAAATGGGGTTCGTATCATCCCAACAGCTAGAGGTTCCCACTTTGACACCTGTAAACAGTCGAATTGACCATAAAAAGGAAACTTAGTCAGATGTTAATAACTTCATAAGCGTTCTTCGTTGACCTATTACAGACTCCCGAACATATACAAAAGGGTAACACTCAATCATCGATTTTGCTTTTGTTTCGTCATGCATTCTCCAGGACCAAACAGAAAGAAGGGGCGAAGTATGAAATAGGTGAACTATTCTATACGGATTAAAACAGGGAGAGAAACGACAACAGAAGCTTTGAGAGGAAAGATAGAGAACCTGATGTATGGAGAAGTTTGGGGCCATGGAAGCATTGATGGAGATGCCAACGACCTCCATAGAAAAAAGGGAAGCCCCAATGTTCTTGAGTTTTGGTTTCTACTCCGTTTCTACTCGCACGGTTATACCTTATCGTTGCCCACTGTTTGTGAAGCGTTGCAATAATCGCACCTAATCCTTCCTTGTGGTCTTAGGGTGGGAAAACCAAAAGTATTTCCTTCATCTCTGACTAGGAACCTGTGAACCGCTAAGCTAGGCTAGAGGCTCATCTCAAACAAGTCTCTCTTTTTTTCTTTTTTTGAAATAAAACTGGAATAATTAATAACTCAAAAAGAAGCATCTACAAATCAAAAACTACGAGCTACAACCTCTTGATTTAATTGTATAGGATCTCTTTTGTAGTGAAAAAGTGCTCCTAATTAGCGGAGGTAGTACTATTTTTCACTAACTAGATGATCAAGACAAAAGTTTTATGCAATATTATGAGTTAATTTAACTAAATTGTTCGATAAACTATTCTGATCCTTGGAAATATAGCTAATTAAAACTTGTCAGTTTTGATAACCACAACTTGGTATCAACTATAATATCCTTAAATGAGTGGGAATGATCACAACCCTTAATCAAAACATTAACAGCTTTAACACAATTTGATAGTACAACAACATTTTGTTATCATTTATTTCAACATATCTGAAGGTCTTAGGTGACTACAATGATCTCTACTATTGCTGGGGGCACTGTTGTGAGTTTACACATGAATATGCATATCCATTGTCTATTGTCTTCACTAATAGCGCCTCCACAATTGCTTGTCCCTAATGTCAAAATTGAAGCATCCACTTTGAGAATAATAAATCCTCTTGCAATATATATTCTGGTTAGAGTGAAATTGACATTTTGTTATTAAATCATTATCTCAACTTATCTTGAAAAGGTTATCGTATGCATTTGTCAAGTCTCTTTTATTTGGCCAACCAAACAAGTCATATGTTTATAATTGTAAATAATATATATTTTTATAAAATTGACACTATTTTACCTATTCCTTCCCCCTTGTTTTGCATGCCTCAGCCTTATGCCCATAAATTCCACAGTTGGTACATAGCTCATGCAGCCCTTCATATTCAACGTAGTAATCTTGGCAGTCCATCAAAAAACCTGACAATTGCTTCGTTAAATCAACAAGCATGCATATCCTTGCATAATGTCCACGTAATTGATAGGAAATGTTAAAATCAATTTTGATGATTTCTCCTGCCATGTTCTCAATCCAAGTTAAAGCTTCCCAGTCATAGTATTTTAAGGAGACCTTCGGCATTCGTACCCATACTACCACTTCATCAATTATAGTTCTCCACGGATGAAATAGTGGCTCCCATGGCCTCACAATGAGATAGTGATCAAATAACATCCACGGTTCACCAGTTAAAACATTCATATAATCTTCTTTATTAGAAAATATGACTACTACAAAAAATCTATTCCCAATGTTAATGACTGATAAGGCCTCTCTTGGCCCATAAAGACTAAAGAATTGACAGTAACAACTTATAGCCAATATCCCTTCCCAGCAATTTCACAATTTACAGCATTATGCCATGCCTTATAAAGTCTCTTCTTCATCTTCTCAGAAAAAACAAATGTTGGGAAATTTCGATTCTGGTCCTCCTTGATGATGCATAGCGGCTCACTATCTTCTTTCTCCGACTCGCTCTGGGACATAGAGTCATTTGTCAAAATAGTATCCCCTTCAATCCCACCGTCTCCCTTATCATTCCCTTCGATTCCCTGTAGTTTTTTAGCAAAAGATTAACCAGCACCCCAAAACTTCTTTCCCACCTCGCTCAACTTCGGCCATTCCTCCTCCTTATCCACATCAATATTATTCTTAATATTTTTAGAGCTCCTATGTAATAAATCTTCCTCCTCCAATGAAGGTGGTACTAGCGTTGAGATTTTCTTGGCTAACACTATCGTCATTTTTTGTCCTTCTAATGAGTCCCACATCAGGGAACTAAACTCTTGAAGTAAAGTTTATAAGTCTATTGGGTTCTCCCTTCTCATAGGCTAACTTTTGGGGATTGGGCTCTCCCTTTGAGCTTGTGCTCATCACATTGGTGCTTTCATTGAGAGCCGGTGTAGCGGAGAGGGCTACCCACGGAGGGTTCTGATTGGCTAAAGGCCGAGTGAAGTGCCGTGGAATGGAGCCGCCGAGGACGTCGGCTCTTGAGGGGGTGACTATGTAATGAGTCCCACATCGGGGAACTAAGCTCTTGGAGTAGGGTTTATAAGTCCATTGGGTTCTCCCTCCTCATAGACTAGCTTTTGGGGATTAGGCTCTCCCTTTGGGCTTGTGTTTATCACAGTCCCTTCATCTACAAGCCCTCTTCTTGTCCTTTTCTTCTATGTGTACTACAAGCCCTCTTCTTGTCCTTTTCTTCTATGTGTATTGATATGCCTGCGTGCGCGGATTTATAAGGATAGTTGTGAGTTTGCACAGAATATATGAATTTGTAGCTTTTGGAAATATTATGAATGCCAAATTTGGTCTGGTTCCACCAAGTCCAACCAAAAACTATCAATCCCAATTGTGCTTGTGGTTTCCTCTTCTGATGTTTTTAGTGTGGGCCCTTCCTTTCTAAGAATTTGGTAGACTGAGAGTGTTTGGGAGTCAATTCCCCTATTTATAATCTTCTGTTTTAATATAGGCTTCTAGCCATTCTTTCTTTAAAAAAAAAAAAAAAAAATTGTGCTTGTGGGTCCAAATTGCGGTGCAAATTGTCTTCTACTAAGGCCCAATCTGGTGCTTACTTTGAGTCCCATGTACGAGACCAAACTCTTCAAAAACAAAAACAAAATACTTTGTGAGTGGTGGTAAAATGTTTTCTTCCCTGCGAAAAGGAAACCTAAATAAGCTTATCTTTAGAGGCATGAACAATATAGATTATACTTAGAGCTGAACTCACTACAGGTAAATGAATTACTGGGCAATTTTCGTGCTCAGATTATATGGGTGCGAATTATACAGCTAGTTGTGAATTGTGATTTTGATGAGCTAGCCAGAGAATTTATTCTGCCAATATATATAATTCGTCATCCCTCCAGAAATCCCTGCCAAGTCTCTAGTCGAGTTCACCCCTTCTGGCACCAAGCTAGCCATGATTGTAAACTGCAAAGCAAAAGATTTATATCAACCAATTCAGAAATCTACAGGTCATGATCGAGGTTTTAGCAATATAATATAAATACATGACAATTTACAAGTTCACATGGACTGTCCAATTCAACAATAAAGCAAGAGGTCCGTCCAAAAACAACAGTTTGTATTTACAAACGCATTGATCATAGAGGCGGAGATCACATTGCGGAGCCCACCAAACATTCGCATTATCAATAAGTTGTAAAAGCAAAAGCATTAGCGTACAGCAGAAAGCAAAAGGACCCATAATCAGGAATGATCGTAACATATAAGGGATGACATTATTGCACATGCCAGAACACCTCCTGGAGAGGTAATAACCACAAATAGAAAAAAACTGTGGAAGGGACCCAAAAAAATCAAAATCATCAAAGATTTTCAGCACATCACATTCAAAGAAACAAAGGAGTCATCAAAATGCTCTAATAAGGAATCGGGTGCAAGCTGATTGTAGCATTACACCTGTCTGCCACTTATGCCTTAATAGAGAAATATGATGCAGAATACTAAACATTTCTCAAAATTTCTCAGAATACACCTGTCCACCCATGTCCGTTATTGATTTTACACCTTGTCAACCACAATTTCTCAAAATTCTTGGCCTCCCCTATTTCCTTGAGAGATGAGTCTGTGAGGCCCGTCTGATTCAACAAATTAATCTCCAGCAAGGACGAGCAATTTGTAGCCAAACTCGAAAAATTTGGATCGAGAAAGATCAATGGTTTCTAAAGGACGAATTCCAAGCTAGTGAGTTGAACTCAGCGTGTCGTCTTCCATACGAGGACAGAGAGAGAAATCGATTTGTGATATGGACGGGAAACCGCGGAAGACATTTGGAAGAAAGTCTAAAATTCACGGTGGCCGGACTTGAGGGAGTAGAAGGAT
Source organism: Acacia confusa (assembly GCA_037074495.1). Taxonomy (NCBI): domain Eukaryota; kingdom Viridiplantae; phylum Streptophyta; class Magnoliopsida; order Fabales; family Fabaceae; genus Acacia; species Acacia confusa. The sequence goes on from CM073505.1 coordinate 3,722,122, forward strand.
TTGCAGACCTAAGAAAACGACTTTTTGGCCAGTGGGTCACGGAGATGGTCAAGGATAATCAAAATGATCTCCTCAGTAAGGACATCAAAGAAATTAATGGCAAGTCTTCGTAGTGGTACCTCCATGTTCTTCCTGCTTAGCTGTTTCGGAAGGAAATTCTGTAGAATGAAGACTCGTTGATGATGGATCGAGAGCACAAGACTGATTCCGATTTTGTGCCTTGGAGAAGCAAAAATCTTTAGCTTCTGTTTTTTTATTTCCTATCACAAAAAAAAACCGGTTCATCTAAGGAATAAGAAAAAAACTGAATTTACCGTTCTCATCCATTTTTATTTTAAAAAACAAAAATAAATTAATAAATAAATTTTTATTCTAAAAAACAGAAATTGTTATGAATATTCTTATTATGTGGATGTCCATTGACCTATAATCTCCAAATACAGGATGACATGGTATATATGCATAGTAATCTACTATTTGCATCCTTCTATAAATAGAGATCTCCTGTAACTATTCAAGATACTTGAATGAGAATCCATTTCATCTCTCTAGAATTCCTTCAGTTTCATTACACGTTATCAGCACGAAAGCTTCTTCTTCGGTCGGCTGATAGATTCATTTAAGCATGATTGCTTCTTCTTATTCATTCCTCCTTCATCATGTTTTCTTCAAATTTTTCTAATCTCAACGTTTTCTCCTTCTGCTTTCACTGAACTTTGTTCTGTATCTCTTACTCTTCACTATCATCACCCTCTTTCGTTTTCATGTCTTTTTAACATCTTTCATCGGCTTTAAGCCTTCTGTTTTTCTTCTTCCTTCTCCCTTCCTCTATCACATGAAGGTGGCTCCTCACCAATTCCCCACGGCCTCATCGTGATCCATCGCCCGTTTCCACAGCTTCCGGTGTCTTTGCTTCTTTTCTTTGACAAATCCAGTGATGTAGTCATTGTTGGAGCTGCAGACAAGCCAGCAGCAGATCTGACTCCTCCTTCCACTTCTTGTTTTGGTTCCTTTTTCTTTCCTTCTCAATCCATTTCTATTTCTTTTTCTTCTTCTTGTTTCGAGGACATGATTATAAAGATCAAGATCTGTCTGTGTCTTATTTCTTTGTTCTTGTTACCGCTTGTTCACTGCCTTTTTAGCTCACCATCTTTATTTCTCAAACTGCTTCCGTTAAAAAAAAAAAAAAAAAACTTGCTGCACCGTGCCGGAGGGTCGCCATGGGGAGTGGTAGTCTTGCTTGTTCTGTATAAAAAAAAAAATAAAAAATAATAATAAAAGTCACGGGTTGAGAGGGGAGAGAGAGAAGAAAAAGTGAGAAAGAGAGAATGAAAAACGTAGGGAATCATGTGAAGGTTGAGATTTTTTTTTTTTTTTTTTTTTTTTTTTTTTTTATGTGGGTGTTATGTGTTTCAACCGCCCCTCTCTTTCATTTTCTCTCTTTCTTTCGTTTCTTCATTTCCTTCATATTTTCGTCTTTTTCTTCAATTATGCAGCCGCCCCCACAATTTCGTCTCTTTTTTCAATAATTGCCCAGCCTCCCTTGATCCAAAAAAAAAAAAAAAGTTTGTGCCGACAGTTCCAAACCAAAAAAAAAAAAAAAAAAAAAAAAACAAAATAAAAAATCAAACTTTGTCTTTATTACTATTATTATTAATTTGACTCCAAATTGAAAGTCTAGATTTAATTCTTTCTTATAAATTGTTTTAATTTGATATTTTATTATTGTTACCAACTTAACTCACATTTACTTTTATACATTTATTATTTTTTTTTTAATGCTACTAACTTTAGTAACATTTATTTTTACATATTTAATTTTATTCTTTACTACTTTATTTATCTTTCATGGGGAAACACTAGTATGTATTAGTGGGCTCCATTTATTTATTTTATTTTACATTTATTTATTCTTCATGATGGCACACTAGTATCTATTAGTGGGCTCTATTTATTTATTTTATTATGATTTATTTATTCATGGTAGCAACACTATAGTGGGCTCCATTTATTTATTTACTGCTTTACTTATTTCTCATGGTTGCAACACTATATTAGTGGGCTCCATTTATTTATTTTAATTCTTTACTGCTTTATTTATTTCTCATGGTAGCGACACTAGTACTGTGGGCTCCATTTATTTATTTACTGCTTTCTATATATTATATATATATATTTGCATTTGCATATGCATCCTCTTTCTTACCTTTGGATGAAATAGGTCTCGCTGTGAGTTTACTACCATTCCTATTTCATCTTCTTTTTATTTATTTAGCACGTTTATTTCCAGTCATTTATTTTATTTTTATTTATTTATTTACTGCTTTATATAAATCCCCCTTCCCTTTTATTATTTATGGCAACGACACTAATATATACATATTAGTGGGTTCCATCTATTTGTTTTATTATGCTTATACTTTATTTATCCTGAAGATAAACTGTTAAAAGATCATATATATTATTATGAGATCAAAATGCCATAGAGATATGAGGCATAGATTGGCTTGAGAGATGAGGTATAAATTGGCTTGAGCCTGAGAGGCAAGATAGCCTTAATTTCAGAGGCAAGATTGCCTGAAGCCAAGAGGCATGTTAGCCTGATAACAAGAGACAAATTATGAAACAATATTTGATCCATAAATTTTGTATGTTATCAGTTGTATAAAGGCCTCAAAATTGTATATTTGGCATTAAATATTCCCTTAAATTATGAGACAAGGGATTGTATGATCATGATTGATATTATAAATAAATATATTCAATTGCTATTGTAGTAGCAATATTGTGGATTAATTTCTTGCCATGATCAAACAAATCAGTGAGTTATGGATCATGAATTTTTATCCAACTTCATTCCCAGAAGTGAATAAAGAAAATATATTATTATGGTTGTTATGTGTTTTCTATGATTATAACAATTTTTATAAATACGAGAAACGAATATTCATAAACAAAATAATTAAGCAAAAGGAAATATTATTTCAACAAAGTTTAATTGCGAGTGGCTCAACATCATTACAAACTTTAATCATCTCATTCTGAAGATATTTAATGTCTTCTTCTTTTGCTTCTCTTGAGATGGGATCCAGATGAGGCAAAGCTCTTCGTAATATCGAGATTTGCGTCATAAGTTTTTTGAGCTTCTTGTGTGGCCACTCAGTTAACCCTCCTTTTTGATAGATTTTTTGTATGGTGTGAGTAGACATATTTAATTGTTTACTCGCTTCATCAAGGGTTAAGTGAAAATAATTTCTTAAATCATGGAGCGTTGTTTTCTTTATTCTTTCTCGTTGCTCCATAGATAACCTATATAATTCACCCTGGTTAAGGGATGAAGTATCATAGGGTATACTTACTGCAGGTTGTTTTCCTTTGCCTAATGAGTGTTCAATATTGGTTTGAAATGAACTTCCATGGAGGTCATTTGGATTTATAGCCCATTCCGAACCAACACAGAGAACCTCATGGTAGGCTAATACAGGATCACGCATCAAGATATATCCTGATGCTTGTAAATCTATACAATACTGTGTCAGAAATTGTTTGATTTCTTCAAAATTTTTCTTTGTGAAATCAAACATTGGAAGCCTGTCAGTATTATAAGATTTATCCTGTACTTTTTCAAATAAAACAGCATGAGTAATCATACCTGTTCTTCTTCCGTGAACTTCAAGTTTATGGTACTGAAGTCCGTTGGTATGAATAATTTCCCGTAAAACATGACAGCAACTACATTCCAATAAGCTAGTTGTTGCTAATTGACTTGTTGTTGATGGCTGGCTAGTGGTTGTTGGTTGGCTAATTGTTATTGGCTGGCTAATGGTTATCGGTTGGCTGATTGTTGCTAGCTGGATCGTGGTTGATGGCTGGCCGGTGGTTGTTTGCTGGCTTATGAATGCTGGCTCATTGATTGTTGTGACTATTGGTTGAATTTGACTGGTAGACTCCATTAGTTCAGCCATAGTTCTACACCTCTTAACAGGCCTCCTTGATGAACCTGTTTCAGTTGTACCTTCAATCCTTGTAGATTGTGGAAGAACACTTGTTCTTGAGGGAGAAGTAGGTACATTTGAAGCAGAAGGAGGAATAGTAGAAGGAGGAATAAACATTTCAAAGGGATTAGGAGATAACAAAGAAGTAAATGACATGTTGGGCTGATCATCATACAACAAAGCATCAAGTAATGCTGTTTCGGATGTATCAGAAACTGGGATAAAACTGCTTGGTCCTGCCATGGCAATAGAATTTAGAGAAATATGTGTGAGTATCTGGTAGTTGATATTATCAGATGCTTGAGTGTTTGTGAGGCATGTTCGTTTGCCTTCCTCTATTTATAGTTGAATTAAATCCTATTGAATCTTTGCAGATTTGCGTAGTCCTGTTAAATCTCTACAGATTTGCTCCCTATAAAGCACGAGCCTGGAATCTTTTTGACTTTATATGTATACGACAATCTGAGTTGTCGCGCCTGTGATTCCACAGTGATGCGCCTGTGATTACACAGTATTGCGCTCGTGAATCTGCAATTATACACCTGATGATTTTGTATTTAATATATATTTGTTTGTTGATTCTGGAAAATGGAAATTTTGTTACCAGAAGTAACAAAATTATGCATTGATAATGCATTTAGAAATCTGTGGAATTTTAATGAAATAGATATCATATATGCTATTATCATGGAATATTGTATGGAAATTCCATAAATTAATTTTTAAGGTCTCACACTTGAGGGGGAGAATGATAATGATATATATCAAGTGTGAATATTTATGTGATAATTCTTTGTGAATGTTTCTATGTTGATTCCCCCAAAATGAATATTAGATTTGATGATAAATCATATGAAATGTTGGCATGACTTGTTTGATCATCCGAGTCATATATTATGTGCTGCATGTTCTCAGATAGAATTAATTATTGGAAATGGATCTCTGGAAATATATCAAATTGAAAGTTTACATATGAGATTATAAATTTGCAAAGTTTGCAGTGATGTTTGCAACCAGAAGTTTGCAATATATTATGCGCGCAATTTCCAGATTGAATGATCCAGAAATAATGTATTAAAGTATCCATGAATGGATAGATCAATGATTATGAGAACAAAATTTATATGTTGTGTATATTTGCAGCAATTATATAAGCCAACAGAATTCTCCCCGTATAATTGGCTTTTGGTCAGGAGCCAGATTAATTCCATCTTGAAATGTTTTAAATGTGTAATGATTATTAATCTATTACAATGCACATAGATGGATATACAAAGAAAATTGATGATTTGATGAGGGGGAGAAAAATAAGCAGATTGGGTAAAGATAAAGTGAAATGAATTATCATTGGCTCATATTGGTCCTCATACAAAGAAATGTGCACTAAAAGTTTAAAAGATAATTCATTTGCAGATTTTAGCTAATCAAATGCTAAAAGCATTTACTGACCTAAAGTGACAAAGTCACATGTCCCAACTGCAAATGCTCCTATATGAATTGTTATAAAGCACGCCTGAAGCGTTGCTGGTCCATCGGTTATAAAGATAAAAATCCTCGAAAGAGAAAAGGAGCTATAAAATATAGATGATCAAGTCGAGGATAATTAAGTAAAGCTCCAGAAGAGTTATCTTTTGATGAGATGTTATCTCCAGAAGAGATATTACAAGAAAAGTGTATTGTGGTCTAAGAGAGACCTAGGTACCTAATATATGTGAATATAATGAGATCTCAATAAATTATGAATGAAATCCGATGGTACTGAAAATGAAGTCGATGTTAATAATATCTATGATAGCATATGCTGCAATGAATGATAATCATGAGCCACAATATATTTGTATGTGTTAGAAGCACATAAGGCGCCAGAAACACATATGTCCCAAAAGGACTCAAGATGATAGTGCATATAGCATCATTATCTGAATAAACATTTATTGAATTTCTATATGCACATATATATTTATGAAAAGATTATTATGATTTTACTTGACAGATTTAGATCTTGCAGGTATATAATGAACAATCAAATTGGGCGTTTCTAACAGAATATTTGATGACAGAAAGTATAATATGTTCAGAAAGACATTGAAGCAATGCAGTCATCAGGGGGAGTAACACTGATGTAATCAAGAGGGGGAGACGATACACGCTGTACTCTTTTTTCCTTATCTAGGTTTTATCCCACTGGGTTTTTCCTAGAAAGGTTTTTAATGAGGCAGCACTGGATAGTGTATTAATGGATGATGTACTCTTTTCTTTGGCTAGGTTTTTATCCCACTGGGTTTTTCCTAGTTAAAGTTTTTAACGAGGCACATTCATAAATGGACATCCAAGGGGGAGTGTTATGAATATTCTTATTATGTGGATGTCCATTGACCTATAATCTCCAAATACAGGATGACATGGTATATATGCATAGTAATCTACTATTTGCATCCTTCTATAAATAGAGATCTCCTGTAACTATTCAAGATACTTGAATGAGAATCCATTTCATCTCTCTAGAATTCCTTCAGTTTCATTACACAATAAATTAATAAATAAACAATTCATTCTGAGAGCGTTACGATACACACTCTAAATGAATTGATATTAACAGCCCAAATTTACAATCGAGATTGAGTCTGCAACATTCTCCTTAAAGAGGAGCTTTCATGCCCAAAGACTATAAGACTTTTAGCATCACAATATAAATTTAAAATTGGAAGAATCACGGTAATATATATATATATTAAAAAAGTTGAAAGAATGCAATTATTATTTATTACTCATCTAAAAGTTTTAATACAAGTAGTATAGATGTGGTTATTTTTTGCATCAAACTAATCGCCGAGTGTTACTCACTTATTGGGATATTTTTTTAATGATTATATTTATTCTTTTAATTTGGATCTCGTGATAATTCTTCCTTAGATAAATTATAGGTTGAAAATTTCATTGGTGATTTAAATAAATAATAGTATACAATTAAATGATGATGCTTTCCACTAAAAACAAATCACACAGAGTTTCCAGCTTTGTGGTAGAATATGCTTATCTTTTGAAGATAAAAGCCCTGAAAAACTTGTGGTGGCGGCTTTCCCTCTCGTCAACGTACACTGTCAATCTTTGGCTTGTTCTTCCAAAAGTCAGTCATTGTTTGGCCCACTAATTAAAAAAAAAAAAGAGATAAATGGTCGTATTCACCCATACAGCCTTTTCCCTCTCTGCAAAATCCATCACCCCACCCTCATCACCCACTCCTTTATCAGTCATAAATCTGGTACCCAAACATGCATAGCACTGCAACTTTCAAATAAATTAAGGCTTCAAAGAAATATACCTTAATTATCACCAACATGCATACAAAATATCGTACAATTACTTTCCATTTCGTACGTACTCTGTAGAATCTACCTATCTCTAGTTTGATCGACTGCGTTATTTGCCATTCTTTCCATCTCCAACTGTCTCGGCCCATTGTTTAAGGATGAATCCTCGTATGCATATGCAAACCCACCGTGTCGTGTCAAATCCATACCTTCCAATTCGTCTTCTCTCGAGATTCGCAATAGTTGAAGCTTGTGAAGAATGAAGAATAGAGGACCCATAGTAACACTGACCCACCCAATAATCACCAGAATTTCCACTACATTTGCCGCCAGTAGCTTGCCTCCGCCACCCATAAACAACCCAAACGGCCGATCCTCCGGCCCTCCATACACCTCGTTCACGTACTTCTTCTTTGCGAACAACGCCGTGAAGATCAGCCCCCACGCGCCGCACCCGCCGTGCAGCTGCGCAGCCTCCAACGGGTCGTCAAACTTCAACTTCTCCGCAAGTTTATTGCATAAAATTAGCACCACTGCCGCTATGAACCCGCAAATGATAGCCGCCCATGGCTCCACGACGGAGCATCCAGCTGTGATGGCGGCAAATCCGCCGAGCAGCCCATTGCACACGTCCGTCACGTTCCAATGGCCCGAGTCAATCCTTTTCCCGAATAGAGTCGTCAGCGCGGCAGTGCAGCCAGCTAAAGTGGTAGTCACAGCGGCTCTGCCCACCGCGCTCCACTGCCCGTAGTAGTTTCCCGGCTGGTAATGGTTCAGAATCTTCAAGAACGAACCCGGGTTAAACCCGTACCACCCGAACCAGAGCAAGAAAGTTCCGAGAACAACCAAGGTAGCACTGTGCCCGCGAAGCGAGACCGGTTGACCGGAATGATCAAACCGGCCAATCCTAGGCCCTTCTATGAGTGCGCCCCACAGACCAGCGATACCGCCGACCATGTGGACTACACCCGATCCGGCGAAATCGATGGCTCCAGATCCGAATAGAAGATCTTTGTGACCCGCGTTAGCCCAACCGTCCATGGACCAGATCCAATGAGACACAACAGGGTAAACGAACCCAGTCAGGAAAGAGGAGTAGATTAGGTAAGCGACAAATTGAGTCCGTTCGGCGATGGAGCCGCTGGTTATGCCGGCGGCGGCGATGGCGAAGGCCCATTGGTAGAGGAAGTAGCTATAATCGAAGTTAGTCGACGGGAAGTCGGTGAGGCCGAAGGAGTGACGACCGATGAATACGTTGGAGGGGGTTCCGAAGGCGAAAGCGAAGCCAAAGAGGTAGTAGAAGAGGCCGCCAGCAGCGGCGTCTAGGACGTTGGTGAGCATGATGTTCATGGTGTTTTTGGCGCGAACGGAACCGGCACAGAGCATGGCGAAGCCGAGCTGCATGGAGAATACAAGGTAGGCAGAGAAGAGGAGGAAGGTGTTGTCGACGGCGAAGGTGGTGTCGTTGAACTTGTTACAGATGAAGTCGGCGGCAGCTGTGGAGTTGGTGAAGTTGGAGCCGCCGAAGTACTGTGCGAGGTCGAGGGAGCAATTCGCCATTGCCATGGTGTGTACTGTGTGTGTGTGAGAGAGAGAGAGGGAGGTGAGGGTGGTGAAGGAAGGTGAGGCTTCTCTGCGGGTGGATAACGATTAAACGGGAGCTCTACGTTTCACGGTTGATTACGCACGAAGGATAGGGCGTGATGATGATATCATCCTGTTTCTCTCTGTTTTATGAAGAGGCCATGTGATACTAGTGATCCGGTGTAGATCACAAGTTGGGTTGGACTTGGCCCGGGGTGAAATCCCGGGGTCCTACGTACCACAGTGTGGATCAAAGTCCACGTAGTTCGAGGGTATACGACAGGCTAATGATAGCCAGAGGGGGTGGTGTGTGTGCTCTGTGTGAATAGAAAAGCTAGGGTTTCAGAAGTGTGTACCTTGTAAGGGGTTCACCCTATTTATAGGCGTACCTGTGCCTTATCTTACTCAGTTGGATTCATCCTTTATTTTAGGGATATCAAGATATGCGTTTTTGATAGATATTCTTGATACATAGGCAGTTATCATAACGATAGATATTTTGATAAAACCACTCCTATTTTCAAGGAAGCGGTTATGAGCATAACTGAAGTCATTTTGACTGGGCTCTTTAGTTATTGGGCTGGGCCCATTTATGAGATATCCGTAACAGTTGCCCCCCAGCCCGGTTGTTCAGGGCTCCGAGCAGCCGGGATGCACTTGTCAGGTTACGTCTTTTGTTCTAGTTCATCTCGTTGTTCTGAGGTTTTTGATTTCTAGTTCTTTTTCCGAGGTCGGACATTTTTGGTCCCCGGGTTACCCCCTCTGTCACCAATTTGCATTCCGGTTTATTTAAGTGGGACACGGGTGCCCCCCCATCCCGGTTAACGCGGGTTGCATTCGTTTGCTATCCCGAGAGAACATTAATGTTTGGTCTTAATGTTCTATAATTTTGATTCTAGGCCGAACTCCTCCCATGCTTTCTCGAACTTCCCCTCTTTATTCGTGTCGGGTAGTGTTAATATTTCTATATCGTCTTACTCCCCGTTTACAGGTACCTTGTCCAGTTTTTCGTGGATCGGGATTTGTTGCCCCCAAGTTCGAGATTGCACGGGGAGTTAGGTCGGGCAACCGGGGTGTATTCATGTGGTCGGCCACGTGAACATTTCGATCCGGGATCATTGTCCGCTTCATCTGTTGATCCAACACTCGTCTTATCTCGAGGCCATGAGTGTCATCATTGCCTTCTGCTGATTTGATGTTTACTGGCCGGCCTCTGAGTAGAGCAACTGCCCCATTATCTTGGTTTTCGTGTTTGCCCACCATCAGCATTAAATGTGCACGCCTTTTAACGTCCACGTCATTATTTGTGTATGGGCCCTTTGGGCTTTTGACGGTTGAGTTTCTTGCCTCTCACCCGTCTGCTTGTTTTGTTTATAAAAGCCATCGACTTTCTGCTTCTTGCATTTTGAAAACTGCCAAACCTTGAATTTTCCTTCTTGAGAGAAACTTGCAACCAGTCACCCGTTCATCTTCCTCAGATTCCCATTTCTGCTCTTCGTGGCTCGCGCGTTTCCTCTTCCCCTAACTTATATCAAACCAGGTACTTTCCTTGTTTCCTTCTCTGGTTATTTGGCTGTGTTTTCTTCTTTCTTTCTCTATTTCTTGTTCTTTCTTTTTTCTGGGTAGGTTATTGTGAGTTCTTTCGAGTTTCTTCCCCTTTGGGTTCTGGCTTCTGCTTTGTTCTTGAACTTCTCTGAACTTCTGGTCTATTCAATCCTTTTTCTCCGTCTTTGGTTTTCGGTTTCCTGTTTAAATTCTATCCTCTCGGGATGAGCCATCAAGGTTCTCCTCCGTCTTTTAATCCAAATGCTTTTTCCCCGGAAGAGGCCGAGCTTATTCAGCGTATGCCTCCCCGGACAGCTTGGTGGCTGTACGGGAAGCCTCTGACCGAAGAACAAAAGAGGGAAAACGTTCTCCGTGGTTATGGCGGAGAAGGTGGTAGTCAACCAGGTCGTTCTGGTCGGGTTAGGGGAAGGGCTCGAGGTCGGTCTGAGTCTGTAGAGCCCGAAAGTCTAGACCGGGGGATTACTGCCACTAGGGTTTTTTCTTCAGAGCCGCCCTTAGGAAAGGGTAGGGGGGAAAGTCTTCCTCTACCCGCCTCTTCCTTTCCTTCACGCGCGGAGCCCCTCATCTCCCTTACCCGGCCTATCGGCCCGTGCGAGGAGTGTTCCTGGCTGATATCTGAGGCCACGATGGTTGGCCGGTCATGGGAAGCTGACGAAATAGCTTCACGATGCCGGCATATCCAACCGCGGGTTGTTGGAGCCGTTTCTACCCGTCCCGTTGTACTATCTTCAGGTATCATTTTCGTTTCTAATTTATTTTTGTTTTGCCTTTTCTAGGTAGTATGTCAACTTCTCCGCGTCCTATCGAAGATTCCGGATCCGTGGAGTCAGCGGCCGTCAGTATTCCACGTCATATTGCTGAGAAGTATGACTGGGTTGTGACCGGGGTGCTTCCAGGCTATCAAAAGCCACGACCAGTCAGATCGCCGAGCTCCCATTAGGGGACCAGGATCATTGTTCTTTATCTCTCCCCGGCCCTTCTGAACCGGTGTGCGTTGCCCGGGAAGGGAACGAGCGCTCCTTTTTCTTCTTCTATCTAGACTTCGTCAAAAAACTCGGCCTTCGCTTTTCATTTTCTAGGTTTCAAGTAGATCTCTTAAACATTCTTCAGCTGGCCCCCACTCAGATTCATCCCAACTCTTGGGGCTTTATTATTGCATTCGAGCGGCTTTGCCGATTTTTAAATCGTACTCCCACCACCGGGACATTCTTTTATTTTTTTAACATCCAACGGGCTCGTCAACCCGGGGAGCCCGAAGAAAAGAGGGGTTGGGTTTCTTTCCGGGGGAAACCGGACAAGAAGCTTTTCCATGTGGCAACTGACACCTGGAAAGGCTTCAAGGCCTCTTTTTTTAAAATCAACGCTGAACCCGGTCATAAACCGTGGTTTCTTAAGGACGTCGACTCCAGCTCGGTGGAGCTGCTATTTCCTCTGTATTGGTCGAAAGCTCATTATGACCAAGACCAAAGCATATTTGCATCCTCCGATGATAGCCTAGAGCCAGCCGAGGTTGAAACCGTGATAGCTCTGGTTGACCACGTGGCCGAGAAGGATGTTATTGATTCCCGGATTTTTATCCGACAGTCGGTGGAGGAATTGTATTCACCGAGTATGAATTTTTTTTTTTTTTTTTTTTTTTTTTTGGTATGCCCCTTGTCATTTCTGATGTTTGTTATGTTTTTTGTAGTGCCTGACATGGGGAAGGCTTCTTTCCAAGAACTGGCCGAGAAGCTCCGGGCTAAGGCCAAAAAGAAAGGGGAGTCCTCTTCCCAGAGCAAAGCTGTGGCGGCTCCTTCGCCTGCCGAGACTACTGCTGAAAAGAGGGCTGCGTCCTCTCCGGCCTCTACGGATCTTATTCCGCGCAAGCGATCGAAGTCCGTGGCGTCGTCGATCTCGGTAGCAGAAGAGAATCCGGCCTCTGTCCCGGACGCCGGTGCTGCCACAAGCGTCCCCCCTCCCCCATTTCCTGCTAAGTCTCGCCTTCACTCGCGGGGTGAGGTATGGACTGATGGGGTCTCGGAGGAGCTGAAATACGCGGTGAAGCCCCCAAGCAAGTATTTTAGTGGTGAGGCTTTTGCCGACTCCGACCTCGACCACCTGCAGGTCCTGCAGGACCACCTAATGGAGACGGCCGGCGTGTTGGACGCTTATGCTTCTGTTAAGCATAAGTACGCCAGGGCTGCAGCCGAGATTGCCAAAGCTCGGGTTGAAAAGAAGGAGGCCGAGATCAGGCAGCGGGAGGCTGAGGAGGCGCGCCTGAAAGCGGAAGAGGCGCAGATAAGGGCGGTGGAGGAGCTATCAAAGGCCCTTGCTGAGAGGGATCATTTCTCCACCGAGCTTGACGCCAGTCATGCCCGAGAAGACACCCTCAATGCCTCGCTGCACACCCTGCAGGGTCAGTATGCGGGGCTGGTGAAGGACCTCCATCTTGCCCAATCCGACCTCGACGCTTCCAAGGCCGAGCTCGTGGCGTCCGCTGCCGAGGTGGAAAAGCTGAAAGTCCTGGTCGTGGAGACGGCTGCTGAAGCTTTCAACGTATGCCTGGCCCAAGTCCGAGCTCTGAATTCGGATATTTCGATGAACTTAGATGCTGTGGATTTCAGAGCTTCGGTAGAGGACGGGCTATTTGTACCAGCGCCGCTTTCTTCGGTCGAAGGGTCCGAGCATCTCGCGGAGGATGACCGTGTTCAATTAGCTGAGGAAGATGCTCCGACGACCGACGCCCCTGGCCCTCCTGTGCCCGGCCAAGCCCAATCTTGATGCCGTCTTTCTAGGATCTTTTTTTTTTTTTTTTTTTTTTTTTGTAGTATTTTCATTTTCATTTTTGTTTCTTCTGTAATCTGGGGCCTTTTGCCCTCAAAATTAATAATATGACAAGCCGGTATTCCCGGATTTTCTAGCATCCTCAGCTCGTCCATCTTACATGTATTTATTTTCATCCTTTAAACCAAACTCGTGTTTGAATTCACCAGTTGATGAGTAAAGGGGAACGTAATCCGTGCACGAAGCTCGGTTCTTTATTTTATGACTTGGCCAAAGTCAAGATATATTGCGCAGAATCTGCTGGTTATTCAACCGACGTTTTAACAAACGGGCCACGTTTATTAATGGTCGGGCATTCTAAACAACAGACGATTTTCAAAAATCATCTAAGTACTTTATAAAGTACCGTACCGAGATGGTAGCCAACTGCCATATGTTCGGGCCCTAATATCCTTTTTGAATAGGAGCCTAAACATTTCGACCTGATCAGGATCTTTTATGGCAATCTCACACCACCCCAGGGGACAGTTCCGATGCATCGTAAGCTTTACAAGACTTGTTGACAAATCTTATCATGACCGGGATCGCGAAACCCAAGTCTTTGTTTAATTATCTTGCTTTTGTCGCAGCCTATCTTTGCATTGATTTCACAAGCAATAACTAGGTTGGCCCATGAATTGAACCACCTTTTTTTATTGATTGAAATAATTAGAATTACACAATTTTTAATCAATGGAAAATACTGCTAAAAGCAAGACAGTGCGTAATAAAAAACGGTTCTCGGTCACCACCGACATCCGTTGAAGCTAAAAAGCGGTTCACAGTCACCACTGACATCCGCTGTGGGTTTATTCCGAGTGCCTCCCGGTCTTTAGCTGTAGTAAGTCCTTAGTTTGTCCGCGTTCCATGTTCGTTTAATGGGCGTGCCATCTAACGTCTCAAGGGCATAAGTCCCGGGCCCCATTTTGTCCGAAACACGGTAAGGACCCTCCCAGTTTGCTGCAAGTTTTCCATCCCGGGCATTCTTATTTCCGATATCCGCTCTGCGTAATACCAAGTCACCTTTATCGAACGCTCGCGGTCTAACTTTGCGGTTATACTTAGCCGCCACCAGCTGCTTCGTTGCCAGATCTCGGCAGTGTGCCATCGTTCTCACTTCATCGATGAGGTCTAGCTCGGCTGCTAACTGCTCGTTGTTAGCGTGTTCTCCCTCTTCCATGACTTTGGCTTTCCTCCATGATGTTTGCCCAATTTCAACCGGGATCATGGCCTCGCATCCATATGTCATTCGGAAGGGTGTTTCCTGGGTCGAGGTTTGGACACTAGTTCGGTATCCCCAGAGTACCGGGTATAGTTCCTCGACCCAGTTACTTTCTGCATTACTCATCCTTTTCTTGAGCCCGTCAACAATGATTTTGTTGGCTGCCTCGGCTTGCCCGTTAGATTGCGGATGCTCTACCGAGGCGAAATGGTGCTTGATTTCGAGATCGGACATCAACCTCTGGAAACCTTGGTCGACGAATTGAGTACCGTTGTCAGTTACGATCTCGGCAGGAATCCCGAACCTTGCAACAATATTTCTTTCGAAGAATTTTTGTATTCGAGCAGCCGAGATGGTCGACAGTGGTTCGGCCTCGATCCACTTAGTGAAATAATCCACAGCCACCACAAGCCATTTCAGTTGCCCTGCGGCCGGTTTGAACGGTCCAAGGAGGTCCATACCCCACTTAAAGAATGGCCAAGGAGCCGTGATGGTTCTCAACTCGGTCGGAGGTGGCCAGAGGATCCGAGCATGTTTTTGGCAGCTTTCGCAAGTCCGTACGTGCTGTCCGGAGTTCGCAACCATTGTCGGCCAGTAGTATCCAGCCCTTAAGGCTTTCCGGGCTAACGCCTTTGCCCCCATGTGTTGTCCGTTTATCCCTTCGTGTATCTCCGACAGCACGTACTCGGCCTCTGCCTGGTTTAAACATCTCATCATTGGGGATTGAAGGCCTTTTCGGTAGAGCTGGTCATCGACCACCGTGTACATTAACGCGGTCCGTGCTATTTGCCTTGCTTCCCCGGGATCGTCCGGGCTAACTCCCTTTTCCAGGTAATTTAAGATTGGCTTTCGCCAGTCTTCTGCTGCCGCGATGACCATGATACACGTGGGTTCCTTGAGACTTTGTTGTATTACAGTCCGATTATTTCCCGGGTTCCTGGTGCTTGCTAATTTGGAGAGGATATCTGCCCTCGCATTTTCTCCCCTGGGTATGTGGGTGACTAGGACATCATCGAAGTCGGCCACTGCCTCTCTAACTTTCCCCAGATACTTAATTAGCAAGGGTCCCTTGGCCGTGTATGAACCGTTGATTTGGGCCGCGACTAGTTGAGAGTCGGTAGAGAGATGAACCCTCCTGGCCCCATTGTCTTTTGCCTGTGATAGCCCGGCTAATACAGCCTCATACTCGGCCTGATTATTGGACGTTCTGAAGTGTAATTGCAGGGAGTGTTCCATGGCGACTCCTTCCGGGCTTTCGACTATGATCCCGGCTCCACTTCCTTTGGCGTTTGAAGAGCCGTCTACAAATACTTTCCAAACGTCAAGGTCTGCTTTCGGGACTACCTCTGTTGGCACCAGTTCTGCAATGAAGTCGGCTAAAGCCTGGGACTTAATAGCACGCCGAGCTTCATATACTATGTCGAATTCGGATAGTTCGATTGCCCAACTCATCATTCTACCTGCTAAGTCAGGTTTGTGGAGTATTTGTCGTATGGGCTGACTGGTTCGGACAATTATTTTATGCCCCTGGAAGTAAGGGCGTAATCTCCTCGCGGCAGTTAGGAGCGCAAAGGCCACCTTTTCCAACCTTTGATATCTTAGCTCCGAACTCTGCAAAGCCCGGCTTGTAAAGTAAATCGGTTTCTGTTCCCTCGAATCTTCTCTCACCAGGGCGGCACTTACCGCTTCTGGGGCCACGGATAGATATAATATCAAATCTTCCCCGGGCTCGGGTTTTGTCAGCACGGGTGGTGATGACAGGCATTTTTTGATCTTGTCAAACGCGGCTTCACACTCTGAGTTCCATTCTCCATGCCGTGCTTCCTTCTTCAATAACTTGAAGAAAGGAAGAGCATTTTCTGCCGCTTTCGGTAAGAACCTTGTCAGCGCGGCCAGTCTGCCGGTCAACTGCTGTACTTCTTTTTTGTTTTTTGGGGCAGCCATATTGAGGACGGCCTGACATTTGTCCGGATTGACCTCAATCCCCCGGTTTGTCAACAGGAATCCGAGAAATTTACCCGCTGGTACCCCGAATGCACATTTAGCTGGGTTAAGTCGGATTCTGTGGGCCCGGAGCTTATCAAATGTTTCTTGCAAATCTTGGATGTGGTGGGATCGCTTAACTGACTTTACGATCATATCGTCAATGTAAACTTCGACGTTCCTGCCGAGTTGTGCCTCAAACACTTGATTCATCATCCTCTGGTAAGTAGCTCCTGCGTTCTTCAGCCCGAAAGGCATGACATTATAGCAGTAGTTTGCTTTTTCCGTGATAAAAGCTGTTTTCTCCTGGTCTTCAGGATGCATAGCTATTTGGTTGTAGCCGGAATACGCATCCATGAATGAGAGCAACTGGAAACCCGAGGAATTGTCCACCAGTTGGTCAATATTTGGCATGGGGTAAGCATCCTTGGGGCATGCTTTGTTGAGATCGGTGTAGTCGGTGCATACCCTCCATTTGCCATTTGGTTTCTTGACCATTACCACATTTGACAACCACGTGGTATACTGGATTTCCCTGATGAATCCCGCATCCAGCAGTTCTCTTACATGCTCGGTTAGGGCTTCCTGACGGTCCGGTGCAATCTTTCTTTTCTTCTGCGAGACCGGCGTATATCGTGGATTTATGGTCAATTTGTGACAGCAGAACGCCGGGTCGACTCCTGGTAACTCCGAAGGTTTCCAAGCGAATACGTCCTTGTTTCTCCATAACAGCTTTTTGAGCTCGCTTTTTTCTTGCTCGGCAAGTGCACTCCCGATCTGTGTTATTTGTCCGGGATCCTCTCCTAGTTGGTAGCCTGTGAGCTCTCCATCAGGCTCTGTTTTCATCATCTTTGCTTCTTCTCTTACATCCAGCTCTACCATGTTGACCGAGCTCGGCGCAATTGGCGCTGACTTTCGAGTTCCTTTCTGCTGCGAGCTCGATGTTCCGGGTTCGTTGTTTTTAACTGTCGAGAAATAACATTGCCGGGATTCCTTCTGATCACCTCTGACGGTGACGACTTTATTGTTCCGACTTACCATTTTCAGCTTCTGATGCTTAGTTGATATGAGCATGTCCCAATTATGAATGGTTGGTCTGCCTAAGATTATATTGTAGGACGAAGGGAAATCTGCTACAATAAACTTAACTCGCTCAGTCTTGAAGGCTTCTTTAGAGCCCAAGGTCATTTTAAGTTCGATACACCCTTTGGGGTTTGTATCCTGTCCGTTGAACCCGATTAAGGTTGTCCTGCACGGCCTTAGATTCTCTGGGTCGAGGTCCATGCGCTTAAAGGCATCCCACAGGATGATATCCACCGCGCTGCCAGGATCGATGAATATCTTCTTTACACGGCATTTTCCCAGGAGGCCGGTTATGACCAGTCCGTCTTGATGACCCGGGATTACGTCCCTCAGATCTTCCTGAGTAAAGAACAGCTTAGGAGGCTCTTCTGTTTGTGATGGCTCCGGCTTGAAGGTCGGTCGTCCCCTGATGGTTAAGACTTCCCGAAGGTATTTCTTCCGCTGATTGGCCGTATCACCGCCACCTCCGTAACCTCCACTAATGACATTGCAGTCAAACTCTGCTTCCGGGAACTCGTCCTCATTGTCGTGCTTTCTCCGGCCTTCGTCCGGCTTTCTCCTCTGGGAGACCGGGCTTGTACTCCGATCCGTCTGCTTGCGCTTGGCTTTCTGCCCTTGTGTTTTGATAACGTACTGACGTAATTTTCCATCTCGGATAAACTTTTCCACCGCATCTCTAAGGTCCCAGCACTCATCTGTTGTGTGCCCGGGTCCATTGTGGAATTCACAAAACCGTGTGTGGTCCAACTTTCCCTTATTATAAAGTGGTCGGGGTCGCTCCACCTTCCTCATCTCGGTCAGGGCTACCTCTCTCCATAACTGTGAACGAGGGACATTTATTGGAGTATATCTCTCATACTTCCCCTCATGCCTTTGTCCTCGTGTTTTCTGGTCCGAGTTACGGGGTCGGTCTCTTGATGCCCGGTCCTTCCCTTTCGGGGGTGGGCTTTTCTGTCTCTCTTTTCCCGGCGCGTTGGCTATCTGCATCTGTTCTATGTCCAGATACTTTTTGGCTCGTTTATGGAATTCTTCCAGCGTCTTGATCTCGCCAGATATGACCGATCTCCCCATTCTGGATTCGCTATCTAAGCCCGAGATGAGCAAGTGTACGTGGACGCTTTCCGTTAATCCCTGGATTTGTAATGCGGCAGCCTTGAAACGATCCAAATACTTCTGAAGGGTTTCACCGGGTTGCTGCTTGATTCTGTCCAGCGTGTAGACCGACCTGGGTTGCTTTTTGCTTGTCGCGAAATTCAGCAGGAACTTCTCGCTCAGGTTGTTGAAGTCGGTGATGGACTTGGGAGATAGAGTCCGGAACCAAATTTGGGCGGCTCCTCGTAACGTTGAGGTGAACAGCCTGGAAATGATTGGCCCCTTGAATCCTCGGACCAGCATCTCAGTGTCGAAAGTGTTCAAGTGTGTCTGGGGATCCTGACTTCCGTCGTACTTAGGGAGGTCGGATGTATTAAATTTCCTTGGGTACTCAGCTTCTGTAATTTCATCTGAGAACGGGCTGTTGTTTTGTCCTCCCTCCCCATACCACGTCTTGTACCTGTCGGAGTCTTGCGGAATTCCCTGATTGTCCGAGGTACGGCTGTCCTTCCTATGTGCCCGGACTTGATCCTCCTGACTCGCGTCCTGGTGATTATTTTGCTGAGAATTTTTTGTTGAAGCTATTCGGCCTTGACCGGGATGATCCTCCTGTAGGGGATCAATAGTTTGGTGATTGGTTTCTTCGTCCTCATTCTGCTGACCGTCCCGGTGTTCCTCCTGAAGAGGGTCTTGTAAGTGTTTAAGAATTTGATTCATCACCTCGGTCATATGGTCAATCTTCTGGCTCTGAAGATTGTCGCGTTCTTCCACATTCTCGATCCGTTTCATCATTGACTCAGCAATGTTATGTAGGAGCCGTATGTCTGGGCTTCCAATCTGAAACTTTGAGGGACCAGCGTGGTTAGTATTTTCCAGCGTTTGGCCTGCTCGTCCATCCAGGTTTGAGTCCGGGGACTCCTCCATTTGTTCCTGATTAACGCCTTGAACGTCCTGCTGTTGGGTCTCGCTAAAATTTTGTTCCTGACCTTGCTCGTGTGCATGCGGGTGGCTTTTGCTTCTGGTATTAGCCATCACGGGTCACAGGAATAGGACTTTACAGTCCCCACAGACGGCGCCAATGATCCGGTGTAGATCACAAGTTGGGTTGGACTTGGCCCGGGGTGAAATCCCGGGGTCCTACGTACCACAGTGTGGATCAAAGTCCACGTAGTTCGAGGGTATACGACAGGCTAATGATAGCCAGAGGGGGTGGTGTGTGTGCTCTGTGTGAATAGAAAAGCTAGGGTTTCAGAAGTGTGTACCTTGTAAGGGGTTCACCCTATTTATAGGCGTACCTGTGCCTTATCTTACTCAGTTGGATTCATCCTTTATTTTAGGGATATCAAGATATGCGTTTTTGATAGATATTCTTGATACATAGGCAGTTATCATAACGATAGATATTTTGATAAAACCACTCCTATTTTCAAGGAAGCGGTTATGAGCATAACTGAAGTCATTTTGACTGGGCTCTTTAGTTATTGGGCTGGGCCCATTTATGAGATATCCGTAACAACTAGTAATGAGATAAATAAATTATAAATTAGGAAATTGGGAGAATTGACTATTAGTATAGGTGTACTGGTAAGTAAAGGAAGAATCGTTAGGAGCGTACGATGTAAGCCAACATTTAGCTCTATGGGGTTTAATGGTCAAACCCTTAGTATTAATGACTGGATTATGCGAGAGCCCAGAGACTTGCTAAGAGGAACAAAAAAGAATTAACCTGACTATAAGTGAATGCTAGGTTAGATAAGGTTAAAATATTCTTGAACTCTTGTGCGCCAATGAGATGATTTGGAATTATTTTCTCTTTAGAGATAAGTACCAATTTTGCCACGGAAATTTTCCTCAAGGAGCACCAGTAAGATGAAAGTTTTTTTTGTCTCATTTTTTCTATGGAAGTCTAGAAAACGTAACAAAAATGCCATGTCAACACGAAATTGCCATGTAGACTGTTAAAATGACACATGGCGTGCCATGCAAGAAGAGAATTTCGACACATAGGTTGTCATCTCCCATACTACGGTTAGTTAGGTCATTACATCAAGGGGAAGAAAGCTTCATTCAAAGTCGAGGTGAAAATTCGATCTGCGAAACCATGGGTGAGTCCACAGCAAGTTCCATGCATGGGAGCTAGCGTAGGGTGGCATGGTTAAGACGAGAAGGTCAAGAGCTACAATATGAGGGACAAGCAAGGATCTGTCATTATAGAATCATGGCTCCTTTGTATACGTCATGGACTGAGCAAAACCCAGGGCAAAGATTCTTCAGCTGGTGATGGAGTTAAAGGCTGATGATGTTTGAAAAAACACTCGTCGAAATTAAAATTTTGGTCGTGAAAATTTTGAGTTTTGCTGATTGTTTTTTGAATAAATAGTTGTTGAAACTTACAATGACTGATTTTCCAAAACGAGTCGTTGTAACTTGTACAAGTAAGAAGCCAAATTTTGTCGAGTTATCAAATTTATATAATTAATGGGTATAAAAATAAAAATAAAAAACTCATTAAATATTTAGCTAACTTTTGTCGAAGTCTTATAAAAATGACTAAAGCATTTCAAATTTTGCACCAATTATCAAATATAAATTTGATAACTCTTTCATACACCAAATTCACCAGAATGGTTGAAGGATGCTCTTATTAACTTGTATCAAAATGATCACTTATCTCTATTGAGAGCGTAAAATTTAGCAATGTCATGAGGATGAGAGCCAATTCCCGTGTTGGCAATGTCATGAGGAAAGACAGACAAGTCAAAAGACAATATTATTGTATAGATTATAGACAGAGGAAATATGGAGCATGAGACGAGACAGTAAAACATTTATATTTGTTTGTTTTTATCATTTTTTGTGCTGTGTATTTTAATATGTCTAGCTTTTATATATATGATGCTCAAAATTATTCCCTCTAGTCCTTTATATACCTATTTACTAGCTAATTTGATCTTATCAATCACTACTACAAAAAACGTCCTAAATTAGAGACAAAAAACGTCCTTATTTTATAGAGTGTCTGTGGAGGGGAAGTAGTAAAAAAACGCCCTATAATTATATAAGACGCCTTAAAAAGGCGTCCTTTAGGATAAATAGGACGCCCTTTTTAGGCGCCCTTCATTCACTAAAGGATGCCTTAAAAAAGGCGTTTTAAGGCATCCTTTAGTGAATAAAGGGCATCTAAAATGGGCGTCCTATTTATCCAAAAGGACGCCTTTTTTAGGCGCCCTTTATTTCAAACAAGACGTCTTTAATGCAACCTGTTTCCATATAAGGCGCCCTATACTTAAGTATAGAACGCCTTATATTAGAATTTTTTTAAAAAGAAATGTGTTACTTTGTGGGCATTGATAAACTGAAACCTGTAATGGTATTTTAAGCATGCAATTCGATATCAAATCAAAACAAGAGCAGCAAACCACTATGATTTGTGACAGCAAAACTCTTTCATATATTCAGAAATTCATGTACAGATCAATTTAGACCAAAATGCACTTGGCAACCATAAACATGAAATCCAGAGGTAAAGCTCCATGCATAATGCAGCAGCAAAAGTTTCAGGGTAATAATTCGACTTAATGTTTTCATCTAATGCAATTGAGGAACATAATTCAGCAGCAAGTGACCAACAACTTCAAAATTTTATTTTCCAAACTTCTATAATAACAATGAGCATCCCACAACAACAGTAACAATAAAACATGATGTACATAATATGTATATGTGACCAACAACAAGAAGTCACCAACAACAGGAACAACAAAACAAAGTTTATAACTTGAATTCAGCAAAAAGACAATAATTAGAAATTCATATGATTAATCATATTCCTATCAAGTGAACAACAAGTCACCATCAAATTCAGCAGCAAATGACCAACAACTTCAACAACAAACTATTATTTAAATTGACCAAAAATTCATCTATCGCTCCAAGTTTCAATTCCAATACAGAACAAGGATCACAACAACAACAAAACTCTAAATGATTGATATGATTTTCAAGGCTATTAACAATTATCAATTTTGCAGAAACCAAGAGTATTAAAAGCAAACAAGGCAACACATGATATACATATCTATATATATTGAATAAAATTTGTAGCCAAAGTTTCCCAAACTGTATCGATCTCTTCCTCCGAGCACGGATCCTAACTATCAAAAAACTATAAATTCGAAAAAAAGGTATAAGTTAAACCAATGCAGTTAATGAAATAATTAACTCAAGTAGAACCAAAAATATTGTCATTTGAGAAACACAGAGCAATCACGTACGTTTTGAAAACCTGTAGTATGTCCGCTCGAAATGATGGTATACATATAAAACA
The DNA here is from genome assembly GCA_037074495.1 of Acacia confusa. Taxonomy (NCBI): domain Eukaryota; kingdom Viridiplantae; phylum Streptophyta; class Magnoliopsida; order Fabales; family Fabaceae; genus Acacia; species Acacia confusa. The sequence goes on from CM073505.1 coordinate 3,745,087, forward strand.
TAACGTAGTATCCGCACTTGGAGGTCCTTGGCTGTCGAAGACACTATAAATCAAAAGCAAATTGTTAAAACGATTGAAGGCATATTGAAAGCTACCATTATGTCAATGAAATAACTTGAATTGAAACTACTTGCTCTCATATAATACCACTTTAGTCCACCCTACTCTACTTTTGATAAAATTGATCTAGTCGCCTTGAATGCACTATCATTAAACTTCGGATGTTAACAGACATGAAACAAATCATATAAATGAAGAATCAATGACTTATACGAAAATTTACTTACTTGGCAAACATGGTTTTGATTTCTTCGTTTGGCTTGCCACCACGTAAGAGATCAAACCAATAACATACGTTCTTCTCAAGACATGCAACACACAGGGTCCAATGACCACTACAACATATACATTTTAATATTAATTAAGATATGAAAGGAATCTGTTCTTAAAAATCTTAAATAGCAAAAACTAAAATACATACCCTTCAAGTATTGGGGCTAGATAACAACGATCGTCTTCCCCGACAATTGTAGCACCAACATAAAGCGTCCTTTTGACAAACGTACAATGAGTCTTGGTCGTGTTTATTAGACTTAAGAATCCATACAAACCCGTTCGGCCCTTCTGGACGCATATGTCGTAGCAGGCACTATGATCGAAATAAAATGATAAAAGTTGTTGAGTATAGAAAACAACAAAAGATCAATGCAATAATTAAAGGAAAAAAAACTTACATTATCGCAACTTCAAGAATGACTAAATCTAAATCCTCCATATGCATAAATTCTCGAATATCTTTTTTGTCAACTGTAAACTCATATGTCTTGTCTGTGCCGACAATGCCCGGTTGCATCTTGAAGGAGAGAGAGCTGATGTCCTTGTACATTTCTCGCAATAGTGCCAAGTGTGGAAAATTGCCCACATCTTGTACATTTTATGAAAACATAAACAAAGGATGAACAAACATATTATGAGTGAGTTACCAATGAAAAGCACGTTCAAGTAATGTATTTCCTTACCATTGGAGGTGTCGCTGCCACCATCTGAATAAGATGATGCGGCCAAAGGATGAACGATCCTATAGCCTGGCTTAAATCAGGAACCTCATCATCTTCAATTAGGATGTGTGTTTTGGCTTCCCCTTCTCGAACACAATTCACAATCACCCTGCATAGGTCTTTTGGAATTTCAATATTATGGTGGGTGGTGTGATCCATGTAAATAAGAGCATCAGCAACAATACGCCGGTATGGGTCATCCAAAAAAAGAGTGCAAGGTTGTCCTCCCTGTGGAATGTGAGAAGGTTCGCTGAGATCAACATTCGGAGGTTGTCCTCCCTGTGGAATGTGAGAAGGTTGGCCGAGATCAAAATCCGAAGGGTTAAAACTCTCTTTACTGCTGGGAAAGGCCGGGGATTCACGGGTTGCTTGAACCGTAATGTCCCTCGAATCTATCATACTTTGAACTTCGGATCGTACTTGTGCCATGATTTCGTCAAATAGTCCCGCTTTGATTTTGGCCACAAGCTGAGGACTAGGGTTGTCCTCGTCATAGAACCGTGAACGTCGTCCAAAATATGTTGTGGCAGTAACTTCGATAGGCTCCCCTCGAATGTTGTCAGGGTAATTCGGCTTCCCAATCGCCGTTGACAAAATGTCCATTCGTGGACTCAGTGTAAATGAACCTTGGGAACTCTGCTCCTCAAGTGCATCCTGTATCATAAGATGTTTCATAAATAACAAATAAACCCTATAATATGAAACAACTGAGGCTATTTAAAACGTCTAATTTAACTACTTACGATCTTCATGGAAACCTCCACAACATCTGCATTTATGTATTTGTCGCCCCTCTTCCTCGCAGCTTGCCATTTCTTGTGACGAGGAGGAGGTGCAGGGGGCTGGACAACAGTGGAAGGATCGAATTCGACAGCTTTCTTCATTCTCTCTAACTGCTCTGCCATCATTCTCCGGACCAGCTTTCTATACCCACCACGGGAAAGACAATGCGGATACTTATTTGCCGCACTCCTCTCTTTATTGGTTTCACTTACTTCCTATGACACAAAAACAAATAAAACTGAGCCTAAGTTGTCAAATAAAAGAAATGATACAAATAAAAGAATTTTACAATAAATTGTGGATTTTGCCGCGACACCACAAACGCCCTCTAGTCCTCAGGAGAAATATAAGGATATGTCTGACATGGATCCTCGCCCCTCCTTTCCCCTCGAATCCACTTTTTACTCAGCTTATTCTTGAAGTCTTTCCAATGTCTACGGACCAAACTCATCCATTTCTTGTGCATTGCCGTATTGTTGGGGACGTCGTACGTTTGCTGCAAGGTGAAATGAAAGATAATTAGATTTCGAGTAATAAACAAAGATGATACAAATGCAGATATATCGAAAGTGACAAACCAGTAATTGTGCCCAAATCAACTCTTTGTTTTTCTTAGTAACCAGCCTCCAAGACGAAATTAGAATGCTAATTTTGCTCCGAGCCAGATAGCCTATATAGCTGATGAAATTGTCTTCCTCAGGGCCAATTGGATTCAATCGGTCATCAAAATCAACATGAATCCTCGTTTTTTGATTTGCATGACAGGCTACTAGCCCACTCATCTGTGTGCAACCTCTACCCCTTTTCACAACGGGTTCATCAAGTCTATCACCTCCTGACTCATCCGAGCTAGAGCTAGAGCTAGACATGTTCCTGTTCATCAAGGACAAATCAATGTTAGATAGGTTATTAAATAGTAAACATATTAATAAAATGGCCTAAATTTTAAACCACAAAAAAAATTACTATTTCATTAATTAAATCTTACCTTATATGGTTTCCCATATTCCTTCACAATGATCTTTTCTTGCAGCATCTTCTTCATCATCTACCAATTCTACTTCACGTGTTGTAGGGGGATTTGTTGTGAAAGGGGGTGTATCGTCAAGGTTTAAGGATTCTTCACCATACCTCTGTTTTTTACTTTGAAACACAATGAACATTTTTTTATTTGCAGGGTCTGTAACATAAAACACTTGCTTCGCCTGACTTGCTAGAATGAATGGCTCATCCCAATGACTAATTCTTTGAAGATCAACAGAGACAAATCCAAATTTAGGATCTATTACAACAGCATTATTGCTAACCCACTTACATTTCAATAGAGCAACTTTGAACGTGTTGTAGCTCATCTCCCATATTTCTTCAATAACTCCATAATAAGCCATTGATGCTAATACCGGGTTTTTGTCTTTCGTACTCGCAAAGTGCATGAATTCAGCTTCAACCATCACCCCACTATTTTGCATAGAACTTTTATCGTCTTAGTCTTTTGTATAGAAGGTGTACCCATTAATGTCATAACCGCGCCAAGTGATGACCTGAAAAGAAGGCCCCTAGGCCAACAACTCGATTGTATCCGACACTCCGATCTCGTGCAATACCTTATCCTCGAACCACTTTATGAACGTCTTCTTTTGCTCATGAGCTATTTGCATATCATTCTTCCTTGGATTCTTATTCTTCAAACTCTTTCTGTGTTCATCAATGTATGGTTGAACTTCTTCCATATTATTCAAGATGTACAGGTGTGCTTGCAACACCTCTTTACGAGGCTTATTCTTCAGTTTGATTCCTCAAGTTCCCTCGCTTATCCCCTCGTCATGCTGAGATTGTATTGTCGCCCCTGATAGATAATCTTTGCAAAAGTCCATAGCCTCTTCAACTACATATCTCTCAACTATTGAGGCTTCCGGTCGATAAGGATTTTTAGAATACCCTTTTAAGATCTTCATGTATCTCTCGAAAGGGTACATCCACCTTAGGTAAACTGAACCGCAAAGCCTTACCTCCCTTACCAAGTGTACTATCAGATGCACCATTATATCAAAAAATGCAAGAAGAAAATACATCTCTAGTTGGGACAAGATAATATAACCCTCATTTTCCAATTCATCCAACTTTTCAATGTCAATGACTTTGTTACAGATAGCATTAAAGAAAATACACAATTTCGTTATAGTGGTTCGCACTTCATCTTTCATAATGCCCCTAATAGCTACTGGCAACAATTGTTGCATCAACACATGATAATCATGGGACTTCATTCCCACTAACTTCAAATCGTTCATTGAAACATACCTTCTCAAATTAGAAGAAAATCCTTGTGGAACCTTCATGTCATATAAACACTCACAAAAGCTTTTTTTCTCAGCTTTTGACAGTGTATGAGCTGCTGGCTCCATGTATACCTTCTTACCATCTTCTTTTACTTATGGATGTAACCATTCTCTTATTCCCATATCAACCATGTCTAGTCTCGCACTAATTCCATCCATAGTCTTTCCTGGTATGTGCAAAAGAGTACTGACAAGGCTATCACAAACGTTTTTCTCCACATACATCACATCAAAACTGTGTCTCACATCAAGACTACGCCAATATGGAAGATCAAAGAAAATTGATCTCTTCTTCCAAATATTCTTCTCACCCATAATCTTTCGTTGCTTACCTAATATGACATTGATATGTTTCACCTGACTATAAACATCCTCTCCGGTTAATGCCTTTGGAGCCGTTCTATGCTTCGGTAAGCCGTTAAAACGCTTTCTTAACTTACGATATGGGTGGAACCGATCAAGAAACCTCCTGTGACCGAGGTAGACCGTTTTTTTTCCGTGCTTTAGTTGATGGAAATTTGTGTCTGCTTCACATATTGGACATGCTTTATGCCCCTTGACACTATACCCTGACAAATTTCCATATGCGGGAAAGTCATTTATCGTGGTAAAAATCATTGCACGCATCTTGAAGGAATCCTTCTTATATGCATCACACACATCTACGCCTTCCTCCCACAATTTCTTCAAATCCTCAACCAACAGCGCCAAGTACACATCGATATTGTTCCCAGGCTGTTTTGGTCCAGAAATCATCATAGAAAGCATCACAAACTTGCGTTTCATACATAGCTAGGGAGGTAGGTTGTATATTACAAGGAGAACCGGCCATGCACTATGAGTGCTGCTAAGAGTTCGATACGGATTGAAGCCATCTGTACAAAGCCTTAGACAAAGGTTTCTTGGCTCACTGCCAAATTGAGGAAACATTTCGTCTATTTTCTTCCATTGTGGATAGGGGTGTAAACAGGCCAGGCCAGGCCAGGCCTTGCCCTTAACAGGCCAGGCCTGTTCTGTAACATACTGGCCTGAGCCTGGCCTGTGGCCTGTTACAGGCCTACTTTTCGGCCTGGGCCTGGCCTGTATATAGGCCTGGCCTGGCCTGTGGCCTGTTAAGGCCTGTGTTTTTTTTTAAAAAAAAAAAAAAATTTAAAAAAAAAAATTTTTTTAATTTTTTTTTATTTAATTAAGCTAACAGGCCACAGGCCGAAAACAGGCCTACTTTAAACAGGCTAACAACAGGCCAAAATTACATAAATTAATACTAATAATATAAATAACAGGCCACAGGCCGAAAACAGGCCTACTTTAAACAGGCTAAAAACAGGCCAAAATTACATAAATTAATATTAATAATATAAACAGGCCGGCCTGACAGGCCTAAAAGGCCTCTTATCAGGCCTGGGCCTGGCCTGTTAAGGGAAAACAGGCCTCATAAGAGGCCTTGGCCTGGCCTTTTAGCCTGACAGGCCAGGCCTGACCAGGCTTTTAACAGGCCAGGCCACAGGCCCCTGACAGGCCCCTGGCCTTTTTACACCCCTAATTGTGGAGAGTCAGCCGGGTGCCGAAGAAATTTTCCATCGGATATTCTCTCATTAGAATGTCATCTCAACTTCTTCGTCGTTGCTTCACTAGTAAAGAGACACTTAAACCGCGGTATTATTGGAAGGTACCACAATACCTTCAAAGGTTGAGCTTTTGTTGTCTGATCTCCAGAACCACCACCTTTCTTCACTTTGTATCGTGAAGTTTTACATTTCAGACAATTACTCAGGCCCTCATACTCATTTCTGTACAATATGCAGTTATTAGGGCAACTGTGTATCTTTTTATACTCCATGCCCATCGTAGACAAGATTTTCTTGGCCTTATACATACGATTTGGAAGTACATTATCGTCTGGAAACATGTCACACAACAATTGAAGCAGTGACGTGAAACTACTATCAGTCCACCCACAAGTTGCCTTTAAGTTGACCAAATGTAAGGTCGCAATCAACCGTGTATACTTAGTACACCCAGGGAACAAAGGTGTCTCTGCATCACTCCGCATGCTATCATATTCATGCGGTTGTGCAAAAGATTCGACCTCAACATCATGAATCATTCTCTCCATTCCATCGTCATCTACCTCAACTTCATTTTCGTGGGACGCACTGGTACTTACCTCCTCACCATGCCATATCCACGTTGTGTATCGAAGGTTTATTCCATCACAAATTAGGTGATCCCTTATAGTAGCAATATCTCGTCGAACCCCATTTAAACAATTAACACATGGACAATAATACATTCCATTTTTTGTAGCCACATTCCTTCTTGCAAATTCAATAAACTCTTCCACCCCATTCTCATATTCTTCACTGGTTCTCAAAGCATTCATCCAATTATGACCCATTTTATTATCACCTAAGACATTTTCAACAACAATGCAGTTCATAACAATTTCAAGAACATGATGTTTTTTTCTCAATCTTGTCCAAAAAAAATACAGCAGCATTTTCGCTCAATAGTAAGACATCCAAATTTCATAAACATACCATTTCAGTTTAATTCTACTAAAGTTACTCAGTTTACTTCAACAAAACTTACTAAGGCATTTTAGAAAACTATAAACTTCAAAGCATCACTATTCATACAACAAAGTTTACCTATTTCAATGCACATAAACAAATAAACAATATTTAACTATAATTGCCTCAACTTTAAATTTCGATGCTTGAAATTTATTAGCTCTATTCAACCTAAAGACAACAACAATACAGACAACATTAAAATTTTTCAAACTAACATATGAGAGAGAATAATTGTCTGACAAAAGAAACATGATTAACAATACCTACCCTATGACACCCTAAGATCTTGTGGGTTGATGTCGTGACCAAGTCACAATACTTTGCGAACTGAAAATATCTTATTCAGGGCATGTATTAGGATATTTTTAATAATAAGAAATTCCAATACAAATATTAAAAGGATACATGCAACATCTCACTTTAAATACTATTGAATACTCTAACTTCCTAGTTAGATTCAATGTTTGTTCCAGAGAGTTCTCAAAGGATACATGCAATGCGCTTAGCTCAGTTGAATGATATAAGGAAATGCAGAATTACCAACTTCACCTAACCATGAACTTTACATATTCTAAGAAGATCACAATTCTGAACCTAATTAATAATGTAATTGAAGGGAATGTTTGTATGCTAAGAAATTCATGAATAGTCAAAAAGATTTGGTCGGTATATTTCAGCTTGAACGCAGAATTTGAGATACCAACCTCCTCAAGAAATGAATGTGTGTTCAAACCGCCACGTTGGGTTGATGTCGTGACCACAAAAGGTAAAAGTCAGAGCAAAGGGAAACAAAAAGTTTGACATAGATGAGAGCATAATCTAGCTCTTATCTCAATACAAAATTTACCCTAATTATTTTCTCAGTCAATGTTACTTCAAACATGGCGCAGGGTAAAAGATGATAATAAAGTTTATGCCTTTCTTGCCCCTTACTTTGTTCTCGGGTCAACATACAAAAGTTTCAGGTGATGCTCAAAGACTCATTGTAGATTCTAATGCCGTCATCAATAAGAAAATGCATTAAACACAAAGGCACCGAAAAGTAAACAATTCATATTGGTTTTAGAAAATGCTCAGAGCTTGGTTTTAGAAATCCACCATCTATCAGCAATTAGAAAATGCATTAAGCAATTCGGGGCATCAATAAGATAATGTTTATCAGCTTGCACAATCAAACACAAAAAACTGACACAAAACAGAAAATCAATGAATAAATCCATACCCAAAGATGGAGAGAAAGGCACCAAAAAAATGAGGGTCGGCGAAGATGTTAGAGGGCTTGGACTTGATATTGGAGGGCGAAGATATTGAAAGGCACCGAAAAAATGCGACAACTTCAAATCAATCATTAGCAACGAGGTTGTCAAAACTATCAAAGTTTTCGGTTTATACATCAAAAATCAAAATAACGAAGAATCAAGGTAAACAGAGATGAATTTGAAACTATGGGTGCGAGTAAAAATCAAGCAAAAAGCTGTCGCATTACCGTCTAAGTGCAGATCTGAACCCCCAACGAAACCTTTGCTGCATCAAGTTCTTCGTCTGACTCATTTAGGCTGCTCAACTTCGCATAACCTTCCTCCGCCGTCGCCGGCGTCACAATCCTCATCAACACCACATACTCATGAACCGCACTTCCCTTTCCCCACAACGAGCTGTCGTGAGCCCACGTCGCCAAAAGACCGCCCATAGTGATTCCCCACCAGTATGGTGTATGCGGCAATGATACCCAGAGTGAAACTAAGCTCTCAATGTCTCGCTAGGTGTAAGAGCAAGGAGCAGAAAGTAAGAGTGTTCGAGATATTATGATTATTAATTTTGTGGGAGGAAGGCTATGACGGAGAGCTGAGGGGCAGGATATAATTTTAGCTGAGGGATTAGGCGCCCTTTTCCTATATAAGAGCACCTAAAACAGACATAAAGGCGCCCTTTTTCTATATAAGGGCGCCTAAAATAACATAAAGACGCCCTTATATAGAAAAAGAGCGCCTAAAATACCCCCAAATTAAGCCAAAAAGAAAAATTAAGCCATATTAAAAAAAAATTACACTAAAAGCGCCTTATTACGTTTTAAGGGCGCCTAAACTATGCTAAATACGCCCTATAATATAAAAAGGGCGCCTAAACCCAAAAAAAAAAAACAAAAGTAGCACATTTAACTCGCGCCAAAATAATTTCCAAGGTTGCGCCATGAATCTAAAATATATTTTAGGCGCCCTAAACTTATTTAGGGCGCCTAAAATTAATAATTTGCATCCTGAATGTAAATTTAGGGTGCCATAAGTCTTCCCCTATACTTGTACTTCCTTTTTTAAAATAAAGACGTCTTTTGGGGAAGTAGTATCCAAATTTTGTAGTAGTGAATAAAGTTAGTTAATATCAGCATATGACACATATTTTACTAAAATATCATAATCATATTATTTAATTCTCTTTATCTTTCTCTTAATTGATTATTATTAAATGAATATGGAGGGGTAAATAAGAAAAATATGAGAAATAATCCATTTGGTTATTTTTATAAGAAACAATTATCAAAATCATGTAATTAAAAATATTAATTAAAAGCAATATATGTATAATATATATACTTTTTCTTTATATGTTTACCGTTATTTATAAATAAAATACATGAGAGATAATAGGTTAAAATTTATTGTAGAGAACTAATGAGTGTCATGTATTTAATAGAGATAAAAACGAAAATCCAAATTTAAATTTTCAAATAAAAAAAAATTGTTTATGATAAAGATTGCCTTTATAAGATGGAATATTCTTTATAAAAAAACGGGATGGAATATAAATTATATTTAAGTCTAAAATTATTTCTAGCTCTTATTTTTGAACAGATAAAATATTCAAAATAAAAATAAATTTTTCATTTGAAAAATAATACTATTTTTTTCATCATCTAAAAAATAATACTAGTAGATTAAAAAATTGGGTCATCCATTCTATACATAGCCTAATTGTAACACCCACTTTTTAAGGACCAAAAACTAATTTTATAGGGTTAAATTAATTTTCAAAGATATTAAAAAAATATTTAGTGTCCAAAATAATTTCTAAAATATTTCAGAGTTGATAAAATATGGAAGTCTAATGGTCATGACAGATACAAATAACTTAACATAAAAAGAGCTTTTAAAACTCACTCCATAAGTGTCTTACCTTACTCTTTACTAAAATAATATCCTGAAAAAAAAACCATAAGAACCAAAGATCTCAATAACCATTGGTTATTAAAAAATATACACGCAAACCAATATCAAGAATATACAATTTCAAGAATACTATTCATCTCAAAATAAATATATTTATATTACACTTTATACAAAATCTTTCATAAACTAATTCTCAACTTGGTTATTAAAACTCCCACCCAAAAAGAGTTCTAAAACATCATAATTCATTTTCCAAACATTTTTCACAAAAGATATTATATAATATATATACTATATTATTCAATATACAATATGCCTCACTTGTATCATTGTCTAACTTCATACCGTTGATTGCAGACATGGGCTAACATATAATCCAACAGAAACTTAACCATTTAACTGTATTATCTCAAGCTCACCAAATCTTGAGACACATCCGACTAAAAGTATGTAGCTTAAGTTTGGACTATAGCTCTCATCCTTAAACACAACAAAGATGTGTCATCTATCCCACAGTTCCAACACAGTTCTGACTAAAGGAAGACATGAAAGAAAGGGCCCTAAAAAATACCATACATTGTGCATCGAGTGATAACATAACCAAATTTCATGATAAAAATTCCTCCTTGCTCCAATCCATCACAAATATATCATCATTCATATGTATCAATGACAAGTCATCACAATAAAATAAATAATATTTTTATCATAACACACAAGCATGTTTGAAAAATTTTAAAATATATAATCATGAGTTATAATATACAACAAGCATGTTTGAAAAGTTTTTTATCTCATTAATATAATTTTAGTCAAATATATAATTCCAAATCAAGCCTTTTATGAGCACAATAAATCTCAAAACAGTTTAATATACATATATACATATAGTTGACAAGTATATAAAAGAATAGCCAAGTCACCTTTAGTCTAGACTTACTTATATAAATCCTTAAATGTTTGCTAACACTGAATAATTTCATTTCAATCTACATCTTACTTTGATCTTCCTTCTCTCCTCCTCTCTCTATTTTTCTCGCTCTCTCGCTCTCTCTAGTCGACTGTCTGCGTGTAAAAATAATCTCCCACAGAGAAGCATGGATAAATGAAAGTGGCGTGGGTCCTTCAATGGCAACAAAAACTTGACATATAATGTATGAGAAGGAAGAAAATGTGCCGTGAGTTTCAAAGCAGTATATATATAGATACATATGTTTTGTGTGTGTGGTTTAATTATGTGCGAAAGCACAATGACGCAGATGGTAAGACAAACTCTTGGGATTGCAGAGAAATAATAGAAGCTTTTATATGTATACATTGAACAACCACCGCTGGATTTGAAGGAACATGGCAGAGTGGAGTAAATGAGGGGGTCAAGAAGCAAGATTTAAGAAATCCACACATCTACAATACAGATGTGATGGCCTATTGGCAATAGAAGAAAAGACCAGATTTAAAATCTTTACGAAAGAAAGAAAAAAAATAAATTGCATAAATGAAAAGACATAGATGAAGAAAAAAACTCAAGCAACGTAACGGCGGCACGAGTCAAAAGAGAGAATAAGAGTCAAGAGAGAAGGTGAACCTAACAAGTGAAGCGGTGCCTGGGGTGGGGGTGAGAAGGTAGGTACTCACCCCTCCCCTAATTATAAGACATAGTTGACTTTATTTAGAAAGATTAAAGAAGTTAATTAAATTAGCTTAGAGTATTTTTATTTTTTTCTTTAAATTAATTAGTTTGATTAATAAACTAATATATAATTCTAGAATACATAATATATAAAATAATTAAGTAATTTATTTAACTTCATTAATCTCTTTAAACAAAAGTCAATAATTAGGACCGGGAGTAATATTTATAAGGGAGAGAATAAGAATTTGATATCTTATATTAGTATTATATTTTTCTCTTTCTTTTTATTTAAATATAGATTATATTATATCATAAAAATATTTCCCCTATATATTTTTAGTTCCCTTATTATTATTATTGTGTAACACATGATTGCACGGTCCTCCCTCAATTTTAAATTATAATATAATATGATATTATAATCAAGTGTAAAATTATATTATATCCATCAAATATAATATAATATTTAATATAATAATATATTATAGCAATGAAATTATTATTATTATTTTCAACTCTTAATTCTATACTTTTATAAACCTATATTACTTAATAATTCACATGTTAAAAACACTTAATTATTATTAAAAAAAATTTAGGATGTTATAGTAATTCCATTATTGGAAGTAACATTCAGCTTTAATGCAAGCACCTAACTTGACAAGAAATATCTATGTTATTATTACACGAGCAATAACATTTAGGTGAGTCCCGGAATCTCCTCCTAGGAACCTATTTTTTTTATTTTATTTAGGATAAATTATTTAAAATACATCTAAGTTTTTACTCAAAAGTATACCCAACTCCTAATATTTTTTTTTTAGGTATAAAAGTAGTAGTGAACATACCAAATTAACATCCGTTTATTATAACTTGAAAGGACTGAATTACCCTCAATCCCTGACCTCTTCCTCCCAACCTCTCTCGCAAGTCAGAACCTCTGAGTCATCATCCTCTTGCCTCGCAAAATTTCATCATCAACAATCTTCAATAAGAAAATCAAGAAAGTATAAAAGACAATCAAGTTAGCAAAAAAAAAAAAAAAAATAACAGAGACTGCATTTTAGTGGTGCCGTTAAAATACCTATCAATTTTATAAATTGAAAGATACCTTCAAAAAATATAATTAATACTAACTACATTTTATGTATATTTTTACAGCTTTACCCTTTTATTTATATTCCTACGAAGAAAAGCGCCAAAACACCGAAATCGCGCCCAGTCACAACATCACTACTTCAGTTTCGCTGGGCGCGGAGTCCTCGTTTCAGCGACGTGCGGCCCCAGTATATAGCTCTTCGTCCCTCCTTCACGTCCACATCATGCCCTTGCTGCTATCCAGGTTCTTCTCATCCTCATTTTTACCTTCCAAACCCTCATTTTCCATGGCTCTTTGTCCCGCCAATTCTACCCTCAAAGCTCGCCTTAGAGGCGTTGTTTTTGACATGGACGGCACTCTCACCGTCCCTGCCATCGATTTTACTGCCATGTACCGTGCTGTGCTCGGCGACGATGAGTATCGCAGGGTCAAGAAAGAAAATCCTTCTGGAATTGACATTTTGCACCTCATTGAGGACTGGGATCCCGAGAAGCAGCGTCTTGCTTACGAGACCATCGCTAATTACGAGCGCCAGGGACTGGATCGCCTCCAAATCATGTCCGGTTAGTGCTTCGCTCTTTCCTAATTTTTCCTTTTCTTGTTTTACTTATTCTTTGAACGTGTTGGTGAACAGTTGAATTTTTCGGAACAATGTTGATGAAATTTGTTAGGATTTAGGAACCAAGTACAATGTGCATCCTTCTGAAATTCGGTGATTTCCTACTTGTTTCTGCATCGTTTTGACTCCTGATAATTCGGCTACACTGGAACCTTGTGGTGTGTTTGCCATGAACATATGTCGATATTTTTCCATGAATATTTAAATTTATATTTACTTGCTCGTTTTTTCTTTAAAAAAAAAATCATATCTCACGTTCTGGCCAAAATGAAGTCGAGTTTTATTTTTTTGTTAGTCGATTGCGAATTAGTTGGTAGAGTTTGAATTTTCTGTTAAATTGTGGCACAGGTGCAGCTGATCTTTGTGGTTTTCTTGATTCCAAGAAACTAAGGTCAAGTTAAGAGCATTACTATCCACTTCTAATGTCTTGACGGCCATCTATAGTTCCTTCGTCTATTACAGACAATGCGATTTCGGGCTTTAAGAATAATTGGAATTTCTAATTTTCGCGTATCACATGCCTTTCTTGGGAAAATTATATCTGAAGTTCCATATGGCTGCCTTTCTTGGAAACAGGTTCTTTTGCGTCTATATTACGTTCCTTGCAATCAGTTTTTTGTGTCTATAATACGTTCCCTACCATCAATTTTGCTTATCCTCATGATTTTTGAAATATGATATAAGAACTACAAATTGTTATATTTCTCTTAGTGAAGAGGTAGCAGGTCTTGCTAATACGTAAGAGATTGGCAAGTCAAATAAGCAGACCCGAAAAAGCATGCTATTTGCTTTAAAGCTATAGTGAAAGCTTTAACTCTTCCATTTCTCCCATTACGCTTAATATGAGAATTCTATGTTATTAGAGGGACAAAATGCTTTTCAGGTTTATACTAGTAGGAACTTCTGATATTAAAAGTATGGTTCCAGGCCGGCTTCATTGGATTAGATTATCAAGCCAGAAGTAAATATCTAGTTGATGTTTTTGGGTCCAATCCAGAAGTTATTTGATAGTGATGTAGTCTGACTAACGTTGACCAGGCCAGCTTCCTTGGAGTAGATTATCAAGCCAGAAGTAAATATCTAGTTGATGTTTTTGGGTCCAATCCAGAAGTGTTTCTTCATAATGATGTAGTCTGACTAATGTTGACCAAAGTTGTTTGAACTTGGGTTGGATGAACTGGTTGGTGCAATAATGACAGAGTTATGACCTTGATAGTTTTAGTCATGGCTTTATTTCAGATTTAATCACGATAGATAACTTTGACTATCCATGTACAGGAGGGGACTGATCACACGCAATGCGAAGATGGCAGTTGATATATTCCAGAAACGATTTGGGGTTAGTTTATAGATAAGTGAAGTTGTATTCATATGCCATTTTTTTCCTTGGGGGCCCAGGTCCAAGGTATAGTTCAAAATGACGTGGAGGCTGTGTAATATGAAAAAGAACACCCGGCTTTTATTTCCATAAAAAGAGCAAAATGAATGCAGTGCAAATAGCATGCTTATATTTGTTGTCCATACAACATAGACCAGTTGGTACGATAACATGAAAGTTTTACACATTCTTGACACCTGAGCGGCGGGCGATATTTTGTCAGTGTTGCATTTTTATCCATTTTATGACAATGTAAATGATAATACCACTATACTGTTGTAAATGTGGTGATCTGTGACACAACCAAGCTTTCTCTGGTGCATTGTGGTAATAAGTTATTCTACTTCTCATGCTTCAGATTACGTTTTCTCCAGCATTAAGCAGGGAGTTTCGTCCATATAAACCAGATCCAGCTCCGTTATCACATATATGTTCTGCTTGGGGAGTTCAACCAAATGAAGTGATAATGGTAGGGGATAGCCTTAAAGACGATGTAAGTAGTTCTTTTCCAGATAACATAATGCCCACTCTATGTGCTTACAGCCACAGGAACTTTGCTGTCTTTGCAACCAAGCAAAATAAATGCCTTTATTCTGATACTATCTTGGTGTTCATGTAGTTTCTCTTTTCACCTCCTATTAAAAACTAAACTAAAAATTTTCATACATATCATTTAAAGCTTCTTCATACATATATTGTATTATAGAAGGAAGCACAGTGGACAGAATGTTTGAACCGAAATTCAGCAAGGAGAAAAAAAAAATTGAAGATATTCATCTGACCAAGGAATTTGTAGAATATTTTTAGTTATTTAAACTTATCAGTAAGAAAAGAGACTAATGCATGCCGTATTTTTCTTTATGGCACTATGTGCACTCATAATTAGAGTGTATGAATAAACCAGTCTCATTTGTGCATTGTAGAAATTTGGAGTAGTCTTCCAATTTGCGTTTCCAATTTGAAATGGAACTAAATATAAGACACAGTTGCGAATCAGTTAGCACTTTTTACCTGGAGTGTGGTACTAAGATATTTCTGAAACTGCACGTTTATTGGTTGATGTTGCTTGAGATTCTTTTACAGGTTGCTTGTGGAAAGCGAGCGGGAGCTTTTGCATGCTTGCTTGATCAGACTGGAAGATACGATTCTCCTGCATATGCCGATGTTGAATTCAAACCAGATTTCAAGGTGACTTCCCTTGCTGAAATTCCCTCCATTCTGGAAGAAAATTTTGAGCTGGCACCATGATGCCAACTTGCCAAGTCCTGTTAACTAGAAAGCATTAAAACTCACCCAAGCCATTTAGCTTGTGGTTAATGCAAAGCAGCATGTCGAGGATGTTTTTCTATGCCTCCACTTTGTTCATTAAGAAACAAGAAACTTCTGAATAATGAGATCACGCGATCCAATCATCCAGCAGATCACAGTATCAAAGATCGATGGATCATACATTCTTGTGCCCCAAAATGTAGTATATAACATGAATAGCACGATGGATAATCACTTGTCAGTAAGACGCAATTTCTCAGATTTTTTTTCTCCTTTGGTTTCTTTTGGCGTTTGGTGGCTCCAGTTTTTATTGCATGCGTTCCTTCGTCTCATGGTTTCTGTTTTAAATACCTGAGTATTTAGAAAACCATAAAACCGAGATTTCAGCAGCGTTTTTCTGAAATTAAAACAAATCTTTTTTCACATACTAATCTCGTTAATCGTAGAAATTAACTCTAAAAGTAAATCCAAACATGCACGTAGATACCTATAAAGCCACAACCAGCGGCATTATTTTTTCACAAAGTAAGCTCTTCGAACTCTAATAAAAGTATGAACTTGGTTTCCCGCTTTCCCCCTTCATTTCTGTTCGTTTTCAGCTAGATGAACATAAGATAATGCTAATGACGACTTTGACCATGAATATCTAGAGCGATGAATTTGAGTTCCGATTGGTTCGAGCAATTTTTTCACGACTGAATGCCCCCAGGAAAATACTAGCATTGTGGTCAGTCAAGTGCACATTTACTGCTAGAGAATCATTCATGTTTCTCCCAAAATCTCATGCAACTCGAATGTCTTTATTGTACATGTAATAAAGCCTTAGTTCTCTCCTCCGAGTTATGAGCAAGTTCAAGTTTTGGAACAGTTTAGGGGAGCCAAATGGGATTATTTCCCGTGAAGGAACTACTCTAGTAGAGGAGTGAGAGACAGACATAGAACAGTTGGAACTCAACAACTCCGCACGTCCAAAAAAATCACCCAGCAGCTGCCACCAACCAAACCATTGCTATCTTTCTCATATTTACCGAGCTATGCGTCTTGATCCCCCTCATCCTACATTTGTTGACTCATGCCCTAAATTCCACGCAATAACTCCTCCATCCTGCAGGTGGGTATCTCACCATCTCTTGACTGGAGATTATGGGTGATGCATATAATGCTACACTGTCAACCATCTGTATCAAGTAAGTCAAACAAGCAAATTAGAGGAATTGATTGAATATTTAACATTAAAAGATACTTGTTTTGTGTGCATGTAAAACAACCTCACACTCATATTATGTGCCTTTTGTTGCCTGTGAACAACTTCCTCCGACCCTTTTTATGAGAGCCTAAAATTTGAATTGCCTTTGTCTTTTTTATAAAAGCTTGATAAATGTTATCTTAAAACTTAATGAGTTTTTCTATTTTTGCCCCTTATTAATTATATAAATTGCTTTAATTAAAATATTGGTTATATCTACATTTACTCCATTTCTCTCCCTTACTTTCCTCGGACATACTTGAAAAAACCAAATTTATTTTACACACACTTATTATTTTTAACTAATTTTAACCATTTTCTTAAATCACAATTCGGTTATCAAGCTCTTGTAAATAAGACCGGAGGGAGTACTAAAATCCCCTGTGCCAAGAAGTGGCAACAATTGAGTATTCACCAGCACGAAATCTTCAGGTCCATCAACTGCCATCTGCCAAGACAGCACGCTTGAGATACTTGATGGTAACGACTCCAAAATTTACAACTATAATTTAGGTCGAGCAAGTTTGAGATATATCTGCAAATTAAAGCCAATAAGATAAGAAGTAATAATCAAAAGAACTTAATTGTCAAGCTAATACGAGAACAATTTTAAAAGCTCTGCCTAAAGCACGAGTTGCTAGAAATACATGAAGGTATAGAATTCCCAAGTTAAACAAGAAAACACACTCATTGATTACCATAAGGTACTGTGTTCTCTCTCTTTCAAATTTCCCCGCAAAAATAAGGATGCATGGTACAACAATGAAAGACACACAAAAAAGGCAAAATATTATCAAATCCTGCAATCCAATTATCCATTTAGAAGTAGAATGGGCTAATAAAGTAAAAACCCTCATGGCAAAAATTAAGCAACGGATAATAATGCAAAAATGTGGTCAAGAAGAGTCACAACAGTACCTCGCGCATAGGAACTTTAAACAACTCTGCATGTTTCCATAGATATCAAATCATCTCCTGTAGGGCTTTAAATTGTACTTTTGGAACTCCGAACCAAATGTTATTGATTCCTCATCAAGTTTCTTCTTCAGTCTTCTCCAAGTTCTCAACATATCAGATTGTATTAAGCCTTTGTAAAGGGTCTCAAAAGTGACTTTCTGTGGAAGAAACCCATTCTCTATCATCTCAACAAAAAAACCGCAAGCCTGCCTCCAGTTTTGTTTCTCACACAGTCCATTTATTAGTAGTGTATAAGAATCTAAATCTGGTCCAACCCCAGTTTCTTTCATATCATTCCATAGTTGTTTCACAACCTCAATTTTATTTAATGTCAAAAACATACCAATCAATATGTTATATGTGTGCATGGTGGGCATGCATAAACCATCTTCCTTCATTTTCTTGAACAACTTCAAAGCACTATCTGCATACTTTCTGCCCCTGTATTCCTTATAGAAACAATTATAGGTTGCAGCACATGGACTCACTCCATTCCTTACCATCTCATTGAGCAACTCCTCAGCATCTTCAAGCCAGCCACAGGAACAAAGACATTTAATAACAGAAGTATACGTCACTACTGTTGGGCAGAGTCCTTTCTCCTTCATCAATCTTAATTTATCTAGAGAAAGTTGTGGTTTATGTGCCCGGCTATAGACATGGAGCACAATGGAGAAACTAGTAACATCTGGCTCAATCCCTCTCTTGTGCATTTCATCAAACAAGTTCTCAGCATTTCTTATTGTCCTTTCAAATCTTTCGTCCGGATGTAAACTAGCCCGCCTACAAATTCCATTCAACAATACATTATACGTAACAACATTAGGCTCAAGTCCTTTGTCCACCATGTCCTTCAAGAACCCCTCAGCCATTTTGATTCGACCTATTTTACACCAACCATATATCAAAACCGTGTACATTTTCGCATCAGGCGCGAACCTGTACTTATTTTGGTTAAAAACTTCAACAGCAACCTTCACATAGCCGTACTTACAAAGGGTGTCCAGAAGATAACAGAAATCCTCTGAACTCACCTTCTCCTCAACAAAATTATCGATGTCACCGAATGCACGTATTGCTTGGCGAGTAAGTCCAGCAGAAATAAGCCTGCGAATCAATATCGAGAAGGTAGTAGAGGTGGGGTTGAGCTTTCTCTGGTCCATCTCGATGATGAGTTGCCAAACAACATCGAATTGGCGAACTTTACCCATGATGTCGATCATGAGGTTGTAGGAATCGGAGTTGAGAGGATGATTGGGAAGAGATTTGGAGTAATTGAAAAGGGCAAGTGCGATTTTGGAAGAGTGCTTGAGGCGGAGGAGGACATCGTGCAGAAGGTGAGGGGTAAGGGTGATTCCATGGAGCTGCAGAGAGGATTCCATGGCGTGGAAGGGATTATGGTGCTGGAGGAGGATCCTTGACACCAGTTCGGAGTCATTTGAAGAATGAACTGTTGGGGTTGCGTCGTTGTTGTGGTCTTGGTGTGGATTTGAAGAAGAAGAAGAAGACAAACGGCGGGATAATGGGGCAATAGCGGCGAAGAGTCGTGCAGAGACGGTAGCGCTGATGCTCCGGGCGGAGACCTTGGGGAAAACCATGGTAAAATCTGAAGGGGTTTTGTTTCCCCCTGGACTCCGGGAAATAATAATAGGTCGTGGTGGAGCAAAATTACGATAATTGACAGCAAAAAATTTTCAGATATGAGAACTAAAACGATTCACAGCACAAAATGTAGAAGAAATCCGAAGAACAATAAGATTCAGACCAGAGAGAGAAACAAGAAACGAGGGAGAAAACTTAGGTCCGTTTCGTACAAGGAGGGAAAGGGACTTAAAAAAAAGAAAGGAATAGAAGGGAAGATGAGAGGGAACTTAAAAAAATAGAACTATTTGGTTGACATGAGAATAAAATTTAAGTTGACTAGAAATGAAATGTTTGAGATGAAGAATTGGAGGTTGATTAAGTGGAGAGTTAAGATAAAATTCTCATAATGCCCTTAAAGTAAAAAAGACTGAAAAATAAACTAGGAAGGAATTTTTTTTTGTTTCAACTTGACAATAACAAACCCTACCAAATCGTGTGGTGGTTCGGATGGAAAATGGAATGAGATGCCGACGGAAAATGAAAGGCCGATGAGCAGAACGGCAACGGATGTGAGAAGGATGACAAGTATAGAACATATAAGGAGATAACCAAAAAAAAAAAAATCCTTAAAGCACAGATTCGAACGAACCAGTGAAGTTCGAACGGAAGTTACAGATTTAAACTTGAAGTATAAAACACAAACTAATTACCATTTAAACAGATACACTTCCTATATAGGAGAACAACAAGAACAATATGTCACCTGCAAACCCAAGCAGAACACTCACTACAAAATCCACACACATTCGTGAATTGAAGAAAAAATCACCCAAGCAGAGCATCCAATACATATATCTCACTATTTCCTACTATCGAACAAACAGAGCATCGGCTTAAAACTTTTAAAAAAGAAGCACAACGCTGAAAGAATCGGCCTTCCTCACCCAGCACTTCGATTTCTCACTATTTCCTACAGTCGAACAAACAGGGCATCAACTCTTACCTCGATTCGACCTTCCTCGCCCAAAACTTCGATTTCAAGCTGCCACTGTCGTCTTCGGTTGCTCCTTCAAAATCGTCGCTCAGACACAGATTTTTGAGGGGTTTTTTCATCCCAATAAATTGATTTCCCGGGAAGTTTTCAAATCCCGCCACTTTTAGAGGTATAGCAAATTCCTGCGTTGATGGGAGTTTGGACATAGGCGGGAAATGGGAGTGTCGGGAACACAACACACCAAACAGGTTTTTCTCGTGGAAACTCTATTAAGTTTTCTTTTCCACTCGTGAGTTACCTGTACCAAACGGGACGTTAGATCCGACCATTGAGAAACATCAGCTAAAAAGCCTTCTTCTAAAACCCCAATGCATGATCAAATATGATAGCGAACAGAGACTTTTGTCAAGGTATAATCGATAGGAGGAGATTTCTTTCAACTGTCGATTGAAGGGGATTCCAAAACCCCGAGGCATCAATCGTAGAACAATTTGTTTATACATTATGCAATATCTGCGAGCGGGTTTGGCTTAGTTGTGGCAGCCGTGACTTAATTCTTTTTGTTGACTTTTGTAAAAATAAAATAGAAAAAAATTAAATTATACAGATTATTTGTATTTTGATTGATGGTAATAGAAGTGATTTTTTTCTAAACAGAAATGTGTTTGGGTTAGTAGTTGAAAAGTAATTTAAGATAAAAGATAACTAAAAATGACATGAATTTTATTGAATTCTACATATATTAATACTATTCATATATAATGAGATCTTTAAAGAAAAAAATTTAACTTTAATTTCAAATTTGAGAAAAAAGTTAAATTATTATTTAAATAATTAATAAATAATAAAGTCCTAACAAATATATATATTCAATGGATAAAATAAATTAGAATGTATACAAATTCTTTAGTTAATAACATTAATGATGTTAAAATTATATTATCAAAAGTAAAATTTATAAAATTAAAAGACCAAAAATATCTTATAGTAGTATAACCTTAAAGTACTAATATTTTTTTAAATATGATAAAAATCAAGTAAGAAAAAATTCCACAAAAAAAAAAAGGAATTTTGTGACCGTTTTCTTCAATAGCCATAAAAGAAGGTATTGATCTTATAATAAAGAATTTAATTGATTGTGATTATGGAATTAAATTTTCAAAAAAAAAAAGTATGGGAGGAATATGCCTATGTGGAAGCATTTGATTGGTTATTCTGAACTTTCTCTGAAGCTAGGCGTGAAGGACCATGGACACGTTTCAACAAAGTGTTTCCAGGGGGCAAAAAGCGAGGTCTATGGGCGTCAACAATAATGGAACTTTTTTTGAAAAGCCCAACGGGATAAAAATTATCTCAAATATCTCTTTTCTATTGGGTATGTCACTGGCCTTTTTTAACGGAAAAGCAATTTAAAAGCTCTCTCCAATCAGACTCAAGCCTTCTTCTGAAGCCCAACACATTCAATAGCAACCGCAAGAAAAAACGGATCGGGTTGGGTTTTCCAAACTTGGTAAAATTGAATAAGGAAAATACCAACAATTTTTATTTTATTTTTAAGTTAATACTTGTGATTTTTATTCAATCATTTAATTTTATTATGCTAGCACAATTGGTTCATGTTCCCAAGCTAACAACTTTGACCAATGTTATAATACTAAGAATGTTAAATGTTAATGCTAGACTTTAAAGGGATGCCATAAAAGGGGTAGCTGATATGAGGATATTAAGATGAATGTATAATCATACAGGATGATAGAAGATTCATAATGGTCATACTTAAATGAGTTGGAGTGACATCTATTAAAAAGAAAATGATAGAAAATTGTATAAGGTGATTTGAACATATTTAAATAAGGCCATTAAATACGTTAGTAAAAAGAGTCAAGTCAATTAATTAATCAGTACAAAGTGCTTAGAAAGGAAGTAGTAAAAGATAGAAGTCAATCTTCAATGACGTTATTGAGCAGGATTTTATAATTAATAATCTATCCAAAGACTTAATTTTCAGTGACACGTGACCTTACGATTCTTATAGCCGATCTCACCTATTAAGATAAGGCTTTTGTTGTTGTATTGTTGTTTTAGCTCCACTAGTCATTTTAAAAATGAGATTTAATGGCAGAAATTAAAACAATCCGAAGAAGAAGAAGAAAGCTTAGGGACTACAAACAAAACTAGATGAAAGTATAGTGGCCTTCAAATTAATTTTCCAAGAATATAATATGTAGCCAAAGTTGACTGACAGTAAATCACAATTGACCATACATCAGGGAAGAATTAATATCCACATTGACCAATCAGCTTAACTTAATTAGCCCCACAATTTGATTCAGAGGTCCATCATAATATTCTCACCTAAACAGGAATTATAATAATCACTAACAACCAGAAATTGTTTATTGTGTTTAAACGAAATTAACATAAACTTCTCTTACATATTTTTAAGTCGTATACCATAAATTATAATAATTATTTTTTTTAAAAAAACTCTAATTACTATTCCAAACATTTTTAACTTTTGAAAGCAAAGGCATAAGCACATACGAAAGTAATCTGACAAAAGAAATATGCATACATATGGGACTTGCAACGCCCATTTCATATCCCATCATCCAATTGCTTTGCGCAAACACAGTACAGAAGAAACGTAAGAGGGTTTAATTTATTCAAAAAAAAAAATAGAAATAAAGAAAGAACAACGCACAAGTGGGTGGAGTTATTAATATATATGTGTATTACATAATGATGCTTAGGAAAAGTATATGGATAATATAAGGGTGTGTGTGTGTCTATATATATATATATATATATATATATAAGTGTGAATTAATTACAATGAATCTAAATATCAATAATTCTCAATAACAAATAGGTATCATAAATTAGGTGTCATTTTTTATACTGAAATTTATCATTATATACTTGATCTTCAGTTGTTATGAAATTCTTTATAATTAATGAAGAACCAAAATTCGTTCTACATGATATCCATGCAAGTACGTACTTTAATTTATTGTGAAAGCTGTGTGGACCTCCAACTCAATATTAGAAACATGCGGTCCCTACGATCCCCCATGAACCATGTGCCTGCAATCAACGTAACAACTTAATTTAATTTCCCAACTATACTCTCGTAATTGCATTATTTAACTCTGATCTCTTAGTTTATAAATTAATACAATATATGTTTTTTTTCTTCTCAATCCTCTCACTGAACATGCAATAAAATATTTATATTTATATATTATTACAATTGAATGTTAACCGGCCAAATAAATTACAATTAACATGGGGTCAAGTGCAAACCCAAATTTGATATATATATCGATCTCTCCCCTGCCATTATTTATTTTCTAGCATATTTCCTTTTACAGTTTTACACCTTCTCTTCTGTTAACTTTTGTTCCCTTCAACTAACTGCCAAACAAGGTATTAGCTAATTATAAAAAATATAAAATAGCTGCTTCGGTCGGCCATCTATCTATAAATATATATGAGCGAGGAGAGACCATAATACTTGAATTACATTCCGTCATGGCTAATTACTCAATCACAATACCGTGCTTCATCTTTCCCATCATGCTTGTTCTGCAACTCATCATCTCATCTTTGATATTGTTGTCTTCTTCTTCTTCTTCTTCTTCTTCTTCTGCAGTTACAGTGTCCATCAATGGCGACGGAGATTTCACCACAATTGGACAAGCCATAGCAGCAGCTCCTTCCCACAGCAACACAAAACACACCATCCTCGTCCGACCAGGAACCTACGAGGAACATCTCCAAATCCCCCGCGACAAAACCAACATTCTTCTCATCGGTGGCGGCCGCCACAATACCATCCTCCTCGGACACCACAATGGTGGCACCTTGACTGGAACCGCCACCCTAGGTATACTATTAGTTATACATAAATACTGGTTTTTAAGATAAAACATAGTTGATTTTTGTTTGTAGAAGTTAAAGAAATTATTTTAAAATATTAATATTGATTTTTAAAAACTAAATTAATTTATATAACTTATAAACTGATATATAATTAAATGACATATAACATATATTATCATTAACTAACTTATCTAATTTCCTTAATTTCTTAAAAAAAAGTTAATTATAGCTTATATTAAGAACCAAAACATTACCTTCAATCGGTAGTAGAAGATCTTATATATACACGTACAAATACGTGTACACACACACACATACACGTACTTTTTAATTGTTTTTAGTTATTCAAATATGGCCAAGTGTGAAACACTGAAACATAAGTGGAGTTTGAAACTTTTCACTTTTCAGCAATTCACGGAGCGGGCTTCGTGGGCCAAGGTATGTCCATTGTGAATTCAGCTGGGCCGAATGCAGGCCCTGGAATAGCTCTGCTGAACACGGCGGACCGGTCGGTGTTGTACAACTGCTCCGTCGAGGGCTATCAAGACACCTTGTGGGCTTCAACGGGCCGTCAATTTTACCGGGAATGCCACATCTACGGCTCCGTCGACTTCGTCATGGGGAACGCCGCCGCCGTTTTTCAAAACTGCATGCTCTACGCCCGCCTCATCACCGGCTTCTCCGCCTTCACCGCCCAGTCCCGCGACGACCCTCTGCAACGCACCGGTTTCGTTTTCCATTATTGTCGTTTCACGGTGTCTCCGGAGGACGCCGGGAAGAAATTATCCGGTGCGGACAAAGCTATTTTAGGACGGCCATGGAGGGCGTATTCGAGGGTGGTGATCATGCAGTCGTATATTGATGATATAGTGAGTCCGATGGGGTGGGGAGAGATGAAGGGGACGCCGACCGGTCAGGTGACTTACGTGGAGTTTGAGAATGAAGGGCCTGGATCGAGTACACGTGGCAGGGTGAAGTGGACTGGTGTGGTGGAGGTGCACGATAAGGAACAGGTGGAGGAGTTCACCGTGTCGAGGTTCATAAAAGGCGATGATTGGATTCCTCCAACTGGGGTTCCATACACTGGAGGAATATTATAAAATAATTATTATTTATTTTGGTAATTATTTAATATAGCAGCATCTCAATTGAACCTTTGCATGATGAAGATGTACGTATGTGAAGGAGAAGCAAAAAGGAGGAATCTGAGAATAATTAACGTAATGAATCTTTGGGCCTCTTTTTTCCTAAAATATATTATCAGCCTCCTTTTATTCTCTTAAAGCATATATAGCAGTGCGTGCTCAAGCAGCACATTTTATATTTTTATTTTGCCAACACCAGGCACATTATATATTTAACTTGGAATGGCAGAAGAACATGGGAATTCATCCCATAATTAAGGCTTATTCAGAATATATATGTTTATAGTAGAGTAATTTATCTTGGTTAGCCTCTAGAATCCATGAAAAGTTTGTGGAAAGTCCTAGTTTTGGATACATATGATTCGTTTTCACGTGAAACGGTGGGACTGTAAGTGTCGTTTTCGAATATATCAGAAAGAAACAAATAGGTACGGTGGTTGAATTACATCAATGAAGAAAAGTGTGGAGTTTTTGGAAAATTTTGTGGCCATTAGAAAATGAAGTCAGGTTTTTGATTCAAGGTGGGTAGGTCGGTACTGTTGTCTTTATTTGTTTAGGTTTTTCTCTTACAATGGCATCCAGGAATTTAAATGTTCTATTTCCAGCTTAATTCAATTTCCATATATTAAACCTGGTGGGAATACTATATATAACAATCAATGAATTCTATAAAACCAATAGGATTTTAAAGATATATATAATAAATATTATACTCTTATATTTCTTTAATAGTAATTTAGATATCAAACTATAAAATAATTTTCAAATTTCAAAGGAATATAATTAATATCAAACAATTAATAATGGAATATATTTATTTTCCTGCATTTTATCACCAAATGAAACAAGCTCTCTATACCAGATGATTTACGTTCGTAATACCATAATCTAGTGAAAACAATCTTTTTATTTTTCCATTCTTTTTTGCATTAGCCCTTTTTTATATATATGACTATTTGATTGAGTCAAGTTTAAAGATTGTCAAATACAATAAGAATAGATTTTCCAAAAGTGTTTTATACATTCACACAAATATTAATTTAAAACCTTATGCTTATGTAGGCAAAAGGTTTTACACAAAGCCCTTTCCATTCAGACGTTACCCTTTGAGTTGGCTTACCAAGAAGACATTAATGTTGGCAAAAAAAATAAAAAATAAAAAACGCAACACACACACACACATATATATATATTAAAAAAGTCTCATCAAAAATAAAAATTAATAAATGATTATACTTATTTATAGATAATCAAGTTTACTTGTGTTTGAAATTGAGTAAAGTGGCATACAACACCTCGTGTTATTTCCCCCAAAAAACATGCATCATCCTAACCTTATTATGGCGCATTTAGCACCATGATATTATTTTTTTAGTGCTTCAATTAACTTAATCTTATTTATAGTGAATCTAGTATCCTAAATCATATCTATGACAAAGGTATATAAAAAAAAATAACATCAACTGGTGTTAGACGCACCAGAGAAATAATATAAGAGTTGTGGATGAACCATATATAAAACAATATTAGATATAATTAAGATGCCGCTGAAAATTACTTGAGGGTGCTAGATCGTTGTTATCTTATCTTTAATTTTAAAATCATGCACTGCTTTCCAATGAATTGATGCAGCTCATATTTGGGTCGTTGGATTCATTTTTTCATACAACTGGGAGTGTCATTTCATGTGGTTGATTACATTTATGATGTTAGGAACTCATAATGTGCTTTTAATTAAGTGGATTGCAATTGTTCATTGAATAATCATCAGTTGCCCTTTCACTTTCAAAAGATGCCTTAGACTTTGAAATGGAACTCTCTACCACTCTCTAGCCCCAGTATTAAATTAACTGTATTTGAAGTATGATTAGCTAGCCAAGGAATGCACAATGTTCTACCAAATATGCAAAAGTTCATTGTTGCCACTGCATATAATTGTTTTCTGACAAACAACTTATCCCAATTTGTGGGTAATTTATTTTCGGCATTCGATTTGTGGATACAATAATATTTTAAAAAGCTATTTCTTTTATCCAAAAAAAGCTCAAAGGCATAGCAATATATTAAAAGATTATTCCCTTGAGACGCGGCGCTAAATTATGTAATTAATTAATACTTTTTGGGCCCTAAATTGCACTACAAACTATATTTTATATTTAGGACTGAATGTAATATAAATTAAATATAAGAGTATAGTAAAGAGCCTCACCTTTATAAAGAGGAGAACATACATTAGTTCAAATATCCAGAAACACATTTGCTGGGGGTGTTTTACCCCTTAAGGCTAAAGGGAAAACCCCTTAATTTAATTAAGAAAAAAAGTATAAGAGTACATAACAAGAAAAGTTGCGTTAATGATATATATAAATTCATACAGAAGCGTCAAATTCTGTCTCAATAAACACACATATACGTGGAATTTTACCGTAACTTGAATTAACTGAAAACGAGACCGAAATGTTATATATAAATAATATAAGAAGTGACTTATGGGTTTAAAAGTGATTTTTTTAATCTTACTTCTACAAACATAGGATAAAGTAAAAATAAGATATTATATCATGATTTATATATGTTTGGATTGATGACAGTAGAAACGACAATTTTAAAATGAAACATGTTTAAATGATTATTTTAAAAATTAAATTTAGATAAAAAATAATTGAAAAAGACAAATCTTATTAAATAATACATATATACATGTATGTATGTATTATATATATACTATAATAACTTTAAGAGAAAAATAAAAATTATAAAAAATTTATTTATTTATTATTTATAAAACTTGATAATACTTAATTAAATATATTTAATGCATATAAATTAAAATAATACAAACGCAAAATTTTCTGACAAAACAGTATTACATAACTAATTTGGGTGACATATTCCATACAATTTTGCTTGTGAGAAAAGAAATAGCTACAAGTTTGTGAGAGAAGCGAATCAAGGTAAATCAGGGTTAATAAATATATTAAAATTATTAAGTGACCTAAGGGTTGTAACTTGTAAGTCAAAGCAGCGACTGCATAACCCTGCTCCTGCTTAAGGTTTGAAGTAGCTTTTGGCAAGCCTAATAAGGTAAAAACTAATCCAAACATTTCAAATTTTTCTAAAAGCACGTTTCTAATATCATATTAAGCTCATTCAACCCTGGATCCAAAACACACACTATGTTAATTATGATTCAAGTACAACTTGCTAGAATAGTTTTCCCCCAAAAAAAATGTTATATATAGATTTATGTACTTACATTATACATCCTCATTTGTAAATGTAGGAGCTAATCAAAGAGTTTGTTATGATTTGTATATATGATTTAACAATTTCCAAATGCTATCTCCATAAATTGCTTATGTGAAAGAGGATTTTCATCACTAGAGAGTGATGATTAGATGAGATGTTTAGAAAAATCATCAAAGACACATCTAACTAACTTAATAAATTTTCTTAATATTTATGAATTATTTTATCTAGTTCATACATTTAGGACCAAATGTTGTTTGAGCCGAACCAAATGTGGCGGGTACTAAGAACAATCCCCAAGATGCCAACCTTGCAATATGAACATCAACCATACATCTGAGCAAAAGAAAAAAGAAAAAAAGAAAACATCAACCATATATGAGCTGTTTATGATAGTGGTGGTAGAAGTGTCTTTTTTTTTCTGTTGAACTTTTCCTGATGGTTTTTTTCTACTGAACTTTTCCTAATGTGATTTATGTTTGAGATAACTATGACAAAAATGATTTTTTTTTCCTAATGGGCACTTGTTTGGTATAGTGTTTGAAAAGTCAGATGAGATGAAAAATGACTAAAAATGACATGAATCTTATTAAATATTATATATATAATGTGATAATTTGGGATAAAAATTAAAATTATGTAAATTTTGAAACGATTATTAGTATCTGAAAACAATATGTACATTTTTACCCATTAAATTATATTGTTTTTATGTTGGCAAAAATATACATTGACTATTGTAGGTACAACAAAGGCAGATCATAACAAATCCAATTAAAACACAGGAGTGTTTTATTTTGAAACGAATAAAAATATACATTGAGCACAATTTTGACAACAGCCCCGTCAGGCTTGAATACCATACATCCCTAATTAAAACTCAGGAGTGTTTTATTGAAACGAACTCTTCTTTTACGTTTAATTTCTGTTGAAAGTGAGCACAGCGAAAAAAAGTTATGGTTAATGCTTAAATGGATGAAGAAAAAACTCAGCAAAATGGATAAAGAAAAATTTGCTATTGCTTAAAAAAGAGTAAAGAGACAAGAACAGAGCCAGAAAAGGATGAATAAATGAGGGTTCAAAAGATTCGGATTCAAAAAAAAAAAAAGCTAATGCTTAAACCATTGAAGCTTTCGGTCCCTTTTTCTAGAAAAGCCACTGTGATGGATCAGAAGCTCCATGTTAGAGCTTCAGTCAAAAAATGGCTTTAGCTTCAAAAGTTCATCAAATATTGAAACTTTCCTAAACATACAAAAAAATCATGTTTTCACTGTTATTAGACTTTTTTCATTACCACTGAGCTTTCTTCTTTTCTTGAAGCCATCCCAAACAAGCCCTATATATATCAAGAAGTCGTTGAAACTTGAAAGGCACTAACACCAGTTGCGCGAGAAACTTGCCCATCTCAATTTTCAACATCAATCCATCTTGCCCCGTCACTTAGGAATGAAACAGATAAAGATGAGATTTTACAACCAAAAATCATGTGACAATGAAAGTTTTGGTCTCTTCACCATATCAACTAGTATACGTATCAACAATTCTTATCCATATATCTTCAAAATAAACTGCTGGCAATTATATGGATCACATATATATCAATATCGTTATTACGTTATTTTCTCTCTCTCATTCCATTTCGCAATGTTTGCTACGTAGCAAACAGCCACTTTTCTAAAGTTAGTGGCCAATTAATGCCTCACCATACTCTCCAGGAAACTAATTAAATCGCAATTCCTCGCACTTCTCAGCTTTGCGGGTGTTTTTCCTTTCTCAGCTTCATCATTTTGTTTATAGAAAAAAACTGAATCATGACAAAACTTCTTTTACCATCACTCCCATACTACTACTCACACACATTACGTTCAAAAGCAAGAGACTAGCTACCTAGCTAGCTGTAGGGTAGATATATAAGTGGCCATATAGAATATTTAACAACGTACACACACACTTTGATATACCAAAATCTGTCATTGTGATCTATTCATCCATGATCCAATATTATGGCTGGCTGCTGCTTGATTACCTCCTCTATATTCTGTTTCCTGTTATTGGTGCTTTTTTCTTCTTCTTCTTCTTCTTCTTTAGGTGTAATAGTGTCAAAGGATGGCGATGGAGATTATACAAGTATAAGTAAAGCCATAGCAAAAGCTCCGAGCTTTAGCAGACAGAGATACATAATAGAGGTGAAAGGTGGGATCTACGAGGAGTATCTCAGAATCCCCCCCGACAAGACCAACATTCTGCTCATCGGAAGTGGACTCCAGGTTACAAGAATTACTGGTAATCGAAGCACTGCCACCGATCAAAGTGCCACCTTAGGTATATATATATACATCCCTCGTTAATTTTCTGCAAGCCCTAGTAATTAAATAAGATCGACAAGTTTTAGTTTTGATTGTTTGTGTATATATATGTACGTGTGTCATGGATTGTTTGAATCTATTTAATTTTAAGCCTTAAAAATTAGTAAATGGATAAAGCGACCAATTTACATATTATCTTCTAGAATTTACAAATTAAACAGGTTACTTAGTTGACTTGTTCCCTTGACATTTGAGTCCTGGGATGGGAACAAAATTTTATCGCGCGTGCAATACATCTATTTTATGAAAACTAGCTAGCTCGTTCGGATAATGTCTTTTCTGCATGCTAGATATTGTTAGTATATAGAAACGAACCCGGCCTGTTAACTTTTTAAAGTTTGCTCTATTTTTTCATCCGAGAGCAAACATCTCGCGGCAACGTGACTAGCTAGAAAAATCTAGGAAAAATTGCACCTAAGTTTTAAGTAAAAAAATATGATAGAAATGTTCCTTAAAATCTCAAATTCGCTTTGAAGTCTCATGAGACACCTGTACAAATATTTTACGTGAAAAGTCCAAAATAACGACCCTATTGAATAGAGAAAGGGAATGGATGATTATATGACATAATTCATTAAGGACATTTTGGACTTTTCACATTTAAGATGTATTGCACAAATCTCTCCGGTGGCTTTACAGCAAATTTGAGATTTGAAAAAACTCTTTCTGTGGTGTTTTTTTTTTAAAAAAAAAAAATTAGGATTGAAGGGCAAGTTTCCCATAATTAATGCATGCCCCACTATCGCAATCATACGTTTCAAAACAAGAATGTTTCGGACTTTCAGCGATCGAAGCCAGAATTAGGAAATCTTTAATCAAATGTGAGTGCCACATCCTGAGAAAATTGATAGCACATGCCACCTTATTCAATATCGAAGGATAGAAAAATGGCAGTACTCCATATTTTGAGGTTCTTTAAAATGTTCAACATAATACTTAATCACATCCTGAATCCAAATCCATTAGATTGTTCACTCAAAAGGGCAAAAAGGAGGAAAAGATGCTACTGTTCATTATGTATTTGCCCTATAATTTGTAAGAGCTCAAAGCAAATAATTAACCTGGTTAATTGGACCAAAAACATTTATGTTCATATAGTTTTTTGGACAATAATATTATTTGTATGTTGGTGTTTTAATATCTGAAGAAAATAACCTAATTGAATCAACCGTTCCATTTCTATAAACCAAGTAACCGTTAAAAGGATCAACATGTGGTTAACGAATCTGTAATAATCAAGCTTGTTTTTGTTGTCAGCAATATATGGAACAGGGTTCGTGGCCGAAAACCTAGCGTTCGCGAACACCGCAGGGAGCGATGCCGGGCCGGGAGTGGCCGTATTCAACCAGGCGGATCATAGCGCCTTCTACAAATGCTCCATCGAAGGCTTCCAAGACACGCTATGGGCCGTAGCCGGCCACCAATTCTATCGAGACTGCGACATCTACGGCACCGTCGACTTCGTCATGGGCAACGCGGCCGCCCTCTTCCAGAACTGCAACCTCTTCGCCAGACCCAAGGATTTCATCACCTTCACCGCCCAATCTCGCTCCTCGGACCGCGAATCCACCGGCTTCGTCTTCCAGTTCTGCCAGTTCACGATCTCCGCCGAGGACGCAGGTCGGAAGTCGGAGGTGATTAGAGCGACTCTAGGGAGGCCATGGAGGGCATATTCGAGGGTGGTGGTAATGGAATCGTACATCGATTCACTGATAGATCCGAAGGGATGGGAAATTATGTACGGGTCGGTGCGTACGGACAAGTTGAGTTACATAGAGTATGATAATGCAGGGCCGGGGGCGAGGAGTGATAAGAGGGTGAAATGGCCTGGGGTTAGGGTTGTCGATGATCCCACGGAGGTCGAAGGCTTCACTGCTTCTGCGTTTTTGGGCGGCGGTGATTGGATTCCTCAGCTTCGGATTCCGTATCATCCAGGTCTCTAGAAGGTCGGACCACGTACGTACGTTGAGTTCTCATGCAATCTAGCTTATACGTTTAATTAATCAATTAATTACATTTTAGTGTTGTGTTTGTGGTTAATTAAGGAAGTGATCCACCTGGAAAATGATTAGGACAATATTAATCAGTAATTTGTGGCATGCATTCATTAATTGTCCTCATTTTATGACATTGGTTTTTAGTTTTAACTTTTAATTCAGCATTTTTTATTTTAGGACAAAATTTAGGCCAATTATCTCAACTTCTTCAATCATGTATCGTATGGTATTTTTTTCATGTGTATTTTGAGTTAAATAATAGGGGAAATCCCATATAAAGTTGCTTAAAATAAGAAAATTTTAAAGTAGGTTGATAAATTCAACAAATCCTTAATTAAACCATTAACTCAATTTATGATTTCAAAATGTGAGTAAAATAACTTAAATGCCCTCTCCTAACTATTTTTAAAGAGTTTAATTACTTTGTAACTTTTTTTAATATATATATATTAACGTTAATATTTAATAAAACAAAAATATGTATTTAACCTTCGGGCAAAAAAATTGTACATTAACAATCAACATAAAAACAAAAACATACAATATTTTTGAAAAAACGAGTTCATTTTATTAACATGAACAAATTCTTTTTAAAAAAGTATAATATATGCGACTATATAAAAATATTTTTTAATAAATATATTGAGTATAAAGTTTACCATAACCGTTTCTTGTATATATATTTTTAAAAATTTCTATATTTCAACATGGACAACATTTTGCGATATTTAAAGTGCATTTGATATCTTTTTAGCTAAAATATCTTTAGAAGTATATCCAATTCACACACCTCTTATTAGGAAAAAAAAATACTTAATATAAATCATTTATATTAAAGAATTGAAAAGTTAAAAAATTGAAATCTTAACTACTTATTTTTTTAAGAAAAATCACATTTATGTGTTCAGGATATTATTTATAGCTTTTTTAGAAAAACATTAGTAAAAGTGACTGTTTTTAAAAATAAATAAAAGTAACTTTTATTTTAATTGATTTTTGGAAACTGAAACTGAAATGTTTATGCTTTCTTTTCTTTTTCCCCTCACTTGATAAAAATAACAACATAATTTTATTTTTTAAAAAAACTCAGTTTAAAAAATGTTTAATTGAGTTAGAAAATCATATTTTATCTTATTATATATGAATTTTGATATGTAGAATAATAAAGTCATAGAACAATAAAGCTCTTTTAAGAGAGGAGATAGGAGTAGGCATTGAAGTCATTTTACACACATTTTGAAATCTCGAATTGGGTTAATAACTCAATTAATAATTTGTTGAATTTATCAACCTAATTTAGAATTTTTCTATTTTAGATAGCTTTATATGGGATTTTCCCTAAATAATAATATTTTAAAAATAAAACATATCATTTGAAAAACTTGAATCAGATATAAAGAATTTGACATACATATTGCCCTTGATTTTAATGCACCTTTTGATCCTTCAATTATTTTTGTTTTCAGCCACATGATATTTAGATAGCGTCATTAATTTCGTGAACAGTTTTTATGTTTTTTCATTAATACGCTTAAAACTATTGGAATCCCATTAATTTTTCCCCAATAATTAGGGGGATTTTTGTAGAAAAAAGATTAATGAGATACGCAATTTGGAAGGGATGGACGTGGCGTTTCTTCTTTTCTCTTATCATGTACTGCAGTCATCATCTATCAAGGGCATTGTTTTGGTGCAAAATATTGTTCACTGTTTTTTTTTTTGAAATATAATATTCACTATCTTAAAGTATTTTAAAGTATCAATTAGTACTATGAAATATGCTTTTAAGTTCCTAAAATACTTTGAGAAATTTTAAAATTTTGAATAATTTTTGAAAAGATTATGATTTTTTTTTTTAGTACTAGTTAGTCAGTATCTTAAAGCATTTTTTTAGTATCTATCATTATTCTAAAATATATATATATTGAAAATGAAAAACGTTTTAAAATAGTGACTTGTATTTAAAACATACTTTAAAATGAGCTATATTAGTTTTACTTAAAAAAAAAAAAAAAAAAGTGAACATGCACCTAATCAATGCAGTTTGACAGAAAAGGACAAGAAAATGAGGGAAGCCGTCTCCGTTCAATAGAAAGGAGCAACTGGGCAAGACAAACTTGTGAGAAAGTTTATAAAAAGACCGGAGGGATTACATTTCATGCGCCATCAATGTCAATGTCAAGGTGCGCGTCACATCAACATGTTTATTTTGAATATAATAAAAATGTACGGTACTCAAAATTTAGTAATTACATAATTTATTTCTCAAAATCCCCACACAACCATGTCCGGTAAGTCATATATAACCATGTCCAAGCAATTATTGGTAAATCATATAATATCCATATTCTATGTTGTCATCAATTGGGCAGGAGTGTATACGGAATTTGTCATTGTGATCAAGCTAGTTAAAATTAAGATTTCTTAGCTGTTTTCTATCGGGTTGCTTGCATGGTCTTAAATTAGCATGGGTCAATGCCTATCAGAAGATTATTCTCGAGCCTGATGTTGCTAAGGTGGTGGAATTGATAAAGCAACAATTAAGTGAGCTCCATGCGCATCGTGCACTCATTGAAGAAATTCATGGTTTGCTTGCAAGGGATTGGTCGGTCGAAGTAACTCATATTCGACGTTGTGCAAATAATGTCCCAAATCACCTAGCAAAAGCCAGTTTTATCAGCCATGTCGGGACTGCATCTGCTCTTTTCTGCTAATATGGACCTAGAACATTTGCTTGCGATGGATAAGACGTAAACTTTTGTTTGGATGCCAATTGTTATTGATCCAGTGTGGATCACAAGTTGGGTTGGACTTGGCCCGGGGTGAAATCCCGGGGTCTTACGTACCACAGTGTGGATCAAAGTCCACGTAGTTCGAGAGTATACAGCAAGCTAATGATAGCCAGAGGGGGTGGTGTGTGCGTGCTGTGTGAATAGAAAAGCTAGGGTTTTAGAAGTGTGTACCTTGTAAGGGGTTTACCCTATTTATAGGCGTACCTGGGCCCTATCTTAATCTGTTGGATTTATCCTTTATTTTAGGGATATCAAGATATGCGTTTTTGAATAATCTCCTTCTTTCATAGGCGGTTACCATAACGATAGATATTCTTGATAAAACCACTCCTATTTTCAAGGAAGCGGTTATGAGCATAACTGAAGCCATTTTGACTAGGCTCTTTGGTTATTGGGCTGGGCCCATTTGTGAGATATCCGTAACAGTTACCCCCCAGCCTGGATGTTCAGGGCTCCGAGCAGCCGGGATGTACTTGTCAGGTTACGTCCTGTGTTCTAGTTCATTTCGTTGTCCTGAGGTTTTTGACTTCTAGTTCTTTTTCCGAGGTCGGACATTTTTGGTCCCCGGGTTACCCCATCTGTCATCAATTTGCATTCCGGTTTATTTGAGTGGGACACGGGTGCCCCCCCATCCCGGTTAACGCGGGTTGCATTCGCTTGCTATCCCGAGAGAACATTAATGTTCTATAATTTTGATTCAAGGCCAAACTCCTTCCATGCCTTCTCGAACTTTCCTTCTTTATTCGTGGCGGGTAGTATTGATATTTCTATCTAGTCTTACTCCTCGTTTACAGGTACTTTGTCCAGTTTTTCGTGGATCGGGACTTGTTGCCCCCAAGTTTGAGATCGCATGGGGAGTTAGGTCAGACGACCGGGGTGTATTCATGTGGTCGGCCACGTGAGCATTTTAATCCGGGATCATTGTCCGCCTCATCTGTTGATCCAACGCTCGTCTTATCTCGAGGCCACGAGTGTCATCATTGCCTCCTGCTGATTTGATGTTTACTAGTCGGCCTCTGAGTGGAGCAACTGCCCCACTATCTTGGTTTTCGTGTTTGTTTAACATCAACATTAAATGCGCACGCCTTTTAACGTCCACGTCACCATTTATGTATGGGCCTTTTGGGCCTTTGGCGGTTGAGTTTCTTGACTCTCATCCGCCTGCTTGCTTTGCTTATAAAAGCCTTCGACTTTCCGCTTCTTGCATTTTGAAAACTGCCAAACCTTGAGTTTTCTTTCTTGAGAGAAACTTGCAACCAGTCACCCGTTCATCTTCCTCAGATTCCCATTTCTGGTCTTCGTGGCTCGCACATTTCCTCTTCCCTTAACTTATCTCAAACCAGGTACTTTCCTTGTTTCCTTCTCTGGTTATTTGGCTGTGTTTTCTCCTTTCTTTCTCTGTCTCTTGGTCTTTCTTTTTTCTGGGTAGGTTATTGTGAGTTCTTTCCAGTTTCTTTCCCTTTGGGTTCTGGCTTCTGCTTTTTTCTTGAACTTTTCTGAACTTCTGGTCTATTCAATCCTTTTTCTCCGTCTTTGGTTTACGGTTTCCTGTTTAAATTCTATCTTCTCGGGATGAGCCATCAAGGTTCTCCTACGCCTTTTAATCCAAATGCCTTTTCCCCGAAAGAGGCCGAGCTTATTCAGCGTATGCCTCCCCGGACAGCTTGGTGGCTGTACGGGAAACCTCTGACCGAAGAACAAAAGAGGGAAAACGTTCTCCGTGGTTATGGCGGAGAAGGTGGTAGTCAACCAGGACGGTCTGGTCGGGTTAGGGGAAGGGCTCGAGGTCGGTCTGAGTCTGTAGAGCCCGAAAGTCTGTATACCCAGTTTACGTTGTGCAAATAATGTCCCAAATCACTTAGCAAAAGCCAGTTTTATCAGCCATGTCAGGACTGCATCTGCTCTTTTCTGCTAATATGGACCTAGATCGTTTGCTTTTGATGGATAAGACGTAAACTTTTGTTTGGATGCCAATTGTTATAAAAGAAAAATTGTAACCGTAAAAACGTTTGAAAAATTTGTAAAACCCTTTTAATAAAAAAAAATCATAAAAATATAAAATCGTAATGATAAATCGAGATTTTAACTATTGTAATCACTTTATATTGGGTGTGTGGCTCACAATCACAAACAGCCAAGTCCTAAACGAGTATGGGCTTGGGAGCTTAGCTGAACATAGCATTAGTTTCATACAGTTAGTGACTTAATGCTTTTAAAAAACAAGACAGAGAGACAGAGAGAGGGAAAGAGAGAAAACAGGGGTATGATCAGATTCGCAAACAGCTGAAAGTTGGTTTACGTCGGCAGTTTTTTCTTCGGGCCACCGACACCAATTTGTGTGGACAGTTGAACAAAAAGGACGCATCTTGTTGACGGAATATACTAATATTGAATTATGCACAACTAGGGTTTCATTTGGATATTGATTCTTGAATAGAGGCATTGTGCTTGGTACCCTGGTTGGATTTGGAGAGTCCAATTAGATTTATACACTGCTTGAATTAAACTTATGAAAAAATAGATGTTTAATTGATAAATTGTTCTAAACTCATGGATCAAAGTTAACTTATTTAGAAAGTTATTTTTGGGAGCTTTTTGAGCTCCTTTTCAATATCATAAAATAATTTGTTAAGATCATGAGATATTTTTTTAGTACTATTTCAATATTTTGAAATATATTTTTAATATAATCCAATGCTCTAAAAAAAAATTTAGGGTACTATTTGATACTAAAACGAATTCATTCAAGATTATAAAATATTTTTTTTAGTACCAATTAGTATCTTAAAAACTATTTTAGATTGACTATAAATTTAAATATAAAAAATTGTTTACGTTATTACCAATCCAAATATAAATCACATTTCACAATTTGACTTTTATACTATCTAACTTTTTCATAAGTCAGATTAACTATAAATCATATCATCCCACCGTTATCTCAAACAAGCTCATTATAAAATATCTTGATCAAATATGATATCTAGGTCATCCTATAATGATTTCCGTTATCTTATGATTTTGATTGGAATTTAAATTTTAAATATTATTTATACGGTTATTATTCAGATAGAGTTAGGATTTTAATTTGTATTCAACTTTAATGATTGAGTAACTAGATAAGAATTCCTATTTTCTCACGTCAACACTTTTTTATTGTCTAGACGATTAATAATAGTACATGTTAATACGATGAATTAACATTAAAAATAGGGGGATAATAGCTGAACATTTTTAATTCAGTGTCCTATAGTACTAGTCCGTATAATTTGCAACGGGTATTTATATTTTTTCCCAAATTGAACGGTTAAAAACTGCCGAGGCGGGCAAAGAGAAGAGGTTCCGCAAGCTGGAACCATCACGGCAATGATGATTCCCTGAAAATTCTGACGGTTCCGCATCGTGTCGACCCCACCCGTCCCCATCTCATCGGAAAAAGCAGCGCTTGCCGACGCGTGCCTTCCTCAGAGGGCCCTCGCGGATCTCGCCAAAACAACCCAGATCTCAGAAGTCAGAAGCACCCGCAAGAATTCTCTCCATCTCTCTACCCTCGTCCTCTACTGTACCACAGGGTTTTACTATATATTCTTTTTTTATTCTTAATTCTTAATTCTTAATCATCCTCTAACCCACCATTGTGTTCTTCTAGATTCCTCCCTTCCTCCCCTCCCTGACTTACATTCTCTCGTCCTCATTATGCAACTTCACATGGTGGCAACCTGAGCTCTATATTTGACTCCAGATTCCTAATCACTCCTCGCCAAATCATGATTTCCCCTGCAATTTCTTTCCACACCCCATTCCTGGGGTCTCTCCCTAAGCTCACTTTTTCTCCCAAGAAGTCTCGTTTTTCGCCTCGCTCCAAGCCACCTCTGCTTTGTTATCACGACCTTCGGAATCTTAATGCCTTAAACAAACCCACTATCTTTATAAATCCAAATCGAATCAATGTGAAGAAGGGAAAGAAACAACGCAACGAGGTGTCTGAAACAAAAGAGGAGAAGAGGGGGCCTCCTCAGGTTGGCAGCAGACAAATGACTTTGTTGTGTGGGTTGGGGTATTGGGTGCAGGGCTTTCGGTGCTTTCCTTGGCTGGCTCTCAACCTTCACATGGCCAACAATCTTAACTTGGACCCCTCCACATTGCAGCTTGTGCAGAACTCTGGTAATCTTCCCATGGTGGCTAAGCCACTTTATGGAATCCTCTCTGATGCCATCTATATTGCCGGCGCTCGTAGAATACCTTATATTGCCATTGGAGGTAACTTGTGATGTCTTTTGCTTTCTTCTCTTTGATTACCACCAAGCTGAAACCTTTTTAAACGAATCTTTTTCTTGTGTATTTTGTTTTGCCTCAATACGGTGAACGGCCATTGAGGAACTGACGTATTCATAGATAGCTTGAGATTAATGGAAGGGATTCTCATATTTTAATGACGTTTATCTTTTGAAACTTCAAGTTATTTTAAGTAGAGCGGCTGCAATACGGGCTGGGATAGAACAATTAACGTTTTATTTATTTTTGCTTTATCTTCAATGATATTCAGTATGGTTGACAGCACTAACACATAATGCTAGAAGCCATAAGATTTTAATTGACTATAGAAGGCAGCATGCGTAGTTTTATCATACGGAACATAAGGCATTGATTCAGCATATAGTATATATGACTAGGAAGAGTATACTTATATCAGCTTAAAGTTCATGTCCATTGCAAGTATAAGGGTGGTCCTGAATGAAGCTTATACTAAATGGAATATAAAATCGTGATCCAAGATGCTTACTTAGTTCAATCATCTCAGTTCTTTTGCAGGCCCTGTCTTGGGGATCTCTGGCAATTTTCCCTGTTGTAAGGCAAGTACTTCCCAACTTAATTGCATGTGTGCTTCTCAGCAATCTGGGGGCGTCCATAACAGAAGTAGCAAAGGATGCTCTTGTGGCAGAGTATGGCCAGAAGCACAAAACTGGGGGCTTGCAGTCATATGCATTCATGGCTTTAGCTGCAGGTGGAATTCTAGGCAACTTGATTGGTGGTTACTTCTTAAAGAAAATGCAGCCCAGTGTCATGTTTCTTATATTCTCAGGTTTACTGTCTCTTCAACTCGCTATTTCTTCCTCCACAATAGAGGAATCTCTGGGCCTGCCAAAAGTTTCAGGTCATGCTTTTGCTAGGAAATCAATCTTGGAAGATATCAGAAATCAATTCTCTAATCTTGTCACAGCAGTCCGTGAAGAAAGCATTTCTGGCCCTCTTAAGTGGATTGTCGGATCTATTGCCATGGTTCCAATACTTTCAGGCTCTATCTTTTGCTATCAAATACAGCAACTAAACCTTAATCCTTCAGTATTTGGTTTATCTCGGGTGATTAGCCAGTTGATGCTTCTATCAGGGACTGTTCTCTATGATCGCTATTGGAAAAAAGTTCCAATGAGAAAACTGATAAGGATAGTGCAAATTTTATATGCTGCATCTCTTCTTCTTGATCTGGTTTTAGTAAATCAGATAAATCTTAGACTGGGAATTCCCAATGAAGTGTTTGCCCTTTGCTTCTCTGGTTTTGCAGAAACTTTGGCACAATTTAAGCTCCTTCCTTTTTCAATGTTTTTCGCAAGCGTATGTCCACAGGGTTGTGAAGGGTCTCTTATGTCTTTCTTTGCTTCTGCTGCATGTCTGTCATCAATAGTCAGTGGGTTTTTTGGCGTTGGATTGGCTTCGCAGCTTGGTATTACTTCTGGTAATTACTCAGGCTTGACCATGGGAATTCTGATTCAATTCGTTGCAGCTCTAGTTCCATTGAGATGGATTCATTCCGTACCAATGTCTCAACCTATTGTTGAGAAGGGAAGAAGAAAAGGTATGAACAGAAGAACTCGGAAACTTCGGAGAGTTGGAAAAATTGTTCTTGGTTCTATTTATGCCTATCGGCGTGAAAGAGAATCAGAGATATAGAGGTGAAATAGGCCATGTTTAAATCTGAATTGTGATCATGGAGAGATGAAAAGGAAATTAGCTCCCTTGTACGTTCCTTTCTCTTTTGATCATCTGAAGATTATGCAGGAACTATGTCTTATCATTGGTTCCACCAGATAGGCCTCTGCAAGCCACAAAGGTAGGCAATTTTCTGCATGCTGGATAGTTGTGAGACTGGTCCTGACCACTTCCTTCAAAATTCTTCAGATCTCAACATTTAGCCTCATGATTTGCTGCATGGCTCAGCAATCGACGGTCCATAATTTAGATGAGGTTTTCGATCAAATTCATTGAGGAATACCCAGAAATTTTGATTTTCTTCAACAATTGGTATACAAGAATCGACAAACCTCTCCTGGAGCTGAGGAATTCTTCAAGGTGGTGATGGAATCGGGAAGAAAGAGAGAGGGAGAGATTGCTCTGTACCCTTTACATTTGTTTATGGATCCGTTGAGATTTTATAAGCAGGTCTGGGAGTTTGATGCACGCCTGTTTGCATAGGCGTTGTACATTTTTGCAGATTTGGTAAAGAAAATGTGAGAGCTATGAAGTTTCGAAATAGCAGAAAGATACCCTTTTTTAATAAACTGGTTCCTTTAAGACTTTCCTAATGAATCCCATTAAAATCTCACAGGGTCCTTTGAAATATGCACTTAAGGTTTAGTCATACTTTAAAAAATTGGAAAACATTTTCTCATTGTTGTAGGAAAACTATTTTCTTATGTTATACACACATGAAATAGTAGGACCCACATATATATATATAATTTTATATATGTATATGTGGGTCCCACCATTTCATGTGTGTGTAGGAAACTTTTTTTTCTCATATAACATGAGAAAACCAAAATCCTTAAAAAATACTTAAAATAGGTAGCTTCATCATGGCCCTGGCTCTGCAGATTAGAGAAAAGCAAAATGATCAACAAAATTATTCATCCTCATCAGAGGTCATAACTCTGGAGCTTTAAAAGATTGGGGGTGACATCAAGCAGTCAAGAAAATTTGTTCATAAATTTCCCCGAGCATTAGGTGTGTTTGGTTTGAAGGAAGGGAATAGGAAGAAAGGGAAGGGGGTTTAGTGTTCGTTTGGATTAATTTTTAAAAATAGTTTTTGAGATTTATAAGGTAAGTATATAAAAAAAGTTTTGTCTCGGCTTTTTTTTTTTTTGCTCAAAATTTTGTCTCGGCTTGAACAAACTTAGTTTTGAGAGTTTCCAAAATAGCTTAGAGATTAATAATCAAGTTATTTTTGGTCTCCCCTCGTCTCAAAGCTAAAGCCATAATTAAAAAAGAAATGTATACGAGGAGAGGATGCAAACGAATGTCTCTATGCATGAGAAGGATTGATTTCATAAAGCAATCTCGTGCACCTCCGTGCTCCGCTCAGGAGTGTGTGACAAAGCTGCTTAGGTTTTCAGCTATCACAATCTCGTACTAAAGCAGTAGAGTTCAAGCACTTTAAGTGAGATTAGGAAGCGTAGCCATTAGCCAACCATCTTGAGGTTCAAATTGCAATATTAATAGCAAATGGTGTGCCCATCTTTTAGTATACACGGCTTTTATTTCAATGGTGATTGGCAAAATTTGACTATATTTACTATGCAGTGCTTAAATCAATTAAACATATTATTAGCCTTGATCCTTCGTGATAAGCGCACAATTACTTTTGCGAATGATATATTTATCGTATCATTAAACTTTTCACTCAAACTAATGGATCAGCGTACAATGAATTTTTCATGTCTAATAGCCAGCTTGTTCTCCAATGTCCAGTGAATAGACCTAACAATCTAAGAAGCACAATTTTGTTCAATCTTTTTAACCCTTTTCCGCCAGAATTTTTAATCTCCTATTAATATTAATAACTCAACAGTTTCAGAATGAACATACATAAAAGAACAACAAAATTGATACTAGTCAAGGCACAAAAAGCAAGCAGCAAGTAAACATCGTCTAGCAAATATCAGCATGTCGGCAACCTTGACTTTCATATAGCTTTGTTAACCAGAACCTTCATTAATGAAACCTTCCTTGCGACCTTCAAATCCAGGCCGCATAAGCTTTTTCTCCCTCTTTGCAATTCTCCGCCTTTTCTTCTGATGAATCCTCTCAGCTATATTTCCGGATCTTCTTTGTTGTTTCTCTGCTTTCATTTTCTCTCCAGTATCGATTCTCTCCTTCCATTTCTCTGAATTTTTCTGTTGTCTCTTCTTTTCTTTCTTTATGCTTTTATGTAACAGTTTGGGATCATCATGAACCTTAATTCCTGCAGCCCTATCCATTGCTGCCTTCCAAGATTGCTTTTTTGCAATAACCTCTCCTTTCTCAGGATCTTTCTTTGCTTCTTCTAGTTTTTTTGCCCTTTCAAGTTCCTTACGTGTTGACATTTTCCTTTTCTTCTGCCCTTGCTTTTCCTCATTATCAAGTTTGACATGACCAAACA
Organism: Acacia confusa; assembly: GCA_037074495.1. NCBI lineage: Eukaryota > Viridiplantae > Streptophyta > Magnoliopsida > Fabales > Fabaceae > Acacia > Acacia confusa. The sequence goes on from CM073505.1 coordinate 3,789,636, forward strand.
TGAGGTCTTTTGAAGCCTCCACAGCATCTCTCTTCCTTTTTCCTGTTGAATCATCAGGTTTAGGTTTACTTCCTTCATTCCCATTATCTTTCTTATGTTTCTTATTCTGAATTCCTCTCTTTGCATTTCTCTCGTCCCTTTTCTTTTCTCTATTGGAAATTCCACAGCTACGACTTGCCCGAAACTCTTCAATTTTGCGATGAAGCCTTTGTCGAAGTTCTTCATATGTTACTGACCGATCAGTATCTTCAATACATGATGATAAATGATTGCCATCCATTTGCTCATCATCATTGCTCGCATTCAATTTATCCTTGTCCAAGATTTGTTTAAGCAGGTCAAGTGTAGTTGCACTAGGTTTATCTGGGTCTAAACGTTCTCTTCGAGATTTCTTCATATTTTCCCTTGTCTCTTTCTTAGCAGCAGCTTTTTCAGCCTTGCTCCGGCCTTGAAACCATGGTTTCTCATCGTTGTTCGGTAGATAGAACTTGGCTGGTATAAGCTCAATTAACCTGTCAAAGAAGAGTCTGTGCTGCTGAATAATAGAATCCAAATCTTGAGCAACATTGATCTCCTCCAAAGACTTTTGCGTTTTCTTCTTCATCTGCAAGGAAATAATGTACAGGGAAGGATGAGTGTACATCAGAATGTGGTTCAACATTACTGGCATATTCTGAAGACAATATACGAGCAATCTTGAGTGGAAATCTAGACGGTGCATATAAGCAAAACAAGATGGGTTGTGAACTCAAATGAAGAACTACTTAAAGGAAGAATGAGTGGAAATCAGAATGTTTTGCCTAAGATCCACAAAGCTTGAAATCAGATAATTCCTTGAATAGATTGTTTACCCAACCAGTTGCTTACAATGCCTAAAAACAATTTTTTCTCGAAAAACAATAGGTCTTCATCAAGCCACGCCAAGCTCTTTCATGTCCACTTCAGTTCTGATAAGTAAATTGTAGTTAGGAGAAGTTTGAAAAAGGCCAAAATTAACTCTAAAGTTAAGAGGGGGAAAATGAACGCGGCACAGCAATGAAGTTGAACACAGCACAGCAGAGCCAAAAGGAAGAAAAAAAAAACACCAGTAACCAGGTTCGATCTTCAAACAAAACAAAGGAAAAAAACAAATAAAACCTGAAGTCGCGAAGCCGAATTGAAAGCTGCATGAAGTTAACACCTGAAGTTGACGGCTAGAGAACCCCCTGCCGCGGGCTGCGATTTTGCTACACTGACAGTCATGAAGGGAGGCGACCGCCGACGCCGTACAGTCTCTAGGGTTTGGGTTTGGATTTTGGAGACACAGCGAGGTGAAGGAAAGGAACTTCAGTGCAGGCTGCAGAGCATTCTTTCAGCTATTCATCTTGCCGTTCGTGAATCCCGCGCCAGAAATTCGTCGTTTTACCATCAACTAAAAAAATATATATTATATAATTTAAATAATTAAAAAAATCTTAAGTTACTTCTATCTTTAGTGTTAAATATATAAGGTTTAATTGAATTTTTTAAAAAAAATAAATTAAATTTTTTTTAGAGATTAAGTAAGCTATATAATGTATTTAATTATATCATATGATGTATATGATTAAATTATATATAATTTTGTAAGTTAGACAAATTAATTTATAAAAAGATCGATAAATATAAATAATTTAAAGTAATTTAATTAGTTTCCGTGCACTGTTAAAAATGTCAAGTAGATCTTATACTTAGGATCAAATGAAGTATTTTTTATTTTTATTCTTAATACAAACTTAAAAGTGACATAGATTATGTGTAAATAATTACATGAGTATTATATGAATTTTTTTTTATAATTAGCTAATTTTAGATAGTTATATTTATTTAAAAACTAGTTCAAAAATACTTTTAACGATCATGTTAATTTTTTTAAAAAAATGTAATCCACCCCATACTAACCAAGATTCTATGCAAAATTAGATTATTTTTTGCCAACTATGCAATATTTTATTACCTAATAAAGCTCGCTTATACATGGTTAATTGTAGATTGTTGCATTCATGTTTATAAAAAATGTCAACAATTTAAGCTAATTTTTTTGGCCAACTTAATCTAATTACCTTTTGTTGTTGGATACCATTCATTTTATATATTTTGCTTGGTATCATAACCTTTATTTGTTTATATGGCGTAACACCAAACCATCGTGTGATTCAACTATGTTTTTTAGAGGTAAAAAAAAAAAAAGGCTATAATTTTCATGAAATTCACTTAAAAGTTAACCCACTTAGTGGTGGTTAAAGAAACAATTTGTGCATCAAAGAATTTCCATGAATACATAGATACAAATGCTCCAAGTTTAGAACTGTCAGATATACAGGATGTATATTGTATTTCAATGGCTATTGACTAAATGAGAACCAACCAAACCCATCCATCTTAATATCTTTCTAGAAAAATATTTCTCCACATGTTAAAACATTGCCCAACAGTATACCTATCAGGAATCGATTGTGCCCTTCATGTTCAATACCACCAGGAAAATCACATTCATCATAACTGATTTTGAATATCAGGAGATCTCAGTGAGAATATCAATATCCAGACAACTATCTCCTTTCATTACTGACACAAGGTCATCCAGAATTCCATAGATTAAACCTGAACAAGGATGTGCTTTATCAGTAACATAAAATGAATAAGTCTTACCACTAGTTGTTATCCAACTGCGACCTGGGACCTTCCTTAAGCCTCTCTCTTTCATCACTGTTCTCATTTCAGCCACAACATCCCATCTTCTGTGAGAAGCATACAAATTTGACAGCGAGATATAATTTGATGGGTTCTCAGGTTCTAGCTCTAGCAGAAACCTATATGCCAGGTCCCTGGTCACTGAATTCCCATGCATTATCGAAGCACTTAAAAGAGTTCCCCAAATACTTGCACTGGGCTCTGCAGGCATTTCTCTGATGAATTTCATGGCTTCATCAAGTTGTCCTGATCGACCTAACATATCTACAACGCAAGCACAAATCTCAGCAGTTGGTTTCATTCCATAATTGTTCATGAATGAGTTGTAAATACCAAGTCCTTGGTCTACCAATCCTGCCTTGCTACAAGCAGAAAGAACACCAACCACTGTTATCATATCTGGCTTGGTTACTAGCTGAAGCATTTTATAATACATGTTCACAGCATCTTCCCCTCTTCCATGTAATCCATATGCAGAGATCATTGAACTCCAGGAAATGGAGTCTTTGTCGAAAGCGCCGTTGTCAAATACGCGTCGGGCATAACTCAAACTCCCACATTTGGAATACATATCGATCAATGCATTACACAAGGAAACATCATGATTCAAATCCATTTTAATTGCAAAACCATGAATTTGTTTCCCTCCAGTTAATCCAGCAAGCGAGCTACAGGCCGGGAGCACGCTCACAAGAGTTACCTTGTTGGGCTGAATCCCTGCTTTCACTTGCATTTCATGCAGAAGAGACTCTGCTTCTTCGGGTGCTCCATTTTTCACATAACTCTTGATCATTGCCGTCCAAACATATACATTTCTGCACTTCATTTGGTCAAATACCCGTCTGCTATAAGCAACTCTGTTACTTCTCGAGTACATATCTATTAAAGACGACCCCATATGAACATCTAAGTCCATCTTTAATTCCAATTCATTCTTCACAAGAAAACCGTGAAGTTCCATCCCATAATTCCATCTACCAGTATCACTACCACATGCAGGCAGGATACTTGCAATTGAATAACCATTAGGCTTAAATCCTTCATTTTGCATTTTTCGAAAATAATTCCATAAATCTATATGGGACATAGAATCCTTTGAGGCAGCACATCCTGCAATGATGACATTCCATGAAGAAAGGTTCCTCAGAGGCATTTCATCGAACAGCTTCCTTGCCTCACCTAATTCACCGCATTTGCAGTACATTGACATCAGAGAATTGGCTACGACGACATCCGAGACAAACCCAATATTTACACTCTTGGCATGAATCAATTGCCCAGAAAACAAGTCCTCGGTCTCAGCAGAAATCTTGGAGAGTGTAGCTAGAGTATAATCATCCGGAAAAATATTACTACGAACCATTTCATGGAACAATGCAAAAGCTTCATCAAAGGCATGGTGCTTCACATACCCATTAATCAACGAGTTCCAGAGATAGATATTCTTGAGAGAAATGGAGTTAAATACGAGCCTTGACTTGGATAAATTTCCGCACGTAAAGTATGCAGAAACGAGTCGAGTGCAGATGAAGGCGTTTTGGTCAAAGCCCAGAGTGACGATTTGAGCGTGAGATTGCTGTGCAAGTTTCAGAGAACGCAGATGAATCGATACTTGAAGCAAACCAAGGAGATGCAAAGGCGAGTGAGAGACGGTGGCTGAAGTGTAGTAACGGGAAGTGCGGAAGGTAAACGTCCTATGGAGAAGCATAAGATCATTCAGAATAGCTTTCAAGTTTGAGTTTTCTGTTCAGAACAGAGTAGCACCAAATCGAATTGCTTTGGAATGAGTCAGATTTTTATTCTTCTTCGTTCATGGACTCGTGATCGAGCGCAAAACGTCTGATCTGATTGCGCACTTTGAATGATATGCACCAAAAGCCCAAAACAGATTCATATATCGATTGAATTCACGAAAAAATAGTAGCAGGTTTTATGGAGCAATCACAATTTTTATTGGATCATTTTCCCCTCTAAACCCAAAATGTGCCGGATTTTTTTTTCATTCTTCACAAATCTTAAAAATGAAAACTACTTGATAAATTATAACAACATTACAAAAATAACTATTCTCAACTGCACTTGTTAAACTGACTGAAAGTAATAGTCTTTTTGTAACCAAACAAGGGTTTAGTAAAAGTTAATTTTACAGAAGTGCACTTCTAGGGGATATGGCAACCAAACATGCCCAAGTGTAACATAGAAATGTTAGTAAGAATTTATTGGAAGAAAATCAATACTATGTTTTAAAATATACTGGGTTTATCCAAAGGCATAGGGCATGTGTAGTATGGTATGTTTAAAAACCACCTTCCTATTGGTTATAATGTCAAATTGCACTTTGTTGTTTTGTATAGTTACACACATCTTAATATGAGATCTAGTTTACTTATTACTTAAGAATAAAGTTAAGGTATACCCAAGTCTGACTTTGATATCATTTGAAAATTGATTATATCGTAAAAACTTGCTCCTTCACTCTTAATATTATCTGCTTTTGGCAATTCGTGTTCTCACGACTTTAAAAGTCATAAGAATGTATCATTCACAGTTTTAGAATGCGTCGATGGATATCCAGGCTCTTATAAAGTGTTTTTTTATTCCTCTAGCTGATGTAGAACATAACACTCCACCTATCGGGCTGACTCTAATACAATTTATAACATCTCAACACCTTATTCTCGATTCCGCTTTGGGTTGCTGCCCCTCACAGCTTTAAAACACGTTTTAGACTTTTATAAAGCATCTTCCATAACCGAGCTGGGTAATGATGGCTTGTAACCCAAGTAGAGTAAGGTGATGGAGGTCGCGACTTATCACATGGTCGAGTTGGATGAAGATAGGCTCGTGGTCCAATTTGGTGCTAAGCGACTGACGCTTCTAACCCTCTTCATGAATCAGATCATCGACAATGGCTTACTACTCGACCAACCAATTACGGTGATTGGGGATGTTTGAACCATCACTTTAGTATTATGCCTCATATTGACTGGGGAGAGAAATAAAAAACACTTTATGAAGATTTGAATAACTCTATCTTTTAATATATTTTAAAGTCGAGTGATAGCCCAAAAGCGAACAACAATTGAGAGCAAGGCGCTTAGATTTACAAATGACATCAAAGCCAAGTTCAAGTCATTGTGGGTTGATATGCTAATGAGAATGCTGAGCTCAAAAGTAAGTAAAGTGTTATGTCTCACATCAACGAAAGAAGAATAAAAAATGTCTTATAAACTTCTAGATATTAATATTCTTTTTAATCAGAATAATGATTAAATTTATTTATCCCATCTAAATGTTTCTATTTTAATTCCAAGTGTGACTAAAAAAAGTTAAACCTTGAAGTTTCAGGGGAAAAAAACTCTTGAAGTAACCAATACTAGTAGAATGTTAAAATCTAATCTATGATATATGGCTATGTCGATGAGATAATTAAAAGAATGATATCATGAAGATATGTGAGATTTACAGAATCAAATTCTTTGTTTCATAAATCTAAGCCTAATCCCAGAATGATTGATATGAAATAAATGATAAACTAAAGAGCGTTTGTATTATGTGTGCCTTAAACAAACATAAAAGAATATTATGATAAAGATGTCTGAAAGAACTCAACATTGAGTTGTTTTCTGACACCAAAAGTAGACATTTATGGGATATTTTATTCACTAAGTGCGTACTTTTTATTTAATTTAATTGCACAACTTTCCCGTTGCAATGATGCAATATTGCGTACTTCATTATTTCTTAGTGCTTTTGGAAATTTCACTTTGATTTTACAGCTTCTAACTCCACTTTGTTTCGGACTACTGCAAGAGAAAAAGGCTAAAAAAAAAAGCCATGAATCACTTGTAAGATTATGCAAAAGGAAGTCTAAAATTTCTTTTTAAAGATGGAAATAATGAGCTATATGATAATTGAAATTCAATTATAGAAAACCATGATATGATTAAATTTGAGAAGCTGGTTGATTTTGAACATACTGGAGGAGAACAAAACTTGAAAACTGATATGCTTGCTAAGGATGCTTCAATAGCCTTGGATTTCACTTAGGTTCTTTAGATTTCATTTTGTTTCTATAACTTGTAATGTAGAATTATTTTTACTGTTTTCTTTACTTGTCAAAAAAAGTATAGAATTTCTCTTTTTTTTCCCTCTTGCCTTTTTCTTCATATTAACCCAGAAGTTGGAAAGCTGCTGAACTTCTTGTATATCCAAAAACAATCAATAAAGCACAAATAAAGCAAAGTTCATTTCAGTTCAAAAGCAAAATTAATACACTTCACTGACAAATAACTTGCCTTCAGATTACTATATATGCTTCCTCAAGTTCACACCTCATACAACAATTAATCCAAACTCAAAAGCTCCTGTGGTTTTTGGAGCTTTCTAATCCCATGATTAGAAGAAACATGAAAAACCTCATATCATTTTCAAGCGTCTGCTACAAGTTCTGCATTAAAGCTACCTTTTTTTCCCTTCAGAAGAGTTAGAAATGTGGTCCAAGCTTGTAAAGTTTGTCCACATATTGCATCTTATTTAGAGAACTTAAAAGTGAAACAAACACTCTGGAAACATTTTATCACAGTTTTGTCCCTAGTAATACATGACTAAAGCTAGAACTTAAAAAGGTAGACAATAATATAAACTTCTAGCAGAAGGGAGCAACTAAATTGTGTAGATTGGTTTTGCTTGCTGCTGCACTGAAATTTCCATGAAGATCATCCAAGTTCCAAAGGCCGTCCCAGAAAGTATCATCATTTGAAGTTTCTGGAACAGAGGCATTGCCATTGAGCATAGAGTATAAGCAGCCTTGTTCTTCCACGGAGTTCTGATACATTTCTTGCCTCATTTGAGACAAACAAGGCATAGGCACTCTGTTATCATTTTCCTCCAGAAGGGCCATAATCCCTTTGATGTCCAAGTTGAATTGAAGTTGTTGCTGTTGCTGCTGCTGTTGTTGATGTTGCTGATGCTGCTGCTGCATTTGCTGTTGTTGCTGCTGAAATTGTTGCCTCCTTATGAGGCGATTCTTCGCCTTTTCTGCAGAATCAGGAGAGTTTTTCGCCTTCTTCTTGAAATGAGTCCTCCAGTAGTTCTTAATCTCATTGTCAGTTCTTCCTGGTAAGCTTCTTGCAATTGTTGACCACCTGAAATGAATCACCAATCAAAAGACTCGTTATCAGTACAAGTTTTTGTCAGTGACAAAGGAAAAATTAAGACGAAAAATCAAACCCAATACATACCTGTTTCCCCACCTAGCATGCAGCTCAAGAATGATACTCTCTTCCTGAGGTGTTATCTGACCCTTCTTGAGGTCAGGCCTCAAATAATTCACCCACCTCAATCTGCAGCTTTTGCCATTTCTTTTCAATCCTGTGTCAGACAAAAACATGAGACAAACATCATCATCATCATCTGTTCAGAAACCTTAATTCTTTTAGCACTCAACTAGATAACTCAGATATCGCTACTTAAATCAGTAGAAAGCAAGCTTGGTTACTCTGAAACTTGTAATCATCGAAGGAATATGAAAAGATGAATAGAAGGAGAGAAAAAGAGATTAAAGTGGTGAACCTGCAAGCCTAGAGACAGAGTTCCATCTGCCTTCACCATGAAGCCTGACATATTCAATAAGCAATCTGTCTTCTTCAGCAGTCCAAGGACCTTTCCTCCAACCTTCTTCCTCTAACATATTCATACCCCAACCCATGTTGTTACTAGCCATGCCTCCCCAATACATATCCAAAAGAAAATACCTTTGAAAAAAGTTACAAACTTTTCTCTTTTTTCTTGCACCCTTTTGAGATGCCAAGAATGGCTCTTTGTAAAGTTGATAACTTCTGTTCAAAAACTGTCTTCTAAATTCCTTGCACTGGTTTGGAGTTTGTGTGGTTGCTTCATATTTATAGTTGTAGCTAGTTCGCCATGCCTCCCGCCACCCGCCACTTGTTGTTAGTGTGACATCTCTTTCCCTGTCACTGTTTATGGTATACGGATGACTTTTTTTTTTTTTGACAGAAGAAATCTGAGATTTTTCTTACAAATAAAGTGTGATTTGTGCGGGGGATATTTATATATAAAAATGAAATAAATCGGATCATGTAAACGATTCATCATATTTCTGAAGTATATAATAATTAGGCAATCTGATTACATGATCTATGTAGTACGCGTATCATCATTAATTTAAGAAAAGATTATACTTTCTTGATGGTGAAATTTTGAACAGGGGTCCAATTGATCTTAGAAAAGCATGCGCGTCAGAGTTTTGAAATAGACCAACTAGTCTTTTTCATGTAGTCCCATTTATTAGCCAAAGAAATTCTTTTCCTATCACAATAATGAAAAGAGAAAAAAAAAAATCTGTCTAAATTTTTATTTAAATTTGATCATTCAATTTCAAAAAAATATAAAGTAGGTTGATTTTAACAAAAAGTACTCAAATTAATTTAAGAAACTCGAAAATTAAATAATTTGGATCTTTCTTGACAACATAAAATAATTCCCCCCAACTATGTAACCTAACCTTAAAGTATGACTATCCGATATTTTATATATTAACTAATTCATATTTTAATAACATCAGATTCAAAAAAAAAAATGTGAGAGATTATATTATTTTGGAATACGTATTTTAATGACAAAAATATGTAATCAATATTAGTCCATATATACCCCTCGTCCTTGGGTTCAACTGGTGTGACGGTTGGTCTTCCTTATCTTTAGGGAAGGGTTTGATCCCTGCATTGGTCAAAGCACTTTGGGAGGCATCCTAGGGGTCTAAGAAGCAATGGTAACACTAGTAGAAGTGGAGGCGTGTGTACTCTCTGGCCAGTATCCCCTGTGGACTGGACTCCAAGCGCCCTGCCCTTGGACTGTGGGTGAGCCCGACCCTTTTCCTAAAATTTTTTTATCAAAAAAAAAATATTAGCCCACATATATAACAAACTATACTATTTTTAAATTATCTATGATTAGTCTAAACTCGAATAATTCCATACTAATGTTAATAATGAATTCATATGTATGTACTCTATTTGGGTTTTTATACAAGTCTTCTATAAATTTACGATCTTAAATATAAGCCATTTTGTATGAGTTTTTCATGTATTTAACACTTTTTTCCCCCATAAATGCGCTTGACATGTTTTCAGGATAAGTCTTTTACATATGTCAATTGAAATAGGCAGGGTTAAACTGTTAATTATATGTAAATAGAAAATAGACCATTTTAACGTGATAATTAGATTTACTTAATCCTAATAAGGTGACTAAATAGACTTATACTATATTTAGTATGTGTCAAAACTGTATTTGCAATAAGTGTCCGTTTGTTTTAGTTGTATAAAAGTGTTTTTATAATTTATGAAATAAGTTTTGTCATAACTTATGAAAAAAATACTCATAAGATGGTCATGTTTCCTAAACTTATAGTACTTAAAATAAGTGTTTTCATGTTTAATGGGAGAGCTTATCTTTTTTCTTTTTTTTTTTTATACTAAAAGTAATGGCAAAGTATGCAACCACTTCAAGATTCTATTAGGCATCAAAGCGGGAGCTCTCCCATGAAAATTTTTTGTATTCAGAGAAGCTGGAAATCGAAACCTTTTACTTGAACCACCAGACCTCTTCTACTGAAGCCAACTTCGAATGGTGGGAGAGCTTATCTTAGATATTTACTTTGGCGTTAACCTAAACAATCACTAAAAGACAAAAAAGGGAAGAGAAATTCAGCGGGCAATGGACACGTGTTAGGGAGGGCTCCTGAATCCGGACACAATGTTGCAAAGCCCAAAAGAAAAAACTTGAATGACGAGGCACTTGTGATAAAATTATAATAAGTGTGGGCTTTTTTTTAAAAAAAATAAAACTTTGAAAATTACAACATACCCAATGGGCTTTTACCACCTGTGCCTTTTTGCTTGCTTCTCACGATGTCACTCCCTTTGTAATCTACTCATGTGTCCCCCAATTTTCTCATTTAAATATGGGTTAGATGCCATTTTGGGGAATTGGGGGTATTAAATATTCATGCTCTTCATGACGTGTAAAGTCACGTAGGGGACAGGTGTCCTGTTATGATGTACTTTTGGAAAGATAGGGGCATGAATCTTCCGTGTTTTCTTGTGCCACCCCATACATTCGTCTAAAATTGTTTTTGACCCGTTTATTAAGAATAATTTAGAATACACTCCTTTCATTCTATTTTTAACACGTTTCACAAACCTTAAATCTTCCTACGTTGAGTCTTTTTAATCAATTGTACTATAAACAGACTTTTATATTAACAACCGAAGTAAACTTTACAAAGGAATTCTTATATTAAGAAATAATCGTAACATTAATTTTGTCTTCAAATTTAAATTTTTAAGGACAAAGGTTGATTTAATAAAAATAAATTTACTTATTTTTATTTAATATATATACTTTAAATAAGAAGTATAGTAAAATGAAAATTTATAAAATGTAAATTATGTAAAATTACACATTCACCTAGCAAATATAATAAGTTGATTTATAGTAGGAATAAAAAAAAAAAAAAAAATCTTCCTTATAACCCTGGCCTACGTTGAAATTGCAATCCCAATACATTGACACCTTGACGTTTTTATAAAATATGAATTTATGAAAATAATTTCTCTTGTCGCCACATGATGTTTTTCTTAAAAAAATAATAATTATTATATATATAAGCTGAAAGGTGCTTGCTTATAACATTTCTATACAGTAAACCAACATGAGTGCATTTGTTTATGCAGAAGTGAGTCATACACGTAAGATCCCTGCCTAAAATTGAGGCCAGAATCTAGGAGCTCCCTCGAAAATCACATTTATGCCTCAGGAGAATTTTTTTTTTTTTACATATTTATTTTATATAATAGAAAATTGATTAAAATAAAGTAAAGTGAACGAACTATCAAGTTTTGATCACCCGATCAAATTCTGCAAAATTTATAACCCAAGACAAAAGAAATCCCAGTCTATCATTTGCAGGCCAACATGGTTAATTAAAATCAACAAAAAATTAATAAAAATAATAATAATCACAAGTACTCCTCTTGTTTACGCTAATAAACTAAGCTTCTCATTGCCTTGTCGTCTTTACGGCTAAATAGATATTCATGTAATTAAAAATACAGTAGAATCTACAAGAACGAGTGATCTATGACTAGTACGGAGAGATCATCATCATAATTCATAGACAATAAAGTGAAGAACCCTAATATTTTTATACATACTTGCATTACTAAAACACTTTGTTTAACAGCTAAGCACATTTGAGCAGTCACTAAAGTATTTTTCAAATTAAACAAAACCAAAAAAATGAAGTGGGATGTGATCGAAAGAGACATGCCTGAGGTTTCTTGTGATGCTAACAAAGTCTCTCTCTCTCTCTCACTATAATATTTGCATATGGTGTGTGTCCTTTTGGAGTGAGTGTCTTTTCAATATAGATTAGGATCCAGGTTTTGGCATTTCTTGGTGGGGGCCACACAAGATTATTTAATTAATTAGTTGGCTTTAGGGGTTAATTAAATTTGTTTAATAGGATGGATAGGCCTGTGGTACGTGTGGCTTTCTCCCAGGGCTACTTCTAGAAAAACCAGCCATTTGCTAGCTAATTAATCTGACAGTCTCGCGCCATTTAAATCGGAACTTTGCTTCTAGAAGAATCTCAATATTTTTGAGCTCATCATTTCAAAATTTGAAAATTATGTTTCCTATTTAAGTTAAAATCAACTTTATAGATAGGTATTATATTTAGAACCATACGGATTATATAATTAATTTAAGTGCATGTTTAGATTATCTTTTGAAAAAATAGCTTTTATGTTTACAAAATAAGTATGTAAAATAAGTTTTGTTTTGATGTATGAAAAAAAAAATTTTAAAACCACGGTTTTATAGTTTCTCAAATTCCATGTGACTCAACTCCAAACACCAAAATTGTTAGGCTTCATTCTGTGGTCAACAATTTATAAATACTATTATCTAGCACTCTATTTTTCATTAGTTAATACTGACATGGCATATGTTAAAAAATGGGGTTTCGAAATTTAGATCAGAAACCGGTCCAGTTTGAGTATGAACATGCCTCGCCTTTTTTTTTTGAGAATTTTATATTAATAACCCTGAAATCTTTAATTTTTTACCGGTTTGGCCCTAGGTTATTTTCAGTTTGACTCACTTACCTTTTACCCAATACCACATTTAGTTTAGTGGCCAATCCGAATTTAAAAACCTTATAAAAAAATAACACTAAATGATGAACTTCTCTATTAATATTTTTGTTTTTTTCCCTCAAAGGACTTGACATGGAGATTAGTAGCATGCTTTTTTTTCTCAATGTGTTTTAGACTTCTGCAGTATGCAGGGGCAGAACTAGGGAGGGACTAGGGTTGCCCCCTAAAACTACATAACAGAACTAAGATGTTCAGCAAATTATATTTTAGCATTATAAAAATTTTAATATTTTCACTTTAGTCTCTACTTAAAGTTTCTTGGAGGGAGTAAAATGAATATCATGAAATATTTATGGGGTTTATAAGTAATTTCATAAGCTCCTGGGTTTATTCTATAATTTTCGCCTTCTAATTACAGTTTATGGCTCTGCCTCTAGCTGTATGCATCTACCTCGAATCGTTAATATAAGAATTAGTACAATCTTAATTATCAACATAAAGTTTGTCTAATGATGTAAGGTCTCGCTAATCAAATCCTTCTAAATTTTCAGTTTGAGTCTCATATGAGACAATTGTGTTGGAAGGTCATAAACACCACACCAGATATCGGATGATAGTATGAAAAAATAGTAAGGTTTTTAAGGGAAATTCACAGTTTTAAACCAAAAAAAAAAAATTATCAAAATAGCTGACCATACAAACAATTTGCACAAATAACCAAGTTGGTGACGCCACGTCAGCGGGCGCCACAAGAGGCACCACGTGGCGTGGCGCCAACTTGTGTGTGGCGTGCCCACTCAAAGTGGCACCGCCACATGGGGCGTCACTTGTGGCGTGCCCACGTGGCACGCCACACAAGAGGCGGCACGCCATGTGGCGCCTCTTTAACAATTTTTTTTTTTTACTTTTTAATTATTATATTTTTTAAAATTTTTAATTATTATAATTTTTTTTAGTTTTTAATTATTATAATTTTTTTTTACTTTTTAATTATTATAATTTTTTTTTCATTTTTAATTATCATAATTTTTAAAAAAATTTTAATTATTATGATTTTTGCACATTAATTCTGCACGTTACCACATTCTCACAATCCTAAAATTGTGGGAGCAGTTTAAACATATAACGTGCAAAAATGGTGGGACCAAAAATTCGGAATTATTTTTCAAATTTAGTGAAAATAAATAACGTACAGAATTATTTAAATTTTCACTAAATATCGATTTTAGTGAAAATTGTGGGAGTAGTTTAAACTGCTCCCACAATTTTCACTAAAATCGGTATTTAGTGAAAATTTAAATAATTCTAACTGCTCCCACAATTTTAAACTGCTCCCACAATTTTCACTAAAATTGGTACTTAGTGAAAATTTAAATAATTCTAACTGCTCCCACAATTTTAGGATCGTGGGAATGTGGTAACGTGCAGAATTAACGTGCAAAAAGTTCAGAATTATTTTTGCAGGATCAGAAGCAGAAACATATAACGTGCAAAAAATATTTGTTTTCATTTATTTTCACTAAATTCAAAAAATAATTCCAAATTTTTGATCTCACCATTTTTGCACGTTATATATTTAAACTGCTCCCACAATTTTAGGATCGTGGGAATGTGGTAACGTGCAGAATTAACGTGCAAAAAGTTCGGAATTATTTAAAAATTTATACTAAATTTGTTTTCATTTATTTTCACTAAATTTAAATTTAATATATATTAAATATAATAATATATAATTATAAAAATTAAAAATTAAAAATTAAAAAAAATCATAATAATTAAAAATTAAAAAAAATTATCATAATTAAAAATGAAAAAAAATAATGATAATTAAAAATGAAAAAAAAATTATAATATTTAAAAAGCAAAAGAAAATTATAATAATTAAAAAACTAAACAAAATTATAATAATTAATAATTAAAACAAAATTATAATAATTATAATAATTTAAAAATTTTAAAAAAAATTATGAAAATTAAAAATGAAAACAAATATTTTTTGCACATTATATGTTTCTGCTTCTGATCCTGCAAAAATAATTCCGAACTTTTTGCACGTTACCACATTCCCACGATCCTAAAATTGTGGGAGCAGTTTAAACTGCTCCCACAATTTTCACTAAAATCGGTATTTAGTGAAAATTTAAATAATTCTGCACGTTATTTATTTTCACTAAATTCGAAAAATAATTCCGAATTTTTGGTCCCACCATTTTTGCACGTTATATGTTTAAACTGCTCCCACAATTTTAGAATTGTGGGAATGTGGTAACGTGCAAAATTAACGTGCAAAAATGATAATAATTAAAAATTAAAAAAATTATGATAATTAAAAATGAAAAAAAATTATAATAATTAAAAAGTAAAAAAAATTTATAATAATTAAAAACTAAAAAAATTATAATAATTAAAAATTAAAAAAAATTATAATAATTGGAGTGCCACGTGGGCACGCCACACACAAGGTGGCGCCACGTGTGGCGCCTGCTGACGTGGCACCACCAACTAGGTTATATGTGTAAATTATCCGTACGGTTAATTATTTTGATAATTTTTTTTTTTTGGTTTAAAACTGTGAATTTCCCGGTTTTTAATAATGGTTGGTAATATTATTAAATGGAAGTAGTAATATTACTTTGTTGATGATTTGCTCTTTAAAAAAACAATAGTGTTCTGTGACGATTAATCTATCTCATAATCTGAGTTTTGATTCATGGGAACTGGGACCCATACGTAACAGTTGTATTCAAGTGTATTATTATTAATTTATCATGGACGAGGATTTTGAAATCCATCAATCAATTGCAACTTGCAAAAAAATCTTCCAATTTATGCTTGGTTGTTTGCACTTTTCATAAAAAAGCCTTTTTCCCTATATTTTCACTATCTGATGATCTGATTAAAATAGAGCGTGCATTTTAACGTCACAACTCTATAATATATTGATTGAATAAGCTACATATCGGCTGATGATTAAAAAAAAAAAACTACATATTGGCCATATTATATTAACTTAAATATATTAAAAAATGAAGTTATACTTAACTTTTAGCTTCGATAAATAATAGCCCAAATTTTAAAATATTGTCTGTAAATTCATTTATATGTAGAAGATAAGAGCTTGATTGGGAAACCCTTAAATTTATAAGACAAAACTTCTTTTGCAACTTACTTCATAAATTTTAAAAATTATTTTCTAGAAGTTAAATCCAAACCGATACTTAAGATAAGATTATCGGTGGAAATTAAAGCAAACATTTGAAGAGGATGGTATGATTGTGAGTGCAAGTGGCAAGGATATGATAACTTGGTCAAATTAATAAGTAACGTTGTTTGAAATTTCCAACCAGCTGTTAATTATTTAATTCATTGCTCTATTGATGAAATGAAATATATCTCACAATATATAAAATATTATTAAGAGATAAAATATTTTAATTGAGAGCTAGTACATAGTTAGCTAGAATATATAATGGACCTGGGACTTGTCATGCAAATTGCATGTTGTTGCTTAAGCCAAAAAAAAGATAAACTTCAATTTTTACAAATTTGGAAAGATATAATGTATCTTAAAACCCAAAAAGCATCACGTTTAACCAAAAATAACATTATGTTATATTTGTTTAATGCATCTTGCAGCTGTTGCATATGCGCACTAATTAATTAAATAATCAAGGCGCACTAAAAATATCTTGTCCTTTTTACCAATACCTTAATTAGTGTTAAGTATCATGTCACTTAAATTTTAATTTATCTCTCAACTGTACTTTTTAAAGTTGCTATCTGGTATATATAAAATATAATATTGTATATGCTGGAGATCCTGAATTAAGCACCGTTAATTATTTATGTTATCAGAATATAACAGATATATAGGAGATATATTATGTATATATAAATGATAAAATCAACATAGGAAATTTAATCAGCGATCCACCATTACAACCTTTATTCCTGGTTCTGGTTTAGTCACATTCTTGTCCAAAATATAAAAGTTATTGGTTTATTACACATATTTAGGTCATGTTTGCGTTCTATCATTTTCGGTTTTTCACAGATTCTAATGTTCTACATTACTTTTAAAATTTTATTTATTTTGATAGCATAAATAAGATTTTTTCCCCCATTTATTTCCAAATTATTTTTTATTCTATGAAAGTGTGATTTTATTCACAATACATGGCCTCCATTGGATTGCTTCTAAAAGGTCCTCTTAATCTTTTTATAAATTTTTTGTGAGTTTCAGAAAGTATTACATATTTAATAAGGAAAGAGTTGAAATCAGTCAAATCACTCATCTCATGGGCAATAAAAGTCACTTCAAATTAATTCATTGGAACTAGAAAATAACAATATTAATTGATTCATTAAATCTGTATCGAATGGCTTTTTTTTTTAAAAAAAAATACACATATTAAATGAAGTTTTGAATAGAAGGAATACAAGGAGTCACATATTTAGGCATCAATTACAAGGATAGAATTGGAAAGTAATCATTAATCATCTTGCAGGTGATCGTCTTATACTATGATCCAAAAGAGTTATTCTATAAGCGCCATATATTGTAAATCAAATGGAATGATATGATGTTGTGTATAGGGGGGCAAATGCCCACCCTTAAATTGGGGATTTTTTTAAAAATAATAATAATATATGTTTAAATGATTCCTCACTTTGAAATTATGTGTCCACCCTTAACACATCAATACTACACTTCATAATCGGATGGGGATAAATGATTGTTTAGTGTCTTACATTGAAAAAGATGTATTTGATAATAAGACAATTATGATAGAATTCCAAAAAATAAGGTCTAGAAGGATGACATTGTAATTTTTTTTATTGTAATATACTTTTGTTATGAAAATATATGTACTTGAACTTATTGAGTGTTCATCTTTCATGATAATTTATGTAGATGCATTTCTAACAGCACTTAGTCTTACTTTTCTAAATGAGAAGTTTGTAAAATAACTACCTCTCTTATCACATCATCAGTATTCATTTGATTTCATGAATATTTTTTTGATATTATTTTATTTTCTTATTTATATTCTTTTGCTTTTTAATGCATTTAAAGATTTTCTTAAAAAAAAAAAAAATTCAAGAGCGTTGCCCCCAAACCCCTGAATTCTTCTACCACTGGTGCCCATCCTTTATAAATTTTCTGGATCCACCACTGATGTTGTGTGTAATTTAGTTAATAACAATAATATTGGATATCATTTGAATTTTATGACAAATCAAATATTTTAAATGTTTTTATCAATAAATGTGAATTAGTTATAAATGACTCATATAATTATAACTGGGGGAGTAGTAAACTCCATATTTGAATTATAATTCACATGGCAAACTTGTACCAGAAAAATGTTGTTCTAGCTGGTAAATATTCATCACATAACCTATAAGGTTGTGGATTTAAATGTTATTGTCAACATAAGAATTATCTTATTGGTAAGTAATCTTATATTTATCCCTATGACAACAAGTGCTCTTCAAATCAAGAGGTGTGTCATGACCTTGGTAAGTTTTAGAACTGAAATTAGCTTCTTCTTTTTTTTTAAAAAAAAAGAAGAAGAAGAAGAAGAAGAAGAAGCAAATATATATGTACTTCACATAATGATAACTTTGTAACTACTTCATACTTGGTGGGTAGCTATTTGTGAACAGATTAATAAACCACAATAAAATGGGAAATTAACGGCTGTAAATGACATGAAGCTGTTGAGTGAGTTTCATATACTTTAAGAAATATTTAATCCAATCGTGAATATATGGCCCATGTGAATCAAAGAAAATGCTGATGATGTAATGATGCACATGCCTATATATGAATTTCCCTGAAAGCTGAGCTTAAGACCCGCAACAAAAATAAATATCTTGTAAATCTGAAATAAAAAACAAATAAATATCTTGCGCTAGTTAAAGCCACGGCCGGATGATATTTTTATCTTTGTGTATCATTCAAATATGGTTGAGAAATGTATGTACTTTATTTATCCAGTTTTTTAAATTCTACTGTTTAAAAAAAATCTGTTATTTTATATATATTATTAGAATTATAGTTGCGGAGAGAAACCGGAGAAGACACGGTGAACATAAGAATGTAGAAACCAAAACAAGAAGAACAAATATATCTGCCATGTATAAAGCTTTTCTCTGTTCTTCCTCACTTCCGTTTCTTAAATCAATTTAATATCAACTCTTTTAAAAGATATTCGATCGTGGTTATAATACATATATACAAGTTTCGAGACTAGCTTAATTGGAGGCCATTCATAAAGAAATTAACAGGGTTAAAAAATTCAGTTATATATTTAGATGACTGTAATTAACATTGTTATGAACTATTCACTGGTTGGTATGACATGTTCGATCCTTGACGTAATGGAACCTCTACATAGAATCCTCCTGCAATATAGTTTTCTTTTTAAATTAAACCGACCAGTATAAACCCAACACGACAAAAATCAAACAAAATATGAGTACTTCTTTTTTTAAAAAAAAAAAAAAAATCTTGTATACGGCTATTATAAAAGTTGCTTTTAAAAACAGTGGCCCCACGAAAATGAAAGTTTATGAGTTCCATTATCAAAAGTCTGACAAAAGAAGTGAAGATTCTCCATAACATGCAAGTTTTTTGCACTTGAACTCGTAACACTGATGCTTTTACTGAGAGGTCAATCTTATAGAGACAATTTTCGTTTTACATTAACCAGCAAGATACTAAGTGAAGTAGTAATGTGGGATAGATAGAGGACAAAGAGACGTCCACTCTTGGACGAGATGTATTATTACGAGTTTATATGCTGTTGATTTCTTAAATATGCATGATCCGTAACTATGGACAAAGCAATTCTTAATTACTACTACATAATCGCACATAAGAGGTTGACTGTTATTATCAACCATATATGATGGATTTGAACTATAATATATTGAGGGCATACATAACGATTAATAACCAAAACGTATTGGCTTTTTATCATATATACATATTTTTTATATTTAGTCTTGCTATTAATATTTTAATATTTAAGACACAATATAATCATTGATAATAACAAAATAAAATATAAAAAAATGCAGCCAAATGCACATAAGACTCACATCAAGTGAGGTGTGAGGAGGATATATGTATGTATTGTAGCCTTACCTTAGAGGCAGAAAGGTTGTTTTTGAGATTTGAGCCATATGATTTAGAATTAGGAGTTTAAAGTTTAGAAACAATCTCTAATATTAAAAAATGAACATATTATATTTATAGTATTTAAAATTCAACACATTATATATAAAAACAATAGAATTTAAAAGAAATTACCTACTTAAACACTCTCACAATAGAACATACATTATCAATTTTTTGAGCTCTAAAAGAAAATCAATTAATAAAAAAGTTCACAATATTCTCCAATGTCTTTGTTGTAAATTGTCCATAAATCACGTATAAGTGCTCCAAAAGTTCCCGTCACGTATCCTTTAACTGAAAAAGGATATATAAATATGAAAATAAGATTATATATAGTAAAAATAATCAAATATAAAAAATTGAACAAATATCAAGAACAAAAAAACTATAAAAACAAGAAGATATGACAAACAATATGACAAATATAAAAACTTGAGCGAAGCTCGAAATCCAATTCAACAAACTTGATTTCAACTATAGTTTGAATTGCTAAAGTTTAAGAATGTGAGATGCTCACAATTTTAAAAAAAAATCATAATTTTATCTCATAATTTTTTCCCATGTTCTTTACTTTTCTCCATCATTCTCTCTCTCTCACTTAATCTTTAATCCATTAGCTATCATCATATTAGATATCATAATTCCGACTGACAACCTTGAGCATCAACTAACGGGCTCTCATTATATAAAAAAATAAAATGAAACTAAAAATTTAATTGAAAAATATGAAAGATTACATGAGAAAATATAACAAGAGGAAGGAGCTCCAAAGCGCAAGCTCATGGTAGTGGGGGAGAACAAGACCCGCATGGCAAAACAAATCCTGTGGAAAAAAAAGGTATGAGAGCCATTAGAAAAACTCAAAAAACATTTGAGAAGGAGTTTGAAAAGTTAATTGTGTCAAATAAAAATTTCCTCTTCATATTTGGCATTTTTTAGAATCCTGTCTTTTTATATTAAAGAATACTTAATGATTCTTGGTAAAGAATCATATTGTATTTTAAATTTTCAGAATCTCACCTTTGTTTATTTTAAAGAATACTTAACGATTCTTTTGTGAAGAATTGTAATATATTACTCCTTTGATTTTTAATATAAAACATATTTACCTAATTTGATTATATTAAAGAAGTTGGTTAAATTAGTTAATATGATATGCATTTTTTTAAAATACCATAGTCATCTTCCTTAATTTTCTAATTTCCTCTCCTCCCTAAATATTGTTGGTGATGCAGCATTAGGGTTAAATTACGAAAAGATTGATAAATATAAAAACTATATCATAATTAGAACCAAAATCAACTTTTCAAAACTGTCTTATATTAAAGACCAGAGGGAATATCAATTTTTTTTTCATCATCTCATCTCCTTATATATGATGACATCTTTCATAATCCTACCTTTATTTATACTAAAGAATCATTAACAATTCTTTGTAAATAACCTTATTGTATTGTCAAATTATATTTTGCTTTCAAAATCTCATTTTTCTTAAATTTTACATTTTAATTTTCATAATCTATCTTCTTGTACATGTCGGTTTTCATTTTTAACCGTCAAGAATTCTTGAAGAATATATAACTGTTATTTGTGAAGAACTATTAAATATCATCAATTTTTTTCTTTATACAGTTTCTTTTTTTACATATGACGATTATCAATTTTAACTAATAAATATTTTTTAAAAAAAAAAAGAGTATTCATGGTACACACTTTACTGTTAATTATTATAATATTATGTTTTTATTTTCGTTCTATTAAAATTAGAATACAAATCATTTATAAGCGTTACATGACGGTTATTTTATAAGAAGCATATGTTATGTTTGTCACTGAATAAATGACGGTTCATAATTACAACCATTATGTTTTTATTTTCACAAATTCTATCTCTCAATTCATGTCGATATATATAACTTTTATTTATTAAGAGCATATATATTACTTATTAAGCGTCATATATGTATGATTCAGTAGCAGTACTGAACGTCATCAGATTAATTGAGAAGTAGTTAAGAATTGAAAGACAGCATGCAAGCCACTTTAGTCAGAGTGCAAGTGTATAGTAAGTCGCAAAGGTAAAAGTGCACGTGTGGGTGTGACATCAACAAAGGCAACATAGACCAATAGAGAGGAGCGAAAATGAAGTGAATTAGGTATGCAAACACAAACTCCAACATTAATTCTTCGACCTTACTTAGTGATCTCATAGTTGTATTGCAGAAAATTTAAACTTGTATGATCGTTCTATCATTCTGGGGCATCAAGAGTTGCTATGTCTGACTCAAAATTGCTTTGACCGTTGCAATCAAGGCAGGTGAAAAGTCGAGGAATAATGACTCTTCGTTCCCATCACATTCACCACAATCTTGGCGGCAATTTGAAGATCGTACATAACACATCCATATTAAACTAATTAAACTATAATTAATGTTGTTTGACCATACCTGTCACTTCTGTGTTCCACATAACCCTCCATACAGTGGCCGCCCATTCTTCTTCTTTCCTTACCTAATAATTTGGACGGGGCATTCATCTAATTCTTTTAGCGTTCGCTGTCCTCCTTTTTTATAAAACTGCTCTGTTTACATGCAAAACAGTGAAGCTGGTGCTTTTTTTTTTTTTTTTTTTTTTAAAAAGAATCAGAATATTGATTGGTTTAAAAAATATACTGACTGATACTGAAAAAAAATACCATATGATATTGAAAAAATTTTGAGGATCTTGAAAAATATTTTGGGGTACTGAATGATACTAACAAAATACTTTAGGATATTGACTAATACTGAAATAAAATATTTCATGGTCTTGAAAAATTACGTGATGATCTTGAAAAATATTTAAGGGTACTGATTTGTACTAAAAATATGCTTCATGATCTTAAAAAATTATTTTAGGATTTTGGGAAAAAAATTTAAAGTACTAACTTGTATTAAAAAGACACTTCAAAATATTTTTTTATAGATTATAAAATAATTTTTTAAGATTATAAAGTTTTTTTCCAATATTCTAAAGTATAATTTTAGTATTAGTCATCACTACCTGAATTATTTTCCCTAGATGGGCACAATTTTATGGAAAATGGGCACAACGGATGCTAAAAGAATTGAAGGAAAACCGGGTCCACTTAATTTGACTCCTCTCTCTCTCTCTCAAACACACACACACATTCACTTTCGAAGCTGAATGTTACGGCCTCGGATTTGAACTCCCAAAACCGTGCCGACCTTAACTTGATCACCTCTCTTGATCCTAGCTAAGTCAGCCGAACCCTCACGAGTAAGCAAGAAGAGGAAAGTCTAGAGAGAGAAAGAGAACTCTAGAGAGAGAAGCTCTGAAATGCAAATGTATTGAATTCCCTAGGATGATTTACAAGTGAGGATGACACCTCTATTTATAGCCTAACACCTCTTCAATGAACGGTCTAGATTGAAAACATCCTACAGTCAAGAATGGTTCTCCAGAACCTTCCCTACAAATATCTAGATATTTATGTACATGCCTGCATAAGCGCTTACATCAGCGCATCTAGAATTCTCTACACAATAATTCTAGTATTATTTACACATAAACTTGTCCATGTAAGCATACACATGTCGCCCCATTATCGTCTGTGTGGCGCCTGCATGTCCAAGTCTGAACCTCAATTCTTGTAGAGTGTCTTGTGCACGCAAAATATCCAGCGTTCCTTATTTGTGCGTGACATGAAGCTTGTGATCAGTTTTAATCTCATTTCTAACATATTGATAATAATCTACATCCATGCATACATATATTTTCTAACAAAGATGAGCCTAAAGTCTTAGAGTCACGATAAAGATTACTGTCATATATGTCTAAGAGATTAGGGAGGCTAATGGGTACAAATCCTGAAAATATATAGCCCCTTCTCTTATAAGGACAAGGTTACGTACATCTAACACTTTTCATATCCTATTTAGTTGAAGCCTTATGCGATAGATGCACTTTGCTGATACACATACCACTTATTGAGACTTGCTTAATTATTATTGTGTGTGTGTCTTGATTGAAATGTGTGTGTGTCTCTGTGTGTGTAGCTGTGGATGAGGGACTCCAGCCCTGTCAAAGATGCATGTTTGGAAGTCTCTATGTACTCTCCTCTATGCGCGCGTACACACAGTCAGCCTTAAATATAAGATATAATTAAGATTTTTTTAGAGAGATTTAGGAAGTTAAATTAGTTACATAATTATATCATATATTGAGTGTGATTAAATTATTTAGAAAAAATAATTTAGAAAAAAATGATAAACATAAAATACTTTGTATTTATACTTTACAGATCCATATATATAGATATATAGCGCCCCATCGTGATGGTCACATATAAAGACATATAAGAATAGGCAAACCGTATACAAGGGAGCGTATTTTCATGCATATAACATTCGGACGAGGACGGTGCATGGATGCTAAAGGCATGAATTGATGGATTTACAAAATACAACAATAACACCGCACCAAGCCTAGCTTATTCCACCAGGTGGTCGGGGTGGGGTATTACATAGACTATATAATGTTATTATGTTTTATTAACAACTAATTTAAATATTTAGATAAGTTATAAATTAAAGGGTAAAGGTGCAAAAATACCCTTGAGCTTTGCCCTCAGAAGTGTCCTGCACCATATGCTTTTTTTTGGAACAAAAGTACCTTCGTGGTTACATTTTAGGAGCAAAAATACCCTTTTCCGTTAGTTGACTGTTAACCATGGTAAAATGACCCTTTTACCCTTAGTTTAAAATAATTAAAAAGAAAAAGAAAAATACCCCACCCCCACCTCCTCTTGACGGTGGGCCCCACCGCCGGCTGCCACCTGCTTCCGGTGACCACCTCCGGTGACCAGCCGCCGGCAAATTTTGTTTTTTATATTATTTCTTTTAACAATTTTTTTTTAAAAAACAAAAATACCCCACCCCCCACCTCCCTTCCCGGTGGGCCCACCACAAGCACCCCACGCAGCCGTCTGCGGGCAAATTTTTTTTTTATATATATATTTTTTAACAATTCTTTTTTAAAAAAAACAAAAATACCCCACCAACCTCCCTTCCCGGTGGGCCTCACCTCCGTCCCCCCACATCGGCGCCCGCCCGCTGTCGGCGACCACCTCCGGTAAATTTTTTTATTTTTTATTTTTAAAAAATTGTTAAAAAAAAATTGCCGGCAGCCGGTTGCCGGCGGCAGGTCTTCGGCATTCGGAGGCCGCCAGCGGTGGGGCGCACCGGCAAGGAGAGATGGGTGGGGTATTTTTGTTTTTTTTAAAAAAAAATTGCCGGAGGCCGGTCACCGGCAGCGGGCTGCCGGTGGCGTTGGGTGCCGACGGTGGGGTCCACCGGGAAGGGGAGGTGGGGGCAAGGTATTTTTTTTAAAAAAAAATTATTAAAAAAATATATTTGCTGGTCGCCGGCGGCTGGTCTCCGGCAGCAGGCGACCGTCGGCGTGAGGTGCCAGCGGTGGGGCCTACAGGCAAGGGGAGATGGGGGTGGGGTATTTTTCTTTTTCTTTTTTAATTATTTTAAACTAAGGGCAAAAGGGTCATTTTACCATGGTTAACGGTCAACTAACGGAGAAGGGTATTTTTGCTCTTAAAATATAACCACATAGGTACTTTTGTTCCAAAAAAAAACATATGATGCTGGACACTCCTGAGGGCAAAGCTCAAGGGTATTTTTACACCTTTACCCTAAATTAAAAGGTGTCTCTTATAAATAACTTCATCAACCTTATGGATCTTCATCATCTACATACCACTTTTCGGAAAAGACTCATATGGCCTGATCTATCCTTCTCATCGGCACCACCAAATTGACATTCTTTTTGTGCACGTCTGAACCTCCTTCTCATTGTCAGATTTATAAATTAAAAATAAATTATTTAATACGTATTTCACGGTCCAAATCTGCAATAAACATGGGAATTACTGCTCTCCACAAGCTATATCAGTTTCATGCATGTATAACCTATTACTGGTGTTCACCGATACTCCACGATATACTACTTCCCTCATTCTTAAATATAAGAGAAAATTTACTTTTTTTTTAAAGAAATTAAGGAAGAAGTCTGTTAAAATACTTTAGAATATTTATATTTATATTTTTTTCTCTATACTAATTAATTTGATTAATAAACCCATATATAATTTAAGGATACACAATATAAGATATGATCAAATAATTTATTTAGTTTTATTAATTTCTAAAAAAAAATCAATTATGTTTTAATCTTTAGGATATCGGAGGAAGTACTATATAACTTATTAATAACTTGTGCTCACACCCACACACACGAGTTGTGCTATTGTGCTTCATCAAACTATAATTTTCTGTGGCATTATTTTATATTTATATAAAAGACAAGACAGAATTATATCAATCAAAACGATTATAAGGTTCCAAATAGTGGCGAAACCACACCTGTGCCATTGTCTGCAGGTGCGGACACAAAAGATGGTGACAGTTAGAAATACCATCGAAATTGAAACAGATAATGTGATTCTTCCTTTGTTTGTCTAATCAACCTGCACGCCATCTAAAAGTAACCCAATTAATATTTCTCTCTACTCCTTGCTTAGCTCCAGGCTTGTTGGTTTTTTTGACAACTTTCCTACTCAAGCTTAGAATATATTCTAGTTTCTCCATTGACAAGGCTTCAATATCGTACTTTTTTTTGAAACATCAAATCATATATTTTCTCAACCTTTACATGATTTCCAGAAGATAGATAACCGCTCAAGAAGATGTTGGACGACCAAACATTAACACCAATAGCAATATCACTAACCATTTGGTTAAAAATATCCTCAACCTTGTCAAGGTTGTTGACTTTTACCAAAGAATCTAAGTATATACTGTAAATGGCATGATAAGGACAACATCATTTCTCTAGGCACTGATAAAATACCATCTCCAACTTATCATGCAAATCCACTTTTGTTAAGGATATGTTACACAATTGGATAAGTGATGATTGGTTTAACTCATACATTTTAACTTATATTGAATATGATATATTTGATAAGATTGATGATGAAGACATAATACAATATTTTTAAGCAATGAAAAATCGAATAATGTTTTTGTAATCATTCTTGTTGTAATAGTTTAGTTAACTCTTCATTATTATTTTTCTATGGTAAGTTTTTTTTTTCTTTTCTTTTTCTTGTATGTATTATTTTGTTTTTTAATGCACTTAAAACTTTTCTTGAAAAAAAAAAAAATCGAGGCGCCGCCCCTACATCCCTCCATTAATTGTATAGACACAAACAAAAAATTCTAGCTCCACCACTGATTCCAAAGGTAGTATATATAACGTTTCCTAATTAAAAAAATAGAGAATTGAATGAACAAATTTTCGACTTACAACGCTTCTTCTTGGCTCACAAGGTCGATCGATTATAGTTTATAGACACTAACGCCAAATATTTTAGTATAATTACATTGTAAAATTTTCCCGAACCACACATTTCACTCACATCGACATCAACAACTTTAGGACACACAATTTATATTGTGCAAACCAAACTCATTGTCGTTGTTATTAGTCTAAATCCTCATCCATGTTTTTGGCTGTTTGGCACTACCGACCAATTCAACTGATGTATTGTTTTTTTAATAATCCCCACAATAATAATAATATCGTCGCTTATGTATAAAGTGTGCTGCTTATGATAATTTATTACCACTCTTTGACTGCCACACTAATTTTGCTTGGAATCATGAAGCTGTTGTCTGTTGCTTTTCATGAACACACACACACATATATATCTTGTTTGAGGAAAATTAAGAATGATTTGGATAATATTGAGGATAGAATTTGATGGTGAGACCAAATTCAAAGAAGGTAATGAGGGTTATTTGTGACCTGTATGTATATAATGGGTGGGTAATGCACGATTCATAAAACTTTTATGGATGGATCGTTCAAAGCAAACTTTTTGACTGGATTAAACGAAAAGAGATAAGATTTTAGTCAACTGGTCAACCACCTGTTTCATATAATCACTTAATAATTTAATTTGTTTTGTGTTATTGAAAACACGAAAGCCACACGGGTGGGTAGGCTCACATACCCATCATAAATCATGATCCTCATTATATACATGTAACTTAACTTAATTTATTTTATTAATTATATCTCTTTTTCTTAATTTATATTTAATTTACTTATATCGCCTTCCTTCTTCTTCTTCCCCTTGAGACGTCATAGTGGATGGTGGCCGGCAACAAGTTAATTAATTACAGGTTACAGCACACTTGATATAAAAATATAGCTTCATCAAGAGTTCTCCAAACTGAACTCATCAGCTTCAAAACGATACTTGAAGCTTCATCAGATATAATATTAGGCATAAAGCAAATAATGTTAATGGAATTGGACTATTAAATTAATGTAACAGTGGAGTGAAAATTATATTAAAGGAGCAAGAGGGCCTGATGATATATCATGAACGTAACAAAACAAGAACCCTAATTAATTTAGTTACGCCAACATTATGGATATTCTTCCCTTGGTTTTCTTAAAATACGAATATACGATGATGTCTAGCTACTGCATGGCAGGCCCCCTCATTATTGTCGACACATTATAGGGGCTTATTTCAACATTTGCAACAGTGAGTTTTACTATAACTGTATTTTGTAAATTGAAGTTTGAGTATATTAAAAGTGATTAATTAATTGGTGTATTGTGATTTATATTTTCATAATTTTTTCTTAAAAAAATCAATCTAACATATTTTTTTAATAATCAGTTTCGTATATAAAGAAAAGCTAAAAAGTGTGCTGTAACCTCCATAAGCTTTTTAAATTGACTTTTAATTAGATTTAAAATCCAGTTTTGGCGAAGCAAAAACCATGCCGATCATAGGGTATTATATTTCTTGTTACCTTTGTCCTTGCCTTGGGGTGAAAAAGGCCAAACAGCCTATCAGAGGCCTATGTCCTAGCCTGGTCTTTTTTTCTTGGTCAAAAGATAATTATATTAATGCTGCAAGCAAATACAATACATGAAAATAAATTGACGATACAACCCAAACAAAGACACAACAGATACAAACAAAGCCAAGAAAATTACAATACTACAACCCAAATACAAAGTGAACCAAACATCAGCCAGTGAAGAAATGAAAGTAGAAGTAGATTCAAAGACTACATCAGTCTCCTGAATACTCAAGGTTAGAAGTAACAAAGAAGGAGGTGTTGGTTGTAAAACCCATCAAATAGGGCAAACCTTTTTATAAGCAATAGCTGCAATTAAATTAGCAACACAGATGCCCCAACATGGGGTAAAGACGATAAAAGACCCAACCTCAACAAGGAGATCCATGGAATCCTGAAGAATACTTTTGCTCCATTGATCAAACAAATCTGGTGACGATGAGCACACATAAAACTCCACCTCTTCATAATCAAATCTCACAGATCTGCTTATTTCTTGACAAACTGGAAACACCACCACAAAACCCCAACACCATAACCAAACGAAAAAAGGACACACATACGCTCGCACAAAGGCAAGGAACATAGATCTCACCGTCTCGAGATAGATCTTGAGAGGAAGATGAAAATCTCATCCTGGAGACGAGGGAAGACCACAACTAGCACAAATCAAAGGAAGGAGGTTACAGCCAGAAGATCCGAGCTCCGATCTACCTTTCTGACGCAGTTGTAGTTTAAAATGATGCCCGTCGGCGGCATGTGATGGTGGAACATGCCGCCGGCGAGAAAATGAAGAAGAGAAGTCACGAGGCAGAGAAGGAGAACTAGGAGAGAGAAAGCGTGTCTTTCGCGACAAAATGCACCTAGCCTAGTCTATTAGTAAAAAATATCAGATCAAGGCCTATTTAACTATATGTTTTGGTTAATATATATAAGTCTTAGGCTTACTAAGAACCCTATTAGATCTGTCAGGTTGGCCTGCTGGGCCTGTTTATTACTCTATGCGGAAAAAAAAAAAAAGTTAATTACTCAATCTATTAAAAAAAGTTAATTATCCTATCTAAAAAAAAGTAAATATTCTATCTGAAAAAAAAAATGTAACTATATTAAAAAAAAAATCTTAACAAGCTTGACCTTGATTGGCCTGCTTAACAAGTCTGATTTTCACTTATATTTAGTGTTTGATCTTAACTAAAGACAAGTTGCAGTTGGAGTATATTAAAAGTGATTAATTGGTGTAATATGATTTATATTTTGATATTTTTTTTATAAAAAATCAATTTAACATAATTTTTTTAATAATATATTGAACAATCAATTTCGTATATAAAGAAAAGATAAAAAGTCAAAAAAAGGGGGAGAATTATTCCAACTTTTGGGCACAAAGTCATTTACCTCAAATGACGCCAAACATTATTTTAAGTTTATTGATCGAGTGCTTGGGCAACAACCAAAAAAGGGGGGGGGGGGGGGGGGGGAAGACTTTTTGAGCTTAACACCGTAGTTTTGCTAAAAGGCATAAAAACATCCCAAATTCTTACCTAAAACAATGATTTGGGGGGTTGAAGCCGTGGTTTTTTTAGAAGATTTTTTTTTTTTTTACAGAAGCTATTTTTTAAATGTATGTTCTAAAATCACTATTTTCACCTTCTCCATAAGCTTTTTAAATTGACTTTTAACTAGATTTTAAAATCCAGTTTTGGGGAAGCAAAACCGATGCCAAACATAGAGAGAGCATTATATTTCTTGTTACTTTTGTCTCTGCCCCCTCCCTTCACTGTTTATACCAGAAGCAAACCTAGAGGTTAATTATACGAGTTAATTACCACATCACTTTGACCAATTTTTTATTTATTTATTTTTTTTATTTTTTTACCACATATCAGTTCAGTCTTTAGAGGAGGAAACAACAAC
This sequence comes from Acacia confusa, assembly GCA_037074495.1. NCBI lineage: Eukaryota > Viridiplantae > Streptophyta > Magnoliopsida > Fabales > Fabaceae > Acacia > Acacia confusa. Next base: position 3,820,592 of record CM073505.1, read on the forward strand.
AAAAAAAATTGTTCGTCCATATGATTATATTTTTTAATATTAATTAATTATTTAAAAATACAGAATTACTTGTCAATATATATTATTTAGTCCAATTCTCTTTTAAAAAAATAGTTTGTTGCGGTCCACTACTGCACCGTTTTGGAGCAGTTTCAAGCACTAGGTCCCCCTTTTAAAAAATAAAAATTCAACACTGAAAAAAATAATCAGAACATTGAAACAATTTTTCATGATCTTGAAAAATTATTTTAGGGTACTAATTGCTACAAGAAAGATACTTCAGAATACTAAAAAATAATTCATGATTTTAAAAAAATTATTTTTTATTTTAAGAAAATAATTCAGATACTGACCGCTACTAAAAATATGTTTTAGAATACTTTTTCAAGATTCTAAAATAATTTTTTAAGATTATGAATTATTTTTTCAATATCAGTCAGTATCCTAAAGTATCTTTTTAGTACCCGTCATTACCTGAAATGTTTTTTCAAGATCATGAATTATTTTTTCATTATCCTGCAATATTTCTTTAGTATAAGTCAGTACCCTCAAATATATTTTTCAGTACCCTAAATTATTTTTTCATGATCCTAAAATTATTTTTTCAGTATTCATATGTATCCTTTTAGTAACAGTCAGTTCCCTAAAATAATTTTTCAAAATCATAAAAAATTGTTTCAGTATTTTGAATTTTTTTTTTCAGTGTTGATTTTTTTTTTTTAAAAAAAGGGACCTTATATTTGAAACTGCGCCAAAACAGCGCAATTTAAAGCCGTGGACTGCAGCCAGATCCGTTATTTTGTTGTCCTGTCCAACGATTCTAAACTTAGCACATAACTGTAACGGATAGGTTACTAGCTGTGTGTGATGTGTGGGATAGAAATCAAATGGGGAAATTTTTTTCAGGCCCAAGGTAAGAAAATATTGTCAAAAAAAGCCCTAAGAAAATTCAAATATCAAAAAAAACCCTAGGACCTTTTCTAGTATTAAAAACGTAGTTATTAACGGATACTGATTTTGTTGTTAATGGGGTACTGATATTGTTGTTAACGCTTTCTGAAATAATACCAGAAAAGACCTTAGGGTCTTTTTTGACATTTGACTTTTTTTAGGCCTTTTTTTTATAATATTTTCCTACTTTTGGCCCCTGAAAGAAATTTTCCCAAATCAAATTACAGGAAAAAGCGACGTTGAGCATTTTGAAGATGGTTTTGAAGTGACATAAAGATCACCTATCTTGGTTAATTAATATTTGTGAATAAATATTCCATAATATAATTCCAAAGCGCAGTATTACTTCATTCTCCCGTGGCAAACCCCAATAACAATGATACAACATGAATCACATCAACTCGTGAAGTGTCCTATGAAACGACTCAAATTATCATTTAATGTTGAAGCTATCCGATGAATAGGAAAAAAAACATTTAAAAAAAATGTCAACTTGTCATCGTGAATTGAGGATAATATTAAAAATTAAGACGCAAAATAGTGTTTATAGGGGGCTTTTTTCCCCAGTTTCCAACGGAAGACAATTATATTTAAGGCATTGTCTGGCATTAGAATTAGGTATCTCTCTCAATGACGATTTGGACCTTAATTTATTATATTATGAGATACTAGCTCCTTTTACTAATTTCAACCTTGTTAGTTTGGGCTTTTCTAATTTTATAATACTCTCTTTGTTCACCCCGGAATTTGGGCTTTTTATATGGGCCCAGTGGGCTTCACCCGAAATAATAATGTCTACTTTGTTTTTTGTTCACGATAATGTCCACTTTCACTCTGCTCTTTGTGGATAAATTTTGGGAAAATCTATAGGGGCTCAAGTAACAGAATTTTAAAAAAAAAAATACTCCAAAATTATGAAAATACTAGAAAAGGCCTTAGGACCTTTTTTGGTATAAATTCATTAAAACTTTAGTTGTTAATGGGGTTGATATAGTTGTTAATAAAGCTGATATAATTGTTAACGTTTTAATGAATTTATACTATAAAAGATCTCAGGCCTTTTCTAATATTTTTAAAAAATTTTCTGTTATTTAAACCCCTATATAGATTTTCCCATAAATCTTTCAAGGAGATGCTTCTCTCTCCCTCTCTTTTATTTTTTGGCTAAACGAGACGATGCTACTCAAAATGTCAAATTGTCATTTCAGAATATATAAATTCTAAATAACCAATCCCTAAAAAAGTAATGGATCAATTAAAATCTATAGTATTTTAAAGTTGTCTTATTTTCCTCTTTCTCCTATTCTTCTCAAAATCTCATATCCACCTTTAAAAAAAATGGAAATTATAATAACATCATTATTAATATTATAAACATAAAAATAAATAAATATTAAATGTGAATTCTCCATTTTTTGCATGAGGGTAAAGTTGAGATACTGAGGAAAAGAGAGGATGTGCCTCCATTTTTACCCCATCCTCTACTGTGGATCTCATTTCAAGTAGCAAAATCAAAACGTTAAAAATCATGATTAAGAAGATCAACAATAAAATAAACAGCTTTAATAGAGCACTACAATAAAGTTGGTTTTGTTGTGTGTGTTACATATGCAGTCATAAATACAACGCAGTAAATAAGATGATAGGCATTAATGGCTCGTTCAATTTTATTTTATTTTTAATTAAAGGTGTAGATATTAACGAAATAAGACTATAAACGGAATTGAATTCATGACCTTCTATTTAAAGGGACCTCTTATATTATTAGATTACAAAGCTTTTGGTAGCTAGCTCAATTTAAACAAAGAGAGTAAAAGGTACAATTTTTTTTACTTTTTTTTTTGCTAGAAAAGGTAAAATGAACAAAAATAGTTAATAAGGCTTTGTTTGGGAGTTTGAAGGAGAAGGAAAGGAAAGAGATACTGGAGGAAAGAAGAAGGAAGGGAAATGAAAGATATTTCTTCCCCTTGTTTGGGAGTTAAAAAATAGTAATGGAGGAAGATGGAGGATTAATAAGTTATTTTTATCAGTTTGTTTTTTTCTTTAAAAATTAATATAATTATTATACTTTTCTCTCTCTAAAAAATATTTTCCCCTACAAAAGTATTTCTCTCTCTAAAAAATATTTCTCCCTAAAAAAGTGTTTCTCTCTCTAAAAAATATTTTTGTGTGCATTCCAACAATAGAAAAGAAAAAAGAAATCAGGAAAAACGAGAGTATTTTATTAAAACGAGAGTAAAAAAATAATTAGTCTATTTTCCCTTTTAAAATCCCTTATAATAGGGGAACTTTATTTTTTTTTTAAGAATGAAGATTTTGGGAGATTTGTAAAAATTCCTTATTCCCTTCTTTCTTATTTTTAAAATTCTCAAATAAGGGAAGGGACTACCAAAACCCTTTATTTCCTTTCCTTTCCCCCCAAATGAAACTCTCAAATAAAGCCTAAATGTTTTTCCATGCGGCCAGTTAGCTATTTTATATTTGCCGATTGATAGCCAGCATTAACTCTTAAGCCTAATGTACTACTATGGAAGTTGTTTTCTCAAAATGTGTAGAATGCAGGAATTGAGAGAAAGGGAAAGTGACGTGACTAGCCAAATTTCAAAACAAGTCACTCCAAAAACATGTAAGATTAGCATGATCTCTGACACATATGGACCGAGAAAATATGTAACATGCTTATTATTACAAGTGTAATTTGACCAAATCACACATTAAGGAAGAAATACAAGTTAAAACATTTAACATATCTTAAATTGATCAGATTTTTCATCATTTGGCAGTGATATTTGAAAATAAAAAATAAAAAATGTTGTTTATACATTTTCTCTAACATATTCAGTGGAGGTAAAATTGAAAAAAAATTAAAAAAAAAAAAACATTAATGACCCTCATGTTGGATTTATATCTAGAATAAAAAAATTTTGATCAACTAGTGATAATTATTATCATAGTAAGTCTAGTTTGACTAAATCATATATACTAAGAAATTTTTTTGAGTAAATGACTCCAAAGGTTAAATTAAGAAAAATAATATCATAAAAATCTTATAATTTATCAATGATAGCCCATTTACTTGTCAGTGGTTACTCTTTTATTTGTTATTGATAAGTTATAACATTTTTTTTATATTATTTTCTTTAATTGGAATCTAGATGTCATTTTCTATTTTTTTTTTTTTTGGGTCAAACATAGTATTAGAATATAAACTCGAAATAATAGAGAAATATGGATATTATTCTCTTATATTTTTCATTAATTGATGGTATCAGTGTATCATATATTTATAGTGGAGGATTATAGTATCTAGAAAATTCCTTGAGACTATATCTAGTAGAGATTATCAGCTGGGTCTTGATTATGTGTTGTGGACCTTCCTTGGTGTTGGGCCTTTACATGTGCTAACCCATGTTAAGCAATAGAAGTTAAAACTTTTGGTTTCTTAAATTGATTAACTTTCTCAAATTTGCCATTCTTTAATAATTTGAGTGTGAAAAAAAAAAAGGTGTATATATGACATGGGTAATGACAAGAGTGGTGTATATATGACATGAAAGAAAATTTAGAATTTTTTTCTACAATTTGGTTTGTAAATCATTTCTAACATATGTTATCGTAACTGAAAAAACTCTTACACCTCATTAAATTTTCTCCGAAATTTACTAATTTCTTAACTTTATTCCAATTTATTATAGATTATATTTCATAAGAATAAGGTTCACACAATAGTAAATTGTGTAATTATATATTTATATGAAAAATTTAATGACAATAGAATGAGAATTATGTATTGGTAACATGATACTTGTTTAGGTTAGTGATATAAACTGTTTTTTTAATGTGATTTACAGTATATAAAATAGGTATGTAAGAATAATTTTGTGACTTACGTAAACGTTATTTTTAAATTTTTTGCTCAACAACGTTATTATTAAATGCTAATTGAAACAAACACTTGTATACTCACTCTATCCTTGTTATACAAAACACCGCACATCTCGAACCACGCCATCAAAATCAATGAGACACAGTTCAATCATAAACCTTGTCTCATAATAAAATAAATTGCTAAATTTACTGATATTTAATATTAGGAATTACTAGCTCAATGTGTCTAATAATAAATCATAAAAGTTGAAATTGAGATCTTAAATAGGGGATATCTTAAAAACAATGTCAGCAAATGTACACATTTAATCATATATTATTAATAAAAAAAATGTTGATATTAAAATTTAAAACGTGGAAAAAAAAACTTTTTCAAGTACTAAAATATTAAGTTTAATTTTTAAAATAATAATGATCATTACTAAAACTATCATTCGAGACAGATGATATCAAGGCTAAAGAACTGGGGAAAAAAAAATGCTTGCTAAAGTTAAAGGAAAATTTTGAAATTTTTTATAAAGTCAAGGAACAAGTGTGTACTTTGCCACAATGTTATCGATACTCTTTAGCCACTTGTGATATGGACTCTTTATTTATTTTAGAATGCATGTTATTAATAATTCAGTAAACACCAACTATTTTGAACCAACAAAAAAAATCAACTACACAGAGTTCCTAATAAATAAAATATATAAAAAGAAAATAGTGGGCACCAAGTTCAATACAAATTCAAACTAGAAAAGCTGTCTTCCATTTTGAAATTTAAAAATTCCCACTGTTACTCTTATTTTAGGATCTCTTTATAAAAGTTTCATCATAAATAAATGGTTATGAGTTTGACGTGGCTTATAATTTGAGACAGTTAACCCCCATAAAAAAAAGGTGCAATTTACCAGAATAAATACCGGATTCTACACTGTTTATCAAGCATTCATAGCTCTAACAAATGGCATGAAATTATCTTATTTATGAAGTCAAGATAATACTCCTTACACTCATATCACAATCCTTGTTATTATAATATTAATCAGAGTAACAATGCAATGAGCAAAAATAACATTGACATACTGATATAAAGTTATTGATTACATAACAGGAATCCCCACAAGGTTCATACACATTATTTGCAAATTCTACAAAATTACTATTACACTATTATAGATAGTTGGCACACCAAAAACTTCTTTCATCAATATCCACCACCTTGCCTTATGAGCCGTGTCTAGTACATTGTTCATTTCACAAATAATAACAAGGGTTTAGATTCAATTGATTTATTACCACAATGTTGGGCATTCAACCTGTATCATCTGGATGCAATTTAGGTTTCATGACCTAAAGATCACCAGTCTTGTAACACCCCCGAATTTCTAACAGTTATAAAATATAAAATTTCTATGATTTCTATAAATAATAACTAAAATTCAAAATACTTAAATTCAGGAAGTGTCACCGCCGCACTTGTACTGGGACAAATGTAAGGCTACTGAGTACATTAAATAGATCTAAACCTAAATAAAAATGTTTTACGCAAAATAAAATAAAATAATAAAAAATACAAGAAATTTAAATAAAACTAAAATCGAACGTCTTCCTCACTTCTCACTGCTAGCCCCAGCCCTTGGCACCTGTTTCACTGAAATTCTGCTCCTCCAAAGGATCATCGCAGCCCAAAAAACACAGACATCAGCAAACGCTGGTAATCCTAATTAGGTAAAGGTAATATAAAATAAAATAAAATAAATAAGTAAATAAATAAATTTGAAATGATTTGAAATAAAATAAAATAATCACAAATAATTAAAAAATAAAATAAAAATAAAAATGACATATATAAGTATAATTTTAAATAGCACAAACATATTAATCAAAGCAAATAAATAAATAAATAAATATATATATATATATATATATATATATATATATATATATATATATATATATATATATATATATAAAATCATGCGGTATTTGCATCAAACATTAATCATTATCTTCTTAAATTTATTTAGACCCGGGAAACCCTACCAGTCTACCCGTAACCTGGGAACCCTGCCAATCACAAATCATCAAAATTGATCATATCATCATTCTTCCTAGTGTGCACACCTCTTCCCAAAGTTGCTACTAGTGTTCTGGGAAACCCTGCCAGACACCACTTTGGGAAGAACGGATATATTGGTTCACATCAAATAACATATTGAAGACATAAAGCCTTAAAAGTGTGTTCATCACTTTAGAAGGTACCGTCCCAAAGTTATTCTCTCACTTTTAAATTATCTTTTATATACTTTTCTATCTTTTGATTAATTATAGCATAAAAGAATAAGTTAAACAAAGGAAATCTATCCTATCATATTTTGTTTTGCAAATATATTACACGAAGAAAGAAAACGAGAAAGAAAAGAAAGAAGAAAAATAAAAATTATATATAATAATAATAAGTCGAATAAAATTGCATCAAGAACTAACGAATTAAACATATAATGCAAAGTCCAGATTGTATGGTATTGCTGGTGTGAATGAATAAAAGAATAGTCAATGCAAGATAATTAAAAGAATCATAGGTTTGCCTCAAAAGACGTACCCCTCTTCAAATACACAAAATTGGCTATGTATAATCGTGGTGCTTAAATGGCAAAAAGAGACAAAAAAAAAAAGAATTTATGATCAAGGATATTGGGCCCCACAACAAAAGGAATCCTACAGCATACAAGACGTACAGAAGAAATACAGAAGAAAGGTGACTCACCCAGAACGAGGGAAGATATATATATGAATACAAGAGCACATCATATGAGAATTAATTAATACCAGGTTCAGTCGAAAAGGGAAAAGAGTTTTTGGGATTAGGATTACCTGGTCTCCGTGTTTGTTAAGCTCCTAGAAGAGAAGTTCTACCGCAAAGACTTTTTCAGAGAGAGAGAGAGAGCTAATGAGCGATAGCTAAAGTTAGGCGACTAAACCGAACTTATAATTAGGCTCTTAGGGTTTAGTTATGAATTGGGCTTTGTGGGTTGAGCCTTTTTGTTTTTGTTTTTCTTTTCTTTTGTGTTTTTTACTATTACTAATCTAATGAAGAAAAATAATAAGTCACTTATTAAATTCTAATTTAAATTTATTAATTTATTTATAATTATTACTATATTATTACTATGATAAACCAAGTGGGAACACTATATATATAACAATCAGTGAATTATATAAAACCAACACCTAGGATTTTAAAGATATATATATAATAAATATTATACTCTTAATTATCGCTTTAATAGTAATTTAGATATAAAAACATGAAATAATTTTCAAATTTCAAAGGAATATAATTAATATCAAACAATTAATAATGACATTTATTTTCCTGCATTTTATCACCAAATGAAACAAGCTCTCTATACCGGCTGATTTACGGTGGTAATACCATAATCTAGTGAAAACAATCTTTTTATTTTTCCATTTTTTTTTTCCAAAAGTGTTTTATAGTACATTCACACAAATATAAATTTAAAATCTTATGGTTAAATGATCAAAGTGCAACAACCTATTTAATTTTAATATCTTTATTATTATTATTATTATTATTATTATTATTATTAACAATGATAATAATAATAATCTGGGGTATTACAAATCCACTTGATCCTACTACCTACCATCGGGAAGATACCGATAGATGCATATGGTTCCTTTAGTCAATTAGTTCATGAGTAGTGTTGGCTCCTACAAGGCGAGACTTTTCTTAAACATAGTTCAAACAAAGCATATACAATTATATAGAGTATGTAAGAGTTATTACCTGGACACTATACCAATTTTAGAATCTGCTCCCAATCCTTTGGTCTTCTTAGGCAAATGTCATCTCCTATGACATACATTAATGGACAATGAGTTATAATTTATCCAACCCCTTTATAATCACATAATACTAGGGTTGGTTATTTTCACTATCCATTGCCCTTAATTCCTTATTTTGGCAAAGAAACCTACACCGCCAAATTTTTCACCTTTATTTGAAAAATCATAATTAAATATGCAAAAATGTAATTAAGGTGATTTTAAAGGCTAAACAACCCTTATTAGGTCATGATTAAAGGAAAAATAATGCCCTTAGCCAATTAGACACATAGTATTCCATGAATCCTCAAACAACTGAATTTCCAGAATTTGTCCCAATTTCAGTACCGAAACTTAAACAATTTATATTGGGTTAAGTATCAATTTTGCTTTGGAAGTTTTTGGTGTAGCAATGTTGCCCCCGTTAAAAACCCTAACATTGACCGTTAGGGTTTTTAATGGAGGGGCAAAATTACTCCTGGGCACGTACTTTCCAGGCAAAATTGGTACTTAACCCATTTATATTTTACAATATACTATCCTAAATGGCCGATGTCTACTACGATTATGAAAAGTTTCATAACTATTGAATAACACTTATTTCGTCAAAAATATGACACAAACAGACTACCTCTAGAAAATGAAATCTGGCAACACCCCAACCTTAGCTCTAATCTTTGGGTTTCTAACCCAACCATTTCAAAATTATGATCACAACTTATTCCTACATAATTTCATGTGTATAATTCATTTTTAACCATATATTCTTAAAAAAAATCCAATCCCTTCTCCCAGGAACCGGTATGGCCAAAACTTTACTGTTTTTGGCCAAAATTCATGTTTATCTATTGATGCTTTTGGGATAGGTTTCTCACCTTTATACAACACAACTTTTCATTATAAACTCATTGGAAGCATCAAAATTGATAAAATCACACTCCTTCATGCTCCAACAGTATTGGCAAAAAATCAAGGCATATAAACAACTCAAGAAAATCTTAAGATATTCGGTTTGAATCGAAGCTTATACGTACCCCTATTCAATTCCATAACCGGTTCTTGATTTTGGTAGCATCTCCACCATGTAAACAACACCAAATACCTTAGATCAAGATTCCAAAATCGTAGAAATGTTCCTCATACTGAGAGAAACAACGTTAGAGAGGGTCTCGGGAGTTAGAAACGTCGAATTTCATCTCCGAATTGTGTCTCTTTCTTCCTTCTCTCTCCACTGCCTCTTCTTCTTTCCAGTTCGGTCTCATTCTTTCTTTTCTCTATGTTGGCCGATTTAAATGAATGAGAGTGGGGAAATGAAAAATATAGTGAACTTGTCAACCAAGTTAGAAAAGAGAGGTAAGGTGACGACACATGTGTGCCCTAGAGTGTGTCATTGACCAACCTGATCCAGTTTCTTTCTCTCTTATTGTTGTCTTTTTTGTGTCAAGGGAGGGAAGCCTAATAAATTCCTCCAACTCACGGGTTCGGTGTTTTGAAAAGTCAAATTCATGTTCGAACCGAAGACTAGTGGATTCCTCGGACTCATTCGTAGGTGGCACATTCTAGTACTGTCAATACAAAAGTGCTCTCGTACTTTGTAATTATGAGGAAACACTTGTCACATTCCTATTAGATCAACATAAATGTTGTATTATCATTAGTCATCATTTTTGGAGGGTCAAATCATTAGTTATCATAATTTATCTTATTAAAGCTACTTTAATAAATCTATTTTATCGATATTTACTCGGGATTCTGCTCGAGTTTCATTTAGAATTGTGGCACACATACCGAGGCCAGCCAATTGACATCCAGTTAGAGTGTGTATTGCCTCCACATGGTGTCACATACTAGTGTCTTTTCCAAAAACACATGATACACATATCTGCTTTGGAAATGCCATGTACGCACTTATACCGGCTCATTTTGCCTGACCAATCAGTCCCATACCTCACGCCATAACTGATTGGTATTTTTCTGCCAACCCAATGACATAGTATATTTGTCATGTGCACTTATACACTAAAACTTTTATTTTTGCTGCCTATGTATACTAGGCATTTTGCCTGGTAGGGTTGGATCACATGGTTCCCCCAAGAGTTATTTTATCTCTTAACTTTCTTGAGGCTCTTGCTAAACTAGATTTAGTAGTCTATTTAATTCAAACTTATTCTCTAACCTCTATTTTCAAATTTTGGAGTATTACAACTTGTATATTTAAGACTGTTGGTAGACACTTTTATAAAGACGTAGCCGAGATATTTATTTTATATGGCCTAAGTCTTCCACATTCTCTCATATAATATTTCTCCCTTATCATCGTCATCAACGTTATAGTTTTTTGCTCGTTCTCTTGTATCTCGCATCCGATAATGGGTGGGTATTTGGTTTGGGGAGAATGACACATAATTTATATATAATACTGTAACAACAAACAGCTAATTTAGTCAATTTTTTAATTTTCATAAATTAGTTAATTAGATCATAAACTAAATATATAGAACGGACCCAATGGAGTAAGAGTGAATTTCTTCTCCACGTTAATTAGCAGGGAATTACGTACGTGTTTATGCATTAAAAAATAAATCACGCAATTTGTAAATAATGCAGCTCGTTATAAAATTAACATTTTATTTTTATTATATTAAGTGATCATTTAATTGTTTATCAGTACAAATCATACAAAGCCCACCATAACAAATTCACAACATTTTTGGACCAAAATTAAAACATAGTTATTGTTTAGTCTGAGCAAATAAATGAGATACTAGTTTCTAATTATTATTTTTTTCCAAAGTATCAGTCTCTGATTCTGATCTGTTATAATTTTGATTAAATATATTAATTTACGTGTTAAAAAAAATAAATTTTCACAATCATCAAGTATAACTATAAATAAAACCATACCTGGGTGTTTGAGGATAGATGGTATCCCTGTATATTTAAATTAAATAATGACTTATATAAAGGAGAAATTGCTCCCATTGCTAAATTTGTTGCTCAACGGCAATAGTAGATAAAGATTAGGGAATATCCCTTAAATAAATCTTAAAATGCAAAAATACAAAAAAAATGTTTTGAATATTAAAATAATAAAAAGGTGTTAAGGCTATTCGTCATTTTCAATATAAAAAGGAAATGACAAAATTATCTCTCTGAGCTTAATTTTCATTTTGATAGAATTGATTGTAAGTATAACATCCCAATTTTCAAAAGCGGAATATTATTTTTTCCAATAAAAATCATTTCAAATCATCAGAGTAAAGTATTTGAGCGGAAGAGTAACTGATATATATTTAAAATGCCATAAGTCTGGTTGGAAACAATTTTATCATAATATTCTCAGGGTATCTCATAACCCACAAATTCACTTAGGGATTTTTAGCTCTTTATTCCTCCTAATTTCATGAGAAATTACCTTTAAGAAATAAGGTAATTATTTTCCTAATTTTGAGACCACCAATTCACCTATTTTCAATAGATATTTATTTATCAATATAATATTCCAAATAATTATCCGGGTATTACAGTAAGACTTTTATCTAAATTTGTGAATTTTTTTTTTTTGTTGAAAACTTGTAAAACCTTTCTTATATCTTCTTGTGAAATTTTTTAAGAAAGTGGTAAAATTCTTTTGAGAACTTGTAAATTTGTATGGACTTGTGGAACTCTTGACAAATCTTGTGGATCAAAATTTACAAGTTATAAAATTCTTAAAAGAAGTTGTGGAATTCTTTTAAGAGTTTGTGAAATCTTTATCATGATTTGTGAAATCTTCATCAGATATTGTGGATCAAAACTTGCAACTTATGAAATTCTTTAAAGAGGTTGAGAAATCATTTTGTGAACTTGTGGAAGTCTTATCTGAACTTATAAAACCCTTATTAGATCTTGTGAATTCAAATTTGAAACTTATGAAATTCTTCAAAGAATTTGTAAAATTATTTTGAGAACTTGTAAACACCTTATTCAAATTTGTAAGACCAGATTTTGTGAATTTTGATTTGCAACTTATAAAATTCTTATGAGAAATTGTAAAAACCTTTATCAAAACTTGTGAAATCATCTCTTCCTCTCTATTCTTAATTATAAACTTAGAGAGATAATTATGTTATTTCTTTTTAATTTTTTTAAAAAATGAATCATGCTATGAATAGTTTTTCACTTTTTTAATGTTCTTTTTAAAAGATATTTCCTAAAGATTATGCTCTTGATCACTTTTTTAGCCAGCGCAACTCATATTAATTAGTTGTGTGCAACTTGACCATGTCGGTTGCACAATTGGAGCCCGAAAAATTTCTCTTTTTGCTCAAGGTAAGTGATGGATCGTATTCCAAATGATTCTGAAGTAATATTAGCTCAATCCTTTTTATAGGTTACAAATAACTAAATCACATAGATTAAGAAGTTGGTTAAAACTAATTAAATGTAACAAATGTATAATACACGCACATACTCTTTTTTATAGAGAAGGTGAATGAGAGAGAGTGAATAACCTGCTATTATGATTAATAAGTATCCATGCGTTACACTGAAAAGTTCTTATATAGCATTTTGAGTTTCATAAGCTTCTGCAATCACAAAATGACAGTTTATTGATTTAAAGCATTTTTTCGCCAGCACATTGATTTAAAGCATTGCTTTAGAGGTACATAATATTTATTATATTATTTAGTATTTATTGGTGGGCAATCTTTTTTATTGCATGCACGATAAGCAATAATTATTTGTAATCATAATTAATGATGTAATTATTTTTTAATAATTTATCTAAAATTAAATGTGAGTCTTACAGTTTACACACCCGTCGCCCTCGCTCTTTCGAGTGGCGGGTAGTGTGGTTCTTTACCTTATTTCAATTCATTATTATTTTCCCAAGTTAATTTACATTTATCAGAGTATTAGCAGCATACTGATTTGGACAAAAATAAATGGCGGTAAAGTAAATTTTCCTAGAGGGATCAAAATATACAACCATCCGGATAACAATGTCTGCTAGGCCAAAATAATCTACTACAGTCATTCGGAAAATCAAAATAAATATCCCAAAAATAATAAACATCAACTGCTACCCTCCTAGTCTTGCTCCATAACTTTACCTCTGCTTTCTTACTCTAATCTAGATGACCTACCTGAGGGCTTAGAAGGGGTTAGGATTCATAAATTGAATCCTAGAGTAATCGTTAATCTCATATAAAATATATGAATAATGTATGTAGAAAAACCATAATTAAACAAATATCACATAACACTCAGTATTAAGGCACACAGCCAAATCCGAAACTAGTAGTCCTAATAACACACAACACAGACTATCATGGTCCTAATAGCACACAACACAGACTATTATGGTCCTAATAGCACACAACACAAACCGCCAGGCACGGCGCATAACATGGCCCATAAAGCACCAGTTCCATAACGTTTGAAAATAAATGATAATTAAATATATGTAACATATATGGTAAAACATATATACACAAGTCACACAGAGTATATGAAAATTAAGGTTACTACCTAGTAGTTGATTAAGTCACACAACATGTTCTTTTTATCAGTATGATTTTTTTCCTACTCATGCTTATAAAATCAGAGTACCCCTAATAATAATCAAAATAATAGTATAAGTAGCTCTTCTCTCAAAATATTCATTTGGTAACTAGAAATAAGCTTTCTTCTTCGTCTTTTACCAAGATCTTATTTTTGAGCATTTAGAAAGTATTACAAACGTCCAAAAGTTTACTTCCCACGCCCTTGTGGTTGGTTAACACAACAACTCCCATTTTTCCACAACTATCTTTCTTCTACTATAGAGATCTTTTTTCCTAAACTTAAAACCTTAAATTCAATCCTTCACTCCTTTATTTTATGTATTTCTTACTCCCATTTATGAAAAAAACACAAGGTATCCCAAAAATCATGAAATCATAAGATGGTTACTATAGCTTAATTGTTCTTGATGTTTCTCTTAAGAGCTTGGTCCTTCACGTTCGTCCTCCTTCTTTCCGACATCCACCTTCCTCTTGATCAATACACACTCTCCTTGAGTCCCCTTGAAATCCTTCTTGCCCTCCTTCTCCTCTCTTCTCACACCACCAACAACATGGAAAAATGAGAGGGCAAGCCTTTAAATAGTTGGCTCTAGGTCCTTCTCCTTCCTAGTTTTCCCTTTTCATAAAAAATAATTTATTCCTTCCTCTCTTTCTCACTCTCAACTGATGGTTTGGGGGTTTGGGAGGCAAAATTTTTCACTCATTTTATTTGTCTGTCACGTGGGTTACTTAAAGAAATATGAGAGTAATATGCATGTTCCTTTGCTTAGGTCTTCTTATTAGCATATAGAAACATTTTTATAAAATCACGTGCATACTCCCTCTCTCATTTATTAATGCTGACTCGTCCCATCAATTATGTCTTGTACTTGCCTTGAGCCATGTGCATCTGCTATCTCCTTCATTAATGTTGACTCATCCCATTAGTCATGTCCCCTACTTGCCTCGAGCAATGTGCATCTACTCCCTCCTTCATTAATGTTGACTCGTCTTATCAATCGTGTCTTGTACTTGCCTCAAGCCATGTGCACATACTCTCTCATTCATTAATGCTGACTCGTCCCATCAGTCATGTCTTGTACTTGCCTTGAGCCACGTGCATCTACTCTCTCCTTTATTAATGCTGACTCGTCCTATCAGTCATGTCTTGTACTTGCCTTGAGCCATGTGCATATACTCTCTCATTCATTAATGCTGACTCGTCCTATCAGTCATGTCTTGTACTTGCCTCAAGCCACGTGCAACTACTCTCTCCTTTATAAATGCTGACTTGTCTTATCAGTCATGTCTTGTACTTGCTTCGAGCCACATGCACCTACTCTCTCCTTCATAAATGCTGACTTGTCCCATTAGTCATGTCATGTACTTGCCTCGAGTCACGTACGTATACTCCCTCCTTCATAAATGCTGACTTGTCACATTACTCACATCCAGTACTTGCCTCACGCCACGTGCCTTTCTTCAGATTTAATTTTCTCTTTCTTCCCTCTCACACTTTTCAAAAACTAAGGGTTTTTTTGGATTAAAAATACGTCTTCTAGGACTCTTTCATTTCTCCCAAATCCTTATATTGTATTTTGATATAGTGTTATATTTCTCCTCTCTTCTTCTTTAATCAATATTGAATTGTCTAATCATATACATCTTTCTCTCTTGCTTGTACGATATGCCTCTCCTCCTTACTCCATTTATATTGTATCGTCCCATCAATCATGTCTCTTTTTTTTGGCTCATAATCATAATGACCTCTAGGTCTACATTATTAATGGCTGCTTTTCCCTTCTTTCTATTTTATTCACTTTTTATTTATTTTATATTTTCGGATGAAAATTATAAAATGATAAGGGGAAAATATCTTTTTAACTTCTTTGACACACATATCACAGATTATTCATCTCCAAGTTTTAAATAGCCAAATTTTTTGAATCATTCCACATCTTCGTCTTATTATGATTATGTTTTGCAATAACGTATATCATTAACATGTGACTTCATAAAAATTTATGCATGCAATTAACCTTACATAAATGCACATGAAAAATGGGGATGTTACATACAGGGGAAAAATATATTTAAATGTGTATTTGACTAAAATTCTAATAGACAAAAGTTTTAATTCCTTTAAATAAAGGATAGAAGAGTTACTATAATTGAGAGTTATCAACATTTCTAAGGGATTTTAATTTAAAATGTTGATTTCACTCAACAAATATTTGGTCAAAATATTTTTCTCTCCGTGAGTTTAATCTATCAATTAACAACCATGACTATAAAATGGTCTTATCTCATAATTAATGTCCCTTTTGTTATTCAATTTAGAATATCTGTTTTTTGGCGTAATTTAGAAGAATTTATATTTTTGATTAATTCAACAAACAATTATTGTCAATATGATCTTTTCTGAATTCTCTGTAGGATTATTATTTCTCAATACAATTGTCAAAGATAATAAAATAAGGAATTCTAAGTTAAATCATAAATGTGTATTTGACCCAAAAAATATATTCAAATGTATGTTTTTCCAATAAAACATAGTAGATAAAAGTTTTAATCCTCACAAATTAAGGACTATGGAGTTATTATAAATCCACCTAACCATCTGCGAATTTCCTTTTTTTTTTTTTTTCTCTTGCTTAATTTGCAAGAAAGAATTTGTTGGACTAAATCAACATTCAATTTAATATTATCAATAAGATCTTTTTCATGTCTCCTAATCACTTTTATTTTTCAATGAAATTGCCAAAGTATTTAACTTAGTGATTCAATGTTAACTGTCTATTTCACTTGGAAAAAATGTTGTCAAACTCATGATTTTAAACAGACTTATGATAATGATATAAGACTCAAAGAGTTGTTATAATTCAGAGTTGTCAAGGTTTTGAAGTGATTTGAAATTAAATTGTTGATCTCACCCAAAAAATTAACGTATAAAATTTTTGTTATCTCCTTAAATCAAGGATCTAGTTATCATAATTTGAACTCAAAATGATAAATTGTCACAACTTGATAAAATGGTGTCATAATTTTAACATACATATTGTTCAATTAAATAAATATTGCGTTGGTTATTAGTTTATTATTAGCTCATTGTATATATCCTCAACAACAAATATTCATTAGTGGCAAAAAAATATAAAATCAAAATTGGATAGGTAGGTCTAAAAGGCATATATCAAGGCTATAGGAGCCTAGTATAATGTGAAAACGGCAAACACACCATAGGTAAAGTAGACGAGAAACCTAGACTACTAAAATAAGGATTTGGCTCTCTTCCCATACCTCTTATCATCATTTTCCTTTCTTTTCGTTTTTATACTGTTGGATTAAGATCTCAATGATTCAAATTTATCATCTCTTTTTACCATAAATTTTCCTCCTTTTCCCTTATAATAATATTTTAATTATATAATAAATTTAGACAATTGAGATCTTAATCCAACAGTACAAAAAAGAGAAGGAGGGAAAAAGGATGAAAATGAGTTTAGGAAGAAAGCCAAGTCCCTAAAATGACACATTCAAAAACTTAAAACAACATGCGAAAACTCATTTTTCTATTTGTATGTTCTTAATGATTGCTTTGTTGGTCCTGAACGTAAGGGTGGACATATTAGACAATTTCACATCTCCATTATCCGTTAGTGGAGTGTCGTCCCTTCTTTTTCTTCAAGTGAGTGGTTGAAGATCTGACGATTGAACTATTAGAAAGTCATTATCTTTTTGAAATTTTTCTTTAGACATCAATGCCGTTGAGGAACTTGAGGCATGTGTTTCTACTTCAAAGGGTTGGAAAAAAAGACTTAAGAATAAATGTAACAACAAACAAATAAAATAAAATTAAGTACTCAATCATAATATGTGCTATTATCAACTAAATCCTTTTTTTGTACCATTAATTCTGATATGTAAATTATTGCAAAATATCTCCCTCATCAAAAAATTGCAAAACACCAATACTACTGGATGTGTATTTGATGTTGCCCTACTTGACTCCAAGCCTAACAATAATCAATCTTTTGGCTTTGCATGAAGAATAGACAATCATAACATAGAGAGCATATAGAAGAACCCAAAACTCAATAATCAAGTAGGCTTGAGTTACAAACCTCCTTATTGGCGAAATCATGCCAACTTTCCATATGTAGAGATGTGACGTCTTTTAGCCATCATCCACTATCTCTAATGAGTTCATAAGGGTGACCTACCATGGTATTGAGGACAAAGAATTGAGATAAGGAACAATGAAAAATGAATAACACAAAATGGGACACATTAATAACTTTAGTATATATATAAGCATTATTATAATAATAGGGCAAAACTATATTTTTAGAAATTAAGCTTCTAGCAAATTTAGTTTGAATTGTGATTATGATAACTCTTTAAATCATGTGAGAGAGTGATAATAATTATAATAGCTAAAAGAGAGTTATAAATATGGATATTAATTTTTATTGGTATAAAAAATAAATTGAATACACTAGCTGCGTTAATATAAGTATAATTATTGTTATTATTTTTTAAAAATGGTCACTCATGGAATAATTTTTAATGGCATTACTACAAATATTATAGAAGATATAATGAATATTGAAGAGACATATAATCAATATATTAAGGGTAAAAATAAAATAAAAAATTTAAACTTTAGATTTGTAAAATGTAACTTACAAAAAGGACTGGGTCTATTAATTAAAAAACCATAACCTGTATAAAATAATGAAGAGTGTTACAGATATGATAAAAGTAGGCCCGACCCAATGACAGAAGAGCCCAGTCAAATGGTTCCAGTCATAATCCTAATCAACCCCTTTATTTAAGGAGCAGTTATCAAGATAGTGGTCAAGATATAAGGAGATATTATTCAATGGGATATCTTAATATCTTCTGGATAATAAAGATAATGAAGCCCATTAAAATAGGGCCCCAAGTAAGTCTATAAATAGGTGAAAGCTCTCACAAGGTACACACTTTCGGAACCCTAACTTTTCAATTCACACAGAGCATACACCCCACTCCCTCTGGCTATCATAAGCCTATTATCTTCATTCGAACTACGTGGACTTTGATCCTTAATTGTGGTATGTAGGACCTTGGGATTTCACCCCAGGCCAAGTCCAAGACTTGTGTTCTATACCAGAACATTGGCGCCGTCTGTGGGGACTATAAAGTCCTATTCCCGTGACCAACAATGGCTAACACCAGAAGCAAAAGCCATGCGCTCACAAACGAGCAGAGTCAAGAATGAGGCTCTAATGAGAATCAACGACAGGAAGATGTCCGAGGAAACAATCAGGAGCAAGTGGAAGAACCACCGAACTTGAACCCTCCGATTGAGGATGGATGAGCCGAGCAAATGCTGGAAGACGCTAATCAAGACAATTCCTCATCGGACTTCCAGATTGGCAACTCGGATATACGACTGCTACATAACATCGCTGGGTCAATGCTCAAACAAATCGAGAATGTGGAAGAACGCGACAATCTTCAAAATCAAAAGATTGATTGCATGACCGAGGTGATGAATCAGATACTCAAGCAGCTGCAAGACCCTCTTCAGAGGGAACGCCGGGATGGTCAACAGAATGAGGACGAAGAAACCAACCAACAAACTGTTGATCCGTCGCAAGTCAACCAGCCCGAGCAAGGCCGAGTAGTATCAACGAAGAATTTCGAACAAAGTAATCATTGGAATGTGAACCGGGAAGATCAAACTCAGACGGCTCGGAAAAACAGCCATGCCTCGGATAACCAGGAAATTCGGCTAGAAAAGCCCGGAAAGCATAAGATGTGGTATGGAGACGGAGGACAAAATAACAGCCCGTTCTCAGATGAGATTACGGAAGTTGAGTATCCAAAGAAATTCAACACGTCCAACCTCCCTAGATATGATGGAAGTCAGGATCCCCAAACGCACCTAAATACCTTTGACACTGAAATGCTGGTTCAAGGATTCAAGGGACTGATCATATCCAGGCTGTTCACTTCAACGTTGAGGGGGGCTGCCCAAATTTAGTTCCAGACTCTACCTCCAAAATCCATTACCGACTTCAACGACCTAAGTGAGAAGTTCCTGCTAAATTTTGCAACAAGCAAAAAGCAACCCAGGTCGGTCTACACGTTAGACAGAATCAAGCAGCAACCCGGCGAAACTCTTCAGAAGTACTTGGATCGTTTCAAGGCAGCAGCCTTGCAAATCCAAGGATTAACGGAAAGCGTCCACGTACACTTGCTCATCTCGGGTTTGGATAGCAATCCAGAATGGGGAGGTCAGTATTATCCGGGGAGATCAAGACTTTAGAAGAATTGCACCGACGAGCCAAAAAATATCTAGACATCGAGCAGATGCAGATAGCCAAGGCGCCGGGAAAAGAAAGAGAAAAAAGCCCACCACCGAAAGGAAAGGACCAGGCATCGAGAGATCGATCCAGGAACTCGGACCAAAAGACATGAGGAGGAAGGCATGAGAGGAAGTATGAAAAATATACTCCTTTAAATGTCCCGCGTTCTCAACTGTGGAGAGAAGTGGCCCTGACCGAGATGAGAAAGGTGGAGCGACCATGACCGTTGTATAACAAAGGCAAATTGGACCGATCTCGGTTTTGCGATTTCCACAATGGACCCGGGCACACGACAGATGAATGCTGGGACCTTAGAGATGCGGTAGAGAAATTTGTCTGAGATGGAAAATTACGTCAATACGTCATCAAAACGCAAGGGCAAAAAGGCAGCAAACGCGAGCAGACAAAACGGAGTAAGAGTCCAGTCTTTCAAAGAAGAAAGCCAGATGAGGACCGGAGAAAGAATGACAACAATGACGAGTTCCCAGAAGCCGAGTTCGATTGCAACGTCATTAGTGGAGGTTACGGAGGAGGTGCCAACACAGCGAGTCAGCGGAAGAAATATCTCCAGGAAGTTCTAACCATTAGGGGACGACATTCCTTCAAACTGAAACCTCTGCAAGCAGAACCCTCAAAGTTATTCTTCACCCAAGAAGACTTAAGGGACGTGATCCCAGGTCATCAAGACGGGCTGGTTATAACCGGCCTCCTGGGCAAGTGCCGAGTAAAGAAGATATTTATCGACCCCGGTAGTGTGGTTGACATCATCCTGAGGGACGCTTTCAAGCGGATGGACCTAGATCCAGAAAATCTAAAGCCGTGCAGAACAACCCTAATCGAGTTCAACGAAGAAGATACAAGCCCCAAAGGATATATAGAGCTCAAAGCCTGAAAATGACATTGGGATCTAAGGAAGCTTTCAAGATTGAACGGGTCAAATTCATTGTTGCGGATTTCCCCTTGTCCTATAACATAATTTTAGGCAGACCAACTATTCATAGTTGGGACATGCTAATATCAACTAAGCATCAAAAGCTAAAAATGGTAAGCAGAAAGAATGAAGTCATCACCATTAAAAGGGATCAGAAGGGGTCTCGACAGTGCTACTTTTCTACAGTAAAAAATAATGATCCCGGGACATCATCATCACGGCAGAAGAGAACTCAAAACCCGGCGATATTCACACCAAGTCCGGTGAATGTGGTAGAATTGGATGTAAGAGAGGAAGCGAAGCTGATGAAAACAGAGCCTGATGGAGAGCCCATGGATTACCAGTTGGGAGATGAGCTCGGGAAAATAACTAAGATCGACAGTATGCTCACCAAGCAGGAGAAAACCGAGCTTGAAAAATTGCGATTGAAGAATAAAGATGTGTTCGCCTGGAAACCTTCGGAGTTACCAGGCGTCGACCCCACCTTCTGCTGCCACAAACTAAAGATAAACCCACGTTGTACGCCGGTTGCACAAAAGAAAATGAAGATAGCCCCGAACAGGCAAATAGCCCTCACCGAGCATGTAAGGGAGTTATTAGACGCAGGATTCATCAGGGAAATCCAGTACACTACTTGGCTATCAAATGTGGTAATGGTAAAAAAACCTAATGGCAAATCGAGGGTGTGTACGGATTACACCGATCTCAACAAAGTGTGTCCCAAGGATGCTTATCCCATGCCAAACATAGATTAATTGGTAGACAACTCCTCCGGGTTCCAGTTGCTCTCGTTTATGGATGCTTATTCTGGTTACAACCAAATAGCCATGCGCCCTGAGGACCAGGAAAAGATAGCTTTTATCATAGATAAGGCCAACTATTGTTATAACGTCATGCCCTTCGGGCTAAAAAATGGCTGAGCCACTTATCAAAGAATGATGAATCAAGTATTTGAAGCACAATTCGGCAGAAACGTAGAAGTTTACATCGACGACATGATCGTGAAATCAATCAGGCGACTTGATCATATCCAAGATTTACAAGAAACGTTTGACAAACTCTGGGCTCACCGTATCCGACTCAACCCGACAAAATGTGCATTCGGGGTTCCCGTGGGTAAGTTTCTTGGATTCCTCTTGACTAACAAAGGAATTGAGACTAACCCGGATAAATGTCAGGCTGTCCTCAACATGGCTGCCCCAAGAAACAAGAAATAAGTACAACAGTTGACGGGCAGGCTGGCCGCTCTAACGAGGTTTTTGCTGAAATCAGCAGAAAGTGCACTACCATTTTTCAAGTTATTGAAGAAGGAAGCATAACATGGAGAATGGAGCCCGGAGTGTGAGGCCGCATTTGATAAGATCAAGAAGTGTCTATCATCACCCCCTGTGTTATCAAATCCCGAACCCAGAGAAGATTTAGTGTTATACTTATCAGTGGCTCCAGAAGCGGTGACTGCCGCCCTGGTAAGAGAAGAATCGACAGAACAAAAGCCAATCTATTTCACAAGCCGGGCTTTCCAAAATTCAGAGCCGAGGTATCAAAGGTTGGAAAAGGTGGCTTTCGCACTCCTCACTGCTGCAAGGAGGTTGCGCCCCTACTTCCAAGGGCATCGAATAATCGTCCGAACAAGTCAACCCATACGCCAAGTATTGCATAAGCCTGATTTGGCAGGACGAATGATCAGTTGGGCTATCGAGATGTCTGAATTCGACATTGTGTATGAAGCCCGGCATGCAATTAAATCTCAGGCCTTGGCCGACTTCATTGCGGAATTGGTACCGACAGAGATAACCCTGTAGGTCAATCTCAATGTTTGGAAAGTGTTCGTCGACAGATCTTCAAACGCCAAAGGGAGTGGAGCAGGGGTTATAATTGAAAGCCCGGAAGGAGTTTCTATGGAACACTCCTTACATCTATATTTCAGAACCTCCAATAACCAAGCTGAATACGAAGCAGTATTGGCCGGGCTATCTCAGGCAAAAGATAATGGGGCTAGGAGGATTCACTTGTCAACTGATTCTCTGTTAGTCGCAGCTCAAATCAACGGGTCATACGCAGCCAAGGGACCTCTGCTGATTAAGTACCTGGGGAAAGTCAAAGAAGCTATGGCCGACTTCAACGAGGTCGTAGTCACCCACATCCCTAGGGGAGAAAATGCGAGGGCAGACATCTTATCGAAATTAGCAAGCACCAAGAACACGGGAAATCATCGAATAGTGATACAACAAAGTTTGAAAGAGCCCACTTGTATTATGGTCATCGCAGCGGCAGAAGATTGGCGGAAGCCTATCCTAAATTACCTGGAGAAAGGAATCATCCTGAAAGATCCGACGGAGGCAAAGCAGATGGCGAGAACCGTGTCAATATACACAGTGGTTGATGACCAGCTGTATCGAAAAGACCTTCACTTTCCAATGATGAGGTGTTTAAACCCGAGAGAGGCCGAATATGTGCTATCAGAGATACATGAGGGGATTAACGGGCAACATATGGGAGCTAAAGCGCTAGCACGAAAAGCTCTCCGAGCCGGATATTATTGACTGACAATGGTTGCTGACTCCAGGGAGCATGTAAGAAAATGTGAAAGTTGCCAAAAGCATGTGCGGATAATTTGGCCACCACCGGTTGAATTGAAATCCATCACGGCCCCATGGCCATTTTTCAAATGGGGTATGGACCTTCTAGGACCATTCAAGCCAACTACAGGACAAATGAAATGGTTGGTTGTAGCAGTGGACTACTTTACTAAATGGATCGAGGTCGAGCCCTTGACAACCATCTTGACCGCTTGCATACAAATTTTTTTTGAAAGGAACATCGTGTCAAGATTTAGGATTCCAGCTTAAATCGTCACTGACAACAGAACTCAATTCATCGACCGAGGCTTCCAGAGGTTGATGTTCGAACTCAAAATCAAGCACCATTTCACCTCGGTAGAGCACCCACAGTCTAATGGGAAAGCCGAGGCAGCAAACAAAATCATTGTCGACGGGCTTAGAAAGCGGATGACAAATACAGAAAGTGACTAGGTCGAGCAGTTGTATCTAGTACTCTGGGGATACCGAACTAGTATCCAAACCTCGACTCAAGAAACACCTTTCAGATTAACCTACGATTGTGAGGCCATGATCCCGGTCGAAATTGGGCAAACGTCATGGAGGAAAGCAAAGGTCATGGAGGAAGGAGAACACAACAACAACGAACAATTAGTTGTGGAATTAGACCTCATTGATGAAATCAGAATCACGGCACATTGCCGAGATCTTGCAACAAAGCAGCTAGTTGCAGCTAAGTATAATCGCAAAGTTAGGCCACGAGTGTTTAGCAAGGGTGATCTGGTACTTGGCAAAGCAGATATCGGAAACAAAAATGCTCAGGATGGAAAACTTGCAGCAAATTGGGAAGGTCCTTACCGCGTTTCAGACAAAATGGGGCCCGGAACCTATGTCCTTAAGGCATTGGATGGCACAACCATTAAGCGGACTTGGAATGCGGACAAATTAAGGATCTACTACAGTTAGAAACCGAGATCAACTCGGAACTCGGATGCAGCGGAGGTCAACGGTGGCTGAGAACCGCTTTTCTTTTTAAGGATTATTTTGCTTTCACGCATTATTTTCCATTTATGTTAAATTTCTTTGTAATTGCAACTATTTCAATCAATAAAGAAGGCGACCTACTTTATAGGCCGACCAGATGATTGTTTATGAAGTTCAATACAAAAATAGCCGAGTAAAGGCAACTTAATAAATGAAACCAGGGTTTCGCGAGCCCGGTTATCGTAGGGTTTGTTAATAAATCTTATGAATGTTACGATGCATCGGAACAATATTCTGGTATGGTGTTGTCGTTATTATGCTGATCTTGATCAGGTCGAAATGTTTAGGCTCTTACGTTCAAATACTAAGTCCCGAACATGTGATAATTGGCTACTATCTTGAATTAGTGCTTTACACGTTAAAGTACTTAGGTGATTAAGCGAGATCATCTGTTTATTTAAAATGCCAGATAATTAGTAAACAAGCCCATTTATGAATGTTGGTAGAATATCTTGCAGACTCTGCGCAATATATCTTGACTTTGGCCAAGTCATATATAAAGAACCGAGCCTCGTGCCCGGATTACGTTTCCCTTTACTCATTAATGAGTCAATTAAACGTGAGTTTGACTTAAAGGATGAAAATAAAACAAACAAGTTAGACAAAACAAAAATGCTAGAAATACTCGGAAATACCGGGATGAAATTGTCACTGTATTAATTTTGGGGCATAGGCCTGGATTACTAGGAGCCAAACAAAAATAAAAACTGAAGCTACCAAACATGAAACAAAAATCCTAAGGAAGATAGCGTTAAAGTTGGGCTTGGTCAGGCATAGAGGAGTCGGGTACAGTTGAGGTCGGAGCATCTTCCTCAGCAATTTGAGCCCGGTCACCCTCCCTGTGATGCTCAGACTCTTTGGCCGGAGAAAGCGGCATAGGGATAAATTGCCCGTCCACTACTGAAGCTTCAAAATCCACGGCGTTAAGGTTCAATGTAATACTGGGGTTTAGAGCTCGGACTTGGGCCAGGCACTCCTTGAAAGCTTCAGCAGTCGTCTCAACGACCATGACCTCCAGCTTCTCCACCTCAGCAGCAGACGCCATTAGCTCGGCCTTAGAAGCATCGAGGTTGGAATGAGTGAGGTTCAGGTCCTTCACCACGCCCACATATTGACCCTGTAGAGCGCGTAGTGAGGCATTCAACGTGTCTTCCCGGGCCTGACAAGCGCTAAGTTCGGAGGAGGCCAGATCCTTATCAGTAAGGGCCTTGGACAGTTCCTCCACCGCCTTTATCTGTGCCTCCTCGGCATACAGGCGCGCCTCCTCAGCCTTTCCCTGCCGAGCGCACAGCATCTTTCCTCTCAGCCTGAGCCTTGGTAAGTTCAGCAATAACTTTGGAATACTTATGCTTCACCGCAGCATAAGCGTCCAGCACTCCAGCCGTCTCCATCAAGTGGTCTTGCAAAGCCTGCAGATGATCCAAGTCGGAGTCGACAAAAACATCAGCGTTGAAGTATTTACTAGGGGGCTTCACAGCATGCTTAAGCTCGTCCGAAACCCCATCAGTCCATACTTCGCCCCGCGAATGAAGACGTGATTGCCGGGGAGGAGGAGGTGGAGGGGTGCCTGTTGGAATGCTAGCTTCAGGAATGGAGGACGGACTAATCTTCGCAGCCAATGTTAAGGAGGTAATGGCCGACTTCGACCGCTTACGGGGAGCGAGGTCTACGGAGGCCGGAGGAGATGCAGCTCTCTTCTCGGGCACAGCTGTCTTCTTTGGCGAAGGAGCAACCACCGCCTTCTTTTGAGAAGAGGACTCCCCCTTCTTCTTGGCCTTGGCGCGGAGCTTATCGGCCAGTTCTTGATAGGAGACTTTCCCTATCTCAGGATCTATCAAAGGAAATTAAAAAAGAAAAGATCAGAAAGGTTCACAGGAAATAATTAAAAGAGTCAAATATCAAACATTGACAAACATCTAAGGAAAAACCATACGTGGTGGGAATAACTCCTCCACCGACTGCTGGATAAAAATCCAGGTGTCAATGACGTCCTTCTCGGCCACATGATTGACCAAAACTATCACAGTCGCAATCTCAGCCGGCTCCAAGTTATCATCGGAGGTTAGAAAAACTTTTGGGTCTTGATCATAATGAACTTTAGACCAATACAAAGGAAATGCCAACTCCACCGAGGCGGAGTCGACGTCTTGGAGAAACCACGGTTTATGACCGGGTTCGGCGGTGACTTTGAAAAAGGAATTCTTGAAGCCTTTCCAGGTGTCGGTGACCACGTGAAAAAGTTTCTTGTCTGGTTTCCCCCGGAAAGAAACCCAACCCTTTTTCTCCACAGGCTCACCGGGTTGGTGAGCTCTTTGGATATTGAAAAAATAGAAAAACGCCCCGGTAGTAAGGGCACGGTTTAAGAATCGACAAAGTCGCTCAAAAGCGACAATGAAACCCCAAGATTTCGGATGAACTTGGGTGGGGGCTAGATGCAGAATGTTCAAAAGATCTATTTGAAACTTGGTCAATGGAAAACGAAGGCCAAGTTTCCTGACAAAATCTCGGTAAAAGAAGAAGTAGGAACGTTCATTCCCTTCCCGGATAGCACACATCGGTTCATTGGGAGCAGGAGGAGAAAGGGAGCAATGAATCCGGTCCCCTAATGAGAGCTCGACAAGTTGGTCGGAGGTTACAGAGGAAAGCCTGGATAGTACCCCGGTTGCAACCCAGTCATACTTCTCTATCAGATGATGAGGAACACGGGTTGATGCCGACTCCACAGATCTGGAATCCTTGACGGGACGGGGAGAAATCGACATACTACCTAAAAAAGCAAAAACAAAAAGGAATAAGAAAGAAGGCGATACTTAAAGCTAGTATATCAGAATGGACATCTGGCGGGGGAACATGTCGGCATCGTGAAGCTATTTCATTAGCTTCCTATGACCAGCCCACCATCATAGATTCCGAAACGAGCCATGAACACTCCTCTTAAGGGCCACTAGGTAGAAATGGAGTAGCAGGTGGTCCGACCCGCAAAGCCAAGGAAGCGGTAGGCACCGAAAGGTTTCCCCTACCATGACCTCCGAAGGGTGGTTCTAAAGATAAAGCTCTAACCTGGCCGGTCCCACGACCTTGGCCTATGGATTCTAACGATTGGGATTGATCTCGTCCTACAAGTCCTAACGAGGAAGGCCGACTCCTAAAACTACCTTTAGAATGAACGGGTCGATTTGACCCTCTCCCACCGACTCTACCATAACCACGGAGCACACTCTCCAGTTTTTGCTCCTCGGTTAAGGGTTTCTTGTACAGCCACCAAGCTGTTCGAGGAGGCATGCGCTGAAGAAGCTTTTCCTCCTCTGGGGAAAGAGCGTCTGGTTTGAAAGTCGAAGGAGAGCCTTGGTGGCTTATTTGGAGAAGGTAGAAAAAAAAAGGGGTAGAGTTAGGTACAAACAAGGAACCAAAACCTAGGGGTGAAGAAGAAGAATTAAAAAGATCAAAACTTAAAGAAGTCCAAGAACAATGTAGCCAAATCAAATGAAAATGGCGAACAAAACCCAGAAAGAAGGAAAACTCAAAATAACTTACAGGAACCTACCCGAAAAGCCAAGAAAGAAAGAAGGAACAATCGTAAAGACCAAATAGGAAATGAGGAAATACTTGATTTCAAATAAGTTAGAGGGAGAGGAAATGCACGAGCCAGAACAAATGCGAAGATGCAGAGAGAGCAAAAACGTAGAAAAGCTCTAGGATTTCTGAGTTTTCAAGAAGTGTGAGAAAAGGGAAGGTAAGGTGTGTGTGTGTGTGCGCGCGCGTAATGGGCAAAAAACGATTAAATATTCAGGAAATTCAACCGTCGGAGGCCCAAAGGGCCCTGATGAAGCCGATGACGTGGCCATTAAAAGACGTGGTTATTTAATGTTGGTATTCAATGCGCACGAAAACCAAGGACAATAGAGCAACTGTTCCACTCAAAAATCGGCTTGTAAACGTCAGCTGGCAGGGGGCAATGATAACACTCATTGTCTCGAAAATAAGCGAAATGCTGAATTGACAGAGGAGCTCGAAGAAGAGACCCGACCTACAGGGTTCAGGCGGCTGGGCACAAAGGTGGATCCTGGCCATCAAGACCAACGTCGATTCCCCATGCAGCCCCAAGGGAGAGGCATCAATTTCATCTCGGTATTTCCGGTATGATAATCAGAGAAGAAAGATTAAGACTATGATGGGCATAGTAACTCAAATTGAGAATTGATCGACCTCAATAAAATGGGGGAACTCGAAGTTACACGAATAGAGTACGGTCTAAAATCGTCCACTTAGGGATTGGGTGGTTTGGACTAACAGACAAGTCTCGACCTGGCAAATACGTCCCGGCAGCTCAGAGTCCTGAACTACCGGGCTGGGGGGCAACTGTTACGGATATGATAAAAGCAAGCCCGGCCCAATGACAGAAGAGCCAAGTCAAATGGTTCCAGTCATAATCCTAATCACCCCCTTTATTTAAGGAGCAGTTATCAAGATAGTGATTAAGATCGTAACCGCCCAGAGGATAAGGAGATATTATCCAATGGGATATTTTTAATATCTTCTGGATAATAAAGATAACGAAGCCCATCAAAATAGAGCCCTAAGTAAGTCTATAAATAGGTGAAAGCTCTCACAAGGTACACACTTTCGGAACCTTAACTTTTCAATTCACACAGGAGCACACACCCCACTCCCTCTGGCTATCATAAGCCTATTATATTCATTCGAACTACATGGATTTTGATCCCTAATTATGGTATGTAGGACCCTGGGATTTCACCCCAGGCCAAGTCAAACACTTGTGTTCTATACCAGAACAAAGAGTATATCATATATTTACTTACACTGTACATGATTTTATGCATATTATAAATATAAATTCAATAAAAAAATAATGGGATGCATTTATTCAGGCAAAAAAGAATAATATCTACAGCGCAGTTCCCATATTCACATTCTACTATTAAAAACATTGAAAGTTATATGGTCTATATATAATAATAATAGGATATTTTTACTACTATTTTTTGTTACTATCACTTTTTCACCATTAGATCAAGATTGATCCTAATCTAACGGTGAAAAAGTGATAATAACATTAATAATAACAAAAAATGGTAATAAGAATATCCTATCTCATATATTAATTAAAAATAAAATCAACAATACATATTTGCCCGAATTCAGATTCTCCACCATGCCAGGTGAGATTTCAAAGCTGTAATAATGGTTGATGCTAAGGCAGTGCCATTGAGAAGGAAATGGCGCCAGAAATTTCCCAGGAAACAAGAACTGTTCCCGCAGCGAGGGAAGGTTCAAAAAAGTAAAGTTCAGTTCAAAATTTAAGAAATCTTTGCACCAAAACCAATTTTCTTTTTCGTTTTTTAAATAAAGCGAGAAAATCCAAAAAGCCACGAAAAAAATGTTAAAAGCCGAGGGAGAGAAAGAGCCCGTGGATTCTTGAACTACACAGTTTTATTACAGGTACCGTGTCTTGAGTACGAAGTGCCCCGTCCCTCTCTTTCTTCTCTCGATTTATAATTTTTGATGATCCTATGCTCGAATCTAGACATCTACTTCCTTCTTTTTAGACTTTGAGCTCACTCTCATGTCTTAAACCCTAATAAACACCACCTTCATTTTGCTCGACGAAGCTATGGATTCTCTTGTACCATTTCAAAACCTCAATCACGTACCCGACCCATCCGCCTGTTTGCCCGGTGGCAGCACCAACCCCGTCAATGTTGGTGCCGATGCCGCAACCCCCACCATGTTGTTGGTACCGAAATTGGAACCGAAGCTTGAGCCGTTGGACGAGCCCTGTCTGAACCATCAACCCCAAGAAACCCAAGAAGTGGAGCAGACCATGTTTTCGAATCATGCCTTGGAAGCGCTCTCTCCGTCTCAGCGCAATAATTTCTGTGATAATAGCCTCGCTTCCGGTGACACACGAGGCGCATCGACGGAACAAGACAACTTGTATGCGGAGTTTTATCGATTTTCCGAGCAGTTTAGGAACATGTTAGCTGACAGTTTAAAAGCAAAGGTAAATGTCGACGATTTAGGTCCAGATTCGCGGGCAATTGTTCCTGTGCCACAGGAAAATCAGGCTCCTCCGGTCGTCGTTACTCCGCGGCGGACTCCGCGGGTGAAGGAGCTGGTGAGGGTTAATGATCTTCGAATTGAAGATGAAAGGTATTTCCGAGACATTATTAGAAGGGCCAGGATGATTTATGATTCGTTGCGTGTCTTGGCAACGGTGGAGGATGAGAAGAAATTCGATTTTTCTAGCGCCAAAAGGATGCGAGGTGATCTGAGGGCTTCCTCGTTAATGAGGGATCGTGGATTGTGGCTTAATCGTGATAAGCGTATAGTGGGTGCGATTCCAGGGATTTACATTGGCGATTTGTTCTTTTTTAGGATGGAACTTGTCGTGGTTGGGTTGCACGGTCAACCACAAGCTGGAATTGACTATCTTCCTTCCAGCCAGAGCACAAATGGTGAGCCGATAGCAACCAGTGTAATAGTTTCTGGTGGATATGAGGACGACGAAGACAGTGGTGATGTGATAATCTACACGGGTCATGGAGGCCAAGGTAAGAATATTACAAGGCAAGTTGTTCACCAGAAGTTGGAAGGAGGAAATCGTGCTATGGAAAGAAGCATGCATTATGGGATTGAAGTGCGTGTTATTCGAGGGTTCAAATACGAGGGAAGTGTTTCTAGTAAAATCTACGTTTATGATGGCTTGTATAGAATTGTTCAATGCTGGTTTGATGTGGGTAAATCTGGATTTGGAGTTTACAAGTATAAACTTGTCAGAATTGAGGGCCAACCTCAAATGGGTAGTGCTATTCTTAAACTTGCTCAGACTCTTAGGACTAGTCCTTTGTCTATCAAGCCAATGGCTTATCTCAGTCTTGATATTTCTAACCAAAGGGAGAGGGTTCCTGTTCGTCTTTTTAATGACATAGATAAGGATCACGAGCCTCTTCGCTATGAATATCTTTCACGGACTAATTTTCCACCATTTGTATTTCATCAAAGTGGGAGTGCTACTGGTTGTGACTGCGTTGATGGCTGTGCTGATAATTGTTTTTGTGCCATGAAAAATGGCGGCCAATTCCCTTATAATCTAAACGGGATTCTTGTGAGAGGGAAGCCTATTATTTTTGAATGTGGCCCTTTCTGTCGTTGTCCTCCACATTGCCGAAATCGTGTTACACAACATGGGCTGAGAAATAGAATGGAAGTGTTTAGGTCAAGGGAAACAGGTTGGGGAGTGAGGTCATTGGACCTTATTCATGCTGGTGCTTTTATCTGTGAATATGCTGGGGTTGTTCTGACCATGGAGCAAGCAAAAATTTTGTCAATGAATGGCGATTCATTAATATATCCGAGTCGGTTTTCTAACAGGCAAGCCTCAGAATGGGGTGATGTATCTCAAATTTTCGCAGATTATGTGCATCCATCTTATCCATCTATTCCTCCTTTAGACTTTGCGATGGATGTGTCCACAATGAGGAATGTTGCTTGCTATATGAGCCACAGTTCAATTCCTAATGTGTCGGTTCAGTTTGTGCTGTACGATCACAATAATCTGATGTTCCCTCACCTTATGCTATTTGCATTGGAGAACATCCCTCCAATGAGGGAGCTCAGCCTTGATTATGGGGTGGCTGATGAATGGACAGGAAAGCTTTCTATATGTAACTGAATGATTTTGAATGACTCATACTCCTTATAAAATGTTGAAGCTGAGTTTTTGGCATGATACAATGAGGTAAAGCCAAGTTCTATCATATATCTTATTTGTCTCTACAGTTATCCTTTCTCCATTTGTCTAAAGTGTTATCTTTTAACTATGTAGTTAATTCTTATTGGTTACATCATTCCCTGTAAACTATCATATATTGATATCTTTATGAAAATCAATTTATTGTCTTCTGTAATCTTGGCAGTTGATTTTTTTTGGCTTTTTTTAATGATTAAGCATCATGGCTGATCTTTTACATTATCCCTTTTGTAGCATTTGCTGGTTGTAGCAGTCCCAATCTGTTTTGTACCAATTTTCTCCATTTATGATTCATGTGAAATTTTGTCTTGCATATGTGGAGATTTTCTTACACATGTTATTAATATGTATTAAGTGTGAAATGAACCAATCACAAAAAAAAAGTTTGAAATGAACAAACATTATTACTGTAATACTGAAAATCACGACTCATTTCATTCCAAATTGCCTCTCCGTCCTGATTCTAATATAGTTTAGAGAGGGTTTATCCAACAGTTCGAACTTGACTCTGTTGTTGTAGAAATTGGTTTGAACTAGGTTTAAAGTAAAAGCAAAACCAAATGGCAGGTTGCTAGCCTTTGCATTGACAAAGGGTAATTAAGAACTAGCAAATGACAAACAATCCATCTTGATAAGGTAACATGTGAATCTATTTTCCTTTTCAATGCACTAATTGAGGCTATAAATACATTGGATCTAGTGAGTATTCAAGTTTCACAGTTTATATCAGTCTGAAAACAAAGATAATTCATATCAATCTCTAACATGCCAACAATACGCGTACAGCTTTTCCCCCTTCCATGAAATTCTTTCTTTGATGGGTTTAGCCGTTTAGTGACAAATGATTGAACGTGAGCCCAACTTCCCAAGTATTTGATCACATATAATTATTTTGAAAGAATTGTGTGTGTTAGGAATCCAGGTAAGGTTCAGGTCCTGAAGCTAGGAAAAGAAGACTTAGGGATAAAACTTATATCAGAGAACATGAGCAAAACACCTTCTGTACAACCTGCAAATTGGATAAACAAAACAAAAACAGAACCATACAAATCAGAGAAACTAAAGAAGTAAACAAAATATAACCATACAAATCAAACAAACACATAGCATAACATCAACTTATACCTTTACGAGTAGTCCCAGTAACAGCCTCTTCATGCTCTTGACCACAGCTGAGACACAGGCCTTGGTTCACTCTTATTTTCTCTTTAAAATTAATTTGTTTCCCTGTGTTTTGCCACTTTGCATATTGTTCACACAATACATTGATATCCAAGTTTTTCAAATATGAAATGGTATTCTTTGTGCATTGGAGAATTTGAATTGGGCGTATCACCTTTGATTGGATCAATTTTACAGTATTAATGAATTCATGGTAGGATTTTAAAAGAACTCGTACTGGATTTCCCAAAAATTGTTCAGTCTTTTTCTAATGCTAAAACCAGTTGTCAGGGTTGATTGAACCGGGCAAATAACCTGCTCACATTTTGAATGACTAAACCGGCTAATATACTCTGCTGTTGAAAATATTGATTGAAATGATTATGAATAGAGTAGCAGCAAACAGAAGCTGCAAAAACTATTCTATCTTGTATAATAAAATAATGGCAAAGAAACACCATCTGATTGATCTTCATTCCCCTTTAATCCGTGTTTGCTGGGAAACTGCATATATTGCTCATCTTGCCAAAAAAGCAAAGCATGTCCTGTTCATGCCATAATCTTGGAAACATTTCATGGGAAACTGCTACAAAGTGAAAGAACATACCTATTTTCTTATGGATTGAAAGGAAAGCTGAGAGGCTTGGAGAATTTTTTTCCCTTAAAAAAGAACATACCTTATGTTGACCCAGAGCCCTAACTAGGCAAATAAGTATATTTTCTTTTTTTGGGATTCGGCTCCTCCAGATCATTATTGGCATTTCAGAAGCAAGGTTCCTGCTATAACTATTGATGAGAAAATAAGAAAAGGTAGTTTTCACTTTCCCCAGATACACAGGTTGTTGTGAGGTTTCTCAAGCATCAAGCAAAATACCTGTGTATAACTATTGATTAGAAGATTAAGTTACTTGTTAAAGGCCCATGCATGGTTTTGATTAGAATACCGAAAGGCTCATACTCTAGATTGCTTGGTCATAAATGTTTTTATGTTACCTAGTGAAGACCTATGAAAATCAAAATCTAACACTCATGAATGACAATCTATTGTACATCATATTTGGTATGTGCATAATGCACTTCAGAGGATCCTTTTCCATCTTACTGATATAGAATTTGAAATTAATAAAAAGGAGTCATGGTTATATATGTTTGAACTCAGGCTCAAAACCGCATGAGGCATGCTACCCTTGCGCATCTCAGTGAATTTGAACAATACATATGCCCTGTCTTATGATATATAGCACTAGTTCAAGTACAAACATTGTGTTAGAAATATGACTTTTATCTACTACACAAATGGTCTAACGATACATACACATACCTATACAGATATGACACAGGTTTGCCTGCACAAATGGTGTATATCTTCATAAGTCTTGAGTGTCTTGTTGCAAATGGATAACTGCACATCTCCAGCACATCTGATTTGGAGTCTGAAATAGATCTAGGCGATCTTGATTTTATTAACTTTTCTTATTTATTTTTTTACTTTAGAAAAGTTTGAACAGTCTAGATTTGATTTGGACAATGCAAATAAGATGTGCACCCTGCAGGCCTGCACAGCCTTATGAAAAAGGGGATCCAGGTCCATGCCTTGCCTTATTTAGCTTAACTAGTGTGCTTTGTATTATTAACTTCCACACTATTCTATGACTTGGCAGACTTCCAGTTCTACTTTTCCTTATACTTTTCTTTAATCTATTATGTTTTATTATAACATTTATTGTTGGTATGTTATTCCCTGGATACTTGAATTATGTGTAAGAATTGTCTTGACTTTTCCAATCTTGGCATCAATATTCCAATTCCAAAATAATAGGATGATGAGCAATGACTACAAAAGCACATCTACGTTTACTCAATTTTACTGTAATCATACCCTTTTTATCCATTATCTCGTACTCTCTACCACTTGAACTCATCAGAAGTGTTGAAACTTATTAAATAGTTTTAGTATAGTACTAGGCTTCTGCATGTGGTTACGCTATAGCAAGTCCCATACTGGCTGAATCACAAGCTTGACATCTTTCTTAAAGTTTGATTTGGATAACAAAATGCTTCCTTTCTAAAGTAATCGGAAGTTTGATTATTGGGGGCGTCTTAACCCAATTCTAAGCCTTTAAATAATACCTTAAGCTTTTGGGTTGTTGACATTTTGTGAACCCATCAAGTTGTACTGTTGTTGCGGGACGATTAAATAAAAGGTAATGAATTATGCCTACTACAATTCTTTGTTGATGATTATCTCAGATTTGTGTACGTTGTGTAGCAATTACCTTTGGTCTAGAATTATCGCTTCTTGTTCTGCCTGTCTTGTTTTTTCTCATGCTGGCAGCTAGGCGGTCATGAAATGTACATTGTATACCAATGTAAAATATAAAATCTATAGTAAACCATGCTATTCAATTTATGCCCTTTTGTATATTTTGTTCTTGTGAATGACTATTGTCCGACTCAAGTGTTTGTATGTATTCTGGTTTCACGTTGGACTTGAACCCTACAGAAGAGGGAAAGTTTTGATCATCACATTTAGCATAACATTTGTTGTACTTCAATGGTTAAAGGATGACAGTGTGATTCTAATTAAGCTGCTGTATGCTTTATTTGTTCTTTTTCCTTTGAGGAATAAGCTTTGTTTTGGCCTTTTCAAGATGTGCTTTGTTAGCCGTTGTCCTTTTCCATTTCCTCACAGGCTTTCTACATAAAATAACTTGTTCAGGATCACTGCAGTTTAATTAGCCTTTAGGTTTGCTCATATCAAGGCAGATTTTTGCCTCATTACTTTTTGGCATAATTGTGACAATAAATATGCTTGCAAATGTTGAGGTTGAGCTGTAAGGAGCCAGCACTGGAGCTTAATGTTTGTTCTCTACTTTTTGTGACAATCTGTCTTTTCTTTCCTTTGTTTTTTTCCTGGAGTCTCTGCAAATGCCCTGGTTCTTTCTGCTTGTTCTTTACCCACATTTGCCTTTGATTTTCATGTAGCAGGGTTTCATTATAATCTAGGCTCTGAATTATCAAGGCCACTCATAATCTGAAAAGTTACTGACTTGTATGTATGTATAATTCATATGCTGCAGAACTCCAGGTGGTTTCAGCTTCGTCATTTTATCTGTTGAACTCTCAGCAGGGAAACAAGTAATTGTCTTACATTCTCACATATACACGCGGTCCCTCATTCGTTGGCCTAGCACAATTATCTTCTGCATGGTGAAAAATAAATAGGAAATCGGGTTGTAATATCCGCTGAACTCTCCGGTTATCGGTCCTCAATTACCGATGATGTCAATTGTGTATATTACGCCGCCTGGCGAATGGCAAAGCATTTGCAGGTCTTGGTCACTGCCAAGTGAGAATGTAACTCAGCTGTATCGACTTTCTTGTGTAAAGAATGCTTTACTTGTACAGCAATTATATTCGTGACTGGTTTGCATTGCGTGAAGTTTAATTGCTTTCCTTAACGTTAGGGATGAATGACGAGAAGTACTTTGTATAAGAACCGATTCCATTAGAACTCTACTTTGAGTATTCTATTTAACCATATGCCTGTAAATAAATGATTATAATTCCAAGTGTAAATGGATGATATGCTTTATCTCAACAAATTGCGCATGCGTACTGAAGCAAATTCCACATTATTTACACTTCCTTTTTTTGCTTAAAAAAAGGGTTGAAGGTACAAATTCCACTTTTTTGCTTAATGATCTTGTTTTTCGGCTGAAGAAGTGACTTCAATTTATTTTTTACTCTGATCTCTCTCTCCCTCTTTGTCTCTCAAGTACGGGTAATTGTGAAGAGTGACTAACATGTGATAACTATTTCATTTTAAATTTATGGGAACTTGAATGTTTTATTTAATTATATAACAACTTTCTTAAGTTTCTTCAATATTGTATGTACTAAATAATACTCCTCCCGTTCTAAATATAGGACATAGTTTATAGTATAAAATTTTCTATAAACTATATTCTACATTTAAGATTGGAGATTGGAGGTAGGAGCATATGATTTTTTCCCGGAAGAATGTAATGCACAAGGCTAACTCAAGTAAGGAAATGAACTCAAAATATGAAATATGGTTACATGCTTACAACATCTGTACTATATATAGAGGTGCATAATGCAGGTTTTTTTTCAATAAAGAAAACAATTATGATTATTAATTATTTTTATTTTCAAATTTTACTTGATTTTAATTACTCGTACGTTCCTACAGTGTTTCCCCCTCTTTTTACTCGGATTTTTTTTTTTTTTTTGATAACATACTCGATTTTTATTATGTCATCTTATTCGGGATATGGCGTCTAATTTTAGAGGCCCATCAGAATTCGGTGTTGAGCAGAAGTAAACGATGCCACACAAGAATCGTTCGGATATCTGCTGAGGGGACGGACACTCATTAGCGAACTCCTTCAAGCTCGTTCATCTCTTCGAACAAGCACACATACATGGCGTCCACAGTTTTCAGAAGCTTTCAAGTGAACTCCTTTCTACTATATCCAGTATCACTACTCAGAAGAAAGAATGGGGCTATGTATTGCACAATGAAAAGTGCACAATCCCAAACTGCCACGCAAGAAAAACAATCTTCCCAAGCCAAAGTTTCACCATCTAGTACCCAATCCAAAAAATTGAACAAAATCGCCGAAAACTTTGAGGCAGTCATTGGTATAGAAACCCATGTTCAGCTTTCCACTCTAACCAAAGCTTTTTGTGGCTGCCCTTACAATTATGGGTCTCCACCTAATACCTCTGTGTGTCCAATTTGCATGGGCTTGCCTGGTGCTTTGCCTGTTTTGAACTCCAAGGTCATCGAGTTTGCTGTAAAATTGGGTCTTGCTCTTAATTGCAAGTTGTCTTTGAACTCCAAGTTTGATAGGAAGCAGTATTTCTACCCGGATCTTCCAAAAGGGTATCAAATTTCTCAGTTTAATGTGCCAATTGCTGCCGGTGGTTTCATTGATGTGGATCTTCCAGTGGAGTATGGTGGTGGCCACAGAAAGTTTGG
This sequence comes from Acacia confusa, assembly GCA_037074495.1. Classification (NCBI taxonomy): domain Eukaryota; kingdom Viridiplantae; phylum Streptophyta; class Magnoliopsida; order Fabales; family Fabaceae; genus Acacia; species Acacia confusa. Next base: position 3,859,625 of record CM073505.1, read on the forward strand.
CATTACCAGAGTTCACATGGAAGAGGATGCAGGGAAGCTTCTACATGCAGAGAAAGGTAGCTACTCTCAGGTAACCGCCCTCTTCCTTTTATCTCTTGTTTAACATGTTTTCTTCTTTATGTTAATATGTATATATAGTTTTTAGTTATATAGTTCTAACTTATTATCAATTTCAAGTACCCTTCGATATTAATGTAACTTGGACAATCTGCACTGTCAGTTTTATCGCATATGAACAAATTTTTATGTTGGATTCTTGGTCTTCAAAATTGTAGAGGGCTTAAATAGTTGTTATTCTTGGCATAATCTTGTGGTCTATCATGGCAGGTTGATTTAAATAGGGCAGGAGTACCATTGCTTGAGATAGTTTCTGAGCCTGAAATGACGAACGGTATTGAAGCAGCAGAGTATGCGGCAGAATTACAGAGACTGGTTCGGTATTTGGGAGTGAGCAATGGTAATATGCAAGAAGGTTCTCTTCGTTGTGACGTGAATGTCTCAGTTCGACCCATCGGGCAATCTCGGTTTGGTACAAAGGTACTGCACGTTGTCTTTAACACTAATGGAAGGTTTATTGATGTTGATAATATAATTGCATGAAGACTTTGTTCATGCTTTCAAATTCCGTGAATTTTGTCCCTACTCTAAATATTATTTGAGGATCTGTGTTTAAGTTGAGTTATCTCTATGCAATTTGAGTATTGATAGAAACTGTTTGTAAAATAGCTTGACTGTTGTCTTTTTACTATGGTGATGTATTTAAAATGTTGTGGACTTCTGTTTTTTTGTGTGGCAATGCAATATGAAATGGTACAATCTTTTACAAATTTAGCGGCTGATATTATAAATTGTAATGACAGGTTGAAATTAAAAATCTGAACTCATTTTCATCAGTGAGTAGAGCCATAGATTTTGAAATTTCAAGGCAGGTGCAACTCCATAGTCAAGGTCAGCAATATCAGATTGTACAGGAAACTCGTCTATGGGAAGAAGGCACTCAGGCTAGTACTAAATTGTGATATTATTGTGGTTTTTTAGTGTAGCCGGTAAAAGATAGTGTCTACTTCCTGCATTCTTATTTATGTAAAGAAATATTGTTCTTTTGTTTAGAGAACAGTTACAATGAGGAAAAAGGAAGGGCTTTCTGATTATCGATATTTTCCAGAACCAGATCTTCCAGCAGTCATTCTTTCCAAGGAATATGTTGGTGATATTTGCAATTCGTTACCTGAGCTTCCAGAAATAAAGCGTAGAAGATATGAAAATATGGGCTTAAGCATGCAAGATGTTCTTTTCCTTGCTAATGATAAAAATGTGAGTATATGGTTGTTTCTAAAAGTTCTGGTTGGGTTTCTTTATCTTATCGTCTCTTCTCTCTCTCCCTCTCTAATTCTCTATAGGAATCTATAAACATCACTAATTTGCGTTTTATGAATCTTTTAGTCATTATAAAGTAATACTAGTCTCATATTTATATCTCAATGCTTAAGATTTACACTGACCACTTGTAAATTTATGCCTCTAAAGGTTGTTTCACCAGCAATTTTGTAATTGTTAGTGTTGATTGGAAGCATATGCTTCACATTATCAGTCATTTGAACTTGCTGCTGGAAAGTATTTTCATAATTTCACTTACGATTGGCATGTTTTTTGTTTTCTGGATGGGTTTATCAGATTGCCGATTTTTTTGATGCTACTATTGCAAAAGGTGCTGATGTAAAGCTGGCTGCCAACTGGATTATGGGTGATATTGCTGCCTTCATGAAAAATGAGAAGATGACTATAAATGAAATTAAGCTTACTCCTGAAGAGCTGTCTGAGTTGATAGCTTCCATTAAAGGTGGAGTTATCAGTGGCAAGATTGGGAAGGAGGTATATTTTATTTGCAACTTGTCAATGGTGCATATTTAAGCTATACGCTCTTTATTTATTTTTTCAATTTGCAATATTTCTACATTCTGCATCTATACAACTCTTACCTTGTAATGTGCTTATAGGTATTATTCGAGCTGCTAGCCAAGGGTGGGACTGTTAAGGGGCTGATAAAAGAAAAGGATCTGGTTCAGGTAAGCTGCGGATATGTTGGAAGGCTCCAATGTATCATTCATTGCTTTTATTTTATTATTGTTTAAAGAGAACTGTAAAGAGTTGAATTTTGATTGAGTTGGCATGGAAATTGGTTTCTTCAAAGCTAGTGAACTTTGCTTTGAATGTTCATGGTAGATGCATACTTTGAATTGAGCAGAGTAAGACATGCATGAAAGCGCCAAACTTAAAACCCAATAGATTCTATTGTCTGACCAGAAATTCCGTCCACCATATCTTCTGAGAGAGGATTACATTTATGGGTGCTTTTCTGCTAATGGCCTATTTTTTTGTGGAAAGATTCTTTTTTGTTTGCTCAGGTTGTCTTCTTTTGTACTAGCTTTTGTTTGGGGAGGATTTTTTTCTTGTCCGCTGTGCTTTTCAGTAATTTTCTCTCATTGATACAACCTTGTACTTTTGGGTTACAATAGAAGAAATTTGGGTGATGCATGAAGTAGATAACAATTGTTATAGCCATAAACTACTTTAGTGATCACAGTGTGTCTAGGAGGGAAGTTTGTTGATGTTTTGATTAGATTCAATGGTTTCAACCATAGTTGGCCCTTGTTACAGTTTTCAGTTCATCACCTTGAATCATGAGCTTTTCGATTTCCATGACGAATAAAGTTGTATTCCTAAAAAATCTGAATGGGGATAGAAAATGTGAGCATATGCTTACGTGACTTTGGAAATAACAGGTAACAGATCCTGCTGAGATTGGAAAAATGGTGGACCAAGTGCTTGTAGAGAATCCAAAGCAGCTAGAGCAATATCGTGGAGGCAAAACTAAGCTGCAAGGTTTTTTTGCCGGCCAGGTATTCACTCGTAAAATTGGAAGCCCCTTTTCCTTTTCTTTTCTATCATTTCTGTCTTTTTTGGTATTTGTAACTACAAATGTCTTTGTCAAAAAACAGGTTATGAAATTATCTAAAGGGAAGGCAAATCCAGGGCTCCTTAACAAGATCCTCTTGGAGAAATTGAAGTCAACGAGCTGATGCTAATGGATTGCTATTAGCATACTTACCTATCTTTGATAGAAATATTGTCATTTCATTTTTTAGAACCGGCTGCTTGCTTTGCTGAGTATAAAGTGTGAATATATATATAACTTTGCATCCTTCCGTTAGGAGAAAAAAGTTATTAAAAGAATGAGAAAGGTAGATGATTCATTTATGTTCCGCATCTTGTTTGCAAGTCAGTGAACGTGGCTGGCAGCCAAAATAGAGTCTTGAAAATGAGTTGTTTTGACTGACTACCATAGACGGAGATTCTAGTAAAAACCAAACGTTGCTCTTTTTATGTTGTTAACATTTTCAGAATGCCGTGTCATCTGAAATCTCTACGCTTTCCTGTTTTCCTGTTAGGATTTGGATGCGGTCCACTGTGTACTTACCTCCGCTTTTCAAGCACCAGGTCCCTTTTTTTTTTTTAAAAAAAAAAAATCATTCAGCAGTGAGAAAAAAAATCAGGATACTGAAACAATTTTTCATGATCTTGAAAAATTATTTTAGGGTACTAACATTTATTAAAAAGATATTTCATAATACTGAAAAAATAATTTTAGGATCTTGAAAAAATATTTTAAGTAATGACGGGTCCTAAAAAGGTATTTCAGGATATTGACTGATGCTGAAAAAATAATTTATAATTTAAAAAAATTATTTTAAAATCTTAAAAAAGTAATATAAAAATATTTTTCAGTAGTAATCAGTAGTAGTTGAACTATTTTTTTAAGATTAAAAAATAATTTTTTTAAAATTATAAATTACTTTTTCAGTATTATGAAGTACCTCTTAGTAGCAGTTAATACCCTAAAATAATTTCTTAAGATCAAAATAATTTTTCTAGATCATAAAAAATTGTTTCAATATCCTGATTTTTTTTCTCAGTGTTAAATGACTTTTTTTTAAAAAAAAACAGTGGGACCTGGTGCTTGAAACTGTGCCAAAACGGCACAATTTCAAGCAGCGGACCACATCCAAATCCTTCCTGTTAGTGATCATCTGTGTATATGTTTGTAATACTAGTATTCACATACCAAGCTTTGCCTGGTTGGCTGGTTATTAGCAATATGTCCAAACAAATAAAAAGGGATTAGTAAAATATAATTAAAAAAGTATATATATTTTTTTATTTGAAAATAAGAACTTAAAATGAGATGATAAATACTTGGACATCCATTCAATTTTTTTTTATATATATGTATGTGTGTGTATATATATATATTTATTTATTTTCGTTGCAGATTAATTTTTCCTAGAAAATGTCTAGGGGAGCAAAGAAGAATTCTTCTTTACAGTATCTTCAAGCCAACTCCATTCTATGGCCAAAAGAAGAAAAGCTTCATTCTATCAACAAATGGGAAACCTTTATATTTTGCACATTCTAAATCCCTCTTCTGAGAAATTAAACTTCTGTGACCAAAAACCACGAGAAAATTTCTTCAAAAATAGTACAATGAGGCTTATAGTTCATCATGCATCAGAGCCTCTGCATTATTATCAACCGGAGCATCCCTAACTTGGAGATTCATATCATTAGCAAACTGCCCATGGCCCACCAAACCAGCCTTAACGGCTTCAGTAACCTTTCTCTACAATGTAAGCAGTCCAATCCGCTTGGAAACAACATAAAGCACAGCAAGAGAGAACAAGAAAAAACCAACACCAAGTATGATCCTGTCCAATTATATCTCATGATGAGCCACTCACCTTTGAGACCAAACAAAGGGTATGCAGAAAAAATCAGGTTCAATACTTCCCATACCTGTCCATCACATCTTGACGTTGCATTGTGGAGAGTAGATTTCGTGTTCTCATCAACAAAGAGTGTTGCCCTTTGTATTCACTTTCAGCCTTCTTTAATACTCCCGTTGATTCCTCTGTATGTTTAAACAGTTTTTCCAAATAAAAAGCATGCGACGCAGTTAGTTCAAGCTTCTCCCAATCTTTTTTCTTCAAACAATTTTATGGTCAAAATTAATTCTAGATTCTAAAGGCTTACAATAGGTTTGTCAGCACTATCTTGTCCGATAACCTATATACTATATATATATATAATCAGCCACTTAACAGGGCAGTAAGCAAGCCTTAAGAGTTTCTATTCTTCATTTTTCCCCATTCTGACAATCTTCAAGGTTATTGATTGAATTCATATCCCTGGTCAGTTCACAAAGTCAACCTCACTGAACCATAGCAAAATTAAGAAGGCCTGATTTTGTCTTTTAATAGAGGGAAATGGGAGTAAAGAAAGATGAGCTTAGGGTTACTGATGAAGAAGACCTAAGAAAGCATGAGAATCTACTCGTCTAAGCATGATTAAAATTTTCATGAAATATATCCAGGGTGGTGGAAAGTGGAAATACATACCAACTTTCATAAGTGTGCTTGTGCTTCTTTCAACCTCCTGTACAAATATAGTGAGTATGTTTATCTATTTTGTCATGAAAGCTATGATCAAGCAGATCTAAACACATCACACAAAACAAAAAGGATATAAAATTTAAAGAGGATATTGGTTTACTTTTGATTATGATAAATGATAAATGAGAGATATCCAGCTACTGACCTGAACCATCAACTGGCGAGTTCGACGAAGGCTTTCTGTGATGCTCTCCGCAGCAGATGTCATCCCAACTTTTGTTCTGGAAGATAACAAATTAGACAACTTAAATATTCATCCTGGCCATCTAGCTAATTGAATTTTTCAGTAGAAGGAGATACAAGATACAAAAACAAGGGAGCACATGTTGACACTAGCTGGATATTACACCCATGACTTACTGTAAGTTGCGTCTGCGTACGGTGGATTCTCCTCCGCCACCTAGAAGTAGCTCTCTCTGCATCATGCAGAAATACAACAAGTTACTCACACTGTGGTACAACAAATCCATCTAGAGGACAACAAATTAACACGTAAAAGATCATGACTATACAACAAAATATCATCATTTTCACATAGAGCTACGGTGGTTGATTTTAATCTAGCTAAGAGAATATACTCTTGGTCTATTTACCTAATTTGATTATATTAAGGAAATTAGTTAATATGATATATTTTCTAAAACACTTTAATCATCTTCCTTATTTCCCACATTTCTTCTCCTTTATTGTTGAAAGAACAATTAAATTAGGAAAAGGTTAAATAGGTAATATATTTAATATCAAGATCAACTCTTCAAATATGTCTTATACAAGAGTAATAATTAGAACAATTCATTTAAAAAAAACAGGGTAGCGAAATGAATAGAAAAATGCAAAGGTGATCGAGTAAAAATTGCCTCCTCCTGAGCCGCCTTTCTCATATTTTCCTTCGCTTGCAGATTGGCATTCCTTAAACTTAATCGCAAACTGTAACAAAATAATCAGAGATTACCAATGGAAATCATAAGAACATGACATCATATAACTCAATTCATGACTTATTTTATTACGTAAATCAGAGTTTGTAATTTTGTGATTTTAGCAGCAACACTTAACTAGGAACAGTTACCAGAGAAGTCGCTATAAGAAAAAAAATGTGATTCCGTTCATTCCTCGGTACTGAATATAGTACAGGAAGCCTTGGGATGGGAGGTCAAGGAGCAAAACTGAACATAGTACAGGAAGCCTTGGGATGGGAGGGCAATGAGCAAATTTTCATTTGTTTTCAATTAAGGGCAGAAGTAAATAGATAAATAACATCCCCAACATGGACGCTGCAGTTATAACAAAGAGAGAACAAACACCTCTGGCTTTGGGTTTTCCAGGATTCAAGAACTGTACTAGCAGATTCCACCTCTTCGTCGGTGGGTAACTGTGGAGCGAGAAGATCAAGTCTGAACTGTAAAGAAGAAAGCAATGCCAAGCCATCCTGAGCAATTCCATTGAGTCTGGCAAGTGAAATTTTCTCCTCGGATCTCCCTGATTTCCCATATTCTCCAATTGCCTTTATATGCTCTTGCGTTTTACTGTATCCCTCATACCATTCCTTCTTTACCTTCTCAACCTCTTGCACAACTTCGTCCATGACAAGACCTGATGCTGATTCTAACCAAGGGATTTGCTACAATTTCTGGGAAACAAAATAGGATAGGGTCGATAATTACATAAAAATGAGATGGGAAAGATGACGGTGAGCGAAAATGTTCAAGAATCCCTGGAAAGAAGAGGGTTTCCAGGTAGTTTGGGGACAATCTGAGACGAACATTAATCACCAAAGCGGAGTATATGTGTAATCAAATCAAAATAAACTAAAATAATTTACATATAATACTAACATATAATATATTCATACATAATTTTAAGAATATATATATTCTTAAAATTATGTATGAATATATTATATGTTAGTATTATATGTAAATATATATATATATATATATATATATATATATATATATATATATAATATTGAGATATAATAAATATGATTAATCTAAATAATTTATAAATCTTGAAAGTCATTCCATTATGTCTCCACTTTTTGTGTGAATTATAAGAGTAAATATTAGGGGATTAGCTTCTGTTCCCATTTTTTTATATCCTGAACTCACAAATTTCACACCATTCATAATTCATGTTCATGCATCTCATATTGAACAGTTCACAGCCAAAATATGACCTTATGTATTCTTCTTCTACACATTTTAACCATTAATAATAAAAAAAAAAAACAAGTGTTTATATTCCATGGGTGAATTTATAAATAAACATATATATTTTAGCAACTAACAATGGTAAAACAACAAGTGTATGATAAAAGAATAGGTGTCAAGATGAAAAATTTACAAATTCTAATTTACATTTTAATAGTTGATATAAAAATTTATAGGTGTACATATATATAATAATAGTAAGGTAAAAAATACGATTGGAGAAGTTATCTACTGAGCAGAAAGCAATTTGACCTATGCTTTATCCTTTGCTTAATTATTAGATCCTATAACCTATATGATCAATAAATATTTATTTAATTTCATATTCAGAAAATACTTCATAATCTTAAAAATTATTTTAAGATTTTTAAAAAAATATTTTAAGTACTGACGGTAAAAAAAAAAAACTTCAAAATCTTTTTAAAGTTTTAGAGTAAAATCTTGTTCTTCACGGCTAATTTTTTTTTTTATTTAAATAACTTTCTCATAAAGAGTGGAGTACTTTGAATTTCTTAAATTAAAAACTTATTTTACCTCAACTTTGTCCTTTGTAAAAAAGTTCTCACTCCTCACCCCTGGGCCTTACACACGGCATCGTCTCTCACCCAAGTTGAAGCACCCAAGACACAAGTTCATTATGCACAAAAAATGAGTAGTAATGACCTGAAATTGCCAACATGAATTCCCCTGTCATGCCAAATATCAAACTATCAAATGATAACTTTAATGAGTAGTAAATAGGGAGGCACGTTGATGTTGTATCGTATTATTGTATTTTTTTTGGCCGCAAGTATTGTATTATTGTATTTAATTAATCAGTGTGATATGTTATGAAAAAAAACTGGTGTGACATGTCACCCCCTTTTCCTATCTGTACGAATTTGCTCTTTCCATGATAAATGGGTTCTTAGAGACAGGCAAATTTTGGTTAAAAAAAAAAAGTATAATAGTTTATTATTTTTATATTTTCACTTCAATTGTACTGCTAATTTACGATGCCTCACAATAAATGAGCTACGAATTTATATTTAGATTCTCTGTAATTAAATTAAAGTAGTCTATAGTAAAATGTGTCACTAAAAGTATGCACGAATTTACCAATATACGTTAATGTGCATGGAAGTAACTTAGACAAGTGATTGAAATTTTAAAGGGTTAAGGTTAATTTTTGCTCTAGAAGTTTTCCTATTTATTGGTCAACTAACCGTTGACCATTTGATTCTATTAATAAAAGACGACATTATTACAATTTTGCAACTTGAGGGGACATTGTTCGGAATAAAACTTCTAGGTGCCCAACACTTATCCGCAAAAATTTCCAGGGTAAAAGTGGACTTTTACTCAAGTTTAAATATCAACTTCATATGCATGCAGTAAGGAGTTGGGGGTTCCATAAAAAAGCAGACGAAAATTGAGAGCAAAAATGGACCCAAATAAAAATTGACTCCATGGAATGGATCATATCATAAAATCAATACAAGCCAAAAAGAGACTCGTTCTATATGGAAATTTCCCATCTTTTCTTGTTTAATCAAAACAATAGATACCTCCCATTTTGCAGGGAAGAACACTTAATGCAGCTGCTGCAACTACATATAACAAAAATGCTGCAACCGCTGCTTCCTGAATTGCCTAATCTTGTGAAATCAACAACATATCCACATGATACGAGCCATCCCTTCGTATAAATAAGTGGCTAAATTACAAAACTTAAAGGTGGGGGTTTTCCTAACATTTATCTAGAAGCAGTGGCACATTCTGATAAAAGGTTTGATGTGCCGAAATTTCGATGCTTTCCATCGGCAATGTTGGTTAGTTGGAAGCCTTGAGCAGGAAGCTGGTTGATCAGCAGAGTTTCTAGTTGGCAAGCCAGGCTCTTTCCCAGCACAAGGAAATAGAGGAAACATGCATTCTGCATTCCTTCATTTGTTCTATGAGCATGAACTCGACCGGCCAGATCATCCGTCTATCACCGGCTCATCCCAGGAAAGGAGGGCAGCAATCAGTCAAAATAATAAGAGAAGCATATAAAATAATCCTTCACATTAACATATTTATTACTACAAAAGTTCAAAAATTCCTAATTTATTATGGGTCAAGATAAGTACCTCTCCAACATAAAGTTTCTTGTCTGGTCTGATGATCACATAGACACTTGAAGCACCAATCGTTGATGGCGGAGGCTGTTCCCTTGGACCAATTAGAACACACTTGATCTCGGCAGGTGCTGATGTGTTCGCTTTTCCATGCAGCTCCATCATCCTCTCCTGGCATATAGTGAAGATAGCACTCTCAACTTTCTGACGTAAACTGTCTATTTGGTTTACTGGTGCCATTCTCTCTTTGCTACCTCTTGTTGTAACCTTTCTGGAGTAAAGATGCGATTCATTGGAATTATCAACATTCGCATGTGAAGATATTTGGTCTTGCTCTGAGAAATTTTCCCGAGGAAGCAATTCCTTTGCAGAAACTGATAGATAAAGATCTTCAGCTCTTTGAATAATAGTCTCAGGAATTCCTTCCCTCTTGGCTGTTTCAAAAGCAAGACTCTCTTTACAGATCCCATCGATCAGCTTCCAAGTTGGCTTTGTTTGTCCATCGATACATACTGTCCCCATTGCTTTGTATTCAATGTTTTTAGTGTTCAGAGGCAAATCAAATATTCCATGCAAGTGAGTGGATACAATGCCCAAACAACCAATTCTATCAAAAGTTTCAATAACGCTGCCTGCGATACAGGTTCCTTTCGCTGTTTCTGTACCTCGGCATATTTCATCAACAAGAACAAGGCTTCTTTTGGTTGTTCCAGCAATGATAGATCGAATCTCTGACATTTCTACCTGATACAGACCAAGATGAATGAAAAATTGATAACAAAAAAACAATTTCATATCTAGAAAAACAGAGACCTATCAATTCTTTATGCTTTCCTCAGCATTTATGTTGCAATAAACTCTGATCAGAGAAGTACACATATGGTCTTTCCCAGAAGCTGAACCTCATCCCTCTTCACTGATTACTTCAAGGGAAAATTGGGGAAAGTCCTTCATTAAAAATTTTATTGGTGAGAAGGACCTAAATCAGAGTATTGATACTGTGTAAAAAATTTGCAGAGTGCCAGTACCTTGTGTATATAAAAGTTTATCAGGTCATTCTACTAATATAATTTTTAACGTGGGACTTTTCCCCAATTTTCCCTTATTTTGAAATTATAGATATTTCTTGAGTGCAAAGTATGAATCAGTGCCATACCTGAAACGAACTTTTCCCATCAGCTGGGCTATCAAATGACTTCATATGAAGCATGATAGAATCAAAATGAGGAATCAGGGCAGACTTGGCAGGAACCATGAATCCACATATCCCAAGTAGAGAAGCAGCACAAATTGACCGAAGTAAACTTGATTTACCACCACCATTAGGTCCAGTCAAAAGAAACAATGACTGCATATCAACAGTATTGTGCACAGCACCTCCTTCTGCTACGTTGAACCAGTATGGTAACAGGTCAACTATCTTCAGTCTATTGGTTTCATCCACAGTATCGGCATTCTGCAACAAAAGTTTAACCACTACTTAAAACAAATTCCCAACAAAAACGACTATCTTCAGTCTATTAGTTTTTATGTTTTATTAAATGAAGTCTGTTAGGTATTTATACATCACAACCAAAAAGCCCATAAATATCTTGTTTAGTGATCCGCCTACAAGAAATCCACATATACAATTTGTTTGAAAGAAGATATGCTGAATGAAGATATACATCTAAGGAAGTTCACTCCTTTCTAGTTCTATGTGTGTATCAGATATTCTGTGTGAGCAAGCCTCTCTGCCAAAAGGAGTAAATGCACATGCACAAACAAACACAAACGCATTTTGGCTGGAAAAATGCAGGGGATGTTGTAAGTGTCAGCAAGTTGCATAAAACGTTCATGTGTCTCCAGTTTTATCTATGCAAATTTCAATTCATGGGCTCAGGTTTAAGCAAGGGGGGAAATTCCGATTTACAGATCTTCAGAGACTTTTTTTCAGTTTTTATTGCTGCTTGCAACTAGCAACCAATTCAAATTATGATTTCAATTCCTAAAGGAATATTTCCAAATCCCATATTATTAGAGTCCAAAATCTACTGCTATAATACTTTTTCAGTTCCTTGAAAAATAACCAACCATTTTCAGCTAAGTGCCCCTCTAAAAAAAAACCTATGGACCCCAATTTCCCATTTCCTCTTTTTCTAGCTCCTTTCAATTGTGTGTAACATTGGAAAGATGAGAAGTTATTTTGCCATTTGCTGAGAAAGCAAGTTGCGGCCATGTTTATAAAAGCACACTACGTTTCAAGTTACAAGAAAAGATGCAATTTTCCAATAAGACTTGAAATATCATGTAAGTCATACAACTATCCAAGACATGCAAATGGAAGGCAGCAAGCACAGAAAATTCTTTTTCTTTTCCCCCTTTTTAATACACAGAACATTCATTACAATGTCTTGAGGAATTTCCTCCACTAAACAACTCATCAATTACTACCTCAGACCCATGGGGCTCTGCTAGTGTGGGAAATACCCATCTCCTTCTTCTTCCTTCACTGTAAGTCATCAATAATCAAAATCAGAATCCATACAGTCAATGAGATAGCACATCAGTATCTGATATTTTACCCATCTTCCAAAAGAAAGTGAAAGAATGTACCACTATCAGATTTAAGGACTTTTTCATCAATTTGAAGTTCAAATTTCTGCTACAACTTCATTTAAAGAAGTATCATTCACTGCCTTCCCATAGGAGTCAACCATTTATATGACACTACACAGACTAGAAAGGATTCTCGGCTACTAGATTCATTGCACCTGGTTAATGCTGGCATTCCATTAACTGGTTGAGCAAACTGCTATAGTGAAACTTTTAAGCTTAAAATGATTTCAGGCCCTAATGTCATGTTCCAACTAAAGCAAGCAAAAAGACAGACAAAATATTGTCATCAAAATTCTTTGCATATATTTTGCAACGGAGTCTTAAGAATGAAGACATCTAACTATAACAGTCATGTTAATCAAATTCATCTCATCTTGCCAAATAAACAAGTGCACCATGATAACATATACTCTAATATCTTTAGCAGAAGCAATTATAAACAGTCACAAACCTCACATGAGAAAACAGTGCTTTGGCTATAACAAGTGAAATGGAGGCAAATACAAGGATGTTTATTTTGGATTGAAGTTCAGCAGAAAGCCCTCTTAAAAGTTCTAAAACTCTTGCATTTGCTTTTTCACCACATTCATGGTACCTGAATTAATAAAAGTGTCTCATCATTTGTAAACATTAACAGGAAAAAAGATAAATATTTGAGGAACTAAAGAAAATGACAAAGGTTCTCTTAAGCGTACCTAGTTAAGGCGGCATCTACCTTAGTTGTGGTAAACCATTCCTCACCAACCTTTCTACCTTTAGCATCTAAAGCAGGTTTAAGTTGTTTAATCTGTTCCTCCCCAGGGCCACCAACCCAGACAGTTGGAGCAAAGCGCTTGCCCTTAAACCAAACTGCTTCATGCTCCCGAGCATATAATATTTCTCCCTTTGGGCCACCAAGTGGGGCTGCAGTAGCTTTTATTCTAGAAATTATAGGAACAAAATCTTCCTCTACCTGCACAAATACTTTCTTCAGGAAAAAAAGTCCTCCATATGTAATACACATGAAGCAGCTAGAAAAATAACATTTTTTGAAATATTTGGAGAGCAGAAGGCAGAGAGGTAAGGGGCCGAACCAAAACATACAAATTGAGAAAAAAAAAGGGAAAGGAAAAAGAAAAATGCGACAGAGTCACTGAGCCCTCAAACTCAAATTATATAATACTATCACCACATAATGACACCAAATGATGGAACTTTTGATGCACTACAAGTAAATATTTCCTTAAATAATAAAAATCATGTAATGTCTGAAACAAAACATAAAAAACCATAAATTATCTAATATTTGAGAAACCACGTGAATGAAAAAGAATATTTTAGAAGCAAGGCTTTTTCATTTTGCAGAAAAAACAGGCCAAGTTTAACTACAGATACATACAACTAAAGATAGGGCCTTAGCAGCTCTTTCCACTTCAATAAATGCATCATCAATGTGGATCCTTTTGACTCGACCCTTCCAAGAAGATTCCATATCTTCAAAAAATTCATCAGGAATGGCAGAAAAGGAATTGATTTTCTGATCATTCTCACCATCCAGATAGATTGTTTCACCAATCTTTTCTGAGATCACCTCACACCCAGAAACCTGGAATATAGAAAACATTACAAATATTTACAAGCCAACACAATTCCAAAAAGGCAAACAAGTATTTATTTCAATAGGCCTTGAATTTAATTGCTCATAAAGGAAAATGACACTGAAACTTCCATTCTTGTTATCCTGCCTTGGCTAAAATATAGCACGTAGAGCAGGGCTGTTTGTTGGGGTTAGCTTGATTATTCCCTACTTAAAAGAGAAAAATTAAACAGTTACCCTCAACTTAAAAAAGCAAAAAAAATAACCCACGCAACTTAGGTGACTTACCAAGGTCTCGAAGTCAATTTTCAAGCCAGTCGCCACCCATGTAGGATCAATCAAAAGTTTCAATATTTCATTGAGCTCTGGGGTTCTATACATCATCAGTATTTCATTAAGTGCATGCTTTATTCTACAAAACTCAATATGATTGGCCTCCCTCAGTCCAAGTAGCTTCACAAGCTGCACAAACAAGGGAAGAGTCAGAAGCAAACTTAAGAGTTCATTTTTCCAGCTGTATCAAAAAAGATCACAAGGAAACGAGGAATGGCAAAATATATTATTGCAAGGTACTTGTTTTGTATGTTTCAGAAGCACGAAGAACCAAAATTGATGGCAGGGTGTGAAATAGAACTTTGCAGGTTTCGGAAGCAGAGGAATGACAAAATTTTGAAACAAAACTAAATTCTGTCAGTGAACCATGGACTTCCTCAAGCCTCATATTTTTTGAGGGAAGTCCATGGTTCACTGAATACTTCTGACATCTTCCAACACTACCAAGCACCCAGTAGGAGACTCACCTAATGATTTTGTAATGCTAGTAAAAATGTTTTAGGCCAGCCGGTACTTATTGAATTGTTGTCACTTGCCACCATTAGCAACCTAGAAACTTGTCAATTATTCATGATTACCATTCCAAATTAAGTGGGAGTTTCAAAGTAACAGGAATTTATAATTATCCAGAATTCTTGGTGTTATAGATTAAGAAAAAAACTCGGGGGTTTATTATTATTGTCTAGGATTCGTTTAGGTAACATATTCACAACATTACCAAGGAGAAAGGTACAACGACTGAAATGTTTTTGTGCAGCCCCTATGTTCTACAACCATACCTTTGCTTAAACCTTAAATTTCTATAAAAAACTTTCAAGTTTTATCTACCTGTTGAATATTCGGTTATCATGAATCATGTTTCCCTGGCACTAATATGGGTTTCAACGCGCATTGAATCATTCTTTAATTCTAACATCTTTGTCACCATTGCAGAAGGATTAAAACTTATCGTCATCAAAATCTTCTATAAGAGTACAACCACTCTTAATTCTAACGGTAAGATACAAATGCGATTGAGAGAAATTAAATGCAATGAGCTTAGTCTAAATTCCATCTACAGTTCGCAGAAGCAACCTACATACAACCTTTGCTGATGAAACACAGGTGAACTCAGGAATTGAACATGTTACACTGCTCATGAGTTTGCATATTGCTGCAAACAGATGTGGACAAGAATTAGTAAAAGGATTAAGTATAACAAGACAAAATGTACAGCGGAAAAAATTGGTAGTTATATTCCAGATGCCAATGAGTGTCAAATATATTGTGACACCTTGAATTGTTGATGCGATCTCATAGGCCGGAGGATTCAAAAGAAGATCCCTAACGTACCTGAGTACCACGATAAACAAATTAAGACAGAAGAAACTTGCCACTGACTCTGGATCAATTACTAAAAATAGGAGAGATTGAATCAAAGAGCAGTAAAAAGAACTTCAATGAGATATTTAAAGTCAATGACTAAATCAAGAAAATTATGAATTACACAACTATTTACATGATCAAAATTTAAAACGATAGAAGTTTAAAACTTTAATCAGTGTGACAAAATAAATCCGTTCAACAGCCAGGATAATCTGGGGGCGCATACTTTTTTTCTAAGTACAGACTCTGAAGAAGGTTTGATGAGAATAATTGATTGATTATTCAGATGAGAGAACGGTTACAATTATAGATAAGAGATCTAGATTTGAAATTTGAAAAGTAACTAATATCCTAACAATACTCTCCTATAATTTTTAGGTTTAGTTAATCCCTATAATTATGAGATTAATAAAATATTCTAACAGATTCTACACTCCCCCTCAAGTTGGACGGTAGATGTTAATCAAGTCCAACTTGCCAATTAGATACTCAAATCTGTCCTTGGCCAATCCTTTGGTGAGGATGTCTGCATTCTGTTCTTTTGAAGATATATACCTTAGATCAATGATACCCTCATCGACCTTTTCCCTTATAAAATGTCTGTCTATCTCCACATGCTTGGTTCTGTCATGTTGAACCGGGTTGTGAGCAATGTTAATTGCAGCCATATTGTCGCAATAGGCCTTGATTGGTAGATTTATGCATTTCCTCAAGTCTTCTAGGATACGCTTTATCCATGTGCCTTCACAGATCCCCAGTGTTGCAGCCCTGTATTCAACTTCAACACTACTTCTTGCAACTACACTTTGCTTTTTACTTCTCCATGTAACCAAGTTACCCCACACATATGTGCAATACCCAGATGTTGATTTCCTGTCATCTTGATCGCCTGCCCAATCAGCATCTGTAAATAACTCTACATTCCGTTTGTCAGTTTTCTTAAACAGCAAACCACGTCCTGGAGATCCCTTCAAATAGCGAAGAATTCTGTAGCCTTCATTCAAATGCTTCTGTTTAGGGTTATGCGAATGCTGGCTGACAACACTTACTGCAAATGCAATGTCTGGTCTGGTATGAGACAAATAAATTAGTTTGCCTACCATTCGTTGATAGTTCCCTATGTCCACCGCTTTACCGAGATCTGTGTCTTCATCCACTTTATTAACCTGTATAGGTGTGTCACCGGGTCTGCAACCTGTCATTCCTGTCTCTTTTAGGAGGTCTAGTACATACTTCCTTTGGGAGATATAGATTCCTTTCTTGGATCGGGCTACTTCCATCCCAAGAAAGTATTTCATTTCTCCGAGATCCTTGATTTGGAATTCTCGTGCTAGGGTTGCCTTGATTTGATTAATTTCTACCCTGTCATCTCCAGTAAGAATTATATCATCAACATATACGGCTAACACAGCCATCTTACCCTTGTGATGTTTAACGAACAAGGTGTAGTCGCTCTGTCCCTGAGTATACCCGTGTCTCTTCAGAACTCGAGTGAATCTGTTAAACCAGGCACGTGGAGATTGTTTCAACCCATATAATGATCTCTTTAGCTTGCAGACTTGATTAGTCTTTTTTCCTGGGAATCTTGGAGGTAACTTCATGTACACTTCTTCCTTGAGGTCTCCATTAAGAAAGGCATTTTTTACATCGAGTTGGTGTAGATCCCAGTCTAGATTTACTGCAATTGATAAGAGAATTCTGATGGTATTCAACTTGGCTACCGGAGCAAACGTTTCAGTGTAATCTTCCCCATATATTTGAGTGAAGCCTTTTGCAACCAATCTAGCTTTGTATTTTTCAAGTGTCCCATCTGCTCTATACTTTGGGGTGAATACCCATTTGCATCCAACGGGTTTCTTCCCTTGAGGTAAATATACTATATCCCATGTCTTGTTTCTTTTTAGGGCCTCCATTTCCTCCAGGACAGCTTGTCTCCACTCAGGTATAGCCATGGCCTCATCAATAGTGTTTGGTACCCTTATGTTATCAAGGTGAGAAACAAATGCCCTGTATTTAGATGAAAGGGCTTTATATGAGACAAACTGCTCAATAGGATGTCGGGTGCATGATCTAGGATTTTTCCGTACTGCGATGGGAAGATCAAGGTCAAAATTCTGTTACCACTGTTTCTCCTGGACCTACCTCCAATTCTGACTCCTGGTGAATGCTAATAGCTTGTGACTCATTACCTTTTTTATTTCTTCGTACGTAGGTCTTACCCCATTTGTTTGTATCTCCCCCTGGACTTGGCACATTATCAAGATTATCAGAGGTATCAGTTTCTGTTTGGACATGTGTATGAAGCGGAGGTGTATATATTGTAATTGTTTGGTCATCTTTTGGTGTCTGGAATTCACCATCTCTCTCCCCCTGAATTGCAGACAAGGAATAATAAGGAGTAGTTTCATGAAAGGTGACATCATAGGTAACAAAGGAACGTTTGGAAACTAGGTCATAACACTTGTAGCCCTTTTGGGAATTAGAGTAGCCAAGAAAGACACAACGAAGAGCTCTAGGGTCAAGTTTGTTGGTATGATGGAGGTGAACATAGGAAGTGCAACCAAACACTTTAAGTGGTAGAGTGTTTTCGAGATATGGGAGGTTATAGTATTGATCCAGGAGCTGAAGTGGTGTTTTGTAAGATAGTGGTTGGCTTGGCATTCGGTTAATAAGGAATGTGGCAGTAAGAATAGCATCGTCCCAATGATATTTAGGAACGTTACTACTAAACATGATGGCTCTTGCAGTTTCGAGAATATGACGATTCTTTCGTTCGACAATGCCATTTTGTTGGGGTGTATTGGGACAAGTGCTTTTGTGAATAATGCCCTTTTCAGATAGGAAGGTAGATAGGGACTGATTGAAGTATTCAGTCCCATTATCAGTGTGTAGGATCTGGAACTGGGTTTGGATCATACTATGGAAGTTAGGGAAGGTTTGATACACATCCGTTTTATCTTTTAATAGGTAAACCCAACTGACACATGTATGGTCATCAATGAATGTAATGAACCATTTGGATTTTGATCGGTTTGGTGTGCGGGATGGTCCCCATAAATCGCTGTGAATTATGGAAAAAGGTTTTGATGCATGGTATGGAATCTTTGGAAATGAAGTACGATGATGTTTGGCCTTTTCACATGAATCACATTGAAAATCAAACACAATTTTATTGGAAACAAGAGATGGAAACATCTTAGACATGTAATGGAAATTTGGATGACCTAAACGTTTGTGCCATAACTCCAAATCACTACTCCTAGGGAGAGACACTTTATTGCAAGATTTAATCCCACTACTGTCGCTTTCATCAAGGTAATAGAGACCATCAAGCTCTTTAGCACTCCCAATCGTCATCCCCGTCAATAGATCCTGAAAAATACAGTAAGTAGCAAAGAAATTAGCCTGGCATCGTTCATCCTTAGCTAATTGACTCACTGATAATAAATTACACTTCAATTTTGGAACATATAATACAGAGTGAAGAGTAAGTGTAGCAGAGATTTTGATAGAACCAATGCCAGTTACTATAGACTGAGAGTCATCAGCAATCTGCACAGTCACTCCATTGGTGATAGGTGTGTAGGATGAAAAAATAGCTTTATTATCGGTCATATGATCTGAGGCACCTGAGTCAATAATCCAGCAATTCCCTATACACCGACCTTTAATCAAAGCTAAGGCGTGGAAAAAGTTACCTCGCTTGACAATTGTGACAGTTGGTTGTTTTGTAGTCTGTAGTGCAGTTAACATTTCCAGGATCTTGTTTAGTTGGTCATTTTGGGATGGTTCTTTGGAGGCTTTAGCTACATAACCTCTTCCTCTTCCTTTTCCTTTCTTTGGCTGCCAGTCAGTTGGCTTGCCATGAAGATCCCAGCAGGTGTCTTTGGTGTGCCCTGGTTTCTTACAATGGTCACAGAATGGTCGCCCTTTAGGTCCTTTTGATTCCATAGATCGAGCAGCAAGTGCTGAGGCTTCAGAAGGTACTTGAGTAACAGCGGAATTGTTTTGATTTTGAAGCATTGATTTGCGCCTATCCTCTTCATCGCGCAAAGTAGTATAGACTTCACGTACAGAAGGCAAGGGCTCTTGACTGAGAATCCGTGCTCGAATATCATCATAAATGACATTAAGACCAGCCAGCAACTCGTAAACTCTTTCCTCTTCTTTCTCTTTGCGGTCTGCTTTAGCATCAACCCCACAATGATGAGTTTTATTTCGTAGGGCATCAAACTCTTGCCACAAAGCTGATTTTTCCAGGTAATAATCATCAAGTGACATGTGGTCCTGTTTTAACTGCCATAATTTTTTCGTAACATCAAAGATGCGGGAACGATTCCCTACAGGACTATAAGTCTCACGAAGAGCCTCCCAAATTTCACGGGCTGATGGAAGATACATGAAACTCTTCTTAAGTGGGGAGGACATAGCATTAATCAACCACGAGGAAACTAAAGCATTTTCTGACTTCCATTTTCAAAATGCCTGAGTTTTTGATTTTGGAGGTATTTCAGCTTCACCATTAATATATTCAAGTTTGTCTCTTCCATCTAGAGCAAGAATCATGGATTGAGACCATTCTCGATAATTATCACTGGTAAGTTTTTCAGAAACAATAAGCACTGTAGAGATGTCAGTAGACCCAGATCGTGGCACAGAGGACGAGGCATCAGATTTAATGGACATTTTAAATATGATGAATCAGGCCCAATACAAAATAACAACTCTAATAAAAAAAAACGTGCTGCACCAGGCCCAGAAAGAAGCTCCTGCAAATAAATCAGGCCCAAAATTAAGTCAGGTCCAAAAAACAAATATCCACCCAACACTCCTGCACCTTGCGACAAATGAGATCAGCCGAACTTACTGAGCTGAGGACGATGGCCCAGATGGAGACGGATGCGACACGGAACTAATCTGAGGATGACGGCCCAAATGGAGACGGATGCGCCACGGACGTGTGGTGGAGCAGTCGACGATGTCGAGCGGAGACGAAGCACGTTAGAACTGTCAGTTTCGTACAGAGAGAACCAAGGGCGGTCTGAATTGAAATACGTCAAACGAATTCTAAAGGACAACGTCAGACGAGATGCGTTGGATGAACTCTGGACGTTGAGACAGAGACGATAGGAGCGGAACGAGTCGAAGCCGAGAAGGTATGTGAGACTAGATTGAGATGCTCAGTAACGTTGATTGACGGCAACGTTTTTCCGAGAAGGATTGTGACGTTACAGAGTCGAACGATACTAGGTAACGTTTGGACGAGTTCTGATGATGTTGCAGTGGGCAACGTCTCAGAATTTGAAGACATTACAATGGGCAACGTCGGATTAACCAATTAGTCTCTTCTTCTTAGTCTCGCTCTGATACCATGAAGAAGGTTTGATGAGAATAATTGATTGATTATTCAGATGAGAGAACGGTTACATTTATAGACAAGAGATCTAGATTTGAAATTTGAAAAGTAACTAATATCCTAACAATACTCTCCTATAATTTCTAGGTTTAGTTAATCCCTATAATTATGGGATTAATAAAATATTCTAACAGATTCTACAGACTCTCTTTAGGGCCAAAAAAAAAAAAAAGCAAAAAGAACAGCACAATATTTTGCATAAGAAAGAATGTGATGATACAAAATGAAGCATTATGGATGTATTCAAGCTCAAAACTTCCCTCGTTGTCATTTGTAGTTAAATTTTTTTTGAAAAAATAATAATGGAAAAGAACACAAATAGTTTTACCATATTCAAGAAAATGTAAAAGTCGTCAAACACTCAACACAAAAGTAAAAGGAAGAGGTGATCCATAATAATGCAGGAATGATCTCTGAAGATCTTAAATAATGAAAATATAAGAATTTCTAACTCACAGTACAGGTAATCCAGTACAATTTGGCGGAAGTAGTATTTTCAACAAATAAGGTATCCCTTCCGTTGGAATGGCACCTGCAAAATGAAATATAAGAAAATCATGGGCAAAGAAAATATCCATTAACGATCATTTCTTCATTGAAATTTAAACTAACCGATTTGTGTTGCTGTTCCTAGTGTTAAAGGTCGAGGCCTATTTTCTGAAGACACAGTGGTGTTCCTGAATGTGATCTCGTCCTCAAGACCATAAAGCTCCTTTACCTAACAAGGTAAAAAATGAAACATGATTATTTCAAGTGACACTTGTATTCATACACATATGTTAGAATTACGAGTTAGAAAAGGCATCTTATAGATCCAAACCTTAACCAAAAGGTCAGAGGTGGGGTCACCATCAAACCATTCAAAATGTCTGGAACTACACTCTCCCCATAGGAGTCCTCCCTCACCATATTCTCCCCAGCGGAATGTCTCTGTAAAGACAATACTTATATTTGTAACACATAAATTTTAACACTGCATAAAAAAGAAGACTTGTAACTGTCTAGAACATATTTTTCCCCAGACACAATAATGCAGATGGAATATAGAAAAATAATATCAACTTCCACCTGTCCTACAAATTAGGCCATTTCAGAAATAGATGCACTGGGTCTATATTCTAGAAATAGGAACATAGGTACTTCTAACAACCTGAGAGTCTCTGAAAAGTTATCATCTAGATGCACTAGGCCTATATTCATGTCAATGCATCTGTGACTAGCCATAATTTGGCGTTCAGATTAAATGATAAAGACATGAGAAAGAGAGTGTACCTGAAGAGTTTCTCTTCAAAGATGTATGCAGAAATAAGTGATGGTATAGACAAGTACGAAGCTTTGTAACAACAGCTTCTTCTGTCAAACCATCTTCAGAAGAATACGTCTTCATGGTCTCAAGGACGAAATTTATGCAATAACCCCTTGCAGAACGAGATATTCCTAAAACAACCAATTATCATCAGAATCTAACCTTCCAACGTTATAAAAAAACAGCAATATCAATGAAGAATCGTGAGTCCAAATATTCTGTAAATTTAGATGACAATCAAACGGCACATGATCAGAGCCACCGAGTAATTATTACAGTAATCAAAAGGATATCATTTTATCCTAAAAATTAATGAAAAAATATTAATTTCCCAGTGAAGAAATTAGAATCAAAGATAACCAAATTCCCAGGAAGTAAAGATAAACAGTAATATGTAAGCTAGCTAAACAGCTATTCATACTGAATACAATCTCAGAAGATTAAAGATAAGATCCGCCAAACAATTTGGCTAATATTGGCAACAATAAGAAAAAACGTTACATACCAATTACAGGCATTGGTTCTGGAAAGTCAAGGTCATGATCAACTCCAACAAGTCCATATACATATGGACTTCCAGGATGAGCGTGCCTGAAATTTTGAATGAACAAGCTAAGATGACTTCAACAAGCATTGGATTTTGGGACAACAAAGGTTGAAAATCCAAAACAAACCATCGCATAAAATATTTCAGTCAGGAACCATCCATTCCCCTTAACCTTAACTGCTACCTGCATACCGACTTAAGATGATATAAGCATCGCTAAATACATATCTATACAAAAGTAGATGTCCCGGTAGCTCCTTTAGATTAAAATATATTTAATTGTGCATCACAAGAAAGCTTGATGAAATTATCAATTCCTCACAACTTGTTCCATAATAACATTTTTCACATAGAAAAATGAAAACATATTTCATGACTCATTGGCTTTAGTAACAAGCTACTATAAAGCCCATATTGAGTTCAGATATTAAAACGAGGTACCAAAATATTCTACATTTGGGATTCAAGTGTTATTTAAAGGCCGTATTTTTTTTTCAAAAGTCTTCCAAAGTGATTGAAGTGTATAAAGGAGGTCGTGTAGAGCAACCACAATTCATAAGTGTTGCAAATTATTGCTGTTAACAGTGTTGTATTTATTACTGCAGCAAATAGTTACTGATAGTAATATCCATCATAGGCCTTGACTCAACAAATGCAGCTTTTGAGCTATGTCCAGGACGTGAAGGGCTTGATTCTAGCTACCCACATTCCCCTCTTCAAGTCCAAAGAGCATTAGTATAAAGAAGCATGTTAGAGATATAAATGGCACCTACCCCAGGCCTTCACTTAAAAACTTTAGCGCATGAGTTGAAATTGTTCTTGAATATTACATATCCAGTACTAGTAGATATGTCCAACAGTATCTTGTTCTTCATTTCAAAATAATTTTATTATATATCCCCAAAAGGTGAACATAAAAATCTGACTAAAATCAATATCCCAGTCATAAACATAAAGACATAAGCCAGAAAGACATTTGTCTTCCTGGAGCTTAAATAAAGAAAGCTCACTCAATGAAACAAAATATGTAAAGATAAAAAAAGGAAAAACTACTAGCTTTCAGACAATGTAAAATATTTGCAATTACCCAGATATAAAGCGACCTTTCCTAGATCGTGCTTGAGTTGGACCCTGAACCTCCTCCACTATGCACTGTAACAACCAAAATGCAGGCCTTTAATAAAAATCATATAAAATAAGATTAGCTGAAAAGCATCACAAGATGATTTTATGAATAAATAGAAGTTTAGTATCATCAGGTTTCATCCAAATGGGAACCATAGGAAACAAAAGATAACATGTGCCCCGGCATGGGATACTATGAAGTCATGCAAATCATAGACACACCACTGAAAACCCGTTACGCGTCAGATCATCCAAAGTCTGCCGAAGATTCTGCAACCAAAGACATACTTAAATATAAAATATACCAATTTAAAAGAGTGACACACACAAGAGCAAAAGTCATTACCACAACAGGGCAACCGGCCTTTGGAATACTATCTGATCGCATACCACCAAAAGGGTTCAAACCAGCATATTCAACAAGAATACAAGCATCTATTCCAATGGATTCATAAAAGTCTCCTACCTGAGCAAAAATTGAAAAAATTGGTGAAAAAATGTGCAACATTGAAGTTAGACATAGAAGTCATAAGTGAGCTTCAACAGAACAAGGCTTCTATTTAGACAAGGAAGCTGTCCTACCAATGCTTGATCAAACTCCAAATAAAACTGGGATTAACACAACATACTCTGCATAGTAAAACTTCACGCGGAAATTTGGATTTGAACTGCAACATCTCCCAGTTGAGTGTTCCTTCTTTAAGACTGCATAAAAGACAATTCGAGTGTTCCTTCTTTAAAGTTTCAGAAAAACGTCTTACAAGAAAACCCAGCTATCAATGTTTTCATCTGGCAGTTACAAAGACTGACGAAAAAGGAAAAAGTAATGTCATCAATGTTTTAAGTCCAGACCTTCCATTTTTTAAGTTGGGATCCAAGCCCAGCATATTGGAATATACAAGCCTTTTAACCAGCTGAGTAGTTGAAGGCTTTCTGCACATCTGCATCTTCTGCCATGGTTTTGGTAAAGGAGCAAAAAGGACATGCAAGATAGTTTTCAATTCAATATCTCAGTAAAAATAATGCAACTTAAACAATTAGGCACATAATCTCGAAATTTAACTAAACATGGAAATGTTTGGCACCTCCTTCCACCAAAATATGTGAGAAATATCTTTATCATCTAAATTATTATTTGGAGATTTATGTTTCTTGGCTGCTCTATCACTTCCGCTCAAAATCTTCCTATCTTTGAAAGAAGATATCCTCTGAATATATCCACGTCTTCTGTCCAACAAGTTCCACAATTTAGATGCTAATAAACTATTCAATCAAGCAACACTGGCAAATAGGATCATTAATATTTTTACAATTAGATTGATGATTTTACAATATATTTTATCCGTACCAAAAGAGTAGAACGGACAACCTGTATCAAATTATACAATGGACTGATCTGAGCAAGACATTGCAAACTTCAAACTTGGTATTTGATGTTACCAACTAATTTTGATTCGACCTACATCAAGTCCCAAATAAGGAAAAATCTTCCAACATGACTATTTTATCCAGAAACTTAAATTCAAAACCTTGTTTAAGTTAATTCTTTATAGAAAAATAAACTTTATTACAAAGAAATAGAACTTCATGACAAGAGGATAAAACAGCCTCCTAGAAGAAAGTGAGAGTTTTTTTTTTTTTTCTGGGTAAAGAGAGAGGATGTCATTGTTATAATAAAATCCTTTCTTGTGGGAAGATATGAACCGGGAGTTGGCAGCCATGTTCTTTGTTTGAAATCTCAGTTTTTCCTTTTTTTTCGTTTCTTTGTTTTACAAACAGCGGCTTCAACCCGCATATTATCATCAGTGAAAGAAACTCCAAACCCTTTAACCAAAACCGAGGGTTTAAGAATGAAAAAACAATAAAAAAAATGGCGCCGTCTTTATTCAGGCCCGGCAATGCCATTACTTGCATAAAAAATGACACATTAGAAGCACAAATGGTCCATCAAGTTGTTCCAAGAGATAAAAGATATATTCCAAGCATTGCCAGAGCAAGAAACATTTTACTCAACCCACTTTTTTTAAGAAGGAAACCACGGCAAAAATAAAGCCTTAATAAAACTCAAGGCTTCAGTAGGAATTCCCACAAAATGAAGAATAACCAAATGTGTATATAGATACGATATTCTAGATAAGGAATCAAACACGAATTTACCAGAATATGAACAAGTTCAGAAAGAAGAGAGAAAGAGGGACATTACAGGAGGATCCGTGAAGGTATGAATGAACAGTAGCTGGATGCAGGAAAGCGAAGGAAGAGAGAAAGGGAACGCCAACGAGGTGACGAAACGACCATGCTTCTGGTTGCTAGCCAGTACATTGCGGAATGCTGCATGAATGATTTCTCCCCGAATATGACAGAAATTCCAACTAAATGAGCAAAGATTAGGGTTTGAGAGTGTTTTTCAGGGACTGGCCTCTGAAGTCAAAACCCCAGTGTCAGGTTCCCGCCACTCGGTCACAGAGTGACAGGATGCTAGTGTCAAGACAAGAGGACAACTGGACAAGGAAGAAACTAAAACGACCAAACAATGGGATATTCAATTTTTTTTTTTTTTAGAGGATATTCAGCAAACATACAGGAAAGCATCGAGTCATCGACCTTTACAAACGGAACATCCGACATAGTACCCGCTGGAAGGAGCGAAAAAATTGGCGGACAAAAAAAAGAAGAAAGAAAGACGTGAGTGATATGTATGGGTACCCAAAAGCAATTTTTGGTTAAGAAAAAAAATCACTTCTATCTCTCATGACATAAAACTCACCTCGATCGAGTATATGTCCACAGTCTATTTTGACCAAAAAAAAAAGAAACCATGATTTTTGTAAGATAAGGAAAACAACCCCTCTACCATCACTCTTTTTTTTTTACAAAAATTATTGTTTAATAATTATTTTTTCTCAGAATCTATTACACTTAAAGTTTATTCTTCTAAATCACTATTACCCAAAATCAAATAGTTAAGTAATAAATTTATCTCAGAAGTATAATCTCAAAAACAATGTTATTCTGAAAGTTTTTCTTGTCTCAATTTTGCCTAGAAGTTTCAAAATGTAACAATATTGTCTTATTTCGTTACAAAATTAACCTTGACTGTTAAAAAAATTAACGTTGATAATTAACTTTTTAATAAAAATGGGCAATATTGCTACATTTTGAAACTTCGGAGTAACATTACTCCTTAGCAAAAATTTCCAACACAAATTTGTTAATTAATTAACCCAAAATCTAAAAGTCCACATTCCCTCCTTTTCCTTATTTCCTTTTTTCATCATTTTCTTTGAAAAGAAGTGAGAAAATGGAAACATCAGTTGCAAAAAAAAAAAAATCACTTTCTCACTCATTTTCAAAGAAAAAGATGAAAAAAGAAGGTAAGGAAAAGGATGGAATGTGGACTCAAAATCTAACCCACACATGTACACCCTCATTAGAATTGTTGAAATTGAAATACTAGATGAATTGTTAATACCAACTTGTCAAGATCCAGTACATGCGAAGTCAATGTATCCTAAGATCTTCAACCATCTATATTTTAATGAATACTTCAATGACTGAACAATCTAAACACCAACCATAGAAATGGTGAATCACATATATAAATGATCATATGTGTTCCATCTTGTCAAGGGATGCCTGTGAATTCTTTTGTAGTGACTCAATTTGTAAGTCCAACAAAGACAGCGATAACTTTAACAATAACTGGCCACTTAATTCCTCAAAACAATTAACAACTCTGATTTGCCTCCACACAAGCTAACTTTGAAAGTTGGAGCACCCATTATGATGTTGAAGAACATGGACCGATCATATAGATTATGCAATGGAACTCACCTCTACGTAATTGAGCTAAAGAAAACTGTTATTGAGCCAGTCATTTTGAATGGGCCACATCCAACTCAAAAGGTTTTCATTCATAGAATGAACATGAATCCTTCAAAAAGTCGATGGCCATTTCCCATGCAATGAAAACAATTCTCAATAACAACTCTTTAATTTGTTATGACTATCAATAAAAGTTAAAGGCAATCTATGCTATGTTGGTTCCTATCTTTGCAAACCCATACGAGTTAATTAGTACAATTATATTGTATCATCGACATGGCCAATTTCTACTACTCCACTCTCTCATTCTCTATGTTACAACATAAATGTTGGACCCTCAGTAGTATTAGTATTCGTTTGAAGATAGGAAGGACATATTGATCACTGAATCATAATAGTGTATTAAAGGGATATATATAACATATATTATCTCTATAACCCAAATTCATTAGTTGAACCATACTGTGCTGCTTGAGTGAACTAGTGGATAATTTAGTATTGGAGTGTGGTTAACGCACACACATACATTGTTAGATGGCTCTACCTCTGTTTATACAATTGTTTTTTTCAAAAGAGATCGATTAAGGAAACTAGTTAAATTACTTTAAAGTATTATTATTTTTATTTTTTTCTCCAAACTAATTTAAACTGATACGTTATATAATCATGCACAATATACGATATACTTAAGTAATTTATTTGGCTCTTAAAATCTTTAAGGAAAGAGCCAGCTGGATCTTACATGCATTTAGGACGGGAGGGAGTATATTCCATTAGGCAGTCCTTGAACATTGCTTCTATCCGTGCAAATGATATATCGTTAGGTGATACTCCTACAAGAATTCCAAATGTAAGAAATAGTATAAACCAAGTTTTACATTTAAAACTGTATGCAGAAGCAGCATCTTGTTCGCCAGACGCATCATGTGCTGATGCACAAACCTTCTTCCATGGGACTGAAAATGATTAGTTAAACGACATTGCGTACTACAACACAGAGGGGAGACCTCGTCAAACTGCAGAAGTATACATCGCGGTTTTGATCGACTTCTATAGACTTCTAATAACTAGTAGGTTTGGTTATTCACTACATATTCCTTTTGGCCTAAAAATGAATAAATGAATCATATTGTTCATAATTAAAGGGACATGGTCAAACTCTTACGTACAGGAAATTATAACATTAGTTTTGCTCTTGTAGTATGTAAAATTAATCAGAGTCTGAAGATTTAATAGATGAAATAATGTGGGATGACAATTGGTCAACATCTGCTGCCAAACCTACGATTGCTGTAACTCTCCGAAATGACTTCTTCACTTTCTCCTGACAAAATGAACAAAAACACTCTCCTTCAATTCTTACTGCACCCATAAAAATCCACACGAAATTAAGAAAAAATAATCAAATGCATATACACATGCACTCACCTTCACGCTTCTTGATCCATCACTTGATTGAGAAGAGCTAATTGCCTGAAAAGGAAAAAGATAACTCAAGGATTCAATTATTGCTTTTCATTCAAGTGAAATTAAATCAAAATGAGGTACTTGAAAAAAAAAATAAAAGAATGTGAACATTAAAATTAAAAATTCCTCTTAACAAATTAATTAGCATGAATCTGTAATCATTTCCTTGAGTTGTAAATTAGAAACCATGCTACTTATCAAATGATTCAACAATCAGGAGTAATTTACTTACGATACTTAGTTAACATTCCTAAAAAGTATCTAATGAATTATGAGTTTAGTACATCCGGTTTAGCAGACGGATAGACGGATATTCCCTGCTCATTATCAAACAATCACTTATTCACAAACTCCTTGTGGGGCTAATAGTTTTCATTTCCCATCTTATGGAAAACCCCTTTCGCTCCACATAGAACTTCTTAGTAGTGGCTCCGTTCCATGCCTCATTTCATAGGGAATCTCAAAGTGACTCTATATCATTATAGTCCATCCATATACTAATTCCATTCATTTAATATCCCTTTCTTTTTGGTGTCATTCAAATAAGAGATGTATGTTCTAGTCTATCTGTTTCTATTTCTATATGGAAAGTTTCAAAATTTTCTTCTTTTTTCTTGAGAACCCCGAGCATCGTTTCACTATATATGATATGTCACTATATGTGCTAGAACTCTTTTCTATTTCAATTCTATTATTATTATAGAAATGAAATAGAATTGAAAAAACATCAAAATTTAATAAAAAGAAATAATCAAATACAAATAAACATAAACAATTTTTTTAATTTTTTTAGTAGTTTACCCCTATTGTGTTAAATTCACATCAAAAAACGAAATAGTTGTTCTCTTCTATGAATCTTTTTGGTGGAATAGTCACATTATGTATAATATTTTTCACTTTCAATAGTTACATACAAGTCTATATAAAATAGAAAAGCAGGGTGCCCATGAAGTGTACGTGTAGGATGAACCAAATCCTCATTGAATTTGATTTTTCAATTAGAGGGGGCTTGTACATATTCTGCAGTCTTCAGAATGGAAGTAGAACTTCCCTTTTCTTCTTCTTACCAAAAGTAACGTTCATTTTTTGATCCCATTTTCAAAGAACTTAAAAAAAAAGAATTAAAATTTGGAAAAAGATTTTTTTTCAAAGAACAATTTTTTTTCTAAATATCACAAAAGAAAAGGCACAATGGATCATCCAAATTATTTTATTTCTAAAAGAAAAAAGCAATTGGACCAGAAAAGATGATTGAGCAATTAAACGGATTGAGCAAGTTCAAATTGACATAACATGAAACCTATTAGTCAGAAAGCAACGTGCAAAGCAACAAAAGTCCACAGACCACCTAATTGACACCAACGGCTAAAATCTCCTTATGCTTCAAGACCCCATAGTAACAACAAAGAGTGTGCTAAACTATTAGGAGTCTGATTCCCACTACCCACTTCTATTATAATTTATATCTCTATATTCTATTCGAAGCTTAATTTGTGTATTATAGAATATAGAATAAAATGAATATATTCTAATTATAGAATTAAAAAATTATAAAATTTAAGAACTAAAACTAATTAATTTAGTTATTTAGTTTTTAACTAAAATAATCAACTAGAATTAGAAAAAGAAAGAAAATAGAATTTCTTAATTCATTATTAAATTGAATACACAATCCCCATATCACATCTCATTTTTCCAAATAGAACAATAAAAAAAATTAATAAAAAGAAAAGCGTCCATTATCTAATGGATAGGAACATAGGTCTTCTAAACCTTTAGTATAGGGTTCAAATCATGAACACAAATTATTTGCATATATATTAATTAGATTTCTACATCAAGAAAAAGATTTTGAATTCTTATGAGACTCTTCGATATACCTATATATGTGTTAAGTTGCTAAGTAACAGCAAAGATGAACTAATCTTATTTACAAAGATCATCAACGCACCCAATAAACTCTTCATTCTCAGATGTAATGACTAAACCTCAAGAATTCTCGGTGGCTTATGAGGTAGGAAACTATATTAACCTTCCTCCTCTGGGTAGGGATTTCACTTTCCCTCACACCTTTAAATATTATACTAATAAGTCCTTTACTATTTACATAGCTTTAACTAACTAATACGTCCTAACTCTCCAACAACTTGATTTTCATTTAACTCACAAATTAAAGTTGAAATATTTATAAAAACTCACCTTGGATTTGGATGATAGCGTATTTGGCATCATGGCTAGAAGCGAATAGTTATCTACAAAATCAGTATGCTCGTGCACCGACAGTCCTCCATGATAACATGGAATACACAGATCATAAGTCATATCCCTGACGCCTTTGTTCCCTAAACGACACTGCGTACAAGTGAAAAACAAACCTCCGATGAAATCGCCACATCCATTACACCACGGCCTGGGGCTTGAACGCAAGTAAAGCAGAGTCACAAACTCATCAAACTGCAAGGTGCCGTCACCGTTTTGGTCGATGAGCTCGAAGATTTTTCGATTCTCCGACAGATTGCTGCCGAGCAGTGCCGCTGTATATGTGTTGTTGTTGGAGGAGGATGTCATGAACTCTTGAAGGCTTATTTTGCCATCTCCATTTTTGTCCATTGACCTGAACAAATCCTCCCTTTCTTTTTTGGCCTCATCGCTCAAGTTATCATACACAGCTTTTGCAGCCTTCCTTATCTCCTCCATATAAACCAACCTTCTTCAAATTTATTAATTGCTTCTCCCTAGGGATTTTACATCCAACGCTTATTATATACATGCCATGTAATTGATCACTTCACACACACACTCTCTCTCTATCTACATTATTTTTTTGGGGAATCAGCGGAGGGAGAGAGGAAACTTGGTACACTCGGTATTATTCAATATATTTATCAAAGCAAATGTGTTGAGGTGTCGCCAAGTCAGTGAGGATAAGTCTCAACCTAACCCTAATAATTAAGGAAAAACATTTTAGAATCTTAAAATTGAATGTGAATTAATTGTAAAAGATAACAACGTACCAAATCAACATTAAAATAAAATATTCCCTCATAATGGCTAAATATAAGAAATTCATAATTAGTCATTATTTCATATCATATCAGTGAAATTCAAACATTATGGGATTTAACTGGGAGTAGTTATCCCAAATGTGTTTTATGCATTCACACATATTAGTATATTACTCTTTAGTCTCTAGCGAGATATTACTCATATATATATTTATATTTTTTCTAGATTAATTAAGTCTATTGATATTTTCCCAACATTAATGATTAAGTAGGAGAGGAAGAGAGATAATTAATGAAGATGATTATGATGTTTACAAAATATATTATATTAATTAACTTAACCAATATCTTTAATCTACTTAAATTAGTTAATTAGTTTTTATATTTAAGAATAGTACAAGTTAAGTTCAGAAAACACAAACAGATATATATAAGCGCCCATGCATATGTATATGTAAAATTTGTATGTGTCTATGCATGTGATTGTGAGCAATCAAAATTCTAAAACATCAAATAACACACTGCCGGTGAACGACTTGGACTGGATCGAGCGGATTGGGAAGGCCTTGCCTGAAGAAAAAAAAAGAAGACAAAAACAATGAGAGATATTGGTTGCTAATTACAAAAAGAAAAAAAATCAAATAATACCAAAAAGTATATTGTATTTTCCATATTTTGTAAACGTGGATGCATGTGCCTGTTGATGAGCAGCAAAAAGCGTGCGTTGAAGCTTGGATCAAACTCAGCGTGGTGGTGATCAAACTTTCCCTCACGATAGCACTTAATACAGAGATCGTAACTACGTGGAGGCGTGTTTTGGCTCAAACGCGCGAAACCGCGAACAAGCGAAGAACGTACCAGGGGTGAAATCCTATGTAGCACGGAAACGCTATTTTTTCAGATGAGAACGTTTCGGATTCGTGACTTCAACTGAAACGCTGGGAGACATGAAATATACGAATGTCATGAGTTAAATTAATTAACAATGCCCCCTCCCCTTCACGCCTTGACAGTGCTATATTTCTCTTCCCGTTTTCCTCCTCAAACGACCACGTTTTAAAGAAAAGGACAGGCATCGATCAAAAATCATAAGAGAGAAGCCTATACCCCATTTGGCTTATATTTAGAAATTGAGATATTGGCCATTTATTTAGGAACTTACCTATTTGTTTAAGAACTTTTAGATTTTAGTTTTTTTTTTCATTTTTATTGGGACATTACCTATTTGTGAACACTTCAAAATACAATGAAGGAGGAGAAAGTTACTATTGGGACATTAGTGGAGATGTAGTTGATACCTTTAATGATGTTGGAGCTTTAGATGTTGTTGCCCTTTCCCTAGATGAGCTAAAGTTGGAGGCAAATGTTATTAGTGGAGATCTACGTAGCACTGAAACGCAAATTTTTCAGATTATTACATCTCGGAAACGCGAATCGGAATGAAACGCAGGGAAACTCAAAAAATGCGAATCGAAGAGTCAAATAGTCAAATGACAGTTTTGTAAATTTTCGAAACCTAGAGGGCATTTTCCAATTGATGTTTTTGGGGAAAAAACTGACCTAATCAGCAGCAAATTCACAATTCACGGCTCAGTCTTTACCCAGAAATCAAATCCTTTCTCTCAGACTCTCACAATCAGATTTTTGAATCTTCGTCGCCTTTGTCTGTCCAGTGTGTCCGTCGCCTCCGTCTGTCCAGTGTGTTCGTCACCTTCGTCTGTCCACTCTGTCCGTTGCCTCCGTCTGGATTCCGACCAGTCTCCATCGCCTCCATCTTTAGAAGTTGCAACGTGAGAGGTAATTTATATAATAGATTATTTAGGTTATTTCAGTATTGGATGTTCTGAAGTATCTCTCCGTCTCTCTGTCACTGTGTGAATAATTTCAGTGAGTCAAATGGTCAATTTTTTGGATTATATCCCAATTTCCACTATCAGATATTTCACTGGATTATTAATGGAGATGCACTTTGATTATGCTAATAATTTTTGTTTTATTATATTTTATTAATGTGAAATACACTGTTTATATTAAAAATATTATTTAATATTAAAACGTTTCGGAACGTCTCAAAATATTAGTTTTTTTGAAGTCACGTTTCGATGGCACGTTTCGGCAACGTCTCGGAAACTCTAGATAAGTATCGGTGCATCATAGGTGAAATCTTTAATTTGCAGGCAGCACAAAAAGGCCTTCCGCTTTCTTCAATGTATTTCAGAGTTGGGAACTCCTCGAACTGCAGGAAGCCATTGCCGTTTCGATCAAGAAGGCTGAAGAAACTGACAGTGTATTTTGCCATCTCCACTTTTGTCCACTGATTTGAACTCACTCTCCATCTTCGTCCTTTCCTCTTCTGTGAGCTTTGCATAGGCGGCGCTTGCAACCTTCCTTACGTCCTCCGTCAATTCGACCTCTCCCTCCGGTTGAGCATATATATGGCCTTACAACTCTCACACTCACACTCCCTTCTATGCTTTTTATAAGCAACAACAATGTTGATTGTGGGAAACATACTTTCAGTTAAAATTAATTAAAAACGATAGATAAACGTGTTTTATAAAAATGCTCCTATTTACAAAGAGAGTATATGAGAGAGAATGGATAAAAAATATTAAAAAAATACGAGAGAATAAGTAATAAATGATTAAATGATGAAAAAAAATTAGTAATTAATTAATATAAAAATATGTATTTGATAAAAATAGAAAAAGAAAAAACAACTTAAATTTTGAGTCACAAAAAAGTTTCTTATATTAGGAGCAGCTATCAAAAAGAAAAAATAATTGCTTGTAAATAAGATTGGAGGAGTATAATCCTGAAATGTGTGGTCACTGCAGCATTAATAATTGAACAACGTTGGCCCATGTTTCAGTAGTGGCCGACCAAGAAAAGAGCAAGGAAGACAAGATGGAGTGAAAGTGTATGAAACTCCTTTTAACTCTTATATGTTTGGGAGGGAAATGAATTCATCTGCAACATCATTTTGTAATAAAACTAGACGGCTAATTAACTCCACGGAGATAGTCCAATAAACATAAGCGAGGTCTTAAATTATTAAAGATAGGAGGTAATCGTAGTAATTATAAACAATAGGAAAATAAAGTGTATGATAAAAAAAAAAGTTGTTGTCATAACGTCCCAAAATAAAAATTACAAACTCCACCTAAACTTTAAAACATTTGCATTCATACAATTGACATTTCAAAATTTAAACTAAATTTGTTAAATGTTTGGAACATTAATAATCTTTTACTCCTTCAACTCTTTTAATTCATTTATGACTTACTCTATGACCTTTGATTCACTTATGACTCAGCCCTTATCCAAAGAAAGCTAGAAAAACATTGATGACAAAAGACAAATTGTGATTTTATGGAGGGAATTAGAGGTGAGAATAGGTTAGACCCCCAATAGGCGGCCTGCAACCTGACTTATTTAGGGCTTAGAATTACCTGATTTGTTTGTCAAAAAAGGTATGTCAAGGCCTATTTAAAGACCTAAATAAAGTTAGACTTAAGGCTAGGCCTGTAAGTCTTCAAGCATGATCTATTTACACATTAAATAAATATAATTATATTTATACAATATAAATAACATAATATTTACTTTTTTCGTTCTTATATTCTAATATCAAGGTATAATTAGTTAATTAGGGTAATACTGCTACTATCATCCTTACTACTCTCTTTGGTAACAATAATGTTTTATTTTGGATGATTATATTGCTAGCTTTGAATGTTTGCGAAATAATAATAATAATACTTCATTTTAATTATAGGGCTTTGGTTTTTTCATGTTACATGAGGGAAAAAAGTTTCCTACACACACATGAAATGGTGGGACCCACATATAACACACATAAAATGGTGGGACCCACATATACATATAATGTATATGTGGGTCCAACCATTTCATATATGTGTAACATGAGAAAATGGTTTTCCTACAACATAAGAAAATGTTTTCCCTTAATTATATGTAGGTTAAAAGCTTATTTAAAGGTACAATTTGTAAATATTATACTTAAAGTCTACCAAAATCCTATATTGATATAGGTTTTAATAAACTCAAAACATAACAGCCCTTTTATAACCTTTAAGGCCTGCAATATAAGACATTTTTAAAGCTTTCCAAACCATGTCCCACAGAAAAAGCCGCAATTCCCTTTGTTTGATTTTCCACCAACCAACTCCACTCCCCTCCCTCCAAAACGCACGTCTCCCTCTCTCGATTTCCATTCATGAGGATTGGCTTGGCCCTCCATTTCCCTCCATCTGCCAAAATGCTTATATCTTCCCCGTAAAATGTAGCCTACTCCCCCCCCCCCTCGGCCCTAAAAAAATACAAAGAAAATTCTCTAGAAACCCAAAAATAACCTTTACTTACCACACAAAAAATCTATTGCCTTCAAAGCCTCCCACATTTCTCATATTTACCCATCTTCGATTCAGTTACTCTAAATCTGAGTCCCATTATACCATCATGTCAACAAATACTCAAGCGAGCTAAGAACTAAGACGATATATATATATATATGATTTTTTTGCAATTTCACGCCACTACCTTGCAGGGAACTCAAGTAAATGTGTTTCCCCCTCAGATGGATTAAGAAATAAATTTTATTTTGTTAGTTTCATTTTATTTGTATTTGACTGAATCTGCACAAGTCTTCCCATAACACATTAATTAGCAAGTTAATTGATTCCCTACTTAACTATAAGAATCTTAATTTGAGCCTAAACCTTCTTTAAAGACTGATTGCATGGATTAATTAGCCCTTTGTTGGAGCGGGTTTTAAGCTTCTCAAGTGATATTATGTTGATTCAACAAAAACCCTTCTAGGGTAATATTGAAATTTCACAAATACTACTGCTGAGGCCACTATGCACCTTAACTATATATTATTTTGTGCTAGTTTGGAACCTCTTTGGATAGCTTTTTAGCTAAAAAAGCTTAGTGAGAGGCTTAGCAAAGAAAAGCCTAGTGGGATGTGTTTGGAATCAACTATTGCCTTATTGGGCTTGCACAAAAACGCTTTGTTTGCTTTGATGCTCCATGTGGCTACTTTTGGCAAAAAGCTCTTAGCTTTTTTATGACATGGGCCCCGCCATGAAGAATTATGTTAGTGTGGGTTACGCCACTAAGGTTTTTTTTGGGAAAATTCTACTTAAGGCTCAATTAATCAAAATATTGTAAACAAAGGCTCAAAGAAAAGTCACATGTCAAAAAAGGCCCTACAGCTTTTTTCTGATATTATTTCAAGAAGTGTTAACAACTATATTAGTACATGTTAATAACTATATCAATCCCCGTTAACAACTAAATCAGTATTATTAACAACTATATATTAACAACTAAATCAGCCTCATTAACAATTATATTAGTAGCCGTTAACAACCATATCCATACAATTTTTTTGAAATAATACTATAAAAGGCCCTAGGGCCTTTTTTGACATATGACTTTTCTTAGGACCTTTTTTTGACAATATTTTCATAATTTGGGCCTTGAGTGGAATTTTCCCTTTTTTTCTTGAATTATTTTCTTTTCGTTATTCTTTCTTTTTAACAATTTCTATAATTTGGGATTATACCTCCAAAATTTAAATCCTTTCATGTAAATTCTTTATAATGAATTAATATATGTAAATATAAATTTAAATATATTTTTAAATAATAAATAAATTTATTTTCCTTTTTTCAATTTCAAATTTAAGTTTTTATCTTTATTTATCACAATATATACAAGTAATATTAATATATGATTCAATAAAACCATTTTTAGTCATTTTCCATCTCAATTAACTTTTCAATCGATAAACCAAACCAAACAAGCCCTTGATATGTAACGTCCTCTATTTTTTTAATAAAATAATAATAACTAATCAAAGGTTTGATCAAACCAAACGTTATCTATCAATGTTTAAAGTAAATTAGAGCATGCAAAATGAGTCATAATGTGGTAATATACAATAATTCAACATATATTTAAAGGTGGAAGCACTCCATTTAGCATAGATAACTTAAGCTTCCGAAGCCATCCTTGATGGATCCGCACGATAACTATCACCTAAAAAATAGTAACCATCAATCCATCTCATCGAGCATACGAGTAATTGCTCGTAAGATGTCAATCGAGATATTATAAAATCATAGCAATATTAATAATTTCACATGGTAACAAATATGTGTATATATCAATCTACAATCATTTTTCAGATCTAGTACATAAGTACACAAATCAATATACAAGAATTTATTCTTGATCCTCCCTTATTTCCTCCCTGCCTTATCTCCTCTTACAGAACCCATGAGTTAGTGCTCAACCATGTGAAAAGTAGTTTCATTTGACAAGTTCATCGATCAAGTGGTGTGGATTGGCCAAAATCCACAAAGCACAAAACTGGACCATGGGCCCTCTTCTAATATGTACTATTGGGGTGTCAAGGCCCCATTAAATACAAATAAACCAAAAGACTAACCAGTATACACTTGAAAACACACCACCTTATTTCCTCTTTTCGTACAAGATTTCACCTCCCCTTATTTCCTCTTTGCATAATCTCCCGTCAAATCCACATCCACCATCCCCTCTCGTATAATTCACAAATTACTAATATTATATTTTCAATCTCATAATTCCACGTAAATTCATATAATATAATATAACTAGTAATTTCTTCATGAAAATAACTCCTACGGGACAATTACATTATCAACATAGTTTCAAAGATTTATATAATTGAAAACACTCACAAATATTATACAAGCATATACAATAAGAGGTAAGTGGTTACCTCTCACCAAAACTAGTTATTATCGCATTGCTTCTAATCCAAGAGCTTAAACACACGCCAAAATCAATTTACTACCCATTAATAACTATTTAAAACTCCACATAATCAAAATTAATTTTAAATTCTTACAACAACCAATTAATGAATCTAAACCAATTAAAATTAGGGTTAAGGTGCATTTTCGCCAACGAAGTATTACGCTAAGAGCGTTTAGGCCAAAAAAGTATTGAGGGTACCAAAACTACTAATGAACATTTAACAAAGGAGTGTCCAGCATAATGCCGTTAGTTTGACCTTAACGTCGTTTTCTAAGTCAGCAAAAATTACAGAATAGCACCCATATGTTTATGGGCTTATACTTAAGCCACAAAAAAATTCAAATTTTTTTTATTTTAGTCCCTCCACGTACTTTATATGGAGGGATGATAAGCGGTAAATCTACCATGTTTTTAAGGCACAAATTGAGCCAAACTTGATCTAACATAATTCAAAAGCTTAGGAATAATAAGTAAAAAACATGGATTCGATGTCAGACATGCCCTCACTAGTATACTTGTGTGTTTTGCAGGTTTTTTCTCACAAGAGAAGCCAATTTGAAGAGTCAAAGGAAGGCGAAAACAAAGCCACGAGGGAAGCAAAGTGGGCGCCCAAAGCGCCAACTATTTTGACCACTTTTGGAGTTGGCGCCCTAGTGCAAATTTGGCGCCCAGGGCGCCAACTCTCGGCCTGAATTTTTGAAGTTGGCGCCCGGGGTGCCAACTAGTGCAAAGTTGGCACCCAGGGCGCCAACTCTCTGTCCTGTGAAAGGAGTTTGGTGCCCAGGGCACCAAAAGTGGCACCCAGGGCGCCAGAATTGCGAAAATTTGATTTTTCTTATTTTAGGGTCCGAAAAAGGAAAGAAAATTTATATTCTATGTAAAAAACATAGATTCGATGTCAGACATGCCCTCACTAGTATGCTTGTGTGTTTTGCAGGTTTTTACTCACAAGAGAAGCCAATTTGAAGAGTCAAAGGAAGGCGAAAACAAAGCCACGAGGGAAGCAAAGTGGGCGCCCAAAGCGCCAACTATTTTGACCACTTTTGGAGTTGGCGCCCAGGGCGCCAACTCTCAGCCTGAATTTTTAAAGTTCGCACCCGGGGCGCCAACTAGTGCAAAGTTGGCGCCCGGGGCGCCAACTCTCTGTCCTGTGAAAGGAGTTTGGCGCCCAGGGCACCAAAAGTGGTGTCCATGGCGCCAGAATTGCGAAAATCTGATTTTTCTTATTTTAGGGTCCGAAAAAGGAAAGAAAATTTATATTCTTTAATGGTTTTGAAGTCCAAGGGGCCCTAAAATATAAAAAGAAGAAACCCTAGCAAATAGAGACACCTTCTTGACCTTCTTGAACTCCTAGCACAAGAAAGAACTCGACGGCATTGGAGAAAAAGGATCAAAGCTTCATCGTGGAGATCAGCCTTCCCCAATCATTGAAGACCTATTCTATTTTCATCTTTTCTTCTTTATTTTGTTGATCTAGCTATGCTTGGCTAATTTCCTTTTTGTAGTTAGGGCTAGGATGAACTCTATGCAACTTTGAGTATTTAATTGAATTCTTGATTGGATCTTGGTTTCTTTGATTGAATGAATTTTCTGCATTTAAAGCTTTCTTGAAAGATTGATTACCTTTTAGATTGACCATAGGTTGATGTATGACAATAGAGATGTTGGTGCATCCAACTAGAACTTGTTAATTCATCATAAAATTGCATGACCTAGACATAGGCTTACGAATTTATGTGATCATAGGATTCTGGTTCAAGATTGGATCTTTCTAGACAATACTAAGACATTAGATTGTTTTTAAAGATAAAATAGATTAAGGTAGCATCAAGACATTGGGACTTAGTCTAACCTTAGAGAATCGATCGTCAATTTGGGAATCATAATCAATTAGATCTTTAATTCAAATACTTAAAGGAGCATAGGGGGATTCTAAACCCTAGCTGCACTTTTCTTGATTGTTGATCTTTTCTAAACGTGTTCTTGAGATTCTTGATCTTGAGTTATTGGATTTCTTTAAATCTTTAAATTCTTGATTAGTTACAACTCATCTTTTATTACTCATTTATCCAACTAAAGCGAAAATAACGAATTAGTGGTTGAAATACTATTCCTCGTGGAATGATACTTTCTCACTACTCTATTACTTGTAATGACCAGTGCACTTGCTGAAGTCGCCGCTATCAAGGGACTAAAGTGAAAATTATAAAAATTTAATGGGCCTAGAAGATAATTTTCTAAAATTTTGGGTTCTTTTCTGTTACTTTTGCGGGGTCATACCTAGCCCTCTAAATCCGCTGCTAGTTACAAGCCTTTTTTTCGGCTTTAGCCTGGCCTGTGGCCTCCTTATTAAGGAGGCCTGTAATTTTAAAATAGGTCTGTTTTTTGTCAATTTAAAGTAATTATGTTTTCGCCCTGTTTGAAATAGGCTTGTTTTTGAGTTGAGGCTTGTGGTTTGTTAGGCTGTTTATAAAATTTTTAAAATTACAGGCCTCCTTAATTGGCCACAGGCCAGATCAGGCTAAGGTCTAAAAAAATGCATTTAACCAGGGGTGGTTTTAGGCCCCACAAAAATTACAGAAAAAAACCTAAAGTTTTAGAAAATTATCTTTTAGACCCATAAAATTTTTATATTTTCACTTTAGTCCCTCCATATAAAGTACGTGGAGGGACTAAAATAAAATTTTTGGAATTTTTTGGGGCTTAAATATAATTTCACAAACATATGGGTGCTATTCTTTAATTTTTGCCGGCCCTCAAACTAATGGTGTTGTGCTGGACACTCTATTGTTAAATGTTCATTGGTAATTTTGGTACTCTCAATACTT
Organism: Acacia confusa; assembly: GCA_037074495.1. NCBI lineage: Eukaryota > Viridiplantae > Streptophyta > Magnoliopsida > Fabales > Fabaceae > Acacia > Acacia confusa. The sequence continues at coordinate 3,901,666 of CM073505.1, forward strand.
TTTTGGCCCAGACGCTCCTAACGTGATACTTCGTAAGCGAAAATGCACCTTAACCCTTAAAATTAACTATTAATTATCATATACATTCCTATAGTCATATATTAAGAAAACTCAAAACATACTTAAAATCCTAACCCTAAAATATTATCTAATCAGCATGGATTTACTATCATAAAAAATAAAAAATTATTTAAAACAGTGTTTAAGAAGAAAATTTTGTGATTAGAAATGATCTTTAACCCCTTATTAATCTTTAAAGTATAACTCTACCTACAAAATCTGACACAATGAGATCTACATGCTAACCTTCATCACCAAGTAATCCCTCTCCTCTGTGAGAGACCTTTCCCTCTCCTCTGTGAGAGACGTTTCTCTCTCCTCTATGAGAGTGGTATCCGAGAGTTTCCTATCTCCCGTGTTTTTCCTCAGACTTTGACCCTCGATCACTTGGTTCTCTCTGGGTGATCATCCCATCCCATTTCCCACCTATTTCAAAGCAATGGAGAAAGAAAGTAATAGTAACGGTAGAAGAAACACCAAAGCTGTGCAGTTGAATCAAAGTGCGTCTGCAAATGATCTGAAAGGAAGCGCTCTGGTTGGACGTCTAGAGACCGACAAAAACCTCAACAAAGGAATAGTAATTTCAATGATCAAGAAAGGATGGGGCCTAGACAGAGGAATGGAAATCCATGAACTCCCAGACAATAACGCGTTTCTATTTCGGTTCCCAAAGCAGGAGGACTATCAGAGAGTGTTAAAAGGCCGCCCATGGTCAATCCAAGGAGCTCTCCTGAATCTTTAACATTGGGATGAGTTTACTGTGTTACAAGAAGTTAATTTCAACTGGAGTCCGTTTTGGATTCAATTCCACAGCCTTCCTCACGTGGCTTTTGATCATGAGAATGCAATCATACTGGGCAATGCTGTTGGCCAAATCAAGATGTACGAAACTCCTAAACAACAGGAAAAGTTATCAAGGACCTTCATTAGAGCTAGAGTTCTTGTCAACATCCGAGAGCCTCTTGTGTCAGGATTTTGGGTTCCAAGGCCCCAAAGAGATCCAATCTGGGTAACACTAAAGTATGAAAGGCTTCTCAACTATTGCTATGATTGTGGAAGGATAGGGCACGAGGCAAGGAATTGCAAATTTTCTGTTGGAAATAGTGATGACGATGATGCAGGAGTTAAACCAGGTAATAGCTTGGGGACTACCAATGTGAAGACCATTGAGGATGCTGTGGTTGTGGTGGACCAGTTCTGGGCAGAAAAGTGGGGGCTGAGATCAAAGCCGTCGGTGACGGCGGCTCATTCTGGGGTTTAGAGAACAGTCGATGAGTCAGCTCAATTAGGAAGAAGCGGACTTCACGGCCAGGATAATAGGTCCACATCATTACACAACGTGATTTTAGGTAACGGTCAAATACTATTTAATGATGCAATTAAGGCTCACACGACGCAACAAATCACCATTACTGAAATTCCATTATCCTCGAATCCATCTCTCAAGATCCCGATTGCACCGCCGAACTTAACGGAGAATAATTCACCTCCAACGGCTAATCCCCAAAATTCCAGGATCCAGAACCAGACAATTCAAGATCCAAATATACCCGTTAACCTGGAACCCAGACCCAACGTAGAAACTTCTGAATACCGGGTTGACTTTCCACCAGCCGAGACTGAAGCCCCTGCACCTCTGGCTCCACTCATGGGTCTATCTCCACTCTCCACAATCACTTTTGGCCTGAATCGGATACACCTCAAAAGAGAACTGGAACTTACAAAAGATGGCCCAACTCTGAATCCAGCAAAAAAGAGATTGACTTTTCTGGAACCCGAAGACAGTGGTGTGCTTAGCCTCCAACCTCATGCGATAGCAGCTGGGTCTCAATACACTAATGTTCAAAAGCTCAAGAAGACCATCGGTGGAAATAGAAGCAACCACCCAAACACGAACTAGGCAGGAAAAACAGTGGCCAAGAAAATCACTCATGACACCTTTGCTCAAGTTTTTAATCAAGCAAAGACCTTAAATGAACCTCATAACAGCAAAGCTAGTCCCTACAAAGCCGATGGTTGCCACCAAGCAACCATCGGTTCACCATGAGTCTGCTATCTTGGAACTGCCAGGGGTTAGGGGTTCCCCTGACAGTCAAACACCTAAAAGAGGTTTGCAAAAATCAAAAACCCCATATCGTCTTCTTAATGGAGACCAAGAAGAAGCGGTCCTATGTTAGCAAAATAAGGAAAAAATGCGGCTTTGATGAGGAATGGATTATAGATCCTCAAGGAATTAGTGCGGCTTGGCTTTGTTTTGGATGAAAGATACTGTTATCAATATCCTTGCCTCATCCAAGTATTTCATCCATACCTCTATTTTTTATCCTTCTTTTGATTTCCCTCACCATATTTCTTTTGTCTATGGCTCCCCTACAGAAATTGAAAGACTCAGTATATATGAAGAGGTCACTATCTTTGCCAAAAGCAGATCAGAGAGTTGGGTTTGTGTTGGGGATTTCAATGACATAGTATCTCACTCGGAAAAGCAAGGAAGGAACCCAAGAGCTATACGGAAAATTATTAACTTCCAAAAATTTATATCCGATTGCTCACTCATTGATTTGGGCTTTAATGGATCATGGTTTACATGGTGCAATCAAAGACAGGGCGAAGCTACAATTAAAGAACGTATTGATAGAGCAATGGGGAATGATCTTTTTTGCCACCACTTTCCTTTTGTTCAAATTTTTCATATTGATCCGTTAGGATCTGATCATCATATTTTGTATGTCAATTTCCATTATGTCTTCTTAAATAAAATAAGGCCCTTCAAATTTGAGAATTATTGGACGACTCACTTTGATTTTATGCAGGTTATTCATGATAGTTGGAAAGTGGATGTTCTTCAGAATTGTGATTATATTAACTGTTTTGCTCTAACATTAAATAAATGCAGAAAATACCTCATTAAATGGAGCAAACAGAATTTTCCAAATCGCAAGAAGGTGATTGAGGTCTTAAAATTATGTCTTGCCAATCTCCATCAAAGCTACCAAAATGAAGAGAGTAAAAAGGAAGAGGCCAACATTCTGCAACGCATTGAGACTTTAATGGATCAAGAAGAGAGCTATTGGTGGCAAAGATCATGAATATCATGGCTTCAAGCAGGGGACAAAAATACCAAATTTTTCCACCTCTCTACGCTTATTAGAAGAAGAAGAAACTCAATATTAAGCATCAAAGATGAACTTGGCGAGTGGACCGGAGATAAGGTTTCCATTAATAACATGTTTATTAATTTTTTTACTAATCTCTTCTCCTCCTCAGGACCAAGACCTCAATTAGATGTGATCAACTCAGTGGATACAAAAATAGATGATGCCACAAATGATCGTCTTCTATGCCCTATTACTCATGAGGAGGTTCGCCTTGCTGCCTTTGAACTGGGAGGTTCCAAAGCCCCAGGTCCAGACAGCTTCTCAGGTAAATTCTACCAATGCTCTTGGGCGGAGGTAGGTGATACAGTAGTAAGTATGGTTAAAGACTTCTTTGAGAAAAACACTCCCCTCTATGATATAAATGGCACTAATATCACTCTTATTCCTAAGATTGACAAAGCAGAGACTGTTTCTCATTTTCGTCCTATTGGCCTCTGTAATTTCTCATATAAAATTATCTCTAAAGTATTGGCCAATAGAATGAAAAGCTGTCTTGACAAGTGCATATCCCCAAATCAGGGTGCCTTTGTAGCTAGGAGATTAATTCAAGATAATATAGTGATAGCTCATGAAGTCTTTCATTACCTCAGACACAAGAAGGCTGGTAAGAAATATGAATTTGCTCTGAAAATGGACATGAGTAAAGCTTATGATAGGGTGGAATGGGATTTTCTTCGAAACATCCTGATTAAATTCGGTTTTTCCAGGAAATGGGTTAGTTTAATCATGAATTATGTGGAAACTGTGCATTTAAACTTATGCATATCAGGGGAGAAAATTGTTTCAATTACCCCAGGTAGAGGTCTTCGTCAAGGAGACCCTTTATCGTCGTATCTTTTCATTTTGTCCCTTGAAGCACTATCTTGCATGATACATAAATCACTATCCCAAGGAAAATTAACAGGAGTCAAATTAAATTACTCATGCCCAATTATATCCCATAGTTTCTTCGCGGATGATGCCTTGTTTTTCATGAATGCAGATATCCAAGATTGTCAAACACTGGCTCAAATTATTCAAAGCTATTGCCAAGCATCAGGACAATCAGCAAATCTGGATAAATCAAGCCTAGTTTTCTCAAGCAACACCCTTCCACAGATTCGACATGTTATCTGCAGTACCCTGGGCATTGAAGAAAATATGGATCAAGGCAAATATCTAGGCATTCCAAGCGTCTGGGGGAAAATCAAGCATCAAGCCCTTGCCTATGTGCGAGAAAAAATTAGTAAAAAGGTACTTGGCTAGAGCTCCAAACACCTATCTTTCGCAGGAAGATAAATCATGATAAAAGCAATGATCAATGCCATTCCAGTGTTCCCAATGACATGTTTTAAATTTCCGATCAAAACATGTAAAGAACTTGACAGCATGGTGGCAGACTTTTGGTGGGAAGGACAAAACAAAACTCATTGGGTGGCATGTAAGAAGCTAACCAGGCCTAAATCTGAAGGAGGCATCAAGTTTCGTGACTTCACTAAATTCAATGATGCCTTATTAGCTAAAACTGCATGGCGACTTCTACAGCGCCCAAATGACTTATGGGCCCAAGTTCTTAAAGGGCTTTACTTCCCAAATAGCTCTTTCCTTGAAGCAAAAAAAGGCCATAGAGCTTCTTGGCTTTAGTCAAGCATTTTAGAAGGAAGAAATTTCATAAGTAAAGACTTGTGTTGGCAAATAGGAAATGGTAAGTCAGTGCATATTTGGCAAGATCAATGGATTCCCTCCCTCCCTTCCAGCTGCCTACCCACTGAAGACGAGTCCCTCAAGGCATCCAATCAAAGAGTGTCTTCACTTATCTCCCGCACTAATGGTACTTGGGATCTCACTCCACTTAGACCCCTCATATCCGATGAGCTATGTGACACTATCCTTGCCATACCAATTCCCAGCACACGCACTGCAAACTGAATGAAATGGAAAATATCAAACGATGGAGAGTACTCGGTCAAAAAGGGTTACTACAGCACAAGCTCCTCTCTCAATCCAAGATCTAAGGAAGCAGGAAGCTCGGCTTTTCTCTCCAGTAATATATGGAAGAAAACTTAGAACATAAAGGTGCTCCCCAACATTTCTAACTTCCTCTGGAGAATCCTTTCCAATGCTATAGCTACAAATGCCGCACTAAGTGATCGAAGGAGGGATAAATCAAATGCATGCCCTGTTTGCAAAAACGCAGCTGAATCTATAGAACACCTATTTTTCCACTGCCCGTGGGTCCGTTGTGTTTGGTTTGGCTGCAGGCTTACCATGAAAGGCAATCTAGAAAGCATCCAGAATTTCAGAAAGTGGTGGATAGACCTCATGAACATCCAGGGTAATCTCAGTGAGTATGATCAAGCTCATATATGTTGGCTACTATGGTTCATATGGAAAAGCCGAAATGAGAAGTTATTTCAAGATGTAGATCCGGACCCCATTCAAGTGATTGAAAGAGCTAACAACTCGCTAATTGCCTATTGGCAAGCGTGTCACCTAGAACAGAGCACCGCCGAAACCGTGGAATCAAACAATAAAAAAGCCACCTGGACCCCTCCACCAGAGCATTTGCTGAAGATTAACTTTGATGGGTCCTTTCATGAAGCTTCGAAGTCAGCTGCCATAGGAATTATTTGCCGTGATAACCGGGGTTGCTTGAAGTGGGCCTTCGTGGACAAAGTCAAGTCAATTTCGGCGTTTATGACGGAAGCACTTGCTCTGAAACGTGCCTTGATGATCGCGTAGGACTTGGGCAACAAGAACATTATCTTTGAAACAGACTGCCAATTGCTGGTGCGATACATGGAAGAAAATCAACCAGACCTTGGCGAATGGCAATCTCATGGTATCCTTGTTGATGCTCTTGGATCTCTAAACTCAAACTCCAGCTTCTCTCTCAACTTCATCCCGCGGCTAGGGAACAAAGCAGCAGATTACTTTGCTGCATCTGCTTGTAAGGGGGTGTGCCTACCAAGGTGGGTAGAAATACCCTTACCCCCTTTGTCCTCAATCCTGGAAGAAGATGTTAGGAGCTCCAAAAACTCAATGAACCAAACCACGCCTTGTCTTCAGCGTTTCGACCCTGGATGATTTTTCTCCTCAAGTTATGATTGCATGGTTTCTGTTTTAAATTTGCAGGGTTTTAATGGGTCTTTAATTACTTGTCTTGAGTCCTGTCCTCAATTTGTGTCTCATGTACTTGGTCTTTTGCATTCCATTGTATTAGCTTTTCTATCTGGCATTCATGCTCTTTTAGCGTTGTAACTCTGGTATTTAGCAGTAATGAAAGTATCTAGAATTGTTCCAAAAGAAAAAAAGGAAAATTGATTACAGGGCCCAAGGAAGCAAAATAATTACAAAAAAGGCCCAAGAAACATTCACATGCCAGGGCCTTTCTGACATTTTTTCAAAAAACGTTAGCAACTACATCAGTAGCGGCTAACAACTATATCAGTCCCCGTTAACAACTAAATCAGTTTAATTAACAACTACATCTGTAGCAATTAACAATTACATCTGTAGCAATTAGCAACTATGTCCGTACATTTTTTTTTGAAAAAATGCCAGAAAAGGCCCTGGCATGTGAATGTTTCTTGGGTTTTTTTGTAATTATTTTGCTTCCTTGGGCCCTGTAATCAATTTTCCCAAAAAAAAAACCTACAAAATCTGACGTCATGTACTGATGCTTGCACGCTTACGTAGCTTCCATTAACTGATGGTGGGGTTTATTTAACCCCCCACGTGATAGGATAAAAGGGGCCCACGTACGTGCCCCTTTATCCTTTTTCTTTTATATATATATATATATATATATATATATATATATATATATATATATATATTATAATATTATACATTATTATAGATATTATATATTTATAATTTTTTTAAAATTCATTTATCTTATAATATTGATAAAAACTTTTAATTTTGTATTTTAGATCTTCTCTGAGTCTTAAAATACTTAATAAATTACATCTTAAAAACATTTAATTACTATTAATATAAATTGGGATGCTTCATGATGGGTTTGGGGTCTCATCAAACTTAGCTTTACTCTGTTGCGGGCGACAGAGAAATTACGAATGATGTGACGTACTTTCATGGCCTCTATTAATATGATTGATCATAGCATAAACATGATGGCATATGCTCAAATTAATCTCCAAACAGAGAGAGAGAGAGGCTGGGCAGCAATGGAGAACATAAGGAGGGTTGCAAAAGCTGCTTATGAAAACTTCACTGAGGAAGAAAAAAGAGAGATGGAGAGTGAGTTCAGGTCAATGGACAAAGATGGAGATGGCAAAATCGACCTTCACGAGTTCATGGCACATTCCGACCAACACACCCAGAATTTATTTCGCCTCCTCGATCAAAACCACGATGGCTTCCTGAACTTTGACGAGCTCTTAACTCTCAGCTACATCACTTCAAGCGGCAGGCCGTTTTGCTCTGCGTGTAAAGATTTCATCCCTGCCCTCTTCTTCACTTGTACGCGGTGTCGTTTTGCCGGCAGAACAGCAGCCGATACTTTTAATCTCTGCATCACCTGCTACCAAGGGCGAAGGTTTGACCATGAGCATACTGACTTTGACGATAACTATACCCTTTTACTCAAGCTTCAAGCCAGGCGCTCATCAAGGGTATATACGTATCTTCACAGTCACACACACACATTCGTGTTATATATATTGCATATATTTACCCTTCTCTCTCTCTCTCTCTATATATATATATATATATGATATCATTGCTTTTATTTACCTTTTTTTTTTTCCAGGCAAAGCTTTCCCGATCCGCTCAATCCAGTTCAGAGGTGCGTTGTTATTTGATGTTTTTCAATTTTGATTACCCATACAAATATATGCATATATTCCGAACCTTGATTTTATCATTGCAGAGACTAAATGGTACAATATTTTGATGGTATATTTTCCCTTTTGTGTGTATAAATATTCTTAGCTAGGCCTTAACATTAATTTACGAAATACAGTATTATGGGTATATATATTTTCCTTTTTTTATGGTAGCCAGTTATATATATATAGTATCAATTTTTGTTTATGTGTGTGTATTCTTCCCTTGGCCGCATAATATTTATTCTTTTCAGACACAGCCTCCCCAATCTGGCCAATCCCGTCCGGGACGTCGAACGAGAATGAAAGTGAGTAAATCTTTCTTTTCATTTTTGCGCGGATCTTGCTCTGATACCTTAGGATACTCTCCCTCTGATTCCTAAAGTCTCCAATCGCATATTAAAAAGGTCTTTTTTCTTATCAGGACTCAGGCGAATAGTACCAAATATATAATTGATTAAATTTAAAATGGCACTTTAAAGAAACTAACATGATTTTTATAAATAATCAACTCAATTAATTTTTTTAATATATGCAGATCAGTTATCTAACTCACACATATTTAGGATTATAACTGTAAGAGTATATATAGTTGTTTATTCATTTATGAAGAATTCGTTTGATAATGTAATTTAATTTATGATGTTAAAGTTTGAAATGGTCTTGTTCATGAATTATTGTAGGGTTTAATATTTCTACCTCTAAAACAGAAACATTTTTTCTGCCATACTTATATATAAGTGAGTGGGGCCCATTATCAAAAGAAGAGAATGAGCCCCACTCACTTATATGTGAGTGTGGGAGAAAAAACATTAAACCCATTATTATATATGAATATGTATTAGAAGTTCCTTTACATTTTAAATTATATGCAGATATAGTGTGTGTGTGTGTGTTTTAATTACAAAATTTTTATGAATCAATGTTCAAAAAGCTAAAAATATAAAAATACGATATATCAAAGCAGTTATGTAATTATATAAAGGGCACATGTGTTTAATTCCAGGCGGCAATGAAGGAGACATTATGCAGAATTGGGGCAATGGTGTTTGGTGCAGCGGCTGTAACAGGTGTAGACGTCTTATCCTTGACCAACACCGGGGAAGAAGGAGGAGAAGGAGATGATGATGATGATGATGATGATGAAGCCGCTGACACCACCACGGCCGCCGCGGATGCTGATGATCCCAGTCGTGTCTAATTCTCATGATACAAGTCAGGTCCAAACAAATAGTGTGGTTTGCAGTTTATTACCTAGCTTTGTTTTCGAATAAGTTCATTCTCATGAATGAGCATGTATGTGTGTGTCTCGTCTTGTCGCCTAGACTGACTCTGTGTATTGTAAAATTGAAAGGGCCCATGTGGTTTGATTCCTACTCTAAGTTTTTATATGGTCAATCATCCAAATCGAAAAGTATCCCCAAAACGAAAACAATTTTTAAAAAGGGTTAAATGGTATTTTTGCTCTGCCGACACCATGAAGTCTTTTTTTTTTTTTTTGGTTATAATACGGAAGTTTCAAAATTATAGTGATATCAATCTACATGCCCTGACAGGTCCAAATAGTCAAACGTCTATTGACCGCTTATGATAAATAAAGTGGCTTAACATATCATTTTTTGCAACTTAGAATATTAAGCCATATATTATGGCACGTACATTTAAATAAAACAATTTGAAATACCAAACATGCCCTTAGAACCCTTGCAAAAGCATCAACGTAGTGAGGAAAGATGAACTCCATCGATCTCAAATGGCGATTCTCCGCCCACCATGATGATGCCGTCCTTGACACCCTCGCTGTCGGGGACAATCTCCTTCGTTCTTTGGTCTGTTCATTCCTGGTTCTTGACAAACCACCTTCGTCCTCCTTCAATCCGTTCATGGATAGACTCGTTTTTTAACAAAGAGATCCTGGAAAGAATTTTACATTTGAGTTATGTTGATTCTTGTATGCGAGCTCTGATTTTGCTTTTTGGCCCTTTGGGTGAGCAATAATGATTTGACAACTGTATTGTCCTGCAAATACTTCTTTCCACTGTGGCGGATGAATTAGTTCTACATAATTGACTTGGGTTTTAAGCTGACTATTCTTGGCCCACTCAAACTTATCCTAGTTAATTAATTAGTGAATGTCACAAAAATTAGGAAAAATTGCATCTACGTCCTAAGAAAACAAAATACAATTTAGAGGTCCTTTAAAATTTCCAATTTATAATAAAATTCCGTGGGACATTTGGGTAATACATTCCAATTGTGAAAAGACCTTAATACCCTTAGTGAATTTAAGGAAAATGCCTTGATAGCCTTGTTCTCTCTCTTGATATTCGACTTCGTCGACTAACCGAAGCTGATATTGTCACAAGTGATGTTGCTCGCGGTTTGTCCCTGGTTGTTGGCCATCGTCTAAGTAAACGTCCTCCATATACCTGTTCTTCTCATTCAAACACTTAGATTCGTCAACTTTGTGACTATGTGCGGCGGCGGCGAATGACCATGGTTGTCGCCTAACTGTTAGTGTCTCCCTCTCCCCCACCGACGAAGACCTTTAATCTACCTGCCATTTACTATATTTTTGGTATATTGTACTCAATTGATGCATTAAAAGTGGGAATTGATCAAAATAATGTGAAAGTTTTGACGTTGTAGCAATAGTTGTCACCCCCGCAGGAAACCTAAGTGTATTTCAACTTTACTATTCTAAGACCTAACCTAACGGCTTGTAACAACTTATCAACGGTAACCCTAAACCAAATTTCTATCCAAATCATGTTCGGAACACAATTAGGAGGTATTTTGTCCAAAAGCAATAATAAGATAGTATCTAAATATAATATGTATTAAATAATATAATATATAACCATAAATAATGATATATCTAATACTATCCACATATATATTCATTAATATATAATCCATTCCCCAATCTATATTTTGTTGTTATTTCTTGTGAACAGTATGGAGTAAATGTAAGGCACCAAGAATATTTTGCGGATAGCCCTTGGAATGGATCCTGCTACACGAGAAGAAGCGATTAATTGTCCGTAACAAATCTTCGAGAGTTCTTGCTTTGATTGCTCATGTATAGTTTAGGAAATACATACTGTCATTTGGTAAGGTGGATTTGAGTCTAAAGTGGATAAATTTAGTGGAATAACCATCGTGTATATTTTGCTTTCGGTTATAAATATATTTACAATAGTGTGTTGTTACTATTGATTTGAAGGATGTTTGAAAGCTGAAACTTCATTTTGTTCGTTTTAGAACTCATAAGATCTTGCTAGGTTTGTTTTCATGGGGTGGGAATAGCAATAGAATAACCTTTTAGGGAATAAAATAATAATTATAATGATGACAATTATAGTAGTAGTAATAATATCTAGAACAATTGTTTAAATTAAAAAAGATAGTTAAATTAAGGAATAGCAATAGATCATAACCTATCCTTAATATATATATATATATATATATATATATATATATATATATATATATTATCCTAATTTGATTAAATTAAAAAAATAATTAAATTAATTAATATGACATGTATTTTATAAAATATTGTAGTAACCTTTCTTAATTCTCTATTCTCTCTCCTTATAAATTATTACTGAAGCAACATCAATAAATAAATAAGTATTCACTAGTTAACTTTTAATGTTGACGTGATCGCAATTAGACCACAAAATACAACTGTAAGGCTGGACCACTAGATTATATATGCTCATGTTTCTTATCCAGAAAAATTATGCAGCAATATAACTGTGAACCTAATTAATAAGTTAAAGTTGAATCATAACTTATTTTTCATATGTAGATATATTTCAGCATATATGAAGAAGATATGTCCACGTCCATCATGTTTCTTATGTGGGCGACAAAGACGAAGACGAAGACTAGCGGATGCTCTCAACCTTCGAGGAGGTTTCCTATTCAACAAAATGCACTACGCACAACCAATAATATACACAATGTCATCATCATAATTATTATTTTATCCCCAAAAAGGTTATTCTATTACTATTTCGACCCCATCAAAACAAACCTAGTAAGAGCTTGTAAGGTTCTAAAGCGAACAAAATGACGTTTCAGCTTTCAAATATCCTTCAAATTAATAGTAACAACGTACTATTTTAAATATATTTATAACTAAAAGCAAAATCTACCCGATGGTAATTCCACTAAATGAATATACCCACTTTAGACTCAAATTCACTTTACCAAATGACAGTACACGCGTATATCCTAAACCATACATGAGCAATCAAAGCAAGAATAACTCTCGAAGATTTGTTATAGACAATTAATCGCTCGTTCGATCATCTCGTGTAGCAGGATCCATTCCAAGGGCTATAAACAAAATATTCTTGGTACCTTAGTGCCTTACATTTACTCCATACTTTTCACAAGAAATAACAACAAAATCTAGATTGGGGAATAGATGAGAGTATTAATAAATATATGAGTGCGTGAGCGCGCAGGTATTAGATATTTTATTATTTATGATTATATATGTTATTATTTAATACAAATTATATTTAAATATTATGTTATCATTGCTTTTGGATAAACTATCTCCTAGTCATGGCTCGCACGTGATTTGGATAGAGATTTGATTTAGAGTTACATGTCTGGTTAGTCAGTTTATTACAAGCCTTGATGGGATATCGATGTTATAAATAACATAGGTCAGGTTTTAGAGTAATAACGTTGAAATACACTTGCTCATTAAAGGTTCCTCACAGGTGACAGTTATTCTCAGGCGATCATTGTACTTCATCTTCCCGTTGGAAAAATTTTGAGTTATTTTCTTCTAATCTCCTTTTCTCTTTTTCAGTTCTCAGGTTATGAGATATAGGGTACAAAGTTGCTATGGCTATAGGTACTAATGATAAAGTTTTCCACTACTGCTCTTTGTTTTAGAGTTCATATTAATTATGTAACAAGATATTTTAACTTCGTACACCAGAAGTTACAATCGTAAAAGTTTAACATCATTTTGATGATCAATTCCCACTTTTAAAGCATAAATAGAGTACAATATACCAAAAAATATAGTAAATGCATGGCGGACATAATCAAAAAACTTCATTGATGGGGGAGAGGGAGACGCTGACAGTTTGGCGACAACCATGGTCATTCGATGAATCTAAGAATTTGAATGAGAAGATATCGAGGACGTTTACTTATTGATAGCTAGCGACCGTGACAAACTGCGAGAAACACCTGTGACAATATAAGCTTCGCTTAGCCAACGAAGTCCATACTGGGAGGGAGAGAGAATAAGTGAGGGTTTCAATTTCTCTGCCTTTTTATCAAATTCACTAAGGGTATTATGGTCTTTTCACAATTAGAATGCATTAACCATGCCCCTAGGGATTTCACAGCAAATTGGAAATTTCCAGAGACTTTTAAGTCATATTTTATCTTATTTGATACTTAGGTGCAATTTTCCCTATTTTTTATGACATTCACTAATTAATTAACTAGCACAAGTTTGAGTGGGCCAAGAATAGTCAGCTTAAAACCCAAGTCAATTATATATGTAGAACAAATAACGAGAAGGATATGGTAGAGGAGACCCCCCACAAAGAACAGAAGGGCATCAAGATAAGCAAGTAATAAGGACCACTTCTTTTTTTTCGGGTTCAAAAGATTCCAAAGCATATTATTGGTGCAACATTGGCCACACTTTATATATCATGATAAATCCTAAGATATGAGATATTTTCTTGTTGATTTTTAGCTAGATCTTTTGTTTGTTCACTTATTTCGTGACTCAAAAATTCAGAATATTGAAAATAATGAGTTGGAAGAGGATCTATTTTCCACATCATGCCAAAAATGTTTTGTCGTTAATCGTCTGTTTTTAACCTTTTGCTGTTAAGGAATATATGGTTTATGTCTGGTCAAAAAAGCATGCAGCAAGTGAAACCTGATTTGTTTTAGAGTTACGGGGGCCAAATGAGTAGGGAAAAGCAGAAATACAATAAATGATTAGTAGTTATGAAAATGATACATGGGATTTTTATCAAGTGGCAATGGAGAGATTGAAAGGTATAGTATGACAGAGAATGTTGAATAAATAAAATTGTGACAGCATGAGTCACGCAAGACAAGTTTTTTTAAAAAAAAAAAACTTAAAAGGGTGTGCACTAATAGTTAGAAGCTTCAAATAAACATGATCAAATTGGCAACATCTTACTATTAATTAAGAAAGCTTTAATGCATATCATTAGACTATAAGCCATTGATACAGAAGTTAATGTAAGGAGAGAGGTGTGAAAGGGCTTATGATAAAAAGAAGATAAGAAATGGTGGCGTAGAGAGAAAGAGCGGAATAATGATGAGAAACAACAGGTATACGTGAGTGTGGCAGTGATGGAGATAAAGGCATGTGCACTCTGCAATTACATTTTGGAGGTATTACAGCAACCATATATTTGCACCCACCAGTACTCCCAACCAAGCTACTTTTTAAATTTACTATTCCAATTTGGCCCATCATGTTTCTTAATCATGCGGAAGACAAAGACGTTCCCGGTAAGTAGAATTAATGAAAGGCCGGACCACTACATTATATATATATGCTCATGTTTCTTAATCATGCGGAAGACAAAGAGAAAGACATTCACCGTAAGTAGAATTGATGAAAGGCCGGACTACTACATTATCTATATATATATATATGCTCATGTTTCTTAATTATCCAGAAAAATTATGCAGCATTATGCCTGTGAACCTCAAAATACAAAAGGCTGAACCACTAGATTATAGCGCTTCATGGCTCTTATAATGAGAACAGACAAAATATAGTACCCCACTTACATGAAAAGAACAGTTCTTACCTTAACGCAGTGCCTTTCATAGGTCCTCTTTGAATAAGGATAATAACACACTCCCTCCTGTCTTTGCATAATTTGATTAAATTGAACAAGATAGTTAAATTAATTAATAGGACATATATTTTATAAAGTATTGTATTTATCTTCTTTAATTTCTCATTCCCTCTCCTTTTAAATTATTGTTGAGGAGACATCAATAATAAAGATGAATTAGAAAAAGATTACAATATATATATATATATATATATATATATATATATAATGGATCAAACCATCTTTTCATTTTCAGCCTTTTGTTTTTTCCTTTTCCGTTTCCCATGTTTTGTTTCGGTTTAAAGTTTATGAGCATTTTTGCTTTTGGAAAAAACATATAGCCTTTATTTAGTTAGAAATAAAATTGAGGGGAAAGTATGAGAGGGATACTATGAAAGAAAACTCTTAAAAATAATTAAAAAAAATATTATTTTTAGGGATTTTTCGTCTTAGTTTTCTTCCCTCCTAATTTTTTTCTCCATCTAAAAGACAAGGATAATGTTTAGGTACACTTTTAATAAAAACTCAACGTCATTTTCTTAGCATCTTAAACCTTCATTATCTTTAAAATTGGTTTACCTTTGAAATAATGTTGAACTTATTTTTAATTTTCTACAACGAAATAAAATTAATATTACCCCTTTTTTCTCTACTGTGGGTGGTAATTAAAAGAAACAGTCTACATCATCACGGCACTATACCATTACAAATTAATTCAGAGTAATAAACCACACACACAATATATGTATACATGCTCATTCAACAAAGGATATAGAGTCTGGGTGACGACATAACACACACACACACAGATATATGTGTGTGAGCGCGCCCAAGCATATGTACATGTAGAGGTGGGAATCAGGGTCGGCTTATGAAGGGCCAAGGCCTAACAGGGCCGGCCCTCCAGGGCCTGAGATAAGAAAAACCCCTGTTTTTTAAAACCCGGTTTGAGGACACCAGGGCCAGGGCCGGCCCGCAAGACCGGGAAATAATCACTATTCCAGATTTTAACTATTTTTCCCGCAGGGCTCGAGGGCACCGGAAAAATATGATTAATAAAATATAACGATTAAAGTTTTAATTTATCAAATAAACGTTATCGATATTAATATCTAAGCAAGACAATTATACAAATTATCCAATAGATAAACACATTTATCATTCCGTAATCAAAAAGCAAACTACTGTTCAGAAATAAAACACATATAATATCAAGAAGCGTACCATTACGTAAGGTTGGTACGATGACTACACATTGTCAATTGACATCATCTTCACTATTATCATCAACATCCAAGATATTTGATTGTGCTTCACTAGTAGCAGTAAACTCTGCTTCATGAGTAAAGATATCGTGAATTTCTTCACCAGCATCATGAGCACATTCATAATCTTTATCTACAACAAACAATAAATCAAATCAAAAATCATAATTATAATGTATTTGTACTGAAATAGATAAATAAATCTATAAGACTATAACATACAAAATTCATATAAATTAAAATTAGTGAATTACCATCATAAGTGAATCCATCCATCCAATTACGAGTACAAATAAGGCCTTGAACATTAGACGGAAGAATGGAACTTCTATATTTTGTCAGAACACAAGAACCAATGCTAAAAGCTGATTCACTGGCTACTATAGTAATTGGAACACTCAGAATATCAATTGCCATTTTTGAAAGAATCGGAAATCTTGGTTGATTGTTCTTCCACCAGTTCAAGACATCTAATGCTTTCCAATTATCAAGCTTTAGTATTGGTTCTTCCAAATAAGTTTCCAATTCAGACTTGTTTATAGAAGAATGATCCATACTCGCATAAATATCTTGATAATCCTACATCATAACAAAACATTCAAGTAAATACTAGTTGAGCACCCAACAAATTTAATTGACAATGAAATTAAAACATACATCAAATGCATCGTCAAAGGCAGTCACTGAAGCACTTGAGGTATGAGAAGAATGATGGGTTGGCAATGTTGAAGATCTGGTGATTGATTCAAGAGTTGAAAAAGATGTCCCCACATTGGAATATTCATTGAAAATCATATTCAGCTTACTCCTTATATTGCCAACTTTCTCATCACAAGTCAAAGGGTCAATCTTTCCATAAAAATATTGTATAATATTGAACTTCCATCGAGGATCAAGAACCACTGCAATTGCAAGAATGATGCTATAATTATGCCAATACTTGTCAAATTTCTCTTTCATTTTCACAGACATCTCTTAAATCACTGGGTCAGGGCTCACAATATTTGTAGTAAGCAACATCTCAATTTTTGATATTTGCATAAAATATAAATTGGAAGTTGGATAAGACGACCCTAAAATCAACCTTGTGATCTTCTCAAACGGTCTCAAGAAATTGCACATTGCATCTGCCCTATTCCACTCATCTTGTGTTAGAGCAAACTTGAATGAAGTATCATCTAAAGCCATCTTTGCAAAAGCACGTCGATATTTAAGACCACTCTCAAGCATTGCATAAGTGGAGTTCCATCTAGTGACAACATCTAATCGCAAGCCCATTGAAGTGTCAATGCCACCAACTTGTTGTATACATTGCTTGAGAAGATTCATCTGTGCCTCAGAGGCCTTCACATATTTAATACTCTCTCTAAGTTTATTCAAGGCAGAACTTGTTACTTTTAAGCCCTCTTGAACAATCAGATTGAGGATGTGGGCACAACATCTCACATGAAAAATTCCCCATTACAAACCAAACTAAAGTTGTTTTGCAACAGCAGCCTGTCTTTCAATAAGCCTTGCAAATTATCATTTGCAGATGCATTGTCTAGCGTAATTGAAAATATTTTTTCATCAATCTCCCATTCTTTCAAGCAATCAAACACTTTCCTATCCACAACCATGACACTGAGCCTTAACTACCCCTTCAATTTCAACTCTACTAAAATATCTCCACACATCAGAACTCAAATGTCTTGCCTTCTTAGGCTTTGATTCATCAGTCTCTTGAAAAGAAGATGCCTTACCCTTAACCGTCATAGCTAATGATTCGTTAGTCTCTGGAGTTTTTCCTTCTAAATTTTGTGACGAAGACATTAGGCTACATCAAATATTCAAATTGATATAAGAAAATTTGTGAATGACATAAGGCTGAACAATGTTGTTTAAATCATTAAGCATATGAAAATTTCACAAGAATACCATTAATCACAGTTAGTCACAATCACAAGACAAAAATCAATATCTATTCAAAAATTAAGGGGTATCTTTGAACAAATTGATGGAATTGGTGGATCTATCTTTGTTTTTCACATTGAAGTTGTATTTGAACATGTATTGAGTAAAAACAATTATACAGGAGATATTGATATGTTTTTCACAATCACAGGTCCGTCTACTTGATCTCACCGCATTGAAAAACAATTTATCAATTTGTTCACCAACTTCAAGCAGACCTGTTTTCCACCGCACACCTCTTCTTTTTTCCCTTAATATTCTTTTTGTCACTATTTATCAAGCAACATTTCGACCCCCGACTAAACTAAGCAAGTTTGTTTGAGTAAAAACAATTATACAGGAACCACTAACAATTTATACAGCAAAAATGGAAGAAGCGGAATGTACTGATTCAGTAAATGAAATGCCTAGTGCTTCTTTCTTTAGCTACAATCAAACAAACCCTCAATCCTTTCTTTAGATAAAATCGAATTAAGAGAAGAAAAGAGGAAAGAATCGGAGGAACCTGGCTGTGAGTGACGGACACAGATGGCCGATGAGAAGGAATCGAGGAGGGAAGTGAGGAACCGAGAGACTAAGTTTTTTCCTAGGGCAACGAGACCTCATGCCCTGCGACTTGCTAGATCTGAAGACAACGGCGAAGGAGAACCGACGGCGATGACTGGGCGTCTGGGCGAGTCAGGGTCTCACGTGTGAGAGGCTGAGAGAGTGAGTGTGATTTCGAATTTCTTCTACAGAGACGAAGAGATTCGATCTGAACAAAGAGGGTGACTGGGTGAGTGACTGATATTTGATTCAATGTTTTTTTTTTTGTCACTCCAGAGTCCAAAGCACGGGCCAAACTGGGTTGGGAGTCTGGGACTAAGTTGATGAGACTTGAAACCCCGAAATAAGTAGCCCAACTTGAGGATTAATTAATGTGTGTGTGTGTGTGTGTGTGTGTGTGTGTGTGTGTGTGTGTGTGTGTGTGTGTGTGTGTGTGTGTGTGTGTGTGTGTGTGTGTGTGTGTGTGTGTGTGTGCAGTAACAGGGCCTAACAAGCCGACCCGTGGCTCTGCAAGGCCAATTTTATTTATCTCTTATATTTTTTTAGGCCCGACCCAACGGACTCGATTCGATTTTCCGGCTCTATGTATATGTAAAATGTGTGTGTATATCCATATGTGAGCAATCAAAATTCTAAAACATCAAATAACGCACCTCCGATCGGTGAACGACTTGGACTGGATTGAGCGGATTGGGAACGCCTTGCCTGAAGAAAAAAAAATAGGCAAAAACAATTATATATATAATAGTTGCTAATTACAAAAATAAAAATAAAATAAAACAATACCAAAAAGTATTGTATTTTCTATTTTGTAAATGTGGATGCATGTACCTGTTGATGAGCAGCTAAAAGCATGCGTTGAAGCTTGGATAAAAACATAATTATTTTCTAGTTTGAGCCAAAATATTATAAACTTAATATTTTGGCTCAAACGACACTGCGTACAAGCGAAGAACGTAAAAGGGAAGAAATCTTTGCAGGCGGGGCCTGCCGCTTTCTTCAATGTATTTCAGAGTTGAGAACTCCTCAAACTGCAGGAAGCCATTGCCGTTTCGATCAAGAAGGCTGAAGAAACTGAGAGTGTATTTAATTTTGTCATCTCCACTTTTGTCCACTGATTTGAACTCACTCTCCATCTTCGTTATTTCCTCTTCTGTGAGCTTTGTATAGGCGGCGCTTGCAACCTTCCTTACGTCCTCCGTCAATCCGATCCTCTCCCTCCCGGTTGAGCATATGGCCTTACAACTCTTTCACACACTCCTTCGGTTCTTTTTACAAGCAACAACAACGTTGATTGTGCGAATAGTACTGTCCGTTAAAATTAATTAAAAAATAAATGTGTTTTCTAAATATGTCCCTGTTTACAAAGAGAGTATAGGGGAGAGAATGCATAAAAAAATATGAGAGATAATGAGTAATGAATGATTAAATGAAAGAAAATTAGTTGTCAGTTAATGTAAAGATATATATTTGATAGGGGTAGGGAAAAAAAACAAAAATTTTAAGACACAACAAGTTGTTTATATTAAGAACAGCCAGGAGAAGTGTATCCCTGAAATGCGTGGTTAGTGCAGCATTAATAATTGAACAACGTTGGCCCATGTTTCAGTACGTGTAGTGGCCGGCCAAGAAAACAGCAAGGAAGACAAGATGGGTGAAAGTGTGAAACTCCTCTCTCTTATAAGTTTAGGAGCGAAATGAATTCATTTGCAACATCATTTTGTAATAAAACTAGACAGCTAATTAACTCTACGAATATAGTCCAATAAACATAAGCGAGGTCTTAGATTATTAAAGATAGGAGGCACTCGTAGTAATTATAAACAATAGGAAAATAAAGAATGTGCATGTATATTAAAAAAAAAAAGTTGCTGTCATAACATCCCAATATAAAAATTACAAACTAGCCCTGAACTTTAGATCAATTGTATTAATCCTACTGACATTTCAAAATTTAAACTAAATTTGTTAAATTTTTGGGAATTAATAATTTTTTAGATCCGGTTTCTCTCACATGCCATTCTCTACCCATTCTTCCTCATCCTCTGTTCTCACCTTTAAAATTTTGATCCAAGAGTCCAAAAATATTTTCCAAAAAAAATTCCTCCTCATCCCTTTTGCATCTATTTTTCTCCAAAATATTTTTGAACCCTTGGATCAAAATTTTAAAAGTGAAGATGGAGGATGAGGAAGGATGGGTAGAAAATGGAAAATGAGAAAACCCTCTCCCTAATTTTTTACTCCTTCAACTTTTGATTCACCTATAACTTAGTCTGTGAAATTTGATTAACTTATGACTCAATCCCTAACCAAAAAAAGTCAAAAAAACATTGATGACAAAAGACAAATTGTGATTTTGTAGAGGGAATTAGAAGTGAGAATAGGCCAAACCCTTAGCAAACTACCTACAGCTTGACTTGTTTATTTGGGCCTAAAGTGGCCTGATTTGTTGGTTAAAAAGGCCAATAAGACCTATTTAAGGGTTTTGGTTTTCTCATGTTACATGAGAAAAAAAAGTTTTTTATACACACATAAAATAGTGGGACCCACATATACATTTATAAATTAATATATGCACATATGGGTCCCACCATTTCATGTGTGTGTAACATGAGAAAACCATTTTCCTACAACATGAGAAAATGTTTTCTCCCTATTTAAATGCTAAAATGAGGTCAAACCTATTTTGTTAAGGCTTGACCTATAATTAAATCTTCAAGTATGACATGTTTATACATTAAATAAATATAATATTTTATATATATATATATAAAATATAAATAATATAATATTTACTTTTTTCATTCTTATATTCTAATTTCAAGGTACAATTAGTTAATTTATTAGAGTACAACCGCTACTATCATCCTTACTAGTCTCTTTAGTAACAATAATGTTTTATTTTGGATGATTATATTATTAGCTTTGAATTTTTGTGAAATAATAACATTTCATTTTGATTATATGTAGGTTAAAAGCTTATTTAAAAGGAACAATTTGTAAATATTATACTTTAAAGTCTACCAAAAACATATAATTATATAGAAATTGATAGGCTCAAAACACATATAACCAATTTATAGCCTTTAAGGCTTAAAATATGAGGGGGTTTTTTTTTTTAAGGCTTACATTGTTAGTAAGTATTTAAAAAGATTTCCCTCTTGATCAGACCTGAGCCTTAATAAAAAGCTTGCATTCAGGCTTAGACATTTTACCTCCAAAACTATAGGCTCATGCTTGTTTAATCAAAGTCTAACTTAACTAACCTATTTCCACTTGAAGGAATAATAAAGAGAAGTGCATGCGGGACGGGGAAAAACAAGGTAGGAAGGAATGAAAAGAGCATGAATGACATACCAACACAAGTGAATGGAGGTTTGATTTCTTTCTTTCGCACTGATATAAGGAGGAGGGAGGCCGTCGCTTTTGCTGTCCCTAACAACCAAAAAAGTATATTCATATTCAAGAATGGGTTCGTCACCGTCTCTGCAACTTTCTCTTTAATTCTCTCTCTTGACCTAATCTCGTGTGTGTGTAGTACCGGATGGGTCCGAGATAAACAAATGCTTTTGCATAGAAAATCTAATTAATATAACATGTATGTATTTAATGCTTCTAATACTATTAAAAAAGAAACAGACGATAATGATGTTGTCATATTGACATCAAATAAAAAGGCAAATGAAAAAACAGACGAAAATCTGATGAATCAATATTTTACATAATATCAAATTTTTGCAGATTGGTTCCAAACTGGTGATATATATTTATATATCGATTTGATTGATCGGCTTGAACTGTAATATATATATGTGTGCGCGCGCGCGCGCTGTCATAGTATATTTGTTTAATTAGGATAGGCCTGTTGCCTAAAACAATTACGTTACTCATGTGATCGTGCAATGGAGTTAAGCACAGTAAATAATTCTTGTCGGGTCAATCTATTCGTTAATGGAATTCATGAATAAATCAATAATGTTAATTTATCTATCAACATCCCTTTACACTAGATCAACGCTGGTAAGCGCATATAATCAATAGAGCTTGAAACTTTTTGGTGCTGCCTTTAGGTTTGTGAAACAGTTTTTGAATTAGATTTCAATGATATGATGATATAAACTATAGGAAGTGATACCTTTTGTTTTTATGACCAGGTCTCTACTATTTATGGTGTGTTTTGAGGGGAGGGGAGACTTATCTTAAAAGTAATAAGAGCCTCAAAAATTAGTTTCCCTTTTATCTTTGTCCCTCTCTCAAACCAAACACACACCTTTAGTTTAGAATAACTTGATTTTCAAAGTAGGTGGAAGGTAGGAAAAAAAATTAAAACAAATCAGACACATTTTTTATCAAGCAAATCAGGTACATTCGAGTGTGAAGAAATAGATGGGATGTGGGATGTATCTACAACCAGACCTACGATTTCCTTAAAGGAATGAGATCTTCTTATTATCTTTACTTCTCATTATCTCTCATAAACTCATTTGGGTTGTTGATTGAGAATGAGAGAGAAAAGTATAATACTTTTTAAAATTGATTATACGGATATGATTTAAAGATTATGAAGGATAATAAGAAAATGATGATGAGAGAAAACTAACTATTTTCACCCCAACAACAATAATATATAATCCACATGAAGTTATGAAACAAATAAAATAAATATTAAAGTGGGATAATTTTTTGAATTTGGAATTTTAGGTCTCCCAATTAAAATTAATACTAGAATTTCACGCTGCACGCACGCCCTGCGGTGTTATAATGATGGGAATAAGTGTTATAATTTGAGTCAGAAAAAGAATGAGGTATTGTTGACATATTCAAAAGAAGTATTAAAGTGTTTGGAAAAAAAAAAGTATATCGAAGTGACAAGATAAAAAATTAAGTTTATACATATGTACTCACCATCATGAGTTTTGATCCATCACTTGATTGAGGAGAGCTTGTCCCGGAAAGGGGGAAAAAAGATAATAGTAACATATATCTGAATAAGATAACAGAAATATATTTGCACTCAGAGTTAAAATATTGATAGAATTGTTTAGCATTGATTTTATCACTTTGAATTTGAGTATTATTATAAGATTCAACATATATGATTTTTTATATTTACAAGGTTCTAATAACATGGATTTCACTTGCCAGTGTTCTCATATAGCTTAAGCTTTCTTTAGCATTGAGATGGTGGTTCGATCCTACTTTGTATGTGTGAGAAAATATATATGGCTTATTTAATTCTGTTTTTTTTTAAAAAAAATTATTTGAAAAACTGTTTTCAATAAGGCTTTTAAAATAAAAAAAAAAAATAGAAAGTTATTTTTCAAAAGCTTTCTTGTTTTTGTTTTTATATTCATTATTTTTTGAAGTCGCCATGCATTTGTCCACTTTCAACACCATACCATCAGCACCTACTGCTATGTAAGGTTATTAAACCCAGACCAACCATTGAATTGGTTAAGGTAGTGGGTCAAGTTTAGTACATCAGATTGGAGTTAAACCAGAATTAACCCGAAACTAGACTGGTGAAGAAATGAACTCGAACAACACAAAAATGGGATGATTGCTAATTGTAATACTTAAGTTCTCATTTGTAACATTCCAAATTTTACTATTCAGGTTTAGAGATAAGGAAGATTTAATTATTGATGGGATTGAAGTATAAAGAGGTGGAATTTGAATGATTGAAACTTAGAAACATTAAGGACATTAATGATTAGAAATTATATCTCTAGGCTTTTCAAGGATCAAATGATAATATTTTTTAGTGATTACTTTCACAGTAAGCAGATATCTTAAGCTTTCCATAAACTTAATTTAGTTTTTGAAAATATATTTAGAATTAGTATTGATTTTTGAAGTCATGAAAATCTAAATAAACATTGAACCGGTCAAATCGAGCAGACCAAACTGGTTAAGTGACTTATTCGCCAGTTTTATGGTCAAACCAACAAGGCCAATTTGGTAATAACAAACTATATATGTGTCTACGTTTGCTCCATTGTCTACAGCCATATCACATCCCTTCAAAAATAGATTTTTTTAACACTACTATCCAAACAAATTTTTTATTTTAATTTTCAAAACCATTTTTAAAAAACCATTTTTTGAAAACAAAAAACAGAAAATAGAAAAGAAAGAGGCACTCAATCATGCATATTGAATAATGCCCAAAACCTATAAGAGCGCACCTTGCACAGGGATGAAAACTCGTCCTGTTGCAGCTGGGCTAAAAGCGAAAAGTGATCTACAAAACTAGAATGTTCGTGCACAAACTGTCTTCCATGATAACATGGAATGCAAAGATCATAAGCTACCTCCCTGACACCTTTGTGTCCCTAAACGACACTGCGTACAAGTGAAAAACAAACCTCCAATCAAATCGCCACACGCCCACAGCCATTACTCCAAGGTATGGGGCTTGCACACATGTAAACCGGCCAGAGTTACAAAATCATCAAACTGCAGGATTCCTTCGCCGTTTTCGTCGATGAGCTCCAACATCCTGCGATTCTGTTCCGTGTTATTGGAGGATGATGTAATGGTTCTCATCATGAACTGGTGATCAAGCCTTATTATGTTGTTGTCTCCATTTTTGTTCATTGACTTGAATAAATCTTCCATTTGTATTTTTAACTCATCACTCAAGTTCGCATAAACAGCTTTTGTAGCCTTCCTTATCTCCTCCATTAATATCAACCTTCTTCAAATTTATTAACTTTGTGCTTCAATCTCTCTTTAGGGATTTTACGTCCAATAACACTTATCTATATATATAAGTTAATAGGCTGCACTATCTATATTCTATATATATATATATATATATATATATAACCATGTGCAATTCTACTGGTAACTTCAACTCTTTGCTTGCAATTAAAACCATCCAATGCAACTAGAATATAATTATATATATAGTCTTTTTTAAGGGGTCTATTTGCGTGCGTGCGTGGTGAATCATATTAATCAAGGTCTTAACTGATATTTATCATGTACTGATTATCAACTCCAGAAACATTTTGACTTGACCTAATCTCATGAGAAAACTATATATCTGTGTAATGCCAGATATGGTTCCGAGATAAACGATGCTTTCGGATTGAAGATCAAATTAACAGGAATTTAATTATATTGATATTAATAAAGAACAAACGATAATGATGTTTGACACCAAATAAAAAAGTCCATTGTAAAGACAGACGAAAATCTGATGAATCAATATTTTAAATAATACAGTATTAAATTTTCGTAAATTGGATTCAAGCTGGTGATATATATTTATATATAGATTTTGTTGGATATATGCTTGAACTCATATATATGCTGTCATAGTGATATCATTTTTTGGGGTGAAACGTATAGCGTAAAATTATTAATTCTGATAACTTGCTGCCCTGCACAGTTATACGGACGATAGCGCAATGGGCACGAGTTAAGCACAATAAATAATTCCTGGGTCAAAGAACTTGAAACTTTTTGTTAGCAACCAGAGGAAGTGACACCCTTTCTTTTCATGACCTGGTCTTGACGACTTAGTTTTGAATAACTTGATTTTTAAATCATAGGGGCGTGGTCAAAATTATACAGAAAATTAAAACATTAATTTTCCATACAGTATCGAGTACATCCGAGTGAGGCAATAGATGATAGTATTGTGGAATGACATACAGCTGCTGGTCAACATCTGCGGTCAAACCTACGATCTTTCTCCTGACAAATCAACAATAATGCTATCCTTCAAATCCTCACCCCAACAATAAAAATCCTAATGCAATTAAGAAACAACAAATTATTGTTGTATGTGTATATGAAATATATGCACTGGCCTTCATGAGTTTTTTGTCCAATGACCTGAAGCAATCCTCTGTATCTTTTTTTGTCATCACCCAATTGTTCACATAAATAGCTTTGCAGCCTTATCTCCTATTCTCCTCCATACCAACCTTTTTCTAATTAATTAATTGAGTCTCTTTGGGAATTTTACATCCAGCAGTTATCTACACACACACACGCACATGCCATGTTCTTCTCTTTTAATACAAAGACAAGCATATGCTTGATCAGAGTCCATAAAAAAAATGTCCCAATAAGATACATCTCTAAGTGCATGTTTGGCAATCCATCAAAATTTAGGTTTCACGTAAATCGAGACAAAACTCCTCTCATATACTTATCTCGTACTACGTAAAACTTAGGTTTTGGAAGTTTCCAAACGGGCCCTTAAATCTGAGATAAGCTGGTCAGAGCAGAACATAGGAGGATCCTATAGAACGGACAGAACTGTGTCTCCTTCATGAGCTCGACTTCACTCTATGTTCTACATATTTATTCATGTGTAAATCTACTTGTAACTTCAGTTCTTGCTCGCAAAAGCAAATTATTTAAAAGTCCTCATTGAAAATTTTATTATTTAGAAAGACTTGATATATTTTTATACATAAAAATACTGATACTTAAATTTAAATTCACTAATTTTCTCGGCTTTTTTTTAGGCTACGTACTACTCTCTACAAAAAAATTGTCAATTCATATTGGTTAAAAAAACTGTTACATATGTTAGATTTTGTGGCGATTTAATTGAAACCACTATAAATTTACAATGGGACGACTCACGCCAAGACGTGAGCTGGTTAGGAAACAAACTTTGTAGCGGTTATTACCAAATAACCATGACATAGGATTAGGACGAGGCTTATCATCTTTAACCTTGATATTCATATAATTTTTAGATAGGTTTGTCTTAAACTTCCTTTAATATGTAGTACAATGTGATCATGTCTTATTTTTCAACATCTCATTATCAAAAACACCATATGTCAACCGAATAGAGTCCAAAATATGATCTTTTACAACTTTATCTACTTTTTTCCACTCATCTATTATATTAGGCTTGTTGCATGTTAGAAGGCCGACATATATAACTCTTATTTCGGCTTTTATTAGAGCCAATAGGATTCCAATGTCTATAAAACTGAATAAGGATTTTTGGCCTTATCTTCTTCCACACGCTGAAATATATCTCATTATCATAAAACACATATTTCTTGACAAGCACTTATATCAGAATCTGAACAGGTCAAATTATATATCTAAGGCTAAAGCATACGAGCCTCTAAATTTCAGTCTCTTAAATTTGAAAGGGTGCACTTCTAGTTTACCCTGATAGTTCATTTAACGGAAAACGTGGACTTCATAAATTTAAACGATGATTCTATGATTAAATGTTGATCACGGCACAGAATATTACAAGGACACTCACAAAATATAGGTAAAAGGTTCAGGTAAACCCATAAAAATGCAACAACAGGCCAGCTCACACGATTGCATAATGCAGAGAGGATATCTATGTGTTTCGTCCTTTGTTCAACAAGCCAGCTCATCCAAACAAGAAATCACAAAATCCAATTACAGTATCCTCCAAAATTCCACACAAAATCCAATTACGGTATCCTCCAAAATTCCAAATCATGTCCCACAGAAAAAAGCCGCAATTCCCGTTCTTTGATTTTCCGCCGACCAACTCCACTCCCCTCCCTCCAAAATACACGTCTCTCTGTCTCGATTTCCAATCATGAGGATTGGACTGGCCCTCTCATTTCCCTCCATCTGCCAAAATGCTTTTATCTTCCCCGTTAAATGTAGCCTACTTTTTCTTCTCCCAAACAAAAAAAACAACAAAGAAAATTCTCTAGAAACCCGAAAATAACCTTTACCTACTACCCAAAAAAATCTATTGCCTTCATAGCCTCCCACATTTCTCAGATTTACCCATATTTGGTTTAGTTACTTCAGATCTGAGTCCCATTATACCATCATTTCAATAAATACTCAAGCGAGCTAAGAACTAAGACGATATGTGGAAAAATTAAATTATGATTTTTTGTGATTTCACGCTATTACCTTGTAGGGAACTCAAGTAAATCCGTTTCCCTCTCAGGTGGATTAAGAAATTTTATTTTATTAGTTTAATTTTAATTATATTTGATTGAGTCTGCACAAGTCAATTTCTATGACACATTCACTTAATTAACTAGCACATTAATCGATTCCCTACTTAACTATAAGAATCTTAATTTGAGCCTAAACTTTCTTTAAAGGCTGACTGCATGGATTAATTAGCCCCTTGTTGGAGCGCTTTTTAAGCCTCTAGGGTGATATTATATTAATCCAACAAGGGTAATATTAAAATTTCACAAATACTACTTCTGAGGCCATTATGCAACTCAACCATATATTATTATTATTATTATTTTTTGATATAAAAATTTTAGGAAAGGGGTTAAGCTCACCCACAGTCTAAGAGCAGGACGTTCGGAGCCCAGTCCGCAGGGAATATTGGCCAGAGAGTACACATGCTTCCACTTCTGCCAGCATTACCACAGCTTCCCAAACCTCTAGAATGCCTCCTCCAGTGCCTTGACCAACGCATGGATCGAACCCCCTCTCTTAAGGTGAGAAAGATCTACCCCACGCTAGTTGAACCTAAAGACGAGGGATCCATATATTATTTTGTGCTTGTTTGAAATCTCCATTTGGACAACTTTTTAGCCAAAAAAAAAAGCTTAGTAAAAAGCTCATCAAAGAAAAAGCGGACATGTTTGAAATAAGCTTTTACCACTGGCCTTGTATAAAAACATTCTGTTTGCTTTAACACTCCATAAAGTTGCTTTTGGAAAAAAAAAAAAATTCTCAACTTTTTTATGATGTAGGCCCTACCACCAAGAATTGTGTTTTCCTGCGTGCTCAAAGGGTGGGTCAGGCCACCAAGTTTTTTTTTTCCTTGAATTATTTTTTTTTCTTTTTGTTTTTCTTTCTTTTTAACAATATATATATATATATATATATATATATATATTCTTTCTCTTTCTTCCAAAAACATAATTTAGGATTATATCTCCAAATTTAAATCCTTCAATGTAAATTCTTTATGCTGAATTAATATATGTAAATATATTTTTAAATAATAAATACATTTATTTTCCTTTTTTCAATTTTAAATTTAAATTTAAATTTTTGTCTTTATTTATCGCAAAATATACAACTAATATTAATATATGTAGTATTCAATAAGATTGATATATTTTTTAATCATTTTCCACCTCAATTGACTTTTTAACCGCTAAACCAAACTAAACAGGCCCTTGATATGTAACATCCTCTATTTTTTTAATAAAATAATAATAATTAATCAAAAGTTTGATCAAACCAAACATCATCTACAATGTTTAAAATAAACTAGAATATGCAAAATGAGTCATAACGTGGCAATATACAATAATCCAACATATATTAAAAGTCATCTATCAATGTTTAAAATAAATTAGAATATGCAAAATGAGTCATAACGTGGAAATATATAATAATCCAACATATATTAAAAGGTAGAAACACTCGTGTTAGCAGAAGCAACTCAAGCTTTTGAAGTCTTCCTTGATGGATTCGTACAAAAACTATCACCTGAAAAATAATGACCATCAAACCATTTCATTGAGCATACGAGTAAATGCCCGCAAGGTGTCGAGTGAGATATTATAAAATCATAGTAATATTAATAATTTCACAGAGCAACACATATGTATATATATCAATACACAATACCAATTTTTCATTTTTCAGATCTAGCACATAAGTACACAAATCAATATACAAGAATTTATTTTCAATCCTTTCTTATTTCCTCAATGCCTTATTTCCTCTAATTGAACCCACACTCACCCATGTGACTGGTAATTCAACTTGACAAGCTCACCGATCAAGTGATATGGACCAGCCAAAATCCACAAAATACAAGACCAAACTATGGGTTCCCCTCTAATATACTATTGGGTGTCAAGTCCCTATTAAATACAAATAAGCCAAAAAACTAACCAATATACACCTTGAAGCCTATCATCTTATTTTCTCCTTTTGTACTAGATTTCACTCTCCTTATTTCCTCTTTGCATAATCTCATGTGTAAATCCATATCCACCATCCCCTCCCATATAATTCACAAATTACTAATGTAATATTTTCAATCTCATAATTCTAGGCAAATTCATATAATATAATATAACTAATAATTTTTTCTATGAAAATAACTCCCATAAAAAATTGCATTATCAACATAGTTTCATAGTTTTATATAATTAAAAACACTCACAAACATCATATAAGCATATACAACAAGAAGAAAGTGGTTACCTCTCATCAAAGTCAATTATTATCACACTACTCCTAATCCAAGAGTTTAAACACACGTCAAAATCAATTTACCAAAATCACTTTACTACCCATTAATAACTTTTTAAAACTCCACATAATCAAAATTAATTTTAAATTCCTACAACAACCCCTTAATAAATCTAAAAAAATTAAAATTAACTATTAATCATCATCTACAATCATATAGTCATATATTAAGAAAACTCAAACCCTTAAATATTCTCTAATTAGCAGAAAATTACTATCATAAGAAATAAAAAATTATTTAGAACAGTTTTTATAAAAAAAAGGTTTTGTGATTAGAAGTGTCTTTAACAACTTATTAATCTTTAAAGTATAATCCTACCCACAAAATCAGAACGTCACGTACTGATGCTGGCGCTTACGCAGCTTCCATTAATTGATGGTGGGGATTTATATAACCCACCACGTGATAGGATAAAAGGGGCCGACGTGCCCCTTTATCCTTTTTCTTTATATATATATATATATATATATATATATATATATATTATACATTATTATAGATATTATATAATTATAATTTTTTAAAATTTATTTATCTTATAATATAGACAAAAATTCTTAATTTTGCATTTTTGGATCTCCTCTAAATCTCAAAATATTTAATAAATTACATCCTAAAAATATTTAATTATTATTAATAAAAATTGGGATGTTACATGATCGGGGTCTCATCAAACTCAGCTTTACTCTGTTGCGTGCGACAGAGACATTACGAATGTGACCTTCATGGCGTCTATTAATATGATTGATCATAGCATAAACATGATGGCATATGCTCAAATTAATCTCCAGATAGAGAGGGTGGGTGGGCAGCAATGGAGGACATAAGGAGGGTTGCAAAAGCTGCTTATGAAAACTGTAGGAATCTCATCAGAAAACACGGAAGCGTATTTAACTGATTTGATGTAGGAGAATAAGAACCTTCATTGTTTTGATTACCTAGAAAGATGAAACCAGTCTGAAAGCCTTTGCACGAACAGTTCACGAACAGTCCTCGTCCGCTCTATGACCGATCTTCCAGACTATCTCTCGAGTAGATGGGGTGGGTGTGTGGGCAACCGTTCAGATGATGAACGTCTGCCTCTTAAGTCTATTTCTGATGAGTTATACCTTATAAGGCACAGCAGGAGTAAGTTAGAATATATAGAGTCAAGTGCAAGACTTAACCTAACCCTAAGTCTCATGGGCTTTGGTCTCACTAAAGCCCAATAGGGCTTAAGTGACTAAGAGCATATATCCAACAATCTCCCACTTGCTCTTTTAAGATACAAACTTGAGTTCGTAAACCCAAGATCATGTAGTCCATAAGCCATCATCATCTGATTATATACCCCATCCCTTGTATCGAGCTAGCCTGGGGATCTATCATTTGTCATTCATCAAGGCTCATGATAATCTATAGAAGATTATCTAGTTCGGTGCTACTCCACTAAAAGCCTGAACGTGAACTCTAAGATTAATGACACTTATAACATGTATATGCATCGCCCCTTTATAGAATGTCTATAATTGATTGACTAGTCTTCTGTAACCCAATCAATTATTTATTCCCTTGACTTTGATAGTTTCTCTAATGGATTACTTGCACTGGCTAGTGTCTTCAATATCCAAGTACCGAAACATATCAAGGGGACATTTTCTATAAATTCCATGTTGTTTATCTCATAAACACCGATAATCAAATAGTCTCAATCCCAAAATACCAAGTTATTGGTCGTCATATAGATCAAACCTCACCCGTTGTTAAATCAAAGAATGAAAACTATTTAATTACCCATTTAAAATAAACTCAGGATTTAGAGCAACTATATGCCTATAGTTATCTGGAGATTTGATTCCTTATGACAGAAAGAACAACCTCAATCAAATCTCTCCTTGATCCATTCAATGTAAATATTAATCCACACCAATATTTTATAATGATTCAGACAAAACCATTTCATAAAATATTGCAGCATAAATAAAGCGTCCAACTTAATTTAATAGCTGTGAACCTATTCATCAAGTGTGAGAACCTATGACCATGTCCTCCATGAACGTATCCATATGATCATATACTCCACAATTGATCCGGACCTTAATGTTTCTAAATTGTGTGCACAAAACAATGAAAAACACCTCATTTGTAAAAATTCAGAAAATGATTACATTGTTTCATTGTCTTACTCCAAGAGCACAATGAGCACTTTGTAAAAATTCAAAAAATGATTATATTATTTCATTGTCTTACTCCAAGAGCACAATGAGCACAATATCTCCCACTTGCTCAATGCAATTCCGGGATCCTCCTAAGACCCAAAGAAGTAACATGACTCTCGAACACAAGTTTAGGTAAACTCTTAATAACTGGGTCTGCAAGATCCACCTCTAATGCTATCTCAGTTTAATGTAAACTTCATAGCTCGAGGTTGATTTTCTTGAATCAATATCCACTTAAAAACTGAATTCGTGAAAGATCAGCTTTTCAAGACTCCTACTAGAATATACCAGCACATAATTTCTCGTTCTCCGAAGATACTTGAGTACATGCTTAACAACAATCTAGTGTTCCTCTAGGACCATAATGGTACCGTCTCACTACTCCCACTGTGTGGCAGATGTCTGGTTTAATACTCCACATGATATTCATAAGACTACATATTGCCAAAGCATAAGGCATCCTACTCATGCATTCTTCCTTCTCTGGATTCTTTAGAAGTTACTCCTTAGGAAGATGAATTCCATATCTGAGAGACATGATTCCCCTCTTAGAATTCTCCATGTTGGGTTTTGGTAAGAGTTTTGTTAATGTAAGTAACCTAAGATGATGCCAACTTCTTATTCTTCCGATCTCATAAGAGTTTCATACTAAAAATATAATTGGCTTCCCCTTGGCTTTCATATTAAAACACTTACTCAGCCAACTTTTTATGTTTGATATTACCTCCACTTTGTTTCCAATAAGAAGCATATCATCTACATAAAGTACCAGAAAAGCTACTGTCTCCCCTTGGATCCTTTACATACAAATACAAGCCATTAATCAAGGTTTTCTCAAAAACATAATTTTGATAACCTGATCAAACCTGATGTCCTATGACCTGGATGCTTGCTTAAGTCCATAGAATGGACTTTCACAACTTACATATAGTGTTCTTGCCCATTAGTTATAAACCTTTTTGGTCGTTGCATGTAGATGTTCTATCATCCAACTTCCAAAATAAAATCCCATAAATGAGACTTGTAACAACAACTAAGAGAATCTAGATAGACTCAAGCATGGCGTCTGACAAACATTTGCCACCAAACTAGTCTTGAAGGTTTTCACCTTCCTGTCTATCCTCTCTTTGCTTTGTAGGTCCACATACACGTAGTGGGTCTTACCCCTCTTGGTGTCTTTACCAGAGACCGTACAGAGATGAAATACAAGTATTCCACCTCATTGTTCATAGTTATGAGCAACACTTGATCAACAACATCTTCTAGTGCATTATCGTAACTCATGGGATCAATGTCACCCAACAAGAGATATCTTGAGGGTTGAAAAGATTCTTTCCCACTACGAATGTACCACACTAGATCTGATGTATTTACAATAGATCCAAGTTTTGGGTCAGATGGTGGCTCTTCATATTACATGTTAACAAATCCTTGATATTATTCTTCCACATATGATACTAATATTTCTATTAGTTCCTACTTGTATTATCATGTTGAATTTCCAATTCTGGTTCCTGTGTTTGTTCACCCAGAGGTATATTTTTCCCCTCTTTGAACAATCAAGGGAACAATGGATGAAGCTTCTAGAGAATTTTGGAAATTCTTGATCCGAGATAAATCTCATCAAGAATAACCTTACTCATGGGCTTATAATTTTCCATCTAGTCCTTCTTTAAGAAAGTCATGTGAGTTCTCACTAAGACGATCTTATCTTTTGGACTAAATAAGATCCAATCCCCATTTCTCTTAGGTTAGCCAAGAGATATGCACACTTCCATGCAAGATCCCATCTTATTTGACCCCTGTTGCAAGACATGTGCCGGAGCACTCTAAATCTGAATATGGTTTGAACTGGGCTTGCACCCTTTCCATAATTCTATAGGTGTCTTTACAATAGTCTCTAATAGAACCAAGTAAGAAGGTACATTCCCTTCTCCTAGGCATCTCCCCAGAACGATATTGGCAAGGATGAATAACTGAACACATACATCACCAAGTCTAGAAATGTTTGAGTTCTGCATACTGCAATTTCATTCAACTAACGCATTCCTAGAGTTAACAGTTGTGAAAACTATCCCCCCTTAAATCAGGCAAGGCCCGAACTTACCAAGTAGCTATCCAACACTTTAGTCAAACCAAAGTTTTTATTTGAACACCTAGATGCTTTTCTGCCTTAGACTTAAACCTCTTGGAAATTTCCAAAAAACTCAAGACTTATGACGCACTAGGTTCATCTGTCCAAATCCAGAGCAACCATTCATTTAATGAAGTACTCATAACCTCTTATCGCTTGAACGCTAACCGGTCCACATACTTCAGTATGTACCAATTCTAGTTGAATAGCTGCGCAAAATCCTTTGACCTTGTAAGATTGCTTGGTCATTTTACCTTCCAAATAGGACTTACAGGTAGCCTTTAGTTCAAAGACTATGGAACTTTCAGTCCCTCTTTTAACTAAACCATGTTTCCTATTTGAGGTAATCTAACTCAATCATAAAAGGCCAAGATATGTTTCATTTGAAACTTATTTCTTTGGTGAATATTCTTGTTCATTGATCCTTTTAATTCAACATAATAAATTCAATGAGGCATAAGACATAGGTAATAAAGACTATTTAAAAAATGTGCTGGAACAAACAAGACAAAGAAGAACTTCGAAATGAAGCTAAGGAATCAATTGCATTTGAAACCATGTTTCAACGAAACAACTAACAACAATTAAATTCCTCTTGAAATCCGGAACAAATAAACAGTTGCCCAAAACCATAGTCTTAAATTATCAAAAGATAAAATAACTTGTGCTTCTGCTAATGCAGACACAAGCTGCCCATCTTTAAGCTTAAAATTTCTTTGTCCAGGCTACCAGGCGCCCTTTGTTTGATCTTTTTGGGCAATCTTTCTTCTTGTGTCCTTTCAGTCAGCACTTGAAGCACTTGTCTTTCGGCTTCTTCATAGCGACTGGTTTGACAACTGATAACCAAGCCATGTTGTTCTTGTTACTACCCTTAGGTTTCCCCTTAGATTTAACAAGACTCTTAGAAAAAAAAATGCACTGATTGCATTCTGTCTAGCATAGTTGCTCGGCACTGCAAACATGTCATTAAGAGTCTGAAGCATCTCTACTCCACTCTTAACCATGTACATTTGCTTCTGCAAGTGTTCGGAAATATTGACAAGAACATAGCAGCGAACTACCATATTTGTCGTTTCCCAATCTGAGTATTGCGTCTTAGTTGCCTTAGACGCATCCTTTGCAGTGGCCATGGCTTTGGCATGGTAAGGACAAAATTAAGCTCTTTATGTTTGAGAACAACATCAAGTTTTGTTTTCCACTTCTCATAGTTGGTACCATCTAGAGGCTTTAGACTCAAAATTATTGCTAAATGATTGAAGGAAGATATTTTCTGAAAAAACATACAAGGCACACAATTACAAACAAAAATGCAACAAACAAATTAAATGCAAGTAGATTCTAATAACTACTCTTGTTTATTGTTAACAATCCATTAATTATCTTTACAAGGCTTACAATGGGCAAGATACTTGTAAAACTAACATTGTTATTTGGGCCTTTAGTTCCATTGCCAGAGCCTCGATGGGAGGGTTAACAACTTTACCAAAGTTGAATGTATTTAACCATTGTTTACTTTCAAAATTATCTTTAGTGTCTAAGTGTTGCCGACGATGGGCCGTACAAAACTTTACTAAAATTTTGAAAATATTAGGGTTTAATCTAGCGAAATCCGATTATCCTTATCCGATGGGGCTTCAGCGATAACCATTTCACTAATAAACCTACAATTGGAGCCCGTAGATTTTAAAATTAAATGATTAATTTAAAACCTTCACCCATTCAATATTTTAAATTTTAAATTTTCAATTTCCAAGAATTTGTTCAATTTAGAGAAATCAGTAGGTATCTAAAATTTAGTCATGATTGGTAGAATTTGCTTCACATGACCATTTTAAATAACCCACAAATTACTCAAAATTACAATTCTCTTAGGAAATTTCCTAAATTATTTATCTAGATTTTAATTCCACAATTAATTAATCCAATTATTATTCTAGATTTTAATTTAAAATCATAATAATTGATAATTAATTTAATGGTAATCTAGATTTCAATTCCATAATTAATTAATCCAATTATTATTCTAGATTTTAATATAAAAAAATCATAATAATTGATAATTAATTAGTGGAAAGCCTAAATAATCACACATAATAACTATCATACTGGACATATAGCAACTATGCAATTATGGCATGTGACTATGCAACAATATGGCATCTTCCTATTCTATATGGCATGTTATTTCTAATCATATTAATCGCACATATAATTCATACTATTTAATAAAAGCATTAAATAAATAATTAAACAAATAACTTTAATCCATGACTTTCCTATAAAAATAAAAAGATAAAAATTTACAACTTTGGAATTTCTCTATTGTCTAGTTCATAGTATTTCTCCAAGCCCCTTTAGGGTATCCATGGGCCCAAAAGCCCAAAAAACTCAATCTTTGGCTAAAAACCCTAGGACACAAAAGAGAAACCCTAGCTATCATTGAAGCCACGCCGTCAACCGAAGTCATATCAGTACGAAACTTTAGGGGAAGGACCGCCATGGGAAGACGAGATCACGGCCGCCAAAAACACCGGAAAATTCCTCCTCATGCGCTCTCACGCGCCTATTCTTCACCGGCTCGTGAAGCCCACGCGCAGAAGCTTGTGGCGGCACGTGGAGGCGCGTGACGGTGATTCTGGGGATGAGGTTTTTATATTTTTGCTCGTCTTTTCGTTCTCTTTCCAACGATATACGGTTCGTCCAATTCCAAGGTCCAGAGGTCCACGAAAAGTTTCCCGGGAGCTTTGAAAGCTCATCTTTTTGCAATTTCTTGATTCCAACTTTTCCAGAAATTCATAATTTACATAAAAATTCCAAAAATAAAGTAAAAACAGCAAGGAGGAAACCTAATCATATGAGATTAGCCTCCTTGTTACAAATCCAGAAATACAGGAAAAATCTAACCATGGATTAAAGCGATTAAAATTAAAACTAACATTAAATAAGAATTGTAAACGAATAATCTTCATGAAATAAATAATAATTATAGAAAAGGATGCCATATTTTCAAAAAGAATCACATGACAGATAAAAGAACATCAAAACTGGGTTCTTTTCCTCATCAACCTGGCTCTGATGCCAATTGTAGGAATCTCATCAGAAAACACGGAAGCGTATTTAACTGATTTGATGTAGGAGAATAAGAACCTTCATCGTTTTGATTACCTGGAAAGATGAAACCAGTCTGAAAGCCTCTGCATGAACAATTCACGAATAGCCCTCGTCCGCTCTATGACCGATCTTCCAGACTATCTCTCGAGTAGGATGGGGTGGGTGTGTGGGCAACTGTTCAGATGATGAACGTCTGCCTCTTAGGTCTATTTCTGATGAGCTATCCCTTATAAGGCACAGCAGGAGTAAGTTATAATATATAGAGTTAAGTGCAAGACTTAACCTAACCCTAAGCCTCATAGGCTTTGGTCTCACTAAAGCCCAACCAAAACCCATGAGGCTTAAATGACTAAGAGCATATATCCAACAAAAACTTCACTTAGGAAGAAAAAAGAGAGATGGAGAGTGAGTTCAGGTCAATGGACAAAGATGGAGATGGCAAAATCAACCTTCACGAGTTCATGGCACATTCCGACCAACACACCCAGAGTTTATTTCGCCACCTCGATCAAAACCACGATGGCTTCCTGAACTTTGACGAGCTCTTAACTCTCAGCTACATCACTTCAAGCGGCAGGCCGTTTTGCTCTGCGTGTAAAGATTTCATCCCTGCCCTCTTCTTCACTTGTACGCAGTGTCGTTTTGCCAGCACAACAGAAGCCAATACTTTTAATCTCTGCATTCGCTGCTACCAAGAGCGAAGGTTTGAGCATGAGCATACTGACTTTGACGATAATTATACCCTTTTACTCAAGCTTCAAGCCAGGCGCTCATCAAGGGTATATACGTATCCTCACAGTCACACACACATATTCGTGTTATATATATTGTAGATATGTACTCTTCTCTCTCTATCTCTCTCTCTCTCTCTATATATATATATATCATTGCTTTTGTTTACCTTTTTTGTTTTTTCAGGCAAAGCCTTCCCGATCCGCTCAATCCAGTTCAGAGGTGCGTTGTTATTTGTTGTTTTTCAATTTTGATTACCCATATAAATATACGTATATGTTCCAAATCATGATTTTATCATTGCAGAGACTAAATGGTACAATATTTTGATGGTATATGATTTCCTTTTTATGTGTATAAATATTCTTAGCTAGGCCTTAACATTAATTTACGAAATACAGTATTATGGGTATATATATTTTCCTTTTTTTATGGTAGCCAGTTATGTATAGTAGCAATTTTTGTTTAAGTGTGTGTATTCTTCCCTTGGCCACATAATATTTATTCTTTGCAGACAAAGCCTCCCCAATCTGGCCAATCCCCTCCGATCAGTCGTCGAACGAGAATGAAAGTGAGTAAATCTTTCTTTTCATTTTTGCGCGGATCTTGCTCTGATACCTTAGGATACTCTCCCTCTTGTTCCTAAAGTCTCCAATCGCATATTAAAATGGTCTTTTTTCTTATCAGGACTCAGGAGAATAGTACCAAATATATATAAATGAATATATTTAAAATGGCACTTTAGAGAAACTAACATATGATTTTTATAAATAATCAACTCAATTAATTTTTTTAATATATGCAGATCAGTTATCTAACTCAGACATATTTAGGATTATAACTGTAAGAGTATAGTTGTTTATTCATTTATAAAGAATTCGTTTAATAACGTAATTTAAAATGTTAAAGTTTGAAATGGTCTTGTTCATGAATTATTATATATGAATATGCAGTAGAAGTTCCTTTACATTTTATCTTATACGCAGATAGTGTGTGTGTGTGTGTGTTTTAATTACAAAATTGTTATGACTCAATATTCAAAAACCTAAAAATATAAAAATACGATAAAAGCAGTTATGTAATTATACAAAGCGCACGTGTTTAATTCCAGGTGGCATTGAAGAAGACTTTTTGGAGAATTAGGAAATGGATGCCTGGTGCAGCGGCTGGGGAAGAAGGAGGAGGAGGAGATGATGACGACTATCACGACGAGGATTATGACAACAACGATGATGATGCCGCCGACACCGACACCGCCGGCCGTGGATGCTGATGATATATCCCAGTCATGTCTAATTCTCATGATACAAGTCAGGTCTAAATAAAAAGTGTGATTTGCAGTTTATTAGCTATGTTTTCGAATAAGTTCATTCTTATGGATGGGCGTGTGTGTGTGTCTCGTCTTGTCGCCTGGACTGACTCTGTGCATTTTAAAATTGAAAGGGCCCATGTGGTCTGATTACTACTCTAAATTTTTGTATAGTTAATCATCCAAATCCAAAAGTATCCCCCAAAACTAAAACAATTTTTAAAAAGGGTTAAATGGTATTTCCGCCCTAAAGAGGGCCGCCGATCTCCTTCAATCCTTTCATGGATAGCCTCGTTTTTTAACAAAGAGATCCTGAAAAGAATTTTACTTGAGGGACTTTCTTAAAGAGTAAGGGGAATCTTTACCTTTGAGTTTTGTTGATTCTTGTGTGCGAGCTCTGATTTTGCTTCGAATGATGGAGTTTTGGCCCTTTGGGTGTGCAATAATGATTTCACAACTGTATTTTCCTGCAAATACTTCTTTCACTGTAGCAGATGAATTAGTTCTACATAATTGACTTGGGTTTTAAGCTGACTATTCTTGGCCCACTCAAACTTGTGCCGGTTAATTAATTAGTGAATGCCATAAAAATTAGGGAAAATTACATCTAAGTCTAAAGACAAAATATGATTTAAAGGTCCTTTAAAATTTCCAATTTACAGTAAAGTCCTGTGGGACATTTGTGTTATACATTCCAATTGTGAAAAAATCCTAATACCCTTAGTGAATTTAAGAAAAATGCCCCGATAGCCGTGTTCTCTCTCTTGATATTCTTAGTGAATTTAAGGAAAATGCCCCGATAACCTTGTTCTCTCTCTTGATATTCGACTTCATCGGCTAATTGAAGCTGATATTGTCACAAGTGTTGCTCGCGGTTTGTTCG
Source organism: Acacia confusa (assembly GCA_037074495.1). Classification (NCBI taxonomy): domain Eukaryota; kingdom Viridiplantae; phylum Streptophyta; class Magnoliopsida; order Fabales; family Fabaceae; genus Acacia; species Acacia confusa. The sequence goes on from CM073505.1 coordinate 3,942,954, forward strand.
TGCTTGGTTGTTGGCCATCATCTAAGTAAACGCCCTCCTTATCCTTGTTCTTCTCTCATTCAAACACACTCAGATTCGTCAACTTCGTCATTGTGTGACTATGTGCGGCGGTGGCGAATGACCATGGTTGTCGCCTAACCATCAGCGTCTCCTTCTCCCCCACCGACAAAGACATTTGAATCTGCCCATCATTTACCATATTTTTGGTATACTGTACTCAATTTATGCATTAAAAGTGGGAATTGATCAAAATAATGTGAAAGTTTTTAGGTTGTAACAATTGTTATTACATCCGTAATTGATCAAAATAATGTGAAAGTTTTTAGGTTGTAACAATTGTTATTACATCTGTAGGAACCTTTAAGGAGTAAATAAGTGTATTTCAACTTTACTATTTTAAAATCTAACCTAACCTAACCTATTTATAACTTCTCATCAAGGCTTGTAATAGCTTACAACCAGATATGTAACCCTAAACTAAATCTTTATCTAAATCATGTGCTGGTCATGATCAAGAAGTATGTTATCCAAAAGCAAATAATAAGATAGTATCTAAATATAATATGTATTAAATAATAATATATATAACCATAAATAATAATATATCTAATACTATGCACAGTTGCTTGGGGGCAGCTTTTAGAAAAGCTTTTGTAAAACTTTATTTTATTTTATTTTTTTTATAAGTGAGCTAGCGCCACTTAGGTGGCGCGCCATGTGGGCACACCACAAGTGGCGTGCCCATGTGGCACGCCACACACGTAGTGGCGCTATAAAAGAGGTTAGTTTCACAAATTGTTTCTTTATTGGTCTATTTTCACAAGTTTTTTTTTTTTTGTCTATTTTCAAAAATTTTCTCAGAAGTAATACTTTATAACATAGACTAGAGAAAGTATAAGGTTGTCTAATTGCGACAGCAACGTAATATTCAAAATCTGACTGATGAACTGAGTGTCTCAGGAGACAGACTTTTCTTGACCCATGCACGTATTAGCGGAAAGGATTGGTTATGTCTAATGTCCGTCAGCCAGACTCTGTATCCAGTATCACTATATGTTTGTGGCTTACTACTCTTAATTTGCCTGTGTGTAAAGAGGGAAAAAGGACTAATATTAATCTTATTTAAATATGTAATTTTTCTATTTATGAAGGCACATGGGAAAACGACTTCATTCAAAGCTGCATCACACGATTTTCTCAAGTGGTTTGCTTGAAATTCAAAACTTAAACCATATACAGCTTTATTAGTCTAGCATATAACTTATGAAATTAATTTTAACTTTGCTTTTTCCCCCACATAATTGGGCTATTTGTAAATCTCAAGTATTGCACTTGAAGATGAGGCTATTTTATAGTAGTCTTTCAATAAAATTTTAATAACTGAAAGTCTGTAAGTGAAATTAATGGGTTAATAGGATCTTTAATTGTCATTTCCCCTATGTATCAATCTATTTATTATGCTATTATATCAATTATTATTAACAGTATTTTTATTTTTTTGGTAAAACCCATTTGAAAGTACCTATAATTTTTTTTTTTTCAATTTTTAATCTGGTGCCTATGTATTATTTTCTTGTAATTAAATGCTTTAATTTTGCTTGTATCATCTTTAACTTTGATACAGGGGCTAACAACGTTAACAGAACAAAGTTGCATGAGCTAATTGTACTGACAAAGCAAAATTAATCATTTAACTAAGAGAGACAAGCACAAAAGTACCAAATGTAAAAAGGAAAATCTCATTCAAGTCCCAAAGACCAGAAAAATATTAAAGAATTCTCAGTGTAGATTCATCTATAAAAAAAGTTAATGTAGATTCTTCTATTAAAAAAATTCTTTGGGAACTCAATAATATAAACTCCAAATTGAATATACTTTATTGACAAATATTTATGACTATATGGGTAAGTCATAGGATGATTATTGACAAGCTTATACTACCTGTAATCCTTATTACAAGACACCAACTAGTAAGTACATTTAGTCCTTTTTATAATATATTTGCTTGTTTTCAATAAGCATTAATTATTATTTTTTTCATATATGCCCACAATTAATAGGGTAGTGGGTGAGAGTAATTATAATATAATATTAGAATTTAGTGCAATTAATAAAGATAATATTATAAATTACTTAAATTTTAGGATAACTTTATTAACTTTAACTATTTCTATTGATTTGTGAAAATTGTTACTTAATGTTTTATAATGAGAATCGGGGAGTATATATTAATTGAAGCAATCCTTCTTAACAAGTATATATGATTATATTGCCAAATTATAGAGTAGCTATTGACAAACTCATCTATATTAATTAAATGAACTTCCGTTGACAATAATGATAATTGATAAGTTGACAATAATGATAATTGATAAGTCATAAAATGATCATTGGCAAACTCATCTACGTTAACTAAAAACAGCTCCCGTTGGTAAATGTATGTGATTATATTGATAAATCATAGAGTAATCATTGATAAGTTTATTTATAATTCTATATATCAGTAAGGTCCCTAGGAACTTTTTTTAAAGAAGAATCTACACTGAAAGTTTTTTTGATAAAGAATCTTTTTTTTTTTTTATATTTCTTCTAGTCCTTAGAACTTTCCCAATTTAAAATTGAAGAAAAGCATGGGTGCTGGCAAATAAGTTATTAGGTCTTCCCCCTTTTTTTCATCTAAGGGGATTAAAAACCCGTCTGTACAATTTTCTTTTGTGATATCCTCTCTTTTTGGGTTTCAACATTTTGTAGGTAAAATTACCCCACATTAAATTATTCCGTTTACAATGAGCCAGACTCAGATGTTCAGGTCACTAAGAATTGATTCAGTGTCTCTAGTACAAACATGAGAGAAATTGAAAGGCTAAAAAATGTGTCAAGAACCGGTTGATAGGCACAGTGAATGGTTGAACTAGTCAACCTGCTCACAAGATTTTTAACAAAATGCCATTATTATAATTCCTGCAACCAACCTCTCCACCTGCCTCTCTACTTGCAAGAATAAGCTCACCACTTGTGAGAGTAAGGGTACATATATTTATTTCTTCCCAGACTCACTTGATATGAGCCTTGTGTACCGGTCCGCCATTAATATCATTATTATAATTATTATTTTATTCCCAAAAAGTTTATTCTGTTGCTATCTATTTTCACCCCACCAAAACAAACCCAGCAAGTGCTTGTAACACTAACTACGTGAGAGTAGGTTGAGGTTCTAAAGCCAACAAAATGATGTTTCAAATATCCTTCAAATCAATAACAACGTATTTCAAATATATTTCTAAGTAAAAGCAAAATGTACACGATGGTTTGCAAATCAAACATTCAGAACTTGAAACTATTCCACTAACTTCATCGACTTTAGACTCAAATCCACCTTACCAAATGACAGTATTTACTAAACCATGAGCAAGCAAGAACCCTTGAAGATTCGTTACAGAAAAAATACTGGCTCATTCATCTCGTGTAGCAGGATCCATTCCAGCTGAAGGGCTATCAGCAAAATATTCTTGGTGCCTTACATTTACTCCATACTGTACACAAGAAATAACAGCAGAAGATAGATTGGGGAATAGTTGAGAATATTAAAGAATATATGTGCAGTTGATCAATAAAATGATACCCAATCGGCCAAAAAACTAGCTCAAGAAGCTTACAAAATTCCAAGTTGATTCAGGCATTCAACTGGCCAAAAACTCAGGTTTGGTTCAGTTCATTGTAAGTTCATTTGATCAAACAAGACAAGCTTGATTTTTTTGGGGGGGCAAAAAGTGTGGGTATTAATAAAGTAGTATAACATGGTACAGGTCAGAGCCACATGGCTTACATAATGAGAACAGACAAAACTTAATTAGCTCCCCATTTACATGAAGAGATAAGTTCTTACCTCACGCAGTGCCTTTGATAGGTCCTCCATTGTCAATGTTAGGCGCTTTTCCTGCACAAACAAGATTTACAAGACACTGTGACATACATATAATAAGAAATAAGAATAGCAAGATGAAAAAAAATAATGCAAACATCAGCTGAGGACCTTCTGCTGCTTATCCTTTTTGTCCTTTGGAATTGTCGCCTGCCTTGCTTTGCAGTGCCTACAAGAGAAGGCAGCAGAGATTAAAATGATTAAAATCTGTAGGCCTCATAAACTCAACACGAAAATACGAGATTTAATTACTTATAGCGTCACGGCAAGAAAAACTACTTATAGCATGACTAGATCTCATAATGATTAAATCTCAAGAAACCAAAAATCGAGCTTCTAAACTAAGAAATAAACTGATTCTATTATGCAGATAACTTATGGCCATAGAAGTAATGAAAAACGTAAAATACAAAGTAATGGCTCAATAAGCATACTGAAGGGCGTCATTGGCAACTTCAGCTACAAACTTCTGGGTAGCAACAGCTACAAGTCTAGTTCTGCCGGAAAAAAGAAAAGAAAAGAAAAGTCAACTCAACTAGACAAATACAAATAAGAAATGATGGGCCCAAAAATCCCAATTAACAATATATCATCATTCAACAATTTTCACTTCCAACAAAAGCAAATATGGCCCTAACCCATCCAACTAGACCGTGCAACTTCAATAACCAATAAGTGTTCAAGTTTGGAGTATTTGATGCATTACTTTCTTAAACCATCAATAAATTCTTTTTCTATGAAAAATATGTTGATTTTGAATGTAACTCAACTTTCTGATATTTAATATATATCATATTGTGTACCTCTTATTTCCTCTCTACAATCCACATTATTCTGGAAATATTAGTAATAAAGTCTTATTAAAATTAAAAACACAAAGGAAAAGAATGTGACTAATAAGGTGAGCAATGGGTTATTGATCCAAAAGATACACTATATTTGAACTTAGATGCACACATCTCAGTGAGTCATGTCTGGTAACATCCAAGAAACAGATGGGGATGGGGAAACACTCCCTATATAAACAATGTTTAAATGGAATTAACGAGAATACTGACTTACAAAAAAACAAAAAAGAAGTACCTACAATCGAACATCAGGACATTGAAAGCCACTCTTCGCTAAGTAATGTTCCACCAATTCATCTGGTATCTATCAGAGATACAAAATAAAAAGATCAAGGAGTTAGCAATGACCTTTAGATGTTCCAATGAGTATAAAGTAAGTTAAAGAAGTTTCCTCAAGTCTGCATAGAATAAAAACTTACTGTAGGAGTGTAATCCATTAAAGAAGCGAGAAATTCTGATAGAGCAGAATCCTCATCATGCCTGCCTTCACTAGATTGTGGGTTATGGTTCATCTTTCTCAATCCTCTTTAAAGGCTTATTCAAGGCTGTCAACCAATATTTACCAGGGATTATGCTTGTTCCGCAGAATCAAATAGCAGAATTCTCAGAATCTTATTTGGATCAGCAATAAACCATGATGAACACAAAAATACATATAATGCCAAAGATATCTCATCAATGAAATCATAGAAAGCTATTTAACAAGCAAGTTGGTTTACTATCAGATCTCAAACATTTTGAGCTTAGAACAAAGAATATGTCACATTAGCGCGCGTTAAAACATGTGAGACAGCAAAAACGACTACCTACTTTCAAATATAAACGGTTAAGAATGAAATGATAAATTCTAGAATTAAAGGCTCACATGAAAGCAAGAAAATATACTTGATGATGTCAGAATTTCTTCTTTAGGTAAAGGCCTCTAGTCATTTATAGAGATGTCACACCTTGAATGGATATTGTCATTGATATGATTGGTTTTGCTTTTTTAGCATTTTATTTTTTCTTTTTCTATATCACTAAAACAACAGATTCTGGCGTATAACCATAGCGGACCTATATTACACTCAGGGCATCCGCCCCCACTGAAGCATTTGAAATATGGATAGCTGGAATCATGTCCTTTCAATTTTTGTTCCAGCAAGCCAATTGATTCAGGCAACTCCTCCAAGCCACTAAAGAATGACAATGATAACACTCTTGCAATTTATGGTCTTCCAGTTTCATCTTGAAATTTATGATAAAGTGTTGCCTAGAGTGAGTAAGGTGCGCAATTGATAGTTTCTGTTAATAGCTTCTAATTCACAGACCAATGAGCATCAGGAAACGATTTAGACTCAACCAAGTAAAGTGCCAAACACAAATCGAGCCTAGTCATTTACCCGATCATGCTTCAAAAATACCTTGAGAATTTTCTATATTGATGATAATAAAAAGAGATTGATAAACAGGTTGCCATTGCAGAAAACATCCAACATGGCACAACAACACGATTCAAGGTATATTAGTCGATAGTAATCAAAGTGGAGAGGGAAGAAGTATTATGGCCAATTACACACCATTCAAGCAAAACCTAGTAATCAGAGTTAAAAACTTCAAACTCAACCAGTAAATATTCCCAGGTTCAAAAGATTCAATATTCAAACGATTACACGACCAGGTTCAAAACCAAATTAAAATGAAAAATTTAAAATAAAGCAAGAAACGGGCGAAGGTGCCCGATACATGTTTGAAAACAACGCAGGGAACAGATAACGCGAGGAACAAATTCAAGTCACGATTCAAAGCCAGATTGAAGAAATCAATCTTACAAAAGGGAGGAGACAAAGCCCTAGTGTTCGAATCTTCTTCAATACTCGCCGGGGAACAGCCACGTAGGGTTGACAACGGTAGACCGTAGACGGCGTCCGACTGCGAGCTCGACCGAGTGTGCAATGCCTGTTCGTCGACGAAGAAAAATGGATCTGGTTCTTCAGCCAGACGATACGAGATTGTGTTTTCACTGTTTTGTTGGGGTTATAACGGGATAAATGTACTCGATGTCGATGCTATGCTTATATATATGAATGTGTGTGTGTGTACACACTTATATATATACTTATATTGTGATGGCGCAAGATTCTCCTAGAAATTATATTGCAACTGGATCTTCTTCCACAAAATTTTTGGGCTGATCCTTAAAATGGTAAAAATTATTTGAAAATTTTTATAAGAATTAATAATGTTTATTATAAAAATTATACTTCATATTAAATTAAAATAGTAAATGACAACTAATTGCCATTATCACCAGCACCCAAATTATATGATTTTTCATTTTATTCAAATAATTAATAATCAAATATGGCTTCTAATACATCCCTTCGCATCCTATGTCAAATCATGAAGCGTTAAACAGTATAAAAACCTAAGATTGATTGTGAACAAATTCTAGTGTAAGATTCCGCAAATCCACGTCTCTATCAAATAATAAAAAGTGAATAAGATTGAGAACTTGGTAGTAATAATTTAGTTGAGCAATGACTTTATATTTTCAATAAAATCGAGCATGTCAAAATTGGATTCAAATAAAAGAAAAAAATTAAAACAAATTAACCATCATAATTAATAAAAAAAACAACTTGAAATCACTAATCCCTTATTCGCTTTATGAACTTTGTTTTCACTTAATTAATTACTTCAATGTCAATTTTGTTAATATAAAGTAGGGTTTAATATTTCTGCAGTGGGGCCTATTTATTTTTCTCTTTCTTCTTTTAATAATAAGCTCCACTCACTTATATATAATAGAAAAAATGTTTATGCATTAGAGTCAAAAACATTAAACCTATAAAGTATTAATAGATGTAAATATCTCTCAATCACTACACCCCCTCTTTTAAGTTAAAATTGTTATTACTAACATAGTTTATCCAAGAGGCAATAATAGTTCAATTTCATTAAATAATATTACATGGGTCCAATAGGTATATTCCTATCTTGTTGGCAAATTAGTATAGATTTTAATCTCACATTACTCAATCCTATGATTCAATTAAGACCCCTCTCCCAAGGCTAATCTAAATTCTCCAAATTCATACTTAATGATAAGGTTGTCAAACTCGTGATACTAATGTAAACTCGTATCATGAACTCGAATCTTTATCTTGTAAGAATTTATTTTTACCTTTAAATAAATATTAATAGTATATAATTAAAATATGAAAAATAACAACAATTTGGTTTAAATATTATTTAAATTAAAATAATTAAAATTAAATCTATCAATATTCATAATTTATCATATTTAATAAAGAAATTTCTATACAATTTATATTTAAAGCCGTTGAACATGATTAGATCAAATAAGTTAATATAAGTTTAAAAGTGAGTTAACATAGTTTTATAAGTTGAAAATGTAAAAAACAGCAATCTTACCACCATGTTAACTTATGAATTTAATCGAGTTTACAATAGTCACGAATCTGCTAATGACTCGACTCGATTTTGTAACCTTAAAACATAAAAATGTTGAACTTGACGAGTCAACTCCGTGAGTTTAACAATAAAACTTAATGGTGATTAAGCACTAAATAGATAATAATCAAATAAGATTAAGTAACCAAAATTAACATTAAAATATAACTAATAAGAAAAAAACAAAATATGATCCACCTATAAGTTCATAGTTCTTTTGGATTGCAAAAACAAAATTAGTCATACATAAATTTAATCAATCCCATCCCAACATTAAAAATAGATTTAGAATTCATGAGAAAAAGAAAGATGAATATGGAAGAAATATTCAATGGAGTCCTCTCAGCTCCGTCTTTTCACTCTGGTTCTGCAAGTATCCTGGTCTCTTCTTTTCTTCATAGTCTTCTCATCTTGCCATAAAGAAGAATCTTTCTCTCTCTTCAAGTGGCATCCAAAATGAAGAAGATGGTTATGATAGGGTTGAGTTTCTCTCATCATTCCTCATAATCTTTAAATCATATCCATCCAATCAATATAATACTACTTTAACTTTTCTCTCCCTTTTCAAATCAACGGCCCAAATGAGCTGATGAGGGAAAATGAGAAAAAAGCCAATGAGAGTATCCCCTTCTGGTTATGATGCCTGATCCCCAAAATTTCTGCCCATGCTCTCTCCAATTCGTGGCTGCCTCATCTTATAATCTTTTTGATGTTTATTATAAAACATCAATTAATAATTCTCACAAGCCAATAAACAGTTAAAGTCAATAAAATTATTTTAAAATTTAAGTAATTTTCAATATTATTCTTACTAATTACACTAAATTCTAATATAATATTGTTATTACTTTTACCCACTACTCATATTAAATTATGAGCATATATGAAAAGAAATAATTAATGCTCATTTGAAACAAGTAAGTGTCTTATAAAAAGAATTAAATACATTTATTAATTTGTACCTTATAATAAAAATCAGAGGATTAGATTTTAGGCCTTTTTTTTCCTAATTCCAAAACGAAGCCAGCTCCATCAAAAAGTAGAAAATAAAATATTATATAATAATAGAGATTTGATTTTCTCATGTTGCATGAGAAAAAGAAAATTTCTACACACATATGAAATGGTGGGACCCACATATATGTATGAATTTATGTGTGAATTAATTCATATATATATATATTGGTCCCACCATTTTATGTGTGTGTGACATGAGAAAACACTTATCCTATAACATGAGGAGTGTTTTTCCCATAATAATAACACCAGAATTTTTTTCCCCTTAAAACTTCCTATCTTTATTTTTTTTTATATAAACTTAAAATCTAAAATTATAAGTTGAAATTCTATAAATGACGATCTCAAACTGATATTTTTTAAAATTTTAAGATTTTTTTTAATTCAGTAGTGATGAATTTCTAAATATATTAATATATATTAAAAATAGAAAGTCATCAAAATTCTCAAGCCTCAACTTATCAAACACCACTATTATTATCTTTTAAGCACATTATTTTTTCTCTTAGACAATCTTGTTAGAAGTCACTAAATACAAACATTTCTGAAAATCCGAACTCTTTTAGTTAGGAATATTGTGAGGAGTAACCCTTGGGTTAGAAGAACCCTTCAGTAACACCATTATTATTTGATTAAAAAAAGTAACAACATTATTACACGCACCTATGGATCAAAGCTTGAACCAAAACTACGGTTGACAAAATAAATCGAGGCAGAAATCGCTTCACAGTAATCTTTCTCAGCCGCCGCCTCTAGCGAACATAGCTCTTCTGAGCTCCGTTACTCCGACCCAAGAGCAAAGAAAATTTTCCTATCAGCCGCGGCACGACAATGGCTTCCTCGGTCTTTTCTCCGGCCGCCACTTCCTTACCGCTCAGCAAGGTCAACTCCTTTCTATCTTCTCCATTCCCCGAATCCAACATATGGTTTTTATTTCACTTGGTTTCTTGCTGGAAGGATTCTTCTTTTCCCTGTTGAAAGTGGATAACTATGCTCAAACTCATGGCTGTCTTGATTTTCTGTCCCTCAGAAAGTTTTGGGTCTTCCCGCTTTCTCTTCTACGTCAACCATTTCAGCTCGGAAATGTCAAAAAGCTGTTTTGAAGAGAATTTTTTGTTCGGTTGCAGCTCCTCCGCAATCGGAACGCAAGCCTTCCGGCACTGGATCAGTTCAGTGGCTTTGTTATCGCTTGTTCTTTTTGATTAATGTATTTTTAAACCCTGGTTTGTGATATGTGGCCGGTGTGACCGATTGCAGGTCAAGACAGCAATGACGATGACCGAGAAGATTTTGGCTAGGGCGTCTGAGAAACCCCAGTTGAGCCCAGGGGACAATGTTTGGGTTAATATTGATATTTTGATGACCCATGATGTGTGTGGCCCTGGTTCCATCGGAATTTTCAAGAAAGAATTCGGTCAGAATGCAGAGGTATTATTTTCTGTTACCCATTATCTCTGATTGATAACTCGTTTCCAATGATTGTTCATACTAAACTGATATTTTGCGTTGGATTATTCTTAGAATTGCTATGTAGTGTTATTCACTGCCTTTGAAATTAAAGAGTCATTCTGGGATGGATGAATTTGTTACATTTGTCTTAAAAATATGGAGAGGGCCAAATATAATAATTGAAGCGTTTCAAAAGCAGAAATTTTATACTCGGCATTCAGAGCAGGATTTGTCATTAAAGAGTTCATCTAAACAACAACATAACTATTCAGCTGTTCATTATTAAAAAAATTGTAGTAATAACTTTTCTTCTACAAAAGATGGGAGCAATAAATTTTTTGCTTGAGGTTTGCTTATATGAATAATCAAAGAATTTCCTAATGCATATAGGATTCCTGACTGCATTTTTTTTTTTTTTTTTTGCAATCCAAGGTTTGGGACCGTGAAAAGGTGGTTATAATTCCTGATCATTATATCTTCACAAGCGATGAACGTGCCAATCGCAATGTGGACATTTTAAGGGATTTCTGCCAGGAGCAAAATATCAAGTACTTCTATGATATTAAAGATTTGAGTAATTTTAAGGTATGCTGTCATTTTCTTCGATATCAGTTTGTTATTTTGGTTTTTGGATTCTTAAAAAGGCACATGGTAATTTGTTATGGTCATGGCAATTGAATGTGGGCTTATAATTATGCAGGCAAACCCTGATTACAAAGGTGTGTGCCATATTGCTCTTGCTCAGGAAGGCCATACCAGGCCAGGAGAGGTTTGTTTGATCTGCAATCAAAAAGCTGGTGGTTAACAGCATTATGGCCCCCTCTTTGTTAAACTCATTCTGTTTCCACAGGTTCTTCTTGGTACTGATTCTCACACTTGTACTGCTGGAGCATTTGGTCAGTTTGCTACAGGCATTGGCAATACTGATGCAGGTTTTGTATTGGGGACAGGGAAGCTTCTGCTCAAGGTTAGTTGGCTTTTGATTGCAGTCTATATGATGCTTTTGCTATTTTTAAATAGTCACTATGATAGTTTATTCATCTTTACAATAAAAAACTAGACATAAGTGCTAAGAGACCAAAAATTTGGAATGTGTTGAATCACTGCTACTTATCATAAGTGAAGAATAGACATAATAAGATTACTCTCACACGTCATAATAAATGAATTTAGTTGGCTGTAGACTTGAATGTGGTTGGTTTTGCTATTACTCTGCTCTTATTAGGTTGGACGGGGAGGCTTTTATAATTTGTTTCCCTTGGATTGTCCTTCATTCCTTTATACTATCCTTAGTATTCTTATCTTCTACACTAAATTATTGTAGCACCCTCTTGTCATTTTTTGTGGGTTGCCCCCATGGTTTACTGAGATACTTGCAGATGTACTGCCCATTTATTTTGTGTGTATATAATAAATTTGATAATTGCAGGTGCCTCCAACTCTGAGATTTGTATTGGATGGAGAAATGCCCCATTTTTTGCTTGCAAAGGATTTAATATTGCAAGTAAGTTTGCCTAAATATTGACTTTTCAATTATATAATATTTATCTTCGACATTCATATGGTAGCTAACTGAGGGTTGTCTTTATTAGTTTTGTTCCTACTTCCTAAATATGCACAATTACATCGTCACTTATATTAATATTTCTATCTTGCAGATTATTGGTGAAATAGGAGTGGCTGGTGCGACATATAAAGCTATGGAGTTTGTTGGCACAACTGTTGAAAGTTTGAATGTAAGTATATCCCACCAAGATATTATGCTATAAAACATTTTGTGGTTATAAATATTTCTTTAGCCTCTGAAATTCATTTATTATGATTATTATGTTGCTTTTGGTAACATGCTGTGGTGAGTAGATGGAAGAACGAATGACATTGTGCAACATGGTTGTTGAAGCTGGAGGAAAGAATGGTGTTGTTCCTGCTGATAGTACCACATATAAGTATCTTGAGGTTTGTTCGACGTATACAGTCTTAATTGATGTTGTTGGAAATCATGAAATCTTTCCAGATCATGTTTGTTTACCGTAATGATTTTATTCTGTTGTTAAGTAGTTTTTAGTCAGTCAACTAAATATTTACCCTTCAATCCTTTTTTTTAAAAGATCTTTTAATCCTTCCATGTATATCATAGCTTAGGTAGGTTATTGCAGAACATTTGCTCCATGACTCCTTGGATTGAATATCGGATTTAGTAGCCATCTATTTGTAAACTGCCCTGAAATAATAATTTTCATTGTTGATAACACTGAAAATCTTCATGTGTTGCCTTTTATGCTTTATGTACGTGTTTGTGTTTTGTAAGTGTTTTTAAATAATTCTAATATGCGATACTTTGCCTGAATCAACTCAATGAAGCTCATAAATTATCACCATTGGGATGTTTTTGTTTTTGCCCGACTTTGGTGGCTGCGTGTGAATTTCTTCACGTGTGATGGTTTCTTTTTAATATTGGGATTGTCTCTTGCCTAACGATGGCTTTAATGTTGTAATCATTTTGTGCAGGGCAAGACATCTGTTCCATATGAACCACTTTATAGTGACAACCAAGCAAGGTAGTGATAGTTCTTTATTGGCTTTGTTTTTCCATATATTTAGTGTTAGCACCTAGAAATGTTCCTATTTATTTCAATAAAAACACCTTTAAGAAGTATAAACACGCTATTTGAAGTGACAGAGGTTCATTCTCTGGACAATTTAGTGTTACCAACAAAAATTTAACCTCACTTTCATTGTTAAGTGGGAGAAAATTAAACAATATTGTGAGTCAGCTATTACTAATACTCGGTTTTATATGTTCTCTTTATTGGCATCCAGATTTCTTTCTGACTACCGGTTTGATGTCTCCAAACTGGAGCCACTAGTGGCCAAGGTGAGTGATTTGATTTGATTGTGGTGAGGTTTTATCCTGTGTAAATCTGTTGTTTTTTTATTTTATCTGATGCTGTTATATTTTATGGCTAATATAATGGTTGGATTTTCACAGCCCCATTCTCCAGATAACCGTGCTTTGGCAAGAGAATGCAAGGATGTGAAAATTGACAGAGTATATATTGGATCTTGCACAGGTGGTAAGACGGAGGATTTCATGGCTGCAGCAAAGGTTTTTCTAGCTTCAGTAAGCATCATATGCTCCTTTTGCCTCTTTTGTGATATATGCACTCCTATAATTTAAAATCTGATGCTGAACATTATAAAATTGTATTTGATTTAAATTTTTATTTCTTGTAATTGATGACTTTTCTGGATAAGTGATCTTTCTACTAAACAACAAGCTGTTCGTGTTGTGTGATAAACAGGCATCTTAGAATGTGCATGCCTGATTTGCATTTTTCATACAGTATTATATCTTGAATTGTAGCATATATTTCATCTCATATGGATTTATTTGAGTTACTTTTTTAGATGTTTGTATCAATGTCTCGAATCAAGTTTGTGAAATATGTTTTTAATGTAATTAGACATGTTTTATTGTGTACTGCTCAAATTCTGAAAAATGAGTCACTCTTTTCACGACTTATGAGTAGTGCAACTTGATATAGATTTTAATATTAATTATCACCAAATGTAATATTAAAGGCATAGAAAGGGTCACATGATGCAAAAACACAAGGCCCCAACGTTAAGCCATATTTTTCAAAATTTACTGTTCTGTTGCCAATTCCCGTTTATCTGCTTTCTATAGGATTTATATTTTAGGTTGATTCTGTTCCTCAGAGTCTTCTTATTTTGAGTTCTATCTTAAAGGCGTGATATTGTTTTCCTCTGCTGAAAGGCTCGATGTGCATCTGCAGGGTAAAAAAGTCAAAGTTCCGACATTTCTTGTACCTGCAACCCAGAAGGTTTGAACAATTTTCCATATTTTTTTGTGATAAAAATTTTCCATATTTAGGTTCAGTGGCTGTGCTACTTTAAATTCCCATAGGAATGATTATAGATAATTGTGGAACTGGGATCCTCTCTATTAAAAGTAGTGATGTGGTGAGGAGAGAGAGAGAAATATTTGCAATAGTCACCTATCCGTGTGGGTCTTACTCTTATCTCTCATCTCTACTTCACTGGAGAACTTCCACTTGGATAATTGTGACATAGCGTATCTATTTGTGGAATTGCAGGTTTGGATGGACTTGTATGGCATCCCGGTCCCTGGATCTGGTGGCAAGACTTGCTCTCAGATTTTTGAAGAAGCTGGGTGCGACACACCAGCCAGTCCTAGCTGTGGTGCTTGTTTGGGTGGACCAAAAGATACCTATGCGCGATTAAATGAACCTCAGGCAAGTTCCTTTGTTTCTATTTGGAGCATCTGGGGCTGCGTAGGATTTGCTCTATCCACTATCATTAACTTGTCTGTAATAAACTAAACTGACCCTTAATATCAGCATTTATATTTGAGTAACGTGTTCAAAGATCAATGCCAACAAGAAGTCTTCTTGAATGTCATGAATGATAGGCACTGACTTTAGTTTAAGAAATGGAATGTGCCACCATAATGTCTTAATGGTCCTCTTGATTTTCATAGATTATGAAGATAATGGAATTTTGATAATTTTGAAGCAACCATTTGATTTGCTGCATAATCTATAGCCAACAACAGCAGTTGAGTGTTAGGAAATTGAACCCATTTAGTATCATCTTTGGTTGTGCAGGTTGTTGTTTCGACGACAAACCGCAACTTCCCGGGGCGAATGGGGCACAAGGAAGGTCAGATATATTTGGCATCTCCGTATACAGCAGCTGCATCTGCATTGACCGGTTTCGTTACTGATCCAAGAGAGTTTTTGCAGTAAATTATTGGTATATCGGTATTAGTTTTTGCAGTAAACTATTGGTATATCGGTAATAGTATTGTAATGTATGTCTTGTTCCGTTTTGTATTCTCTTAAATTATATTAACATTTCCAATTAATAAATATCCTTCTGGAGTCGACGAAATTTTCATGCATGATTATTTCGATTGATATTCAGAATCTATTGAAAACATTAGTTGATGTTACTTGATGACCATTGAGTTTAATTTAATCGATCATATCCTAAACAACATTGTTTTTACTCGAATAAGACTTAAATGGCTATTTTTCGAAATAAAAAATCAAGCTGATCACGAAATTGAATTAATAGCAACCCTCTTCTCTACTGCCATTTTAGGCTATGGAGCAATTTTCTGATATTGTAATTACAATTTAAGGAAAGCCATCGTCTGTATAAATGGGTGTAATATGTTTTGAACTTGTTTTTCAATGGATAACTTTTCTTGTCCCCCAATGTTCTTGGGGAAAAAGAGAGCTTCTTTTCAAACAAAAAATGAAACAAACAAACATGCTTCAAAACCGTAGCAGAAGCTTATAATACACACACGCGGTATTGTATTGAGAAATGAGGTTCCCATAATTGACAAACAACAGTCACTCACTCTGTGAATGATTTAATTATATTTTTTTTTTTTTTAAAAAAAAGGTAGTGATAATGAGCTTTAAAAGATGTTCAGGAACGATCAGCGTAAAAGCACTCGGACTCAGCAAGAAACTGAAGGACAGTAAAACACAACCAGAAGTGAAGGACAAAGATGCAACAAGAAGAAGCATTTCTATTAGGTTGGGAGGGCACAACACTATTGTGATCTATCAGCCAGCAACTATTTTGGGTATATTGAATAACTTTAAAGCGTTCACCTCTATCTTCTTCTGTTTCAGAGGACCATCCTCAGCAGTACAAACAATGACCTTCTTTATATGTGGCTGAAGCTGAACCACCTCAAACGGCGAAAGAAATCAAGGATGTGCTTGTTGATATCAACGGGCCTTTCTTGATGGAGAAAGTGAGCCACCCCTGGCATCACCACTACATCCTCCAGAAATGGCAAATGTTTCTTCATCCCTCCCTGGTGAATGTAATCCTCCATCCCCGGCGCATGATAGGTCAAGTCCTGATCACCCACTATAAACTTCACCGGCACCTTTATCTGAGCCCCTGTCCACGGCGCCGTCAGTTCCCAATTCCTGCAAATGTATGCAACACAGCAAGATGAATAAAAAAGAACCATTTTTTTCCCCTTTACAAGTTATATATGACAATACATACAGATCCAAATTTCTGTAGTAGTTCAATCCTCCGGTGAAGCCAGTTTTGTTATATTTGGTGGCGTAGTAATCACATTCTTCCTCAGATAGCCATGAGGGCAACACAATGGGAGCATCAGGTGGATGTCCAAACCCTTTACCTTTTGGCAAATAAAGTGGGCCAGGGTTGCGGTATGTTAAGAATTCCTTCAAAACTCTGTGTGTTCCAATTTGACCAAACTCAGATTCTATGTCTCCAGGCTCCTGTAATGATTATCAACAACTATAATAACTACCCAAAAAATCAAGGCAACTATAACTCAATTCTCTCTCTAGCCGAAGCTTCCAATCTTGATGCAAGTGGACCTTAACTAATACTTAATACAAAATATATTTATCTAATTTCATTAAATTAAAGAAGTTGTATTTTCTAAAACACCCTAATCATTTTTTTTGATTCATTCCTCCCCTCTCCTCTTTGATTATGGTTTAGAGAGCACTAATATGGATAAATACAAAAATCTATCTTATATTTAGTACCAAAATCAACTTCTTAAATTTGTCTTATATTTAGTAAATGAGACAGAACATGTTCCCCGTTGGATCAAAATTTCCCAGGCACGGCTTAAGTAGGAAGTGATAAATTAATGCCATAACGCGCTTGACCCACTGATTTAATTAAATATGCTTTAATTCTTTCCTATATCACTATCGTGGATATGCTAAGAGTGTAACACAAGCAAGCCAAGCATGCAAAAAACAGGACCAAGTTGGAAGGAGACCTGAAATCTGCAAATATAGTAGTCAGATCCATACATAGCTCTTAAGGCGTCAAGGGGCTTTTTAGTAGGCTTTCTGGGGGTAAAAGGGACGCTCAAGTTAACCAGAGCCCGAATTCTTTCAGGGCGACAGTGGCAGAGGTACCAGGCAGCGATGGCTCCCCAGTCATGTCCGACGACAAACATCTTCTCTTCACTTGGCGCTATGGCGTCCAGAAGGCCAATAAGGTCGCCGACGATGTGGAGGCTGGTGTAGGCTGTGGGAGTGGCCGGAACGTCGGTGTCGCCGAAGCCACACACCGGAAGCCTAAGGAGGAAATGGCGGCAATCTGGTGGCGCCAGGAGAACCAGAGATCAGGGAAGCCATGGATGAATAGGATCAATGGACCCTGACCTTTCTCAGCTATGTGCATGTTTATTCCATTTACACTCACTGTTCTATGTTCTACCCCTTCCATGATCGCTCTCTCTCTCTCTCTGCTTTGTTCAAGCTACTTACTGGCTTTATAAATTGCCAATTCTATTGAAATGATTCCCCTGCTTTTTCTTTTCCTTTACGTTGTAAAAGCAAAAGCCATCTGCCACTGCAACACATTATTTTTATCCCTTCACGCCACCATTAGCTTCGTTCTACTGCACTTTAAATATATATAGACAGTTGATTTTTTTTAAGGGATTGAGAGTGTTTATATTTATAGTTTTCCTTTAAACTAACAGGTCTAATTTATAAATTGATGTGTAATTTAAGAATGTATAATATATATTATATTTAAGTAGTTTATTTAACTTCGTTAATCATTCTAAAAAATTAATTGTTTTTTCTATAAAGTAAGGGAAGGAAAGGAGTATTTTCATGGGAAATATTTAGTTTTTAAAAATTTTCATTTGTCATTACTAAGTCTGGTCCTAAATATAAGATCTTATTGATTTCTTAAAAAAAGATTAATGAAACTAATTTAAAGTATTTTTATTTTTTTTCTCTAAACTAAATCAATTGAGCATTATATTTAAGACATGATGGAGTAATATATATCAACAATTGATTTTAAAAAATATGATTAAATAACTTATTTAATTTCCTTAATCTCTTTTTTTTAAAAAAAAGTTAACTACATATGAAGTAGTAATATAAATAAAGGATATGTTTCTCTCTTTTCTTTTTTTTCTTCCCCTCTTGGTGATAAAGCGGGAATGTCAGCCTCCCCAAGAAGGAAAAAAGAGGAGGACTGGATACCAAATAGAATGAGTGTTGAGTGGGAGGACAATATGTGCTAGTGTCTTTATCATCTTTACAACATGCGAGTGTGACTTATTTGTGCTTTACGTAGGATAAGACATTTCTGTATATGAACCAGATTATACCCAAAGAAAGTTCTTTTTCATTTGCCTTTAGGTGTGATTGGATTAAAATTTGAACAGTTTCTAAAAATATTAAAAAAAAAAAGTTTTGGGAAAAATCATGGTTTTCTTACTAAAATTAGATTTGGTAGAAAACTGAAGTGTTTGGCTGTCTTGTAACAAAATCATAGTTTTAAGAGAAAATTTGATTATAAGAAAAATGAGAGTGTTTGGATTACTTTTTTAAAATCTTTGTTTTAGAGATCTGTGAATTATGTACCATTCTCTTTCATTTAATATTAAGCTAGGTTGGAACCCACATTCCTAGTTGCCCTTTTAGCTACTTGTCTTGGTTTATTAAGCGCATATATGCCAGACTTACGATTAAGATCTCAACAATCTCCCACAATATGCACATGTCTAGAAGAAACTATATGTTTGCGTATAGCTTCTGCGGCACGACCTAGATTATTTAGAATTTAGAAAAGGCCTATGTGAAGTTGGAATCTGTTCTCTTTTCATAGTCTTTCTGTTCCTTCTGGTTTGGCTTATTTGGTTCAAGTTTTGCTAACCTGCTGTCATGGATTTCCAAAAGGAAGCAAATACTCAATCTGTTAAAAGTTCTCCTAACGTGGCGACTTTGAGTTCCATGTATCGTGGTGTCAGAGCGGACCCAACTAGAGTGACGTGTCGCAGCTGGATTCGGCAGTGGGTTTAGTCAACTAGATTGACCTTCAGGGACATTTGACGTGCGACTTTTTGACTTTCCCGATACATGACAGAATACAGATACCCACTTCACTGTTACACCGATTGGCTGCTGATAATAGTTTATGTAAAACACCATATTGGCTTCTTCATTCATAGGAAAGTGACACGAAATATCCTCATGCTCTTTACTAAATGTTAGGATTCAACTTTTTCTCAGCTATCAAAACAAAGCACTATTAATTTGTTCCCTTACAACTCATAGCTATATCATCAAATCAAATATAACTCTTACTAATTTCCTGTATTGCAATCATGGTTTCAACTGCTTGGCCTTTCAGCCCTCAATCTCTCATCAATGGCAAGGTCGCTCTCTGTCTTCTCTGTTTTTCTCTGCAACTCTGATCTCTTAAGCTTTTTGGAATCAAAATATTTCGCTAACCCAAGTTAGTAATTCTGATATTTTTGTCTCAGAAAGAACTGAGTCTCTCTTCTTTTCCTTCATCATCATCATCATCATCATTTACAGCAGAGAAGAAGTGCAAGGAAAAAACCTCGAAGAAGAAGATTGTTTCTGTTGTGGCACCACAACAGTATGAGCGCAAGCCTTTCACTACTGGCTCAGTTGGCTCCAACCCTTCACTCTGTTTTCTTCCATGGATCAGGTATAAGTAAGTTTGATTAGTAACAGTGGGTTTTTGTTTCACCACAGGCCAAGAATCCAATGACCATGACAGAGAAGATACTGGCTAGAGCTTCAGAGAAATGTGATGTGAAGCCAGGGGAAAACGTGTGGGTCAATGCTGATATTTTAATGATCAACGATATTACTTGTCCTGGCATAGCTGCAACCTTCAACAAAGAGTTTGGCCCAAAAGCCAAGGTACTGCTCTGCCAACTTTTTTATTCATTTTTATGAAGAATCAAGGTCTACTCTTGAGATGTTCAGGTTTGGATTTTTTATGATCGGGGAAACATTAAGTTCCCTGTTGATTGTAACTTAATTATGTAGAAAAATTTTCAGGGTTTTTTAACCAATGAAAAATTTTCAGGGTTTATAGACCAAAGAACATATTTTCCATTTTGCTTTCTTTTTGTTTGGATGTAATAGGTCATGCTAACAGCCTAACAGGCCTTCACCCCTAACATATCGGTAGACCACTTTGTAATTAATTACTATAAGTCACTTATCAGATAATAAATGAGGTTTTGTCAATTTTATTTACTATTGGTTGAGCACATGGGAAAGAAAGAAGAGAGAGAAGGGTGTAAATGCAAAGAGTTAAAAGGATGTGAACAAAAATGCACGCCTTCTAAAGAAAGGCAAATATAGAAAAATTTATCCATCTAATACTTTTTTTCGGTTTGTCAGTGGGCTACTAGTAACTTTAAGTTTATAACACGTACCATGTGGTGTTGAAGATTTTTTTAGCCAGAGTTACAAAATAACCCTGAAAAATTTTGTCTTTATATTGTAGCTGAATACCCCACCTGATCAAGCCATCCGAGCCAGGGAACACCATTGTCTTGTGTAATCATTTAGACTGGAATTCTTCGAAGCACGTAAACTTTTACAAAACTACACTATTGACATAAAAAATAGTTTCGGCAACTGAGCCATTTTTAAAAATCTACCAACTCAAGCTTGCTATTTGATCTGTAAACAACTCGATTTAAGTTTGTGCGTGTGCTTGTTCAATGATAAGTAATTTTGTTTACTAACTTGTTTTGCTATTTTGAGAATGAAGGTTTGGGACCGTGAAAAGATAGTGGTTATCCCTGATCACTACATATTCACAAATGACGAAAGAGCTCATAGAAATGTGGACATTGCAAGAAACTTCAGCTTGGAGCAAAACATTAAGTACTTTTATGACATTACAGATCGCAGCAATTTTAGGGTATGATCTTCACCCCATTTCTCTTTGCCCTTGGACTTCTTGTTCTAATGAATTTCTTTCTTCTTCATTGTATAAATACTGGAATGATAAATTTTGACATTGCAGGCCAACCCTGATTATAAAGGTGTTTGCCATATTGCTCTTGCCCAGGAAGGTCATTGCAGACCCGGAGAGGTAAGGTCTACTTGAAGAAGCTATTGGTACTTCGAATCTAAAACACATTAAGATTTCAAAGCTGTTCTCATCTCTTCACCAATGATGGCAGGTCTTGTTTGGGACAGATTCTCACACCACATCTGCTGGAGCATTTGGCCAATTTGCTAGCGGAATCGGTAACACTGATGCAGCCTTTATATTGGGAACAGGGAAGCTCTTAATCAAGGCATGTAACACATTTTAATTATGTGATGTGCGTGTGCGTGTGTGTTTGTGTAAACAATTGTTTTACTTATCGCATCAGTTCTTTAGCTTGTGTATTATCATGAATCATAGGATTAATGAATTTGTCCAATTCCAGGTTAGATGATCATAAGTACCGTAGAGATATTAAATTACTTTCAAACAATTATTTATTGAGTCAGCTGTGTATACTTTGACTGCGCTGTCTTTGATTGGTTACACCTTTTAAATGTTAAAACAGTACTTAACTGACTGCTGTACCATTCAATAGGAAACCTTTTTTTTTTTTATGATCTTCAATCAGAAACTGTGTTATAAAATTTTGGTTTGATATTTTGGTAATTGTTTTGATGAATGACCCACAAGACCACAACTTTTCTGCATGCAATTAAACTGCAGGTTCCTCCAACTTTGAGATTTGTACTGAATGGTGAAATGCCCAGCTATTTGCTTGCCAAGGATTTAATTTTACATGTAAGTGATGAATTCCTCCAGAACTTTTTTCTCTCCCTTTGAATGGAATGCAACTAGTTAAGATGCCAGAATATGAATATTATATTATGGCATTCTTTTCTGTGTTTTTGCCCTGATAAACATTAGAACTGTGCAGATCATTGGTGAAATATCAATGTCTGGTGCAACATATAAAGCCATGGAGTTTGTGGGGACCACTATTGAAAGTTTAAGCGTAGGTGAACTGCATCCTTTCTCTTTTAATGTTTCTTGTAAGAGTCACAACTAAAATAGTTCTGATTTGCTGTATTTTAGATTGAAGAAAGGATGACAATATGCAACATGGTTATAGAAGCTGGTGGCAAAAATGGTGTTGTTCCTGCTGATCAGACCACATACAAATATCTTGAGGTTAGAGATTATCAGTACAATTCTCTTCTGATGAAACCTTCTTTCTCTGTGATTGAGTACCAGATTACCGTGAGATGATGAAAAGTTAGAGATTTCAGGAAGAGATATTAGGGTTATTTTAGATATTTTTCTTTTTAATATTATTATTTAGGTCATTTAGGAGAGTAGAATGAGTCTTGTTTTATTAATGATATATTGTTAGCTAAAGAATAGGACTACTTGGTCACTTAGGGTCCCATTAAGTCACGTTGAGTCTGTTCTGCTGTAATCCTGTGATAGTAGGGATTTTTAGTTATTTTCAGGGCCATTTAATTATATTTCTGCTTTATATACATCTTGGCCGACCTATAAGCAGAGATATCAGAGAAATAAAATATCGATTGTTATTTTGGATATTCTCCAATTTTGGCTACTAGCTAGACTTCACTAAAGTGAGATTCTTACTTGAGTGTTGTTTAGCAGAACTATCCTTTGGCTAGTAGTGTATCTAAGAGTGATACACTTACTCTTAATTTTCTATTTGATTTATTTTTTTCGTATTTTTTTAAATTCTTTTATCTATCCTAAAAATCTGTCTCTCTCACTCTCTCTCCATTGATTCTCTCATCTCTAGAAGCAAGCATGCAGTATGTTTATATGAATAAATGAAAATTACTCCTACTGTCCTACATGCATGGATACCTTATAACTCTGCGTGAAGAGATGTGCTAGTGTCGGACTTTTATTTTCTTCACACTAAGGTCCTTAGTACTCACTCTGATCTTAAGTATAAAACATATTAAACAGATTTTGGGGAAATTAAGAAGATGACTTAAATTAGTTAATTTTAGTTATGTTCCTAAAATACCTTATATAAATGTCAAAACAGACCCACGGCGTTTGTGCATTCCATTCATTCCGAAAAACGCCTTTTCAGTTCCTGTAGTTTCCAATTCGCTTATGATCCCGCCAGCCTGTATTAGCATTGCATTGCAAAATCCTAACAAATTCATAGGAATACGAAAATCATTTATATCAATCACTTTGCAAGGATAGTCACAAGAAAGGAAAATATTTTAAAAGAAATCTTAAAATTATTTCATTTAAAAATAAAAAAAGAAAGTAGAATGTCTCCTTTAATAGAACATAAAAGTGTTATTAAATTAATTATTGTGAAGTATTAGTAGGGGTAATATGATAAAAATATGACAAAAATTGCTCAAAATTATTTTATTAAAAAAAATTAGAATTAGGCTGTATGTGGTATTAATGAGCTACAATTATTACTTCCTTTTGAGAATATATAGGTTCATTATTAAATTATTATTGTGTTTAATTATTATTAACAAAATATCAATAGGGGTATTTTAGGAAGAAATTGACAAAAGTTATAATTTTGTCCGATAAATAGGACCAAAACCAACTCTTAAATATTGTCATATAATTAGGATCAGAGAGGGAGAGAGGGAGTATAAGACATATTTGAGAAGTTGATATTAATCTTAAATATAAGACATAGTTTTCATATTTATTAATTTTTTACTAATTTACCCATATTGATACTCCCTCAATAATAATCATAATCAAGGAAGAGAGGGAATTAAGGAACATGACTAGGATTTTTTAAAACATACATGTTATATTAGCTAACTTAACTAACTTTTTAATCTAATTAAATAAGGTAAATATGTCTTATATTAAATACCGAGAGAGTATTTGTTTACAATTATCTCTTATCTACTGATATTTTACATTGATTATTTGTTTTTTCGCAAGATAAGACATCTGCTGCCTGTGAGCCAGTTTATAGTGATGGGAAAGCAAGGCAAGTTCTTTTTTATTTACCCTTTACCAGTCTACCATTTATTATTAAGCTAGGTTGGAACCACCATTCCTAGTTGTTCTTTTAGCTACTAGTGTAATTATCTCATTCATATCTCACCTGTAAAGAAATTTATGTATATGTAAAATCAATATTATAACATTTTCCCCATTTAGTTTCTCTTTTGACAATTTAAAATTCTTTCGTTTTTCTAATTTGGTACTTTCTTGTCGACTTCAGATTTCTGGGCGAGTACAAATTTGATGTATCGAAGTTGGAACCATTGGTGGCAAAGGTAGTGTACTAGTGCAATTTATATGATAAATTAAGAAGCTTGTGAACTATTGTTGATGTAATGCTATGTGAAACATTGCAGCCTCATTCTCCAGATAACCGTGCTTTGGCAAGAGATTGCAAAGATGTGAAAATTGACAGAGTATATATTGGATCATGCACAGGTGGAAAGACTGAAGATTTTATGGCTGCAGCAAGAGTTTTCTTAGCTGCAGTAAGTCAATAAAGTTATCTATACCCTTCTCGATTCCATTGGTTGTGCCTGCGTATCAATATGAAAATTGATTGTTTGGATGCATTTTTTACATTCTAAGATGTATTGATCTAGTCTTGTCTTCAAGCGTGTACATTTTCATAGGCAACTTAATTCTCTGATTATCATTTTATTTCCTCCAATTATTACTTCTCTATTGTTCTTTGACTTCTTTATGAAACTGTCAATATTGTAGGGAAAAGGCGTCAAAGTTCCTACATTTCTTGTCCCTGCTACGCAAAAGGTATACATCTATGTACTTGAACATGAGCCGTGTTCTGGTTCGGAAATGTTTCAAGACAAAGCCATGGATTGTTTGAACACAGCAAGTTAGTAATACGATGTTTACAGGTTTGGATGGACTTGTACACTCTTGAGGTACCTGGCTCTGGTGGCAAGACTTGTTCTCAGATTTTTGAAGAAGTAGGCTGTGATACACCTGCGAGTCCTAGCTGTGCTGCTTGTATGGGTGGCCCAAGAGACACCTATGGACGCTTGAATGAACCTCAGGTCAATTTACTCTTTCTCAATAGTTAAACTTAATGCTCTAGATTCATCAGTTAGCTACTTATTAGAGGTTAGAACAATTATCCCAATTTCAACCATAAGGTTTGGCCAAAATTCACTTACTGCATTAAACCATGTATGACTTAGTGGTCAATTGTGACAGCTCATTTCCTGAAACTCATCCAAATGTAACTTTACGGAATGAATAATTGATTCTAATGTAGTACTCCCTTCAGTCCTTTGATATATAAGATCTTCTTTGTAGTTCAATGTCTTCATTAAAGTGGATTCTGTTGTAAAAACCTGAGGTAGTAACTTTTATGGAGAGATAATATCTATGACTTTAATAGCTTTATAGATTCGAACGTGAACTGTGAATGCAGGTTTGTGTGTCAACAACAAATAGGAACTTTCCAGGTAGAATGGGGCACAAGGAGGGACAGATATATCTTGCTTCCCCATACACTGCTGCAGCATCTGCATTAACTGGTTTTGTCACTGATCCAAGGCAGTTCTTGCTGTAAGTTAGCGAGCGTGAAGTTGACCATGTCTTATTATGCAGTGAGGATCAGGTTTTGAATAGTTTTAATAATGAATATGCTACAACTTGTCAAGGAGCAATAGTGTAATAGTTTACAAAGTGCATGGTTGGATCACGCGTGTAGAATATAAAGATAGGTATGTGTGCCTGCGTGTTGTGTAATAGCCGGTGTCTTCAGGAAGCGATTGAGGCTTCCTTCAGAACCTGCATTTTGCGATATATTTTCCACTGTTGAAAGTTCAACTATATATATTTTTTTTTTGGTAAAGGTGCAAAAATTGCATATGTGTTTTGCCCTTAGAAGTGCCTAACACCAAATGTTTTTTTAGATGTAAAAGTACTCATAAATTCTCAAAATTGGTGCAAAAATATCATCTTCGTTAAAAAGTGTTAACTTCCATTTATTACCATTTGATAGTACTAGAATACCCTCTGCTCAACCTCAATGTTCATCCCCTTCCCTTCCAAATTCATCACCGACAGAATCACATAAATCTCTACCATACCTAGCTGATGTTTATCGTCATCCCATACCTTCGTCTGACCACCTTCCTCACTTGAAACATGGGTGCAAATCAGAAGAATCAAAAACAAAATCTAACCATAATCCAAATGAAATCACAGAAGAAATAGAGAACAAACAGAGAAATGAAATCACAAAAAGATCAACCAGAAACTTCAACCCAAATGCTAGACGGAAATTGAAATTGCAAACCCAGTTTTGGAGAGAAATCAAAATCACAATCGTAGATGTTGTTTCCTTCATTGTAGATTAAAGTAAACCCAAACTTAAAACTTGTTTTTAAAACATGAATCAAATTCCTCCACGTACGGTGCTTTGACAAATGCTAGAGAGAAATTGAAATTGCAAACCCAACTCTGGAGGGAAATCAAAATCACAATCCCAGATGTTGTTACCTTCATCACAGATTAAAGTACAACCAAACTTAAAACTTGTTTTTAAAACATGAATCAAATTCCTCCGAGTATTGTGCTTTGACAAATCGAAGCAAATATCTCGACAAAGATGATGCAGGGCTCAGTGTCAATGGTGAATGAGTAAAATGACATGAAATAGCTTGAAACGTG
Organism: Acacia confusa; assembly: GCA_037074495.1. Classification (NCBI taxonomy): domain Eukaryota; kingdom Viridiplantae; phylum Streptophyta; class Magnoliopsida; order Fabales; family Fabaceae; genus Acacia; species Acacia confusa. The sequence continues at coordinate 3,970,179 of CM073505.1, forward strand.
GGTGCAAATTAAAAGAACCAAAAACAAATTCCTCAATCGAGTCATTGATTTAGGTGCCTTTGTAGGAAATAGCCAACAAAAAAACTATTGCCACCGCTATCGTGTTCAGTGCGCCACCGTCGCCTCTTAGAGGCAGTATCCCCTTCGCTTTCTAGATTCATAGGAGGTCTCAAAGTCGATTTGGGAACAGACCCAACTCATGAACAGGGGAACCATAAACTAGAGATTCTCCAATCCCTTGACTTTCACTTCTCTCATTGAAGGTGAATGAGTTAACTAGAGGAACCCACTAGACCATAACCCAACTCATGAAGGGGAACCCACTAGATTAGAGGGAATCGGCTAGCCGTTGAGAAGGAAATGGTGGAGGTGAAGGGAAGGGAAAGATCAACAATAGGGGTAGAGGGTTAATGAGGGAAATTAGAAATTTTTAACCTTTTTTTAGAAAAATATAGTGGGCTCCAACACAAAACTAATGGAACCTAACGGACATTAAAGGAGGTGGTATTTTTACACCAATTTTGAGATTTCATGACTACTTTTACACCAAAAAAAAAAAAAACATTTAGTATCAAGCACTAAAACACATACATTTTTACATCTTTATCCATTTTTATTTTGCTTTTCCAGGGTGCCTATTATCAGGCACATCACTTGGCTCAACTTGAAGCGAGGTATTATATGATCAAACTATTTAAGTGTGTCCAACAAGTTCAAGTTAATGACACAAGTAACGGCACAACCTTTTGGTTCATCAACAACCATATTCATACTGGAATCATGGAAGTAAAGAATAAAGAGTTAAATGGAACAGGAGTTAAGGCCAACAACCTATCTGAGCTTTCAAAAGCTCACTAATTGTTCATCTGCTAATAAAACGGCAACATGCTATATATTTTTGCCCATTGATGGCTTTTTTTTGGACACATCCACTTTCTCCTACTTCTACATTTGCTTAATGTCAATGCCAATTAAAATAACCGTCATTACAGAATTACGTATTTCTCATCTCTTACAAAAGTTTATTAAACAACCATCCACTGCCAAAACTTCTCAAGATCGTGATCACTCAGCACATTTCACACAATAAAGTTGACAGAACCAGAAGATTTTGCATCCTGCTTTGCAGCATCTCCTAAAACAATCATATAAATTAAGATTAGCAATATGCATAAAATTTGAAGATTTACAAATCTTGAATAATTTGAGCTTGTACAAAACCATCTAAAGTTTGAAGAACAGAATCAAGCTTTTGCAACACTTCAACATCAAATTTCATATTTTAGGTATGGAAACCCGCACTTAAAATACACCCTTAGCAAAAGTATGCATGTAACTAAACTAAAGCAACATAGAGATATACTGGGATATAATATAGTGAACAAGAATGCAGACTAAAGCAATATAGAGCTGCCTAACTAGCCAACCCCTTAACTATTATTATTCCCCTTTAACAACGTGAACAGACAAATTAATATAGAAGCAGCATATAACCATATGCAAAAAACTACTGTAAATAACTTCTATGAAAAATTCTCATCTCTGATAAATCCCCTTGTAATAGCCTCCTACAGAGAGAGTGTAAAAATCACCCTTCCATTTACTAATTCAACAAATTTATTGCAAACAAGTCTATCATAGAGAGAAGGAGACAGAATAAAAGTACCAGCAGCAGGTTGAGGAGTCGGGGCTTCGCCATAGATAGCTCGAAGCCTTGCAAGAGGGACCAATGCAGAATCAGTTGAGGCTTCAGTGAAAAGCTGTTGTTTCCAATCCCACATGGTCTTTTTCATGGCTTTGTTGGATTTGGTAAGATTTTCCTTCTCGGCCTCTAGAGCCTCAATGATCTTGTGTTGGTGCACTGATCTCAATCCCAGTGTCGCAAATGAAGCAAGTAGGACAACATCGATCACTATGTTGTTGTTCAAAGCTCTCGTTGCCAGATCAACTATTCTGTTAACAAACTCCATGACTTTCCTGAAACCAGTTTCACAGTCTTTAAAATTAAGGCTGCCCAATATAATTTGCCGTTTGACCTTTTGAATATTGGAGACAAAAATTAAGACTGAAAAATGCGGGCTTTATAGGTAACCGGTCCCAATATTCAAGTAGTCAGCTAGCCAAGAAAAAGTAACAGATACAGAGATACAGCAGATGGCGACTTCAATTTCTTTAGATGCCAAGAATTAAGATCACACTCCTTCCTTAGACGCGTTTTATCCCAAAATTTTTTCACAACTCTTTGTATATATCATTTATCATGTAAATTTATTTGAACTATCAAGTGAATTCTATTGAGATATCCTCAGTCTTAATACCCAAATCTGAATTTAAACTTTACCACATCTTGAATTGTGACTCTGGACTCTAGGAAGAGCAAAAAGATCAAATTTTTTTAAACTAATATTATGAACACATTCCAACACTATATATCTCGATACTATTAGGGGAACTAGCGAACGCCCCAACATGAGAAATATACGATTATAATGGTAACACCCAAACCATTTTCAATTATGATTCCATCAGAATGCCGAACCAGATGACTCCACACAGAAGACTAACTTACTCTCCCAGAAAAACGAAATGGTAAGAATTATAATCAATCACCCTAGCAGCTGAAGAAAGTAAGAGAAAGGAGTATACTATATTTGCTCATAGTTAAAAGTATACAGCCAAAACAACAAATGAATTTCAATCGAATAATTGATTCATCGAAAGGCTGACACACCGATAATAAAAAAGAACACGAGGTGACAGATTGCCTCAACGACGGCGAACGGAGGAGAGGGCTCCAAGTTCGCGAGTCTCTGATATGAGAGCAAGGCAAGAAGAGCCAAGGGGTGTTTCTGGTCTTCAAAACGGCACCGTTAGATCGCTGTTCTTTTAGTTTTGCATTTTATATATTTTTATGGTTTGATAAAAAAAAGTATATTTTTATTCTACTATTTTTTATTACTACCAATTTTACTATCACTTTTTCATCATTTGGTCAGAATCTTATTTATCACAAAAAATGGTAGTAATAATATCTTATCCTTATTTTTATTTATGCAATTTTCTAAAGGATACTATTGCATAGTTTAATAATAAATATTTTTATCTATTTCGAAACATGTTTGTTTCTGTGTAAATTAATTTTGAGTTGTGAGAATTATATGATTTACACAATCAAAGTAGATTGAATTCTTTTGTTTCATACTGTTGTCAATTCCAAAGAAAATAAAATGTAGATAGTACTGTATTAAATTTTACCGCTTTGTGCGCTGACTCGGGACGGGGGATTAGTCCCATGGCTATCGGCTGTGGGATACCTCGGTGAAAACCAAAAAAAAAAAAATTCACTTGAATATGTGTGCTTACTTGAATGACAAGAACATACGCTTTACCTCTTTTTTTTAAAAAAAAAAATAGAATATACTGAACAAAATCTAAACATGTGAAAAGCAATCCTGCAATGAGGTGATTGTATTGCATTAAATCTTTGTCGTTAGAAAATCATATTGGTTTTTTTTGGTAACTCAAAATAAATGTTACTGCTGTGTTCTGAAACAAAAGAATAAAAATGTAAATATTATTTCAACATAGAGCTCAGGAGGATATTATTTTTTCAAAAATAAAAAATAAACATGTTTAAGAGCCAATTAATTAGTGGTGGAGTGGACACAGACAATTCTATTCAGAGCCTAAGGTAGGAAAATATTGTCAAAAAAGGCCCTAGGGCCTTTTCTGATATTATTTAAAAATGCGTTAACAACTATATCAGTAGCGGTTAACAACTATATCAATCCCTGTTAACAATCAAATCAGTATAATTAACAACTATATATTAACAACTAAATCAGTCTCATTAACAATTATATCCATACAATTTTTTTTGAAATAATACTAGAAAAAGCCCTAAGGCCTTTTTTGACATTTGACTTTTCTTAGGATATTTTTTGACAATATTTTCCTACCTTGGGCCCTGAATGAAATTTTCCCAATTTAAAATCCTTGTCCCTAATGGTTGGGACCCACAAATCTAGGATTTACAAATGAGTCATTATGGTCTTTCTGAAATTTAACAACAGAGTGTGATTCCAGAGAGACAAAATACTAAGCACGCATGCACATCCAAAATCGATTTTAATATTTTGGTCCCACTCCTAAAAGCTTACATTGTGAAGTTGAAGACTTTGAACCACTTCCTCTGTCTCTTACAAAAAAAAAAAAAAAAAACGAAGTAATAATAATAAATTTCCCCAACGCATAACATCATTATACAGAGTAGGTCAATTCCTCATTTGAGTGCCTTCTTCATGATATGATCTCTTTCTGTCTCCCTTCATCATCATTATCTTCCCTTTCCATGACAACCAAATCCCAAATAAGATTCTTAACACTGCATCCTCATTGTCCTCAAGCTTGCCACAGAAACATTTTTTAATATTACAGACATATGACAGAGAATTTTGTTGTTGTAACCTTGTGGGGTTTTGGAACCAAGCATCATTAACATCAATGATGTCGTTTCTTGACCTTTCACGGAGATTGTGAATACTTTCTGATGCCGAAATGATTTCTTCTATAATGTCTCATATTTCCTTTGGGAAATACATATATACCCATACATGATTGTTTGATTGATCTCAAATCAACTATGATCAAAATATTCAGTAGGAAGAATGCAACAACTTCAAACATTATGATTGAAGATTAGACCGTAATATCAACCATTAAAGTGTCCTTGCCAAAAAATATTCAAGATTTCAACTCAGACACACAACAGATAGAGCAGAGAAAATTTTTATACCATAACTTCAGAAAAATATTCCTTTGTTTTTAAATGTAGAATCTAGTCTATAGTGCAATTTGCACTATGAATTACGAATTAGATTGTATATTTAGGATCGGTGGTAGTACATTCATTTTGAGTCTTGTCCGGAATATGGTTCAGCACTCCTTCTTCTTTTTTATTGCATATTGATCAATCAGATTTGAAACCTGTCAAGAGATTGAGTTGTGGACGGAGGTTGACCCATTCATAAACAGAGATTATGGAGATTATCTCAAGCCACACAAGGATGGAGTACAATATATATATGAAACGACCAAACAACCACAGCAACTGCGAATTAAAACGACAATGGAGATAACACATACTTCTTTTTTTCCCCTTTCTTTGACACCATAAGAGAAAAGCTCAATCTAGTACATGCATCAAACTTGGCACTCTAAATATTAAGTACTCCAGTATTTACAGTGTGAAGGGGAAAAAAAAAAAAAACAGCCTTCAGTCAAGTATGCAGGCTTGTATGATGATGATGTAAGGATCTGTGGAATAGAACGGATCGAGGTTCTCTATTAAGGAAAAATAAAAATGAAGAAGAACACAACATGAACCATAGAATGGTTAAAAACCTTGCAGAAGAACAAATAAACAAACTGAAAGGCATCGGACGACCAATCTTCTCTCTACTTTCATGTAGTAGCACCTGTTGTCAACCTGTGGACTTTTCTATAACTTGCTGGGTTTCGGTACAAACAGTTGAAATTTGAAAACATTCTAAATGGGTTTGATCCTTAGCCTCTCATTCTTCTCTTGATATCTAGGAGCTGCAGTTGAACACCCAGGTAATATTAGAATGGCTGAGAAAATCTCAAACTGATTGTAAACCAGATTCAGAGCACGTTATAGTCTATGATGTGGATTAGTTTACCAAGTCCATTGGCCTCAGATGTTCTCATGATTCGGAGCCTTCTCACTGAGCTGAGGAACATCCTACAAACAATCAAGAAATATAATTAATGTTGAACATCTAATAATTAATTTGGTCTTGAGCGTGACACTTCCAGATATGCCAATTCTTGTACTCAAGAAATGAGTTCTTTCTAAGATCAAATTTCTAATGTATAGATTTCTTTTCGCCGGTGGTTTTTTTACTTCCTTATGCTCTCGTGGTATAATTATGACATAATGAAATGAAATTGCAAATATACCTCCAGGGAACATCTCCCACAAGCATCCAATCACCCTCTTTATCTTCATATGTCAGCACAAATTCAGATGTTTCATCCAAAAGCTTAGAGAGTTTTGTTCCGGGCTCTTTCTCACACCCTGACACAGAAAAAACACAGGTTCATAAAGGAATCAATAATCTCATACACTCAACTGCTTGTTCATACACCATGGAGTTTGAATGGGTATGAATAGTAATGAGTCCCTTTACCTGCATAAAAAACTACAATTTAGATTAATCTTCATTATGATGAAATTCACTAAACTAAACATAGATTTAAACTGTTATCCAAGTCGCAGTAAAATGTGGAGAGCACTAGAGAGAACTAACCAGTTGATTTAGCAGGCTTGAAAAACATGTCTTCCAGAGTTTGAGCTAAATTCTCATAGCTTGAATGAGAATTCAAGTCTACCTTTCTCCCAATGCGAACTCCATCCATATTCACCTTCACAAAACCAAGATGGTTTTTTTCAGTCTTGTTGACAGCGCCAGTTTTAGTAACTGAAACATCATCAGGATTATTCTTATCGCCGCCGGATTTATCTTCTTCAGCTCTCTGAGCCTTTGCTTGGTTAATCAAGCTATTCATCCTATATGCCCTGATGGGTGGCCACCCAACAACTTGACTGCTTCCATAATAGTAAGAGAAAAAGTGAGAGAAGATCATAATTTGATCTCTAAAACCAGCTATCTATAGTAGATATACATGTTTAAGCATACAAACAAGAGGGAAAAAACTGAATATATTTATATATATTAAAGAGGCTTAATACCTGCAAAATACGAGGATTTGCAAACAATTAGGAAACAACAAACTATTTTACTGCATCATGTTTTTATGTGTTGAAGAAAAATTTGACTGAAATAAGTGAAAGTCATGTCTTCACTTGAAAAACCCTGTATTTTTTTGCCAGTTTATTTACATGTCATCAAGCTTCAAAACAGTGGCAAATCTTTATTATATTTTATGGTTAACGTCCAAAAGTGAAAAATAAAACAAATAACCGAAGTATATTGTCGCCTAATCAGCTGCAATAAAGATACAACAAGCTCTGTTTCGACAACAACACACTAAGACGATAACTGATTCCAAAATGGTCAAAAAACAGTGCACTTGATTGAAAAACAGTTAAGGACTTGATTTCAGACACACAAAAAAACACCATATTATGGGAAAACTGGTAATAATAGGGAAATAAAACAGGACTTGGGAAAAATGGAAAATATTAATAAACTGGTCTGACACTACAGAAAAAACCACACTTTACTCCATTACACGAACAATTAATTCTTAAGTTAAACACTAAGGTGCCCATGAATCATCTGACCTGCCAGCAGTGGGAGATCCAGCGTCATGAGAGACAGAGTCAGCAGCTCTCTTAGTGCCAGAAACAGAGCCACCCACAGTACTGACTCTATCTGAGAAACGAGAAGCAGCAACAGAAGGTCCATGAGAGACTCCAGAAGGGAAGTCTTTAGCCGTCAAAATACGACGACACTCACCCCATGCAGAAGAAGGCTTGGCCTTCCCACCACCACCACCACCAAGGCTCAGACCCAAACCCAGTTCAAGTTCAGCCTCACCTTTGAACGATGATGAACATTCTTGAGCCAGAACCTTAGCATTTGACACAGAAGACTCATTTGGGGTAGCCCCAGAAGAGACACCGTTGCCGCCACCCCCACCACCTAGTAAACCCAGAGTCATAGAAGAAGGATTGAATTAAAGATCGAAGCAGAGAGAGATAGAGGAAATGAGAGATGGGTTTGTGAGGGAATGAGAAAGAGGGAGGTAAAAAGGGAAGAACTTTGCGATCGAGTCGCTTGGGATTGGGAGGGAACAAGGTGTGGAAGACAAGATGGTATTGAAGGACGAGAAAGAAAGGAAGCACGAAAGAAGGGGAAAAGGGTGCTGTTGGAGGTGGTGGAGTTAGTGATGATAATGGGACCCACATGTCTTCTTGGTGCTCATACCACTTCTCTTTTTTCTTTTTAAATTTCAATTTCCTTTTGCCTTGGCATAGTTTATATCTTTTGAGAAAAACTTTTATTTTTAATTAAGTCAAGGCGAGTCTATAGCCTAGTCTAATATAATTTTCTAATAATTTTATAAGTTGTAAATATTTTTTTATGTTAATCAGTACAAATAACACCCCAAATTGCTTAATTTATAAAAAAAGACAACAAATACTATCATGATCAAGACAACATAGTTTGAAGTTTTTCCAATTTGTTAATATTTATAAAATATAATGAAGTTTATGAGGGGAAGATCGATTGAGGATATATAGAGTAGATGGAATATGTCATGAAAGCAAAGAATGAGAAGCAGATGAGGTGTGGAGTGGGAATAGAGGCATGGAAAATGATAAGATGTGCGGGTAACTAATATTCCTTCAATTCTTTTTATAAATAACTTTTATTCACATTATGTAAAGTAAACTAATGGTTAAGCTTAGTTAAAAATAATAAATATGTCAGAAATGTCTTTATTTCAAATATACCCTATATTATGAGATGAGTGTGGGAGAAAAGGAGTAACAAATATGATATAATATGCGTATGAAATATGAGATAAAATGTTTAATAAATAATAAAATAAAGGAGAATTAATGGTGAATGGGGATAGTTGATATAAAGATATATATATATATTTAATTGAAATAAAAAAAAATATTTTAAATTTTGAGACACAATGGGAAAATTGCTTATAATAAAGATGAACTAAAAAAAAAAATTACTTACAAAACAGACCAACGAGTAAGGAGCAGTACAAGGGAATGTTGCTTTTTGGTGGGTGTTGATTGCAATTTTGCAAAAGACGAACTTTTTAGGTGTGGTGTATGAATTTGTATGATAGTTAATCATATTTGTACGGTTTGCTTAATTCAGCTGCTTAAAGTTACCATCCCCATAATTGTTCACCGCATAACATTAAGAAACTACTCCATTATTCTTAATCCCTCTATGCTCTACATTGCCTTAATTCATTATACTTACTTTTTTCTTGACTAGCTGCTCTATTTTTAGTTACTATTAATGTAAGACATATTTATCTAACTTGGCTAGATTAAAGAAATTAATTAAGTTAATTAATATGACATGTATTTTCTAAAATTTTATAGTTATTTTTTTAATTCTCTATTTCTCTTTCTTCTTTAATTATTGTTAAGAAAGTATCAATAAAGATAAATAATAAAAGTATTGACAAATATGAAAAATATATGTTATATTTAAGATCAATATCAATCCCCAAATATGTTATATGAGGAAGTATAATATTTAGGGGTTTAATGTTTCTGCCTTTGAAGCAGAAATATTTTATCTGCCTCACTTACATAAAAATGAGTGGGTCCCACTATTAAGAGAAGAGAGAGAAAATATTAATTGGACCCATTCACTTTTATGTGAAGGGGGCAGATAAAATCTCTCTGTTTCAAAGGCATAAACATGAAACCCAATATTTAGCATGAAATTGTATAGTCCCTCTAGTCCTAATTATAAGAGTTGGTAAATTAAGATGAGTTTATCTTGGTTTTAAATATAAGGCATCAAGTCACTTGTTGTCTCCAATCTATATTTTTTCCTTTATAAATTACCCTTCCAAGAGCATCTTTTATATTCACACATAGTTGAATATAATGCCTTATGCTTAAATACCTAATTATTAAAATATTTAAAATTTTAAATTTTAAAGCTTCTTGGAATAAATCTTGATCTTTCAAAGCATGCTTAACACAATTTTCTCTAGACGATGCAGATGATTCTTGTAGCATGTCTGTGTTTGGACATGTCAACTGATGAAGAAGAAATTAATTATGATGGTTAATGTTTAGGAAGGGGGACAATTAGGTGTCTGAAACAAGATTAGCAAGAAAAAGCAGAGGGATTAAAGTGACAAGGGATGGTTGTTTTAGGAGAACAAGCAATCTAAAAGCATGATTCTGGTTTGGGTTCTCAATGCCCACTTTTTTTTTTTGGCCTTTTTCTTTTTGCTTGCCTAGGCTCTCTCTGTCTTGTATTTACAGGACAAATGGCCACACAAGCCTTTTGTTTTACAAAGTAGGGACCAAAAGATAATATATATCCTTATATGCCTTTAGGCTTTAGCCTGCTGTGGAGTGGGAAAACAACAAAAACCCTTCCACCATGATTATTCCTTAAAATATGTTGTATTTATCATTACTAACATTTCATTAATCCTCCTTCTTGGGGCCCACAACATGAAACACTGCCTTTGAATACAATTAATTAATTACAGCATAACAAAGAAAGAAAGAAAGCATCTTCACCTAGAGCAGCCAGGAACCACTATTAGTGTTACCCACACAACTCTTATCAAAAAGCCTATTTTTTATGCTACTACTCGCTCCTCCTATAAGTTATTTAAACTAGTTCACTGGATTTAGAACCAAAAAAAGAAGAAGAAGTTGATGTATCATTAAAGTGGTCTGCAAATTGTTATGATTTTCATTTTTACCCCGGATAGAAAAATTTGTCTTATCTATCCCCTAATTGAGAAGTGAGAATGAGGATATATATTTTTGGAATGGAGCAATTAATCCTATACTAATTCTTGTAAACTGAATTATATTTATGATTATAAAATTCTAGAAGTGACTTATGTTATGGTCGTTGGAATGATAGATACACTTTTTAGTCCTTAATATAAGACACATTTACTTAATTTGATTAGATTAAGAAAATTAATCGAGTTAGTTAATAAGACATGTATTTTCTAATACACCCTACTCACCTTCCTCATTTTCCTAATTCCCCCTCCTCCTTTATTGTTGTTGAATGAGTATCTATAAGAGTAAAATAGGAAAATATTGACAAATATGAAAATTATATCGCTCCCTAAATATATATTTTATTAATGACGAAGGAGTAATTATTTTAAATTTGACCTCGTCATTACTTTTACTTAGTTGTTAAAAATTTTAATAAGATATTATGAGATCTAAAAGTTAAAACGAACATGTCATTTTGGCAAACGTACAAAGCGCTTTCAAAAGAGCATGATTCATTAAAACAAGTGATTTGTATGTTAATCATGTATCTTTGTTTCACGTTTTATGGAGATCTTGTTGGATTTTATTGTTAAGTTTCTTCTCCAAAGCGTTGACTACATCCACAAGGAGAGGGGTCCCTAGGCCATATAGTAGTAGGCTAGAATTATGTTGTTTTAAAACAACATAATTCATAGCCTGTTTCACAGAAAGAAAGAAAACAATTAGTGATTTAAGCCTAGTGACTTATGTGAGATAACAGTGGTTTCAAATAGGCCTATTTAATAAAAAGTGACTTATGATGGAAGTTAATTTTTTCAGTTTCTGGGGAAAAATATCAAGAATAGGTTATTCAATAAACAATACACTATTATATATGCATTTTAATTTATCCAACTAGAATATATTTTATTAAGTACTTTAGAGTTATTTTAATTTTCAATACTAATTTATTTATTTTTATCAAATTTAAAGTTTGACTTCAATTATCATAATTTATACAACTAATGTGTGTGTGTGTAGTATTCAATAAAATTTATGTCATTTTCAATCATTTTCTATTTTGAATGACTTTTATGATAATCATCTAAGTAAGAATCAATTTGGAAAAAAGTCACTTATCATACCATCATTCTAAACATAAATCACATTTACAAATTTTTATCATATCTTCCATTTGCAAAAATTAGAATGTAAATAAGTCACTTCTACCATAGTTATCCTAAATAAGCCCAATCACTTCTCCATAATCTTTTTCACCTGCAAGATTTTTATCAATTTTCAAAATCTACAACTTTTATTTTATATATATATATATATATATATATATATATATATATATATATATATATATATTATACGTGTGTGTGTGTGTGTGGGGTGCGTCTTAAGGGCTTTGATAAACGTTAACAATTAATCGAGAGTGGCTATTATAGTGTGATTTATTTATAAAAAAACGTTGAGTTATTTTTTTGCATCGTTTAAGAAAAACTGAATCATCTCCATCCAAATTGATATTAAAAAGTGATAAAATAGGTTTTAAGCTGAAATTTATAATTTAATTCAACCCCTTCTACTTATTAAAGAAGCTTTGATTTTGAAGTGCTGATTAATAGATTTTAGTGATGATCGAGGAAACTGTCTATAACTGAAATATGCAAGCTAGGTATTGAATGGTAATAGACATGTTATTTTCTTTTTGATTCTAAAATTAAGACGCAGTTAACATTTTTAAAAACACTAAAAAAGTTAAATAAATTATTTAATCATATTATATGTTGTGTATTATTATATTATATATCAATGTATAAGGAAAAACAAATTAGTTATAGATTATAAGTGTGTCAAATTAGTTTGGAGAAAGAAGATGAGTATAAATACTTTAAAATAATTTTTTTAATCTTTCTAGAAAAATTAATCAGATCTTGTATTAAGGATAGAATGGAGTAGATTGTTTTATTTAATTGGAAAAATTAATGTGGAACCGGTTAAATGATATATGCTCATATAGAATAGTGATTGAAATATTTAAAATTAATTTTTTTTAATCATGATTTAAAATATACGAGGTAAGTATATGAGAAGTTTTGTCTTAATTTACACGAATAAATATTTTTTAGACCCTAAAAGTGATCTCAAAGATGCTTGGTCTCCTCTCAACTTGCATTAATGGAGTTTTTTGAGTATTTATTAACAGAAGGACTAATGCCTTTAATGATCCAATAAAAAGGAAAAAAAATATATAACAACCTATTTCAAAATCTCATAAAATTATACAAGGACTCCCGGAATAATTTCCTCCATTTAAATTGTTAGAAAGGCTGTATTTATAGCTTCTCTAACACAGTCATACGTACATAAAAGTAATCAATATTTTGTCGAGCGCAAATTTAAAGATGGGAGAAACAAGTTTCAAAACAAACAAAAAGCCTCTAATGTGATCCTCAATCAACTATCAATACAAATAATATACATCATAAATAACATAATAATTGAATAAAATATATTGACAATTACCAATCATCAATCCCATGTATAAATGTGTTCTATATGTTAATTTGTCAATTTCCCTTTTTTCTCTCCTGCTTTTCCAATTTAATTTATAAAAGCACGAAGAAGCAACAAATTCCAATAATAATAAAAAAATTACCAAAAACAAAGAATTAGAAATGGGCATAAGCTCCAACCTCCCTCCTTTGTCCTCAGTATCAAAAGCATTTGGCATGAAATCCTTCCGTTACAGGAGTAACAAAAAAGCGCGCCCACGCGTATGGGCCCTCCACTATGATTATGGGTCTATCGGGTCGGGTCGATCGAGCCCATCAGAGGAAACTTGTATCATCTACTGATGGTGTCCGTCGGCGAATGGCGGCTTTCTTTTTCCCTGAATTCTGACCACCACATACGATAGTGCATTCACAGCCACAGATGTTGCTGAAGCACGAGAACAAACCATTCCCTCCGTCTGTATGCCTTCGGTTATGCACGGATTTTTTGCTCTTGCTCGATGCATAGCTAGATTCGCCGCGATCGTATACCGGTGGAAGCTCCGTCCTCCACCTCTCCAGTTTAGATTGTAATCCCTCCACGCTCTCGTCCAGGCTCCATCCTCCCACTGTAGAAATCTCACCCTCGTCGATCTTAGGGGTTTTTGCCAAGGCTGCCGCCACCTCCGACGGTGACGGCCCGAGCTCCGATTCTGTTATAACCGGAGGAGCCATGCCTCCCAAATTGGATCTTCGCGGGGTTGCGTATTCCAAAGCCGGATTGAATTTTGCGATCGGATGCAATGGAGTAGCCTTTGGCGTGGCCTTACGCGAACCTCCGTAGCCTATCGCTTGATGCAAGGGCGTATTCTTGTGCGATCCTCCGTAACCTATCGCTTGATGCAAGGGCGTATTCTTGTGCGAACCTCCGTAACGCACCGTGGGATGCAGTGGCGTATTCTTACGGGAACCTCGGAACCCGACTTGTGGTGTTTGGAGGAACTTCGGACCCGGAGAATTCCGAATTTTCGGTTTCGTCCATGGCTTGACTTCATACACATTATTGGTTTTCTGAAAATGCCTTTGGTTTTCAAAAGCATCATGAGTGTCTTCGGTGGTTTCTGACTCGGTGGTCAACGATTCTGGCGGTTGCAATTTCTGGTTCTTTTGATCGATTATGACATCAGAATCCTCGGTATTGCGACTCGGACTAGGGGATTTAACCTTTACCGGCGGCTTCTCACTCAGGTTGGAGCCGCTAAGCGTAGAATCTGGCCTCTCTAATTTAGCCCTCCAATTTTGTCCTGCACCACCAGGCTCACTGAGAACAGAGGTTGGTTTTCTAATTTCGCTGCCGCCCTCGCTCACGGCGGAACCGCTTACTCTGGAGCTGGCCCTGGACCGTGATGATCGTCTCTTTTTCTTGCCGCTCTTCTTAGAGGTAGCGTCTGAAGAAGATGACAACGTCGAACTTGCTTTCCCCCTTGCGACCCTGAGATGTTGCTGTCGCGCGCTGATCATGGAGCTTGTATCACTCTTGGTTCGCCGGAGCTCCGGTTTAGGAGCATGTCTTGGGCTCATGTGATTATGATGCTCATAAGCATCTGTCTCGCCCATCAAATGGCGGTATCCAACGGCTGAGGGATTGTGAGTGTACAGAGGCATGCTCCGCATGGAGCTGTCAAGCACCGCCACACCAACGTTCAAAATCCCCTGCGGGCGACCCGATGGCCTTCGGACCTGGAGCGCCCCGAACCGCATCTCGGAGGAGGGATTGTCCCTGCGCGGGAAAGGGATGAGGTTGGTGATGAGGACCCGAACGGATCCGACGTGGATGTCTTTGAACCAATGGAGAGCGTAGATGTCGATCATGACGGCTGAGGTGTCGCCATATAAGAAGTCCTCATCGACCCGGAAGACAAACTTGTCATTCCAAGTCGGGTTCTTGTGACCGTGGGTGTCAACCCGGGTGGAGAGCTTGCGATCCGGGTGGATCCACGCAACCGCATAGGTTCGCATGGCGCGAGACACAGGAGAGAGGTCCTGCGCAGATATGACATTGAGTTCCAAGAGCTGGAAAGGAACCGGAACACGAGCCATGGTAAAGGACAAGAACAGTTAATTAATTAAGGAACAAGACGGTGGATGAACAGTGACTAATTTGTGGATTAGAGATTAATCATGCCGGAGGGGGAATACGAGGGAGGTGATTTCAGTGGGTCCCGCTCGCCGTCGTCCAAGAGGAGGACGACGAGGAAGGGCGTGACATGAAGGTGTGGGTGAGAGGGGAGAATAAGGAAGAAAAAGCATTAGGGGAAATTGGTGAAGTAATTTTTAATTGGTGTAAAGAATTATAGCAAATCAAAGGGATTGAGTTGGTGGGTGATTTAGGAACGTTAATTGGAAGCGTTGTTTTCGGAGAGCGTGTGGGCATTTTTGCTTTTTTAAAAATGCTCAAAAATTTGATCTGATCGATGATTTTGTGTCAGAGTTTGTTTGGTTTAATTAGCCACATTGTCGTGGAGTTTTTCCTTTAATAGAAGAATTCAAATGAGCTTTTCCTGTGCACATAGTACATTAATTTAATTGGGCAAAGTCGAGTTTATGATAGGTCATAGGTTGAGAAGCTGGCTAGTCTGTTCTTTATTTGACTTCCTTTCAAAAACTTTGTCCTACGCACTTTTCTTCAAAATACAAAGAAATTACCATTGTTGCATGCATGCATGATATTCAAACTTGAGAGATGCGATGTTGCATGAATTGCTTGCATAACACGAACGTTATGATAACATCTACTCTCTCATTCTTAATATAAAACTTACTCACCCAATTTAATTAAATTAAGCAAATTAATCAATATAATGTTCTTTTTTTAAACATACTACTAATAAACTTCTTTAGTTGAGTTTACGATGGAAGAAGATCTTCTCCTCATTTTTCTTCTCATTTTCCCTCATCAGTTCATCTGGACCATTGATTGGGAAGATGAGCAGGGGCGGAATCAGGAATTACAGTTAGAGGGGTAAAAATTATAGAATAGGATCCATATGTTTGTGAAACTTTATTTCAAGACACGAAAATTATAGAATAGGATCTAGATGTTCGTAAACCATAGGTTCTTTTTTGTAATTTTAGGAGGGGCAGGGGCCACCCCTAGCCCCTCCCTGAATCCGCCATTGAAGAGGAGAGAAAGGGGATAAAGTACTTTTCATATTAAGTTGACGGATATGATTTAAAGATTATGAAGGATAACGAGAAAATGATTATGAGAGAAATTCAACCCAGTTTACGATAGGTCATAAGATAAGAAGTTGGTCTGTAGCATAAATGAAATTCAAACTTGAAAGAAACGTTGTTGGATGAATTGTGTGTGCGTGCGCACGTAGCATGGTGCCAAGGACGTTATCATAACATCTATATATTACATTGCTTACCATAGTTTCAGTTTGGACGAAAGGTGGCTATATTACCACCTTAACAATTGCCATCTATTATAGACCCAAATATGACGCCTATTTAAGGTGTGACCTAACAAGAGGTAACTGATATAGCACATATGTGATGGCATAACATTTAGACTTAAAGACACAAGAGGCCCAGCAGTCCAAACCCTAATTCTAAAATACACTTTATAAATAGAGGATAAATCTTAATGTACACACATTCTACACTCTCTCCCATTTACAGTACGATCTACACTATACACACACTTCACTCCCTTAAGCGAAAGCCTTCATGTGTTGTGCATAGTGATTTTCTATTCTTGGAGGTATCTCATCCTTGAATGCCTAGAAAGGAGCTATTCAATCCTATATCAATATACTAACACTTTCAGCTTAGACATTTGCGTTCTTATAACACAACGTCATCAAAACGCACTCACTACGTGCATGTGCCGCTTACACCATCCAGAAGAGAACTTTAATTAGTTCCAAACTTAACTATCCCCATAATCGCGTGATTTGTATATTAAGGTTGGTCCATCACGTTATTTTCTCTGCTATTGTCAATGACTCGGTCTATAAGTTTGCATCGGATCTTGCATTTCATGTGAAGCAAGATTCAGTTTAAATTGAATCACGGGCTTCTTGTTGCTTGTCTGTTAACCTTTCCATCTTTTTTTCCTTCGTAACAAGCACTCCTCTCCCAAATTATTTATCCATAAATACCAAAATATATATTATTTCCATTATTTATCTTCACACACCAAAAATGTTACTCCTCCGATTCTAAATATAGGATAAATTTTATAGTGTAAAACTTTGTCCTCTATATATAGGATCAAAGGTAATATATAATTAGTACATCATTTGCTTTGGATAATTTTTTCCTAGGTAATTAAATCTGAACGATCAATTTGATCCAAAAACCGGAGAATTGGTTCATAAACCGATTCGGTTTGAGTATCAATCTAACTCACTTTTTTTTGTTTAATTATTGTTATTAAGAAAAAGAAATCATTTTTTTTAAAAAATTTCATATTAATAACCTGAAATCTTCACTTTCTCATCAATTGGTTAAGTTAGTTTTGATCTGACCCATTTATTTTTAACCCATTGCCGCGGTAAGTTCATTGGCTGTTGCGACTTTAATAAACTTGAATTTTTCACATTTACCTCAGAAAAAATGTGAGTTCTTTTTTGGTCGAAAGAAAAAAAAAAAAAGTAAGATTCACAATACACGAAACTCTGGATGGGATATAGTCAGGCAAGATGCAAGGAGCTTACCCCGGGGATATTTATTTAATTTATTCGTATTTATCTATTAAAAAATAATAACAATAATATTATTAGATTGGTCATTGGTCAACCCCTCATGCCACCGTGTGAAGCGCCATGCTTCTTCCTCTCTGATAATTTGCCGCGACTCACGAGCTTCAAGTTGATAGAAGTGAAGGGAATTCCACTCCCTCACAATTCAGATTTTCTCAGTTCTCACCCTTTAATCAACGTCCCAATACGCTTGACACATGCCTGGCTGATAGTACTCTTCTTCCTCCATGGACGAATTACCTACCTCCAAATCCCCAAAAGAGGATGATTCGCTTGATCATCGGCCAACCATGCGCACTGCTCCATCATTTGACATCTACTACTCAAGCGAAGGCTTCAGAGATGGAGATAAAGATGCGGAAGAGGCATTACAGAGAACAATTACTATTGGGCAGAGCATAGAAGTTTTGGGTAGTGGTGAGTTTAGCTTCGGTAGGAAGGAGATGGACTTGATTGAGGAGGAAGGGGAGAGTGATAAGGATGATTTGAATGGGATTCGGAAGTCAGGGCTTGAGGAGGAAGTTGAACCTGCTAGTCCCCCTATGTATTTAGCCTCAGGCCTTGGGGTTGATGGATCTGGATTTGGGTTTGATAGCTTTCCTATTGATGATTTATGTCTTCCAAATTTGGATGGAAGTGGCGATTTTGAGGAGCGCTATAAGAGGATGATTGATGAGTATCCCTGCCTCCCTTTGATTTTGAGAAATTATGCTCAGATTTTACTAGTGAGCCCCCCTTTTTAATTGCTAGTTTTACGTCTCTTAAATGATTTCTCTGTTTCCTGATGTATATTATGATTTTGGAAAGGAAATGCAAGTTTAAGTTGAGTTGTAGCAATGGCGGAAAATTTAAGTTGATCTCTAGTCTGGTTTTTTCAGGTGCCAATCACTCAGCTCTTTTACATGTGGATCATTAAGTCTCCTAATCTAGAGCAGAACAAATCTGCGTAATGTCCTGTATCAAAATACTTAGGAAATAAACATCACAACCTCCAGGACTACCCTTCTATCCAAAAACTAAGAAAGGTGTCGAAAATAGTTGCCAAGTTATCTAAACAGTCCCTTTCTCTCTCCCTTTTTTAATGGCTTCATTGGGTTTCATGGTCGTTTAAACAGACATGATATTACATCTTTTTTTTTTTTTTTTTTGGTCTCAAGTGCTGACTTTGTTTTCTAAATTATACTGGCAGTCTAAGGGAGACCTTCACGGGGCTGAGGAGTATTTTCTACGTGCTACTCTAGCAGATCCGAATAATGGTGAAACCTTAATGCAGTATGCTAAGTTGGTCTGGGATCTCCATCGTGACAAGCAAAGAGCATTAGAGAATTTTGAACGTGCAGCTCAAGCTTCCTCTCCAGACAGGTGATGAGCATTCTTACACACTAACCTAACTCAATTAAGAAAATGTCCTGGACATTGTAATTGAGTAATTGCAATTGTTTAATCATCCGGTAACTTGTGGACTAGAATATTTTCTTCAGATTCATCGTAAGCAGTGGAATTTAAGATGATTCACTTTGAACATTCCGGATTCTGTGCCTTACATGTCATAAAGATAACGGTACACATCGGGTATTTCTTTCAGCCATGTTCTTGCAGCATATGCCAGTTTCCTCTGGGAAATAGAAGATGGTGATGGTGATGGTGATGAAGAAGGTGGAAAACATGACACAAACAGCGAGGTGCTCCTTTCTTCTTTTCCTGTCATTTTTCTTCTTAGGGAACATTCCGTTTCTCTGACGATTTATATTGGTTTTTTAATTATTATAGTTTGTGATTAGTTGCAGAATGAGAACAATGAACAAAAGATTAAATTCGTCAGTCCTCCAAAACAAGATGACAAAGATACTGATGTTGAGGACTACCACCGGAAGATGATTGATGAAAATCCTTCAAACCCTTTGTTTCTGAAGAGTTATGCTCAGTTTCTGATTCAGGTGAGATTTGTATGTTTTGCTAGTTATTATTTTATAGAGTCAGTCAAATTTATTCACAAGCAAGCTTAACTTCAAAAATCATTGGAGATGTTGAACTTTTAATCTAGTTTAGATAGAAAAAATGGTTTTATTTTAAGGAGGCAGTGTCTTGAATGATGCATTGCCTAGACAAATTTCTATTTTCTGGAATTTCTCAGTTGGTCTTTATCTGGAACAAGTATAATATTTCTTATTGTTAATATTTTTCTCAGATACTGATTTTTAGTTACTAAATTTGGTGGTAGTCAAAGAGGGACCTTCATGGGGCTGGAGAGTGCCTTTCTCGTGCCATCCTAACAGATCCTGGTGATGGTAAAATCTTGATGCAGTATGCTCAACTGCTGTGGGGGCTACATCAAGACAAGGATAAAGCATTGACCTATTTTGAACGTGCAGCTCAAGTTGCTCCACTAGATAGGTAAGCATTCACCCACTTTTATTAATCCAATTGTTTCAGGGCTGGAATGCGTTGTTACCACAATGTTACCTTCAGAATTTGGCTGCTTCAGTTCAAAAAGCAGAATTTTCAGCTTTACATGTTTACATATAACAGTACACAAATGACATTATTTTCAGCGATGTTCAAGCAGCATATGCTAGTTTTCTCTGGGAAATTGAAGACGATGAGGAAGATGGTGGAAAACAACAAAGTAACAGTGAGGAGGTGCTGCCCTGCCCCCCTGCCTTTCCAGTCTTCATCATATATTTTGAATGAGTGACATGGATTGTTTATATCTTAATCTTTGAAATTGACTGCAGAAGGAAGAGCAGGAACAACATATCGGAATTGTCAAAGGTGGCAAAATTGAGAATGATGACGTGCATCTAACTCTGGCTAACCGTGGAAAAGATGGCGATATTGAGGACTACTCTAAGATGATTGATGAAAATCCTAACGACTCTTACTTTCTGAAAACTTATGCACAATTTCTGATTCAGGTGAGATGTGCATATTAAGTAAAACGTTGATAATCATCAAACCTTGGACTGTCATGTCACACACCCACAAGCAGATATCAAACAATTGATGTTTCTGAAGGGATCAATGTTAAGCACCAGAGAGTTTTAAGCGCTGAATGGACACATGCTTCTGAATTTTGATGACTGGATCAACACGTTATGGGTTTTTTTTTTCCTCCTTGCGACTTTTCTTTCGGGAGTTTTAGGGGGTGGGAATGGGTGGAGGGATATAATGTGTTATAATGCAACTGGCAAAATGCTCGGCCTAGACACTCATTTATGGCTTTATAAAACATGTTCTTTATTTTTCCAGTTTTTGCGAAATATGTTTTAAGAAGACAAACGAACGAACCATTGTACATGTCTCACTAAAACGCCCTTATAAACCTATGGATAGAAGGCTATATCTTTGGGTTGATAGTTAACTCATCCGTACCTTTTCTTCACAAATTGTAATGGACGCATATATTTGGGGCCTGCAAAGTTTATTTTTCATCCATTTCCTTAACCGTCCTTTTCCACCATCAATGTACAGTCCAAGAAAGATCTTCAGGCAGCAGAAAAATACTACTCACGTGCAATCTTAGTAAATCCTGGTGATGGTGAAATGATATCGGAATATGCAAAACTGGAGTGGCAACTTCATCATGACTGGAGAAAAGCGTTGTCATATTTTGAGCAAGCAGTAGAAGCTTCTCCTGAGGATAGGTAAAATTCTGAGATTCAAAATATATCTTATTTTATCTCACATGCCTTTTTAATTTGGATTATGGAATACGTAAAAGAAAACTTCAGCTTTAGCCACTGATTCAGTGTTGATCCTGTTGTCAAAGAATCGTCGAATGCTCTATAGCTGCTTTTCAGTGAACATAATGTTTTGGTCGGATTCTGCATTAAAAAATAATTGTTTTCCTGTTTGTTTGTTTGTCAGCAATGTTCTGGCGGCATATGCTTGCTTCCTCTGGGAAGCAGAAGATGTGGAGGCTGAAATTTCAGAGTAGATGCTCGTTGAAGTGCCTCTTACACATGAGATCACCATAGCAACTGCCAATACTTACAGAAAATTGTTAATGCTTCTGTAGATGTCAACTGATTGCTCACATGGAATGAAAAAACAATACATGACTACATCATAATCATGATTAATACTAGCTCTTGCTCTAAATGTAGGATTTAGTTTGCAGCTGTATAAACTAGGTTCTACATTTCGGAGGACTAAAGGAGTACAAAATAGTGGCAATGTCAGACCAAAGTCCTGAGTTTTTCTTTTGCTATCAGATTTAAAACGACGCACATCCCGTTTGGGGCGGGTTTGAGCGTCAATTGACGTTATGCTCCTCTTTGATTCTTGTTCCTACTCAAAAAGATAAAATGTTAACAATTCTTTAAATAAACTATGATACTAAATTTAGATTAATAATTTTCCTGAAATATGGTGAAATAAATATACTATACCTCCGGTTCTAATTATAAGACCGGTTTAACTTTTTTGAAAGGATTAAGAAAACAAAATAAATTACTTCATCATATTATATCATATGTTCTGTGTTCTTAGATTATATATTAATTTATTAATCAAACTAATTAGTTTAGAGAAAAAGATAAAAATACAAATACTTTAAAATGATTTAATTAGCTTTCTTAATTTTTTTTAAAAAGTTAAATTAGTCTTATAATTAAAATCAGATGAAATAATATAAAAGCTCCACAAAGTTTCATTATTTATAAAAACCAATAATAATTTCTAGACTATTAACTACAATCTGACACTGTACCACCAACTAACTATATTTTTAAATAGAATTTCGCTGTATTTTCTTCTATACCGCATGTTCTTTAGGAGTGAGCACGGGGAACTGAAATATTAACATGAAACCGGTAAGTTTTTTTTTTTGGATATACATGAAACCCGTAAGTTGCGTCAAGGAAAAGAATGCTCAAAGAAAATGAAGGTCGGAAAAGGTATTGAAATGTTTCCATAAAATCCATTAGAGAAATAAATGATTACAAATACATTTGATTCAGATGACGTCGTGGGATTTCAATAAGCTAGACACAATTCTGAATTCTCGTATGTTTCAGACTGCCAACTTAACATAAAATTCTCGAAGAAAATAGTTAAAGCAAGAAGCCCCTTGAACAAAAATGCTATCAAAAACGAAATATGTAATCCACCTTCCTTTGGTAGACTTAAAAAATATGACTATTTGTTTGCTTCTTCAATAAAATCAACTATATAGAACTGAAATATCTGCTGAACCCAAGATTTTAATCTGCCTAGCAAAGAATTTTATGCTGTTGAATCCGCCAGACTCAGCCCATTCCTTGGTACTTGATGCCCTGAATATCCTCTCTCCTGTCGAGAACCAGGTCGATAGAAACCGTTACCCCTCAATGATTTGTTATAATCTCGATGATCACTTCCATCTTGGCTGTTTCCCCTGACAAAGTTCCTTGAAGCATAACGCCCTCTTGGTGCCTCTGATTGATAGCCACCCCTGCCTCTACCCCTCCCTGTTGATAATACAGCATAGATAAACAAGACGGTTTAAAAGCGTCGTCAACATATCTCCGTGATACAGTCAGCATACCAAATGTCCAAACCACAAAGCATAAAGATGAGTCTAGATAAAAATTGTTTAATATCTCATTTTGAGTTTTGCCAATAGTACATGGAGGGAATGCCAAATGGTATGACTGACCAGATTTGAACATGGGACTAAGGGGCACTAAAGAGTCAAGACTATCAGGGAATCGTGATGTTTACTACATCAGAAGGATCGGGGATATTTATTCGCAAGAATTTTAGAAACGCACAAGCTAACTCAGAAAACAGATTTTAGTCACGACAATAACAAAAGAAAGACTTACTTCCTCGTGAAGGAATGAAACTGTTTGGTCTTCGCTCTTCAATGTATACCTGTCTTCCAGCTACCTGTTCAGAACCTGCCTGCAAACATAAGACATGACGCTCATGAAAAGAAATCCAGTAAACGTGCACAAAGGACAATATAGTTTGTAGGTAATGACAAAGATCAGAAGCAGCTAATTAGTTCAATAAGGCAGTACCAAAAAGTCATTACTTTTGTTGCAACTAATATGTTTACAATGTTCATCTACAGCTAAAACAGTTGGCAGCAAATCTCAAATTCATGATGCAAAAGCAAACCCAAACCTTGACTGCATTGTGCACCCCATTCATATCCATGAATTCAACAAATGCGTAGCAAACACCAACATCCTGAAATTAAACGAAAACTTTAGATATTGGGACATACATGAACCACAAAAAAAGTTTCAAGAGATACAAAGACCAGACTTTGCGACTTCGGATGACAACGCCATCAGGCCTGATAGGACCAAACTTTCTAAATTCCTCCTCAATTTCAGTAGCAGAAACAGTAGGAGACAAGTTTCTCACATAAACAGATTTGATTTCACCTGAAAGGATTCCAAATCAAAACAAAATCCAGGACAAGTATATGATACAGAGTGCATAAAACGACTTCCTCACACAAATTAGTTTACCCACAGAAGAATGAGGCATAAACCATCAAAATGTATTTCAAAACCAAAGACAAATATGACCATATATATATATATATATATATAAAGTCGATTCTTAATATGTTAGAACAAGTACTGTGCAATAACCTTCATCTTCTATTGCAGGAACCTCATCTACTGCAACTGCATCAGGCTCAGGTCTTTCAAATGTGTTTGCTGATGCTGTTGGTTGCTGACTACTAGTCTGAGGAACATGATCCCACTCTGAGGAGGACACATTCTTGTCATGAGAAGGTTGGGAAGGCAAAGACGGTGTAGGTTGTCCTTTAGCAACCCGCAACTTCCAACAACAGTCCAATTGTAAGCCCCCCAGGTCATAACTGAATCATAAAAAAAATCATTATTTGGAAATTAACATTGAGTTAGGCACATACAATGGAGGCGTAAGTATGCTTTTGGGGTTCCTCAGAAGGTTCCTCCGCAGAAGCAGGCACATGGTCTTGCGCCACATTCACTGTAGCTTGAAGCGAGCCATTTGACTCTACAGCAATACTATCCTCCCCAATATGTTCAGAATCAGAGATACGCTGCATTCTTTGCTCTGAATATCCATAATTGTCAACTACACCATTTTCTTGGACCTCATTAGTAGGAACAAATTCCCTAGTCTGGATATCTGCACCCAGCAGGTAAGTGGACACTGGAAAATTCATATATCACAATTAGTAAGAAGACTAATTTCAAGAATCTGGCATATCCCAAGATAGTCAAATTGGTTATTTGCCTAATATTTCAGTGAAATAAATTTGAAGGAAAATCCCAAAAGAGACGCCCTCTGAAAGGATAATTGTTAACAAATACAGCTTGAGTCCAGCCAAGCTCTAGACTAAATAAGTTGTGTACCATGCACAGCATATGGAACATTTAAAGTATATGGTATGGGTTAAACTTCAAACTCGTTTAAATTATATAACACTAGAAACCAATATAGTTTCTTATACTTTTTTCCTATTTAATTCTTGCATTAAGTGAATTACATTAAATTCAGGGGGGTTGTCCACAGCCAAAAATGAAATCTACCTGGTTTATTAATTGACATTGGAGCATTCAATTTTGAATCAAGATTGCCTTGGGCTAACAAAACTGCCTGGTGTTGGGGAATTGGATCCTCTTCAACATAGTGAAATATATCATTGAGCACAAAAAACCCTTTTTCTTGGGGTGCAAGGAAAAATGTCTGCATAAATTTCCTTCTCTGGTTGTATTCCTTAATTTGCACAGATCCAGAGACCATCACAAGAACACCACCACTCCAAGACTCCAGAGAATGTGCTGACTTGATTTCTACTCCAGCATATCTGAGTGACATAACAAGTGCATGGATTTGCTGCCCACATAGAAATTTCTTTAATTCTGGGGGAAAATAAGTGATTAACTAATCAAACATGAAAAATTGGGGGAATTCACGAAGCTAAAAATCTTATAACAAATAAGGCAGGACCTACTAGTATGTAGTAAATTAGCAGCCACTAGACAGCACCTCTAAGTATGCTGAGAGTTAAAATTACAATTTTCAGTATAGGACCTTATTAACTTCAAAGCACCTCCAAAAACATAGAAATCAGTTCTATGGTTAGAGAATTTGACAAATCATAGATCCAAAACAGAAACTACTCACCAAATAGAGAACTCAATCGACATTTAAAAAGGCTCAACATATATTTCCATAATTTTTAATGGCCCCGTGAGTGTTGAAAACAGAAGATAACAAGATACAATATAATTCAAAGTAGAGGTAAGAAACCGTCTCGATGCAATAATTAACCATTTCGACAGAGACAAGATAAAGGAGGCGAGAATTACTAGCATTGCGGCAGCCGTCTCCCTGTTGTTGCCGTCTATACGAAGCATGGTGCTGGCATCAGAGTAAAACTGATGCACATACTCTGGCTGATGCTGAAGAACCTGGTAGTACTGCCCAACAAAGTACGTCCCAACCTGAAACACTCGACCCAAGCAAACCCATTAGAGACAGAAGAGAGAAAAGAGCAGAGACCCAGAGAAGCAACCAATAAGAGGCAGCGTAGAAGAAACCTGAGCAGCAGTGAGGGGAAATGGATAGGGCGAGGCCATAGTGAATAGAAACCCTTAAACCCTAGAACGGAGACGTCTCCCGGCAAAGCTACAGATCCTCTGTACCTCCGGAGATCTGGGCATCACCATTCACCACAAGTAAAATCTTGATGAGTTCACAAACAGGAATTACAGAGAGATCTAAGAGAAAGAGGGAAGAGAGGGACAGGAAAGCGAGGAAATACCTTTTCAGGAGAGAGTGTGTGTGTGAAAGATCCTCTCCACGGGTTGCGAGTCGAGGGGCTTTTTGTGTAGATGCTGAAAGCAGCTGCTTCTTAGCCGTCGCTCACACCCCCACTTGCCTCCTCAAATGAAAATCTAAATTCTTATCAAATTAAAAAATTATTTAATGATTTTTTAAAATCAACCAAAATGTTATTGATGCCAATCAAAGAGATTACTAAAAATGTTTTGAGAAAAGGGAGAATGAAATGACAATGATTTATGTCTTTTTGAAATAGAAGCAAGAAACATTTTAACTTCAAAAAAAATTATGTTCTAAAGAACTCTTAATTTAAAGTTTTAATTTTAAAATTTACATGTGATTTAGGATACTAATAATACAAAAATCATTGTTGTGAACAACACTTTAGAATTTTCATTGCTCCATTTACATTGCTGTCTGTAACAAATTATGGGAAATTTCCAACATGTTTGACATTTTCAGTGTGGAAAGTTGAAAAATCTATTGTTTAGTTTTTTTGTTAATTATTAATTGTGATTTACGATATACAAGACAAGAATATGAGAAAATTTTTATCTCATTTTACATGAATAAATATTTTTGGGACCTCCTAAAAGTGTTCCCAAACAAGCTTTAAGCTTATAGGTCAAAGAGATTACATTCCACATAGTATTAGTAGAAATTACATGATTTCATGCTATATGCCAAATTTAGAGTGAGTTACATTGATATATAATTTATAAATAACATGACTTTCTAAGAATTTTATATTACACAGATATAGGAATTACTTGACTTGAAATGGAAAAAAAAAAATAGTTCCTCACATTTATACTTAATCTTTTAACCTTATCTGAGGAGAAAATAACTTATCATTTCCTCACATTAAAATGATAAGAATGACAAGATTTAGAATACCTCCTTCAACATTAGATTTTTTTCTTTAACATTTTATCTTTTATTGTGTTGCCAATTATTTCCACCTCAAAATAAATATCGTTACTGAATTTGCAAATAAATCAATAAAGTTATGACTAACTTGGATTGTAACAAAATCTAATAATATTATAAATACTCCCATATACTAAAAATAGCATTGGCAACCAACCCTTTCACCGGTCATTGATACGAGTATCTTTTTATATTCTATAAAAATAGGTTTGGACTAAAATGAATCCAAAAATGAGCATGTGGTGCTTGTCCTCTAAATATAAGGGCCTTTTGTTTTGAAAAAATATTTCATACACTAAAAGTTAAACTAAAAAATCTGGGTGTTGAAAAAATATTTCACATATAAAGTGTTGTTGGAAAAATATTTCAGGATACTAATTTTACAAGAAAAATATTTATGAATGCAGAAATAAAAATTAATCAATTTAAAATATTTGATGCAAAAATTATTTCAGGGTGCAGCATATAATTTAAACTAAATAAATAATTTTTTAAAAAAAATGGTCCCCACCCCAAAATCATAGGAATGAGCACTAAATGCTCATCTGGAATGTGAACCCCATAAAAACTTGAATATATGCACTGTAATTTGGAGTTAACTTCATATTCTAGACAAATTGTTCGAATATATGATTCTGAACATGCATGACTTTATATGAACCCTTATGGAATCAAAACCTAATCAATGTTAGCATTGGCAAGAGATGTCCCACAGAATAATATTAACAATCTATCTTGAAGTTGAGTGGAAATGATATTTAGACACAGCAAGAGATGTAAAAGGAATTCCTCAACTAACTGAAGCAATTGCATCATGATTGGTGTACAAGGCTAAAGGCCTCCTTATTCTAATTTTCATAAGGCACTTTTAGCAAAAATTTTAGGGCCTCCTTCAATTTTTCTATTGACTTTGTGATCGTTTCCCTTCAGCCAAGCTTACACGCATTGCTCGTCCTTCCAGTTCCTAAAGCACAAACAAGTCATAAGCAATAATCAATCAGTAAAGCAAAATCACAATCACCATTTTATTACTCCATCTGCAATATTTTGAAGCTTACCACTCCATCCATGGATGAAAGGGCAGCTTCCATTTCTGAGCTGGTTGGATAGCAAACAAAGCCATAACCACGGGATCTTCCTGTTTCCCCATCGTATAAGACCCTAGCTCCAACCACATTTCCATATTGTTGAAAAGCTTCTGTAAGACTCTCAGAAGTTACAGACCATGACAAGTTCCCAACAAAAAGCTTATGTTCAGATTCAGGGTACAAGGGTTCTTTCGGTTTAGGTTTGTCAGACAAGTTCACTCGCAGGGTTCGACCCAAGTATTCCTGAGATGTTCATTCACAACATTTAGTAGGTGGACAGTTAGATAATGATAACTAACTGAACATTGCATGAGTGGAAACATTGGACAAAAGAGGGATTTGGGAAGTTGGAGATAGATATACTTACCCTTCCATCGAGGTTTTCTATCACTGCGTTACAATCTTCGACACTACTCATTGTAACAAATGCAAAACCTCTGCTTTTTCCAGTCTCTCTGTTGTATAGAACCTACGCAATTTCCTAGCTGGATTAGAAAGACTTACAACTTTGAGAAATTATTGCCACCGATCGATACGGAATTATGGACTTCCATTTCAAAATTCCATCATGATTCATGATAAAGCCGTTACAAACTATCAAAGTGATAATATGAAACCAGAAACGGCAGAAAATTACCTTATCCGTGTTTTAAGTTTGATCAAGTCAACAATATTTATAGCAACTAGTTTCCTAATTATGACCATCCTTCATAAAGCATTTTGATGGTCACTCTATTCTTTTAGCAGGCCAAAGTAAGTAATATCTTCTACAATTCCCACTAACTGTAATTTCAAGTTATAGTATATCCATGGCTATAAATTAGATTCTCTTTTTGTCTGTTAAGTTTCTTGATCTAAAAAATTTATCTTTTAACATCTTTGCCTTCAAGGCTGCTATAGCTTGAGTGGGTTCTTCCTCTGATATTTTTCTTGAGAAGACAGGACAGCAGATTTATTAGCAAATATTGGCCATTATCATCCCTGAAACTGAGATAGTTAACTTCTAAAACCTTTCTTTTAGAAGAACATACTTACTTACATATACAAGTTAATGGGAGAATATAACTGAATGTCAAATTACACTTTGTAATGAAGTGAAGTGAAATGGTAAGTTATATTTCCTCTCATCGTCTGGGATGACTTGTAAAGTTATTTTCCAGTATTATCCTCCTGAAATACACTCATACAATAGTATATTAGAAAGTAAATGTAAATTTGTTTTTCCCTTGTAAGTACGAGCCACGGATCTTTTACTAAGGACCTTTACATATAAGAATTCACTCGGTTTCAGTCTTTGTGATCCATCCGTCCAATAACTATGTTCATGATAGTAATACAGAATCACCAAATAAGTACTATAATCCATCAAAAGAGTTGGCACTTGCTAGACCGATCTCTAGTTCAAACAATAAATCCATAATAAATACCTCAATGAGTTCAGGGCTGCCATAATCCTGAATAATCGCCGCGAGTTGTGCACTATCAACACTGTAAGGCAAGTTCCCAAAATAAAGTTTAGTGTGGACAGAGACTTCTTCAGTCTCTCCTTCTTCTACCACTTCCTTTTCTCCCTCCTCATTCTCTTCAACTGAACCATCACCAACCTCATCGACCACCGCAAGCTCTTCTTGTGCCGAAACCCTTGAAACCCACAATTTATTGACATTGGTATCAAAGGAAAGTGGTTCCACCAAGTGCGATGGTGACAACGACGCTGATACGCGGTTTGATGAAATTCTGAGGAGGAGTCCAGAGGACAAGTTCTTGGATGAACGAAGGCACTTGAGAGTGTTGATGGAGGAAGAGAATGATGAGCCTATAGCCGCAGCTGCAGAAGCCGCCATGCTTGGTGGCGAAGGTGAAGGTGGTCGTGTTGTGGAAGATGGCAGCTTTTTCAGTTGCCCAGGTGAGAGAAAAGGAAGGATAGTGTAAGCTTCTCAGGCTGACGTGGGCAAAATGTGTCCAATGAAATAGGAAGAAATATATGTCTGGATAAGATAACTTGAATTTAATTAAAATGATTATTAAAGAGAAAAGTAAACATTTTTAAACCTTAATCTCAACTACGTGACATTTTAGCAAGATCCACAAGTTACAAATACCTAGAAAAGGAATTACCACCTATAAAGTTGCAATTACAAAATTTAGAGATGATTTTAATAGTAACATTCTAAAAATCAAAAAAGTATGGTTAAGATTTTCTGTCAAGTAATAGTAAGCCCTAGAGAAAAATCATTAGAAATGTGCATGAAGCATTTGGTGATACAGTAAATAACCAGTTAATTGCAACTTAGAATTTTAAATCCAAAATAAAGCTACACAAAGACACTTGGAATGGAAATTAGTTCCTAAAATGGCCTAATTTTGCCATAAAAATTCTTTAATTGGAGGGAGAGCCCTAGTGACAAATAATAATTCATGACAATAATATTTCCCAAAATTTTTATATTTATGGAATATAATATCCAGCCATCATATCATTTTTTTCATTTTATAAAAAAAAAACTATATGACATTTTATTTATTCATTATCAATATTTTCTCATAACTTGTATACTTTATACTTGATATAACTTTCTGAACATTTTTGTATAAAATTATTTATTTTTATTCATGCTTATATTTAAATTATCTATTTACTTTTTATAGCATGAAAGATAAGTTTCATTACTATAAAAATTAATACATATCAGTTATAGTATTAGTAATTACGAGTAGTAATTAACAAACACATATTGATCTGCCCATGATGGATAGCTTCGAACTATACCCTTTTTGGGCAAAAAAATTTACTACTGATCCATATCATATGTGAAAAGCGAACATAAATACATAATATGATTTCGAAATAAAATAGTTAAATAGATTAAGCGACAACACCATTTCTTCCGAATTCTTGATCAGTGGATGGTTGATTTGAAAAGTCATGAAAGATTAGCACTTCATGGGACTCGCTACAACTTCATGGGTTGCATTATTTGATTGTTGGTGATTAATTATTTGAGCTTAACTAAATGATACTACCCCTGATGTTAATTATAAGATAAAATTGACATTTTTTAAAAAGATTAAGGAAACTAAATAAGTTACTTAATCATTTTATATGTTGTGTATTTTTAGATTATATATTAGTTTATTAGTCAAACTAATTAGTTTAAAGAAAAAAATAAAAATAAAAATACTCTAAAGTAATTTAATTAACTTCATTAATCTTTCCAAAAAAATCAACTATGTCTTATAATTAGGACCAGAGAGTAATTTATTATAATTTATGAGCGAAAAAGTGCAAGGACTACAACATATATGGAGCATCTTAGAAAACCAAAAGTTGAGCAGCATGCCTGAAATTATACTTTTAGTCAAATTCAAGCATTTTGTTTCATCTGTATGAGGAACAGATGGTTGAACTAGATAACTACATAAGCAATCACATTCATACACAATGGTTTGCTTGCAGCACCCTCCTTCGACCACAGGGCTGACACATTATATCTCAAGCATTTTCTCAATTATCCTTAAACCAATGCATTTAAAGGATTATAATTAGCCAGTAAAACTTTGGATTGCAGCATTTTGCGAGCAACCCATGTCAGATTCTCCTGTTCATTTCAAATATCAGATGAACACAGGCATATGCTCCTACAGTCTAATGGAACTTGGAGCTAGAAGTCTAGAACTCCGGCTTCTTCGGGTGAGCTATCTGATTTGAAGATGACTTGGTTGGCCTTCTACTCTTCTGTGCAGAAACAGTAGGATTACTTGATTTATCTGCAGCTTCCTTGGGTTTTCTCATGTTTGGGGAATTTTCAGTAACGTTGCCTGATTTAACTTTACACTGTGCATGTCTATTTTGTAGCACACCATAGTTCTTCGAACCAGAAAGTCTTTCCCTGCCTTTAAGCCGATTTTTATTCCCAATCATTGTGTCATTATCTGAAACAAAATCCCAAGGACTCGTCAGAGAACAGATAATCCAAACACAGATGCTAGAATTCACAAACAGAACTGACAGAGACTCTCATGACCTATATGGTTCTTTTTGTTTCCTGATATTTCCACAAAGCCAAAGAGATCACGAAGGCAAGATAATTGATGATACAAGGTAATTGAATAGATTGAAAACAACTAATTACCTGGACTTGATATAACAGCACGAGGCGGTGGAACTGAACTAGCTCTAATATTTACTCTGTCCTCGTCAATATTGTCATCCTTCTCATGCCCTGTAAGTCCTGAAGAATCTGCTACCAAATTACGGGCTCCTAAATCTTCAGAAACAGGTACTCTTGGTTTAGGTGTATGGAGAACATAACATTTAGGCGCTTCAGCAGGGGATGGATGAGATACACCTCTCTGGTTCCTCACTGCAATATAAGAAAAATGGTGACTCCAATATTTCTGACAACTAGTCAATATTTTCGTAACTAGAATGAGAATGATATCACTCCTTTCTTCCCCATCTAATATTAGGCTAACCAGATCGTACTCAACCTAAAAATAAGTGATGTAAAACAGGAAAGAGGAGAGAAGGAAAGGAGATGTAGAAAGGGAGGAGAGAACGAGAGAGCACAGAAGAGAAAGCTGGTACCGTCAATATTCAATCATCAAGTCTAGTGCGTGGAGATTGCTTTTATGCAGATAAGAATACCAAGCACTCCATGCTTCAAACTTAGGCCAAAACGAAAGGTAAGACCTAACAGTGATGAATAACGTGGGGGGTGGGGTACGGGGAACGAAATTAAAGTGGCATGCACTTCATGTTAATGAAAACTAGTGCGATGGGCAATGGCCAGCCCATTATTGCTTCAAGTTTCTTTCTCCTGATTTTAGAGCGAAATGATCAAGAACAAATTATAGAATAATCATGGGGCTTGTTATGGTATAAATATATTAGTGTAACTAACTATTGACGAGTTGGCATTAGTTGTAACCGATTACATGTACAACTCAATGTGTGTGTATTAATGGAAGATTGGAAGTCATAATAGAGAATAGAGATTACACTTTCCATTTCCAAACTCTGTTTTACCGCATGATAGGGCTATCAGCACATATTCAATTACCCAGTCAAGCCACAGAAAGTCTTTGAATGAGGAAGCTTATGCAAGTGATGGACTTCATTTTCAGAGCTTCGTATGATAAAAGAGGCCCAAGTCCTGCCTATGCAGAAAGAATTTATGCATCTTCTAGTTAACTGCATACAGGGTACAGCAGGGTTTGTCTCCTACGCATGAATAGCAGTGGCAAAAAATATTCTGGATCACTAGTAAAAGGAAGGAAATCCGGGGATGCAAGATATTCTGATCGAAGGTAGAGAAGCCAGACTAGATGATATATAAATTTCTCCTTTTGTGTCCATTCCCTGATAGTTTATTTGATATGCGGAGCATGGGAAGAAAGAGTAACTAGATAACACGGATAAACGAGCCACAAAAAAAATTATTTGATTGTCCCCTTTATCAGATTGCTCCCAAACAAACTTGACAGCGAACCATGAAAGAATCAGGTAAATCCATATGAAGCTCAACCCCTTTTTTTTTCTTTTTTGAGTGTGCACTAAGGTATCCCCAACCACAGCTAAGGACTAGTTGCTTTTGAGATGTAGAGATCATGGAAGTAGATTTTGCCTTTCCCAAAAAGGTTTTTTTTTTCATATACATGTCCAGGATAAGATCAATATCTACTTTTTCCCATCAACTATAACCGCTACATCACCGAATGCTTTTTATTTCCATATCAATATATCTGCAAAGATGATAACTCTCTTTTTGTTGTCGTTTTTTTATCGTCAACCTGCCGATAACCTAAATGAATATTTAACAATAGTTCCTGGGTACGGAATTTACCTGGAGGAGGAGAAACCCGCAAGGATAGAGACTGCAAAGCTTTCAAATTATTGTCCTGTATTACTCGGTGATCCTCTTGGTATTGTCCTTGTCTGACCTTCACCTTCGGATACACTGCAGATTAGAAAGAAAATATAAGAAAAGCAGCTACTTAGCCAAATAACAGGTCCAAAGGAGAATAAGAAAAACACATAGCGTACAAAAGAAGAACAAATTCAAAACCCACTTGTTTTTGGACGAAATCTTGAAGAAAAACCGAAGAAAGCAAGCGTTTTGGCTGTGGATGGAAACTGATTGCGCTGGGTTTCGCTGATTAACGTAGACGATGAAACAGGAACAAGCAAGGAATCGTGAGGATCAGCAGTGTGGTGGAACCAAGTTCATGAAGTTTTGAAATAGGGGGAAACGTTGTGGGCTCCAGTCAAGTGAACATAGCTTTTTGGCATCTAAAGATTTCCACTCGGATACGCCTCCAAAATTGAACCACGCCTCTCTTTCTCGCCCGCCTTCTTCCGTTTTGGTTTTTTTACTTTCTGATCAGAGCAAAGGCCTGGCAACTTCAAATTTTAAAAACGTGCAGGTCCAAAAACCGAGGCAGAGCTAAATTTTTCTTTTTGGTCAAAAGCTGAGCTAAATAATAAGACAACAAATCGCCAAAAATGAATGGGACGAGGAGCCTTTCAGATCCACGGTGTTTTTATGTTTGACTACTGCTAGAAAAGTCAGCATTGAGTGTATTAAAAAAAAGTCAGCAATATTAATGTTAATATTAATATAATTAATTAATATTCATGATCAATAGCTATAGGGTCCATTGACTTCGTTCCATCGACCTCTTTGCTGATCGCCTATCCCTTTCGTGCTAAGGATATATTTAATTTTTAGTTTACCACAACATGTTTTATTAAATTCTAGCAAAATCAACCTGGTTTATTAAAAGTAAATTTGTCAAATTAAAAAGTTAGAAGTAAGTGCCAGGGACCTTTCAAAAATGGGCTACTATTTTTATATTTATTTTTTAAAAGTATATATAATACATGTAACTTATCATATTTTTTTAAAAAAAAGTCAAATTACACGGCAAATCTACATATAATAATGTTAACAGAGACATACGTGCCATCACCTATCAGCGGACAGTCTCTTACTCAAGCCTTGACTTGCACTGAGACAATTAAAAAAGAGTTACCAATGTGTAAGCAATCATCTTCCCATCTTCTCAAAAATTAAACTACAGGATAGCGAGATATACAATGCTTTGAGCTCTTCTATTATTTTCTTCTCGCTGTCGAATCTCACCTCAGACCTCTCATTATATTGTTCAACCCCGCCCATAAGCTTCTCATCATCTTCCCATCCTCTCGTGCTTGTCTTTGTTGAGGATGGAGGCGTCACAGCCGTTAGGAAAGCATGAAGGAAGAGGCGGCGACGCTGGCGATATTGAGGCTAGTGATTTTCTTGTTGAAGAGGAAGAAGATGTACTATGATGCCACAGTGGTTTCTCATTGAGGAAGAAGATGGCCCTGGTTTATATATCGAGGAAGTGATTTTCTTAATTGTTTATCAATAGGTATTGAATTCTAGGAAAAAAATCAATAGGAATTGAATTAAACATGTTCCTTGCAATTTATATATTTGAAGGATGAGATTAAGGATGAAGAAATTGAGCGGTTGCACATGCTCAACTCAAAGCAAGGTATGGTCTCACAAAAGCATGAACCATAATAGACAATGCATAAGGACTCCCGACACTGTCCTGTTAGAGGGTGTCGAAGTTACCTTTGAGGGCTTCATAGATCATGAAAAAGTCGAGAAATAAAGAAGATTGAGCCTGTGACTCCTATTCATAAAAAAAAAAAAAAAAAAGATTGGTCCTGTATTAAATAGCACCAATCTACAGGTATCGTTCCATCCACATATTTTGCTCGAGGCTTGCGAATGATCAAATATCAGTTATACAAAGAGCAGAAGGGGGTATTATTTGGAGAGAGAGAAGAATGGGTATTATAACAGGAAAAAGACAAAAAGAAAAAAATTGAAATTGAAAAATCCTAAACCAGATTTATTATTAAAAATTCTTAACAAAATGACAAAATTTAATAATCAACTCCAAACTCACCTTTTTAAGAAATAGTTGATTTAAAATTTAAAAATTATTTTCCTGTCATTATAATTTTGACCGGGAAAAGAGGAGGGTTTTAGTTCCCTTGACATCAAAAAAAAAAATTCAAAATTGAGTCATCATGGGGCGCTGCAAAACAACTTGGCTCCGTCGGTTTTCGACGGCTGTGCGGCGGCATCTAGTGGACGAAGGTGACTGGTCTTACTCTTCCGAGTGGTGGGGCACGGAATCCCAGGGTGCAACCATTCTCCGAGCAACTTCCGGCAAAGGAAACGGCATCGTTTCTGTCCTTGCCTACCCCTCTT
Source organism: Acacia confusa (assembly GCA_037074495.1). NCBI lineage: Eukaryota > Viridiplantae > Streptophyta > Magnoliopsida > Fabales > Fabaceae > Acacia > Acacia confusa. The sequence goes on from CM073505.1 coordinate 4,007,022, forward strand.
CCAGACCTGTTAGTATCTCCCTACCTCATTCATCCTCTATGTTATATGCGCGCGCGTGTTTTGGCCAAAATTTTCGTGTGATTAGCAAATTGGATTTTGCTGGTATTCAGTGTCGACGGCTAAATGGAATTTGGGTTTCAGTAGATAATACCCGACGAATCAACACCATGCCTGGCCCCTCCTTGCATTGATCATGAATCCATGTCAAAGCTTTATTCTTTTGATATGATCCTGGAACTTTGAAGTTCATCAGTCTATGAAACTCGTACGAAAACTATGACATATATGAGATATGTTTTACTTTACTGACCATAGAGATTCTCTAACGTTACTGTCTTTTGATTTCTTATTATCTTTTGATGAGAAGTTTCGGGGGAAATGTGATAATGGATAGAAGATTTTCCTTTTTGCTGATATATACGTCGTTACAGCATTAATATTTTCAAACTTACTGTTTTGGTGAATTTACTAGAAATTTTATTGTAATATAATTCATAAAACATGAAAAAATCAATGATTTTGTCTTTCTTCATAAGAAGAATGTGCTGGTTAAAACTCCGTGCGACTGTTGCTTTAATTAATTAAAAAATGTGCGTCAATAAGCTGTCTTGGTTTGGAACTTTAATATTGACAATTGAGAGCAAGGAGAAGTGAGAAACACTCAGAGGCTGTTACTATCCTCTGTTCTTTTGTTCCAACATAGCAAAAATGTGCCCATCATATCTTGTATGCTGGATTTTATTTATAGAAAATGAAAGCCGTCATTCGAACATAAACACACTGTTTTCCTTGCAACTTCTAGTTCCCTTTATTGGGGTAGCATATAGTTCCAATTTTCTTTTTTAGCAAACTGCAATGTTGTAGTTCCTGATTTATTACTTAGTGTCTTACGCCACTTTCATTTAACATTTTCCTTCCTTAATATCAATTGGCATCATATGCATCTCGTGCTTCAATAAGAAACTTGAATTACTTTGTACAGAGTAGAGTTTTCTGGTCAGAAACAGAAAGTTGGCTGAAGTGTAGGTATGAGGAGACATATCCCGCCTATGACTGTCGACAACAATTAAGGATACTAGGATATCAGTGGAGGGTGCTTCGTTTCAATGATGATACTCGCCAAAGTGCTGTAAAAGTATTGGCAGCTTACAAGGAAACGAAGCCAGATTCCATCTATCTTATGCAGCAACCACATTGTGTGGCTGTTCCATGTATGCTATTAACTGTTGTCTTATCAAAGAAAACATGAACAATGAACTGATGAAGATATATATAATTTCTTGACGTCTGCTTGGATTAATGGCAAGTTAACAGATTTGAGGCTCAAGTATCTAACTGGAGCAATATGACATGTTCGCTAGGAAAAGACTTTGATCACCAAATTAAATGCTATTCCTACAGAGGAGTCTTCTTCAGTTCCCTTTGATGTAGTATTTATGATCATGGTTTAACTTTGTCGACATAGCCTTTTCTTGGTTGCCTAAGATTTTTTTTCCTTTCTTATTTTCTGATTTCTCCATCCCAAGATGAAATTTCAATTCTTTTCCAATCTAATACAAAGCCTTATTTTGATTTGCTCTGTCATCTTGCAGATCTGAGGAGCATGATATCAGTTGGGCTGGCTACTATAGCATCATGTAAGTATGACATTATCAGTGCACTGCAGGGAAAGAAACCCATGCACATTTTATGCATCGGGCATGGTGGTGGGAGTTTACCACTTTTTTTGGCTAGTAAAATTGAAGGTGAAATTCTTGGACTCATTTGGTTTATGTTGTTTTGCAGCATCAGCATCTTCGCATATCTGTTTAGTTAGTGGGAACTGGGAAGACCCCTAATAACTGATTTTCATTCCTTTCTGGAACTTTCAGCATGATAGGGAATATTTACTTACAATAACACATAACAAAAGAAAAGAGAGAGGGCAGGAAAGAAAAGACAGAATAAGAAGAATTCTTGTAAGATAATCAGAATTAAACTGGCAAGATGAGACACATATCATAGCTTGAGCATGTACTGGTTGTTGCGACTTAAACGGATGCATATTTATCAAATCCTTCTTGGAATTGTTTTTTTAAGAAATTTCTTTGTCTATACCCCCTGGCTCCGTTTACTCTTGCACAGACTTATTCTTTTGCATATGCAAGCAGACAGAGGTATAATGTTTCTACTTCTTCTGCATGCTTTTAGCAAATTTTTCTCCTTTGCTTAGATTGGCAAATTTTCAACACTACCTGATCCATGTGCACCTTGCTTAAATTTTCCAGGTGCTGTTATTCACATTGCTGAAATTGACCCCCTTGTTATCTCAGCTTCAATTCGAGCTATGGGTTTTCCAGCTTTCTCAGTTGTGACACAATCAGCTGAGCGGGTCTTAAAACCAAACCCCATAGATGAAGTTATGTGGAAAGGCATCCATGAGAGGCTTTACCTCTATGAAGCAGATGCTGAGAAATTTATCATAGATAATACTAATATATATGATATGGTCTTCATTGATGCTTATGATGGTGATGATATCTTTCCTCACAAATTATGGGACTCAGATTCTCCATTTCTCAAAGCACTTAGCAGCCGACTTCATCCTGAACATGGCACTGTTGTTGTGAATCTGCATTCAGACTGTGATCTATCAAACCTTGGTGGAGCTGTTCCATCGATTTTTGAGCCAATTTTGCCAATGGGAAAGTATGTTTCTCGAGTTTGCCGAGCATACAAGGATGTGCTTTTGGGAGCAAACTCATATGAAGGAAGAAAAGGTTCTGGGATTGCTTTTGCTGTTTCTGTTCCATGGGTCCTAAATACGTCTCTGGTTGTGTGTAGAGGTTTTGGAGGAAAGGGTGAGTATGATCACGAGGATTTGGTTGTAGGCACTCTCATAAACAAATCACTTGAACTGGAACAAGTCATGAACTTACCATTCTCAGTTTTAGAATATATAAAGAGGGATTTTGTTCTTGTTGATTGATGACTTGTTTGTGCAAACACTGAATCATATTCCCAACGTCTCTTCCATTGTGTTTGGCACTGTTAGCAACTCCTTTCCAAGTTACACACATTACGAGTGTGAATTGTTTGGTAGATCCAAATGCAATGTACAAAACGTAAATAGATCAATGATTTTTCTTAAAAAAAATATATATGCACGTTTTAAAGATGTATGGGGTGCATATTTAATTTGAATAGTTTAATGGAGAGGAGCTTCCATAATGCCCCATGAGCGTATGGATGTATGGGGAACCTAAACTTTTAATACAGAGGTGCTCCATGTTATAATTAATTGTATTTCAACTCATGTGAAAACTTCAATTTTTTTTAAATCATATAAAATTAAAAACAAACACGTATATATGTTTACTTTTATATGTGCTTATTTGGACTTTGGATCAACTTATTTTAAATGATTATATACAGTACCAATGGCAGGGATGAACAAGGTTTGCTTGTACAATATTTTATTATTTAATTAATAATATTTAATAGTACTTTAAAATATTCAAGTAAGGGGTGTGTGTGTGTGTATTTCAGGTTGGTAATTAGCATGTTTGGTATAACATTTAGGAAGGGCAATCGAATTTATTTATTATTTCAATCGGATTTATGAGTTTTTTCTTTTTTTTTTGTTTGGATAAAAAATTTTCCAAATGGATTATGGGTAAAAACAACTTATTTAAAAAAACCAGCTTAGCTTTTCTGGCTTATGGAATAAAAGCTCCTTATTTGAATATGACTTATGAAGTAAAAGTTACTTATACAATCACTAATTCAAATATAAATTATATTTCAGAATTTTACTTTTACCCAAGTCATATTTCTCATCAGTATCCCAAAAAAGTCTAATTATACCCATCAGGTATCTAGTGAGACCTTTGGGACTCAGTTTCATTTTTTTAAGGGCACGATCCCTTGGCACATTATGAGCTATTAGATCATCTGGACGAATAGGATTTAGTACGCTAAGGGTCGCTAAGACAAAAAAGGTTTAAGAGGAAATCCAGCACGGTTATTTCTTCTAGCTATCATTACTGGGGAACCACTTTCCTTGCTCGTCGTTACGACGAGCAGGGAGCGCTCGTCCCCTTGGGACGAGCGTTGGGGTGACCTGGGCGGTCCAGATCTCTCAATGAGATCTGGACCGTCCATTTTTATTTTTATTTTTATAAAATTTGATTTTAAATTTTATCAGGATTTTTTTAATAGTACTCGTCAGTACCCTGAAGTATTTTTTTTAGTCTCAATCAGTCCCCTAAAAAATTTTATCATTTTGGTAAAATTTTTCTGGGGACTGACTGGGACTAAAAAGATACTTCAGGTATTGACGGGTACTGTTAAAAAAAAATCCAGGGTACTAACTGAGACTAAAAAAATACTTCAGGATACTGACTGACACTGAAAAATATTTTATATTCTTGAAAATAATTTTTTAGAATTTTAAAACATTATTAAAAAAAATCCTAATAAAATTTTTATAAACATAAAAAATATTTGAGGCTACTGGCTGCTACTAAAAAGATAGCTTAAGATACTTACTGATACTGAAAAAAAACTTCAAAAAATTTTAAAATAATTTTTATAAAAATAAAAATGAACGGTACATATTTCATGGAGAGATCTGGACCGTCCAGATCACCCTAGCGCTCGTGTCCCAAAGGGGACGAGCGCTGCCTGCTCGTCATAACGACGAGCAGGGAGGGAAAGTGGTTCCTTCATTACTGTGCCAAGAATCCCGCAACTTTCTTTTGCGATTTCAAAATCACTGCTCCAGATTTTCGAACATGGCTGGTATTTACAAGTTTTCTGTTGCTTTAATTAATGTTAGGAAATTCCATATACTTTGTAGAGTGATACAATATCGATTTGTTCTGCAGTACTCTCTAGGATTTTGAAGTCCTCCATTGTTCAGCGTGGCAAGCAAGTTGCCTCGGACACTGCATTCATCACCAACAAGCTCATCCGCAGCGTCGGCAAGGCTGCTAGGATTGCCGGAACCTCCTTCATCGTTTTCTTCGTCCCTCTCATCATGGTGACGAACCGATAGCAGCAGTTCAATGACTTGGAGTCGCAACTAGCGACTCTGCTCGGAACAGAGTCTGCTCCGCCGGCTCTCAACTAAAGTAGGTGAACTTCTACTTTTATTTATCAGAGGACTCCGATAGCTACGTTTCAACAAATGTGCCGTTGATTTTGAAATTTCGTTCAGGAGCTTGAGAGTGATTGAACTTTTAGAATGCTGATTATGATGTTTCATACTGATGTCGATATTCACTACTCATATTCCGCATACGAAAATATACAAAATTCGTGAATGTTATCTGTGGCTTTCGATTTTCCCTGTTATGTACATGAATCTCAAGTTTTCGCGCTTATACTGGTATGCATTATATTGCCTGGCCGTGCTAGTCCAGGAAACAGGATGACTATATATATATACTTTGAATGCGCCTGAGCTGGATTTGGGTTCATCAAATTTGTAAGGTTCAATGTATCTTAGGTTCAATCCACGAGTTTCTGTGTAGTTCGAAAAACCATGCATGTTTGCTAATAGGTTTTGCAAGGGGAAAAATACTAAACCGCTTAATTAAACTGCTCTTTATACATGCGAACACTGCTAGTGTTTTGTTTTATGAACTTCTAAGATATTTGGTCGCTGTAGATATTACGTAGCAAGCAGGTGAGAATATTAAACACTATATGTTCCTGCCATTGAGATTCGGTAATTGAGTCTTTTCCCTTGTTTGGTTTCTTCCCCCGTGAGAAACAACTGTTGTAGAATTTAGATATCTCTTCTATCTGTGTATTGTATCTGCCTTTATGTTAGCTTCTTTTTTAAAGACCATAGGTATGTTATGTATATCTGTGTGTATAATCATTTGAATATGTGAATAATGACAGTTTATTTGACAGTTGGGACGAAAATTCTGTGTCAAATAGAAACAATATAGAAGTATCACACGAATGCATGCATGGAAATTGAAATGTGTTGGTTGTAGTAGCAACCAAAGCATTATAGCATATGATTTGTTGAGGTACATCACAAGCATTATGGCACTATGCTTTAAAGTGTGCCAAGGTAACTAAAAGTTTATGGTGGTTTTGGTTCGTAGAAAATTAACTCAAATTACATTTGTTGAGGACGATGGTGAGAATGGTTTTACATCTATGAAGGTTCTTTTGGATAAAACTGGTGACCAGGATTTGATCGCATGAGGATCATATAGATAAAAGCATCTCACTTTGATAGGAAAGCAAAAAAACAGAGCTTTAGATAGTGATTTTTCTCATTTTTCAGCTGTCGACTTGAGGCAGTTCAATCAGCATGATACTGATTCAACCATAAGGACGTTAATACTATTGGTTAGTTGGCTATCAAAAACTCCCGATTTGATAAAATGCCCTAATCCCATCTTCTATTTCATTTGAGCTTCAAGCTTGTGTTGTTAATATTGTTGTGCGACATGCCCTAGTGATTCACCAACATACTGTAGTTTGTTCCATGGCGTTGTCTCATCAGGACAATTCCAAGTAAACTTGATTATAAAAATAAATTTAGTTAATCAAAAAATAAATACATAAAATGTATTAAATACTCTTTCTAGCGATAGTTTTGTGAAGTTTGTAGGTTATTCTTCATTTCCCGGTTGTTAGGAAATGAGATGACTTCATGGGATGTCATTGTCATCCATCAGCAGGTCATTTTTAGTACAGTTTCTCCAAGTATTAAATTAAATCAAACCATTAATAAACCCCCACCTAGAACCAAAAAAAAAAAAAAGAATTCAAATAAGATTATACCTAAGTCCCTGGTGATGACCCATGAAAACAATTATGGTCATTGACATTTGCAAAAGAAATTAGAGCAAAAAGCACCAAGTGCTCTTGCTTATAGAATATAAATTGCTACAATGTTAGAAGAGGATCACTGACCAACACAACTTCAAACAAAATCATGTGCCAACCTAGTAGTCACTCTTTACAATCGTTTGGCACCCAACTTACTCATTTTCAGGTCCCACCAACTTGAAGTCTAATTTCAACTCAAGCATTCAAGCAACATTTAATCTCTCACAAGACAGACACAAGGAATAAAGACAAGCTTAACCGCCATCATTCATCATTAGGTTGAAGAAAAGCCACCCCTCACATGTGAATAGGGAATCAGAAAATGAAGTCCATTCATTAAATAGTCAAAGCTGACAAAAATAACCAGATACTTTCCCTGTTTCCATGGATTCTTGGATTCCAGAAAATCTTCGGGAGATGCCGTTTTCATTTTTTTTCTACCTTCCTGTCGAACTAAAAGGGATAATAATAAAAGGAAAATGTTGCTTTCAATTAACAGACTAAACTAGCCACAACTGTACAGATGTTTGAGTCTAAGTAGAAAATGCAGTAATGCACTCAAGGAAATGAGAGACATTCGTAGCAGACCAATTCATCACGTGACACTATTAAATTACATGTAAAGTGTAAACACTTCAAATTGTATCGCACCAATGGGTCCATGTCAATATCAGTATGACAGTATCCATCTTTCCTAGTTTATAATACAAAACAAGATTCAGTAGTCTCTAATCTTCTTCAGAAACAATTTGATGGAAGGATCGTCAATTACAAAATAACAATGGCGTTCAACTTCAATTCTGAAGTCGGACCTCTGGCCATAAACAGTTTCACAATGCAATGAAATTTAAAGCTTCCATGTCAAAAGTCTATGCTTTCTTTACACACGAAAGTAAATAGTTAAAACAATGATCGGCTCAAAGGTTAAAAAACGGAAATAGGCAAAAGATTTTACAATGTCTATAAACAGAGACACTAAAACAACACCTGAAACAATTTATTGTACAGAGGGCCAATTGCCCAGTTAAGCATGAACCCACGATCTAAATATCTCACACCAGAAACCTGGAATAGCATAATGGGATAATGCAGAGTTGAAAAAATAAAAAGACAAAAGAAGCTCAAGTCATCTAGCTACTGAGGGTTACTGGACTGCAAATTAAAGCAATTGCACTTATCCTCACTTCCATACTCTTTAAACTTGAACTCTTCTTGCTTAAACGTAGAGGGCACCTTTCCTTCACTGTAGCATTGGTTACACAAACTGAAGTGACATTTGATTTCCTTGAAGCGGGAACCAATGATAGGGTAGCGACAAACTGAGCACACATAATCGCCATGGCGCTTTCTATCCCCAGTTTCAAGCTTCAATAGAGTAGGCATTATTCCAAAACCCCAATCTGGATCATCAAATATGACAAGAAACTCAGAGAATGAGACCAGTGAAGCATCGGATTCTCCATGAACTTCCATCAATTCACTAACACCCTGTGAAGGAACATAAATAGCCCTCAACAATTTGATGTATCTATTAGCATCGACTTTCTTAATCTGAGCACCACTTTCATTCATAGGACGCCACAAAAGTGCATCAAAGGCAATCCTTTTGCGCCTGTCTGGTGGACCACAACAAATTGGAGCAAGAATAGCATAAAACAAGCCCACATCAATCCTGCCCGAACCATTTTCATCCAAAACTGAAAGAATCCTCTCATTTATGGCTTTGACTGCACCTTGAAACGTCTCAGGCTTCAGGAAGTTAAGTAACCTGCGAAGTATTTCTTCTAGATTTGGCTTACGTATGGATTTTTCAGGAATGCCACTACCAGAATAGGACACTGGCACATCATGTTGACTCATTTCCTTCTTCAAAAGCTCCACATTGCAACGACTCAACCTCGTAACCCTCTGAAATGCTCTAATTTGTAAGGCATTGGCTAGTTCCTGTCTCACAGTAGTCTTATCTCCTACTACCTTAAACTTTGAGGCTTCAACAAGGATAAACGCCACATCTCCGGACACATCCCCATTAGTTTTAGTCTTCTTTTTCTGCATCTGCTTCAGATGTGAAATTGCATCGTGCAGTTCAACCCTATTTGTCATTTTTAATGCTTCCTTCAATGCTTTTTTAGCTTCCTCAGTCTCTCCAGCTCCAAGTAAAGATACTGCCTTGTTTAGCTGTGCCCTCCAATGGTTTGGCCACACAGCTAGAACCCTAGTATACATCTCAGAGGCCCTCTGGAACCTACCAAGGTCCATATAGAGCCCACCTAAATTATACAAAGCATCTACGTGACCGTGTCTCAGATCAATAGCTTTCTGAAATACCTCGATTGCCCTCTCATCCTCACCCATGGCATGCAGAGCTGAACCCAAATCACAATGTGCATCAGCATAGTCAGGCTTCATGAAAATGGCCTCTTCCAACGCCTTCACGGCTGCCCTATATTCCCCTACGCCAAAAAGGGCACTACCTAAAAGTTTTAAAGCTCTAAAATGAGTAGGACAAAGAATTGCAGCTTCCCTATAATACTCACAAGCACTTAAAACCATGCCTTCACCTTCAAGAGCAATTCCCAGATTGACATATATTTGTGGAAGCAAATAGGACCATTGGTTTCCTCCAGCCTCAGCTGCTTCTAATGCGAGCAAAAACTCTTCCTTGGCCTCATTGTACTTCCCAAGAACATACAAGCAGTTCCCAGCTCTAAAGTGTGGTCTGACATCAACAGGCTGCAATTCACAAGCCCTTTTAAAGCTCATCAGAGCCTCTTTAAACAGTTGGTGTTCATATAGAATCCTACCAATTGCCATATGGCCATCAAAAGCCTCATCTCTGGACCTGGCACCGTCCGCACGACCCCTCAGCCCACCCAACTCTTTCAGAAATACTGCATAATCATGCCCAGACTCTTCCCAGAAAACCCTCTTCTCCGAAATCTCCGTTGAAGGCCCCAATTCCCTCGACCAACCAGCATCCGAACAAGCATCGAAGTTATCTGTTTTTAATTTCCCATCTTTGGCTTGCTTCGTTTTCAATCTCTTTATCAGAATTTCCAAATCGTCCACAATCTTCCAGGTATCGTCAAAGACAATTCCGTGATTGGGTGACACGGCCCACGCAGCAGTCCTTTGCTTCTTCTGCGTCTCCACGGCCACCCTCTCGTCCGCAATGGACGACGAAGAAGCCTCAGATTGCATGGGAACCCCTTGTCCATCATCCAAATTGAGCTCCAAGCCAAGCGCATCAAAATCCCGGTCGACATCGCCCGCACCATCATCGTAGGTTCGCAACAAACCCTCGTAAGTGAGACCCTTTTCTCCATCGATGAACTCACCGTAAGTGCGGAAGACTTCATCGAGAATGGCATTAATCTGTTCGTCGCTGAACTTGACCCTCGGGTTCACGGCCACGACGAGTGCGGCCATCTCTTCTCTGTTGAGACCGCCATCATGGTTGGCATCGAACTGCTGAAAAATTCGCCTAACCTTCTCTGATCTGCTGCCTCTAGTTGCCATGAAAGCTCTAAACTGTTAATTGGTGGAGATGATGATGCAGTGGCTGTGAAAGCCCCAATTTCTATGGCTATAAAACCCTAAAATCTGATAAAATCCGTTTCAGGTTTACAATGGCCGCTAATCTCCCCTTTTTTCCCCCTTTCACCATCAGATTTTCAACCCCAGCTGGGAAACAAAAAAAGGGGAAAGGAGAAAAACAAGAGAGATGACTCTCTCTCTATTATTCCCCAATCCATTCTCTCTCCTCGCTCAGTCTATTTCACTTTTTTCCCCCTTGCTTTTTCTTAATTTTTACTCTTATCGTTAGACACCACTGGGCCTAATGATGACTGGGTATGTTGTGGGGCCCAGGAGGCCCGCGATAGAATTTAATTTTTGATATGTTAACGGAATTCGACAAGTCAATTTATAATTTCACAATATTGGCTTAAAATTTAAGCATGCTCATGGGAAGTTAAAAAAAAAATCACTTAAAATTTAAAATGCTTTTAAAAACAATGATGATAAAATTAATAAAAATAATAAAACAATTAACAACACATTTAACTAAAAAATCAAAATTTTAAAATTTAAATAGTATTTTCTCTAAATAAAATTTATCATCTAAGACATTTTCTTAAGAAAAAACTTCACATGATTGGATCATCTTGGGATTAAAAAAAAAAAAAGTTGATCTAATTGATAGAGACCCACGTTATTTGAAATGATAGTAAGGCTAATGAGATAATCAATTAAGTTTGTTATTATATATATATATATTTGGTGAGGGAAGTTTCTAATAAATTAAAACAAGTGATACTTACAAAGTATGCCGTGGCGGGATGCAGAAGACAGAATCATGATTACAATATTTAAAGCCAAGAAACACAACTACTACTTAAAGTCAAAGTGCTAGTGATTATATTAGCAACGATACAAGAAAGAATAGAATTTCCCAATCACTAATTTTTCCCTTTTTGTTTAATCTGGTCAACGCAACAAGTTTAGCACCGTCCAATTTCTTCCATTTTTGGTTCCCATGACTTCCTGACCCATCATATACTATTAAACACTCCTTTTCAATTTTGCTATCCTCAAGTTTTTTTTTTTTTTTGGTTAGTGTAATCTTTGATTCATAATTTTGCCCCCATTTTTGGTTTTAATCCTTTAGAGTAAAATGATCTAAACTTTTATTTTTATAAATATAATGTAATAATTTGAGATAAAAAAAGAAGACCATTGTGAAAATTAATTGAAGGGAAGAGAAGACTTGTGAGTTGTGACTTTGCTTGCTAAGGTTGCCAATAAAAGATGGAGGAGCTGAAAACGGTCTTGCGAGTTGCTAGTGGGGTGTGACCCGTGAGGGTGGGGAGACAGCTAGGGCGTACATATTTGTGATCCTATTTGTGACGGTGAAACTAAAAAAAGTGGCTTCACCCAGAAAAGCTTTTTTTTATAAAAAGTTCATCTTGGCAAGATGCCTTACCAAATGGACATATTCAACATTTTCTTTCTCATTGGACTTTCTTACCTTCTCACTACCATGCAAAACAGACATTTTTTTTTATATAGAAAAGAGGCATTTAGCAATTATATATTAGAAAAATAAAAGAGGGGATCAAGTCCCACACACTCATGTGAAAGCACAGTACGTAAATTAAAAGGACAATCACATAAAATAGAAGAAGCTAATAGCCCCTCTTTGTTTTTAACTCTGGAAATATAATCCAGACTGATCTCCCAGTTCCTTGACAGCATACCAGCAATCTGCTGAGACACCACAGTGCCATTCCTGCCCAACCTACCTTGCTTAAAATTATCCATCAGCATCTTCGAATCAGATACCACAAGAACCCGTCTATGACCTTCATCCCATGCTAACTTCAATCCCATCAAAATTGCCCACTCCTCTACTTCATAACTCCCACAAAGCCCCACCATATGGGTAAAACCAGAGAGCTATCTGCCATTGCAATCCCTAATTACTCCACCACATCCCGTCCTATCACTGTTGGGAACCATAGAGCCATCCACATTCAGCTTAACCCAATTAGATGGAGGAGGGGTCCATCTGAGGTTATCATAATTATTTCTACTGCCAACATTAGAGGTACCATCAAGAATCATACAAAATGACTTCCAAGTTTTCCTCATAACAGCTAACGGTTGGCAAGGCTTATGAAAGTATTCTTCAAATACACATTTATTCCTCCACATCCACAAATACCAGCAGGTGACACTCCAGATTAAATTCCATACCTGATCTCCTTGTAAGCCTGCCTCCTCATGTAAATTGAAAGAAATCCAGTCTTGGATAGAGTAAGAAAAAAAGGCCGAGGCATGCTTTGGGCTTACCAGATACTGCCAAATTTGCTTAGCAAATGAACAATCCCTAAGGATTTGCAGTTCATTTTCAGACCATGCATAACAATGTTGACAGAGGGAAGAAGCCGAGGACCATCTGCTTCTCAACTCCAAAGTAGAAAGGCAATTATTATAAGCTAGCCAAAAGAAAACCCGGATTCTTTCCCCACCATTCCAACTCCAGATTTTTTTACAAGTACTGCTATATCTCAAAGGAGGAGGTTTTTCAATCAAAAAATAAGCACTTTTAACAGTAAAATTCCCATGAGAGGTTTCCTTCCATACCAAAACATCATTTCCAGTCGATGGTATAGGAGGCAAAACTGCAATTAACCGTTGTATTATATCATCTGAGACAACCTTGGACAAACGTGCATAATCCCATGTTCCATGCAACCCCCAATCCGCCACTGTGGAAGCCCCTTCCTCCTCTGATATGGGTCGAAGGCAGAAGTCTTTAATAAGACTGTCCTTTAGTAGCCAGTGATGAAAGAAAAACATGACAGAATGCCCATTATATTCCTTACTTGCCACGATGATCCTGCTTCAATATGTTCTTTCTGCTGGCAAATGAATTTCTACATACTAGAATGAATCAGACTTCCTAATGGTTTGGTTCGATGGGCTTTGTTGTGTTATTTTTCATGCACACGCATTGGCCATCGCTTCACAACAAAGTCTTGCATTTCTTCCATTTCCTAAGCCTACCCACTGAACTTCTTAAATAAATAGTTTGTGTTTTTTAGGAATGGAGATAAGAAAAAAAAAATAGAGCCTAACCAACTCTTTCATTTTTTATTTTAAGGGAGAATGGGAATCGGCAAAGCCCCTTAGATTTGATGGATGGCACACTTGTCCTCTACTGGAGAAGATATGCATGCGTGTGTTATCAAAAGAAAAGGGAGAATGAGAATTAAAGACCCTATAAAAATTAATATGAAATAAGGACCCATGAAACTTGTAAATTTGCAACACAAGGCCAACCTTATTCATATTTACGGCTTGAATGTATTGAATCTATAATACTATTAGCACCGGTGCTAATTATAAGAGAGGTAAAGTTTTTTTTTTATGTAGAGAGATTAATAAAGTTAAATAAATTATTTAATTATATCATATGTTATATATCCTTAGATTATATATTAGTTTATTAATTAAATTAATTAGTTTCGAGGAAACAATATAAATACAAATACTTTATAGTAATTTGATTGACTTCTTTAATTTCTAAAAAAAAAAAAAAATCAACTTCATCTTTATAATTTGGATTTGAAGGAGTACTATTTTTATGGAATGTATTTTCCTATTTATCCTTTAGATAGACTAAAGGCGCTGAACTCATTTGGGTCATTTGGGATTTGGATAGTCTGGATTTAATTTTTTTACTTTTTATTTTCTTAAAAAATATTTTAATGGGTAAAAAGTTTAAAATAATGATAATCTCTTAGTTATTTTTTTTTTGTTATTTAAAAATCACCAGAAATATAAAAAAAAATTAATTTTTTTTTATATAAATAAAAAATAAAATTTAAACTTTACAGATAGAATCTAAATAGCATGGGCTGAGAGCGCCCATAGGCAGGGCAACAGCGTTCCCTAGAGGGGTGTATTAGTTGGGGACACTTTTGTCTCTGTCCTTTTGGTAGGAGACGCGGTCCCCAGGGCATCTCCTTTTCCACCGCCAAACTCTTTCATTCATGTACCAAATTTACAACTTTGCCCCCACAAGCTTTGAATTTTGACTTATTTACCTAGGCGAAACAATTGACTTCACCCATAATGTATAGCATCAACCTAATACTGATTATTGGCATAATCTGTTTTTTTTTTTTTTTGGGGGTGCTTATGGCACACACATGAGTAGTATTAGCATTGGTAAGATAGAATTATAAACAATAAAAAGAACAATTCCAAGGAACATGGTTGTGATTCCCAATTATGAATCACATTCCTTATGCTACACCCAGCCACACCACATAACTCTCCTCCCCCATGTGATCACGCCACGTCTTTTTCTTGTCTTCATTCCATATTTGCTCCCTTCAATTCAAGCCTTCGTTCGTTTTTTTTTTAAATAATATAAAAATATGTTGGTAGTTGACATTTGACATGAGATATAGATGGTCTTAATTCAAATCAAATTGGTCATTTCAAATTTATATGAATTTTCCACACTCACTAAATGCCATTGTCTGTTGTCCAAAATATAGGGATTGGATAACTAATTACAAGTATATATATAAAAAAATTAGTTACATTTAGTTATTTATAAAACCCTCTTAGTATACCTTAGCAATAGGGAGAATTTAGGGAAAAAAATTATAAATTTAAGAAATAAAATGGATTAAAATTTCATCCTTAAACAAATCCCTCTACTACTCTTATATTTATGATTAAGAAAATATTTAAACATGTGAGAGAAAAAGGAAAGTGGTTTCCTTTCCCTCTCAATCTCTCATAATGATGATAAAGTTGTCCCATTGAGCTGGTTGGTATTTCACATACAAGAGAAAACGTTTCCCATCTTGATTTTACTGATCTTACCCTGGAATCTTCATAATGTGCATGCATATAATTTAAATTATGATTATATAAATGAGAATAACATTTGAGACTTTTTCTTAATTTTCTCAATAAAAAAGCATTTATGGATCACTAAATATATTTTTTTTCTTTTTTTCTTTTCAGACATTTGTTGACTTTTACACTTCACATTTTTCCTTCAACAACTTTTCTGCGCCATCATTCGGCCCACAAAATGAATTTTCTATACATAGACTATTAATTATCAGCTGTCTTTTTACTTACCATTTTAAAATCACTTGACCAAAAAATTACCACTTCGAACAACTAATCACTGTTAAAAAAATTACAAATCACTGTTAAAAAAAAAAACTGCACACTACCAAACAATAAACTGTAAACTCCATTTGATGGACCCACATCTCTAACTCAGTCCAATCGGATCACATGAAAAGAATCCAAATTCCCAGAAAAGGAGGCTCCTCCTCCATGTCTATTTGTTTGCAAGAGACTTTTCGGGTCAGTACGCATCACAAGGAAGCTCTAATTACTGTGCCACTTTTTTCCACTTCCCCCGATAATATATCTCATTGGCTTATAATTAAAATTGATTTTGACCTATTTCAAACTTTAAAAACTTGACTCGTCCTTCTGCTCCAATCAAGGCACACAGAAATCCAAGTGTGTGTGAGTGAGAGTGATGGGTATTACTGTATTAGGTGGCAAGCAAGTACTGTAGCAACATGCAAGCAACTTTCTCAAAAGCATTAAGTCAGTGAAGAAAATGAAGCCTGAGAGAGAGTCTGGAGAGAAGGAAAAAACACAGAATCATGCACATGGCTAAAGGGGGACGATCAACTAAAAATTTTCTATTAATCCATTTCTTGGATGACAAACATTCGTTCCTTTGAGGTATTTTTCACCCTTTGTGAAAAGAAAACTGAAAGAAAAGTTCTCACTTTCATGCTCTGCTAGGTAATAATACTGCTCCTCCCAACAGAATCTTACCTAACCATCCCTTACAAGCAGTCCCCACTTTGAATAATGAATTTAGAACCCTTCAAGATGAATGATCCTTTCTTCAACCCCCGCAAAAACTGAATATGCAGAAAGAATCCACAGCAAAAAGAATTTGGCCTCCTCGGCGACATCCATCATCATCTTCAATTCTGTTAATAATCTGCACACAAACAGATTGTGGTTTTCCAGAAGGAAAGCATTATGATTTTTTAAATTATCAAATGGTAGAGATTAGAGAAATGGCCCTTCAGTTTCATGGAACACATACCATCATGTTTTTTAATCAGACTTCTTGCAAATAGCAACAAAATGACCAAAAATGCCACACCAGCGGCCCCTCCTAATATTATTGCCACTGTCTTTCCTGTATTTTGCCCTGTCATTCCACCAAAAAGCCATGTTTCACTTTCACATCTTTATAGCAAATCTGATTAAGACATTGGAAAAAAAAAATTAGGCAGCCCTGTGATTGAGAGGGACCAGGACAGAGACAGATTATTCCAATCTAACAAATTAAAAACAAGACTAATGTTACTATATTCCTTCAAAGATTCCCCCATCACTGTCCGAATCAAATATTTGATATAGTTCCAATTTCATCCTCCTAGCAACAGTTGCAACACAATCACAATCTTTCTCGAGAGACAGAAGTTTTATGGGATTCAAACAAAATTAATCATTTCTAAAAGTTTCCAAATGGGGTTTTAGATTTGTTCTATTATTTATTACCAAAAAAAAAATTCCCCACTTCTCTATGCTGGTTGTTCTGGTGTTTATGTGTTAACCGACCTGAGGAAGACGAGTACGACGAAGAAGATGAAGATTCACCGGCAGGAGAAGATCTTTTAGGAACCCCATTTGGATAATAGTTGAAACTAATGAAGCACTTGTGCAAAAAGATTTGGCCTGAAATAGATCTCCCACATTCAGCTCCAGCTCTCTGAACAGCTTGTTTCACACACTCTCCACAATCTGAATCCCCAACATCTCCTTCACATTGTCCCAGCACGTACATAGATTGATAGCTCGTCGTGTAAAACCCATGGTTGCTCACAACCCCATTTGTCAGCACCGAGAACGCCGTGTCCCTCCGCTCTTCGAACCCAGTTCTGGCGACATTCGCCGCCCCACAAGTCTTGTACAGCATTTGCATACCGGAGGTTTGAGCGAACCCGGCAACCTCATAGAGCATGTAGCAACCTGTAAGTTGAACCCTGGAGGCGACGGTCTTGCCACAAAGTTTGTCGGCCAAAACGGGGAGTCTGCTGACGCAGTTGTAGCATTCTGAGTTGGTGAGATCTCCCCGGCATTGAAAGAGGCCGGTTAATGCGGTTTGGCCGGAACCGGAGGTGGCCTGGTTGAACTTGGTTTTGGTCGATTGAGAGACCAGAGAGCCGAAAAGGGAAGAAAGGGCTTGAGAGTAAACCCCATTTAGATCTGTGAATGTTTCCTTGGAACAACCTTTATAGACCAAGGTTGTGTAATCGGAAGCAGAAGATGATAGTCGGAGATGGGATTGGAAGAAAACCAGGAAGAAGATAAGGGGAAAGAGTCTTTTTCTAGGAAAACCCATTTGGGTTTAGAAAAAAGAGAAAAAGGGAATGGAGGGGGATCAAATCATGGCAAAATTCGGAGGAGTCTTGTGATTTCTGAGGCTCTGATAAAAGGAGAAGAAAGAATCGATGTTCCTCTTTTTGGATGGCCTAATTGCTGCCTTCTGTAGCTGTGAGAGAGAGTCTACACACAAGGACTCTCTACTTTGTAAAGTTCTGGTGTGGATCCAAGTTTTTGACGTGGATAGAGACGTAAAAGCAAAGGAGGGGAAATTTAAAAAAACAAAGGGAGCAATTTTTGGGAGTGGTGAAGTAGATTTTTAATAGTGGAGTAGAATGAGAACAAAGAGAGGGAAAGAGATACTTTCATAATCCTTCCCTCTTTTTTTTTTTTCAGTATCCCATCTTTATTTTTAGATTAAAAAATAAATAGTTCAGATTTAATATTTTTTAAAACTATGATTTTAGTGTTTTTTAATTTAATTTTTTTTATTTTATCTATATTGTAGTTATAAATTGTGTGAATAAAATTCTAATAGTTTAAATTTATTTATTGATGTTTAAAATAAGAGTTTAATTAAATATAAAATCTGAACCATCCATTTTTTTAATCTGACGGTGGAGATAAGATTTTGAAAGGAAAAGGAGGAAAAAGATTCTGAGAGAATTCAGACCCCCAAAAAGAGGTTGAATTAAATAGGGCTAGTGTTGGGGAAAATATTCCGTGGTGCATTTGGAGGGCAGAGGGAAGGAATCTGAGTGTGTTGGAAAGAACAACAAGAACTTTGACTGTAAGCTGTAAACTATAAAAATGCTTTAGACCCAGAATTTGAATTTTATCTCCCAACAATGAATGGCATTTGTACTCTTGTTGTATTTAATTGGTCAGAATCCCTCATGTGTGCTTTAAAACATTTCATGAAGGGATTAGGGCAAATAAGAAAGACATGCTGCTTTTAACATCATGGACCCTCATATCTTCCCTACCACAAGAATGTGTCCCTACCATGAGAATATTATTAATTGCTAAAACTTGCACGAAATATCAAACCCACTTTATTAAAAATTGTATAGCTAATTAATGAATTACCCTAACCTGAGTTAAGTTAGTAAAACGTTGACTCATCCATAACTGAGTTTTTTCAACTTGTATATGTACATTTAGAAGATAGGCCTTCAATTTATCTTGATGTGTTTAAGCGGGTTTGGTTTCTCTCACTATTTTGACTTTTCTTTCTTTTTCTCAATCAATAGTCTAAATGATCTCTTTTTCTTAATGTATGATGGCCCTTCAGTTATGATTCAATGGACGATGTATTCTTTTTGGCTGATAGCTAAATGTAGGCAACATAAACTTATTTGATATAACATAAGCTCTTTGAAAAAAAGAATCAAATTTAACACAGGTGCGATGTGTAACATAGGATTCACAGTTTCCACTGTGAACTTGATTCGTTTTTTGAGTGGCATTATGAAACTAATTAAGTGAAAAAAATTATTCAATAAGATGGTGTTTGAGGGATTAGGTGGATGAAACCAAAATGAGTGCTGAGTTTGCTTTTGTGTTCGCCGCAGATAATGACTTGAGAGGGAGAGAGAGACAAGATCCAGCATGGCATGTGTCTTGTTCCTTTGAATGCTCCACTGGCAATACGCCCCGTTTTACGCTCTATTTCAATTATTTCCATGTATTTGTATTGTTCATGCGTTGTTCTCTTTCGACTAATTATTGCAATTAGTCCTCTATTATCGTGTTTTTACAATGTACCAGCAGCAGCAGCTGCTTTATATTACGTCATGTCGTCCCTGTTCGAGTGGGAATCTCTGGGTCAACCTCTGTTCATATAAATAACAATCATGTCACAGTTTCTTTATACTCAGAAACACTGATCAGCTACTAAGGTCCGTAAATGAGCCAGACATGTATCAAATAAGGTCAAACCAGATAAACCATCTTCGGCCAGAGCATCTGCAAGCTGGTTTTGGTCGCTTGATCTGTGTTGAACACCAAGAAATTGTTGCATCAGCAAATATTAAGAACAAGTAACAGCTATGTTCAAGTATTTAATAAGTTGGGACTTATTCCTTTAATTTTCATACATTTTAGAACTGAGCAGCGGGGGATTGGCTGACTTGTGCCCAAACAAATAACCCGTATATTTAATATTATACAGGTATGGGCTCGTGCCTCAACTCATTCAACCTGTATTAAATGGTCTGAGACATAAATAGAAGGGTTAAAACGGGTTATGAAAAACCCATTTAGATCTTAACTTGTTTTTTTATAATAAAGAACGTAAGTGTAAAAGCCAACCACAATACGAGGATGACGATGACATGATTGAACCTGAACTCCCCGAAAAATAAATGAATAGATGGTTATAGGTGTGTTTTGATTTTTAAAGTTTGAGAAGGAAATGCTAGACGGGGGAAGAAAGCTCAAAAGTGAAGATAGTTCGAGAAAAGACAAGCATTTCTTTATCCACTTGCTAATAAACTTGAGAGTGATTTTTACTAATATAAAAGATTGAATTGTCACTTTTATTTTTTCCCCTTCATTGCCACTCGCCAGCATCCAATGAAAATATTGATGGGATCATGGCATAGATTCTTAAAAAGAAAATAAACCAAATTTCAATTTTGATTTTAGATATATAAACATAACGTTGAGATTTGAATATTAAAAAAAAAGAAGCAAAAAACAGAAGTTGGTGGCATTAGAATGATGGAGACTTCAGCCCTAAACATTAATGGCTTGCAGGAAAAAAGAGAAAGAAAATATCTTAAGAGAAAATAATAAACCACTCAATTAGGCGAAGAATAAAATAAGTGAGAAGGAATAAAAACAATAAAAAAAAAAGAATGTAAATTAAATTCTTCAGGGTCAAAACGGGCTAATTTCTTATGAGTGCAAGTGGGCTTGCCGGCATCTTACATAGCTCAAGTACTCTTAATCCAATTAATCCCACACACATATATATTTTTTTTTTAAAAAAAAGAGTTGAATCCTCAAATCACATGCTTCTTTTCATTTATAATATAAAGCACTTTAATTATATTATTAGAAAAAATTAGTAGGTAAGTTATTTAATATATCCAAAAAATATAAATTTATTTCACTTTTACTCTTTTTAAGAAATACGTTTAATTACATTAGGTGTTATTTGAGAGAGAGTGAGAGAGGATATAATGAATGGCAAAGCTAAAAAGTGAGTGAGTATTAATTATAAAAACAAAATAGAAAAGAATTAATTAAACTAGAAAACTTATATTCCACCTCATACATTTATTTCAAAAATGCCCTTTTAAAGTAAACCGATGGAGTATTAATTTTGGAATAAAATTGTACTACAAACTTTTATTTAGGCAGGGGTAGTACTATTTAGTCTTTTCATAGCTGAACATAAGATTCTTTGGTTTTTTATTTATTTTGTGAGGATCGCATCATCCCTTTTTCTAAGAAGACATTATTCTTCTCAGATGTGATAGTTCTTTTTCATATTTGTTTATTTTTTTGGCCTGATCACTCGTATAGCCGTAGTCTCTTTTTTGTTGCTCCAAACAAAAATTTGAGTCATATTCAGTTTGTTCTTGTTTTAAAACATGATATTTTCTCAAAAAAATAAAATAAAAAACATGATAATAATATTTTTAAGAGATGCGCGTAATTAGACGATTGCGCCATCTTTATTACACGGTTGGCCAAGGAATGATATCAGGAAATCGATGTCCCACCGACCATCCAAACCTATGACCAAAGTCCAAACCATCCTTTTCTCCAATTACGTTGATAGCGGTCTCCGAGGTTTCCCCTCCGCTTTCTTTCCCTTTTATCACCGACTATTGTTCCGTCAAATTCCGATCTCTTTATCCTTCTTAAGTTTCCTACTTTGAACCCATTATCATTAATGGGATAGCTAAGTGCTGCTCTTTCAAGATGCAAACTTTGAAGGAGAAGGTCACAGATAAGATATCTCGCCTCTTCGCCGATTCTCCGCAGACTACGCCACATAAGGTTTTGCTTCTTCCTTTCTGTCTTTCTTTCTTTTGTTAAATTAAAATTTGAATGACATGAAAAGGTTTCATCTTGTCACTCTGATCTGCGTTGGGTTTTCTTGTTTATTTCTATTTTGAACAATTAAATTCTAGCTTATATGGCCTTTGTTCGGAAGTTTGATCGGGTCTCTCCAAAATCTGAATCGGGGGTTGAATGTGTGGATTGAATTCATTTATGATATGCTTAAAAGAGAAAAAAGTAAAAGAGAGAAATTGGGTGATTTGATTTCAATAATTTGGAGGCACATAAAAATGTCAGGTGTAATTCGCACTTAGTAGGGAATGTGTGTTTGAATGGTTGTTTTCCATTTTTGAGATGGTGCTTTTTTTCTTTAAGCTGAGAAGGTCGATCCTAGTCATTACCTATATATTCCTCTCGGTTCTTTTTATGTCTTGCATTTTGGATCCAGGTTCTTTGCTATGACATATTTCTTGGTATCCATTTTCCAGGCCTTCTGTCAAATATTAGATAAGCATTTTATTGGTTTCTGGATAATATGGAAGAGAGCATAAACTAATTTTCTCAGTGCTGAACATAATCATTTTACTGTGATGGATAGAAATTAAGTTAGAATCAGGATCACAAGTACAGCTTTGTTATATCTGGTGACCCCTGGATTCTTTTTGTTCACCCATCATTTTCATTTCTTGTTGTCGACTTGTCTTTTTCATCTTGATTGTTGAGGTCACAGGGTCTTATGGCAAGAGGAAACGCACCTTCATGTTGATTTAGGACCCTAAAGAAGTTGAATTAATTGGCCTTTTACTCTTTAGTTCAAATATAATGTAATTAATTAGAAGTTGACCTGATGAAAGATACTCCTCATATAATAAACTGAAGACTCAATCAAAATAGATTTGATCTACTGTCTATTGCCATATTGCCTGAGTTGGCCTTTAATTCTCCTTGACTATGCCTGCACAATCTAAATAGATTAAAGTCACTTGTCTTCGTTGTATTGAAGTAGGGCTCTTATTTTACAAGGTCTCAACATTTATTTTGATTGCACAGAGATCTGGGTGAAATTTTGGCCCTGTGTCTTCTCTCTGAAACCCTCATAACTTGAAGGACATGCAATTTTGGGGGTCTTAGGTTATATAGGCACCACTTAAGTCATATCTGGATATATACTTTGTTGGGCTTAGGTTATATAGGCATGGCTTAAGCCTTATCTGGATATAGATTTTGGTGGTCATTAAGGTTTACATGGATTTTCCTCTCCCTAGGTTGAATTTAGCTGGAATAGTAGGTGTTTTACCAAGTTCTTGTCCTTTTCCTCTTTCCTCTTTTTCATATCTTTACTTCCTGCAGCTCCCACATCTTTATCTCAGTTACTGACGTGGAAGGGTTATCTAATTAGAGCTCATTTTCCACCAAACTGTATAGGAATACATTTGAAAAAACATATATGGGCTCTGTACCATATGTTCTTTGCACTTACCAATTCTGCATCATCATCTGAATCATGCACCATACTTTCATTTTTTACTGTGTGTGTGGTAAAAATTACTATTTTTCTATTAAATTTGACATGAGGTTTTCATTTATGTAGGGCAGCTCCCACTCTAAAGAGGGTAGATCTTGGTCTTCTTATTTTTCCTATGCTATTCCTTCTGTCAGCTTCAGTGGATCCAGGACAAGCAACCAGCAGCATGAACTTAAACCAATTCAAGCTACATATAATACTCTTGTATCTCAAGATGATCCAGTGGATGAATTTGTTGACATTAGCACAGGGGATTTGTTGAAAGATAAAAATAAAGATGAAGATCAGGCTTCCAAAAGGAGTAGTTGCAGTTCGGATGTTTTTGAAGAAGCCAGTGGGCCACAAACTCCTAATTCTTCAAAGAAGCCCTTGGTCAATCTGACTGATGAATCTATTTTTATTTCACCTGAGTTGTATGAATTTTTTGAGTCCTGCCTCCCTAATATAGTTAAAGGATGTCAGTGGGTCTTAATTTATAGGTAACTTTTCCTTCTAGTTCTTAGTATGTGTTCCAAAGATTATCGTTCTGTTGCATTGAAATATTAAGTATTGGTTCATTCAAATGAAGGGCAGTACTTTGAAACATGGAATATCACTTCGTACACTAATTCGCAAGAGTGCTGAACTTCCTGGTCCTGGATTACTAGTATGTCAGTTTTCCAGATCTCAATACATGTCTCTGAAATCTGAATATGGTGTTTATCTGGAATTTACTAGATGTAAATCAAGCTATGAAAGGTATTAACTATTTGGCACAACTTTTAGATTGTGGGAGATAAGCAAGGTGCTGTTTTTGGTGGGTTGCTAGAGTGTCCTTTGAAACCTACAGCAAAGCGGAAGTATCAGGTATGTGAACCTGTTTTCTCGATGATGCTTGCTGGTAATATGTTTTTGGGGTTCTCTTATACATTTTGAAATATGACTTTGTTTTCTCCGGTTATTCATGATAGGGAACAAACCAGTCTTTTGTTTTTACGACAATATATGGTGAACCAAGGTTGTTTCGGCCAACTGGTAAGTGTTCTCAGTTAATTCATCTGTAGATTCTTGTTCTTTGTAGATAGATGTTGTTATGTAGGGAAATGTCAGCAGTTTGTTGCTGTGTTTGACTAAATTTTGTTATACTTGCTTATCAATTTTTCAATTTTAGTTTCTTGAGATCCTGTATTTATATATGTGACATTTACTTTTGATATTTGTAAAGCCAAATATAGGTGACAACTAGCACTACATGGCAACTACTTTTTGGTCCTCTTTCCTGTTATGATATATTTTTTTTTTCCAACGTAATATTCTGTTTTTATGTGTTTATATATGTAGGTGCCAATCGGTACTACTACACGTGCATGACTGACTTGCTTGCACTTGGTGGAGGTGGTAATTTTGCTTTATGCTTGGATGAAGATCTGTAAGTTTTTTTTTTTTTTTGTTATTGCTTCTCTGTTTCTCTGAATTTGTTTGGTTTTGTACGCCCTCCTCATGGAATCTCTTCCCTTGAATGTAATGGAAAGGTTGACTGGATCTAGTGGACCCTGCGACACATTTGGAAGCTCATGCCTGGCTCATAGTCCAGAGTTTGAGTTAAAGAATGTTGAGGTAATGATCTTAAATTTTACTTATTACATTATTTATGAATTATGAATTTGTATGTGACTTGTTTATTTTGTGAAGCAGAAAATTTGATGCTTTTTTACCGTCACATCCATTAGATGTTTGAGATATGAACAATCAATAGCATTTTAGACATGCAATGTGAGCAACGTGATTGATGGAAACAATAGCTATTCCAACCAAGGGGGAAAACAAGACATTGTACTAGGGAGTCCAAAAATGTTTTATGTTGCTGCAAGCTTGTTAAACCTTAAGATCTTGCTTTTCTATAGCTCATTATATTGTGTATGATTCCTACTACTACGCTCCTTAATATAAAATCTAATAAGTAATTTGCAAATATTAAAAAAATTAGTTAAGTTGGTTATTTTTAATAAATGAGAGTTGGTTTCCTGAAACACCTTCAATCATGTGCATTGCATGGAAACCCTCTTAATATATGCAATCAAATATAGATACTACTTTGGGATAAAAATTATAAATTCGGAAGACAAAGTGAATTTTAGTTTTATATTTAGGACCAAGGTAAACTTATTGTCTATCTCTTAAATTAGAGACTCAAGGAGTATTATATTGTACTCCCTCCTATTCTAAATATAAGACAGTTGACTTTTTTGGAGAAATTAAGAAAACTAATTAAGTTACTTGAAAGTATTTATATTTGTTATTTTTCCTCCAAACTATTTTGCTTAACTTACAAACTGATATATAATTTAAGAATATAAAATTATGATTAAGTAAATTATTTAGTTTCTTTAATATCTTTAAAAAAAAAGTCAACTTTGCCTAGGACTGGAGGGAGTAGATTCTTGGAATTATAATTGAGCTATGATATTCTTGTGCAGTTTTGGGGCTTCACGCATGCTTCCCCTTACCTCACACAGGGCTGATTCGTGTGTGGATATCAGCTAAGAAGCTTGCTGGCATTCTATTCCAATTCTTAATCTGCTGTATTTTCACCACGTGCAAGTTTTAGTCAAGTAGATTCTGTGTTTGGAATTCCATTTTGCTCGGGTATGCATAGTAGGAGGTCCTGTGATTGTTGACCCGGTCCGTGATCCGGATCGGTTCGGTTGTTGTTACTTGTTAGCCTGCTAATTGTTGGGTTGGGCCGGTTTATTGGGCCTACTGGGTTATAAAGCCCGCGGCAGCTCCAATTAACGATGATGTTGATGGAAGCTAGATTTGATGTGAGTGTTGTTATTCATGGCTTAAAAGTATTGTGGTTTTTCACAAATTTTATATTTATGTATTGACGAAATTATATATATTTGGATCTGTTGCAAATTTGGTTGAAACCTATTTGAGAAGATTACTAGCCAAAGGGAGTTGATTTTGCTTATTTTCATTGGGTGGAACTCAAAGTCTTCGAATGAAGATATATTATAAAAAGGCTGAAAAATGAGTTGTACCCGTACAAATTCAGGTTCTTTTAATTAATAAAATTCTATATGGGTACTTTTAACCAATTTTCTTTTTTATTGTTGAACTAGGGGTTTGAAGGTCTTTGGTCATGCCTTTTAATGCCATAGTTAGCCTATAGATAGATAAAATATAAACAATAACCTAAGAAAAATTATTTAAGGAAAAAATTAGGAAAAAGTATCTATTAATAATTTTATTGATGAGAATGGTTTGATAAAATTCTATAAATAAAATATTGATAGTTGCCAAATTTTTGTATACAGGATACTGGCGTTGTAATTTGAGATCTTTTCATTATTAAAATTTTTAATAGAAGATTTCTCCTAATGTCCCCATGATTTCAAGTAAATAATTTATGAGATTTTTTAAAATATCATAAAAATTATTTTAAAAATTAAATGAAAGAGTAGTATGGCTATGCCACTAATAATGTATACCGTCTATGCGCAACATATATGATTCAGGTGGGGGGAAAAACATATATGGTGTATGCAATAGGTATTATTAGAATTGTATTATTTCTTTAGTTTTGACCAATTTATATATATGTATGTGTGTATATAGAAAGACAAGTTAATTGGAAAGAATTAATAGAGATACCCATTATCCCAATTTGGATGAAACATATCGTTTAGCCAATTGTGTTTAAATTCCCCATAAAAAGCAGCTTGAAATAAAAACTGTGAATGTAGAAAAAGAAATCAGAAATTATGAATACTCTTGCTTACTCTTTATTCTGCATGCTGAATGCTTTATTTTAGAAAAGTTGTATTTTGGTCCCCAAAAAAAAAGGGAGGGAAAGTTGTATCAGATACCTCACCGATTTTAGCAGAACGGGCATATATTTTATGCTTGTACATATTGTTAAAACTAGATAAATATATAGCTCCCTTTTCAAGCTCAAACAAAAAATCTTTTGGTCCTGTGGTTTTCATTAATGAATTGCTTTGTACAATTTTCGTATTATGTAATTATACGAATAATACTTCACGTCGTCACCGACAGACCCAAGACAATTTTATATTTTTCGTGGAACGATTAAGAATGAAATAAACAGACATTCCTTTCATACAAATATTTTTCTTGTCGGAAGCACACTTTTCTTTTGGGTAAATGAGCAAGAAAACACATGTCCTCTGCCTACGGAACAGTCCGACACCATATATTTTTTTTGGAGTAAAAATACACCCGTGGTTATCATTTTGAAGTAAAAGTCATATCCTACCGTTATATTACTGTACATCGTGATAAAAGAGAAAGAGATGAGTGAACAGTAATATAACAGTGAGATGTGACTTTTACTCTAAAATAATAACCACGTATGTATGTTTGTTCCCAAAAAAAGCATATGGTGTTGGGCATTTCCGGGATAAAGCGCATATATATTTTTACTCCTTTACCCCTTTTCTTTTTTGGCCAAACAGCATACTTCAATATTTGAAAAAGTATAAATGATGTATTTTATATTACAATGAACCGTGTGGAAAAATTAAAGTACCAGAATAATTTCA
Organism: Acacia confusa; assembly: GCA_037074495.1. NCBI lineage: Eukaryota > Viridiplantae > Streptophyta > Magnoliopsida > Fabales > Fabaceae > Acacia > Acacia confusa. The sequence goes on from CM073505.1 coordinate 4,034,910, forward strand.
ACTTCCAGTAATACATTCATACTTTCATAGGCATGAGCATGTTCACTACTTGACATATAGATATAAACAAGCATTCAACTAGTTGAAACATCCTCATCTTCCATTCTTAATATAAGATATATTTATTTGATTTGATTAAATAAGTTTGTTAAGTTGTTAATATGATATTTATTTTCTAATTAAAACCCCCTAACCATATTTCTTAATTCCCTTATTTCCTCCCCTCTTTAATTATTATTGAGCAAGTTTCAATCAGGGTAAATTAGCAACAACAAAAAATTTATAAATATGAAAATTTTGTTTTATATTTAAGATTAAGATTAACTCTCCAAATACCTTATATTAAAGACTCACAGAGTAATAGTGATTAGATTTCATTATAAAAATGACGTGGTGCTCACTGTTATGATGAACACTAAATAAGGATCCCGCTTCGTTTCAATTCACTAAAAACAACTGTTTAGTTTCATTTCATTCCATAGTAAACCGCCAACGTGTGGGATTCATATGTTTTTTTTTTCAAGGAAGTAGTCTCTCTCTCTCTCTCTAATACTGTTAATTGGTATTTAATTTAGGGTTTACAACTTTCCTTCCTAACATAAGTATCTCTTTCAAAACTCAAACTTAAAACCTAAAAAAATCTATCAGAGTCTTACACTTACGCGGTTAGACTAACTTTGTATTAGTCTCTCTTTGCGCATGTGGTTTTCACTATTTTTCTCACTTCATGGATCATGCTATGTTCTCTTGTAATAAAGAAGAATCGACTTAAGTTTAATTTTACTAAAAAAAAAAGAAAAAGAAAAAAAAAAGCAATATGGTGATATGATAGTACGTTGTTACATGTCCCAAAAGCATGGGAGAAATTAAATAAGGAAATTACTTATGTGTGTTGTGTCATCGTGTGACACGTATCCACGTACGTGTGGGCATGTTAACACACACATGCATGTTGATGTTGGGAACTTTATTTATGTAGAAAGCTTTACCATTTAGTTTAAAAGCCAAGTTCATTCCCTCTCTCACGCCATGCATGCTAATTAAAGTTACATGCTTCATATATATAATGATACTTTTACCAAGTAACAAGCACAAGCAAGTATAAAAATAGTGCAACAAGCAAATTAAAGCCAGAGCCAAACTATCACTTTCGTCCAGAACTTTGGAACTTAAGAATACAGCCATACAAGATCTTTTAAAAGAAAAATTTAGTGTCTAATTGGATTAGCAATGGAAGTGTTTTTCTGAAGTAATTTACAGTATACAAGATAAGTAAGTGAGAAAAGTTTTATCTTAATTTACATAAATGTTCTTTTTAAAAGGCAACTCAAACAAATCCTAACTAACTTGATTAGTCAGTGTTTGTTTAGGAAAATGAGAAAAGTGTTTTTTTTAACATTTTTCGTAAGTCAAGATAAAATTTCTTTTATATATTTACCTTGCATACTGTTAATCACTTTGGAAAAATAGCTTCCATGCTAATCCAAACAAACTTTCTTAGAGAATCAAGGATAATGATCAAGGTGTTTTTTTTAAAAAAAAAAACATGTCATATTAACCAAATTTCTTAATATAATCAAATTAGGTAATTATAGCTTTACATTAAGTACTGGATAGAGTCTAAACCATCATTCTATGGATTAAAGTTTTGTATATTTTATTTTTGTAGATGGGAAAAGTAATAAAAATAGTCTCTCTTATATAAAAAGAAACCGTTACACACACACACACCAGGGAATGAACGTGATCATATAGAATTATCATAACTAATTAATGAGAAGCACACAATAACAAAGTTCTGACATGTCAATGCTACTTAATTACTTTGTTATTAAGAATTTTTGTGTGATATATTGTATCCTCTCATCCAGTATTCTCCCAATTTGATTTTTGGTCTGATAGCAGGGTTCTTTGAATTCTTAGATAAAAAGGTAGTCCTTTTAAAGGAGTTACGTGTCGCAATTAGAGGAAAAGTAACGTGGGAACATGTTTTTAGTTGGACCAATGACATGACAGTATAATTCTGTACTGAAAACAATTCACTTTAATAAAGTTACACCAACACACACACACACACGAGTATAAAAATATATACTTGCATCAATCTGGTATTCAAAGGGAAGAGCATGATGAGGCTAGCTACAAGACACTCAGTGCTTTCTGGCTTTCTGAATAAGACCGTAAAAGCTAAACAGTTTTCCAAATCATAATTGACAGTAATTAACCAACATATATAATCAGAGAGAGAGAGGGAGGTCAACTCAAGGGAAAAAAGAGGGAGCAAAATCTAAGAGACTTAGAGTGAAAGGCACGCACATGATACATAACAAGAGAAATATATACTAATGTCTCTTGATGGTCAAGCTAAGTAATAAAGAGAGATAAAAACAAAAGAGCTAAAGTTGGATCCCCTGATATATATATGTATATATTATTATTATTGGATGCCACAGCTTTCTAGTCAAGAACCTAGCTAGGCACAAATGCACGAGAGAGAAAGAGAAACCGTGGTCGTAGTGTTTAAGAATGCCTGGAATCTATGTTATTATTATCAATATATTCTCATATACTCATCATATATACAGAGAGTGAAACGCAACCGAGTGAGAATCCAAAACCAAAGCATATTATTATATGTTCACTGATCTTAGGAATTTTCCTTGTGCAATGGAACCACTAGCTGCCTCGCTCGTCTAAAACTTATTCCCATAAAGGAGCTGTAATAACCCTGAAACTGCATCGATCTCTCTAGAATCGAATTGACTGATATCTATATAATATATATATTATTCATCATCACTGTCACAAGTCACATACATGTTTATGCTCGACGCATGTTGAATAATAATAAAGCCAACTTGACGTGTCGATCTCTGCATGAGAGTTTACTGAGATATAAAAGATACTCAGAAACACCAAACTCGCTACACTCTCACGTAAATATGAAGATCAATAGGTTGATGAACATGAATGATAGAGAGGATAGAGATATAATATATGATGCAAAGTAATCTGTACCTATCTATCTATGTCCATCTATCTTAGGTTTTTCTATCTCCTTTCGGTTTGAGATCCAACGATGGTGGTTAATACTTAATTATATATATGGTTATTTTGTTTCTCTTTTACCAGAACATATATAGGGTTCATATTATTGGAGAGAGAGGCATATCGTGATCTCTGACCAACTTTCTCTCACGAACTTTGTACGGAAAACACATAAAAATGATTCGTTTGGTGTGATGAATAATATTGTAGGTGATATTCTTTTGTGGTGGGATCATATCATAATCTTTTTACGAACAACGGGTTTCCATTAATTTTCAGCTTGACTAGGATGCTTATTTTATGCACTTCATTTTATAATATATATTTATTACATTTGAATATACAGCTTGACAAATTAATGGTATATATATATACTGATTATATTGGTTTTTAAAAATATATTATTTTAACTATATATATTATTTAGCACTGAAAAATTAAGTAGAAAACTAAAATAAAAGATGATTTTCTGTTTGAAAACTTATCTGTGTTTATATTTCAAAAATAAATGATAAACTCATATATAAAGTTAATTAATTTTTTTTTTAAAAAAAGATCTCTATAATTTACCTTAAATTGTTAGCATTATTCACCAGGGACTTATAATTACGAGACAATTGGCAGTGAGCACAAGCATCTTGATGGGATTTTATCTTTAGGCATTCTTTCCGGGGAATATGGAAGTACGTTTAATTTGAGCCATTATTTCATTTCGTCAAAACTCCTTGAAGATTATTTGATATTTGTTATTATTAGTGCTATAATACATATATATTCGCGGCGATGTAAGAAATTTATACACTCAAGTGATGAGGACTGAGGAAATCATATCGGTCTTTCATGTTAAAAAAAGGCGGTTAATTTAGTTTAATTTATTTAAGTGTTATTAACTATACATTAGTTTTTTTAAAAATATATATATATATATATTTGCGTGAAGACTTTTTCATATTTCTTTTCTAATTAAAATTCATGTATATAGGAGTAAAAGTTGCAAGACCGTAATAACGTTTCTGAATTTAACTAATTTTGCAAATCAGTTTTGGAATATACCATAATCATTCTTAGTTATTTTCTAATCTAGTTGAAGCTAATTTTAAATGTGTATGTCACAGTTAAGGTTATATATATAATTAGGATGTAAAAAATCCAGTTGTCAACCATAACACAGCTCATGGAGGAAGTAATTAAACAAGGCAATATATAGCGAAATAAGATCCCACTACACTCCAATGCAAAAAAAGAACTAGATTGAATAAATAAAATCCTAAAAATAGGAATTTAATATATTAATTAAATGAAAAAATGTAACCAAGTTTGTACATAAGTCCCCTTATACTAAGGCTTGGTCAACCCAAATTCTGCTACGTCTCCGCTGGCTCGGCGCGGGTCAAAGGCATGACCGGACACGAACCGAACCGAACCAATCCACTATTTGTGGTTTGCCGTGAGCCTCGCGTTGACACCTCCCGAAGAGGCTGACGGCTATATACGTACACCCTCACATCTATATATATAACTCTTAACCCTTTTGACACCCTCCTCGTTATACTCTCCTTCTTCTTAGCTAACTACTCTCAATCTGTCATCATCCCATTCCCTCTGATCGCTGCTTTCTGTTTCATTCTCAGCTGCTTCCTTTTTTTTTTTTTGCATAACAGTCTTCTTCTGCATGGTTCTCTCGCAACTCATAGCCATGAAGACATTTCTGGGACAAGCTCTCATCCCGTCTCGCTCTGATCTATAAGTTCGTTACACAGAATATTCATATATACAGGATTGTTGGTTACGTGGTTGTTTTCTTTTTCTTGGCGTGAAGAAGGGGAGTAGAATTTACAGGATGTTGCAGGACGTGATTCACGCGACACCGCAAGCTCCACCCCAGGAGGCGGAGGAACTTACCATTATTGTAATGACCTCAAGTCTGATCTCTCAATCATGATATATAGAACTATATATTGTTTAATGCATATATATACGTTATATGATGATGATTGGCTTTTTCGGTATGTGTATGTGCATGATTATATTATAATGAATCTGATGAGGAGTAGGTTATCTTTTCTCATACGCTTATTTGTGTTCAATTCATTATTATCTGTTAGATGCTCTTCGCTGTATGTTACATTCCATTCCATGCACGAAAAAATGGTTATGTTTTTGTTCTGTTTGATATTTGTACTCATCGATGTGTAATTATTGTTCATTGAAACCTCTTGTTAGTGACATTCCACAGCCAAAATGGAGAGCTAGATAGGTATATATTGTATATATATACGGGCACGCACGTATGTATATGTGTGGGTGTATATTTCAGAGAAAATCTGAAGCCACCATACAAATTGCAGGACAATAAAGTAGTTTTCTTTCCTGTATACTTACATGGTTGGAAAGCAATGTGTTTATTAATATTATTGACTGGAGAATGAGACCGAATCAAAGCTCCGTAAGAATGAGGCTTTTCCCTTTTTCTGATATTGTCCAATCAAAAGATGTTATGCCACCGAACTGTCATTTTCTTAGGGGCAACATCGGAAACTATATGCTGTGTGACCATATCTTAAAGTATATTTCTCTCTACCTTGCATTTACGTGATAATCTTTTAAACGATTTTTTTTATAGCTAAAAGATGTGTCTTTTGAACTTAGCTTTCATTTCACTTTGGAATATATATCTTTTGTTTTGCGCTTTCTGTGCACGCTTTACAATTTTTTTTTTATTCTTTTAATTTATTCAGTTAGATATAGAAGAGAGGACTTACACTTCGATGAAAACAGTTTCACATGATGGATAGTTCGTTAAGAGAGTTTCGTATTCCCCATTGTAGGGGTATATTTCTATATATTGAACAAAAATTAAAATGCCATGAGGTTCCTTGTTCGTTTATACAAATTGTTATTTTCATATTCAAATTATATATATTAAAATGCCCTGGCTGCTACAGGTCACATGGAGGGATAGAGGCATGTCCTTTTCTTCTATAACCCAAAAGAAAGCCAACCCATTTGGAGAATTTTGTATTTGTTTGAGACTAAATATGGACAAAAGTGACTGGGCTATGCAACCAAATGAGAGTTACATCTATAATGTGTTGTAGGGGTTTTGTACTTTGAATTATTTCATTTTCTTCTTAGACAGCGACTGGGGACCTGTATTGTGGCATAGATACTGCTATTAATTGACAGTGTTTAAATAACTCACTCAAGAATGCCCTACTATTTGATGAAGACAACTGCAAAACAAAGCTAAAATTGATATTAGAGAATATTTTTAGCTTTTCAAGCGTTCAAACCATGTGACCTTCTTTTCTGTTATAAATGACCAAATCAGGCTCGTGTCTATCAACAAGTAGAGGAATTGGATTCAGAACCACAATGAAAAAAATTATAGAGAATCACGCTTCTTCAATCCAAGCTTGTTTTAAATAGGGGTCTATATCCTGAAAACTATTCTGAGTTATATGTGTTTGGTAGATTTTTGGAAGCCATGTTGTTCACAATGCTTTTATATCACTTGGTGCAGGATGAAATCTCAAGCCCCATTAGTGGTCGAATTTTCGAGCTCTGTGACCCTGATTTGTTCCCAGAGAGCCTGCAGAATTGTGAGGTTACCTCTAGCTCTAACTGTTGCTATGAAGATAACTCCTCCTGTGCCCAAAATATATCTCTAGCTTTAGATGTAGACGATAAATTCAACACTTGCAATACAATCACCACCCAAACTAGCACAAATCCGGCCACCAGGACCACCGCCCCGGCTGATCCTACTGCCACCATTACCACCAACAACAACAACACAACCAACAGTAGCAATCTGTCCATTGTCTTTGACCCACAAGATGAAATTGACAATGACATTTCTGCCTCCATAGATTTCTCATCATCTCCTGCTTTTTCTGTCCCTCAATATCTGCCAGTCACAACTCAACAGGATCAGCAATTTGATTTCTCTTCACTGCAGCCTCAGGTCACACTAGCTGCAAGTTCAGTTGTGGATGGCCTTGCACAATACCCACCAGACACTGCTGTTGCACCTCTCATGGGGGCTCCATTAGCTCCTGTTTTTGAAGATGATTGCTTATCCTCTGTCCCTTCTTATGTGCCTCTGAACCCTTCATCTCCTTCTTGCTCTTATCTTAGCCCTGGCATGGGACCTTACATGCCTCTTGGTCCCCTTCATACTGCCATGTCTGCTGATGGTTCTGGGATATATGGCAGCACCATTATTCTGGGTTCTGATCTGCAGCCACCAGAACTGGATTACCAGGGAGAAAATGGTGGACTTTTTTGTCCAGATTCAATTCAAAGGGTTTTCAACCCTCAAGACCTCCAGGTATTGGCATTTTTTTTAAGAAAATATCGAGTTCAGTATTTATCAAGTTCTGGTTGATTGATTTCTCTTCTCAGTGAAAAACCGAAATTAAAAAGATTCATCAGTTCAATAAAATACTTTCAAAAGCAAGGAAAAAAACCGAAGTCCAACTCCAAAGCTCTCTATTTGCAAAAATGAAAGGATGTAGCTGTAGAGTTCATCACAACTAGTTGGTTTAATTCATCAAAGGTGGACATTTAGGGAAAGATTGTGGTCCACCTATATCTAAGAAGCTTAAGGAGCCCCATAGATGCTCAAAACTATCAAACTGGGGCTATATTGACTGTATCCGTCCTTTTAGAATGTCACCTGCATTAAAAAGTGGCATAAAGTTGGGCTAGCAGGAAGAAAAGAAATCAAAACTTTCAACAAAAATTTAAAATTTTGTATAAACACTAGTGCTGATATTATTGGTAGAAAAGACCCACTTTATGGCCACCTCTATTAATTGTCTATCACTTTCTGCAGCATCTATTTTGGTATTAACGGTAGATTGATCAATAAATCAACTACCTGTTATTTATGATTTTGATCAGGCACTTAGTGCTGAGAATCAGCAACTGATATCTGGGGCAGCAAGTTCCACCACTTTGACGCCAGAAATATCAAACTTGGAGAATAATACCTACAAGGTTCGGAGACTTTCTATTGAACAGAGGCAAGAAAAGATTCTTAGGTACTTGAAGAAAAGGCGAGAGAGAAACTTCAGCAAGAAAATCAAGGTACTCTCATCTCACACTACTCCGTCAACCAAAAAAGAAATGTAATTTTTTATTGGTTCCGTACCTTATGATTTGGAAATTATTTAGAAAAAAAGTTCTTTACATGTTATTTGAAAAACTTTTGTTTGGGTTACATCAAATATTTCATGTGCAGTATGCGTGTCGCAAAACTCTAGCAGATAGCCGGCCTCGGGTCAGGGGAAGATTTGCAAAGAATGATGATTTTGGAGATACTCAGAGACCTGCTAGTAGCATTCATGAAGAGGATGATGAAGACGACGTAAGATTCCCTTGGACAAATGTGTAAAAGAAAAATCCCTATCACTCTTTTGTTTTTTTTCCTCACTTTTCATCAATTATAGATGCGTCTTTGGGAAAAATTCCCTCATCCAATTATAGTCCTTCTTTTGATGGTGCATGCAGATAATTGTGAAGGAAGAAGAAGATATGGTTGATTCCTCAGATATTTTTGCTCATATCAGTGGAGTGAATTCCTTCAAATGCAATTATTCCATCCAGTCATGGATTTAATTGACTTTGAACAGTCCCATTACAAACAGTTAATATAGATTTAGTTTAGAAAATTTGCAGGAGCCCTGTTCCATCCTGGTTTGGTGGTTTAAGGACAGTAATAATTGGGGTCCTCATGCTATCTCAATAAGAGTCAGGAGAATATATACAATATCTATACTCACAGCCACAGATATATCTCTATATAGAAAAAAGAGAAAATGAATGTATACATTTTTGCACATGTTTACATTGAAGTCATCGTAAATTACTTGCGCCTAGCTACAGAAGTGTCCCAAGTTTTTTTATCAACAGATATGACAAAAATCTTGGATCTCATTGATGTAGCGGTGTTTTAAATTTAATCTTTAGGGACTAGATAGCCTTAAAAGTGATTTCTTCATCACAGGCTTCAAATATGTTTCTTTGACCTATATGTGTATATATATATTGCAAGGCGTATGAAAAGTGAATCTTAAGTTGCTTCAGAGATTTTCTGGTTTAGATGGTTTTGCAGTGTTAGGATGCCTTGTAATAGAAGAATTTCTAAATCTGTAAGCATATATGTCGTATATAAATAATAAGCTTGATGCAGAAACTCCTTTAAATTTATGAGGTTTGCTTCATCACAAAGTTATGCCGTCTTTACACACACACACACACACACACAATTCAAAATTAGATGCACACGTTATCAGACTGCAGAAAATTATAAGAGAGCAGAAAATATAATTCTTTGGGAAGGCAAGGTCCTTTTCTTTTTCTTTTCAAGACAGGTATTTTCAAGTGGCTTTAAATTTAATTAATATAATGATGTCTCTTAAAGGACCCAAATGCTCTTTAATCTTGACAGAAAAGGAGCACGAGCTTCTAAATAAAGTCTGACCAAAAAAGAAAAGGCCATACAATGAGTTGGTACAATTACCCTGTAACAAAGAAAATTATTGTATTTAAGAAGTAATAAAACATGTACTATTGGATTAGTTTCGAGGCTGTCAAATCCAAACAAGAATAACTTTCCAAAACCAGACGTTGCACGATCAAAATCAAGGCATGATGCTTAAGCGATAATGATCCTCTTCATTAGGATCAATACCTGTACGGTGTTATTGGTGGGTGAATGGTTTCTTTGTCCTTATCCTTTTATCTATGTTTGCAAGAAAATGGAGTCCAAGCATAATCATAATCGTGAGGAAGATTCTCAACCCAAAAAGGAAACAATCAATGTCAAGGTCTGGTACGAGTGGAGGAAGCTTTGGCATTTGCATCTAATTCCTCCTTCGTTAATCATAACTTAGAAGTTTTGGAACAAACATAAGCTTTTTATCTTTCCATTATCATTCTTCTTTAATTCCTCATACTGTATGGATAACATTAAACATATTCAAACCTGATACCAACTCAATATTTTATTTAATAACATATTATAATTTAAAAATGATTTGACAATCTATAATATGCTCTAACATGAGCACTCGATCAAGCCAAGAACGAGACTGTTGTGATGAAAATAACTGACTTTTAATTTAGGTTCAGAACAATGTTTGATATGATTTGAGGATTGGTGATAATGTTCTCCACTTTAAAGTATGTTTAGAAGCCTTTTAAAATCTAGGTTTTATTTAAATTGAGATAAAATTCATTTTACATACTTATCCCATAAATCTTTAATTTTAGAAGGTTTTCAAATCGCATTGAACCAACTTATTTTGGCTTCTATCTTTTTTTTCTTTTTTAATATTTTGTCTGTTTGAATTAGTGTTCAAAAAACACTTTCAAATAAGTTGAGATAAAATTATTTTCTCATACTCCCTCTAGTGTTTTCTAGAAAGCAGATACTTTCAGTGGCATGTTTCTCCTCGTCCCTCATAATCCTTATATCTTGAATGTTTAGTCTATCCAAGCGCTCACAAAGAGACACATCTTCATCTTGCTCTTTCTTTATACCAGGCTCTCAGCTCCGCAGGTCTCTCTAGCCTTCATCCAAAATTTTGAGATTTCTTTTCATATATCTGTTCCTCCATGAATCTCCCTTATTTACGAACATCTATCAAAATCCCATCATTAATCAGAATCAGTTATTCTTGCCAGTGATATGCTATTTCTGACGCTAAACACCTCCTGAGCAACCGATATGGTTGCAAATAATCCCTGTCAAAGACAGAATAATAGGTTTTGGAAAATACAAAGGCAAGATACTGTGAGACACTGAGAATAAGGATACTAAAAGGATCTGAACCCGTCTTTTTTAAGCAATTTTCTCATGGGGTTGGTCTTTAATATGATTAATTTTTTTTGTGTCTCAAAATTTAAACTATTTTTTTTTTATCACTATTAAAATATATAAATTTATATTAATTATTCCTCACTCATCACTAATTTTACTTCATTCAATCATTTATTACTCACTTCTTCTCATATTTTCTACTTATTCCCTTTCATATTTTTATTTATTCTCTTTTCTATACTTTTTTCATAAATAAGGGTATATTTGGAAAAGAGATGACATTTATGACACATTTTTTTTACTTGATCTTGCTTATAAAAAGGATTGAAGGGAGCATATTGCAAATCATGTTAGAAAAACAATTTCTAATACCAATCCAGATAAACACTTAGTATTCGATTAAAATAGTGATTGAAACTTTTAAAATTAGATTTTTAATTGTAATTTATGGTATAAAAGGTAAGTATGTAAGATAAATTTTGTTTTGATCTATGCGGGTAAGTACTTTTACTTTTAAGATCCTAAAAGTAATCATGAACATGCTTTTAGTTGGGATAAAAATCAGTTTTACTAACGTTAGATAAGCCAGACAAGCCCTTATTATCATATCATTAGCCCACTTGCCCTATGGGTAACATACGGTTTAAGAATATGGGCATAATTAATTGAAGGCTGAGGCCAGTCATAAAGAATTTAATCTTTACATAATTTTCATATACGGACATCTTTAAAATTTTTAGGGAAAATTGATTACAGGGCCCAAGGAAGCAAAATAATTACAAAAAAGGCTCAAGAAACATTCACATGCCAAGGTCTTTTCAGACATTTTTTCAAAAAAAAGTGTACGGACATAGTTGTTAATTGCTACAGATGTAGTTGTTAAAATGTAGTTGTTAATTAGACTGATTTAGTTGTTAATGAGAACTGATATAGCTGTTAACCGTTACTGATGTAGTTGCTAACGTTTTTTGAAAAAATACCAGAAAAGGCCTGACATGTGAATGTTTATTGGGTCTTTTTTATAATTATTTTACTTCCTTAGCCCAGTAATCAATTTTTCCAAATTTTTATCTCTTTATATGAAAATGTTAATGATAAAGATGCCTTATTAATGACACTGTCAGAGAATGTGGGCAAGGGCAAGTTGCCACTATTAAATTGTTGGTCAATGAGAGAGGAATATATGTACTTGACCACCCCATGACCAGTTAATATCAACCTTCTCTCTCCATCACATGGCCCAGGCAAATGGAAAGTTCAATCAATGCATGTGTCTCAGTGTCTGCATCAAGAACAACACCAATTTCTTTTTCACTGGCCCCCACAAATTCCGAGTTCAAGGAAATTGATTTGATTATTTTTTTGAGATCTCCTCCTCCGTATTCTACTCTATTTTCCTCTCAGCGTTGCAAGTGGCATCAGGCAAAAATTCCTTGGGTTCTAGTGGACTCACTTCCCTATCATGCGCACCAGCTCATCGAAATCTGACATCTTTCTTTGTCGCTTACCACTCCCCATTTGCTTTATCCATGTTCAACAAGAGCTTTTGGTACACTGTACATTGGGGCACTCGGTTCATAGTTCGCCAGATGTGAAATCAAGAACTTGGGTCCTACAAGCGCACCTGATTTTTGGGCATTTGGGGTTAGTGGACGAATTTTTCATCCTACAATTATGGCTCTCGATCCCCATTTTCATGACACCACCTCGCTCTACTCTTCCCTTTGGCTTTAGGTAGTTTCGTTATCTCTCTCTCTCTCTCTCTCTCTCTCTCGAAGGGGTTAAATATTTTACAATTTTTTCTCGTTTTTTTTCGAAGATTATTATTAAAAACGAGTTTTGGAATGTTGTATTATAATTACGTGTGGTGGCTGTCGCTTAGTCTCTGCTGATCTTTGCTTCCCATGTGCTGCTAAGTTGGTCTTTCCACCTTTTATTGTTCTGTTTTTTTTTTTTTATCAGAATACTGTTCATTCACTCTGTCCATTTGGGGGTAATTGGTTTTTTTCTTTTTTCTTTTTTCCTGGTGTTTCCTCTAAACTTGGTTTCGGGGATGTAAAGCTCAAATTTTGAGGATAAACGAGTGTTGGTGTTCGAAGAACCAGCCTTTTCTCTTCAGCTATCTGTGTCCATTTGACTGAGGTGGAATCGGCTCTTCTTGGATCGAGTTTATCTGGTAATGTAAAGTTGTTCTTAGTAACAGTAGTAATTAATACTCTGGCTCAAGCTTTCTGCTTCCTTTTTATAGCATTTTTTTTTTTTTGTTAATTGAGTATTTTCTGCGCTTTTGTTTCTGTAGATTTGGATACAACCATCTTAATTTGTTTGTTGAATGACTGATCTTGATTGATTGACTCACCCTCCTTTGGGAGGTTTAAGGTTGCGAATTGCTGGTTGACTGAACTTCCTTGCTCTATTCTTCTTCCTCACTCTTCTTCAAGAGATATCCCCCCCCCCCCCCCCCAAAAAAAAAAAAAAAAAGAAGAAGAAGAAAAAGAAAACGGTGGTGATTTAGTGTAGCTGGGTCTAGTATTGGTTAATTCGTGGAATTGTATCTTCATTGAGCTTCCATAAATCCTGGAACCATGCATAAGTATTGCTAAACTTATGAGTATTTTAGTCAATTGATTCTCTATTTTCTACTGAGAAGAAAGTATATGATTTCGAGATTTCTTTGTATTGCTATATAATTACATTCCAAAGTTGCATGTCAAGGTATTTGTAAGACTTTCACAATTTAGATGCCTCTGATTGAATCATAAAGTTGCAAAGGGCAACCCTTTAAAGCAGAATGCTACTTTTGAAGTTCTGATTTGTTGATATTATACGTGATTTTTTACCAGGTGCTTAACAGTTTTTGTTGTTTTTCAGGAATCTTCGAATATTCAGTTGAAAGCAGAAGAGGCCTGCCATTAATGCATAATAGTTAGTTGCAGGTGAGAAATGGAAAATAGAATCATATGCCTTCAGGGGAAGAAGGGTTTAGTGCATAGATTGTGCAAAGATAGGGAATTATCAGATGATAACTGTTCAAAATTTTCTGGATCACAACTGAAGAAGTTGATCAAAAGAGCGAACTCACAAGGGACCATAGTTATAAACATTATCCAGTCACAGGCTAATAAATCTTTCTTGAAGGATATATTTTTCCAGCATGTTCATGGATTCAACAACAGGATACCAAAGCATATGGTGAGTGCAGATGAGAAATATCTTCGCTGCTGCCTAGAATATATACACACTAGTGCATTGAAAGCAGGTCACTGCGATACACAGGTGAACTTAGGATACTCAACCATGGGAATTTTGTCAGAAAGCTATGCTGATTTGATTCGTAGAGGTGCTAGTGATTCCGGTGAGTTATTCTTTGAATGTCCTGAAGCAGCTGGGACTGGGAATGGAGGTATAAATGATAAAGCTTCTCAAAATTGGACTTTAGGTACGGTTATGGGGAGTAAGAGTATGATAAATATATTGAGTAATCCTTTGTTTAACCAGTTTGGGCTTTTAGATATCAATAACAGGTTAAGCAGGATGAATTTGACTGATGATAAAGGGTTTATATGCTATGATTTAATGGAACCTCCTAGTGGTTTAAGTATCTCCTCATATAAACTAGGAAAGGAAGCACCAATGATGAAAAGCCACAAGTTTCGCTCTTCTTCTGTTAATGGAAGTGTAGCCTCTACTTTCAGCTCAGGCTCTACTTGTTCTGACCAGCTATCATCTACTTTTCCCATTCCTTCTCTTGCAATTCTTCGATGCAAATGGAGGAAAGGAATTCCTCATTTTGTTTTTTCTACAGATGATCATAAGGAGGTGTATATAGCCATATTGAGGAAGGCAGATCCAACAGATGTTAAGGCTTTGGACTATGTATACTTGTTCTATTTGAAAAGGGGTAGCCAAAAGGGCCGTCAAATCCCTGGCAATGATTTGCAACTTGTTGGCAAGATGAATGTCTCAACAACTTCTACACTTGACCCAAACAATTATAAAGTTTTGGAGACTTCATTTGTAGCATTTGGTAACCATGAAAATTGTGACAGAGAGATATATACTTCAAGTCATACTCAGAGGAAGAACAGGGGGTTGTCAAAGGTGTCACAAATATTCAGAACGAGTCCATCATCAAAACGCAGGACTCTCTCAAACTTCGGTGGATCAGGTGCCATAGTGGAAAGTCATCCATTGAAGTCATATGCACTACGTGAGAATGATGTAATGGAAACTAATGCTCCACCAAATTTTGAGTTGGCTGCTATTGTTGTGAAAGATCTTATTCCTTGTAGTAGGCCTGGCAAGGTAGGAGGTTGGGGCTTAAATTTTCTCAACAAATCTGGAGTGGAGCCAACTGCATTGCCTTCTGAAAGTAGTCAAAAAACCAGTGATTGCTCACCTGGCATGAGCATTCTAATACCGGCAGGTCAACATGGTGGCCCAAGAACAAGCAATGGTGGGCCGTCCAGTCTCATAGATCGATGGAGATCTGGGGGTTGTTGTGACTGTGGTGGTTGGGATGAGGGTTGTCCTCTGACAGTACTCCAGAGAAGATCTGTTGAAAGAGATTTTCTCTCCCAAGTAGATATGCAAGGAGAGTGCAAGTCAGTTGATTTAGTTACACAGGTCTGTTAATCTTCTCATTTCAACAGTGTATATTTGATTTCTTTTGCTGTAATCACAAGTTCATACCGAAATTATGCCTGGTAAATCAATATAAATAGATAGAATTAGGGTACATGATATGGTGGTTTGATTTTTCTGATCGTTTGCAATTATGAATAGATAGGAAAATGACCAATGTTCATTGCTTGATCCAATGGCCACCATGGTATAATTTGTAGTAGTTCCATATCTATAAGTTTGTTCTTATCGCTCTTCGAATTTTCAGGGTTCAAGCGATGTCAGCCCCACTTTGAGGATGGTGAAAGTTCACAATGATCTGCATTATATTCATTCTCAGCCACTCCTGTCATCACTGCAGTCTTTGTCCATCGCTGTGGCAATAGTTCATTCACAGAGTCCTGCTCTTCGACCGGCCTGAGGACAGGATCTGTGATAGCAACAGTCAGGAATTGAAGTGATTTATTGGGTCATAGTTCTTTTGAATTGTATTATAATAGAAAATGCTGAGGAGATTTAGGAGTTTATACAAGAATCAGGTTTTTATTTCTTTGTTCATGGTTCTTATTTCTTCATACTGGTAGAGGTTAACTAATTTAGGAGAAGTGGATATGCTTGTTTTCCCATTTTCAGTTCTTAGGCTAGAATAATTTGTAAGCATCCTTTATCCCCGTCCTTTTTTTCGAAGGGAAAGAATGTAATATCTGTTGATGAAGAATATTTGGAAACTGTTGGTATTGGGTTTTGAGTTTCAACAAGGTTGTTATCCTAAGGTAAAGTTTGAGTTATGCTCTATATGAGAGGTTGCATGAAGATAGTTATGCATATAGTTGATCTTGAGGCTCAGATTTGTGGCATATTGGAGTTTCTGCATTTTTTTGGACTTGTGAGGGGGGAATATTAAAACAAAGGACCTAAAAACAATTATATTAAGTATAATTATTAAGAAGGACCAAATGTAAAAACAAAAATTTTAAAAAAACCAAATTACTCCTAAAATATCTGGTATTGGCACACAAAAACTCAAGGCCTCCTTACCAATCTGGTGCCTCCATCTTCCTCCTTCTTCAATGTCATTTTCACCATTTTCACATACAACAAGGAAGGAAGCGGATTTCCAAATTAGCCATGAAAAAACCTTTGTTGTAGTCTATAAAGGTTTTCTCCTGAGCAGGGTAGAATGTCGAATGTAAGAGTTAGCAAAAGCCATCCTTGTTTTTGAAGAGGCAGGCTGCAGAACATAAATAACATTCTCACATGAAAAATTTTAGAAGGAAGAAGGGTCTTGCCCTTTTTGTCATCTTCAATTAATCCTCCTCTCTCTCTTATCGTTTTCTGACCTTCTTCCCCAGCCTCTTAACCGTATTTGTATGTTTGAGAGCGAGAAGGCGATCATATTTTATACTGAGAAAAGCATAACATCCTCTTACAAGCTTACAGCGATCACCGAATTCTTAGCAATCAAAAAGAGAGGAATCGTCCGAATAGGTGAAAACAAGAATAGTGGGGGTGAATATACAATTCAATGATTTATTAATGGAAGGGTTTTGAGGGAGTTACATTTATTCCACAAATGCATAGTTCTACAAAAGAGAAGTGATCCACAAGATATTAACAAGCTATGGTTGAAAAAGAAGACTTTGGGAGCATATAAGTGGCAAGGAAGATACAGGAGGAAGTCTATTTGAGGTTTTGCATTAGGGATTAATATTTTTGTTTTTACTGCAATTTTTTTTTTCCCACGCTCATATAAAAGTGAGTGGGTCTCATTATAAACAGAGGAGAGAAAAAACATTAATAGAACCTACTTATTCTTATGAATGTGACAGAAAAGAAAAAAAACGTAGAAACATTAATCCATTCGGATTATTGGGAGCAAAAGGTTTGGAGGGTATTTTAGTACTTTTAAAAATATATTTTGATATCTGCTCCTCGAATAATTATCATTTTTATGATCTCTTACAATAAATATTATCTTTTCTAGGTTTTTCATCTTAATTTTCCTTTCTTTCTTTTTTTTTTAAAATAGGGTTCGTAAAGGTTTGTTGTTGAGATTCTACATTGAGTCATTGACCATGAGATCTAAATCTGCGCTCTTATAGAAAACTTACCAATAGGATAAAAGTTGACAACTCAATTAAATTGTATTTGCCGGAGGGAGAACAATATCTTTTATATTTCTCCAGTCCACTGTGTTCTATAAAGATAAGTTTTTTTTTTTTTTTGGTCCTGTCCCAGATAAATGAGATTCATCTCTCTATTTTGTCATAAGAAGGCATTCGGTGAATCACGAAGAAGCCCTCAGACTCAAATCATGGCCTGATTCATTATTTTGACTTGACAGAAGCTGGAAACTTTGGCTTTTAGTTTTTGGTCAACAGAGAAGCTTTTTTATATATATATGAAAAGTTTTGGAGGGGTTTAACATCAGTTCCCCAACAAGATCAGGGCACGACCTCAGATTCTTTGAGCACCTCAACAAACAAGCTCACGCTGCAAATATAGTTATGGGCATCAACAAGGCCCAAGACAATGAATGAGGGCTCCTGTGAGGGCCTGGCCCATTTGAATTGGAATTTCTTTTTTCAATAAAAAAGAAACAAATTCAACTCACGAGGCAAGTTCATGCTTCATTCGAACCCTTAAACCCTAATTGAAGAAGCCTCCCAGAACCCTAATCCGGACTCCCCAAATATAAAGCTCCTTATAAATATTAATCAGTGAGCCCTTGGTTCTAGTCAGCCGGGGCAGAAGATGGTGAAGTGATGTCAGTTGGCGAGCCTATGCTTAGTTTTTGCTATTGCAAATTGAGCTTTTGTGTGTGTAAAAATGTGGTGTTGCCTACGGTCTCTTATAGAAAATGTATTTCTTGGAAATCCTAAATATGCTTTCTTGCATTGATATAAAATGTGTTTTCTTGCAAACCTGAATATTTGATATCAAATGAAAGGTCTTATGCTCAGTTTGAAAGTATTATTTGTTAAATGTGTATGGTTATTGAGGTATATTTTGTTATTGTGCTGTTCTAAGCCGTTCTTTTCTGAACTTTGGATCAGTGGATCACAAAACTTTAGGACGAGGTAGATAGGTTTTCTTTTTGATTGAGTTGTAGCTGAAGATGGCATGCATACGTCTAAGTTCTTGCACTGCTTCACAGTTCCACAGTTAAGGTTAGATCTCTTGCTTTGTGAATTATGACTCCAAGAAAGCAATATCACTTTTTGTAATTTCTGTTTTTTAGGTTCTGGAGATGCTTCTGGTAACATTACCAGCATGACCCTGATACGTGTCGAATCACCACCATAAAATATCTACATTATACTGCCAAAGGTGACATGATTAGGGCTACCATTAAGAAAGGGGACCCCTGATCTCAGGAAGTCGGTTTTGCCCTCTTTGATTGTGTTGTTTTTAACAGGTATGGTGAGACATCGATTGGGGAGTGAGATGAGAATCTGAAATTTGATACTACGTCACTTTAGAAGCGTCTTGGGGCTGTTTCCCCCCAAAAGCTCATATTTCAATGGATGCTTGAACTTGTGGTGACCTGATCTGCTGTTGGTTTGGTTGAGTCTGTGATAGAATTGTAGTGCTTATATTGAGGCAATTAGGCATCTTTTTGAAGCTATGCTTTTCTTTGTGAGTTAGAGGGCATACAGAATGTATAAAGGTTGCTGGTTCAACTCTAAGCAGTGTCCTGATGTGTGCATATGATGATTGATGCTTTTAGGGCCAGCTACACAAATGTTATCGGACATATCAAGTTGGATGTCTCTTAAATGGTATCCAACTTTTCGCTGTTCGACACATCATACATATTCTGATTGCTTCTTGTCCTGTTTTTATTTTCTATGGTTGATAATTGATATACCTCAAAGTCATCATTCCCATGATCACATCCTTCCTATCAACTACTGTATACGTCAAGACTGAAATATGTTTTTTCCCTAACCTTTTTGTTTTCTTGGTTGTGAATTTTGTTATTAGTAGTTGCTAGTTGCTACTCTGGAAAAAAACATTGCTTTTCCCCAGACTTAAGTCATGTATCTTCTTCAATGCCCAAAGGCTGGTACAGTTACAAGTCTGGAAAATTAACAGTGTCCATCGTTACAGATGTGCTGGCCTTTTTAGTGCTGACATCTGCTCCATTTGGGCTCTACAATATTTATAGGACGCAATTCTACTTTTGTTCTTGATTATATCTATAATTGTCATTACTTGCCATGCTCCTGTCAGATCATCGTTTTGGTTTTATCTAAAACTCGAATTATTGAGGAATAGCTTGACAAATCCAATTATATGTTGGGACTAGTTAAAATCTTTACAAAAGAGGATTATAATACTACCTACAGTGCAATTGCACTTTGCACTATAAAGTATGTCCTATATTTATAACCGGAGGAGTACTTGTTAGCTTGCCTATCTAATTTCAATTGCCTCATGAAATACAACGCATGAAAAGTGATTCCCTTGTTCTTAATTTGATCTAAACTGATTTTCATTTTCTCCCGGCAGACAGGTACAGCCATTACCTGACCAGTTGACAAGGCCTGGGATTGTAATTGCGGCCAGTGGAATCATTATGTTAGAGCTTAAAGTTGCTAGAATGATTGCCATTTATCAAATGGAACTTGTTAACCTTTCAACTTTTCTCTTTGTTTTAATATCATATTTTTCCTGTTATGGTTAAGGCGAGACAGCCGTCTTCGACTTTTGGATTTTGATTCAGACTACAGAATTTGAGATTGAATGATGTAAAACATTCAAATTGTTGATTCATGTATCGACAAGAAATCATAACTATGATAACTTTTTTGCATTTTATTTGGTTTCACTCTAGTCTATGTCTTTCCTCGCCAAAAGTCTTGAATTGGTTCTTTGATCATCATTTTATGATATACACATTTAACTAGACTTAAAATTGATACCTCGGTCAAAATTTTCTAACTTAACCCTTAATTATGATAAGCTTCGAACTTGTTCAGTCTATGGCTATGAGTATGCTGGTCTTCATGTTCACCCTTATTCAACATTGCCGTGTGCGTTCGGACTTTGGATTGAATGCCAAAAGCATTTTTCCACCCTTCCAAATTAAGGTTTCAGGCTCTCAGAGCTAATTGCCAAACACTTGTTTAAAACCTAAAATTTATTCCATAATTTTATAACCGTGCTTTCATATAAGCTCCCCATTACTTTTGGTAAAAGCTAATCTAAGAATTATACATCGAAAATAATTTGTTTTTATCTAACATGTGACATGTGAAGTCGTAATTAAAAATTTCAACAAACTATTATTTATGAGTCTAGAACATATGTAATGATGTTAATTTAAAAATTATGAGCTATAATAGCAAACTTAATATCTGGACACCATCCTATGAAATCAGAAGGCAACACCTGGATGCTTGTTGTTGGCAGCAAAGAAGTGGAATCATGATATTAGCCATATCGACAAAAATGCCCCAGCCCCCGTGAATCAAGCCAACATGTTCTTGTGCAAATTTCAAATTTGCAATAGTGTCAATAATAAGACATTTTTTTGGTGGTGATCATGGGAGAAAAAAAAAGAAAAAAAGAAGCATGCCATCTTTTTGCTTTCCTCCCTTGCCATGTACTTGAAACGGCAAACAAAATCATAACGTGATTCCAATTTTCAAATCGCAGCATATGTGAGAGTGAGACAAATGATTTAGATCCTTTTACATTCGTAACATTACAAAAAAGAAAAAAGAAACTATATTTTTAAGACATGATTGCCTGAACTTAATCAATCTAATTTCATTATGGTCTTTGCCAGCTATGACAGCATGTGAAGACAGTGCAAACCCCACTATCGAACCCATGTGATCACGTTTTATTCTGAATCCAAGTAAGACATATATAAGGCTATCAGTCACCATTTAATTCCTCAAATTTGTGTTGTTATTTTCTAAAAATGGGAAAAACTTACGGGTATTGTTTGGGTTTCTTTTGCCTTTTGTTCATCCCTTTTGCTGTTGCAGATTGGAATATACTGCACCAGAGGACCCGTAATGGATTAAAGATCAGCTTGAAGAACTATTGTGAGAGCTGGCGAATGAATGTTGAGCTGCACAACATTAGAGACTTCGAAGTTGTGCCTGAAGAATGCACATCTTACATTGGCAAATATGTCAGATCCACTCAGTACACAGTTGACTCAGAAAGAGCTACTGAGGAATCCTTGGTTTATCTCAGCACCAGTTGCAATCTGAAGAAAGATTCCAGGGATGCTTGGATTTTTGACATTGATGACACTCTGCTTTCCACAGTTCCTTACTACAAAGAAAACTTATACGGGTAACTCTGATTCACTCTCATCTACTAGTTCTTTTGTGAGCACATTAACTGCTGATAAGTTTTAAAAGTTTGGATTTTCACACATTGGGTTTCTTGATTAAAAACAGTGGAAATAAATTGAACTTGACATCTTTAGAGGAATGGATGGGCAAAGGCAAGGCTCCAGCTCTTGATCACTCCTTGAAGCTTTTCAATGAACTCAAGTCCAGAGGAGTTCAGATCATTTTGGTTTCTGCAAGGAGGGAGCATCTCAGAGCAGCCACCATTGACAACCTTGTCAATGTTGGTTTTCATGGCTGGGCTGGCCTTGTATTGAGGTCAGTACATACATCCCTTATCCTTCATTTAGTATATCTCATTGCTATATATGTTCTAACCCCCTTTCCCCTTTATTTTCTTTTAATTTTTGTACAGAGATTATGCTGATGAATTGGTGTCTGTACGGACCTACAAGTCTGATGTGAGAAGAAAACTAATTAGTCAAGGTTATCGTATTTGGGGCATTGTTGGAGACCAATACAGCAGTATTGAAGGGCTTCCAAGCGCTGAAAGGACATTTAAATTACCAAATCCAATGTACTATGTTGCCTAATATGTTATGTAACGTTATAATATTATTTTCTTTCTGAATCTCATGAATGCAGCATTTGATTTGAGAGATAAGTTCCCGTTTAAAGGAAACAGAAGCCAGCCAGCTGAGTTTTCTTTATGCCTCTTCATTGTAGACTTAGTTGTCTCAAATTTGCAGAAACTAATTAAGGTAGATAAGCTAAACATAGTACATTACATGAAACAGTCACGAATTACAAGAAGTGGTAATGCAGAACAGTGAAATGATGGTATTGCACTATTAGAGCACATGGATGAGTCAATTTCAAAGCTAATGTTCCAAAGATTTTCATATCAGATAACATGAGTTCGCCTTTCATTTACATAACAAATCGCTAGTCGACCAAACAGCAAACTCTACCATATACTCCAAATTGCTTCAACCCAACTTAACTGCCCGCATTTTAGCACAATATTCAAATAAACTCCCATCATAGCAGCGCCTCACTGCTTCTTTAGAAAGGAAACCTTCACTGTCTCTAGCAAGAAGGTACAGATACCCCCATTCCACTTTAGATACAACCCTAAAAAACACATTCCACGTATATGTTTCAGACTTATAAACCTTCAAGGTCCAAGATGCTTTCATTTTTGGAGAAATGCTGTCATTTTAGTTCCATATTATTACCTTTCATCTTTAATATAAGAGCTACATAACTAGTTTGCATTAATGTAATTAGTTTAGTTAGTTATTCGTAATAAATGTGTGTTGATTTCATTAAAATACTATATTTAATCATGTTCATTGGAACTATCCTTTAATAGAAACCCTCTTAATATGTGCAATCAATAGGAGATATTTAGGGTCAAAAATTATAAATTTAGCGGACAAAGTGGATTAAGGATTTATATCTATGACCAAATGACAAAGTCTAGATATTTACCAGCCAAAGGGGTCAAATGCATTTCGATTTCCCTCAGTCATTTCCCAGAGCTCTCCAAGTGTGGCTTGTCAGGCACTGCGCGAGCATACTTGCTAAACATGTGCTCTAGATTTGCTGGTACGTAGCTGCAGTTTCATTGAGACATATTGTCAAACACTATGTAATCAAATTGCATGCAGGACATACTGTGGCAAATATAGTTGCTCATGATTGCTTACCGTCCTTCCGTATCATAAACCCCGGCGTCACTCCCATGCTTTACTCTGTGAATGTTGTGTATATATATCGGAAACAAAAGAGAAGGTATCCAACTCTGCAAAATTTCGTTTTCTTAGTGTTTGAATATATTCTGTAGGCTTAACTGTTTGTGCGCTTCAGAGTTCAAACCCAAATTTTACATTAAATGCATATGACTTTCTAAGATGATTACAACTGAATGAAAAATGTAGGCATGAGAAGCTAAATCACCAAGGAAACTTACAGGAGATGGATCAAATTTCTCCACTTTTTCCCCTATCTCCTACTTTCTAAAGTGTGTGTTTAGGAAGTGCAAAAAAAAGTGTTTCTTAAAGCACTTTTCCATTAAGTTGAGACAAAATTTCTCTTAAATATTTACCTCAAATGTCATAAAATCACTCTAAAAAGCTCAAATAAACATGCATTAAGATGAGTTGGCTGAATGACTCACAGGTTGAGTAGGATAGCTCATAGTCAAATTGATACAAACTGCTATAAGAAAAGAAGTAAAGATGTTAAATCCAACAGCTCGCATCCCTGAACATTTCAAAACAATGATTAGGTTCAATTTGAGAATTTATTTTTAACAAGTTGAGCCTAATATATATCAGGGGAAGGGGAGAAAAATTGCTCCATTTTTAATATATAAGGACAACATTGTGCTACTTTTAGCTTTAAGTCAACCAGCGTGATTAGGAACAAAATTAAACTTCAACCAAAAAAAGGTAATATTCCGGTGTTACCTAATACATATACAGCACATAAATTTTAAATCTTTATTGAATCAAAAACTTGAAACATTAGAATGGTTATCAGCAAACAACAAAAAACTCTTACCCATGTAAGTTTCCCAAGGATAAACAATTCCATTGTCATCTCGATCAAAAAAGGCACAGTGCTGCTGAAGAACAGTCAAGTTGTGGTGCCTATGTTGTGGAGTGCCAAGAGGGTGGCTAGTGTCGGGAGCTGTCAGTGCTCTGGGCATGTCTGCCAAGAAGACATGAATCCATGAAAAACCAAGTGTTAATGAAGGTACTCTGTTTCATCTTCCATAACATTTAAAAAATAAAGGGGGTTTAAAGATTACATGGCTTGGGAAGAAAAGTTTCCAAGTCATCTCTGACCCTTCTGTGAGAAGTAACGGGTGCATTGTAAGCCTCAGATATGAGTGACTCCCTCTCCATCTCTCCTTCCATTTTTGCTTTAAGAATCTTCTTCTCAAGCTTTCTTTGGCTATACAATACTCAGTGATAGTATATATGCTATAGTTTTTGAAGAATATGAACCGCCATTTTGGTTGTACAAATAAGGGATCGAGAAGCAGAGTAATGGAGAAGAGTTCATCTAGATGTACACAAAAAGCAAGAGACAGCGAAGCTCCACAGATTTACGTGGCTGGCATGCATAATTTCAAGGTTGAATGTTTGTTGATTATCCGGTACAGTGTTGGTACATGTATATGCTATCTATGTTGTTTGTCTTCTGAGTTCTGCATTCCCATCCTTTTCACATACCTAGCATGATACTGACATTTTTGGAGTACAGTGACACACACAGATGTTTGGTGTCACTGATTCATATCTCACCTTATTAGGCCTAAATAAGGGAAAAGATTTTTTTCTATGGAAGAAATTGTTAGATTGATTAATTTTGTTTTTTGAATAAAGTATCAAGACAGTCAATTATGTTTTCACGTTTTGAACAACACAGCACATTTTAGGAAATCATTAGCTACTATTTGACCTTATTCGTGTCACTCTTGATATAAAATTGATTTGCTTAGATTAACTTTAGTTGTATAATTTTCCTCTTTTTATATCATTGATCAGTGTTAGATTTTTATGTCTAAATCCCATAGGTTATAAATAAGAAGTCCCACTGGTTCGCCACTGACAGTCATGTCAGTTTGTCATGGTCGTGTCGGTTCATCAATAAGAGACGAGTCTATCTTATTAAACTTCCTTCATCTATAAATAGGGTGCCCTGGTGACAAATTATATATCCCCTGATTTTTCTATATGCATACTTTCTACATACTGCATATACATTATGTGCGTTCTGAAAGCACACTCGTTGGATTCGCTTGGGCTTCAAACAGACAGAATCATATTTCTGTAGAAGAATAATCCACTCTATCCTGGGAGGCAATTAATCAGAAACCTTCAGCATTCGTATTGAGGAAGCAAAATTGTTTTAAAGATACAACGAAAGTTGAGCCCGAATTTATGCATATTCATTACTATTTTTCAGTAGTTTTATGAGTTTTTTTACTATTTTTCCTTCTTATGTAGAAGTATTGTATATTTACAGACTATGCATATTAATTACACATATTCTTTCCTTTATGAAAATTCTAATTTTAAGTATTTTCAACAACAATCAGTTCATCCAAAACAAATGTGATGGGTATTTACCCAAAAAAATACAGGTTTTTTAATAGTGAATTTAAAATTAAAATTAACTATATTATCAGTTTGTCTTTTTATACCTGATTTAAGAGGTGTTGTTAGAATTATAATGGACAAGAGTCAAGAAGCAATAATTTTAGAAAATAATAAAAAATACTATTTTTTAGCATATGGAGATCAATTTCATTTGTTCATTAAATTTAATTATACATTTAAAACCATTTAAATTCAATTAAAAAAGGATCTCTAAACTCAGCTTAGAATAATCTGTTCTTTCTAAGCTTAGTTAAAAGCATCCCTTGATCGATAATATCTCTATAAGCTTCAAGTAAACCAAGGATCAAGACTCAAGTCATCATGGAAACTAACATATCATTATCATTATACTATATAACATTACAATTACTCAATTTTTGAATCCATATTTAAAAAAAAAAAATAACATTACAATTACTCAATTTTTTTTTTTAGCTTACGCAAGGTATCCCCACAGCTGACTGCCATGAGACTAATCTTTCGCCTTACTGTCAACGCACAAAGTGGTAGAAAGCTGGCCACAGAATGCTTTCCATTAACAAAAGTTAGGGATCAAATCCCCAACCACTTACTTAAGGAACGAGATGTGAACCATCACGCCCATCCAACCACCCAACTCAATTTTTTTTTTAAGGTTACGCAAGGTATCCCCACAGCTGACTGCCATGAGACTAATCTTTTGCCCTATTGTCAACACACAAAGTGGTAGAAGGCTTGCCACAGAATGCTTTCCATTAATAAAAATTAGGGATCGAATCCCCAACCACTTACTTAAGAAACAAGATCTGAACCATCACGGCCTGGTTATTACAATTACTCAATTAGTGCAGGGGCATGAATCTTTCCTTGTGGTTTTGCTTACTTTGTTTGGGCTACATATAGACACATAAAAGGCCCAAAGCCGAGGGAAGAACAATAACATCCACTCGGATTTCGTTAAACCTGAAATTTGCGAGCCGGCCTTTGTTCTCTCTGTGTGATAGGTATGGCGAGCGAAGCAGCGGTGGAAGGAGCTGAAGTTGTGGCCGCATCGACGGAGGCGGTGGCGGAAGATTCAGGTTCCAAGCATAATCTCGATAGAAAGTGGACTTTCTGGTTCGATAATCAAACAAAGCCTAAGCAAGGTGCTGCTTGGGGAACCTCGCTTCGCAAGGTTTACACCTTCGACACCGTCGAGGAGTTCTGGTGGTAAGCTTTCCGATAGGATGGTATTTCTCTTATTCATATGTGGGAGATTTATTTGGTGGCTATTGATTCGGAGAATTTTAAGGGCAAATAGAGGAGAGTTTGATGAGATCATAGATCTCCTGAGGTTGTTTTGTTGGGAGATGCTCTGTTGATCCACCGTTTTAATAGTTACTCTAGTTTTTGTTTAGAAAAGTTTGTTATTTCCAAAGCATGGGATTGATAGTGCTCTGGGTTTTAAGAAATCTTTGTTGTTACACTTTTGCTTCAGATTTGCTAATAGCAAAACATTCGTAACCTGAAATCCTCCTGTAGTTTGCATGATCAGATATTTAAGCCCAGCAAGTTGCCGGGAAATGCGGATTTCCACCTGTTCAAATCTGGAATTGAACCAAAATGGGAAGATCCTGAGTGCGCTAATGGAGGAAAGTGGACTGCGACCTCCAGTAGAAAGGCCAACTTGGATTCCATGTGGCTTGAAACTGTAATGATATTGCTGGCCATTTTGCCCTCTTAGCAAAATACATGAAAACCTTTTATGCAATTTTTTTTAATCATTTGATTCCCATTCAATAGTTGATGGCTTTGATTGGGGAGCAATTTGATGAGGGTGACGACATATGTGGTGTGGTTGCAAGTGTGCGCCAGAGGCAGGACAAAATTTCATTATGGACAAAGACAGCAGCAAACGAGGCTGCCCAGGTGTGATTTCTTTCTAACTAATACTTGCAACGTCAATTAATTTCATTTTGGCGCCTACTATGTAATGTTCTCATGTGCATCTGTATGCGGAAGTTTATTTCTGTGATCTGGCATTTCTTCATTAAAAAATTGTTTTGTGTATTAGTTTCCAGAGATCTTTTCGTGCTTTGGAACTTTACAGCTTTTCATTCTAATTTTACTTGTCAAGTGTTGGTAAAATTGAAGTTCTAGTGCCACAGTGGCATCAAGCACATCGACACCTCCCAGAAAGTGAGAAAGGGAAGGTTGTTGATTTAATCCCTAGGTGGGTTTGCGGGTATAGGGAGGGAGGGTTGTAATGGATGGATGGTCCCCCCCCCCCGGGAAACTTTTTTTTTTTTTTGGAAGTTCTACAATGGGAAGGGACAATGAAATCATGGCAATCTCAATTTTCATTACCAGTATGTGGATTGTGTTATAGTGATCAGTTAACTGAAATAGACTCGCCCAAGATTCTGTGTCTCCTCGATTTTCTTTGAATTTTGTTGTCAGAAAAAAAAAAACAGAGAGAAGATTGTTTTTCATTAAATAAACTTTTTAAAATTAAGATTTTTCCTTGCTGGTAATATCTCTGCTTGTGTGATAAAAATATTTTTTGGTTGTGGCTCAAGTTTTATGATGGTTAGTGGTTACGTGCTTGTTACAACAGCTTTGGCATAAAGTTGTGCAATGTATGTAAATTATTGTGGTCTGTGGGTTTCTTGTATTATGTTGTTGTCATTGTGGAGCTATATGCCAATAATGCTTTTGTTATAACTGGAATTTTATTTGGTTAATGATACATTAGTTTTATAGCCAGCAATCTTTAACTCTGTGAAAGACATGCAACTGAATTGGATATATAAGATTCTTGGGTAGAATCGTTCTACCTTGATTGGATTAGTGAATTTCTCATGTTTCATTATCCTTCTTTTACTATGAGACAAGTTCAAGGTTATGTATGAAAGTGTGCTTGTTTAGATTGAGTATGAGATGTATGAACATATTTTATCAAGCAGCTACGTTAGATCCATTTCATTCAGGATCAGGATCATTTAATGGTAACTTAGTCCCTGAGGATTCAGTGAGTTCCAGGATTGTATTGATTCTGTTCTGACCAATTGCATCTTTTCTTGCCTAAAGTCAGTGATACGTTTTGTTCATTCGATTGTGATTTTAGTGAACCAAAATGCATTACATCACGTTTGATCTGAGCTTGTTACGATTATGAAATGTGTGCAGATGAGTATTGGGAGGAAATGGAAGGAGATCATTGACGCCAATGATAAGATCCATTACAGTGCTCATGTATATTTCTCTGCTGTACTCTGTTTTTCTTTTCAGATTGGCTATCAAAAAATATATCGGTAATTTTCTTTTCTCTACTTGGTGTAGGATGATTCGAAGAGGGATAGATCAGCAAAGAGTCGATACAGTGTGTAATGGCCTACTGGATCGTTCCTTGATTTTATGCTAGACGTCTCACCTATTTGTGCCATGTTTATTAGAGCATAGATTTTTGGTTCAAACATTTGTTTCCTTTGTTTTCCTCCCCTTGCTCTCTTCTGGATGTATTACCCAAAGAATATTGATTTTTGTAGCACTATAGATTGTTTTCCATCAACATGTACTGCGATTTATACTGATCTTGTGCAGTTTTGCTTGTTCATTTTTTTCGTTCTAAAAGTTTGAAGAATCTTTCATTATGTGAGACTTCACAACTGAGTTTACTCAGCATGCCCTGTAGAGTTCAAATCCTCATTGACTTCACAACTGATTTTACTCGTTTTCCTTCTATTTGAACTGATAAAAATAAAATGAGTAGATAGGGGAAGAAAAACTGTTAAAGATGTATGTATATATTAGAAATGATATTCACATTCTATTACTTGCAATCTGATATAGATTCAATGAGACAATGAGCAAATATCAGAGGTATACGCACTTGATCGCAAATTCAGTGCTGAAAAAGGGTACTAAAAGTGAAGAAAACGTCAAAGCAGGTCAAATTAAGTGGATGCCATTCATGGGATCGCAATTGATAAAGGGCCTTATGAGTTTGATCTTTAGTATAGAAAGAACAGAAGAAGACGAGTATGATTGAAGAATGAAGGTTGGAGATGAGTTCCTAGTTTTACATTGTCTTGTGAAAAGGTGACATTTATGAAGTTCAAACTTCAACTTTCACCCCATGAAGATACGATTTCAATTTGCTAATTCCTTTATTATGCAAGGAATCCAAGCCTTTCTCCATTCTTCTTGGCCAGCCTAATCAGTCCTTGTCTCTGTTTTGCATCTGCTCCTATTGATTTGCAGAACTCCGTAATTACCTGACCCACAATTCAAACCATATTAGCAAATTCTGCCTCTCACAATTCATGCTACCTTCTCTACCTAAAAATCAGCGTGACCAAACATCACCAACACTAGTTACTTCAAACAAACTCAATTCTTGGGAAACCAGTGTTAGGTGCCAAAAATAATATACTTTAGTGCAGCCATAAAAGGAGACTTCAAACCTGGAGGGTTTCTTGTTTTCTTTTTATGCAGTGATACCTGAGTCAGCTTGCATGCAATTTTAATTACTTCACTTGTCTAGGCCTAATTGTAAACAAATCATTCCCCTCAAAATTCAGCATGCTCACGTTTCAAATAAAACTTTGTAAATTGAAGTTGTTTTCCATTCAATCCAATCCAAACCAAACCAAACATATTCCCAACATGCATATGATATGAGTACGAATCAGTTCAAAACATTTTCCACCAGCTTCTTTTCTCCTAAAAGTTTCAAAACATATCCTTAAAATTTGGAAACAGAGCAACTAAGCAGCAACATGTACGGGGCGGGCGTACCTGAGAGTGTAAAGCAATGGCTTTGCCTCGAAGCTGATTGAATCGCTTCTTGCCAACGATATTGCGGGTGACGACCACAATAGGGGCAAACAGACCCTTCCCTTCATTGATGTTCTTCATCATGGGCTGGAACCTCACTGCTTTCCTGCCCCCATATCGAACTTGAGAAGGGACCGATTTCACCAACAAGCTGTAATCTTCACCCGCCATTGAAGAAGCTCCCCAACTTCCATAGAAAGAAGATCCAATTACAGGGATTGCAGAAGCCATTTCAAAAACTCAACCTTTCTCGGCGATGATGGTGGTGGTGGTGGTGATTGTTGATTTCAGAGGTGGAGATAGATAGATGGGTGTTTAGTGATGGGTTTTATTAGATTTCTTTGTGTGAAAGATGGGAGCTTCGGGTGTAAATTTTTGTGCCAGAGGTTCATAACTTGGAATATAGTGTAATGAGGAAAAAGGAAGCGTTAGCAGCCACACAATCTGGTGGCTTTGATTTTTAGTTATGGTTTTTCTGTTAGTCCAAGATTTTAGAGCACCTCACCTCAATTAATTGCACTCGACACACTTTTGCTGGTGTGGTCCTCTTTAGCCCGGGAGAGACTCTCTTGATCTCGAGTTCTAATGGCTAGCTTGTATATCGTGGGCCCGTCTTCATCATCACAACCACCGTTAGTTGAATCCACCTGGCATCACTCCCACCGTCGCTTTGAAGGAAGAAAATTACCCAAGAAAAAAATACCACCAAATTCCATGCCTTTGAATTTTGTGTTAAAAATGTGGATTTCTTTCTGGTCCTAAAACATTGGAGCATATGTTCATGAATCAACGCACGCAAACAAGTGGGATACCAACCTTAAATTTGGTGTGAACATGATGCTTCTTTCTTTCTTCCTGCCACCAACAGTTCAACATGTCGGCATTGCATTCTCAACCTCACCTACGTTATTTATTTATTTCGTTCTTGTTTCTTGGAGACCAGAACCAGAAACATGTATACATGGTGGAAGATTGCTAACATTCCACGCACGTGTATTTCTTTCTATCCCATGTGTGTGTATTCATTCTCATTCCTGTAAACGGTGCCTTGTGTATGTCCCCAAGCCCAACAAAACAGTTCAGGTTCAGGCATGCTTTGAAAAACAGAGACTGTATATATGTCACTTTTTTTTTTCCTAAATGAAAAGGGGTGCGAGAAAAATGTGCAGGGACTAGATAGTTGTAGGAAACTTATGACTAATATCTTCTAAGACAATGGCTCTCTATCCCACCCCGGGAAAAATTCATGACAACAGCTTTAATATTCATTTGACGACCTTGATCAGTTAAAGAATCGGCTTATCAGTTGACTTCTCTTGACATAAGATCAAAAAATAACCATTCAATCATACATTATAAGACAACGAATTGGTCTTACATGGCCCTTGAGAGGATGATCTTGCGATAGGTCACTATTGATTAATTGTAAAGGTTCTGAAAAATTACTAAATACAACAATTTTGCGGTAATAACTATATATGTCACTTTGAAGTTCTTATTAATGAATTCTTTGAACTGCTCTCATTTTTAGATAGCTACTCATCACCACATATTTATGATTTTAATTGAAAGCTTTGTAGTTTGTATTATATGATTTAAAAACATAACTTTCACAAAGTTTATTTCTACCTCCCATTGCACTACAAGCTAGCCTTTTTGTTTAGGATGGAGGAGTAATGTATTTTAAAATCTTAATAACAATTTTAAAAATTTATAATAATTATTTCAAAACTTTGAACAATGAGTATACTTTTGTGTTTAAAATTTAAGATTAATTTGTAAAGTTTCATATGTTAGGGCAAACTAGATTAATTGTAAAGGTTCTGAAAAATTACTAAATACAACAATTTTGCGGTAATAACTATATATGTCACTTTGAAGTTCTTATTAATGAATTCTTTGAACTGCTCTCATTTTTAGATAGCTACTCATCACCACATATTTATGATTTTAATTGAAAGCTTTGTAGTTTGTATTATATGATTTAAAAACATAACTTTCACAAAGTTTATTTCTACCTCCCATTGCACTACAAGCTAGCCTTTTTGTTTAGGATGGAGGAGTAATGTATTTTAAAATCTTAATAACAATTTTAAAAATTTATAATAATTATTTCAAAACTTTGAACAATGAGTATACTTTTGTGTTTAAAATTTAAGATTAATTTGTAAAGTTTCATATGTTAGGGCAAACTAGACAATAGACATGCTATCTTTTTAATGTATTGTAGCAAGTTTGAGGATATCTATACTATGTATAAATATTCATAAAATTTATTAGTTAAAGGTACCTAAAAACATATCAGTGGTAACTTTTCAGTTATATGCAACAAATCTTTAAATGTATGTAAGAGGAAGAGGTTTTTAAATAACTGAAAATAAATTGTGAATCACTAAAGAAGAATTACATCCTCTGAAAATAGCTTGTCACCTTTTTTTTTTTTTTTTGTCAACAAGGAACATATATTGATACTAATAATAAATAATAAAGTTTACATCAAACAATTACAACAACAAACTAAACAACAACAAACCAGAATAAAAAAACTAACAAAAACAATAACACCAAACCAAATGTAAGTAGAGATAGTCACCACAAAACAAATAGGAATAAAAGCAACTTCAAAAACTTCATCGATTTCCTGGACATCCGAGGTTAGAAAGGTCATGATGAAAGAAGGTGTTGGTTGTAAAACTCACCCGATCGAGCACACCTCCTTATAAGAAAAAGCTGCAATTAGATTAGCTACATAATCACCCCTACTTGGGGTACAGGATAGAAAACACCCAACCTCAGAAAAAAAACAGACAAGTAAAGTCTTGAAGAATACTTTTGCTCCTCCAATGAAGCAAGCTTGGTGACACCGAATACCCACCCAACACATTTTGGCTAGCACTAGCGATGTGGATTTGCCACCATCGAACAATCCTACCAATGATCCTTACCCATGTAAGGCACAAACCAGATTTGACTATTGGAAATACCCATCCCCAAAAATTGCAAATCCAAATCACAACACAAACCACTACCATAAAACCCCAAATCCATAACCACATCCAAAAAAAACACACAAACGTACAACAACAAACACACAAGCATAAGTACATGGAACAAAAACTGAATAGGACAACAGGAAAAACATCCCCTCCGCCGGAGACCATCGTCAAGGGAGATGTCCAGACAAAACAAAAGCTCCCGCCGCTAGGGGTGGGAGAGGACCACCGCAACACCCAGAAAATCGAGGGACGCCGGAGCTGGAGACACTGAGGACGGAGACTAGGGAAGAGCCAACGCTGACAAAGAAGGACGGTAGCCGCTTTATGTCCCTGTTCCGACCTAAATCTCGCCTCCTCCTGACTCATCAAGGCCCAATTTGTACTTCTGCCGTGGTTGTGGTAAGAGAGGAGGCTCGCCGGCAGCAACTTTGCCGCCGGCGAGACAGAGACCAGCTGAAACCTTGACAAATGAAACCCTAGCAGAGCAAGAGAGAAGAGCACGAGAGAGAAGTTCTTTGTGTGTGGAAATATTTCACCTAAAGGCTACAATAAAATAGCTTGTCACCTTACACTTGGTACTTAGGCAATAATACAGATAACTTTTATTGCATTTTATGATTTATATTCAAACATTGATATCACTAAAAAAAAAAAAACTGCATTTTGGTTCTGAAAGTCCCAAACCTCATTCAGACGCCGACGTGTCAGTCTGACACCGTATTCTGTGAGGTCGATGCAGAGTTTTCATTTTCCCCTGGTTCCAGACGGCCCGGAGAAAATGTCAACGTGAAGCAGAACAGAACAGAGACGAAGGCTAGCAAGCTTCACTGATGGCATCGATGGCGACCCATTTCTCAGGTTTCCTCTTCTTATTCCCCTTCGGCCTCCGCCGCTTGCTCTTTTCTTCCTCCCTTTACCTGAAAAACCCCTCTAATTTCCGATCCAAACTTTGGTATTTCTCTCACCCCTCATGGAAGAACATTGATCTCTATTTTCTCCTCGTAGCCCTCCCTATCGCTTCCTTCTCTGAGTTTGTCATCTTCTTATCTTTTTCCGGCCACCCCACCTACCGATTCGCGTTTTTCCTGCAATCAATCGCACTTTTGATCTTCTGGGTCTTGATCCTTTTCATTTTAGCTCAGGAATATTTGGGCGCATCTATGGTTAACGAAAGTTTTGTTTTCATTTTCGGATCTATTTGCTTTCTTGTGGAGTATTCAGCGATCGGTAAAGGAATTGCGGGTCTTGGTGGAGTCGTCTATGGATTCTTGGGTGAATTAACTCTTGTTTGTGTCGCTGCTTGCCTATACTTATCAATTAAGCCAACTGCTTTTTTCGCCGAGTTCTTGCTCTCTTTGGGATTGATTTTTAAGGGTACGTGGCTGCTGCAAGCTGGATTTTCTTTGTACACTGATGCTTTTATGTTGAAGGGGTGTAAACAGATTTCACTTTCTTCGCCATCTCCCGAGAATGTTGATGTAAAATGTGATCTTGAGGAGGATAGTCTGAGGGGTATCACATTGATGCATTTCATTTTCACTGTGCATGCCATTGTGGTGCTGGTTTTGAGTCTCGGACTATTTGGGTTGCTAGCAAGTAACAGAAAATTGAGATGTGGAGAGACAAAGGGACCACTGCTAGCTGAGCTTGAATCGCCTCAAATGCTTGTGCATGCTCCTCCTGGGCAGGAGATCGAATAGAATGTATCATTTTTATGTAGGCAAGGGGAAGGGGGGGGGGGGACTGTGCAGTTTGACTCTATTTCCTTTCCTGGCAGGTAGGCAATTGGTTACAAGTTTGATGTTGGCAAATGGCAGGTTTTCAGAGCAATGCAATTTGATAGACATTTAAAATTCATGAATGTTATAGAATTTGTAATATATTGAGGGTAATCTTTTACTGTATCTAGCACACTGAGTAGTTTATGGCTATGGTTTACAGTTGAGGAAGTTCCATTCGAGAAATCTAAAGACAAGAATTCAATATTTATCTGAACAAAAAATGACCTTATAGTGCCTTCTGCTTTTGTTGATCTAGATTGTTTCTGCCTAATTCTCTGTTCTTGAACATATGAGCACTGGGTAATTTCATTATACTGCCAATGACGTGGTTGTTCTCTTCTTGTACCTTAAACTTCTAATAGTTTTACAAGTATCCAAGTGTGAATCCCTTGTTTGTTTGGTTTGAAACACATGGATCAATAGCTCTCTTATACTTGTTCACAGACAAACAAAATATACGAGTTAGAATGAGCTTTAGTATGATTATTGTTGACATGCAATTGTGATATTTCTCTTAAAAGAGTTGAGCTGGTTGGCAGAGGAAGCTATGTTCTATAACTGGCATGGAAAATTTATGGAATTGAAGTGGGATATTATCTGGAGGCTGGTGCTATTATGCTTGTTTGTCTTTCCTCTTAGCGAAGTTATGCTGAGTAATTTATGTAGATTCCTTGACAGTGGATAAATTGAAGAGACCTGTTGTTCCGCTTCATTACTCTCATCAAGTCAGATGAATTATATGTACATTTGTTCATATGAAATCCATTCATCTTTGGGTTTTTTATCCCTCACTGTCTGGTGGAACAGATTCTGTTTAAAACTTCATTACGACAGCATTAACATAGGATATGCCTATCAATGGATTGAACAGTTTATGACCCAGGCAACGCTCTTTCAGGACTGGATCAGGTTAACTAGTTATTTTGCCTCTAAAGTTGTCACCAAGAGGGCAATTTTATCCTGAAAGTGTCAAAAAGTTAGTAATTTTACCCGGACTGTTATCCCATTTAATTTTGATTGTTAGTTGATCATATATGCTGAGTCGACAGTCCATATGTCATCCATATCATTTTTATTAAAATACAAATTTGCCCATAAGGTTGGAAGTTTTAAATTTAACTTTAACAAAAAAATGAAGTAGATGGATGATATATGGACATCCAAGATAAATTTGCATGTTAGAAAACATGACATGGATAACATGCTGATAACTAGCTCAACATATTTGGTTAACTAACGATCAAAATTAATTGGAATAATAATTAGGACAAAATTGCTCCTCTTTTTTACACTTTCACCCTTAGTTAAATGATGGGAGTTGGTGTGGATTAATTGCCAAATCATTTGAACTAGGTTGAGTATATGATTCTCAGTCAATAGTTTTTTTCCCCTCTTCTTAATCCTGGGAAGAGGGAATGGAAGTTAGAAAAGTAGCCATTATTTTGCAGCAACACTACTGATTATTAACTTCCCCTTTGCTGTGTCATAAATTATTGTGTGTACATGTATATATGGCTCTCTCATTGAGTCATATTTAAGTATTCTCAAGCTATGGTCTAAATATTTGTGATTACCGGCAGAATCTGATAATGAAGTTGAGCCTCAAAGCAAGTTTTGATTTATTGTGGGGGATGAGTAGGAAATACATTGCATCAGTCCTTGATACACAAAACAAGTTAGGATTTTTTAGCCGCCCCAGGAGGAAGCTTCTTCACCATTGGTGGGGCAGAAGTTGTTGCGATAATAATCTATGGGAAAGGAGGTGGGTACAGGAAAATCCCAACATAACTTGAAATTGTGGATACTATGAGTGCTGAATATAATATTTACTGTATAGTTCAATCAGTGAATTTTATATTAAGGATCAAAAGATAGTAGTAGCTGGCAACTCGAACGATAAATTCTAACATTGTGTTAAAGTTGTAGGAGTTCAAAGGATAAATATGTATCGTTTGTTATTTTGTTAACACTTCCCAATTTTTGTGTGATATTGATGATTGACTATATTTTTAACAAAGACTAATTGTGTTTGAATTGGTGGTGGAAGTTGTTTTTCTGATGTGATTTACGACATACTAGATAAATATA
The DNA here is from genome assembly GCA_037074495.1 of Acacia confusa. Taxonomy (NCBI): domain Eukaryota; kingdom Viridiplantae; phylum Streptophyta; class Magnoliopsida; order Fabales; family Fabaceae; genus Acacia; species Acacia confusa. Next base: position 4,072,566 of record CM073505.1, read on the forward strand.
GATAAGTATATGAGAGAAATTTTATTATGTACGCATATTTTTTAAACGCTTACTCAGTCTATTAAATCACTATGTAAACAATCATCCAGCATCTCCAGCGGATGACCGAAGAAGGCAATACCATCTGCTGAGCCAGAACTCAAAGCCTCGTTCGCTTGCAACACTTGATTCACCTCCCACTGCAAAAACCAACCAATATTTTTATTGGTCTTTAAAATAAGTTATTCTAATATTTTTTAGTTTTTATAATTTGTCACTTTTGTACATATTAAAAATATAAATATTTGTATTTTATTTTTGAACCTTTTACTCATATGGTAAGGATTAAAAGCTAACTTAAAAATTGCATAAATTAAAAATATGTTAGTTGGAGGTAAACTTGTTACCATTTGTCTTCATTGTTGGTTACAAGTATTGCCTTACAGAGAAAACAACTAATTCACGAGCTTTTACATTAATTTTTTTTTCTTTGCTTTATCAAATGAAAGATTTGTTTTAAATTAAGAAACTTAATCACATGAATTAAGCTGAATGGGTGGAAGCTATCTACTTCTAACTTCTTATATATATCTACTTGTTATTTAATCTCAATTGAATTAATCTAATTAACTAAAAATATTTCTATTTACTATATAGTGTCTCACTCTTTCTTTTTTTCTTTTTTTTTATTACATAGTGTCTTACTCATGACTCTCTTGTCGGTCGTTTTTTGCTCTACAATCATCAAAAGTACTCATCACTAAAGATTTTTAAAAGAACTTTTTTAAAAAATAGAGCAACCTATCTATCTGTCATCAAAATTTCTGCTAAAAAATAATTAAACTCTCCAAAAATAGAATTTAAGAGGTGCATGAACTACTATTTTTTTATAGGGAAAATTACATTCTGGTCCCAAGGACCAGAATTAATTACAAAAAAGTTTTGTGACAGAATTCCATTACAAAACAATCCCAAAAAATTCATTAAGACTTTTTTGTAATTAATTGAAAAATTTTCAATCCGTATTTACAACTGAAAATGCTATATTAACGACAAAAATTCTCAATCTGTATTTACAACTGGAAATATTATATTAACAACTAAAAATGTTATATTAATAACAAAAATTCTGAGTTGTTAATATGGTATTTTAAGTTGTTAATATAACATTTTCAATTGTTAATATAACATTTTCAGTTGTAAATACGGATTGAGAATTTTTCAATTAATTACAAAAAAGTCTCAAGGGACTTTTTTGTAATGAGATTCTAGTGTGAAACTTTTTTGTAATTAATTCTGGTCATTGGGACCCAAATGTAATTTTCCATTTTTTTATATCTTTTGACTCACATTACTTTTAGTCCCCATTTATTTTAGCATTTGAAAATTATTTTTATAATTTATAAAATAATTATTTGAAAAGAAATTTATCTCGACTTAAAAAAATATTTCTAAAATAAAATTATAATTGTATTGTTTTCCGATCATACAATTAATAAAAAAAGAATCGTGACTTTTTGCCGTATAAAACATTTACTGACGTAACTTTACAGATATGGAATAATTATGATAGAGATAAAGAACAAATATACGGAGCACCGAATCTTTCTGTAGTGAGCCATTTTGCGTCCATGTTCAGTGGATTGGGTTTGAACTCGATATGGATTCTCTCGAATAAAGACAAAAATGTCTCTTGGATTTGTGAGAAATAAAATCAATATTTATTTATTTATTTATTTTTAAGATAATCAGGAGAAATCCCTCATTAATCATTTATATGATGATGAAAAGGACCCAAAGTACTCCGTGTGTATAAAATTTTCAGAGCACTGATACTATGTCAGTGTAAAAATTTATCTGATTCTTTTCACCCATAAATTTTTCAAATTAGGTACTTCTTCTTTATCAGTTTTTTTTTTTTTTTTAAATCGACCAGCATCTATGATCAATTGACAAGATCCAAGTACAATTTTTTTCTTTTCCTCCGAACTTGCCTTCCATGCAAGTTGAAAATGTCGGAAGCATAAAAAATTGTTTGTACTTGATTATTTTTTTTACATTTATTTTTTTCAACTTTAAAAAATATTAGAAGCAAAATCAAGTGAGTGAGAAAAATAATATATAAATTTGAAAAAGTTGGGAAAAAAAAAAGCTTCACAAAAACAGCTCTGATGGAAATTTTCAATTTATTTTTAAGAATGTTCAACTTGCATGCAAATATGGACTTTTTTTTCCCCTTCCCTTCAATAGGCTCTTTTTTAATTAATAAAGGACCAAAATCATCAATTAGATTTTTAAAATTTCTGGATGTGGTGGCAATTATCATTTTCTCTTCCTCCATGCTTGCTTTCCAATAGCCAAACTGTAACGAATCGCCATGTGCATTCTGGAAATTAAATGTTGCTTTTAGAATGCTCCAAAAACTACTTGGCCCTACCCAAAATCATGAAACTATTAATTAATTATTATATGAATTACCAACCACTTTACTTAAATTAAACTGCTCTTTAGTAAGTTACTATATTAGTACTCAATATGTTTGGATATACTTCTATAATATTCATCTATTGGCATGCTATACAAATGAAAAATATTTAATGTTCTCAAATGCTTACCTGTGGTGATCCAAACTGCCAAAGCTGTGCAGGTCCTATGAGCTAATAATAATGCTAAGTTTTATTTTTTTTATAACTAATTAACTTTTTTGAGAGATTAAATAAGCTAATTAAGTTAAATTAAAATACTTATATTTATCATTCTTCAAATCAATTCATGCAATTTTATAAATTGATATATAATATAATCTTACATAAGACTATGATTATTCAATTTATTTAAATTTCTTAATATCTTCAAAATTTGTCAACGGGCTCCTTATATTAAAATATTTATATTTGTTGTTTTTCTTTATACTAATTTGTTTAAATTATAGATTGATATATGATCTAGTCATGGACAACATATACTGTAATTAAATAGGATTTAATGTTTGTGCTTACAGAAACATTAAACCCAATTAAATATCACTCTAGTTCTATTTTTATAAGTCTCCTTTGACTAAAAAATTTGGTCTTAATTTATAAGTCATTTTTAGGTAATAAATGAGATTGTAATAATTTTGTTTATATTAACTGTATCAATGAAATAGAGAGAGAATAAAGAGTTAAAAGATACTTATTCTTAAATGAGAGCAAAACTAAAAATTTACCTATAATCATTAAGTTAATTATCTCTCTTTAGTATATGTGATTTAGTTAAAAGAGACTTATAAATAGAACCAATAATTTATTTCGTATTTATAATATTATGTTTGTTTAGAACAACGATTGAAGTTTTCAAAATATCTGTTTTACGGTATATAATGTAAGAATGTGATTTTAATTTATATGAATAAACACTTTTAAAAACTTTAAATGTCACGCAAGGATGACATGTGTTCATGGGTATGTGACGGAAAAGAGGAATGTCTCAACTTTTCTCTTTATTTATATCAAATTTTAATGGGGGTTATTTATCATGATAAATTTTTATTATATTTAATGTTGTAATAATATGTATTAAATCTCAGTAATTAAAATTTGATTTAACGGTGAATGCATTACCCGTCGGTGACGTGTCAAAACCCACACGACAACCTGTTCCGGCTTAACGAGAATGACCAAACGTGCCATAATTCCGATTTCTACGAACACCTTGTCTTCTCTTCCAATGAGCACCGTCCGATCCGAATAAGTTCAGCCGATTAATTAATTAAATAAATTCTTAATACTTTAAAGCCCTTTCATTCTCTCATCATTGTCGCTGTCTCTCTCTGTCAAGCTTATTTCTTTTCTTTCTTTTGTAAATGAATAATTCCTTTTCCCCAGCTGGGCGATCGTTTCTGTTCCTTTTACTTTTTTATTAGCTGTTTCTGGTTCAACTTCGGTTCTGGTAGGCTGTTACTTTGCGACGAAAATATTTACCCGTCTTTTTCTCCGCACAAATCTCAACTTCAACTTCCTTTGGACACTCAGATTTTCTCTCTGAGCTGAAGCCAGTCTGGGATTTTTCCTTTTCCCTTTTACCTCTGATTGTTTTCCCCAAGCTCTAATTCTCTGCTTCAACATACAGCTAAATCATGGAGGAAGCGTTGACCCCTGCCAAATGATGTCTTAAACCCTCCCAAACTCTGAATTTCTAGTGATTTAGGACCAATTAGGATTTTTCGAATCCCAAGATTTTCTGATTTGGTCCGCCTCTATATCGGTGGACCTATCTGGAAGACTGTGGCTGTTGATGGATACGGCTGCCAAGGAACCTAACGGCCGTGTGGATAATAAGCCTGTGGCTTCAGTAGATGCTCAAAAGATTGAGGATCGAACTAATGGAGAAGATGATAGCGATTCGCATTCATTGTTGCCCGCACGTAGAGGAGGGCTTTCGAGGAATTCGGATAGAACCCGACGGAAAGTACAGTGGAACGACAGGAATGGAAACAAACTTGTTGAGGTGTTGGAATTTGTACCGAGGTAAATTTCCTCATTCATATACCCATAAATTAGGTTATAGCGAAATAATTGATCTTTGGCCATTTTTTCAGTCCCTCCAATTTTGATATCTTCGATTTTATTAGTCCAGGAGCTAAACCATATCTGTTAATCTGCTTATGTTCATCGGTTCTTTATGATGGTAGTATGATTTTGATAGCTTAAGCATTTTCTGCAAAAAGTTGATCGAGTATGGAAACTTTATTCTTCATCATTTCCATTTTCATTGCCTCTTAATCAAACTCGGCCAATAGAGTTGGTTATGGTTAGAATATGACTTGTGTTCTTCTTGATCATTAATTATTTGGATACACATGTTCTAATTTTGAGGGTACAAGCACCATCCACTAAAAAGAAAAAGAGTGCAAGGCATTACTACCACTTTTTAGTCTGTGTTGGTGTCTATAACGGCAACTTGAACTAGAAATAGGAAATGAATTGCCTTATTTTGTGCTATCTATTTTGTACATTATGAGTGACGGTGGCTTTTGTTCCGTCTCTACTGAATTTATGGAAAAGTTTCCCCATCCTTATCTTCTGCTTCCTTGTTTTTTTTCCTTCTTCTGGCTTTTGGCTTTTTCTGTCACCGCTGCCAACTTCCGTGATAAGTTTTACTTTGAACTTGCTTTTTTTTTCTTCACTCCCTTTTTCTTTCGCTCACGTAGTTATAAACGGACTACTATTTGTTTTCCATTTTTCTAACATCTCTCTCCACTCTCAACCTAACTGATGACTGGCCTTTTGCTTAGATCTCTTGAAGAAAGAAATGATTCTGATCAAGTAAACTTAAAGTCCTCCCACTTTTTACAACCAACTTTGCTTTGGTTAGGATAGTTTATATAATAAGTATGGCATCGTTGTGCTATGTTTTAATTGTACTTTCTGGTCAGGTGAACAGAATTTGTACTTTTTGGTGGTTTACCTTATACCAGTGTCCAAAAATACTTCAGAATAGCGTCAGTGCTTCATAATTTGTGTTTCTATATTTTTCTCCTTTCCTTTTTCTTTTTCATAAATGGAGGATACCTCATCAATCGTTGAGTGCGACTCTCTGTTGGGGTTTTATGTGATTGAATCTGAGTGCGCCAAAAGAAAATGTAAAACACTTTTCATTTGCTTCTGAGAACTTGAGACAAGTTAAAAAATATATAATAAGTTGAGTTGGTTCAGATTTTATGCAGACTTGTAAAACACTAGTCAGACGATACCTGGGCTTTAAGCCCAAGGTCTTCAGGATTTTCTGTTGATCAATTTCTTGATGCCTGCACCATTTTGATCAGGAGATTTTTGGAGGTCTTTTTAAGCTCCTTTGTACTTGTGCTTTAGCAGTTTAGCTCTCATATATGGTGGTGTTCATGAGTACGGCCACTTTTATTAAGCAATCATCTAAAGGTTCATTTGCTAACTGAAGCATTTTTTTTATGATTGTGTGGTTCTGTACTCTTATAGTAAGAACCCTCATTTGTTCAGTGTTTCTTCTTTAAAGAGTCCAACACCATGATGAAGCACTGAATTATATGTTGCTCCTATTTGCCTTTAATTTTAGGAATGCATGATTAAGGGAAATATCCTCTCACTTAGTCCCTAGTATCAAGGAAGCAAAGAAAATAAATTATGTTAAAAGAAAACAAAAATGTGGCTTTCATGTACTTGGTATGGAAGAGCGCATGGAAATGTGCTTAATTGCTTGAGTACGCTGGAAGGAGGAGATAACTATGGGTTTCAGAGAGTTAATTGGTTTAATGTTTATATCCTAGCTGCCCACTTATGAGGGAGATGATAGGGTAGAAAAGCTTTTTGTCCTGATTGGGTTTGGAAGTATAACCAAAACCTAAATGGGAAAGGATTTAGGGTTGACTTATCCGCCTAATGAGACGTGGAAGATGACATTTGGACAAAAAGCACTTGAGTGCCATGTTTTGGTCATTCATTAGTGCTTATATATGAAAAGTGGTTAGAAGTTGCAGTTGTCGACATCAAGCAACTTGCATTCTGTAGAAACTGGAGGGGAAAATGTTTGTAATTGTATAGAGAAGTTTTGGTATAAACCTTGGGCCCACTCTATTTTGTCTTTTTGTTGAATGACATATCTCATGTAACTGGATATTGTACAGTTCTATTTCATATATGCTGTAATCTGTGCTTGAGTAACTTTCCCAAGAAAAAACATATAAAACAGAAAAATAAAAAGGATAAAGGAATTGTGGTATATGAAGTTCCCTTGCTTACCTGGGATGCAAAAGTGTTTGCTAATACAAATTCAATGTACTAAACAAAATTGAGTGTTATACATAGACCTGAGTCTTTGTATATTCAAATCTATCTCATATCTGGTCTCCTGATTGTGTCTGCAGTGATGATAGTGACTCAGAGGATGAGGATTCAGATTCTTGCATTTGTACAGTAATGTAGAGATCCTTTAGATAAACTGTCTCGAACATTCTGCTGGTTAATCAAGAAGTCATTCTTGCGACCTCTGCTGGTGAAACATAGATTACAACTATCAGTTCACTAACCAAGATTGGAGGCTTCTCGTTATCAATATTTGGCTCCTGTTCATCTCACTTGCATTTGTGATGATTTCCAAGGTTGAAGATCGAGTGAGTTCTCATATGCTGATCAAAGTACAGACTCAAATTTGCAGCAAGATGATTTTGGACAATGATGAAAGTGGTGCGGCTTAAATGTGTGTGAAAATAAATGAGCTCTTTCGCGCTTAGTTATATCTACAGATTCTGCAAGAGCTGTGCACTTCATTGTGTAAATTATTATATATTTAATTAAAGAGCAACGTCTTGTTGTCATTCCTCTTATCTTGCTCTTTTCTCAGTTTTTGTCAACTAGTGAAATAAATCTTGATGAGTGTCTTACTTGACCACTTCTTGACATATAATTTATACTAGGTCCCATATGATCAACTAATTCGCAACAAAAGAAATTGACACTTGATACATCAGGAAACAAAGTAGAAAATACCAGGGGAAGCACTGTTTTGCTTGGTATTGCTATTTAGAATCAAATTTATATGTATTTTGTGTAGCACTTAGTTAGTTCTTCCTGGCACAGCACATTTGCAAGCAACCGTGCAGAAGATAAATTCACATATCTAATCTCTGCAAGGCCAGAATGTAATAGTTGAGAACTTTTGTAATTGAATTGCTGCATTTGATAGATGTCTCATACAAACACAAAGACATGAATAGACACAGATAACCACCATCTAATGATCACAACATTATCATTCCCAAAACAATTTAGGGCAAGTGAATCATACACACAAATAAAACGAAAATCAACCCAACTATCTCAGACTGACAAGCCAAATATATTAACAAGCACAAGAATCAAAATTTGTAGTGTCCTTCCTTTAGCAAGGGTCTTCACAAGAAGGTTAAGTAATTTTATTGCCCTGTGCTGTGGGATCCCTCTAGTTCACTGGATAAAGAATTGTTCTGTCAAATCCATGTAAGTAATAAAATCTCCTAAATCTTTCATCTTCAATGTCATGGCCCTTATTGACAATGAATTGTGGTCTTAGACACATAAGGTGGAATTAACCAGTTTGAAAGACTAGCATCAACTGCAATTTCTGTCAATAGAGGCTTGGAAACATTTGATTCTAATAGATTCAAACCTGGTTCTGAAACTAGCTTCATGCTTGCCTTCTGTTCAAGTGGAACATTCTCCTTCCTCGTGTTCTTACTTGACGTCACTTGTGCTTTAATTGCTTTCCACTGAGTGATATTCTCTACAGGTCTCAGTACAGAGAAATGCATGTGACTCTTTACCTTATCTTCTTCCAATGAAGAATTGATTACCTCAGAGCATTGGTTCTCTGCTGCGTTTTTATTGTAATCTTTAGACCGATCTTGGTCTTCGCCATCGTCTCTGCTGCCATAATCCCAATCATCTTCTTCATCAAACTCATCATCCTCATCATCATATGCATCAATGTCAGATGCCTCATCTTGTATTTCATCCTCCTCATTGTGGCTGTCTAGGCAGTTGTAATATCTGTGATTTGATGGGTAGTTCAAGGCTGCTGAGTTTTCTCCCAAGATGGAAGAAGAGCTACTTTTCTCCTTTTTCTCATTATCCTTATTATTTTCTTCCTCCTCATCATCACTCTCCAAAATATGATAAGCAGTAGGGTTTGGTTCATATATCTGTACATTCAAATTAAAACTGACTTTCTTCCTGTTTTTGGGTCGGGTCTTCTCCTTACTTTCATCTCTAACCAAACAAAAACACAATAAACAAAAACCATCACGCACAGGGAGAAATAAAGGGGGAGAGAGAGAAAAGTGAATCCTGACCTGAAATTAGAATATGGGACAATAGAGTTGTCTGGGGTGGCAAGATCTACAGTGACGGAGGAGTTCAGAGCGACATAGTTCTGCAAAATGGAGAAAAATAGAAAATCCAATTGGTCTTTAAAAGATGAATCAACTGGAGAAAGAGAACGAGGTTTTGAATCGGAAACAAAGATAATCCAAGAAAGGAGCAAGATGAAGAATGAAGGGTTTTACTTGGTGACCAGGAGCAGCGAGAACCTTGTAGAGAGTCTTTCGACGCTTTCTCTTCTTGGAGAGGCCAAAGCAAGCGAGAAAACAACCCATCTCCGTAATGGAATTGAAGGAGGAAGGCGAAGGAAGTTGTGGGTTGTTTAATAAGAAGAGACAGAGCATCACGATGGACAGAGAGAGAGAAGAGAGAGGCGTGAGGAAAGGTGAAAACTTGAAAGCCGTTTGGCTCCAAAGAGGTTCGAAAATGTTAACGTTAGGCAATTAATGATTTTTGGCGTAATGCGGTGGGGCGCAAGAGATTCTATTTTAATATAATAAAATAAAATAAAAGAGAGAAAGAAGGGAAAATTCTTCTCAGGCCCACTTAACGAAAATATAGTTAAAAAGGGCCTAAAGAAAAGTTACATGTCAAAAAAAGCACTAAGTCCTTTTTTGGTATTATTTTAAGAAATATTAACAATTATATCAGTACCTATTAACAATTAAATCAGTACAATTAACAACTACTATATATTAATAACTAAATCAGTCTCGTTAACAACTAAATCAGTACTTCCTCTAGTCTTTATTATAAGGCACCAACTACTAATATTTTTTTGTCTTTATTATAAGACACCAACTTACTTTAACTAACTCATTTATTACTTTTTTCCCATTATACTCTCATTTTTAACTAACTCATTTAAAGTACATCATTAATGTAAGGGTGAAGTTGGAAACATTTATTAATTTTGGACCTAATTAATAAACTAACTTTCATTCCTTGGTTTGTAAGAAATAGTAGTTGGTGCCTTATAATAAAAACCAGAGGGAGTACCCGCTAACAACTATATTAATGCCGGTTAACAACTATATCCCTAGAACTTTTTTGAAATAATATTAGAAAAGACCCAAAAGTCTTTTATGACATTTGACTTTCTTTTAGGTTTTTTTTTTTTTTTTTACAATATTTTGATGACTTGAGTCTTGAAGGGGATTTTCCCAAGAAAGAAACCATAGTGGGGACCAAACCATGTCGGTTTCATAAGTCATTTTTCTATAAATTGAAGTAAAACTCTTCTATATACATACTTGCTTTGTAAATTATAAAAATTATTTTTCAAAAACTAATTAAAACACACACTTCCTCTCATATGTGCGTAAGCTAACTGCGGCGGCTCCACACACTATTCTCTTGTACAAAACCAAACGTTCCTAAACCATCACTTGTGTTATATAGGCATATTACTTGAGTTTGAAAAAATGGATCGTTATTCACGATATTCGAATAATGTCACTGGTTATAAAAAAATAATTTGTCTTTTTATTGGAAGATGGTGCTATATGTGAATTCTTATTTCCGTTGTATTAAAAAGTATATATAAATTTATGTTTGTTGACTAGTTCTGTGTTATGAAAGGAAGACTATGATTTTAAAAGGTGTAGTATATTTAAAAAATGATCTCAAAAGGCGTGGCGAGGAAGAGAAGGGTTATATTAGTTTATTAATACTATTGTTATTCTGTATAATTCAATTGAATTAGAATTTTGGTCCTTGTAATTTCTTTTTTTTTTTTAATGGTTAAGTTTTACAAGGATTTAGTCTAAATTTAATAATTGGTTCTTATACTTTCAACGAATTTTGACTTTTTCCTCTATGCTCAAACTCAAAATAACTCTTCATAAAATTTTGAGGTTTAAAGCTAACGATTTGAAGTTATAAAGATCAAAATTGAATTTGATTAAATGGTAAGGAATATCAATAATATTGAACCTTTTTCCCCTCTTGGACATCCTATGCTTGTTTGTTTAGTACCATGTTTTTTAATCAAAGTTTAATATTATTTCCAATTCTAATATAAAATAAAGTTTTACGGTGCAAACTTTATCTCATATTTAAAATAAAAAGGAAGTACTCCCTCCGGTTCTAATTATAGAACAACATTTGGAAGTTGGTTTTGGTCCTAATTATGGGACGAAATTTAAATTTTTATCAATTTCTTTCCAAAACACCCCTATTGTATTCTCTCAAGTGTATTTAGTTTTTGGTAAGTATATGCATTTAGGTGCATAAAATTTTTTAGTCAATAAAACTCTTAAATTATTGGATTTTAATTTGTTTATCAATGAGTTAACATTAATTTACCAATATATATATATATATATATATATATATATATATATATATATATATATAAACACACACATATATGCATAGACACACATATATATATTTATACATGTATACACACACATATATAGACATATACATGCATTATATAAATACATATGTGTGTGTTTATGTATATACGTGTGTGTCTATATATGTGTGCGTACTTACTCATACACTTATATGTGTGTGTATTTCTGTATTTATGTATATGTGTGTGTGGATGTATGTATACATGTGTGTGTGGGGGGGTTTCTATTTGTGTGTAGATATGTGTGTGTATATGTGGGGAGTGTATGTGTGTTTTTTTTTAGGGGGGTGAAGATATATATGTTTGTGCATACACATACATACATATGTGTGTACATACAAAAACACACACATATATATAGTGACCATCATTTCAATTAAAAAACATAGAAATAAAGATTCTAGGTTGAAGATGTATGTTAATGTAGTTGAAAATTTATCTAAGGGCATTTTAGGAAAATTAGTGAAATTAACTAATTTAACTCCACTCTTTAATCTCCCCAAAATCGATTAAATATGTCTTATAATTAGTACCGAAGGGAGTATCCTGGTTACAGGCAAATGTCAAGTATTCAACATTTTGGGCAATCACTGACAAGCTTGTTTTTCATGTCACGAGGGCTTTTTTTATACTCTTGATTTGAATTTTGAAGTTTATTTTTTTGCTACCATATATTCCAATATTTTTGTGTTGATAACGAATCTTCTTCCTAACATAAACGAAAACTATTGAGTGTGATTTGTATTTTGTACTCTCATAATACAAATAAAAACAACAAAATATCTTTTATCAAGTGACAATTTGAATTCATTAATTTTACATTTAAGACAAGTGTAATAAGTTTTGGTTACCGCAATGAAATGATGGCTATTGATATTCATAAATAATGAAGCGATGCCAATGCTTTTAAAGTAAAGTAACTCTTTACTTTAGGAATTATAGACATAATACTTACACAATACTTCATATAAAATACTTTAATTTATAAAAACTACTTCTCCATTTTGGGAATATTAAAACAATTCTTGTAAAATCTAAAAAGCCATGCGCAGTGAATTATCAGCTAGTCAATAATTCACCTAACAAGGAGAGTAATTTCAACTGTTGAGATTTTATTTGGAACTAGTTTCCCTGTTTATTTAAAAGGATGAGCAAGGAGAGCTCCTTCAACTTGAGCAATCCAGATTTATTTATTTTTTTAATTTTTAATGTTTCAAAAAAATTATGTCAACAGGTAGATAATTTAAAATATAGTTAATCTATTAATTAATATTTTTTTAAAAATGATTTTTTCATTTAAAAATAATGAGTTAAAAATAAATAAACAAGAATCATCCATGTCTAATATGAACAATCCAGATTGAAGGAGCTTTCCCTAATGAGCAGCGAAATTGATTCCCTTCTTATTATAGCAGCGAATAAGAACCCTTAAATTTGACTCGTTGAGGAAGTCAAATAATGAGAAGAAAAAGTCATCCAAACACAAGGTTAAATGTTGTGGCGTGATTAAAAATTAAGTTAAGTAGTAAATCCGTTCTGAAAATATATGTATAGGATCAATATTGTCTTAGAAGTTTTTTTTATTTTAATGTTACTCCGAAAGTTCTAAAATGTAGTAATATTTCTCAATTTTATTAAAAATTTTCAAGGTAACATTGAGACAAAAAAACTTTTAAAATAATATTCTAAAAGTTTTTTTTGTTTCAATATTGCTTTAGAAGTTTTAAAATGTAATAATGTTGCTCTATTCTGTTTAACACTTTTGAGGCAACATTCGCATAAAAAAAAAAACTTTGAAGGTCTATTCTGTTAAACACTTTTGAGGCAACATTCACATACAAAAAAAAACTTTGAAGGTAACTAGGACTTAAGAACAAATGTGTTACTTAACCCTTAAGAATTTTAAAATTTGACCAATAAGTAGCGAAGACCTGAATAAAGGCAACATCATATCAGATCCGTTTATTTTCCACCATCTAACAAATCTCATCCGTCAAAATCGAATACTTCACATCGTCAAAGCACGCGTTTATTCACCCATTTCGCACTGACCGTCGAATCTCTCTTACTTGCCGAGTCGACAGGACAATGAGCCTCGCTTCCTCTTCGCCCTCTAGTTCCCAACCCCAGAACGAAAATCTTCTCAGAATTCCGGCGATTAAGTTCTTCAGAAGCTAGCTTGCATATAGAGAAAGAGGTTGTAGAGTATTAAGGGGGTGAGCGAGGCTGAAATGGATTCAGATCAAGGGAAGCTTTTTATTGGCGGGATATCGTGGGATACGACGGAGGACAAGCTCAAAGATCATTTCAGCAACTACGGTGATATTTTGCACGCCTCCGTTATGAGAGAGAAGAACACTGGGAAGCCCAGAGGCTTTGGATTTGTTGTGTTCGCTGATCCTTCGATTCTCGATAGGGTTCTCGAGGAGAAGCACGTAATCGATGGAAGAACGGTGAGAGGATGGGTTAACCCTCCCTTTTCTTTTTCTATGTGCACCATATGAAATTACGTTTCACCTCATATTCCTCTAACCCATTTGGTGGCTGAAATCTCTGTATCAAATTTCCCTAAATTGAGCCCTTATTGCGGATATGTTTGTTTTGCGATTGCCATGGGAACTTTTGTCCTGTTATTTTCTGCCGCTACCACCGAATTTCTGCTGTTTGTTGATGGCATTTTATCATTACTTTTGTCTGTTTAAGGGATAATTTCGTTTTCTTATTTAGTGATTTTCATGGTTTAGTCTGGTGTGAAAATTATAATTCACGCGTTTATATGCTCCCTTTGCTCGACAGTTCTTTTTTTGGATGTTATTACAGACGGGTGACCTCTATACCGGGAATAATCATTGGTCTAAACTTGTTTGTTGATGGCTGATTATTTATGATGAAACGGGCCTGAGAGAGGACTTGAGAGATTGGGGAAAGTGCTGCGTAGTTTAAGTAGAAGACAGTAGTCAATCAATACTGCTTCCGGGGTCGTAGATTACTTGAATTAAGAAGTACCTCTGCATGTTTCCCTAGGTGGAAGTGTGTTTAGTTATTGAATATGTAAACTTTAGTGTATTTGGTTAATTCATTAGTTGTTAAATAGTTATTTTTCATGTTAGGTGATCAAATCAATATTTTTTTTTATTTGTTTGGATCAATATTCCATTTCCTAACTCTAAGAAGATTGTTCATTTTTCTATTGGACTCTTGGACGTTGAAATTTTTTCTTGTGTTCGATTTTCTTGTCATTATTTATATGGCCTATTACTGACTTCTTTGATATCCAGGTAGACGTGAAGAAGGCCTTCTCCAGAGAGGATCTACAAATTTCAGGCACTCCCCGTGCTGGAAATCCCAATTCTTATAGAAATTCTGGAAATGGTGGAAATATCAGGACCAAAAAGATATTTGTTGGTGGGTTGCCTCCTACGTTGACTGAAGAGAAGTTTGGTCAGTATTTTGAGGCCTATGGTCATGTTACTGATGTAGTAGTAATGTATGACCAGAGTACTGGACGGCCACGTGGATTTGGATTTATTTCATTTGACACTGAAGATGCAGTTGACAGGGTTTTGCACAAGCCATTTCACGATTTAAATGGTAAGCAAGTAGAAGTGAAGCGTGCACTTCCAAAGGATGCTAATCCGGGTAGTGGCCGTATGAGTAGTGCAGGGGGAGGTGGCAGTGGTTATCAGGGTTATGGGGCATCTGGTGGCAACCAGAATGCATATGATGGCCAGATGGATTCTGGTAGGTATGTGCAGCCTCAAAGTGCTGGGGGTGGGTTTCCACCTTATGGTTCTTCTGGATATAGTGCTCATGGACACGGTTATGGTCATGCTAACAACGGCATGGGTTATGCCGGATATGGAAGTTATGGTGGTGCAAGCACTGGGTATGGCGGACCTGCTGGTGCAACCTATGGGAATCCCGACATCTCTAATGCTGCTTTTGCTGGTGGTCTGCCTGGTGGCCCAAGGAGTTCATGGCCTTCTCAAGCTCCCTCTGGTTATGGTTCTATGGGCTATGGGAATACTGCTGCCTGGGGTGCTCTTGGTGGCGGCAGTGGCGTCGGTTCAGCACCTGCAGGTCAATCACCCAGTGTAGCTGCTGGTTATGGTAATCAAGGGTATGGTTATGGTGGGTATGTTGGAAGCAATAGTTCTTATGGGAACCCTGGTGTATATGGTGCTGTTGGCGGGCGTCCGGAAAGTGCCCCAAATAGCTATGCTAGTGGTCCTGGAGGAAATGAACCACAAGGGAGTGGTGGCAACTACAATGGAAGTGGCTATGGTGATGCAAATGAAAATTCAGAGTATGGTAATGCTGCATGGAGATCTGAACCTTCACAACCATCTGGAAATTATGGGACTCCTCTAGTAAATGGTCCTCATGGTGGGCAAGTTGGTTATGGCAGCAGCTATGGGGGTGCACAGACACGGCAGGCCCAACAGCAGTAATTTTGATGGACAGATTTTCAACTGAATCTTTCAATTTCATCTCTTGGACCCCTCTTCAAATCTTAATTTATGAGGTCATCATGAATTCTTCTGTCCGGCAGCAATTGAGTAGCCCAAGCTCGATGTCAATATGCTTTGGGACTGGTTGGGTTGCTTGAATTTCAGTAGTTTGCAGTTCTGTTTCCCTAGTCCATAATAAGTAGTATTTTTCAAGAGATACTAGGTTCTCTTTTCTATTTAATATTTGCTAATGCGTGTAGATTTAAATATTGCGTGCCTACGATTTTCTTTTTGTTGATCGGGAATTCAGTTACTGTAGCATTTTACCTGTGGAAGCTTAGTGCACCTTATATTTTGGTTCTATGCAGTTGCTTATCTATGTGTTTTTATCTTCTTGTGCTTTCATTCTGTTCATAATCTTTTTAGGTCTCCCCTTTTGATTAATTAGGATAATAAGTAGAAGTGGAAAGAAGATGTACTCAAGGTATATATTGGGTAGTGATAATGACTGGCGTCTTAGTATGACAATACGATCACTTTATTAGTTGATTTGATGCACTTGATTATCTCTGTTGGTGTCGTGTTTCCCATGTTTGCTTTTATTCTACCTAGGGTACCCCTTACTGACTGTAGTCAGGAGGCAGGAAATTCTTGTGTAGGTTCATGCTTCAATTGTTTTGACTAGTAGAAATAAGGAGATTAGTCAAGCTATTTACTGATTGCAGTGGACACCTGGGTTGATCACTTCGTTATGGGTAGCGATAATGGTAGTGGTAGTTGAAACTTTGAGGATGGCATAATCATTTCCCCCTGTATTTGCACTTGTGTTGTACAGGAGGAGAGGTGCACGAGTACTGAAGTGGAGCCAAGTGTCCACTTATGGCTGAACACGAACTTCATAATGGGCTTGGTCAGGGGTTGATCAGCATGCTATGAACGTTGTTCAGTCAAATTGTGTTTTTCTGGGACAAAGCAGCTTTACACTTGGAGATTCCAGGCTTGTTCAAGTATGATAAAATTTCTAACCTACAGTCTGGTTTGTGGTGATTGACAGAAAGTGAGGTGGATGGTCCGTGGTACGTTGACTAAAGCAGTTAGCCATGGCTTGTTTCAAAATTCTGTCCTGAATGTTAGGTGGCCAGCGAATTGATAGTCCAGATGTTAACTTGTGGTTTCTTGTGGTTGAGGACTTTAGAGGCTTCTTATTCATAGTAGCTCTGGCCAAGTTTCTAATGGAAGTGGATTGCTAAAAGGCTAATTGGTTCTGATGTATATTCTGTTTTGATGTTTGACTGTGATAATGACTCGTGATAAAGACGTAGAATATTTCTTGAGTAGGATTACCTCATTCCTTTGATTTGGGGCTACCTAGAAAACTTATTCATGGTTTATAATTTTGCTATCAGGTTCACTGAGTGTGATAAGTGTTGCCCGACATCCCATGATGTTTGGGGGTTTTTCAAACATTTGTTGCACATTTGGTTTTTTTTAAAAAAGCCTATAGTAGTTAATAGTGTTTGATAAATTTTATGGAAAAAGAATAGATGATGGGAAAACATTTTATTATCTGTTCACTCATCACGTATCACCTATTATTCCACCAAGATCTAGGTCCATTCATATGCACTCTCTTCATAATATCTGTTTGGCTTGACGGCCATGGGAGTGAATTACAATTCCAACCACCCCCCCCCCCCCCAAAAAAAAAAAAAAGAATCTTGTGATCTTGTTTTTGGCAAAAGAAAAAGAATCTCATTTGATTTTTGATGGACTTGGCGTAAATGGTAATAGGTTTAGCTTTTAACCCTCACCCATAATTTGAAAAAATGTCTTGCAATTACTCTTCATTGGGATTTGAAAGATTAAAACTTTCATTAGAAGATTGTAACTTTTATGCCGTTAATGTATTATCGTGTCTCGTAAATTAGCGGCGTTACGAGGGGGGTAAATTTTGGTTGATAATAATTTACACTAATTTTTTTATGTGATCAATTCATCTGACCAATGAGGAGCGAAGAAGGCCACATCGAAGCAGATCCGTTTATTTTCCACAATCTCTCGGACAGGCTAACGAATCTCATCCGTCAAAATCGAATACTTCTTATTGTCAAAGCATACATCCACCCGTCCCCGCACTTTACCATCGAATCTCTCACTTTGTCTCCCCGCTCCTCACTCTCAGTCTCTCGCCGAGTCGGCCGCACAAACCCTCTCAATTCCGAAACCAAAATCTTCTCAAAATTCCTGCGATTAATTTCTTCGGAAATTAACTTGCATAGAGAGAAAGAGGGTGGAGTGCACTCAGAGGGTGAGCGAGAGCGAAATGGATTCGGATCAAGGGAAGCTTTTTATTGGTGGGATATCGTGGGATACGACCGAGGACAAGCTCAAAGATCATTTCAGCAACTTCGGTGATGTTTTGCACGCCTCCGTTATGAGAGAGAAGAGCACTGGGAAGCCCAGAGGCTTTGGATTCGTTGTGTTCGCTGATCCTTCGATTCTCGATAGGGTTCTCGAGGAGAAGCACGTAATCGATGGAAGAACGGTGAGAGAAAGGATTATCCCCTCCTTTTCTCTTTGTGCAATATATGAACTTGTTTCACCTCAGGCTACTCTAACCCTCTTGGCGGCTGAAATCAATTTATCATTTTTCTCTAAATCGGGGCCCTTATTGCGGATTTGTTTATTTTGTGACTGTCGTGAACTTTTACCATGTTAATTGCTGCTTCTGGTACCAAACTTCCGTTGTTTGTTGTTGGCATTATCTTTAGCTTGTTTAATGATAATTTCGTTCTTAAATTTAATGATTTTCATAGTTTATTTTAATGGGTAAATTTTAACGCTATCTCAAACGGGTAACCTCTGTACTGGTAAGAATCACGGGTCTAATTAATAGCTAAATATCTATAATGAAACGGGCCTGAGAGAAGCCTTTGAAGGTTGGGGTGATGCTGCGCAGAATACAAATAATAATTGCAGACACATTTTTTAGGCTACATAGTTTAGCTAGTAGAAAGTGGTTAATCAACCACTGCTTCTGGATTAAATAATACTTGAATCATGAAATACGTCTGTATGTTCCCCTAGATGGAAGTGTGTTTAGTTATTCGATAAGTAAACTATTGTTACTTGGTTAATTCATTGGATGGGAAATACTACCTCTAGTCCTAAATGTTGGACCTCCAAAGTAGTAGTTCTTTTTCATGTTTGGTGATCAAAATCAATATCTTTATTTATTCATTTGGAGTAACATTCCAGATTTTTAACTCTAATAGGATTGTCTTTTTTTTTTTTTTTTTCCTTATTGGACTCTTGGATGTTAAACTTTTTCCTGTGCAAGATTTTCTTAGCGTCATTTATAGATTTTATTACTGACTACTTTTAATTTCCAGGTGGATGCCAAGAAGGCCCTCTCCAGAGAGGATCAACAAATTTCAGGCACTTCCAGGGCTGGAAATCCCAACTCTTATAGAAATTCTGGAAATGGTGGAAATATCAGGACCAAAAAGATATTTGTTGGAGGGTTGCCTCCTACGTTGACTGAAGAGAAGTTTCGTCAGTATTTTGAGGCCTATGGTCATGTTACTGATGTAGTAGTAATGTATGACCAGAATACTGGACGGCCACGTGGATTTGGATTTATTTCGTTTGACACTGAAGATGCAGTTGACAGGGTTTTGCACAAGCCATTTCATGATTTAAATGGTAAGCAAGTAGAAGTGAAGCGTGCACTTCCAAAGGATGCTAATCCAGGTGCAAGTGGCCGTATGGGTGGTGCAGGTGGAGGTGGTAGTGGTTATCAGGGGTACGGGGCATCTGGTGGCAACCAGAATGCATATGATGGTCGGATGGATTCTGGTAGGTATGTGCAGCCTCAAAGTGCCGGGGGCGGATTTCCACCTTATGGTTCTTCTGGATATAGTGCTGCTGGGTATGGCTATGGTCCTGCTAATAATGGCATGGGTTATGCCGGATATGGAAGTTATGGTGGTGCAAGCACTGGGTATGGTGGACCTGCTGGTGCAACCTATGGGAATCCCAACATCCCTAATGCTGCTTATGCTGGTGGCCCGCCTGGTGGCCCAAGGAGTTCGTGGCCTGCTCAAGCTCCCTCTGGTTATGGTTCTATGGGCTATGGGAATACTGCTGCTTGGGGTGCTACAGGTGGCGGTGCTGGATCTGGTGGCAGCAGCGGCCCTGGTTCAGCCACTGCAGTTCAGTCACCCAGTGCAGCTGCTGTTTATGGGAATCAAGGGTATGGTTATGGTGGTTACGGTGGAAATGATAGTTCTTATGGAAACCCTGGCACCTATGGTGCTGTTGGTGGGCGTTCTGGAAGTGTCCCAAACAGCTATGCCAGTGGTCCAGGAGGAAATGAACCACAAGGAAGTGGTGGCAGCTACAATGGAAGTGGCTATGGTGATGCTAATGGAAATTCAGGATATGGAAATGCTGCATGGAGATCAGAACCTGCACAACCATCTGGAAATTATGGGACTCCTCAGGTAAATGGTCCTCATGGTGGGCAAGTTGGTTATGGCGGCAGCTATGGTGGTGCACAGTCACGGCAGGCCCAACAGCAGTAATTTTGACACAGATTTTCGACTGGATCGTTTAATTTTATCTCTTGGAGCCCTCTATCAAATCTCAAATTATGAGGTCATCATGAATTCTTCTGCCCGGCAGCAATTGAGTAGCCCAAGCTCAATGTCAATACACTTTGGGACTGGTTGGGTTGCTTGAATCCCAGTAGATTGCAGTTCAGTTTCCATAGTCTATAATAAGTAGTATTTTTCAAGAGATACTAGATGGTCTTTTCTATATAATATTTGCTAATGCGTGTAGCTTTAAATATTGCGTGCCTATGATTTTCTTTTTGTTGATTGGGAATTCAGTCACTGTAGCAGCTTATTGCGCTTTATATTTTGGTTCTATGCGGTTATTTGTCTATGTTTTTTTTAACTTGTGCTTTCATTATGTCCATGATCTTTTTGTCTCCCCTTTTAACTAATTATGATAATAAATCATAAATAGAAGTAGAAAGATGTGCTCAAGGTATGTATTGGGTAGTGATAATGACTGGTGTCTTACTTTGACAACAGTATCACTTTATTAATTTGATTTGATGCACCTGATTATCTCTGTTGCCGTCATGTTTCCATGTTTGGTTTTATTCTACGTAGGGTACCCCTTACTGACTAAGGCAGGAAATTCTTGTGTAGACTCATGCTTCAATTGTTTTGACAAGTAGAAATAAGGAGATTAGTCAAGGTATTTACTGATAGCAGTGGACACCTGGGTTGATCACTTCGTATTGGGTAGCGTTAATGGTAGTGGTAGTTGAAACTTTGAGGATGGCATAATCATTTCCCCCTGTATTTGCACTTGTGTTGTACAGGAGGAGAGGTGCTCGAGTACTGAAGTGGAGCCAAGTGTCCTCTTATGGCTGAACACGAACTTCATAATGGGCTTGGTCAGGGGTTGATCAGCATGCTATGAACGTTGTTCAGTCAAATTGTGTTTTTCTGGGACAAAGCAGCTTTACACTTGGAGATTCCAGGCTTGTTCAAGTATGATAAAATTCTTAACCTACAGTCTGGTTTGTGGTGGTTGACAGAAAGTGAGGTGGATGGTCTGCGGTGCGTTGACTAATGGGTTTGGTTTTTTGTTCTAGAGGACTTTAGAGACTTGTTATTCATAATAGCGTCGGCCAAGTTTCTTATGAAAGTGGATTACTAAAAAGCTAATGTGTTCTGATGTAAGTTTTGTTTTGATGTTTGACTGTGACAATGACTCGTGATGGGGACATAGAAGATTTCGCGAGTAGGATTACTTCATTGCTTTGATTTGTGCCTATCTTTTGGTTTTCCCCATGAGAGAGAAGTTTTGCTATCAGGCTCACTAATGAGAGAATGAATGACATATGTGTAGCTTGACATCCCATGGACGGGTCTTTTCAAAAATTTGTTGCACGTTATTTTTATTGAAGAACCCGATAGTAGAGATACACGGAATTGTATCCAAGTCTTGTCCTTTTCCCTATGTCTTTTGCTCCACTTTTCGTGAGGGGAATTTCCATTTATTCATCCTTGGTGCAAGTTGATTGGGGAAGTCATGTATGCACTTCCTAATTTGTTTGTGGAACTCGACACGGTCTACCTTTACCATACCTTTTATGGAATGAGTAATGGGTTACACTGTCTTTGGTTAGAAAGTACAGATCCAATTAACCCTTTCATTACTCGTCTGGCTTTTTTTTTCCCTTCGTATAACCGTTTGGCATTTTCTGATTTAGAGATCCTTGAACGAGAAATTTAAAGTGTTTGTTTTTTATCGTGATACGGTTGTATGACATGATACTCTTCCCCGTCCGTCCTTAATATAAGATATAGTTATTTAATTTGATTAGATTGAAGAAGTTAGATGAGTTAGATAATATGTTATATATTTTTTAAATGTCTTGGCTATTTTTCTCAATTCTCCCATTTCCTTTCATGCTTGGTCATTGATTATAAAGTATCAATAGGAGGTATATTAGGAAAAGATTGATAAATATGAACCCTTTATCTTATTTTTAGGATAAAACTTAACTTTCTAAATGTCTTATATTAATGACAGGAAAAGTATTATATTATATCTAGGATTGTGGTTGAGCAAGAGATTTTGTGGCCGGTTTCTTCTTGTCATGGAATACATGTTTCTTATCCTTATAACACCCAAACTAACACTCCAATCGAGAGGCAACCTCAGCTTGCTGGCTCAAGTTTAGACCCCGAACATACTCGAGAAATGAAGACTCCAGAAAAAAGATGATCAAGAGCTCTATAGCGAAGTGAAACAAATTCTTATATGTAGATTCCAACACTAGTATCTCTGCTTGCAATGAAAGAATTTTTTGCTTGAGCGGCAAGCCTTTTCCCCTCTGAGAATTAAATCAACGTGAGGGCCAACTTCTGTATGGGTCTCTGAACGCACTTTTGTTCCCATGACGTGAAAAAACCACCTACATTCAATCATACTCATTACTTTAAACACACAATATGTTCATTGTGCCAAAAACGTAAACCCAACTCCATCCATCATTCTTCGAAGAAGGGTTTTAGAAACAAAAATATAACGGTGACCGTTACAAAGGTGAAACCTTGTGCGTTGGAAATAAGATGAAAATACTTTCACAGAAAGTTAAATTCATAGAGATTGACAAGGCCGATGTTTGGGGGCTCCGGTACAGCTTAAAGGTTTATATTGCGTTAAGCAACCACTTCACTTCCAGAAAGTTGATGATTTGGGACTCTCAGATTCAACATATTGACGATATACAAGTATTCATCTAATCTGAGCTAGGAATGCAAGGCATATTCGAATACAACCTTGTGGAAAATACGGTGTTACTGCTATGTTGCATATATGAAGTAACTTAAGATTTTTATAATTTCACAAGCTAATTTCTCTTTTGCACAACTAGCCAAGGCCCGCACGATGCGCGGGTAGAAATTTATTAATACGTTATTATATAAAAAATCATTTAGATTTTTAAGGAAATAATAAAAAAATATTTATTAAATATTTTGCACCTACCACCCCTATATTAGTATACAAAATACTATATAACTACTTTTATTATTATCCCTCTTCAATTCCCACTTTACTTTTTATTTTTTATTTAGATTTCTAAGGGAATAATCAAAATATTAAATTAAATATTTATTAAATATTTTGAACTTATAATCCCTATTATTAATTGATAAAATAATAGAACTACTTTCATAACACAATATTAAAATATTATATAACTACCTTCCTTATTATCCATTTTCCTCATTTTTCATCTTTTATAACCACCTTGCTTTTTATTATTAATTTATAAAATATTATGTAACTATCTTCTCCATTATTCATCTTTTATAACTGTTTTATTTTTTATTTTATTAATTCCTATTATTAATTGACAAAATAATAGAACTGCTTTCATAACACAATCTTAAAATATTATATAACTACATTTCTCATTATCCATCTTCCTCATTTTCTGTATTTCATAACTGCCTTACTTTTTATTATTAATTAATAAAATATTGTGTAACTACCCTCTCCATTATCCATCTTTCATAACCGGATTAACCGCTTTGTTTTTTATTTTATTATTTTAAAATATTTATTTAAAAAAGTAGAAAGATAAAAATTTAAAAATAATAGTCATTAATATGATGGCATAAGCCTACACCTATTGTCCTATTTCTCAAGACAAATTATTCTAAGAAATTGCATGCATAAATTAAGAAATTAAGAATTTAAAATTAATTTTCAAGGAGCAGATAGTCAAATAAACGTGGATTTATGTTTAAAGTGCAAAAAAATTGAATGCATGAATTATAAAATCTAAAATTAAAATTCTAAAATTAATTAAATAATAAATAAATGGAGCTACTTCTGTAGTCACTAAAATAGTGTCAAGAAGAGAGTTGTTATAGAATATTTCAAATTAAGGGAGTTTTGATTTTTTTTTTTATTCTAAGAAATTGTATGCATACATTAAAAATTAAAAATTTACTAATAAGGAGCAATTACTCAAACAAACGTGGATTCATGTTTAAAGTGAAAAGAAATTAAATCATGAATTATAAAAACTAAACTGAAAATCTAAAATTAATTAAATAATAAATAAAGGGAGTTATTTCTACAGTAACTAAAATAGTGTCAAGAAGAGAGTTATAGAATATTTCAAATTAAGGAAGTTTTTATTTTTTTTATTCTAAGAAATTGTATGCATAAATTAAAGGGAAAATCCCATATAAAGCTACCTGAAATATAGGAAAATTTTAAATTAGGTTGATAAATTCAAAAAATCTTTAATTGAGTTATTAACCCAATTTAGAATTTGAAAATATGGGTAAAACTACTTTAAAGCCCTCTCCTTTCTCCTCTCTCTCAAAAGAGTTTTATTGTTTTATGACTTTATTACTATATAAACACTAACATATAATAAAATAAAATAAAATAAAATAAAATGTGATTTTCTAAATCAAAGGAGTTTTTTTAATGTTTAAAATGGTAATCAAGAATAATTCAAGAAAAAAAAAGAAAAAGAAAGAAGCAACGTAACCATGTCATGACAGTATAGTTTATATCAATTAGATAATTTGATTGGAAAATCAAATAATTGATACCGATGATACCAAATATAAATAAATAAATAAATGTGAGTTTCTTAAAGAATAATATAATTATTTTTATCAGCTGAGACAAGACACAAAAAAAGAAAAAAAAAAGAAAAGAATGCATGACGCACACCAATTTAGTTTCTAAAAATCAATTAAAATAATGTAAATTTTACCAACATTAATCTAAACAAACTCTGTATAATTTTCCCTTAACACATAAATGTGTGTGTTTTTTTAAAATAATTTAGTTAATATTTTGATGTTTTAAAATTTTCATTCTTTAATACAAATCATTAATATTAATTATTTTTTCCTAATCAGAGGCCTATAAATTTGATATGCCTCTAAGGAAGGATATGTTACATAAAAAGATATTAAATGCACGCAAAAAATTCATAAAATGCTTTACATATTGAAATATATAACTCTGGAAAAAAAAAATTTATATACGAAACAAATATAGTAAAGTTTATACTCACTATATTCATTAAAAAAAGTAATATTGACATATATTAAAATTTTTCTTTAAAACAAATTTATAACTGAGAATAAAGTGAACTCCTTGTTGTAAGTTTTTCTCTTACTATTATAGTTAATATATTTAAACTATAGATGAATCATATTTTGTTTTATCAAATAATAAGTTTCACACACACATATATTAAAATATATAAGTTACATTTTACCAAAATATATATATATATATATATATATATATATATATATATATATATATATATAAGTTACAAAGTAAATGAAACTCTTTAATGAAAAAGGTGAGGACATTAAAGTCATTTTACCTATATTTTGAAATCTTAAATTGGGTTAATGACTTAATTATGGATTTGTTGAATTTATCAACCTGATTTAAAAATTTTCTATTTTAAACGGCTTTATATGGGATTTTCCCTAAATTAAAAATTATGAATTTAAAATTAATTAATAAGGAGCAGTTCCTCAAACAAATGTGGATTCATTCATGTTTAAAGTGTAAAGAAATTGAATCATGAATTATAAAAACTAAAATTAATAAAATAATAAATAAAGGAAGTTATTTCTGTAGTTACTAAAAGAAACTGAACAGATGTCAAGCAGAGAGCCGCTTACTGCTCTGCTTTTATATAGGTAAGATGACGAGAAATTAAGAATCAAGGAATGGTTTAGTACCAGAAGCCCAGCATCTCTAACTTTCTGTTCATCAGCAAATTTCAGCTGCTCCTTGGACAATGTTCTGCCACTGTATTTGCAACTAGTTCATTTGACAACTTCAATGGCTAAGCTGCCCCATCCGCATCCTATCTGAAGAATTTCACGCTTCTTTTTTATTCTTGCCTGAAGAGGAAAACATTAATGGATATCTTCTCCAGGATAAGAACTGAAATAGCTTCTCAAGACACTCGCTTTTTCAATCACAAGCAATATTTTTTCTCATCTGTGCATCTTTTAGGTCTTACATTTTTATTCTGAGATATAATTTAAGAAAGCAAAACAAAAAATGGATCAATGCTGCTGCAAAAGTTATATAAGAATGAACACAAGAATCAGAGAGTCAAGATCCTAACCTTGAACACAACACATGAGTAAGTCATTGTTTCATCCAAGAAAAGAGCAAAGAGTTCATTGCTCTAGAAACAGACCAAGAAATAAATGTAAGCTTTCAGGCATAATCATTAGACAATTCAAGATAGATGGAAAAGAAGACTGAGCACAATAGAGAAGCGTTTTTTAAAGAGTATAATTAATATATCATCGTCGTAATTTTCATTTATATATTTTAGGTCGTGCAAAACTTAGTACTTCCTCTGGTTTTTATTATAAGGCACCAACCACCATTTCTCATAAATAAAGAAATGGAAGTTAAGTCATTAAATTGGTTCAAAAATAATAAATATTTCCAACTTTATCCCTACTTTAATGATGTGAATTTAAAGAGTTAGTTAAAAATGAGGGTATAATTGGAAAATAGTAATAAATGAGTTGGTTAAAGATAGTTGGTGCCTTATAATAAAGACCAAAATATTTTGGTAGTCGATGCCTTATAATAAGGACTAGAAGGAGTATATGTTCTCACTTTTGTTCGAAGGAATAAATAATATAAATTTGTGCTCGGCATCACTGAATACAGGAAATTTTTTCAGCTTACAACCTTATACCAGATCATAATGCCTAGAGATGTTCCTACGAGCCTGTGTAAGAGTATTGTTCCTTAAAGCATGCTCAATGAAGAACTTTGCAGATGCTCTGCAAGATGTGAATAAAATTGGTGCCCACCAACCCCTAAAGCCATAAAAAGCAGAAAGCTTGAAACAAAATGTGAGTAAGCTTCAATATCTTCCATATATATGCAGCATACCGGTTGTTTAATCTTGAGTTGTGAGAATCTCTGTTGGCTAAGAGAATCTGCATGAAGAATCAGGATGTGTTTAATTACAGACCAAAAAGGACATTAGTGTTTAATCCTGAGATCAGTTTACTTACCAAAAAGAAGTTCAAAAGGCCTGTATCTTCATCAACGAATGAAAAGTCCCCATTGATATATGCATCTGCATGGCCTAAATCAGCTTTTGTCATAACCTGGAATACACATTAATAATATCAGTTTCTTCTTTCTTAAACCAAGAACAAGTGATTTCATTTTCAATGCCAAGAAAAAGCATAAATCAAAAGTTCCAAAACCTATTATAAGACCAATAATTGATAGTTGGAACATAAATTCAAAGTACAATAGTACATACCTTCCAATAGATTTGAGGATTGCTGAATATCAAAAAAAAAAAAAAAAAGAGTTGAGGATTGTAGACCCTGATAAGACTTTTCAATAGGCCCCCTTTCCCATGTCCCTCAAAGGTGAACATTGTTCCTCCTTCCGCTAGTAAACTGTAACACCTCAAGGCATTGAAAACCTTGTCTATTCTTGTAGAGTTTTAAACATTAAAAGCATGCATAGGCATTGGGAATAATTTATATCTTGAGAATTCCCTCCAAAAAAAAAAAAAAAAAGAAACAGACATGGAAGAGAACTCACGTTAAACATCCAGTAGGGAGATATGATTTGAAGAATGTAGTGGCAAGAAGTTGAGCGCCCTGTTCTGTCCAAGAAGATGCCATGTGTTTTCCATGAACCCCGTGTAGTGCAGTCAGGGCAGCCTAAATGTTGAACTAATCTGTTCAGTCATTTTTATTTCCACTTCACAAAAATGATGACATGTTGCTAAGGAGTAATATATATATATATATATATATATATATATATATATATATATATATATAAGTTATGGGAATTCATATTTCGAATTCAGAATCCAAAGAGTTGGTTGTCTTAAATCCAAGGTTAATAGTCACCCAAGAATCAAAAACATATCATGGCCTTTTCTCATTCAAAGTTAGCTCATACTATCTTGTAGAATAAATGTTGGGAATGAGAGAGATAACAGAGAGGGAGATGAGAGAACTTGGAGAGAAATTCAATTGCATTCAACTCGTTATCATTCTCATGACCTAATCAATTACAACCTACACAAACTCATGCTATTTACATGCATTAACCTACTCTTCCTTTAATTTTATTACAATGATATGTCATACTGTGTAGAGTATATATAGGATACAAATGAGGGAGGTTGGTCCCTTCTCCGAACACTTATGAAAGAAGGAGGGCTAGAGAGAAGAAGAGAGTAATATGAGCAAGAATGAATTGATACTATTTTGAGTATATATAGAGTACAAATGACAGTTAAGCTGTCTAACTGAATTGGTTTAGTTACAACTGATTAGTTACGACACTAACACCTTCCTCTCAGTCTAGAGGGCCGAGTAAAGAAGAGTGACGGGAAAACTGCAGAAAACCGAAGTAGTTTTTAAAGGGGAGATAGATATCATTGAAGCATGAAGTGATTGAGAGCAGAAAATCGAAAGGACTTTGAGAAAGATGCAGAGCACTCATTGTCAATTGTAACGTGTACACTCGCACATGCAAAAATGGCATGTAATAGCAAACAAAGGTAGGAAAAGACAAAATAGTAACCTGCTCAACACAAAATGACTTTCATGACTCATATGAGTATGTTCGTATTAGCATATAATACAAATGCCACAATGAAGAAATTAAAGAATGTTGAATGGGTTTACAGCATACAATAAAAGCTTAGTGGTGGATTTGATCGGTTCATAGCAGGAGTAGATCCAATTCTCTCCGTGCTTTTAATAAAGGGAAATTTTATCAGATATGAGAAGCATGGAAAATATATGTTGGTGAGAGAATCAGCCATTTTCAATTTTGCTTGAACGCCAAGCCTTTGCTGCTTTGAGAACTAAATCAACATGAGGGCCAACTTTGGTATGGATCTCTGAACGCACTTGTGTTCCCAGGGCGTGAAAAAACCACCTACATCAAATTAACACACAAGACTATGCTAAGATCATGCCATGTGACTTTAAAGCATCAAACTAGTTACTTCAAACATATATAGCATAATTCCTTAGGCATACCTGATAATTGCCAAGTGTATGAGACTTGAAACCTGCTGCACAGTAATCAAAATAGTACTCCCATGTTCGAATGAACTTCTCATCAAAGCCAAGAGCCAGGATTTCACTATCATCATAAAAGGGTGGATATTCCAGAGTTAGGGTGAGTAAAATCTGTAGTTTGGTTTAGAAAACTAGCTTATGAATTAAGAACATACTCCTGCCTTTCCATGAAGTTCTTCCTCCACCACCTTAGTGTTTGGTAGTAATGAATTCCCATATTTTCTACGTGCTCCACACTGCATATGAGAACATCTGTTTCAGTAAAACAAGAATAAAAGCAATGCTTTACTGTGGACTTTAGCAAAAAACATGTAACTTGTACCAGAATCTAGATGTAGTTGCCATAGCTGATGTTATTCGACTCAGTGAGGGTAAGCAACCACCTGGAAAAATATACTCCTTTATAAAATCTGAACTGCGTCTATACTCATCATAACGCTCATCCGGTATTGATATGAACTAGAGAAAAAGATAAACATCCTAGACAGTCAGCAGCAATTTAAATAATACAATGAATCTAGTTTTGACAGTTAGCTATCAGTATATTTTGGCTCTAGGATCGCACAATCAAAAGTAAAATATTGAAGGGACCCAAAAATATTTCATACTCTGCGTTATTACCTGCAGAACAAAAAGTCCATCATTGCCCAATAATGATTCACAACAACCAAAGAACTCTTCCATATATTCATGACCAACAGCTTCTATCATCTCACTGATATATGCCAATACAGGTCATGAAAAATGTTGATAGTACTGCCATATTAGATATGATTCTATTGAAAATCAAAGGAAAGAACTCACCAAGATATAATCCTATCATATTTGTATGTCTTGGGTAATTGGCGATAATCACACAGAAGAAATTTGATATGGTCCTGGAAGCATGAATAACTACTATGAAACATGAAGCAACTAAAGAAGATTTTTTTAATTTCATAAGCACATTGGATACAGCTGATTTCGCTCTACCACAATGAGGAGAAACTTCAATTCATAAGAGCAGTGTGGTAAAGAGATAAAATATTGAAGCTCGTTTTGTAACATCCAAAACTATAATGAGGATTTCAGTTAAGAAATGGTTTAATACCTGAAGGCCAGCATCTCTAACTCTCTGTTCTGCAAATTTCAGTTGCTCCTTGGACAATGTTATGCCAGTGTATTTGCAACCAGTTCTTTTGACAACTTCAATGGCTAAGCTGCCCCATCCACATCCCATCTCAAGAATTTCATGCTTCTTCTCTATTCTTGCCTTTCATTTATTTGAAGAGGAAAACATCAATTGGAGATCTTCTCCAGGATTACAACTAAAATACTGAAATAACTTATAGACACTCACTTTTTCAATCAGAAGCGAGATTTTTCTCATCTGTGCATCTTTTAGGTCTTCATTTTCGTTCTGAGAGAATTTAAGAAATGGGGAAAAAAATATATCAATGCTGCTTCAGAAGTTACACTACTATGAGATTGAACACGAGAATCAGAGAGTCAAGATCCTAACCTTAAACACAGCACATGAGTAAGTCATTGTTTCATCCAAGAAAAGAGCAAAGAGTTCATTGCTCTAGAAACAGACCAAAAAAGAAACGTAAGCTTCCAGGTATAATCAGGAAAATATATGACAGATGGGAAAGAAGACTGAGATCAATAGAGAAGGGGGTTTTTAAGAGTATATTTAATATCTCATTATCTTAATTTATTTTAAAAACATCTTCATTTATATATTTTAGGTCATGCAAAACTTCATACATGTTGTCACTTTTGTGTGAATGAATTCAATACATAAATTTGTGCTTTGCATCACTGAATGAAGGCTACATTGCAGTTTACAATCATATACCAGATCATAATGCCTAGAGATGTTCCTACGAGCCTGTGTAAGAGTATTTTTCCTTGAAACATGCTCCATGAAGAACTTTGCAGATGCTATGCAAGATGTGAATAAAACTGGTGTCCACCAACCCCTAAAACCATCAAGAGCAGATAGTTTGATACAACATGTGAGCAATACTTGATTATATGCTTCAATATCTTCCATATATGTGCAGCATACCTGTTCTTAAGTTTTGAGTTGTGAGAATCTCTGTTGGCTATGAGAATCTGCATTAAGAATCAGGGTATGTTTAATTGAAGACCAAAAAGGACATTTGTGTTTAATCATGAGATCAGTTTACGTACCAAAAAGAAGTTGAAAAGGCCTTCATCATGATCAACGAATGAAAAGTCCCCATTGATATATGCATCTGCAAGGCCTAAATCAGCTTGCGTCATAACCTGAAATACATATAGAAGTGATTTCACTTTCACTGACAAGAAAAAGCATACATCATCAATTCTAAACCTATAAAAAGACCAATCATTGATAGTTCTTACGTAAATCCAAAGTATATACTACATACCTTCCAATAGAATTGAGGATTGTGGACCCTGATAACACTTTTCAATAGGCTCCCTTTCTCATGTCCCTCAAAGGTGAACATTGTCCCTCCTTCCTCTAACAAACTGTAACATGTCAAGGCACAAGGTATTGAAGACCTTCACTATACTCGTAGATTATTAAACATTAAAAGCATGCACATCTAGTGGGGATATTTTTATCTTCAGAATTCACTCAAAAAATCATAGAGTCTTGGAAGAGAACTAACATTAAACATCCAGTAGAGACGTATGATTTCAGGAATCTAGTCACAAAAAGTCGAGCACCCAGTTCTGTCCAAGAAGGTACCATGTGTTTTGGGTTGCTTATAAGGGCACAGCATCTTCCAAGAACCCCATGTGCTGCAGTCATGCCAGCCTAGAAGTTAAACTTTACACTTCAGTCATTTTTATTTCTACTTAACAAAAATGCTGACATGTTGATAGGTAGAATATATGTGTTGCAGTGAATGGTAAAGTATATATCAAATTCAGAATCCAAAGATTTGGGTTATCTTAAATCCTAGCTTAATAGTGTCAGCCAATAATCAAAAACATATCATGGTCTTTTCCTTTGAAAGTTAGCTCTTACTACCTTTAATCCATCCTCATGAAATCCATAACCTGAAACAGAAGCACAAAGCATTTATCAATCAATGGTCATTTGAAATGGATCGAAATTCCAGAATGAAATATGATTACAGCACGTGCTCAACAGCAAGTTCATAAACACTGATATTGTACTAAAACTGAAGAATCTTTCAACACAATAAGCAGGAACATGCCTTGGTAGGCCGCACAGAACCAGATTCTTCTTTTCCCTTGAATAAGATCAAATTCAGATGAAGCTTTCGATGCGGCGACAGAAGGGACAGGATGGCCAGTTGACCACTTGAGCAATGTGTTTTGTGGCGTATGATCTGGATTCAAAGTTAGAAGGAAAGGTAGACTTGTTTCTCCTAAGTTCTACAAGTCCACATGTTTCACAGTACACCAAGATCATTTACTAGGAAGAATAAATGATTGCTTAAGAAACTGTTTTCCCCCCTAAGAGCACAAAATTCACTAACCTGAAGAATATTGAGCCAGTATGTCACACACACTTTATTGTCAGTATTTCCCAAGAAATTCCATGCACTCCATGCTGCTGGGTTTTTGGGCATTAAATTTTTATCACGATGGAGAAAAATATCACTGCCAATACAGAGCAAAAATATAATGGTGCGATTGAACTTATTTGGATATATGCGACATCTCAATTTTAGCACCTCTTATTTTGAACACCAACATGCACGACATACACGTGCATGAACATAAACATCCAAGCATATACTTCTTGACCTGAATAACTCACGCGTTATCTTCTTAATATTGTACTGTAGCTCCTAAAAACGAATTTTGAGAGTTCAATTGCAAACGTGGTGTTTGGGGAACATAAGCATCTTCACAAAAATGTATAGTTCACAGAATGGCCTATGAGTGATACATGCAAATACAGGATCTGATATGTATTAATAAGGTCATAAGATAAATTGAAAGACTATGAGGATGAATTAACCTGTACTCATATTGAAAAGCTCCAAGGATTCTTCTCTCATCAAATGTTGCTTCGTCTCCTAATATTCTCAAAGCATCAGGGGCATGTACGGCCATTACGCATCCATCATAGATTTGTTGAGAACCATCATTGCATAGCACAACGCACCCTGCAATAATTCTTCTAAAACTTACTAAAATACCCTTAATCATAATAATTTGCATGAAAGTTCTTGAATTTGTCATGGAAAGGGGTTGAAAAAAAACCAAAACAGTGAAAAAAGGTTTGATATTTCTGACCTTTTTCAGATGTTGAAACTGATATCACCTCAGAGTTGGTTACTATATGGCAACCTTTATTAAGAAGCTCTTCCCTGACCTGATTTTTGCAAAATCAAGAATCAATACTAGATTTTTGTGGGGGAAGAAAGGCTTAATATCGTAATGAATAGACATTGCACCTTTCTAACATAGGTTTGTGAGCGCCGTTTGACAGTAAGCCATTGGGGGCGGCCAAAGAGCTGAAGGGAGAAGCAAGCAAGTGAATAAGGAAGTGACTTTTGACAATTTTGACCTTAAAACTACTAGAGCAAGAATCAATGATAAAAAACATAGGAAAATCCTTAAATATAATATAGGACGTAACTGGGAGTTAATATTGGTCCAAATTTAGTGCATATTTCTTATATTTGTTAATCTACTCCTTCAACAATGACCAATGAGGAGAGAAAATGAGAAAATCAAGGAAAATGACTATAGTGTTTTAGAAAATACATGTCATATTAACTAATTTAACCAACTTCTTTAATATACTCAGGTAAATATATGTTATATTAAGAAAAGTAATTAGCAGTAGTACCTGAAGTAGATGATGGTTGCGACAGAATGAGAGAACAGAGAAAGCAGGAAAGCTCATAACCCCTTCAGAAGGGCAGGACCAGATTGAACCACAAATGGGAATCTAGAGCAGGCACGTTCTCACTTGTTTAACTCAAAAGAAAATTACAGAGCAGACAGATATATATAAGAGTAGTTATAAATTACGGAGTAGCTTGTCGTACAAGGTAAGCCTTTTGGAACAATTCTGAGTAACCCCGTGAGTTGACGAACTGGCCCAAGGTCTCATTGCGATCAATGTCCGGGTTATTCTCGAGCATATCAAGATAGCTGCATTAAGTTACAAATCAGGTCAATATTATTATTAACGTTGTTGTTATTGTTGCCATTTGTAATTAAGCTCAAGTGTACTAGCCTGAGAACATCATGCTTGAAGGTGACAATTTCACGAATCATTTGCCAGAAGTAAGGGTTGAGGAGGTTTCGTTTCTGGGCAAATAAGCTGGAGAAACCGTTTCTACTGCCCCATTCGCAACCTCGGCCTTTGTCCAGGCTCACTGCAAACGACATGTCGGATAGTTCCATGTCAACTCCCAAACTCTCGAATAACTCCATCATATTTGGATATGTCACCTGTTCCATTATTAACCACCCACAGTACACGTTACCTTGCATTCATCATAATCATAATTCTCATTACAATACTCTCTTGTTCTGTTCTCAAAAACCCATGCACATGAATCACGCACGAACCACTTAAATTTGAATAATCTATTAATTCCTTTATTATATTATTCATTCATGATGGTGGTTCTAATAGTACCTTACAAATATCGGATTGCTTGTGCTTGATTTTGGGTTGTTACTATACTCTCATACGTTAGGATTGCTTCAGCTGATTCACACTTTTCACTAGCCGTCCATATGTAAACTTACTTTTGAAATATATAATCTACATTATGTAATAATTGTGCGGTATCATTTTTAGGAGGGGTAATTGAGCTTATTTACTATTTCAATCGGGTTTATGGGTTTTTTTTGTTTTGATGAAATTTTTTTTGAATCAGGCGTATGGGTTAAAACCAACTTATTTAAAAAGAATCAATTTATTTGAGATGCTCGAGAGAAAAATAACTTATGGAAAAATCAAATTGTGAAATACAATTTATGTTTGGATCAGTGATTACATAGATAACTTTTACTCCATAAGTCATTTTCAAATAAGATAAGTTAAGAAAGCTGATTTTTCAAATTGAAAAACCCACAAGCTCAATAAAAATGGTAAATAAACCTAATTACCCCTCCTAAAAGCTATACCAAACATGCTCGTCCTGTAACTTTTGTTCATGAGTTATTTTGTATCCAACACCCCAAATTTTTTTAGTGGCTCTCAGCAGTGTGCAATTAGTGCTAATGTATTTTTCAGCGGTACTCAATATTTTAAAGTAATTACTCACATAGAGTTCATCAAACCCAATAGATTACTTTAGGTTTTGAGTTCAAGCCTATAATTAAAAAAAAAAAAAAAACTGATACTAAAAAGAGCAGTCACAAACCTTAAATCGATAATAATATCAAACAATAATATTTTAATGTAATTTTTCGTGCAATTTTGCCAACGACAAGAAAATATTTTAGGGTGATAAATATATTATAGAATATTATAAAGCAGAGAGCACTACTGAAAAATATTTTAAGGTAATAGAAGCATTAAAAAATATTTTAAAATATCAAGTGTTACTAAAAATAGACATCTGTGTGATCCAGATCCGGCCACGTCACACATTCCCTTACCATAAATTCCAAGCCACTATGAGTTGGAATACTACTGCTAATTTGGTGTAATTACCAGTTTCTCCACTATTTAAGTTTAAATTGCTGTTTTTTTTTAATAATAATTTAAGTTTGAATTACTTATAACAATAAAATACACTGATTTTCTCTCTATCAAGCAGATTCCACCTCTATTTTTTAAAACTTCACTTTCACTCAAAATATTATAATTTCATTAAAAATATAATGCATTGCATATTCATTAAAATTTTATATTAAAATACTTTATATTTACTCTCGAATGAGTGTCAAATTGAAATGCGTGTCAAATCATCAAAAAATATCCAGGTTTTATTTCATTTTCTCTATATCTCCATATTATTGAACCTTTAATTCTTTAATTGAAGCTGTGAAACACATCGTTTTCCTTCTTCCCCTATATCGTTTCTGACAAATGTCAGAGACGCGCCAACAAATAATTAAAACTCTGAAATTATTTTTACAGAGGGAAATATATGGATCAAGCATATCATACAAGTGTGTCTGGGATGGTAAAATTCCCAGGGGAAGAAAAAATCCCAATATTGATTTCAAAATCCACAGCAGCAGCATAACTTAATTATAATACGAACCGACACCACCAAAACAGCATAACTTTGAACTGTGAAGTTGCAAAGTAAAAGCAGATTGGAACAGCAAAGCAAACAGGGACCAATACAGGATAAGGTGGGTGAGTTGTAGATAATGTTCACAGTAAAACCTCTCAAAAGGAACCATTTCAGATTCAGTTGAGTCGATAAGCAAAGACGAGCATATATATATATATATATATATATATATAGTGTGTGTGTGTGTGTGAACAAATGAAAATGCTGGACAAGAGAAGGAGGAAATGAATTACCCGATTGAAAACCATGAAGGCGAGGTCAAGATCAAAGCCATCGACATGGACAGTCTTGGAATGGCCTCCTAAGTAGTCTTCTTTCTCATGTACAACAACTTGGAGACCTGCTTTTGCCAATTCATAAGCACAAACCAGACCACTAATGCCTCCTCCGATCACTCCCACTCTCTTCATTTTTTGGCTGCAGAATCTGAGGTTGCAGTGTACGCAGGCGTGTATATAATTAGAACATGACAGACAAGGAAGGTGTTAGAAGGGACATAAATGGAGACGTGGAAGACAAATATCCACTCGATTAAAGGCAAGGTTTTTTCCTTACCAGAGAATATATATATATATATATATATATATATATATATATATATATATATATATAATGCAGATATTGGAGGAAGCCAAATCACGAAGAATAAGCTAAGCTAATTGATCGTACTGATAACTAACTGCTCGTTTAGCAATAGAAACTGCTTGGTTCGTGAAGTAAATGTGTGGTATCGTGGGAACTGGCACTCAATCCGGTAGTAAATTGTGTTTACGGTTTCAAACGAGAAGATAAGCAAAATAAGGCCGCGAATCCTGTCAGTCCAAATAAAACTTTTCTGTTCTACTGGGTTGTTATCCTCTCTCTCTCTCTTTTTTATTTTTTTTTCTGATGTTCCTATATTAACAAGACCAAGTCATTTATTAATTTAGCGCCAGTGC
The DNA here is from genome assembly GCA_037074495.1 of Acacia confusa. NCBI lineage: Eukaryota > Viridiplantae > Streptophyta > Magnoliopsida > Fabales > Fabaceae > Acacia > Acacia confusa. The sequence continues at coordinate 4,110,086 of CM073505.1, forward strand.
AATGGTATTGGGAGTAGTCTCCCAATCCTCTTGTACTGGGTTCGATCCCCCATCACCTATCGTCTTTGTATAAAAAAAAAAGTCATTTGTTAATTTGTCTCAAATGTTGATATCAATTCAAGTTGGTGGAAAATGTGTGCTCCTCCCTCCCTTCGCTTCTAATTATAAAACTGGGTTCTTTTTATAAAAAAATTAAAGAAGTTATTTAATTATATCATATATTATATATATTTAAATTATATATTAGTTTAATAGTAAAAATAATTCGTTTGAAGAAGAAGAAAAATAAAAACTCTAAAATAATTTAATTAGTTTTTTTAATTTTCAAAAAAAAAAATCAACTTCCTCTTATAATTAGAATTAGAAGGAATAGTATTTTGAAATATAGGAGGGCTCTGTTATACTCTCTCTGATTCTCATTATAAGGTACCAACTAACGAGTATATTTGATCTTTTTCATAAGGTGCTTGTTTGTTTCTAATGAACATTAAATATTTTTTCTATCTATGCCTATAATGAATAAGGATAGTGGGTGGAGTAATAATTAAAATGAGAGTAAAATTTAATGTAATTACTATGAGTAATATTGAAAATTATTTAAATTTTAGAATAATTTTAATGATTTTTATTGGTTTGTAGGAATTGTTACATGATTTATATTAAATACCAGAGGAGGAGTGCTATATCTTCATTGGAGGGTCCACACTCCCTCCACAACGTGCTTTGAATTCAATAGTATGCTCCCAAAGGAAGGGGAAAGGCTGCCCACACACACACACTATCTTGCCAGCTGCCACCACCTTAATATCATGCTCTTTTTTTAATAGGTGACTTTTAATTAATTCATACCGTATAATTAATAAAAAGTAATTAAAAATATTAAATATATCCTAAAATTGAAATGATTTTTAACATTATTCTTTTAAACTCCATTAAACTTTAACATCATATTAACATCTATATCCTTTATGAGTACCTTGATTAAATATTGATATGTATAAAAATACTATAAATTATGATATATTTAGGATGAGAGGCAGTCCTTATTTAAAAGGGGTGGAAATATGAAAGGGAGTATTTTTCTTGTCTTTCAACGCCCATTTTCACAAACTCCGACACACAACCATATATCTCCAATCAAAATTGTCTTCCTATAAAAATGTGAAAAAATATGTTGCAATAAACCGATTAAATGTGTATAAATATATTTATGAACATTGGAAAAAAAAAAACTCAAGTTATTTACTCTATTTGATTTTATTTTTGATATCACAAATGATACGATGTTTTGGTAGCATCTAATAATTGCTTCTACTATGGTAATTTTGTGCATTTGTGGGGCATAAATCCCCATTTGCTTCTAATATTATTTGTATTTTTCATTTTTTTCCTAAATTATTTTGTCTAATTTATGTATTGATATATAGTATAAAGATGCACAACATATATGATATAATTATGTAATTTATTTAGTTTTCTTAATTTCTCTAAAAACAAAAAATTGACTATATATTATATTTACGAGCGGATGGAGTATTATATGTAGTTAATTGAAGTGCAAGCCTGAACCAAGCAGGTATCTCCAGTGCTGAAGATGCTCTTCACCAAATGACATCCAAAAGAATCAAAAGAAACAATATGTGACTTGATAAGCATAACTTCCAATGCTCAAGAGGGTCTAATCACGTGAAATGTGAAAACAGAAGCGTCATGAAATTAGACTTTGTTTATCTTGAGAAAGAAATTATCATTAATCATGAATTAACCGTTATATATATATAAACAATTCCTTCTTTGGTAATAAAGAGGATCAAAAGAAACAATATGTGACTTGATAAGCGTAACTTCCAATGCTCAAGAGGGCCTAATCACGTGAAATGTGAAAACAGAAGCGTCATGAAATTAGACTTTGTTTATCTTGAGAAAGAAATTATCATTAATCATGAATTAACCGTTATATATATATATAAACAATTCCTTCTTTGGTAATAAAGAGGGCCTAATCACGTGAAATGTGAAAACAGAAGCGTCATGAAATTAAACTTTCTTTATTTTGAGAAAGAAATTATCATTAATCATGAATTAACCGTTATATATATATATAAACAATTCCTTCTTTGGTAATAAAGAGGATCAAAAGAAACAATATGTGACTTGATAAGCGTAACTTCCAATGCTCAAGAGGGCCTAATCACGTGAAATGTGAAAACAGAAGCGTCATGAAATTAGACTTTGTTTATCTTGAGAAAGGAATTATCATTAATCATGAATTAACCGTTATATATATATAAACAATTCCTTCTTTGGTAATAAAGAGGGCCTAATCACGTGAAATGTGAAAACAGAAGCGTCATGAAATTAGACTTTGTTTATCTTGAGAAAGAAATTATCATTAATCATGAATTAACCATTATATATATATAAACAATTCCTTCTTTAGTAATAAAGAGGCCTAATCACGTGAAATGTGAAAACAGAAGCGTGAGCTAAATTAATTGGCATACAAAAAGAGAGAGACTAGTGTTAATGCTTCATGTAATGCCCTCATGCACTATATATAAGTTTTCTTCCAAAAAACTATATACCTTTTGAATTAATCTATTAACATTCGTCGGTGCTACTAGTAACCGGTTAGTATAATTTACAAGAATAGGTTTGTTTGGGATATCGGTGAAAAAAATGAATTATGGAAAAGTCAGATTATGAAATATAATTCATATATGTTTTGATTAATGGTTGTATAACTAGCCTTTACTCCATAAGTCAGGTTCTAATAAGGAGCTTTTATTCTATGTGTCAGAAAAACTAGCTTTCTAAAAAAGTTGCTTTTACTCCATAAACCTAAACCTGATTCAGAAATTTTTTTATGCAAACGAAAAAAGAAAAAGAAAAAGCGCATAAACCTGATTGAAATAGTAAATAAGTCTAATTGTTCTTTTTAAAAGCTATACCAATATAAACTTGTAATGGGAGATCTGACTACTTTCAAATAATTATCACGACTGCACATTTTCATGAGAGACTCACGCAAGCAAAGTTGGGTATAAACATTACTACCAGCCATATATATATAGTAAGTAAATAAACAAAAGAGTGAGCGGGGTATTACGTTTTAGCTAGAGACTCATTGACATAATTACATATACATATTTAAAAAAACGCACCCTTCATGTTGAAGGAAAATGAATACAGCGGGAAAAGTAGCCCCAGTTTGATGAAAAAACAGAAAAAGGTTCTCATTCACTGAAAGCTTGCCATTTTGTTAACCATAAATGGTATCTGGAATCCACGTTCCATGTTCATTTAGAAAGTTTGCCACTTTGTTAACCACGAATGGTATCAAGAATCCATGTTCTGTGTTCATTTAAAAAGTTTGTCACTTTGTCAACCACGAATAGTATGAGGAATCCACATTCCATAGTCATTTAGAAAGCTTGCCACTTTGTTAACCCCGAATGGTATCGTTCCATGTTTATTTAAAACATGAGTATGTAGTGTTTATTCTTAACTAAAACGGGCTTTTTTATTTTTTATTTTTTAAAAAATATTTCATACACTAAAAATTAATTAACTTAATATAATATGTGTTGAAAAAATATTTCACTTATTATATACTATTGGAAAAATATTTTCAGAATATTGGAATTACAGGAAAAACATTTATAAATGCAAGACTAGAAATTAATTAATTTGAGATTTTTAATGCAAAAAATATTTCAAGGTGCAGTATACAATTTAATCTAAATAAATAAAAATATATAATTTTTATTTTTTTTTAAAAAAAAGTTCTCTATCTCAAATTTGAAGGAATGAGCACTAAATGTTTATTTTGTGAATGAGCATGTGAACCCCTGTGATTGTGACAGTGCTTACTTTTTTGTGGCTTTGAATATATAATTGATACACTATTTTTATTGGTGGGACCGAAATTTGATTGACCTTTTCCTGCTCTCCTTTATCCTTCGTATCCGCTCCCATTATTTACTTTAAAACTACGTAGTTTTGATGTAAAAACAAGCTAAGTGAGGGAAACTTTTTTTTTTTTAAATGTCATTCATCCCTATAAAATATTTTTTCACTGCCATAAAGTGCCCCAAATTAATTTTTAGTATACTCAGTACTCTAAAATATTTTTTTGGTGGCACCCAATATCTAACACCTATCACTTAGAAATATTTTCTTAGTAACACCCGGTATTCTAAAATATTTTTAGTGCACTTTTTTAGCACTCAATAAAAAGAGGTTTCATTCGCTTGTTTTTACCTCTAAAACTAGGCAGTTTTAGAGTAAAGGATGAAAGTAAATGAGAAGGACAAAGGAAAGAACCCAGTAGCATGTAGCATATACAATTCTAATCGGATTGTTCATGTAAGTAGTTGGGAAGTTTGAACAATGAGAGATTAATTGTAAAGGAAGTTATATGAATTATTAAAAGTTGAATGAGAATTGACTAAGCCCGATCCAAAATTTCACTGAATAATGTCATTTCCCACATATATGATATTCCCTCCCCTCCTAATTATATGATGATATTTGAGAGTTGATATTGATTCTAATTATAAGATAAAATTCTAATTTTTGTCAATTTCTTCTATAAATATCTCTATTATATTGATACTTTCTCAATAATAATTAAACACAATAATAATTTAATAATGCAACTACTTTCTATAAAGTGACTAATGTTTGTAACTTATCAATGCCACATACACCTCAATTTTACTGTTATAAGTATGAGATAAGCTTTGTGTTGTGAGTATGAGATAATGTTACTAGAAGAGGGACTTCACACTTGCTATGGGTTCCCTTTACCCAACAATAGCCCAATACCTCCCCCTCCCACCTTCTCTTTTCTTTTTTCTTACTCAAACAAGTTTGTCCTGCCAATGAGAGTTGACACAGATGATAAGAAACATGTTCAAGTCTTAAAAGAACAAGAGTTCAATTTTCTCTGCCGTTGTGAGGGCTCCTTTGGTAAACGATCCCATAAGTCCCTTGTAAGTGCTCAAAGAGCCCTTGGTGGGTGACCGGTGCTAAACCCACCTAAACTTTTTTTTACCAAAAAAAAAAAAAAAAGCTTGTCCTGATGATCAGCTGGTATTTAATTTTTTAAAAGATAATTATTTCAATTACCATATCATCCTATCAAACTAACCCCGAAGCCCGTAATTGCACTTGAGCCCATTCCACTCAAGCTGGCTTTGTTTGTCTTAGGGCCCGTTATTATTGTCCGAATGTAATGATCTACGGTATTCATCTAATTACATGCAACTCTCCCGTAAGAAATTTAATCACTGATTAATTTCCTTCACTTTACATGTCAATCTATGATATTCATATGTCATCATGCGCATTTTGTTACACATAATACCTATCTTAACTCTATAAAAGTAGAGTGATAAACATCTTCATAGCCGTCACGTCCACAAAATGCAGGCTCATAACATTAAAATAAAAAATAATAATAATGAGAGGTGGTTATGAAAAAAATATAATAGAAAAGGTAGTTATACAATTAAAAGAAAAAATAGGGATTATAATAAATTAATTACGACTTTTTATAGAGCGATTTTGAGTATTTTATGTACATGTTGGAAAATGAAAGTCAAAATTGCTATAGCATCACCTCTCCATTCATATATATTTTTATATGGATCATAGTGCATTTTGTACTACAAAATATTATTTTAAATCTAAGTGATTTTTTATATAACAACACATTAATAAATATTTGGCCTCTCATCCGCAAATCGTGCTGGCTTAGGCTAGTTAATAATTAAATATAATCACTCACTTAAGATTTCTCCATGATTTTCTCTATAGCCTCCTTTTTTTTTTTTTTTTTGTCTAATCAAATCTACCCTTGTAATAGAAGAACCCTACAGTTATGTGAACGAGCAACTATCTGACCACTGTACAAACTACCCACCAATATACGTTTTCACTGGCATAGAGAGAGAAACCCTAGAGAGAGAACCATCAGCTCAGGGCCCATTGGTGGTATTCTCGACATTGAGCAAACCACTCCCGTTGTAGTGAGAGAATTAAACTACTTTTGAGCGATGATAGAGCGAGAGTGTGACAAAAGCATGGAAAGGAACACAGAGCAAAGAAACACAGTGTGGTGCCATAATCGTCGAGAAGAGGACTAAGAACTGTGACATGAAGAAAATCCAACTACTCTTGTCTTTGAAAGTGTGCTTAAAGAAGCCCCTCCTTCACCTGTAAGGGAGCATCGTACCATGAAGAAGGTGAAGACACATGACGATCTAGACGGTGCTACCTTTATGGAAGCTAGTATTACATACCCCACGCCCGACTCCTAATACCCACATCCTAGAAACCCCAACCTCACTGTCAGAATTAGTGCCTGAGACACAGGTAATCCCACCCTTTAAGGTTAATTAATGAAGACGTCTGTATGAACATGGATAACTACTCTACTGTTAAAACAATACCCTCCTTTGAGGACAAACTGTTAAACATGGACAATGGTTTGGTGAAAGAGGATGAGGAGATGAAGTGTCACTTAACCAGGGTGATGTCACTATCGGCATGAATGGAAACGTCCCAACAATCAATTTTGCAAATCACATTTTTGTGGTTCGAAACAAAGAATGGGGTTAGCAACCTTGATAAAACTTTTGGGACGCAAGATAGGATATCGGCAGCTTCTCCCTAAACTCCAAAACCTTTAGAAGCCAAAGGGCAGCTTCATATTAAGAATTTGGATGAAGATTGCTTCCTGGTGAAATTTCAAGATGATTTATATTTCCAGAATGCACTCAGTAATGGTCCTTGGGTGACTTATGGGCATTACTTGACTATGCAGCCATGGTCTCCAGCTTTTAAACCCCACGAACATGTTATTAATCATGTGATAGGCTGGCTTCGTATACGAAGGTTGCCGGCCAGATATTATCATAAGAACATCATTCGGTCAATTGTTAGTTTCTTTGGGGAGGTCATTAAGGTAGACTATAGCATTGAATCTGGTGATAGAGGTAAATTTGCAAGGTTGGCGATACTGATAGATATGGACATTTGGAGGGAGCCTGTCCAGCAAAAGTCCCAATAGCTACAAATGATGCCATGCAAAACAAAGGCCCTGCAAGTGCAGGTGTGGGAAGGCTTGTTTCAAGCACCGACGCCGACGCTAGAGCCTTAGCTAGTTGTACAGGTTGAGTCGCAGGTGATGATGGAGCTAAACTTGTCTCAAAGGTAGGTCTCACCACCATAGGCCGCATCTCTGGCTCTGCTGGTGTTGGTGTAGGTACTGGTGTCGGTGCAGGGGCAGGCGTAGGTGCTGGTGCTGGTGCTGGTGCTGGAGCTGGAGCTAGTGCCGGAGCTGGAGCAGGTGGAATGGCTCGAAGAGAAGCTAAGCTAAACCATGGACGAGTAGGAGGTTGGTCAGCCATGAGGAGGAACAGATGAGGGTTTGTTTAGGAAGAGGAATAAGGAAGAAGAAGAAAAAGACCAAAAAAATCCAAAACTGGGGTAATGTTATTTATAGAGTGATCCCAAAGAGAAAAACATTGATATATGTAACATCACAATACGATGTGTTATATGGACTTACGCATTGGGCCTGAAGGATACGCAGTCCAATAAGGAGACTTTATGGCAGAACCCCTCCATAATCAGATAAAATGCTAATTACCCCATAGTCATACCTATAATCCAAGACAAATACAGGCAGTGGAGCAAGCACAACCTAAAGTGGGCGTGCATGATCAAGACGTGGAGGCAAAGGCCCCCTGGAGGCGCGCACTTTGATGGAAGGCCAAAACCCTAAAGGTGATTTCTATAAATAGGAGATTGCTTAATAGGTATAATCTCTTAATTTATTGTAATTCAGTCTCACTGCACACACCCCACTCCTTTTGGTTATCACCATTCTTGTGTAGTACAGTGATCTCAAAGACACTCTGTGATATTTTCTTCATAAATATCACTGAGTAGTCCTCTTCTCCTGGGTGTTTTAACTAATAGATACCTTAGAGATTACATCAGATCTTATATAGACTAATCACTAGCTTGTTGAAGCTAGACATTTGTGTTCTATAACAAAATATGAGACTAAATGTAGAATGAATCGAGAGAGTATACCTGTTGAGTAATCTCCTATTTATAGAGATTACTTTTAGGGTTTTGGCGGCCCTTCCATCAGAGTGCGCGCCTCCAGGGGGCCTTTGCCTCCACGTCCTGATCATGCGTGCCCATGTTTCATGGAAAGAAGGTAGAGGTTGAAGAAGAAGGCAGAGAAAAAATAAAGATGAGAGAAATGAGAAAAACATCATATGGGTAAGAGGGTAATGGCTAATATGTGATAGGTGTATGTTGAGGGTGTGATGGGAAGTAGGTTTGCGTGGAAGTAGAAGAAGATGGGTGTCAAGTGGGTGTAGTGATCATACATCCCTAATGTTTGTTTTTGTAATTAAAACAAACATTAAAACAAAAACAAACGTTCAACGAATGTTTTTTAAAATAACATAAAAGTGGAAAAATATTCATTTGTATATTGTTTGGCTTAATTTTCAACGATTGTTTTTCTAAAACCGTTGTTGAAAATTTTCTCTCAACAATTGTTTTAGAAAAATAGTCTTTAAAACTTACAGATATTTATATTTTTTTTTTGAAATTTCAGCCTAACTTTAATTGATTGTGTTTTTCAATAGTCATTGAAAGTAACTTTTAACAATGGTTTATTTAGAAATAATCGTTGAAAATTAAGTCAAAATTTCAAAAATACCGCCACTCTCCTTTTTAACTCTTGTTTTTGAAAAAACTGAGTCAATATCGTTAAATTTACTTTTTGTATCAGCCTAATCATGTAGAAGTTGTTATAATCATTGAAAATTGAAAATGGGAACAACATGCAACAACAAAATTTTGGTTGATCCATGTCAGTGTGTCACCTGCATTCCAGGCAAATATTTAAACCACATTCTAAAAATAGGAAACTTGGTCATCGGACATCAACGTGTTCAGTCAAAGTTTTCTCTAATATATTTTTAGATAATAAGCTTCAAATCATCACAATAATGTTCTGGCAAAACAAAAAGAAAATCATCACTATAATGTACATATTTAAATTAATTAATTAGAAAACGAATAGTAGATATTATTAAAAGAATGTAATTTTTTTTTTTTTTTGACGATTTGTGAATCTAATTTGGATCGCTGGCATCGTTTTCTTCGCTAATACAACGTTGGAAAATCCATAATCACGCATCTCTATCTCACGAAATTGCTGTCATCTAACGAACAAAACGATCATTATATCCCCTAGCTCCCTTTTCTCCATTATCTTCCTCTTGCCCTTTTCTTTATTAAGGCCAAATGCTCTTCTTCCCTATCCTGCCGGAACTTTAACGCCCATCTGTTTTGCCGCGGCCCTCTTCCGTCGTGGGTTTCTGACCCGTCCCTTCTCTGCTCCTATGGGTCAGCATGCCCGACGCGAATCTTATCCTTCCTCCTTCGTCTCTTCCCGTTTAGATCACGTGCGTCCTCACCCTCGCCGGCTCGACTTCCCCGACAAGGACAACGACATCGTCTGCCCCTTCGGCAACCTCGAAGGCCTCGATCAAGATGACGTCAGGGAAACCGCCTATGAGATCTTTTTCACCACGTGTCGATCGTCGCCCGGCTTCGGAGGAGGACGGAACGCTCTCACCTTCCATTCTAACCACGAGAATGGGGACAGTGGCGGCGGGTTGAAGCCGAACCAGGTAGTGAGTCACCCGACCAGCCGGGTGAAGAGGGCCCTCGGGTTGAAGATGTTGAAGAGGTCGCCGTCGAGGAGGATGGTAGCGGGAGGGAGCAGTGGAATCTTATCGACGCCGTCTTCGCCGTCGGGGCAGGGCGGAGGTAGCCCTTTGTCGTACTCGGCGCCTTCATTGAGACCGAGGCGGCCAATGACTTCGGCGGAGATCATGAGACAGCAGATGCGGGTCACAGAGCAAAGCGATAACCGCCTAAGGAAGACCCTCATGAGGACCCTAGTCGGCCAGGTATGAATATATAAGCAATCAAATTATAACGTACGAATCAAGAAACACATTTCCCTATAACATAATAAAACAAAACGTGGATAGAATTTCAGTTAGCCCTCACAATAGCAATTTTATTTCAATTACCCATGAAAGAATTCTAAAATTCCATTACACCACTTAGACTAAAATAAAATTATCAATTTGTAGGTAAAAATATGATGTGCTTATTGTTTGGGATCTCATTGAAAATCTATTTTTAAAATTCTAATTGTCATTTCAAATAAGCACAATAACATCTTTACTTTATTTTTTAATCTACTTATTATTTATTTTGTGATTAAGAAAAATATTTCTATTAACTCCCTTAGTTCTACCGAAGGCCCTTATTAAAAAATAAAGCAAGGGCATCAAAATTGTTTTCACCATAAAACTAAATTTTATAATTTAGTCTAAAGACGTAGTGTGGTTCTGACTGAATTTTGCACCAAGAAAAAAAAAAAAAAAGACGCGCCCTAAACGACGTCGTTATTTAACGTTGCATGTGATATATGGCAGATGGGAAGGAGAGCAGAGACGATAATCCTGCCACTGGAACTGTTGAGGCAGCTGAAGCCATCAGAGTTCAATGACTCGAACGAGTACCACATGTGGCAGAAGAGACAACTCAAGGTCTTAGAAGCTGGTCTTCTTCTTCACCCTTCCATTCCTCTCGAGAAGAACAACACATTCGCCGTGCGCCTCAGGGACATCATAAAATCCGGCAATCAAAAGCCCCTCGACACCGGGAAAAACTCCGACACCATGCGAACCCTCTGCAACTCCGTCGTCTCCCTGTCCTGGCGCAGCGCCAACGGCACCCCCACCGACGTCTGTCACTGGGTCGACGGCTACCCCGTCAACATGTACCTCTACACCTCCCTCCTCCAAGCTATCTTCGACATCCGCGACGAAACCCAAGTCCTTGACGAAGTGGACGAGCTTCTCGAGCTCATGAAGAAAACATGGTCCACGCTTGGGATTTCCAGGGCCATTCACAACGCGTGTTTCACGTGGGCCCTGTTTCTGCAGTACGTGGAAACGGGTCAGGTGGAGTCGGATCTTCTGAGTGCGGCTCACACAATGTTGGTTGAGGTGGCGGCGGACGCGAAGAAGGAGAAGGAGGCGATGTTTGTGAAGGTATTGACGTCGGTGTTGGGATCGATGCTGATGTGGGCGGAGAAGAAGCTGGTGAATTACCATGACTATTACGTGAGAGGGACGGTTGGGCAGATCGAGAACCTTCTTCCTCTGGTTTTGCTGGCTTCCAAGATTCTCGGTGAAGACGTCACCGTCTCTGAAGGTGAAGGCCCTAACATTACCATCGTGGATTCCTCCGGCGATCGGATTGAATATTACATTCGTTCTTCCCTGAAAAATGCTTTTGACAAGGTTCGTTGCTTACTTATTTCAGTTATTCCCTCGTTATATTTTTATAACCAACATTCTCTCATAGGTGGTCGTTCCCAGTGATGGATCTTGAATATATATTTAGGGTTAAATGTATACTTATTAATTAATTATATTTAGGGTTAAATGTATACTTATTAATTAATTAAAAGAAAAAATTATTTGATAGGGCCAAATGTATAAAGTTTTAGGATAAATGTGTACATTTTTTAATCAAAACTATAAAAAAATCTCTAACTTACATTAAATATTTAAGACAGATTTTTTTTTTTGTGGCCATGGCCACCACTAGTCTCCAAGAATCTCTGCCACTGGTCGTTCCTATAAGGAATATAATAGGGCATAGGGAGAAGCTTTTTGTTTATGTTATTTATGAGGCACATTTTATAATACAATTTAACTTTTATTTATTATTGTATTGATTTTATTTTTATTTTATATTTTATATATTAAGTAAAGATAAAGTTAAAAAAGTTATTGACTTTTATGGCATAAAAAATGAGATTTAAAATTTTTCGGTCTATGTGAAAAATGATAAAATTGTCCTATAAATATGACAAGAGGAATATCTCTCATATATTTTCTTTATATTTTATAATTAGAAAGAAAAGTGCATATTTTGATACATTTGTTACTTTTTAATTACTATTTTAAACCGTATGAATTTGGTATTTGGTTGTTGTTAGACAAAAAATAAAATAAAATTATAACTCATCATCTCTCCCTCTCTCTATATATATCTTCATTCTGTACCATCTTCATCCTTTGTTTGGTTTATATATGAATTAATTAATGCAGATAATAGATGCGGAGAACGAAAAAGCTGAGGTATCAGAGATAAAGGATGAGATGAGTCAAGTTCTGCTTCGACTAGCGGAGAAGACTGAAGAACTGGCAATGAAGGAGAGGGAAAGTTTCAGCCCGGTAATGAGTAAATGGCAGCCGACGGCGGGAGCTGTGGCGGCGCTAACGCTGCACAACTGCTACGGGCATGTGCTGAGGCAGTACCTGAGTGGAGTCAACTCACTCACCACTGAAATTGTTGAGGTGTTGCAGAGAGCAGGAAGGCTTGAGAAGCTTCTGGTACAAATGTTGGTTGAGGAATCTAGTGAATGTGACGATGGTGGCAGAGCAGTTGTGAGAGAGATGGTTCCGTATGAAGTTGATTCGGTCGTTCTCAACTTCTTGAGAAGATGGATCGATGAATCACTGGGAGGTGGGAAAGAGTGTTTCCTTAGAGCAAAAGAAATCGAAGTAAGTGCTTGGATTATGACCAACTAATAACCAGTGCACTTGTCATTAAATTTTGTGTTAAGATATAAATTTGCTTGGTAAGTTTTTATTGAAAAGTAATGTTACTTTAAAAGTTTTTTTTTTTTTTGGTTGAATGTTGCTCTTAAAGTGTTAAAATGAAGCAATATTACCCTTATCATCAAAATGTTAACTATCAACATCAATTTTTTAATGTTATGGGGATATATTGCTATGTTTTAAAACTTTCAGTTGACATTGTTTTTAAGTGAAAACTTTCCGAACAAATTTGCATCTTAACCCTGAAGTTTTTGAGTAATTTCATGGTTTCTTCTGATGCAGACATGGAATCCCAAGTCCAAATCCGAGCAACATGCGCTATCAGCTGTGGAATTAATAGGCTCGGCAAAGGCAACAGTGGATGAGTTCTTTAAGATCCCAATAGGAATCACAGAAGATTTGGTTATCGATCTTGGAGAGGGAGTGGAAAATATTGTCCAAAAGTACACCTCATTTGTCGCAGCATGTGGTGAGTATTAAATCTAAGAACTGATGACCAGTCATTTCCAAGCATCTAAAACATATAAAAGTAGATAAAGATTTCTTTTTTTGGTTCAAAACTTGTGTGATTCAGGTTCAAAGCAGAGCTATATTCCCTCACTTCCTCCGCTAACTAGATGCAACAGAGACTCCAAGTTTCTGAAGCTGTGGAAGAAAGCTACACCTTGTAGTATGACATCAGAAGAGCATCAGATTCATGAAACAAATGAAGGTCATCATCCGAGGCCATCAACGAGCCGTGGCACGCAACGTCTCTATATTCGGCTCAACACCTTGCACTATCTGCTTTCAAGCATCCAAGCCCTTGACAGATCAATGTCACTCAAGTCAGGAGTAGTTCCTTCGAGCCGCCATCGCTTAGGAAGCAAGGGCAATACTAGTGGTTCAGCATACTTTGATGAAGTGATCAATTCTATCCAAACAGCCTTCCAATATGTCTCAGAAGTTGCAGCCTATCGTTTGATCTTCCTTGACTCGAGCTCTGTGTTCTATGATGGTCTCTACGTTGGAGATGTTGCCAACTCTCGGATTCGGCCTGCATTGAGGACCCTCAAGCAGAATCTCACAGTAATGTCTGCAATACTCACTGATAGAGCTCAAGCCTTGGCAATGAAGGAAGTCATGAAGGCCTCATTTGAGACATTCCTTATGGTTCTGCTTGCTGGTGGGAGCTCCCGGGCATTCAACCGGTCAGATTACCAGATGATCCAAGAGGATTTTGAGAGCTTGAAGAAAGTGTTTTGCACTTGTGGGGAAGGACTAATAGCAGAGGAAGTGGTGCAGAGAGAGGCAGATGTGGTGGAGGGAGTCATAGACTTAATGGGTCAAAGTACTGAGCAATTGATTGAAGATTTCAGCATTATAACCTGTGAGACAAGCGGAATTGGAGTGATGGGTATTGGCCAGAATTTGCCAATGCCTCCAACAACAGGAAGGTGGAATAGATCAGACCCAAACACTATACTGAGGGTATTGTGCCACAGAAATGAAAAAGCTGCAGATCAATTCTTGAAGACGACATTCCAATTGGCAAAGAGAAGGTGATGAGATCAAAGTGTGACATGTTCAAGCACAGAAATCCAATGTTGCAATGCAGTACTCTGTTGCCACAGAATTCTTGCATTGCAACACAAAACAAGAGCTTGAAGCAATTGTGGGGGAGGGAGTAGATTGTTATAAACTTTCTGGAACAGAAGGTATTTAAGTGGCCGCGGTTTATAAAAGATAAGCAATTTAAGCTAATCATATGGAGATATATGCGCTTGATCAGCTTATTCTTCATGTAAATTATACATACCCAAAAGTTTTTGGACGTAGAATTGAGAACTTTTGGGGTTCGGAAAGCACTGTACCTTTACTGCAAAACTAAGGGCTGAATCATATTGATGTCTACTCAAAACAATTTACTGTTGTATTTTTTGCAAAACAGAAAGGGAGAAGGAAAAGAATAGGCAAATTTATCTTATACATTTAATTATTAATCTAATAGTAGCTAGTAGCCAGGATGCTATCATATTTGTCTTCACCATAATTCCTGTTTGTCAGATTTGGAAAACGAAAATACAACCTAAACAAATTTAGTAAATTTCTTGTAAAGAGCTTAGCTTCCTGGAAATTTGGCTTCAATCAACTTGCAATTTAGAAGTTTGATAAACAAATCATTTACTTCTTGAATTAATGAAGTTCTTTGCTAGAAAGATATGATAGTGTTTGCACTATATATTCCTATTTGACAAAATCTTCCTTCACTATCTCCTATTCTCAATTGTAAGAACTATAAAGGTGTAATATGTTTACTTTGAATGGAACACATTAGGAGAGACAAATACAATAGAATATATAAGGCTATAATACAAGCCACATGAAAAATGTGGACCACAGAGTAAGTGAAACAGCAGCACATGCATAAGTGACTAACATGATAAGCGAGCATTCACTCTCACCAGTCCCAAATATCTGAATCATTGTACCTGCAATAGTCAACAAGAAGGTATGAGTAAACTATTATAAGCTAAAAATGGTTCAATCATCTCTGGAAATTTAAATGGAAAAAAAAAAATCTTGGGCATGGTAAAAAGCACAAGTGCCAAGAATACCAAACATAGTATTAGAATAATGCAAGAAACGATAAATCTAATTTTTTAAAAAAATAGGAGAATCAACTTACTAATGCTTATTGCAGGTGGAAAAGAATATTGAAGCAGTAAGAGAAACATATATAATGGATCAGGATGGTGAATCATGCCAACATGCATTGCGCCTTTAAGAATGCCTATGCCACACATTGGTAAGGCAATGTATCTAGCAAGAAGGATTCCCCAAATAATTGAAGGCCTCATTCCTGATCCTTTTAAACCTGAACAAAATCCACTAACTCTCATTAAATTGTTCATTCTCAGAACAAGTGACTTCAAATAACTTAAATTGAAATTGAACACCAAATATTCATGTATGTCCTTGATTACCATCAAGTAAACTTGCCCCAGCTAATAAAGTCATAGTTGGAACGGCAGCATCACTGCAAAGAAAAAAGAAATTATATTTGAGAGTCACTTAGAGTACGTTGTGTGTTTTTAGTCTACCTGCTGAAACCTGAGACTCATATTAAGCTATGGTCTTTAAGATGCAAAACTCTAGGCAAAAAGAAGAAAAAAAAATGCAATACTTACCCCAGCATGGATATGGAGCTTTGAATCACACGAAGAGGTGCTTTATCACCGACTAAAGCGTTATGAAATAAAGGGACTATACCAATTATCGAGCCAACAATCTACATGTGGAAAAGGGTCAAAGTTACAAGAAGTAATCCATAGCTTAATTGGAGGGACTTTAGAAAGGAACCCCTTTCTCTTCTCCTTTCCCTTTTGTAATGTCTAAAAATTTACTTCAACAAAAATATGCATCCCTTAAGCTTTAGCATTACCCGTATCAAGTATGATTCCCGTAATCTTGTTCAGAAACATTTCAGTTGGATATAAATTTAGCCTCATTTTAGTATTTTAGAGTAAACTTGTTGTGAGTGATGCATTTTCTCCACATAACATGTCTCCTTCATGCTGAAGTAGTTTATAAACATTCTCTCTTTTAATTAATCAAGATAAACTAATGTCATACCGCTCCAATTGTTGACGGTGCTAACAGGGCCTTCGGATTGATCTTTTCTACTAATGTTCTAAATAGCTTCCTTATCTTTTTCCGTTTTGTTACCTGCAAACTCTGGGGGGGAAAAATGCAAGATCAAAACTCCTATAACGTCACACACGTAAGCATACAAAAGCCATAACACTCATTATTCATCAATCAAGTACTATACAGAATGGGAAATGTTATTATAAGTAGGCATGCTATTCTGCAGTGAAATTTTACTATTCAAGTTTTTCTCCTAAATAGTTATTTGGGCAAATCACAAATAGTCTCAAATATTCTGTTCACGTTAAACTAAATGTACCCAGAAATCAAGACTTCAATAGTGAAAAGGTTCAAAGGAAATTATGACAATATACAGAAATCATATTAGAATTTTGACCAACCACCTTGGCATCTCCCTTTGGCTTTGCACTTTCAACATCAGGTCCGATGGCCCAATCATTTGTTTGTGATATGTTCTGTGGAGTGACCGATGGCTCCATTTCACATGTTGAACCATTTTCAGGATCAGTTTCTGGGGTAGACGACGACTTTACTATGGAATTTTCATTGGAATTCTTGCATGCATATATCCGGACGAGGTTGTAGGCATAAGACCACATTAAAATGTTTGCTATCTGGAAAACCTCAAAAATCAGAAGATTTTACAGATTTTTCTGGTTCTATTTCCCCCCAATTTTTGGAAGTTAGTGTCTTACTGCTTGGGTCAGAGAAGCATACGCATATCCATTTCTGTTACAGACATCCTTATCTCCAAAAGGACTGCTTGCTTCATTACATACTGCAGGAATAATGATCAGAGACATGCTTCCCATATTTCCTGTTCACATCACCCAAAATAGTCAAATATATTAATGAAGGCTCTATTATAAGCTTAAATAGACCTGATTTGTATAATGGAATGGTCAGAAAAGCAACTTGTAATCTATATAAGTGATCCTACCTGCCGCACAGCATGCCAAAATAAGCCCTTTCAAGTGATGAGGAACTCTTGTTATTTTAATCAGTAACCATCCGAGTGAGGACCCAATGATATATGTGAGAAGAATATTTAATGGCATGAACCACCTGCACATTTAAAGAAATTAATAGAAACTAAATTTTCCCAACTTAGAAAAGAAAGGGAAAGAAGATAAATCAAGTTGGTGGGAAAAGAACATACAGCATGACAAGGCTCTTAATTTTCATGGCTTTAGCCAGGTTGCTGAGAGCCAGAGAAGGAACGAAGACGAAAAATACCAACTGACATAATAACGAAAAAGAAAGGAACTTTCTCATGTCAGTTGTTGACAATACTACATAATATGTGCGAGGGATTTTTTCTTCTTTATCGTTTTGTTACAATGCAGCCAATGTGACTTGAGGATTTTTTTTTTTTTTTTTGGGGGGGGGGGGGCGCTGGCGCAAAGGCTTCAACAATCTTCCAAAAGGAAAGGGCATATGTTTCTCTATTATCCTCAAGTTAGATAATAAAACTTCAGCTTCATATGATTTCTAGCAATCTTAGCTAGAGGTTTTGAGTGGTCTTTATTCTTCATTTGATTCTGAATACAAGAGACAAGCTAATATATATTGTAAGAAAATTTTATATCAAGAAACAAGAACATAATATATAATTTAGGAACATGAAAGAGAGAAATGAAAAAGATAAAACTTACAGAATTCACGTGCTTCCTGGCATCATCCTTCAGTAAACTAAATCGATCGAGAGCCAGAATTGTCCCAACAAGAGTGATCAAGAGTACCTTGAGGACTGGCATTAGTGCAGTAAGGAAGAGACTCCAGAAGTGCATGGTGTCTGTCTTTTCCCCTAATTACAGAAGGGAAAAAAAAAATGGTCGAGCTTGTACGTGATTAAACATCCATGAGACTAATTGACAGAAAGTTTGTAGGTGATTAAAATTGAACGATTGGTGCCAATTCTTGAGACATGCATGCATAATGCATTAATGTGGCATGCATGGAAGGTGACTAGAAAGTGGGTTCATTTTGATGATCATTGTGAATAAAAGACACAAGAAGCAAAGCTACTCTTACCAAAACTGATCGATTATTCTCACTAGTTGTTTAGCAAGATATGATCAAAGGCGTGTACTGAAATCATCCATGAAAAAGAATAAGAAGGATCGTGGGGTTAATCAGTGGAAGAAAAAGACAGAATGGAGATAGAAAACCAGGCTTTGTAATGTACACCTAGCAAGAAGGATGGATTGAAGAAGAAAATGCGAGATTGGTAGGCATATTTAAACAGATTCACTCGCATGCACTTAAAACTCAGTGAACGCCGACGCCTATTGGAAGAGTTTTGTATGCAAAGTATGACTTGGACCGTCCATCCGCAAACTCTTCCGATCCGCAAACTCTTCCATTGTCTAACAACAAAGACCGCAGCAATCCTAAATAGTGTATATATATAAACATTAAAAAAAAAAAAAAACAGACTGAGTAGCGGTTTACTCTGATCCTAAATATACGGCAATAATCTACTTTTACTCTTAATTTATAACTCCCCCCCCCCTCAAAATACTCCTATTAATTTGGCATATTAAAAATATTTTCATGAAATTAATCCTTGTTTGTTATTTGTTATAAGCACCTAAACTTTCTTTAATACGCTTTAATTAAGGATGAGCTAAATTATGTGGAATGTGAAAACAGAGGGGGCCAAATTCAATCACATGGAATGTGAAAAGTGAAAACAGAAGTGTGAGATAAATTAATTGGGATGTAGATAAAAAGAGAAAATTTTTAAGACTTTATAGAATACAAACATGTACCTGTATTTTTTCTTCTAAAATAGCAAATAACACATGGTCTTTGTTTCAATTGTGAGGGGTATTACGTTTTAGCCACACATTTATTGACCATGCAAATTAAAATACTCCAATTTCTTTAATATAAAATATAATTATATAATTTGATTAAATTAAAGAAGTTAGTTAAATTAATTAATACAAAATATATTTTTTAAAACACCCTAATCATATTTTTTAATTTTATCTTTCAATCTACTCCTCGATTAAGTTCATATGAATTTTTTATGAATTATTTTTAGTAGAATATACTCCCTCTGGTCCTTATTATAAGACACCAACTACCAATTTTCACAAATCAATAAAGTTAATTAAAAGTATTAAAGTTGTTATAAAATTCAAGTAATTTTTAATATTACCCCTACTAACTATCTTAAACTCAAATATAATACTCTCTTACACCACTCTTATTAAATATGGGTAGACATGGAAAAATAAATCAATTACACTTTGAAAACTTGCAAGTACCTTATAAAAATAACAAAAAAAAATAATTAGTTAGTGTTTTATAATAAGAACAGATAGTACCTTAATAATGTATACACACATACAATCTCTTTAAAAATAAAATATAGAGGAATAAAAATATATCCCAACAATGATTAACCTGGCACACACTTTTTTAGGAATCTATTTTGGTACCTATCCTCTAATCTATCCAATTTGGACCGTCCAAATTTAATATATTTTTTTTATTTTTTTATAAAAATTATTTTAATAGATGAAGAATCTAAAATAAAAAAAAAATCTCTTAACTATTATTTTTTTATAAAAATAATTTTTTCATTCTAAAAACATATTTTAAAAAATATTAAATCAACTGGTTACTACTTTTCTATCAGTTGGATATGCCTTTCAGTCGCCATCGCCATCTTGATTTTTCCGCATCGTACTCTCTCGTCGTGTCTTTATTACAAGTTACTATCCTCATCGACTTCTTCTTCCCTCAGGCCTTCCATTAATGGTCTGTCTATTGATACATATCTCCCTTACCTCCGACTCATCACTCTCTCTAATTTTACATATCTTTCCGTTTCCTCATCGGAACCTCCCAAGCTTCACGCCTCCGACATCGGAAGCATCAGAGCCTTTTCGCCGATGCCAATGGACTCTCCCCGATTACTTCCTCCTTTTATTCTATCGTTGAAGCCAGAGACGACGTCGCCGACCACCTCGCTTCCTCCATCCCCGTCATCGATTTCTCTCTTCTTATCAAGGCCTGTGCGGAGGTTAACAATGTGTGAATATTGTGGCATGTCACAAATCATGGGATATTGGAGAAGCTGATGGAGGAGGTCATGAACAAGGCTCACGAATTCCATAACTTGCTGGTGGAGGAAAAGAAGGAATTTGGCGACAAGGGTCCCTGGGCACCCATCCGACACGGGACAAGCTTCTTAACTCAAGCAGAAGGTTCATTATTGGAGAGATTACTTCAAGGTCCTCGCTTTCCGGGCAACTCAATTTCCGACACAAACGTCCTGGTTTCAAGTAAGTTCATCAACCCTCTCTGTTTCCCGTTTCTTGGATTACTACAATCCACTCCATCTTACTGTGTGTACAGGGAGGTGGCTTATGACTGTAGCAGGAAAATCCGGCGTTCCGGCGTTGGCGAGGACTTTGCTCCAAGGAATATCGGTGAGCTTGGGATTAGAATCCAAGGCCTTGGTGGTGGAGTGTACTGGTTGGATGGAGTGGAGAAGAAAAAGCGAGAGAATATAAGGAGATTGAAAGGGATATTTAAACAGATTCACTCGCATGCATGCTACAATGACAATAGCGTATAATTAGGGATTAATTGTAAAGGAAATCGTATCAGTTAAGAAATTCACTAACTGCTGACATACATAAAGAGCTCACCGTGTGCGCGCGCTCACCATGCGTATAGGTTGTTAGTGTTTGGTAGGAGTCAAAACATGACACCAACGTAAGTCCAAATTACATGCCCAGCTCATCTCCAAAATGACGTCGTTTTGACTACCAAAACAACATCAGTTCGAGGGGATGAGCTCCTAAACTCGTGGATGAGTTGGGCATGTAATTCAATCTCACACCAACACACACCTTAACTTAATCACCTATGTATATTATTGTTATGACACAGTTCGTTTTAACTTTTTGGAAGTGCTTTTACACTTTAAGAAATAAGTATGCAAGAGAAATTATCTCAACTTGTGAAAAAATGGTTTCTAAAACTATGAATTCATAATTTCCCAAACAAATGAAGGCCTTATGAGAGACAAATACAATAGAATGTATAGGGTAATAATACAAGCCGAAAAATGTGGACCTCAGGTTTAGTGAACCAGCAGCACATGCATAAGTGACTAGTATGACAAGTGAGCATTCACTCTCATTAGCCCTATACATCTGAGTGAGTAACTGTACTTGCAATAGTCAGCAAGAAAGTATGAATAACTTATTATAAGCTAGAAATGGTTCAATCATCTCTGGAAATTTAAATGGAAAAAAATCTTGGGCATGGTAAAAAGCACAAGTGTAATACCAACACATAGTATGAGAATAATGCAGGAAACGATAGATTGAATTTTCTTTAACTAGGACAATCAACTTACTAATGCTCATTGCAGGTGGAAAAGAATATTGAAGCAGTAAGAGAGAGGTATAATGGATCAAGACGTACGGTGAATCATGCCGACATGCATTATGCCTTTAAGAATGCCTACGCCACACATTTGGTAAGGCAATGTATCTAACAATAAGGATATATTCCCAAAATAATCAAAGGCCTCATTCCTGATCCTTTTACACGTGAACACAATCCACTAACTCTCATTAAATTGTTCATTCTCAGAACAAGTGACTTCAAATAGCTTAAATTAAAATTGAACACAAAATTACCATCAAGTAAATTTGTCTCAGCTAACAAGTGAAATTGGAATGGCAACATCACTGCAAATAAAAAAAAGGAAATTTCACTTAGAGTATCTCTGTGTTTTGGTCTACCTGTTATGGAACACAGGCACTAATAATCTACATGAGGAAGTAATCGATTGCTTAATTGGAGGGACTTTTAGAAAGGAACCCCCTTTATTTTCTCTTTTCTTTTTTGCAATGTCTACAGATCTAATTCAACAAAAAGATTCATTTTTTTCACATAACATGTCCCCTTCATGCCAAAGTTTATAAATATTCTCTCTTTTACCTAATCAAGATAAACAACAAAAAAGTGGGTCAAAGGAAGCTATTGTCATACCGATCCAATTGTTGCTGGTGCTAACAGGACATTCAAATTCATCTTTTCTACTAATGTTTTAAATAGCTTCCTTATCTTTTCCTGTTTTGTTACCTGCAAACTCCGACAAAAAAAAAAAGGCAACAAAATTCTATGCTCAAAACTTCCTTATCTTGTACAGAATGGGAAATGTCATTATACGTAGGCATGTTATACTGCAGTCTAATTTTACTATTCAAGTTTTTCTCCTAAATAGTTATTTGGACAAATCAAAATTAGTCTCAAATACTCCGTTCACGTTCAACTAATATACTAGAAATCAAGACTTCAATAGTAAAGAGGTTCAAAGGAAATAACAATATAGACAATATAGAGTGACCATTTTGCTTTAAATTAAACTACCCCGTCACTGGGTCTTATATTAGGAATGAGGGTAGTATTAGAATGTTGAACAACCTTAGCATCTCCTTCAAGCATTGCAATTTAAAATTTCAGGTCCAATGGGACAATCATTTGTTTGCAAGATGTTCCGTGAAATGGCCAATGGCTCCATTTTAGATGCTGAACCATTATTAGGATCAGTTTCTGGTATAGACATATATCTGGACGAGGCTGTAGACATAAGTCCACATGAAAATGTTTCCTAGCAGAAAAACTTCACAAAAAAATCAGAATATTAATGAAGGCTTTGTTATAAGCATTGATTTATTATTGGCATCGAATACAAATTGGTTATTGTCCACCTCAAAGAAGTTGTGATGCAAGTAGGGTTGGCACCATATGATCAGTGTTGAGGTAAATAATGGCTATTTTTAGTGGGCATTTATGACTAGACACCAAGTTGTACTCTGTAGATCAGGTTATCGTGGGTTTAATTTTTAGTTTGATGCAAGTTTATCTAATAAATATAAACTATCAACTATATATTGTAATGAAATTTAGATTTGGCAACATTTTTTTTTTTCTCTAGAGAGACAATTTTGTTTGAAGTATCAAGTATTGTCGGGCAATAAATGTGGCTGTATCATATTATGAGGGACTAACCCATTATGTTAGTTTTGACTAACTTTTTTCAAATTTAATATATTACGCTAAAATTTATTTCGATAATATATAATAAAAAGTAATTTTTAATGTGTAATTACTAAAAAGAACTTGAGTGATCATGTATATAATATTACATAAAAATTAAGATATATAATTTGATCTCTTTAGTAAATAAAAAATAATCATTGAAGCAAAAAGATATAGGCATACAATAAATTACAAATTCAAAAATAAAAAATAAAAGTAATTGTCCTAGTGTGGTTTTATCTCTAATTAATTGTCCTTAAATTATATAATTGTTTTTAATTATCTAATAATAATAAAAATATGAGGCCTAACTAATAATAAAACATAAGAAAGCTAATCAACTAAAGAGGCTAGGGTAATGTGCCAAATGTTACCGTAAGTAACTTTTAAAATCAACAAACTATTGATTGAGGTAATAAGTGATCTTATATTGTGAGAAGAAAAACATAAGTTTGAATCATAGGAAACATATTTATGAGAAGCTGTGAAAATTCTTTACACTCTAAACCTCAAGAAAGGAATTATAAGCTTGTAAAATAAGTAGCTTATTTAGTGAACTGCAGTGTCCATGACAAAGCCAGTAGTAAATCAGTGATGACCAAGCAATTCACAACATATGAAATGTCTTAATGATGAAAATAATTTTATTGTAATCACTCATCAATCCCACTCTAGAGGAATATTGCACTTTTTTGGTAGAATAGTACATGGGCTTTGATTTTCTCATGTTACATGAGAAAAAAAAAATTTCTACACACACATGAAATGGTGGAACCTACATATACATATATGAATTAATATATGTATATGTGGGTCCCACCATTTTCATGTGTGTGTAACATGAGAAAATGGTTTTCCTACCACATGAGAAAATGTTTTCTCATATTCCATATTCCTAAGTTCCTATTGAGATCTTTTATCCAGTCAAATCCAATTTTGAGATCTTTTGAGACTCCAATATGCTCTGCTATAGTACAAGCCATATGAAAAATGTGGACCACAGAGTAAGTGAAGCAGAGGCACAAGTATAAGTTGTCAGCATCACAACTGAGCATTCAACAACACCAGCCCCAAATAACTGAGTTATTGTACCTAACCATACAAGTAAACACAAGGGTAAATATAATGCACACTTTAAAATTGAATTCATGGGAGAAAATGTCAACTTACTTATGGTTACGGCAGGTGGAACAGCATATTGAAGCAGTAACAGAAACCTATACAATGGATCGTTGGGGATCAAGCCTATATGGATTGCACCTTTAAGAATGCCTACGCCAAAGGCTGGTAAGGCAATATATCTAACAATAGTGATCCCTATAATAACTGAAAATCGAATACTTGATGCTTTGAAACCTGGAGAAAATCCAGCATCCATCGTTAAAGTCTTGTTCATATTCTAAAAGAAATGACCTAAATTGAAATCAATACATAACAAAATGGAAATTAGACACTTAAAAGTTCATGTTTTTCATTACCACTTGCTAAATTTGCCCCGACTAACAAGGTCATAGTAGGAATAGCTGCATCTCTGCACATCGAAAAGAGAAGAAAAACTGTTGAGTTGCCCTGTTTTTTTGAGCATGGTCAAGGTATAATAGACAATCCCACATACCCAAGCATGGATATAGAGTCTTCAATTACATGAAGAGGAGCATTTTCACCAACTAATGCCTTTCGAAATGGAGGGATTACACCGATTATTAAGCCAATGATCTACACATGGAAAAAGGGTTAGAGGAGGTAACCTTCCAAACAAATAAAAATCGTGCATGGTAAAGCAAATCTTTGTGTCATACCGATCCAATTGTTGCAGGTGCTAATAAAGCCTTCAAATTCATCTTTTTTGCTAATTTTTTTAACAGCTTCATTACCTTCTCCTCTTTTGTTACCTGCAAACTCCACAAAAAATGTATGGTCAAAACGTCCATACTTAAAAAAAAAAATGTAAACATGCACACTATAGTACTAGTAGATTGTAAAACAACCTTTACTACTCCTTCAGGTCTTGCAGTCTCAATCTCAAGTCCATTGGCACAGTCTTTTGTCTGTGAGATATTCTCTGCAGAGACCAATGGTCCAACAGGACATGTTGAAGGTTTTTGGTGACTGGTCGTAGGTAAAGATTCAGGATTCATTGGGGAATCATCAACTTCATTTGCTTTGGAATTCTTGCATGAAGATACACGGACAAGGTTGTAGACATAAGTCCATGCGTAAATGTTTCCTAGCTGAAAAACTCAAAATAAGACAGACAAAAAAAAAAATCATATTGATTCAAGGGTTCTAAAGATTTCCATTTGATGAACATGTTTATTTTCCCAAATTTTTCAAACAAATAACACTTACAGCCATGGATAGTGAAGAATATGCCAGTCCATTTCTGTTACAGACATCCTCATCACCAAATGGTCTGCTTCTTTCTTTACATATAGAAGGAACTATGATAAGAGGCATGTTTCCCACATTTCCTGTTGACATCCAACCCAAAATAGTCATAAGTTAAGATTAGCTTATTTTAAGTGATTTTGCACTTGTCTTATAAAAGGAAAAAGAGCTTCTTCTTTTTTTAGTTGATTTTGCACTTGTCTTCTAGGGTAAACAAACACCCCATTAGTCTTTTAACAAATTTTTTCTTTTGCTCGTTGATTTTGAGTTAAACTGGCTCTTGCTATGATCCATCAAGACCTCCATGGCCAAAGTATCTAAAGTCTGATCCTTGCCCTTTTAACGATGGATTTTGTGATTAAGTTTGTATGAAATTATAATTAAGACTCTGATTATAGTCTCAAATTAACTAATTATGCGTAACACTACTAAAATGATTAGAAAAGCAACATCTAACATATAAGGAAACCTGCCTGCTGCACAGCATCCCAACACAAGGCCATGCAAATGATGAGGAGCTCTTGTTATTTTAATAAGTAACCATCCAAGAACAGAACCAATGATGAAAGTCAACAGAATATTTACTGGCATGAACCACCTGAAGGGTCAATGGAAGCATAAAAAACTAATAAAAGACATGAATTAAAAATAAAATAAACTTGCCATTTAGAAATGAAATGAATGGAGCAGAAATAAAGAAAGAAAGAAAGAAAGAAACATACAGCATAACTAGGCTCTTAAATGTAATGGCTTCTGCCAGGATGCTAACAGAGATCGCAGGAATGAATACATAATATACCATCTGGGAAAAAAACAGAAAGGAGGGAACTGTTACTGCACATATATTAGTCGTAATGAACATATATTCAAAAACTGACAATTCAATAATCTGCGAAAAAAGAAAAGCAAATTATGCATATTTCTTCTTTATTCTTAAATTTGGAGGAGAAATGATAATATTAATAAACCATTAAAACTGTCATCTTGTAACTTTTAGCAATCATAACCATATGGCCCTGATAAATGTATCTTTCATCCTCCACTCATTTATGCAAACGAGACAAAAAGAAAACAGAAAACAAGGAAAGAAAGGAAAAGTAGAAAGGATGAAACGTACATTATTGAGGTACATCCTAGCGTCCTTGTTGAGTACATCAAATCGATTCAGTGCTAGAAGTGTACCGAGAGCAGTGATAATGAGCACCTTCAGGACTGGCATTAAGGCAGTCACGAAGAGTCCCCAGAACTCCATGTTGTCTATGCTCTGAATTATTCACCTTCTAATTCCTGTGAAACACAAATTTATAGAAGTGAACGACTTTTTGGCCTGAGACAAGAAGCAGTGGGATACTATAAAACTAAACAAACTGACAAAAAGACAACTCAAACGGTAAAACATTAGAGAATTATGGTTTGACTAAAAATTTACTTGCAGAGAAAACAGGGAAGAGAAAGAAGAAAAGGGGATTCAAGATGTGAGGGTGGGAAAGGGAAAAAAGGAAGGAGCATTTACCTAAGGAAAGTGGGAATGGCGTCAAATAAGCAGCAAGAACCGAATAAGATGATAGTAGCGCACTAAGCTGATATAAGTTATTTGTAATGTATCTCATTATCTTTTTTGTCTTTAGTATGTACTCGGTCCTGTATAATATAAGACATAGTTGTAGTGCAGCCGGAGGTACTACTATACAAGAATGTTAAAATGAAAGTTGCGAAAGGTGCACCAAGGGGACAACAAAAGCTTCTTGCACAGTAATAATGAGGTCACTTGGAAGGCACTGAGAACTATAATATTAAATCAGCTTTCTTTTTCATCATGCGGCATCTATAAACAGTATATAGTTTTTGTCCATCTCTCTCTCTGGTAAATAATAACCACTTATTTTATAGAGATTACGAACTACAATAAATATGTTAGAAATATATATATATATGGGAATTATATTTCTCATGTTGTAGGAAGCATTTTTTCCTTTATGTTAAGAAAAAGACAAGATATATAATATTAAAAAAAAGTGAGATGACATTTTATCCAATGAATTAGTCTTATCCTTTTCTTGAAATGAAAAAAAAAAGATGTTTCCTACACCATAAGAAATATAATTCCCCATATATATATATATATAATATATATATATATATATATATATATATATATATATATATATATATAAATTATGCTCTTAATTATACTTATTGGATGAGGATTTTTTAACAAATATGTACAAAGTAATAAGTAGTTGTTCATTGTATAAAAAAGAAAGTAGTTATTCATTATACTTGGGTTTAAAATATTGATTCACTTTTTTATAAAAAGGTTGGGACTCTGGGTGATCCACCAGAAACTTGGAGCTTATTTGGGAGCCATGTCAACATCCTCTTTTGCCTTGTAGGATGATGGGATATTGACTCGAGGCCAATTTTTTATCACTCCTACGTAAAACCTATTTATTTAATTCAATTAGATAAAAAATCAATTAAGTTGGTTATTGATATATATGTGTGTAAACTACTCATCTACCCCCAAACTATCCACTCCCCACTTTTTAATATGAGACACATTTTTCTAAGTTGATTATATTAATGAAATTAGTTAATATAATTTATATTTCTTAAAACATCTTAGCGATCTTTCTTAATTTTTTTGTTGTTTCTCTTTTTTGATTGTTGTTAAGGAAATATTAATATAGGGTAAATTATGAAAGAATTAACAAATATAAAAACTATATTTTATATTTAAGATAAATATCAATTCTTAAAATATATGTTATATTAGGCAGTGGGGAGTATTATCTAACATGGAATACCATAAAGAAAGTGGCAACCCATGATTCATTAACGTGGGGGCCAGCAATCAAATATACATTCCGAGCCCTCCATAATAGATGCCACAAATCTAATCCAGATCTCTTCTGGTTTTCATCTTCTGCTTGGTCTTGCTCTCCATCTTCGTCATCCACAAGAAACAATGAAAGACATGTATAATTTAGTAAATTACTCATTTTGCTGACATATATAGTAAATTAGTTTTTCATAATTTAGTGCCCTAACTTGAAGGAATTACATCCTCAATGAACTTGTTTTGAATAGCAATTAAAGTTTTTAATCTCGATTTACGGTTCAAAAGATAAATATGTAAAAAAAGTTTTGTCTCACCTTACATAAATGTCTTTACAGTAAACAACTTCAAACAAACAAACAACGTTGTCTCATTGCGGTATCAACATAAAATTCAAACTCTGGGTGATTAATTGAGGGTAAGAAGACAGACCATTTTACTATGACATGCGTTGAAGCTTCGAAATTCAACGCATTAATCCAAATCTCACAATAAATATATTTGTAATTAGGGAATATTGGGGCTCATTCATCCATGAATCCCATTGTGAGAGCTTGTCGATCACTTTCCATCAAGCTCTCTAAAACCTACACACAGTGCGTACTATTAATCCACAATGGGCTCCAAATTCAAAATCAAGGTTTTATTTAAACCATCCACCCCTAATTACTTCACATTCATGACTATGGAATCTTTTTCTCAGTTTCCTTTTTAGATGAGCTCTAGATCGTTCGGATCATATCTGAAAGATCTAGATCTTTCTTTTTTTTCTATAAAAAAATAATTTTAATGGGTAAATAACTGTAATAAAGATAATATTCTGAACTAATATTTTTTTAAAAATAATTTTTTTTTCATGTAAGAAAAATTTAAAAATA
This sequence comes from Acacia confusa, assembly GCA_037074495.1. Taxonomy (NCBI): domain Eukaryota; kingdom Viridiplantae; phylum Streptophyta; class Magnoliopsida; order Fabales; family Fabaceae; genus Acacia; species Acacia confusa. Next base: position 4,139,674 of record CM073505.1, read on the forward strand.
AGATCTAAACAATCTAGGACGAGCTAACCAAATCTGACTATATATCCTTTCATGTCAGATCTTTAAAACTAGTTTGACATTTCCACACCACCACATTTCTTTTTATTTAAAATATAAGTCATTTCCAATTGTGTTGGAATAAAGTAATGACTAACTCTCTTGAGCAAAAATAATAATAATAATAATGACTAACTCATTAAATATGTTTTAATTCTCAATAAAGAAATTCTTACCGAGTTCATGAATGAAATGAACATGTCAAATTTAAGAAGTTAGCATGAACTAGAGACCCTTAGGTATAATGGTACAAGATGTTTCTTTTGTGGCACTTGCCTGTTTAGATGAGATGGCACTCAAAACTTAGGTTTTGTGCAAGCTGGGGCAAAATTCTTCTCACATACTTATCTCGTATTAAATAAAACTTAGGTTTTGGAAGGTTTCCAAACACTACCTAAGTTTATAGTTCAATCTCTGTTTCAAGAAATATGTCTACCCTCTAAATCTTGAGAAAAAAAGTTAATATGATCTTAACAGTAAGTTGACACAATTTTTATAAGTTCACTCATTAAATATATTTTAAATGCAATTTTTTTTATTTTATCCCTATTAAATGAGGTTTTAAATATCACTTTCAATCTATTTAAAGGTCTCAATTAACTAACTCTCACATAACAATAGAGTTAGTTAACTCATTAATTATGATGAGCTAATTTCTTAATTTTTCCTTCATTTATAAATGGTTCCAAGAGTTAACATAAATAAATTCTTTTTTTTTATTGCAATTAATTGAAACAAAATTGTAAAAATTTTATTTATTACTCTAAAGGTGGATTTATATAATAAGGAACAAAAAATTTTCTCAAAAAGAACTTATAAATAAGATTTGAGTGGTAAAAGAGAAAAATACAGTTGGGGAAAAATGAAATGAAAAAATACAATAAATTATGTTTAAACATTAATTATAGGGTAAAAGAGCAAAAATACACATATGCTTTATCCCCAGAAGCGCCCAGCACCATATGTTTTTCTTGGGAGCGAAAATACACACGTGGTTACCATTTTGGAGCAAAAATCACATCCCACTGTAGTTATCAGAACTGGCTCGAATCGGCCAAGTTGACCTGAAAACCGGTGAACTGGTCACCCAACCGGTCCGACCATCGAGTTTGGAGAAAACCGACAAATCGGCGGGGTTTGTGAAACCCGGCCGGTTAGTGCATTTTTTTTTAACTTTGCTGAAGATATTTTTGGTCATCCACATTATTTTGATGATGATAGAGAGTCTTTCATTGATGCACCACCTTTGGATTCTTGGCCATGATTTTATTGTGTTTGGAGGTTATTTTATAAACCCATCTTCTTTCTTCGAGCCAAAAAAAAAAAACCATCTTCTTTAATTTTGCTTCTAGTTAATTGAGTTATTCATATTTTAAACTTGTAAAAATGTTTTAGGTATTTTTATTTTGTAAACTCATTTTTATATATATATTTATAACTATGGGTGTATAATTTATAAATATAGTATAGTTTTCGAGACCGGGTCATAGTTATGCAGTTCAACCAATGACCCATTGAACTAGTACCCCGATCGGGTTGATGATCGTTCGAGTCTGATAATATTTCATCCCACCGTTATGTTATTGTTCACCATAATGAGAGTAAAAGAGATGAAGTGAATAATAACATAATGACAATGAACAGTAACAAAACAGTGAGATGTAACTTTTGCTCTAAAATGGTAACTACATGTGTATTTTTGCTCGCAAAAAAAACATATGGTGTTGGGCGCTCTAAAAAATAAAGCATATGAGTATTTTTGCTCCTTTAACCTTAATTATATAGGTGCAAAACTCAAAGTAAACTTAACTAATTTTTAAGAGTTCAAGTAGCTGATATTATTTTGAATTATTTCGATTTAAGGGAGAAAAGGTCTAAAACATTTAATGGCTTTCGTAGGCCACTGATTTTTTTTTGAAAAAAATTTAAAAAAAGATATATAACATAACTAACACGAAGCATATAGATTAGGGAAAATCCTCCCCAGGGCTCAATTAAGCAAAAAAATTTTAAAAAAGGCCCCAACAACTTTCAAATGTCAGAAAAGGCCTCTTATTATTTTGAAAGTGTTTACAACAATATCAGTACCTCATTTACAACAAAACCAGTATCTGTTAACAACAATTTCGTTAACAACAAAATTAGTATCCGTTAACAACAAAATCAGTATCCATTAACAACAAAATTAACATCTGTAAAAGTTGTTGGGGCCTTTTTTTTAATTTTTTTGCTTAATTGGGTCCTGAGGAAGATTTTCCCTATAGATTAGATGGTGAGTCACAACCACTGAGGACGATGGAATGAAGTAGAAAATGATGGAAGGCAGTGGGCTTCATTTTTCAATATACTTTTAAACAATAGGGTACCCCCCAAAAAAAAAAAAAAAAAAACAACCAACCCAAACCCCCTCTAAAATCTTTAAAAAGTTCTTGATATGAATGGAGGCATGGAGCTAGTAATGGCTGGAGTTTGATGAAGCTACACACATTAATTATCCGCTTTTTCCTTCATTATCCCTTTTTGTCAAAAATACTTATTTGGAGGAGCAGTGTTTTTAGCCAGAACCTCTATCTAGTGTTTCTTGCTTGGATACTTTCATTACAAGAATATTGCATGATATTATTTTATAATAAATCATCACAGTGTAGATTGTCCCCCAAAAAAACGGAATCTCAAAATTCTTATAGAAAAATCTCATCACATAAACTTTTTTTAAAAAAATCTTACTTAAATAACTTATCTAGTATTTTTCTCATTGTAATGCAAGAAAAAATATGATCAATTCATTGAGTGTTTAGAAAACCACCAAACCGTGGTTTTAAACAAAATTTGTAAGTCAAGAGATTTTTTTTTTCCATATATTTATTTCGTAAATCATAAAAACTATTTTTCAAAAACTAATCTAAAAATGCACACAATTTATCAAAATCATGGTTTGCCCATTACAATTCATTCTGGATTTTTTATGAACTTTGGCAAGTATATGATTGGAACCTTGTTGGGGTCATTTATCATTTGATTAATAAAGTGATTAGACTTGTACTTACTCTTCTACTTTCTACAACAACTACTTATGAAGATAATCAAGAATAGGTTTTCAAATAAAATAAAAAACCAATTTCTTGATGATTCTTTGATTACATACAATGAAAAAGAAATTGTTTTGAGTTTTAACATGGATTTAATTATATATGAGTTTAGCAATATGAAAACATATAGAGTAAGAATTAAGTGAATTGATCTTAATTTTTGCAATAGATTTCTTTTAATTTTTTTTTATATATATTAAGTCTGTATTGTATTTCAAATATTTTTATTTATGACATACTATTTTTTATTCTCGCCCCCATCTCTTGGCTCACAGTTTTTTTTCCTTTTTTACTTTCAATACAAGTTATTTTCTGAAGTGTGAGGCACACGACACTCAGTGCTATTACATGTCTTAAAGTTTGAATGAGTACTTATAAATGACCTATTTAACAAAATTCTCACATTAACAACGTAATTTGAACTTATGTCTTTACAAGGTATAAATTGTATTTTTGACCCTTGACCCAACTTTGGTTAATTGAATTTAGAATTTTTATTAGAGTTTCTTAATTACAAAACTTTAATACTCCATGATTTTGCAACTCACTGATGTGTGTGATTAATGAATTGTGTGGCTGGTGCATTGGCTTGGCCTAGTTTCCTTAACTTTCCATCAAATCCATCTCTTAAAACGACAAACCACACAGAGTTCCCCCACTACATCAAACAAGTTCCACTCCACTTAGACTAACTAAATAGTTTTTTAAATAAGAAATTTGCTTTTTTACAGAGTCACATTTAGAAAATTATATTTTTATTAAAATCTGCATGTATAAAAATACTATTCAAACTAGTGCTTTCCATGGCAGCCGCACTTGTTAATTAATAAATTCATGATTTTATTTAAAAGAAAATAGAAATATATATTTAAAGGGTTATAAAATTATGGAGAACATGACAATCAGAATCAGTGGTGCAAATAGAATGGAGAGAAACGCCATAACCAGCTGTAAGGTGAGAGAAATAGAATGGAAATTGGATTTTACTGCATCAGGCAGCAGCACCCAATTGAATTATAAAATTCAAAAGGGAATGATGGGCTTTAATTTTCCTTGTTATATAAATACACTTTTCCAGTGATACTTTTGTAAGTTTTGAATTTAATTAATTATTCTTGCTACTCAAAAGTGAATCATTGGGAACTTAATTAAATGGAGCTCATTCACCGGTGAGGATTACGCTCAAACCAAATCTCGCAGCAATAGCTACAGCCACCAGTTTCCCATCATTTCAAGTTGACGAGGCAAATCATCAAATAAAAAATATTACTGTCATGTTAAAACATATAGGCCAACGAGGAGTAGTATAATTGGCTAAGGCGTCGGCCTTCATCCTTAAAGAGAAGAGATTTGATATCTGCTGACAAATATGAGGGTTTTATTGGTGGGCAATCTCTTTAAGCCTAAAAGCATGTCTTATCCTAATAAGTTAGAGTGATAAATGTCATACTTACTCCCTCTGGTCCTTATTATAAGGCACCAACTACTACAATTTTTTGGTCCTTATTATAAGGCACCAACTTCTTTTAACTAACTCATTTATTACTATTTTCTCATTATACTCTCACTTTTAACTAACTCTTTAAATTCTCATCATTAAAGTAGGGGGTAAAGTTGTAAATATTTATCATTTTTGGACCAATTTAATGACACAACTTCCATTTCTTGATTTGTGAGAAATGGTAGTTGGTGCCTTATAATAAGGATCAGAGGGAGTATATTCTAACTAACAAGTTATTGATTAAAGTAATAAATGTCATCAACCTTACCAAGATGACACGACATAAATTTAAATTCTGGTAAGCACACTTGTTAAAAAAGACAAACAAAACTCTTAACAACATAATTCTCAAAAGCAAAAAGAAGCAATTGGTCGCGGATAGCCGGCTGGTGAGGGTACTTGGGAACTTTTTTAAGAAAAAAAATACATGAGAGGTAATTTTTTAAAATGACAAACATTTGAAAATTCCTTTTTGGTAATTATGACCAACTTGAGATTATTAGCTTTTGAGGAACCAAAATGGAATTTTTGACTCCAAATGGTATTTATTTGAGATCTTCCAAATAAAAAACTGAAAATTGAATAAAGAAGGATTTACACTAACAAAAAGAAACTGTTGGATGATGTGATAAGAGACTCAGTCTTATAAAAAAAAGAACATAAGTTCGAATTCAAACAAACACATTTATACATTTATTGAGAGTGACGAGAACTCTTTGAGAGAGGAAAAATAAAAAGTAAATGGATCTACGTGCACAATCTTATTCTTGTTAAGTATCAACCGCAAGTTTTAAAGCAGAAGCGGATTCTGACTCACCCATGCTCTGCCCACCCTTTCTGAGGTAACCATTCACCCACGTGCACTAATGAAGTATCACATTTGCTTTGTTTATCTCTGAAACTTACTTTATAAGGAGTTGCTGAAGAAGTGAGATAAATAGTATATATATATTAAAAGCAAAAAAGGTAGCAGCAAGCAGGCCACAGCATTTTCAGTCACTCAGATGAAGATGATTCTGGCATCTCAGGTTACTATTTTTCTCGAACTGGATGCTTAAGTAGTTCAACTTTGTGGATGAAAACGCAACAACATTATCCATAGACATAGTAAACTTTAAATATTTGCTGTTGATGAACCTATCCTAGTTCACAAGAAGTACTGGAATCTAATTAAGTAGAAAATAGAAAGAAAGAAAGGTGATCAATAGAAACCCTTTGACACTATATAAACACAATTACTCAAGAAAGAAAACTGAAACTCCAGGCTCACACCTTTTGTTACATTCTGAATCAAGCATACCCTAACACTTTCTCATTCCTTATTATTCATAAAGCTAAATCATATAAAACCCCCATGAACTTTTGAGTAGTTGTATATAACTTTTTACATTTTAGAGTTTAAATTTAACACATATGACTTTTCATTTTTTAACTATTAACCTCTTACTGTTAAGTGGTCGTGACCTTTTTAATGGAAAATGTTACATCAGATTATGAGATGACACATGATATTCTGTGAAAATTACTAATTTCATAAAACCCCTGAATTCAACTGTTGTCGAGAGTCCCCTAAACCTTGATCAATTAGAAATAACCCACAAAAATTTTAAAATTTAAATTTAACTCCCTTAATTCTTTTTTGATACAGTCAAGGGTTTCCTTTTTCGAAGCTTAGGGTGGAAAGGGTTTTCGCATCTCCCAACAAGTGCACTTGCTAGGATTGGAGCACTTGTCTTCCTTCTTTCAGGAGTAAAGTCGCTTACTATCTCAACCAACAGCTTGTTAGTAAGCTCCTTATAATTTTGATTTATGATATTAAACCACATGCCAATATTTTTTTATCATTTTATCATTTGTCAATTAAAATACTTCCTCAAGTCATAAATATAAAACCTAGTTGATTTTTTTTTTTAGATTAAGGAAATTAAATAAGTTATTTAATCATATCATATGTTATGTATGATTAAATTATATTTTTAGTATTTTAGGTAGGCAAATTTTTTTTTTTTTAAAAAAACGATAAATACAAATACTTTAAAAAGGCAACACTTGATAGGGTGTCAATTAAGAATATACTCTCTTTTTTTTGGTTAGGGTTTTGTTCCACTAGGATTTTTTCTAGTTAAAATTTTTAATAAGGCTTGTTCATAATAAACATACGAGGGGAGTGTTATGAATATATTAATTATATAGATGTCCATTAACTCTTGACCTCTCATATTTTAATCACTATTCATAAATAGTACTCCCTCTAGTCCTTATTATAAGGCACCAACTTCTTTTTCTCACAAATCAAGGAATAGAAGTTAACTCATTAATTAGGTCTAAAATTAATAAATGTTTCCAACTTCACCCCCATTTTAATAATGTAGATTTAAATGAGTTAGTTAAAAATGAAGGTATAATGGGAAAATAGTAATAAATGAGTTAGTTAACGTTGGTTGGTGCTTTATAATAAGGACAAAAAAATGTTGGTAGTTGGTGCCTTATAATAAGGACCAGAGGGAGTAGTTGAGAAACTAAAAGACTATTTAATCTACATTTAAATATATGAATGATACTAAGGATCATATTACATTCATCTGTATTAATCATACCATTCATTCATAGTATCCTAGTGGTGACCTTCGATGGTTATTTTTAGAGGCCTATAAATGGAGCCATTGTACACAGCATTGTAGTCGTATAAAACACATTTAAAAATCTTACAACACATTTTACAAGTTGATAACTTAAGCACTACAACGCTACTTCATCCGGCTGATGTATCATCTTAATTTGACATAATTATATAACAGTCCAGAAATGAGACGTCAGCCTTTGGCTTCACTGGGCATAATTATATAACAGTCCAGACATAATTTGACATAATTACACCATCTTATACACATCAAATGCCACGTCAGCCTCTGGCTTCTTTGTGCATTGGTTGTGGTTGTGAGGCTTGGCTAGCGCCAAATAAACTGGCACTTCCATCAAGTCAAAAATGACATCAAAAGTTCATTCTCCAAAGACCAAAATTGAGCGGTTCAACCACCGAAGAGGTTTGACAGATAGTAAATTGGACAAGGGTACAAGAGTTGTCCCTGACTTCCCTTTTGTACTTGTGGTTTAGCCACCAACATCGCACACTTGGTACCATGGGTAGTTAAACTCATTATACATGTATTCATAGTTCTCCTAGCACTAGTGTCCACGACTTATCACAAACAGAAAACTCACTTAGAGAGCTCCGTTTCTGATTTCACTCTGCCTTGTATCGTGACATGATAAAGCATATCAAAGAGCATGTGTTTCTCTGAAGAGCCTGCTGGAGATAACCACTTTAGCTTTTGAACTTTAGCCGTAGTTCTCTCCCTCAACCAAACAAGACTTGACAATCCAAGTCCCTTGGCTAATCATCAGCAACAAAAAGCAGCACAAATATTTCTTGGGTATTACCCTTACATAAACATAAGTGATGGACAAATTCACCAACTTCAATTGAATCAATAAATAGTCAGTGGGGAAGGTAATAAGACAAAGAAGTAAAGCATCTTGGCAGCAGGGTCTTTAAATTCCTGACTTGATTGAGCATAGTTATTAAATAATGACTACTCACATAAAGACAAAGATGATCATATCCTGAATTTATAATAGTAACAAACCACAACCTAAATAATATTTAGCATTGGAACTAACTGATTTGTCGAACATAACTGATTCAATTAAGAAAAGAAATCAAACTTCTTCCATTTCAAGACATCCTCTGCATGCCATAATTGGTTTGATTTTCATAGTCTGTACGTATCTACTCCGTATACCATTTCTTATTCTCTTGTGCACTTCTTCACCTAACAAGCTGGCCTCCCCCACTGAGTGCAGGGCATCACAGACCAATCTGTAAGTATATTCTCTAGGTGTCAAGCCTCCATCAACCAACTCAACAAGGAAATTACGAGCATCAACAACTCTTCCAGCTTCACACAAAGCATGAATAATAGGGGTATATGAACTTGAAGTGGGTATTCCGTGATTCAAATTGCGCATGCCACGTAACATCTCGATTGCTTTATGTATCTCATTTACAGCACTATAATATCTAATGAAAGAATCATATGTAACTCGACTGGGGACACAACCCCTTTTCTTCATATCTTCAAATAATTCCAACGCTCTACCAATCCTGTATGTTTTGCAGCAACCATCAATCAAAGCATTATAGGTCACAACATCAGGAACAAAGCCCTTGAAGAGCATTAGGCGAAATAGGTGATTAGCTTCCCACAATCTCCTCCTAGTTGCCTTCTTACTTCCAGTTTGCATGCTAAATTTGCAGTAGGAACTTATTAATATAGTATAAGTAAATGTGTCAGGTGGGCACCTAAAGCCAGGAAGCTCCATCTGCTCCAGCAAAAACCTTGCCTTTTTGAAATATCTCACCCTGCAAAGAGCATATATCATGGTGTTGTAAGCATAGACATCTGGTTTACAATGATATTGCTTCATCCTATAAAATGTAACTAATGCTTCATTAACTAATCCCTCTTCTCCTAGTACTTTTATCAAACACGTAACAGTCGCTGTGGAAACCAACCCACCACTCCTCTTTGACATGTCCTTCAAAAAATCCCAGAAAGCATTCAGTTTATTACCTTTAGCCAATACACAAGCCATCTCCCTGCAAGTAGTCTCGTTATGGATAAATCCAAAATGGGTTTCAACCCAATAGTAGAACTCAATTGCTTTGCCCAATCCAAGCTTGACCCTCTGTGGGTCTCTGTAAGCAGCAGGGCCAAGAACAAGCACATTCTTGCGAAGCTTATCTTCCTCCTCCTTGACTTTGCGTTGTTTTAAAGGAGCACGATGCCTGAAACCTCCCTGACGGCCAATAGAGCGAGAGGATTGGAAAAAATATCTCGGAATAGACCTTAGCACTTCCGAAACCACATCAACCGTCCATAAAGAAGCAGCATTAGGATTGGCAGAAGCTGATGCAGCAGCTAAGTAGGCATCAAAAGCACGGTTTTGAATCACACCGGCAACTACCTGGTTCACAAGATGTCTTCGATACTGGAGCACAGGCTTGGTTGGTATCATAAAATTCATTTCATGCAGCGACTGATACCATGTAATATGTAGCCTATATCGGAGAGAAAATGTCAATATTAAAAGCAAAAAGAACAAGATCACGAACTATGCAATCAAAATCAAAATAACAATTGAAATATTTATGTAGTTAGTCTCACATTGTCAACTTTACATGACATTAAGTAAAAAGACGGTAGTACTGTGATACCATAAACTACTTGTGAATAAGTGATGGCAACTCCACGATCTTCAACACCCAAAAGAGAGAAACTAATGCCACTAGTGTTTTACTCAAACGATTAGCATCCTCAGAACTATGAAAACTTTGCCAGCGTTCTTAAAGAGAATTTCATTAATTTAAACATGCTTCCTCGTTAATTTTCTTAAAGACAATCATGAGGAGCAGCGGCGACGTGGCTCAAGAAAAAGCTGGTTGGCTTTGGATGCCCACCTGACACATTTACTCTTACTATATTTCCTAAAGTAAATTTAATTTGTTAACTGGAAATAAGAAAGCAACTAGGAGGATATTGTGGGAAGTGTAACGGCCCCCACAGCTAAAGACCTGGTTCGTTCCCCTCACGGCGCACCGCTTACACCTGTGGTTGGCCGGCCCCTCATAGGACAGGAATTGTCCTCCTCCTCTAGGAAGTGTAATAGATACCAAGGTGCACTTAGGCTTTGAATTTATCCTCAAGTCCAAGGTTCGAGTCTTTGGGGAGGCGCCCTTCGATATTTACTCGAGGGACAAATCTCTCATAGAGGAGGAGGACAATTCCTGCCCTGTGAGGGGCCAGCCAACCACGGGTGTAAGTGATGCGCTTTGAGGGGGACGAACCAGGTCCTTACCTATGGGGCCGTTACAGGAAGCTATTAACTTGTTTCGCCCAATGCTCTTCAAGAGCTTTATTCTTGATGTGGTAACCTATAATGCTTTGGTAGATGGTTGCAGCAAAACATACAGGATTGGTATAGCATTGAAGTTATTTGAAAATATGAAGAAAAGGGGATGTGTCCCCAATCAAGTTACATATTATTCTTTCATTAGGAATTTGAATTACGGAATACCCACTTCAAGCTTATATATACCCATATTATTCATGCTTTGTATGAAGCTGGAAGGGTTAGTGATGCTTGGAATTTCCTTGTTGAGTTGGTTGATCGAGGCTTGACACCCAGAGAACCTAGAGAATATACATACAGGTTGGTCTGTGAGGCCTGCACTCAGTGGGGGAGGCCAGCTTGTTAAGTGAAGAAGTGCACAAGAGAATAAGAAATGGTATACAGGGTAGATACGTACAGACCATGAAAATCAAACCAATTATGGCTCGTGAAAGATGTCCTGAAAGGGAAGAAGTTTGATTTCTTTACATAATGGAATTAGTTATGCTTATGTTCAACAAGTCAGTTAGTTCCAATGCTGAATATTATCTAGGTTGTGGTTTGTTACTATTATAAATTCAGGATATGATCATTTTTGTCTTTATGCGAGTGCCTGAGTAACTGACTTAATTTGTTTTACAATGAGACATCTTCCGTTTGATATACGTATTCCATGGATAAGTTCACCAGAGTTTCAACGCTATATTTATACATATATCAAACTCTGGCAGAGTCAGGCGGCCGATAGCAGAGTCCGGTGGCTAGCAGTGGCGCCCACCGCCGGAAGCTGGACTCCGGCGGCCACCGGCCGTTGGAGGGCAATTCTTGAGAATTGCCATTGCCAAAGGAAATTTAATAAAGATTTAAAAAAAAAAAGAAATTAAATTATAGAAATAAAAAATTTAACTCTCTAAGAATTATATTTAGAGAAATAATAATTTTCTTTTAATTGAAATAAAATTAAGAAAAAACACTTGGTGTTAGATGCTCTTTTTGTCAAAGCATATGTGTATTTTTGCACATTTAAAAGTAAAAAAAGTTAAAAGTAAACGGTTAAACTTAATGGTCAAACGATATTTTTTCACCTAATTTGTAAACACGCGTGTACTTTTGTCCCTAAAAAAAGCACTTATTACTGAACACTCCTCGAGAAAAAGCACTTATATATTTTTGTACCTTAACCTTTTTTATTATCAGCTTCATGTTAAATGGATTTTTTATGCTTGCTTTTATCATTTTACTCATATTTTCCGTTCTTGCTCTTCATAAGTGAACTGGATATGAAACGCCATTGGAGATTCAGTGCAGAGGATGAAGCTCAAACCAAATCCCAAGGGTCCTAGTTTCTCTGTCTTTTACAATCATGATATTTTTATTTTTCTTAAAAAAATAACAACAATGAAATTTGAAATGTTCATATGAAGATTACATCCTCCAAGTGCCCAAAAATCAAATAATTTCCAGTATCATAACATAAAGAACTTGAAATGCTAATCTAAAAAACTGTTTATGCAAAATTCTTAACTACAAAAATGGAGTCAATAGTAACAACAGTTATAGCAAACTACTCAATAGCTAGCTAAATTCTCATTTAATATACATAAATATATTCATGTGTGTTGTTTGAAGCTTCAGAAAGTTATCAGAGAAGAAGCCACATGAAGAATGTGCCCCACAGAGTGAGAGAAACTGCAGCACATGAATAAGGTGCTCGCATAATAACAGAGTATTCCCCTTCACCAACCCTGAATAATTGTGCCATTTTACATGTAAAACCCCTGACTTTATTACTTACTCCAAACAAAAATGTCCAAAAGTAAGGTAGAGAATATTACAAAGGAAAACTTTAAAAAATAGTAAAAAATTTACTACTTTTTGAGAGTTTTTCCTCGTACTATTCTTTCATCACTCATTGAATCAAACAAAACTATCCATTACAAAGCTAGTAGTGATGGCCACGCAATTCACAACAACCTATGAAATATCACAATCATGAAAATCATTTAGGTGTAATTAGTGGCGGAACCAAAATTTTTTTTAGTTGGGCCCAAAAAATAAACATATTGTACTACTCCCTTTAGTTTTTATTACAAGGTAGTAACTAATAAGTGTATTTGGTGATTTTCATAAGGCACTTGCTTGTTTTAAAAAAGTATTAAATATTTTTTCATGTATACCCATAATTAAAAAGGGTGGTGAGTGAGAGAAATAAATAATATGATATTAGAGTTTAGTGTAATTAGTATGGATAATATTGGAAATTAATTAAATTTTAGGACACATTTAATGACTTTAATTAACTTATGAGAATTGTTAGTTGATGTCTTATAATAAAAACTTGATAGAGTATTTACTAATTAGTATCACATAACGTTGAAAATAATAATAAATAATAACCGACAATTATAAATCAAAACAAGATATAAGATGATACTAACATTTTCGACAGATATCTCAAACAAGAATTTTACTTTTCTCTCATAGCTTAAAGAGTAATGAACCAAACATTATCCTTATCAAGAAGATAAAAAATTAGCTGGGGCCAAATTATTGGTCAAATAAAATATCATATAATAATATATATATATATATATATATATATATATATATATATATATATATATATATATTAACAAATTTTATAAGGTTAACTCGGGTCAGACCCCAACTAGCCAATGAGTAGATCCGCCACTGGGTGCAATCATGCTTACATTGATCCCACAGAGTAATATTGCACTTGTTCGGTACAATAGCACTTATTCCATCTTCATAATAGCTATAGACTCTAATATGCTCTGTTTCCAGGTTTAAGAGACATAATGGCTATAGGACAAGCCATATGAAAAATGTGAACCATAAGGTAAGCGAAGCATAGGCACAGCTGTAAGTTGCAAGCACCACAATATTTGAGCATTCAACCACACCAGCTTCAAATAACTGAGTTATTGTACTTGACCATACAAGTAAACACAAAGGTAAATATAAACCAAACTCTTCTATTAACAAAAAGCCATTATGTGAAGTCTATGACTTATGAAAATATACTTAGAAACTGACAATTCAACAATTTGCTTAAAAAAAGAAAGAAAGAAAGAAAGAAGAAGAAGAAGAAGAAGAAGAAGCAAATTATGCATCTTGCTTCTCTATTTTTAAATTTGGAGAAGAGTTGATAATATTAACATCAGCTTTAGGTTAAAAAAATTAATTGAAACTATCCTCAATCACCTTTTTCAAAAAATTTATTCTGCTCAAAATTCAGTTTCTAAATCATTTTTATCACTTTTTCTCCTGAAACTAATATAAAAAGGCTTTAAGTTTGGGTTAGCTTTTGGAGATTAACTTCTAAAGAAAAAGTGGAAAAAAGAAGAAGAAGAAATGATTTTAGAGGATAGATTTTGGAGAATAACTTCTAATTTTTTATTTATTTTTTTAAAAAAAGTAGCTTTTGGAAAATCATGGTTTTCAACCTCCAAATGATGGTTTCCTGTCCAAACCATAGTTCTTCAGAATTTTTTAGTGTTTGAGTAACTTATACCAACCATGGTTTTAAGAGTTAAAAGCTATTTTAAGTTTTGATACGGCGTTTAGCAACCTTACTTCTAAAACCATGGTTTGGACCAAAATCATGATTTCAAAAGTGAAACTAAACACAATGTACTAGAAATTAAGACCTCAATAGTAAAAAGAAATAACAATATACATTATAGAATGAACATATTATTTTAAATTAAACCACCCCGTTACTGGGTTTTATATTAAAAACCGAGGGTGGTATTATAATGTTGAACAACCTTAGCATCTCCTTCAAGGATTGCACTTTAAAATTTCAGGTCCCATGGCTCAGTCATTTGTTTGCAAGATGTTATAGGAAATGGCCAATGGCTCCATTTCAGATGTGCTGAACCAATTTTAGGATTAGTTTCTGGTATAGACATGTATCCGGACGAGGCTGTAGACACAAATCCACATGAAAATGTTTCCTTGCTGAAATGTAGGCTCTTTTATAAGCATTGATTTATTATTGGCATTGAATACAAATTGGTTTTTGCCTACCACAAACAAGTTGTGATGCAAGTAGGGTTGGGACCATGATCAGTATTAGGGTAAATAATGGGCCATTGTTTAGTGGGCATTTATGACTAGACACCACGTTGTGTGCTGTAGATCAGGTTATCGTGTATTTGATTTTTAGTTTGATGCAAGTTTATCTAACAAATATCAACTATCAACTATATATTGTAACGAAATTTAGATTTGGCTACATTGTTTTTTTAGACACGCAAACATATTATTTTATTAGAGAGGTAATCATATTTGAAATATCAAGTATTCTCGGATAATAAATGGGGCTGTATCATATTATATGGGACTAATCCTTTTTAATGTTAGTTTTGGCTAACTTTTTTCAAATTTAATATATTACACTAAAAGTTATTTGGATAATATATAATAAAAAGTACTTTTAAATGTGTAATTACTGAAAAGAAAACGAGTCATGGATATAATATTACATAAAAATTAAGATATATAATTTAATCTCTTTAGAGAAAAAAAAATCATTCTAGTAAAAAGATATAGGTATATAATAAATTACAAATTTAGAAATAAAAAATATAACTAATTGTCCTAGTGTGGTTTTATTGCTAATTAATTGTCCTTCAATTATAAAATCGTTTTTTAATTATCTAATAATAAAACAAATGTGAGGCCTAACTAATAATAAAACATAACAAAGCTAATAAACTACAGAGGCTAGGGTAATGTGCCAAATGTTATAGGTGACTTTCAAAACTAATAAACTATTGGTTGAGAAATTATTGGTTGAGGTAGTAAACGGTCCCATACAAGAAGAAGAACACAAGTTTAAATAATAGAAAACACATTGTTGGAAGCTACAAAAACTTTTTATGCCATATGCCTCGAGAAAAGAATTCTAAACTTTCAAAAGAAGCAGCTTGTAGCATGGTACAAAGAAATATTTTGAAACTAACTTCTATTAGAAGTTAGTATAAACCAAACAACATAGAGTACGAAGATTGTTTTTTCTTATACCAAGCATGATGTTTCTTAGCTTAAAAAATAATTTTACAAAAGGTAAGACAGAACTTTTTTTACATGTTTAACTAGTACATTAAAAAATTATTTCCAAAAACTTAACCCAAACACCAAATTGATTGATAAGAGAAATGAATGACGTTATAACCTAATTATATGAAAGTTTTTCTGTAAGTGGGAGGTCACATACTATATCTTGTTGGCAATTTTATGACAATAGTACATGCACCTCTGATTAAAAAAGAAAGCAAGTTCATTTGAGCTGCCATTTAAAGTTTGGCGACATGAAAAAATGATAATTTTTTGTAAGTGGGTGGTTATGAGTTCAATCTCTCTTCTAACATGAGTCATTGGTTTTATTCTTTGATTAAAAAAAGATGTTTCAGTTGAGCTCTCTCAAAGAGCAATCCAAATTCCACACACACTCTTAGTGGACTACACTATCCATGACAAAGCCAATAGTAAATAAGTGATGGCCACACAATTCACAACATATGAAATACCATAATGATGAAAATCATTTTACTGTAATCACGCATTAATCCCACTATAGAGTAATATTGCACTTGTTTGGTACAACTTACATGTTCCATATTCCTTAGTTCCTATTTTGAGATCTTTTTTCGAGTCAAATCCTATTTTGAGATCTTTTGAGACTCAAATATGCTTTGTTATAGTACAAGCCATATGAAAAATGTGGACCACAGAGTAAGCGAAGCAGAGGCACAAGTATAAGTTGTGAGCATCACAACTGAGCATTCAACCATACCAGCCCCAAATAACTGAGTTATTGTACCTAACCATACAAGTGAACACAAAGGTAAGAATAATCCACACTTCAAAATTGGATTCATTAGAGAAAATGTCAACTTACTTATGGTTACAGCAGGTGGAAGAGCATATTGAAGCAGTAACAGAAACCTATACAATGGATCGTTGGGGATCAAGCCTATATGGATTGCACCTTTAAGAATGCCTACGCCAATGGCTGGTAAGGCAATATATCTAACAATCATGATCCCTATAATAACTGAAAATCGAATACTTGATGCTTTCAAACCTGGAGAAAATCCAGCATCTGACATTAAAGTCTTGCTCATATTCTAAAAGAAATTACTTAAATTGTCATCAATACCTAACAAAATGGAAATTACAAACTAAAAAGTTCATGTTCTTCATTACCACTTGCAAGATTTGCCCCAACTAATAAGGTCACAGCAGGAATAGCTGCATCTCTGAACATCAGAAAGAGAAGAAAAATTGTTGAGTTGCCTTGTTTTTTTGAGCATGATCAAGCTATAATAGAAAATCCTACATACCCCAGCATGGATATAGAGTCTTCAATTACATGAAGAGGAGCATTTTCACCTATTAATGCCTTTCGAAATGGAGGGATTACACCTATTATTAAGCCAATGATCTACACATGGAAAAAGGGTTAGAGGAGGTATCATTGCTAACAAATAACAAATAATAAGGTATGGTAAGCAAAATCTGTGTCTTACCGATCCAATTGTTGCAGGTGTTAATAAGGCCTTCAGGTTGATCTTTTTTTCTAATTTTTTTAGCAGCTTCATTACCTTTTCCTGTTTTGTTACCTGCGAACTCCCAAAAAAATGCACGGTCAAAACTTCCATGCCTTACTATATGTGAAAAACACACACACATACTATGGTAGAATGAACATATTGCTTTAACTTATAAGTGAATGAATGTAAAAAAACCTCTGCTACTCCCTCAGTTCTCGCAGTCTCAATGTCAAGTCTATTAGCATAGTCTTTTGTCTGTGAGTCATCATTCTCTGCAGACACTAATGGTCCAGCTGGACATGTTGAAGTGTTCTCAGGACTGATCGTAAGCAAAGATTTAGGATTCATTGGGGAATCATCAGCGTCATTTGCTTTGGAATTATTGCATGAAGATACACGGACAAGGTTGTACACATAAGTCCATATGTAAATGTTTCCTAGCTGAAAAACTCAAAATCAGTAAGACTAAAAAAATTATATATTGGTTCAGGGGTTTTGAAGAATTACATTTGATGAACATGTTTATTTTCCCAAATTTTTCAAACAAATGACACTTACAGCCATGGATAGTGAAGAATATGCCAGTCCATTTATGATACAGACGTCTTCATCACCAAAAAGTTTGCTTCTTTGTTTACATATAGCTGGAAGTATGATAAGAGGCATGTTTCCCAAATTTCCTGTTCACATCCACCCCAAAATAGTTGTAAGTGTGGATTAGCTTATTTAAATTGGTTTTGCATCATTAAGACTTTAATTATAGTCTCAAGTTAACTAATTATGCGTAATAAGATGGTGAAAAAAGAAACATCTAAAATATAAGGAAACTTGCCTGCGGCACAGCATCCCAACACAAGGCCATGCAAATGAGGAGGAGCTCTTGTTATTTTAGTAAGTAACCATCCAAGAACAGAACCAATAATAAAAGTCAAAAGAATATTTACTGGCATGAACCACCTGCATAGTCAATGAAAGCATAAAAACTAGTAATAAAAAAGACATGAATTAAAAATAGATTAAACTTGTCACTTAGAAAGGAAATGAATGGAGTAGCTAAAGAAAGAAAGAAACATACAGCATAATTAGGCTCTTAAATGTAATGGCTTTAGCCAGGATGCTAACAGAGATAGCAGGAACGAAGACATAATATACCATCTGGGAAAAACAAAGAAGGGGATTGTTATTGCACATATACTAGTTGTTATGAAGATATACTCAGAAACTGACCATTCAACGATCTGCCAAAAAAAAAGAAGAAGAAGAAGAAGAAGCAAATTTTGCATCTTTCTTCTCTATTTTTAAACTTGGAGGAGAGATGATAATATTAACAGACCATTAAATGAAGTTGTAATTTTCTTGTAACTTTTAGCAGTCATAGTTAGCAATTACAGATATACTTTACAGCTATATGGCCCTTATATACAAGACAAAAAGAAAACGGAAAACAAGGAAAGAAATAAAAAGTGGAAAGGATGAAAAGTACATTATTGAGGTGCATCCTAGCGTCCTTGTTGAGTATACCAAATCGATTCAGTGCTAGAAGCGTACCGAGAGCAGTGATAATGAGCACCTTCAGGACTGGCATTAAGGCAGTAACGAAGAGTCCCCAGAACTCCATGTTGTGAGTGCTCTGAATTATTCACCTTCTAATTCCTGTGAAACACAAATTTATAGAAGTGAACATCTTTTTGACCTGAGACAAGAAGCAGTGGGATACTAGAAAACTAAACAAACTGACAAAAAGAAAACTCAAACGGTAAAACATTAGAGAATTATGGTTTGACTAAAAATTTTCTTGCAGAGAAAACGGAGAAGAGAAAGAAGAGAAGGGGATTCAAGATGTGAGGGTGGGAAAGGGAAGGAAGGAAGGAGCTATTACCTAAGAAAAGTGGGAATGGCATCAAATAACCGAATAAGAATATAGTAGCGTACTGAGCTGATATAAGTTACTGGTAATGTATCTCATTCTCTCTTTGTTGTTGTCTTTAATATATACGATATAAGAATGTTAAAATGAAAGTTGCGAGAGATGCACCAATGGACAACAAAAGTTTCATGCACTACAATAATGAGGTCACTTGGAAGGCACCAAGAGCTAATATTAAATCAGCTTTCTTTTTTATCGTGCGGCATCTATAAACAATATAGTTTTTCTTCAATATTTTTCTCCCATATTGTTCCTTGTTCTTGCTGTGTCATCTTAGGACATAGGATACAAGGTAGCGAGCGGGGGGGGAGTGGTGTCTCCACTAACTTCTCTCTCCATTTAATATCTTAAGTATTGAATCATATTTTAATGGGTATTATTTAATGCTATGTAAACAATATTATTACTATATTACATATAATAAAAATGTAGGATTAAATCACACCCATTAGAACATTATCTAATAGTTGTGGTATTAAGTAAAGCAGAGGGTTAATGGAGACACTCGTCCCTCAAGTGACCGTGGGTGATCGACCTGAAACGTGGAGGTGGAGCTAATTATTTTGGAAGGGCATGTCAGCATTCTCTTCTACCACATAGGATGATTGAGCAATGACTCAAGGTGAGTTATATTAATTTATTAAATGAGTTATAATAACATGTCATGACTAAGAGACTGAGTCAAAACATTAATTTTTCCTTACTATTAATAACATATAAAACTACTCATCTACCTCCAAAACTATCTAACGTGGAATGCAATAAAGAAAGTGGGATCCCATGTTTCATGAACCTAATGGCAATCAAATATTTTGAGCCCACGATAAGATGCCTGAAATCTAATTCGGATCTCCGCTGGTTTTCATCTTCTACAAGAAACACGAACGAACTTACAATAAGCAGCCCCAAACAAGTAGATATCAGTCTCATTGGTAAATAAACATAAAATTTAAACTCTGCATGATCAACCGAGTGTTAGAAGACACTATTCTTTGCCGTGCACTTATCTTTAATCAACAAATTATTGCTTGAAATGGTAAGTAGCATCACCATGTGAAAAGAGGAACAAAAGTTCGAATCCCATGATATATAATTGTTAAGAGAAATGAAAATCATTTGTGTTCTAAGTTTTAAAAGCTAAAGTGGTAGCCAGTCGCTAAAGGTCCAATACTGGTGGCAGCCGAAGATTTGATAGCCGGCCAACAAGGGGCCTAGGAATTTCTTAAAAAAAATAAGTGAAGGATAATTTTGTAAAATGACTGACATATCAAATCCCTTTTTAATATGTATTAGCAGTTTGGGATTATTAGCTTTTGAATAATTAAAATGGAATTTAGAAATTCAAATGTATTTTTTTCAAGATATCCTAGTAAAAAACTGAATATTGAACAGAGAAGGTCGTAAGGATTTATATAAATCGATTTACGTTAACCATTCACCCAGAAGCGACTTTGGTTTGATGCATTGGACCCTCCGTTATACATTTTTCACTAAACTTTTTTTTTGTAATGTGACAATTTACACTGAAAAATGTGTAACGGAGGATCCAATGCATCAGACTAAAGTCTCTTCCCATTCACCCACTACCACTAATTAATGGATTTACGTCTACCATTCACCCACTACCACTAATTAGGTTTCACCTTTGCTTTATTTATACCCGAATCTTACATTTTAAAGAGGTGCTTAAGTGAGATAGTTAAAAGCATTTTGAGACACTCAGATGTAGCATGATCCTGGCATCTGAGGTTACTATCTCTCAGGTTCTATCCCTTCTTTTTAGCTCAACTAGATGCTTGAGTTCAACTTCGTGGATGAAAAATAAAGATACTAAACTTCAAATGTTTGCAGTTGATGAACCTATCCTAGTTCACAAGAAAGACTGGAATCGAATTAAGTAGAAAATAGAAAGAAAGGAGATCACTAGAAAATCCTTGACACTGATCAATTACTCAAGAAAGAAAACGGAAACTCCAAGCTCACACCTTGTGGTACACTTTGAATCAAGCATGCGCTATCACTTTCTCATTCCTTATCATTAATAGCAATACTTTAATGGGTTAAAGTGTAAAAATATATATATGCTTTATTTTGAGGAGTAACAAGCACCAAATGTTTTTTTTAGGTGTAAAAATATACACGTGGTTACAAATTAGATGTAAAAATACCATTTGACTGTTAAATTTGACTTTGACCATGAAGTTTGACTTTTTTTACTTTTAAAGATGTAAAATACACATGTGTTTTGGCAAAAAGAGCGTCCAATACCAATTTTTTATTTTAATTTAATAATTTTATTTCAATTAAAGGAAAATTATTATTTCTCTAGATATAGTTCCTAGGTGGCCAAATTTTTTAGTTCCATAATTTTTTAAATCCTTATTAAATTTTTTAATTAATAATTAATAAATGAGTATTTATGCATTTACAATTTGATATTATAAATACTATATTTAATTAAAAATAATTTAAATTTTTTGTTCTAATCAATTGACCCAAAAATTATTTAAATAATTTTTCAATCAAAACCAAACAATATTATTTAACTTTTATTGCATTAAAAAATATGGATTAAAAAATTATGGAAATAAATTTTTAATAATTTTTCAATCAATTATTAATTAGAAAATTTAATAGGAACCTTTTTTAAAAAAAGAAACTAAGTTATGGAAATAAATTTTTTACTATTTTTACCCATTAGATAAATTCTCCTTTCCAAAATGATAAATAGAAAGAAAAAATTCGGCCTTCTACGAACTATATCTAGAGAAATAATAATTTTCCTTTAATTGAAATAAAATTATTAAATTTTAAAAAAATTGGTATTGGACGTTTTTTTTGCCAAAACACATGAATATTTTTGCACATTTGAAAGTAAAAAAGTCAAACTTAACAGTCAAATAGTATTTTTGTACCTAATTTGTAACCATATGTGTATTTTTGCACCTAGAAAAAGTATTTGGTGCTAGGCCCTCCTCGAAGTAAAGCACATTTGTATTTTTGAACCTTAACCATTTTTTTTCAATTATGATATTTTAATTTTTTTAAAAATAACAAGGATGAAATTTGAAATGTTCCTATGAAGATCACACCATCCAGGTGTCCAAAACTCAAATTGCTAGTATCATAACATAACGAACTTGAAATACCAATCTCAATAACTGTTTATGCAAAATTCTAAACTACAAACATGGAGTCAATATGGTGACAACTGTTATAACAAACTACTCAATAGCTAGCTAAATTTTTATCTAAATTCTAACATACATAAATTTACTCATGTGTGTTGTTTGAAGCTTCAGAGAGTTATCAGAGAAGAAGCCACATGAAGAATGTGCACCACAGACTGAGCGAAACTGCAGCACAGGAATAAGTTGCTAGCATAGTAACTTAGTATGCTCCTTCACCAACCCCAAATACTTGTGTCATTGTACCTGCAAAACCCCTAACTTTATTACTTTCTCCAAACAAAACCTAAACAACAAATGGTTCAATTAGGATTGAAATGGAAAGTTTATCAAATATATTCTGATAAAAATATAAAGTGGGTCTTACATTAAGGACCGGAAGAGTATTTACTCTTGGTAGTTGCAGTTTGAAGAGCAAATTGAAGCAGTAAAACAAACTGATATAAAGGATCAGGATGGAGCCACCCAAAATGGACAGCACCTTTAACGATGCCTAGACCTACCGCTGGTAGTGCAATGAAACGAACCATTATGATACCAACAATCACTGAAAATCCTCAAGCCTGACCCTTTTAATCCTGAAAAAAAAAAAAAAAATCCACCTCTTGTCTTTGAGTTCTTACTCATTGATAAAATTACTTGTTTAACTGAACTTAACCCAAAATGAAATAGTTAATCTAAATGATTGGTTGCCCTTGAGAAGATTCGCCCCAATTAACAAGGTTACAGCAGGAATTGCTGCATCACTAAGAAACCAGTATATGAAACAGAATAAAAGCATGAGCAACATCAGAGAATCTTGAACTACATGAAGAAGAAGGGTTAGTACCATTGTTAGTCATAGTTTGATCAGTTTTGATCCTTATAGTTTCAAATCGTTGGTTTTAATCATTGTAATTTCATAAGAATTTAGTTTGAGTTTAACGAATGATCTCTATACTTTTATTAAGTTTTGATTTTAGTCCCTATAGACCAAAACTAAAATTTGATCAAACTGTAAAGACCAACAATAATATTAACGTTGAAGAAGAAAAAACCTTGCTTATTTTACAATAATGATCAAACTATAAGCATCCTTTACCCGATCATGGATGCAGAGTCTTGAATTACATGGAGGGAGCATTATCACCTATTAATAACTTTCAAAAAGGAGCAACTATACCATTTACCATACCAACAATCTATAAAAACCGAAAAGAGAAGATAAAGTTAACTTATTGGGAAAACTAACGAGGTTTCCATGTATTTGAATGAAGAGGTAGAGGGAATAAAGATTATGAAAGAAACAATTCTTGGCGTACTGATGCAGTTGTTGAAGGTTGAAGTAATGGCTTCAGGTTGATTTTCTTTTTTTTGCCGTCATTTTCAACTGTGTCATTATTTTTACTTTTTCTGGTAACTGAAACACATTATATGCCATGAAAAATTATAGATCATTCTCTTTGTTTCATTTAATTATAACAACAGAATATAAGATTTTAGCAAACAGACAACAAGGGAAAACAAACACATTCAACTAATGTTATCAGACAAGAGAGTGACCTTTGCTTCTCTGTTTACATTCAATATCAAGTGACCCACCTGATCGTTTGATTCGTTTCCCTGTGACTTCTTCTCTAAGGTGACCAATTGTCCTGTGGAACAATTTGAAAGGTTTTCTGGATCTCTTTCTGTTGCAGACATTGAAGCTGCTGTGGAACCATCAACTCTGTTTAACTCTCGCATATGTATGCTCTCATAATGTTGTACACATGGCACCACTCATAAATTGCTCCTATCAGGGAAACAAAAAAATAAAAAAGAGAGACTTGAAAGAAAAAGAATCAGCATTTTTTAAAATTTCCAAACTCTCTCAAGATTAAGCATCATACTGCCAATGAAAGAGAAGAATAAGCCAGCCCATTTCTGCAACAAACTTCAATATCTCCAAAAGCACCGTTGCTTTCTTTACAGACAGCTGGAACTATGATAAGAGGCAAAGTTCCCACATTTCCTGATCAGATCAGACCAAAAGAGCCAAAGAAAACTTATTTTCATCCCAAGTTCAGCATTGACTTGATCCATGTGAAGTTGATGGAATTGTTAAAGTCACAATGGCAAATCAATAAGTGAACCTGCCTGCACTACAGCTCCCCAACGCAAGGCCTTGCAGATAACGAGGAGTTCTAGTTATTTTAACAACTAACCACCCACATGCTGTCCCAATGGTAAAAGAGAAAAGAACTTTTATGGGCAGGAACCACCTATATAATTCATGAAACCATGTCTGTTAAACTAAATCTTCAATGTTATGAGGATCAAATGAATGTTATACTATCTCTGGTCCTTAATATAAGATCTTGTTCATAATGCAATTTTCACTACGAATGAGATCATATATTAAGTACTGGAGGTAGTAGCTAGAAAAGAAAATGTAGAGTAGTGATAGACAATCATACAGTGTAACCAGGCTCTTTAATGTAAACGTTTTTGCCAGGCCGCTGGAAAGAATACAAAATATATCATCTGTACAGAACAAGTCCTTGGATTAGTAGTAACTTCAAGAATCAAGGGGCAAGAATTACGATAACAAAGCTAGGCGTTGCTAGCAATTCATAACATGTTTAGTTGCAAGCAATAATCTGTCTAACTATTCCCAGGCAATAAAATAGATAATGGCAATCACTTCTATCTTCATAGGTAGCAGAATACAAGACATGCGTCATATCTTCGTATCAGAAAAATGTAGCCGAAACTTTGATTATAGATACTTAGTATAATATGGGGACACCTTATCACTTGTGATATTCGAGGCTTACATGGATTTTCTCCCCTTGACTCTTGCTCAAAAAGCAAAACAAAGCAATGAAGAAGAAAGAAACAATATGTGTCGCATGTCTTTCACATCCTTCTTCCAATTTCCATAAAGCAAGTTGATAACCAGATAGAAATTGTAAGGGTTAGCTTAAGTGGTAAGTAGTAAAGGTACCGACTTGGGTTTGGTGTTTAAAGTGAATTTAAGCATGGAGAGAAGGGGAGAGCAATGGAACTTACAGAATTCAACGGCTTCCTGGCAGAGTCCTTTAGTATATCACAGCGATCAAGTGCAATGAAATCTCCAAGGGCAGTAACCAAGAGGAACTTGAGCGCTGGCATTAGTGCAACAATAAAGAGTTCCAGAAATCCATAGCCTTTTCTTTTCTATTTCCAGAACTTTGAATTCAACTGTTCTTGGAAGATGGAGTGGAGAATGAAAGAATCACCTGATGCCGATGCATGGGGCTGTAGGGGATGAGTTGGAGTTATGAGCATTTGTATATTAATAAGGCCACTAAAGGAGGATGAGAAAACCAATTCCACGATTCATAAGTGAAAGCACTCTGTATTTTCCATTATTAATATTTTAAACAGGATTTTTACTGCTTTGTTCCAATTAAAGTTTATCTAACCAATACCGGTGAAAAATTTTACTCTTTTAATGACTGGCTACCAGATAAGATTACTAGACTCGTCCCTCTCACTCGGAATATCTACACATTAAATACCATGTAAACCTCTAACAATGCCGAGCTTTTACAGGAAACCCTGTCTCTCTCTGACTTCCGACGACGAGCAAAATACCATCAAATTAACTACAGAAACCTCGTTCAAGAATCCCAAACGTTGTGTTTCGCAATTCATACATCTTCATCTACATCCATTAATTTTTCAGGGGGAATATGAAGGGGAAAAAATATAAAAATCCACTTGTACTTCAAAACCTCAAATCAGCCTATTGCCCGCAAGAGTATAAGTATTGAATATAAGAATATAATAATTGACAACTCAATTTGATAGAAAGTCATTAGTTTGAGATTTTAAAGTTCAGATGATATTTTCTTGCCTTATTTTGCCAGTATAAATAAAAGTTTTTTTACTTGTACTTGTCGTTTCTCTGCATCTGATGAATGTGATTACTGGTTTGTACCTTTCATCGACACCTGAAAAGGACATACTATAAAAGGCTGAATATTGAACAAACAAGGAGGATCTAAATAAGTTTTCTGACCACAAGTTTCTTCTTGTTAATTATCCAACACAAGTTTTTAGATACAAAGCGTTTCTGCTGCCTACCCCTTTTACTGAAATCGTTGATTTGCCCACGACCTGATCCACTAATTAAGTTCCTTATTTGCTACATTTCTCTCAAACACACATACACACCCTTATTTACATCCTACTTTCATAGGAAAGGACGCTCTCGCGCACCCACTTGTAAGCACTAGGCCACTGGCGGTAACTTTTTAAAGAGCTGCTGAAGAAGTGAGATAAATAGGATATAGGTTTAAAGCAAAGGCAGCAGTAGCACCAAGCAGGCCACAGCATTTTCAGTCGCTTAGATGAACATGATTCTGGCATTTCAGGTTACTATCTTTGAGGTCATCATTCGTATTCTATCCCTTCTTTTTAACTCTTTTTCTCTGTGGATGAAAACACAACACCATTATCCAAAGAGAGAATATATTTCAAATATTTGCCGTTAATGAACCCTGCCCTAGTTCACAGAAAAATTGGAATCTAGGCAGAAAACAGAAAGAATGCACTTGAAACTCCCCAACAGTGAAGAAAGATAACTGAAACTCCAAGCTACAACACCTTGCGTTAACATTTTTTTTCTTTTTTTTTGAATCAGAAGCGTAGGCACTAATGGCGTGAAGTTACAACTAGGATCAAACAGGCAACCTTCCATCATGAGTTACATTCTGAATCAAGCATGCACAATCACATTTTCATTTCTTACGAATAATAACAACAAAATAAGTTTGTCAAAATTATTTAAAACAACTCTAATTTATCAAAAAGATCATTACAAGGAGTTGAGGGAAGAAGGAATAGCGGGAGGCGGGAGCAATAAGATACATAAAAAAAGTTGGAAAAAAGTACCGGGAATAGTTTATGAATTGGGTATGTTCTTCCACAGAATACAATAATAATTAGATTGGATATACTTCTCCAGTTATTTCTTACGGAGATCAATCCCAGCCTTCTTTGCGACGGCATCAAGTCCATTCTTCTCTATAGTCTTCAACGCTTTAGTTGACAAACGAAGCTTTACATAGCGCTTGCCAGCTTCCCACCAAACTTTCTTGTACTGCAGGTTCACAAATTGCCTCTTTATTGTCTTATGGTTTGAGAATGAAACTTTGTTGGCCTTGTTCGCTTTCTTTCCAGTGAAGGGGCACACTCTTCCTAAGAAAATAAATCCAAAGTCCCAAAGGATAAGCCAACAGTCAATATATCGGAAAAGTTCCATCATCATGACCATCATCGTGCTCAGAATCTGACAACTTAAAAACTATTGATAACAAAGCTTGGCATTGTCAAAAAAGGAGAAAAAACAAGAATGAGTATAAAACCAACTGCTCCTATCAGTTTCAAAGTAAAATTAAGTCTGAGTCCTGGGTCATATATGTGCCGTTCAAAAGATGAAAATGGAGTACATATCACTATTAACCTTTCTGTCCAAACACAACAGAAATGAAATATATATTAACCTGCCAGTGGTGAATGCATTATGTACAAGCTCAAATGGTTATTTTAATTCAGCCATACTTCCTACTTCCTAGCATAGCCTTATGAAATGTATAAACAAAGCAAGAGGAAAGAGAACTAACTAGTTACACATCTTAATGTCAATTGTGGATTTTACAAGAATGAAACAAATAAAAAGTAAAAATGCTTGAAAAGCTTTGCTGAGAAATTGAAGTTTTAGAGAGGCATTTCATTTGCGCTTTGTGTTCCTTTGATTACAAGACATAACATTGAAAAAACGGGGGCCTAAATGAGCAAGAAGGGAGCAATTAGATATTGCTTAGCTTCTGGCGAAGTCTAAGATAACATAAATTCAATTTCGTTCAACAACCAGCTGAACGTCTAATCCTGCAGTTCCGAGTATTCAACTTACAAAAACAATAACAGAGCTCGAACAACAGAGCATTTAATCAAAGCATGAGGTGGTCGCCAAAATATTATCTTTGCATCAAGTTTAGAGCCGAAATTGAGTAATCAAATACAGACAAAGAGTAGCAAAGTAATGAAAATAAAAAGGCAAGGATTATAATGAGATAAAAAAGGAGAAGAAATTACGGGCAACGGGTTGTAAAGCAGGTCGCATTGGAGCAGAAATTGCGGGTGAGGCCAGTTTAGGTGAATTGGGATATGAGATTTGGAGGCCACTCAATTGCGAAGTGACGAACCCAATCTCTGAAGCCACGCTGAGCCTCGATAACTGTAACCCTAAAGTCTTGTTTTTGGGGAAACACGAGCTAAACTTATTGGCCATTACTACACATGAAGTACCGGAAGCCGCCATAGCTTCAGGAGTCCACGTTATAATGTCGCCGGGAAAATGAAAGAAAATGAGCTGCGAAGCCGGAGTAAAAAGGATAGCAATATCCACGGGCGCGAAACCTCTACTATTTTTTCCCATCATCTTATCATCCTCTTCGCTAATCTTGACCGTTGATTGCATCGAACGCTTTAAATCCACTTAACGAGAGAGAACGGTACTGGAGCCGCGGCGCGTGAATGTGGTCAGCGATGTTCAAAAAAAAGAATGTGGTCACCAAGGGCCCCAACCCCAAACCCGAATCCAATACACATCTCTTATGTATTTTTTATGTGCTCATTTCTTTATTAGAGGGATGAGTATTTATTTTTTATTTTTTATATACTGTATTTATTTATATTTAAATTATATACTACTTTCTAAAATGTTTTTTTCACTCAATATCTTAAATTAATTAGTTTCTATGAAACTGATGTTACAAATAAATATTACTAAATACAAAACTGAAAACTAATTAATTTGAGATATTGGGTGAAAAAAAAATTCAAGAAAGTAGTATATAATTTAAATATAAATAAATAAAGTATATAAAAAACTTTAAAAAAATAAAAAAAAAATATGCTCATCTCTCTAAATAAGAAACACATAAGGGATGTACATGTAATTTGAACCCCCAACCCCCCCTCTGGCCCTCTCTGTCATCTCTCCCTCCCTCCCTCAGTCTCCCCCTTATATTCATTTTCATAAAAATAAAATCGATTTTTTGACTCAAAATAAATCACTTGATCACTTTGTCGTGAAACTCAATCTGTGGATTACTTACGTCAAATCTCAAGTAGTGCTTGAATTTTTTATTAAAAATTATCACTAGCTAGGACGATTCATTAAATGTTGAATTATAAAAAAGTCACACACTCTCTTAAGCCTATATTAAAGATGATATGAGGTATTATTCTAATAAAAATAAATAGTAATCAATAAGAAACTAAAGCCTATACTCCATTATGTCCTAAATATAAAATTCAGTTAACTTTTTTCAAAGAGATTAGGAAAGTTAAATAAGTTACTTAATCATATTTAATATTAAGGTTAAAATGCAAAAATACACATAAGCTTTTTCCCCATGAGCAAAAATATACATATGTTTTTTGAAGAGCAAAAATACACACGTGGTTACTATTTTGAAGCAACAGTCACATCTCACTGTTAAGTCATTATTTACCGCTGTTATATTATTGTTCATCTCATTTCTTTCTCTCTCATCACGGTGAACAATGACTTAACGGTGTGATGTAGCTTTTGCTCCAAAATGGTAATCATGTGTGTGTTTTTGTTCCTAAAAAAAGTATATGTGTATTTTTGCTCTTGGGAAAAAACTCATGTATATTTTTGCATCTTAACCCTTAATATTATTGAATTATAGGGAAAATGAATCCAGCAGTTTCCCTTCAATTTTGAATTATATCCCAAGATTTTTTCCCTCATTTTATTAGCTCCTTTAAGTTTACGTGATAAGATCCATTTGTTCTTCTGTTAAATTTTAACAAACCATGTTAAGATTGGAAGAGGATCTTCTCCTTGTCTCTTTTCTCATTTTCTTTCATCAGCGCCATTGATTGGAAAGAGGAGAAAGTACTTTTCATGTTGATTAGACAAATATGATTTAAATATTATCAGGGATAATAAGAAAATGATTATGAGAGAAACCCAACCTGTTAAGATTCTGTGGATGAGCAAGGACAAGTGGCTTAACAACTTAAATTACATATTAATTTATAAGTTAGGTAAAATATATATATATATATATATATATATATATATATATATATATATAATATCTTTAAAGAAGCTAATCGAATCTTATATTTAAAATCAGAAGTAGTATATTAAATATATTATGAAATAAACAACAATTATATTAATACAGGGGGCAAAAAAATGTGACAACTTACTCATTATATTTGTAGAGTGTGTTTAGTTTGAAGGGGGAGGAGAAATAAACTTTGAGGCTAGTATTAGCTCTAAGTTTAGCCTTCTCTCTTATCAAACCAAACACACTATTAATATACGTTTGTACGGCTTATTTGGCTAATTTGCTTGTATTAAAAAATCAGTAAATTAGTTAATGATAATAAATAGGGAAAAAGACATAAAAACACCATTTGAATTAAGAAACCCAAAATATCTATTAAATTAGAAAAATACAAATTGGTGATTTAGTAAGAATTTTAGATTTTGAAATTTGGATGTTGACAATTTGAGTATATGCAGTGACAATTTTAGAATAGCAATTAGCAACTTAGATATAACTAGTGACAACTTAAGGAGCTTAAGCTGTCAATCTCTATACCTAAGCTGTTAGTTATTATACTCAAATTGTCAACACTCAATCTTCAAAATCTTAGATTTCTATCAAATTACCTATTTGTATTTTTTCCTAATTTAGTAGACATGCATATTAGGTTTTTTTTTTTTTAAATTCAAATGGACTTTTTCAGCCATTTTACTAGGGTGTGTTTGGTTTAAGGGGAGGAGAGGGAGTGGGAGAGAAATAATCTTTTGGAAGGATATTAACCAAATTGTTATTAATGAGAATAATATTCTTTTGTTGAAAGTATATTTTAGAAACATTAAAAAAATTTATTTCTCAACTTTCCCTGCTCTCCCTTCAAACCAAACATAGTATAAAGGTGAAAATAGGTTAGATTATGCTTTACCTAAATAGGCCAAGACCTACCATAGAGATTTAAAATCTAAGCATGCATGTAGGCATGAAGTTGGGCCTGGGCTTTCAAAAGGCATGAAGTTGGTTTAAAGGTTTGCTTAAAATGTACATTTTTAACTAGCCTTTATGGTATGTTTGGTTTGAGGGGATGGAGTGGGAGGAAAGGAGGAGAGATAAATTTTTTCTCTCATCTTTACTAAATTACTTAAGGAAAATTTTCAATGTTTCAAAAATACACTCTCAACAAAAAAAAAAATATTCTTTTCATTAATGACAATTTAGTCAATATACTCTCTAAGGATTTCCCTCCCACCCCTTTCCCTCAAACCAAACATGCCCTTAAAGTCTATACTTCCAAATTCATATATAACCCTAATTCATGCTTATTTACAATCATACAATATGTCTAAAAGGCCTGACATTCATTCTCGTTATAATATAAAGGCTTAATAAGAAAAAGAACAAAATGTTTAGTGACAACAAATGTAAGTAGAAATAAAAAAGAAAAAAAAAAGCTAATTGTATGTTGACTTATGAAATTATATTTTTTAAAATTAACCAAGCATAAAAACCAACATATAAAATTGGATTTGACCTCTTCTATTTTTTCTCTTAAATTGGGACAACAATAATTCATTTGGCACTAAAATAAACTCATAGCAATTATTATGTTTTAGTGGAGAACACAAATTAAAGGAGATGGAGTGAGGTAGTATTGTCATCTCGATAAAAAAAAAAAATAGAGCTAGTAGGGATGCATGATTGGTGTGAAAACAGAGGTTGAGGGGCAATGATGATGGGATGTTAAACGAAGGATTAAGGTTAAACTTACAAATATATATGTTTGACCTCTTATCTAAATAGGTCAAGCAATTAGCTTCAGCCTGAGCTTGATCAATTTACTAAATAAATTTAGGCAATCTTTATGTAAGTTAGGCTGTAAACTCTTATTAAGGGTTTAGTTTATTTTCACCTCTAATTTCCCCTAATAAATACGATATATTTTTCTTAAAATAGCTTTATTTAAATGATTCAATGGCATATATAAATAGAAATGTGATCGCTATGCAAACAAGTTGATCGTGGGTGTGGGGTGGTGTGCTGGGAACTTCTCCTCTCCCAACTGTGCCATCCACATACCTCATCGGGTTTGGTTAGTTATCGATATCATCACACACACACACACCCAAATAATTGTCCAAATTAAAACACCATTTACCCTATCTGTTTTAAAAGATGGGTGTATGATAAAAGATTTGATATGGGCATATCAATCTCTCACTTCATAAATAGAGATTCTAACCCTAAAATGTCCGTTAATAAACAAAAAATTAAAAGCAGCAACGGATCTAAAAATTTCAGCTTCCAACAAATGAAGCCGAAAATAAAAACAATGGGAGGTACGTAAAGTAATAGAAGTTGATGAGGGCCTAATGGTGTGTGTCTGGGGAGAAGTTTCACAAATATTTATTATATATAATAAAAATATAACACACACACACACACACACACACATTATTTTAAAGTAATTTCATAAGTTAAATGTATTATGTTTAATAAAAAATAAAATATTTTCAAAATTAATGAATTCAGGCTCGCAGGCTTTCATACCGGCCAATCTTTAAATTAAAAGGCTTAACATGTTTACCTTAAAAGGTTTTTAAACAGACCAGGTCGCAGGTGTCTGGGGCTTTGCCTATTTCAACGTTATTCTTACTTCATTTTCTCAAACACCCATCTAAATATATGCATGCAATATTCAAAAAAAAATATCCAATATTCTCTCTATTACTCAATAGGCTCAAGTTCATACAGGCTCGCCAGTTTGCTTATCTCTGTTCCCATGCACGGATGATTTCTCCTTCAACTCTTGTTCAAGCACCTTGATGGAATCCGAAACCTCAGCCTTGTACACATGAAACTTAGCAATAACAAGGAAGATGACAAAGTTCACAACATTGAGCACCGCAAAGAAGGCGTAGTAGTAATCCAGATGAGATATATTCAGATTGTCCAGAACCCAGCCACGTCGGCCACGCGCCTGAGTGACCCGCGACACCGTGGAAAGCAGAAAGCTGCTGAAGAAATTCCCGATCCCCAGGGACGTGTGAGAATACGAAGTGCCAAGACTCTTCATGCTCTCTGGAGCCTGGTCGTAAAAAAACTCAATCTTGGCGACTTCAAGAAACGCGTCAGCACATCCCATCAACAAAAACTGAGGAAGCAAAATGAAAATACTAAGAGGAACCTGTCCGCCTTTATCCACCACGCCGTGTTGTCGGGCGACTTTGAGTCTGTGTCTTTCTGTTAGAGAAGCGCTCACCATTATGATTATGTGGATGAAGAGTCCTACCCCCATCCTTTGAAGGAGGGTGATGCCTCTGGCGTTGTTGGTGATTTTCTGCATCACTCGAACGAAGAAGCAATCGTAGAGGACGATGCAGATGAGCATGGAGATGGTCACGAAAGCGTTTAGACTCGCCGGAGGGATTTCGAAGTTTCCCATGTGTCGGTCCAGAGTGGTTCCCTGCTTTACGAAGAGTGTGTTTGTCTGAGCAATCATCGTGCTCGGAATTATGGTGATTAGTAAGATCGGAATCATCATTAGCATTTGTTTCGTCTCTTCTACTTCCGTAACAGTGCACAGCTTCCATGGACTAGTACTACTCGAACTTGTTCCCATTCTTGCGCTTGCCTTGTTCAAGAACCTGCGCATAGATACATGCAAACAGTTATAAATGATACCACCGTACCATATTACTGCGGAAAATACCTTTGAATCTGTTTTTTTTTTTTTAAAAAAAATATTTTCATGTCTGTTTTCATGGACTATCTCTATGAATATTGACGGCTATCTTTTTTGTAACAGCCTTTGGAAAGATGGCTTTCAACCGTGTCTATTTTTTAAAAAACATACGTGAGACAAAAAATTTCAAAATTCCCAGCCCAATTTTTGACATATGTTTTTTTTTTAAAAAAATAGTTTTTAAATTAAAAACAAACATTAATTAGGAACAATAAATCTGTATTTAAATACAAGAGCTAGTTATTTTTTAAAAAAAATTAAATAATTTTAATTATAGTGTGTGTATCATTAATTATATAACCTTTTATAAATCAGAAAATTTAGTTTTAAGAAAGAAAACAAATATTTTAACCTAACTTGTTTAATTTCTAGATGCTAAATTAGACATATCAAACGTAAGCGGATAGAATTCGATCAGATACCTCAAAGTTGAGGTGGAATCGATCTTATACTTAGCTTTGTTGGCATATTCTTGGGAATCAAGTTCATGCAGTTGCTTAAAATCAGTGGGTGTAGTGACACGCCATTTCCGGAAAGCAGCGACGATGACCCTGGCCATTCTGGTGAAGGGACTTCCCGACGGCAACCTGTGTCTGTAGAACGGAGTGCCGGCCAAGAAGATGCAGATGGAGACGGCGAGCCCTAGGGTTGAGAGGGCATAGCCGAGAGTCCAGCCCACAGAGTCTTGGATGTAGACGATAATGGAGTTGGCGAAGAGCGTGCCGCAGAAGATGCTCAAAAACCACCAGTTGAAGAAGGACAGCTTCTGAACCTTCTCCTTTGGGTCAAATTCGTCAAACTGATCGGCTCCGATGGTGGAGATGTTGGGTTTGGTCACTCCGGTTCCGATGACCAGAGTGTAGAGTGCCCCGAAGAAGACCGCCAGATGTAGCGGCAATGCTTTTTCGCACTTTGTCACCTCCGTGTCGGCGCAGGGCGGCGGCCTCAGGCAGGGGCGGACCCAGAAAATAATTAAAGGGTGGGCACCATTGACAAAGAGTCTCGGGGTTGCCCCTGAATTTTTTTTTAAACAAAGTTTTAAATTAAATGTATTAAAAAATAAAAGAATATAAAGGGAAAAACAAGATTAAGTGTGGTTAGAAATAGTAAGGCTGAGTACTAAATAAGTTCAAGTACATATATTATAATAACAAAAGTATAATACAATAATTACAATGTCATCCTTCTAGGCCTTATTTTTTGGAATTCTATCATAATTGTCTCATTATTAATGCTATCAAGTACACTCTTTGGTTCTTATTATAAGACACTAACTAGCAATAACAATTCTTGTCAAATGCCGAGAAAGAGTTGCACAGATTTAAATATGTCATGCATTCCAACAAATTCGAACTAACTTCACTAAAACGATCACGAGAATAAGAAGATTGAGCAGATATATTATTATGTTTTTATTTTTATTTTTTTCTTCTTGCAAAAAATTAAGGTTGGGCAACCCATAACCTAGGTCCGCCAATGGCCTCAGGCTCCGAAGTGAAACCGATGACGTCAGCAAGCACATACCCTGCCACAGTTAAAAAAGGATATGATGGAGGTTAATCAAGAGTAGTTTCAAATAAAGTGCTTGTTTGTTTTTTTTTTTCTAATTCGAGGTAAGTATTTGAGTTGTGTCAGCATGTGGGAAAATGCTTAAAAAATCACCTTTTGTTTTCTTTTATATTTCCCAAACAAGCACCAACATTAAAGGTCGGATTAGAAATGAACGAGTGTGAAGGGAAAAATGGTTACAGAGAGGTAGACGAGGGCGGCGAGAACAAAAGTGAAGTAACCACCGAGGTGGGCGTCGGCGACGTAGGCACCGAGGATTGGAGTGATCCAGGTGGTGCCAACCCAATTGGTGACGTTGTTGGCGGAGGTGACGGTGCCTTGCCGCAGCTTAGTGGTCAAATATATTATGAGATTTGTTGATATCCTGTGATACGCCATTCTTTCAAACACCTCATACACTGCTTTGGTTAATTCACAACACATTCATTATTATATACCCTTACTCCACAAAATTAAAATGATGCAGTACGTAGCTGTAAAGAGGAAACTATATATGTTTGTGTGTATATGTAATTGTGTGTACTAACCAACGATGAAGGAGCAAGCTTTCCATCCACCTCTAGTGGATTTAAGAACAGGCCTGCCCTTAAGATCCACGGTTCCATCTTGCGTGTACTCATCTTTCCTTCCTTCTTCCACTTCCATATTCACAGTCCTTGCTGATTCTGATTGCCTTGTTTTCGTTTGGTGTTTGACTGCACATATATACATGAAACTCCACGCCTTTTTATATTTAATCATCACCTCCCGATATCCTTTACTCTTGTCTTTCATTATATTACTATCATTATTATTGTTATTGTCACCTCCTTGATTTGGGCACATGGTTTTCTTAAATTGAATTTTGTCATATACATATACATATGTATATACGTATGTGTGTGTGTGTAAAATTAAAAGTCTCGAAGCAAATTAATTAAACCATTATTCTTGGGAGCTTAAGCTCATCCCTTTTTGTTTGTCTCTATGTAATTTCTAGCGCATCTTGCCGTCTGTAATTAAAATAAACATAACTTTATTTTCAGTATTAATTCCAATTTTGGCATCGAACCTTCACTAGAGTTTCTTCCAATTTCTTTCATGCATCAAGACAAATTATACAGTCAATGTTTTTATGACAAGCAAGCTTCGGGTTCCTCACAAAAACATACAACTTCTCTCCTTGCTAGAGACATCACCTATGGTAAAACTCATAGTACCATGCACCCATAACAATATTTTTTTATAATAAGCAAAATGATAGTATAGGAACATAATACTAAGTTTTGAATAACAGAAAAGTGAAGGAAGCAAGAACAAAAGGAAATGAAATAGTGAAAACTAGAAGGTGGCACGACACTAATACAAAGGGTGAGAATGTCTTGCTTAACGACATTTGTTGGAGTACCAATTCAGCAATGGAGCTTAATAAATTGTCCCTTGACGACAAAATGTTATAGCTTGTTCCTCCCATCTATGTTTAAAAAGCTCGAGCTATGAATCCAACTAAGAAAAGCAGGTAGGCATTTTAGCAAGAAAGTGTTGTCAGCATTTTTTCCCTTTTAGACGCTGTTTGGTATGAGGGAGAGGAGGGGGAGAACATTTTTGTGAGTTGATTTTTTTAAAAAAATGAAGTGATGTTATAAAATTTTAAAAAGGACAATATGTAAGATAAAAGAGTAAAACAAAATTAATTTAAAAATTTTAAAACACTTCTCTAATTTGTTTAAATCTAACTCCAAAAGAAAAAGAAAAAAAAATCCCCTCCCCTCCTATACTTACCAAATAGCCTTAGCCTGAGAAAATGTTGCAAGGGCAAATTATGAGGACAAATTAGGGTATGACAAGAAACATGTTAATTTGTTTCGCTTATGTCTGTTCATGATTCCCGTAGGATCTCAATTTCCAAGTATATAGCATCCATAACCATGTTTTGCTGAAGGACAAAGTGAAAGAGTTTAATTAAATTACTCACACGTTAAATTTCCAAGCTTCGGTACTCATGCCTGTCTCTAAGTTCTAATACTCTTGTCTGCAAACACAATACTGCTGTCAGCTGTCTCTTCTACTTGCGTAACAGTGCACTGCTTCCATGGACTACTACGACTTGAACTTGTTCCCATTCTTACGCTTGCCTTGTTCAAAAAACCTGCACATGATCATACATGCTAACAGTCATAACTTATAAATGGTACTCTACCACCATTTTTTAATAAAATATAAGAGCCGATAGAATTTTTCAAAAAAAAAAATTAAGGAAGATAAGTAAATTATTTAGTATATGTTATGTATCATTATATTATATATGATTATTTATCAGTTCAAAAATTAGATTATATATATCGTATATCATTAGATTATATATACCAGTCTATAAATTAAATTAGACATTTAAGTTAAAAAAAAAAAGATAAATGTTATTTTAATGCAACTTAGATATCTCATAGATGGTAAGTGGATAGAGCTCGATCGGACACCTCAAAGTTGAGGTGGAATCAATCTTATACTTATCTTTTTTGGCATATTCTTGGAAATCAAGTTCATGTAGTTGCTTCATATCAGTAGGTGTAGTGACACGCTGATACGATCGTCAACCATGAACCAGCGGCCCAAGATGAGACCCATGATGAAGCAAGCCCAATAGGTTCCACTCCTCGTCCAATCCGAGATCGTCGAGCACCCAACGTGATCAACGTCCCCAACTGATTTTGTGGTTCTGATTTGCTGAACGTTGGGATGATTTCCCTCTCTTTTAGCTTATTGTTGCTATTTAATTATTAGCTAGTTAATCCACTTCTTAGCCACGAGCTGTTAGTGTCGTAGTGGAGTCCTAAATTTACGGTTAGTTATTGTTTTCAGTTGGTTTGTTTAAACTCCTATTTAAGGAGATTTGCTCATTGAATAAAGCAGCGAAAATTCTTACTTGTTTAATTCTTCTTAAATTTATAAGCTTATCCTTTCTGCCTAAAAGGAATCCAAGCTTTGGCTCTTTCTGCAAAAAGGGTCATATCACACGCCATTTCCGGAAAGCAGCGACGATGACCCTAGCCATTCTGGTGAAGGAACTTCCCGAGTCCGACGGCAACTAGTGCCGGTGAAGCAGAGTGCGGGCCAAGAAGATGGAGATGGTGACGGCGAGCCCTCGAGTTGGGAGGGCATAACCAAGAGTCCAGCCCACAGAGTTTTGGATGTAGACGATAATGGTGTTGGCGAAGAGCGTGCCCAAGAAGATGCTGAAAAACCACCAGTTGAAGAAGGACAGCTTCTGAACCTTCTCCTTTGGGTCAAATTCGTCAAACTGATCGGCTCCTATGGTGGAGATGTTGGGTTTGGTCCCTCCGGTTCCGATGGCAAGAGTGTAGAGTGCACCGTAGAAGACGGCCAGATGCAGTGGCGATGCTTTTTCGCACTTTCTCACGTCCGAGTCAGCACAGGGCGGTTGCTTCAGGCTTTGAAGTGAAACCGATAACGTGAGTAAACACATACGTACCCTACTACACAGTTAAAAAGAAGAAGATTAAGATTAAGAATGATTCCAAACTAAGTGCGGGAAAAGTGTCGTAAACCATGATAAAAATCCTCTCATGTGTATACTTGAACGCCGTAAACACACTTCTAGAAAAGCTAATGTCTGTATAAGGTTTATGTATAGGGTTTCAAAATAAATATGTGATGCCATGCTAGTGTTTAAAAAACACTTTTTTATGTTGCCAAGCGATCGCGAGCACTAAGGTCGGATTTGAAATGAACGAGTATGAAGAGAAATATAGTTACGTACGGAGAGGTTAGACGAGGGAGGCGAGAACAAAAGTGAAGTAGCGGCCGAGGTGACGTAGGCACCGAAGATAGGAGTGATCCAGGTGGTGCCAACCCAATTGGTGATGTTGTTGGCGGAGGTGACGGTGCCTTGCCGGAGCTTAGTGGTCAAATATATTATGAGATTTGTTGATATCCCGTGATACGCCATTCTTTCAAACACCTCATACGGTGCGCCATAAATATGCGGCAGTACGTAACGGTAAAGAAGAAACTACACATACACACACAGAGATGTGTGTGTGTGTGTTTGTGTGGACTGACCAATGATAAAGGAGCAAGCCTTCCATCCACCTCTAGTGGATTTAAGAACAGGCCTGCCTTTAAGATCCACAGTTCCATCTTGAGTGTACTCATCGCTCCTTCCTTCTTCCACTTCCATATCCACGTACAGTCCTTCTCCTTCCTTGCAGATTCTGATTTTGCCTTGTTTTTTTTTATTTGGTGTTTGACGATTGTACATATTTATGAAACTCCACATACGCCTTTTTATAGTTAATCACCTCTTAATATCCTTTTAATCATTTTGTTATTTCAAAATTATATGCGACCTTTCCATTATAATTTGTAGATATATATATTAATCGTAGAATAATGCTTTCTTTATTATTTTCCATCGTTGTCACTTATGTCATGTGATTTGCCCGCCGAATGATGAACCGTTTGCAAGCTGCTTGTGAGAGGGCACAAGGTTAGAAATCAGCATATATGTATACGCAATAATTAGTCCCACACTGGGAGGGTCATCTTCAAAGATCAGATGCCTGCTCTATCTATAACTTGAGTTTCCCAACACTACGGCTAGTTTTAGGGAATGGTTTTCCCTTATTACAATAGTATTTTCATTAAGAGACGGCCAACTAAAGAGACATGCGAAATGAATCCACTAATTAAGTTCATCATTTGCTCCATTTCTCTCTAAAACACACAGGCGCACACTTTTATCTACAACGAATCTACTTTCCATAGGAAACAAAACTCTCGTACACCCACTATAATCTGGGTGAAAGGTGTATACATTGATTCTCTTTCTATTTTCTCTCCATTTAATATATCAACCATTAGATTCAGTTTCAATAATATAATTGGGATTTATTATATTTATCATGTTAGATTTTTATTATATTTAATGCTGTAATAATATTTTGATATAGTATTAAATCTGAACCATTTAAATTTAATATAATGGTGGATATATTAAATGGAAAGGAAATAGAAGGAGAAATCAATGAATACATTCCCCTCCCCTGCTGCACTATGCCAGTGGCTGAAACTTACTTTATAAAGAGTTGCCGAAGAACTGAGATTACTGGGATATAGGTTAAAAGCAAATTAAAGGGTAGGACCAAGCAGGCCACAGCATTTTCAGTCGCTTAGATGAACATGATTGTGGTATCTCATGCTACTATCTTTGAGGCCATCATTCATATTCTATTCCTTCTTTTCAACACAACTAGATGCTTAAATTCAACTTTGTTGGAAATAAAATAATGAGTGGGTGTGTCATAAAGAATAAGCCCCACGGTATTTAAGATAACGGGTCCAAGTGTAATAAGTAATTTTGGGCTACTTATTAAACAGATCATCAAGAGAAGGAATGAACTCACACAATAATGGGCCATTGGATGTAAACACAGATGAAATCCGGTAATTTTTTCACACCCCTTGTATGCGAATTATTAAATGCAGATTGGGCACTTTTGGAATAAAAGATTCTATCAGAAAATGTCTTTTTCCTATCCTTAATTAATGGTAGAGGATCAACGTAGGAGCATTTAAAATCTTAAACGGATTGCTTCAATCATTTTTAATGCCTTGAAAATTATATGCTTGTGACTTTAAAGAATCTTTATTTCCAGCGCGTGAAACTGATTTAATTAAAAACATTTCATGGCATTTGAATTCATTTTTTTAATGTTTAAAACTGACTTTTTATTGCTATTAATAGGTTGCCAACGTTGGGATATATGAGGCCTATTTAAGTTCAGGTGTTCTAGAGACAGCTCTTTTGCTTTAAGCACTTCTTTCCTCCTCTGATTTTCTATTATATTTTGTTTTTCTATTTACCTTATTCTTACAGAAATGATCGATTTTATCTTAGGGGGTGCCACTTCTTATCTGTTTTGAGTTGCAAAATAGCATCTAAGGACAGTGTCCTTGAACGCGACTCAAGTTAACTAATTTTTTGCAGGTACACTAGTTGTCAACCAGATTTGCATGGCATCAAGGAGAAAGATTACAATAGATTACCAGAGAATTTAGGTGCTGCCGCCAACAAACTTTGTGGATGAAAACATAACACCATTATCCATAGGGAGAATAGATTTCAAATACTTGTTGTTAATGAACCTTGCCCCAGTTCTCAAGAAACATTGGAATCTATTAGGAAATAAACGTAGAGTATCAATTATAATCTCCTTAAATCAGGCCCTAGAATAAGGAATTATCATAGAATCAAGAATTATCATTATTAGTCATTATTAGTCTTAATGAGCTAGGCTTCTTCCTCTTGAATATATGTAGACCAATTGTACATGTATTAATCAAGAAATACAATTTATACAATAACATGGTATCAGAGGCACGTTGAATTATCTGTTCCTGTGTTTCTTCATCTGAGTTCTTTCCTGTTTCAGTTTTCTGCAATCTGGTTATTCAATCTGAACAAAAACGAGTCTCACAGAGAGAGAAGGGTGCAAATTCGTTTTCAATTCTTGACCCCCTTTTGATACACGCGCCACCACACCATCCTCCCCGTCCTCTGATCGGTTTTTGGTGGCCATCTGACATCTCTAGGGCGGCATGTGACGGCAGGTGGAAGCCTGTTTTCGTCGGCGATTTCCTGTCTCAACCTCCTCTTCTCATTTCTGACGACTTCCGCCAGGTTTCGTGGTCTTGGTTCATCATTTTCTGATTTGTGAATTTGATTTTGGCTCCTTTGTTTATTGGAAACTTGTGTTTGGAGTTTATTGTGCATTTGGCCTTTGTTAGTAGGCTTTTCTGGACAATTATTTGTTATTTGGGGATCTTTGTGTGATCTATTGTCCCTTTGTTTTTTATTTGTGCACATTTGGGAATTTTTCTATTGGTATTATTGACCGTATTTAGTGACTCTCTAGTGTGAAATATTTGGTTGTGAGTCAATGGCTGAATCTAAAACATCTGATATGCTGCCTATGTCTACTAAGATCACTGATGCAAAATTGAGTTGGACCAATTATAATTATTGGAACAAAACTGTTCGAGTTTACTTATTGGGGGTTGAAAAGGAAATCCACTTAACCTAGGATCCTCCGTCTAGTAATGATGAGAAAAGCTTAGCATGGTCTCGAGCAGATGCTCGTCTTCTCTTTCAGATTCAGAATTCTATTGAACCCCAGATTTTGACCTCCGTTAGCCATTGCAACACGGTAAAAGAAATTATGGCTTATCTGGAATTTATGTTCTCTGGTGAATGGGACTTCACTCGTATTCATGAAGTTTGCAAAGAACTCTACTGCTCTCAGCAGCAGGGTCATCCCCTGAAGGATTTCTTCTTAGATTTTAAACGGTTATATGAAGAAATGAAGGTACTTATGTCTCCACAGGTAGATCTCTAGACCTGTATCACGAATTTGGAATTTCAAGCTATCATTAGTTTTCTCAAAGCCCTTGATCCATCTTATGAAACCATTCATTCCCAGATTTTGTCTAGTCAAGAGCTTCCATCTTTGGAAGATTTGTTCTCAAGGGTTCTTCGTGCTGATAGTCTACTTCGACCGCCTGTTGATCCTAATACCAGTGCTTTGGCTGGACGTGGCCCATTTGAAAACAAGAATTTTGGATTTAAGCTAGGCACTCCCGCTCCATCATCTGGCAGTGTTATCTGCTATTACTGCAAGGAATCTAGGCACGTAAAGAAAAATTGTCGAAAATTACAGGCTAAACAGCAACGTGATCAACAGCGTGGATTTGCTCATATTGCTCAGATGCCTGATCAGTCTGATTCTGGTCCATCCTTTATAGGGGTCCTTGCTACAGGTACTTTATCTTCTGGCCTTGCCACTACTTCTACAAAGTGGGTCATTGATTCTGCTGCAATCGACCACATGATAGGTAACCATCATCTCCTTTCTTCATATACATCGTATGCCAACTCATCCTCCATATTTGTTGCCAATGGTTCCCCGGTTCGAGTTCTTGGATCAGGAACTGCTCTACCCACTCCCTCCATTTCCCTATCTTCCATACTTAATATTCCTGATCTCACATTTAATCTTTTGTCTCCTAGTAAACTAACTCGTCATTTGAATTGCTTTATCTCACTATACTCTTACCATTGTTTAATTCAGGATCTTTCGACAAAGCAGATTATTGGTAGAGGCTATGTATTTGGTAGACATTACATCCTTGATGATCAGGTGCCGCGGTCTGTTGCCTGTTCTGTGTCCCTTTCTTCTTTAAAACGATTGTACGCTCAGTTTTCGTCTGTGTCTTTTTCTGATTGTGAGTCGTGTCAGTTTGCCAAACACCACCGTGTCCATTTGGCACATCGAGTCAATAAACGGGCTGTGTCCCCCTTTGAGTTAGTTCATTTTGGATGTTTAGGGTCCTTGTTCAGTTGTGTCTCAGACTGGTTATCGATACTTTGTTACTTTTGTTAACGATTTTTCTCGAACTACTTAGCTTTACTTAATGAAACAACATTTGGAATTGTTTACTCATTTTTGTCATTTTTGTGCTGAAATTCAAACACAATTCAATACTCCTATGAAAATCTTCAAAGTGATAATGCAAAAGAATATTTTTCTGCCTCCTTCACTGATTATATGCATGATCATGACATCCTTCACCAATCCTAATATG
This sequence comes from Acacia confusa, assembly GCA_037074495.1. NCBI lineage: Eukaryota > Viridiplantae > Streptophyta > Magnoliopsida > Fabales > Fabaceae > Acacia > Acacia confusa. Next base: position 4,184,019 of record CM073505.1, read on the forward strand.
TTGTTATCCCTGCCTAAAATGGTGTTGCTGAAAGAAAGAACCGCCATCTCTTAGAAACTACCCGAGCTCTCATGTTTCACTCTTGTGTCCTTAAAACATTTTAGGCTGATGTTGTATCTACTGCTTGTTTTCTCATCAATCGTATGCCTTCGGCTGTTCTCAGTGGTTTTGTTCCATATTCTGTTTTGTTTCCCACCACTAAGTTGTTCCCTGTTGATCCCAAAATTTTTGGTTATGTCTGCTTTGTTCAAGATGTTCATCCAAATGTTAGTAAATTTGACCCCAAGTCCTTGAAGTGTGTTTTTCTTGGTTATTCTCGAGTTCAGAAAGGTTATCGGTGTTATTCTCCTGACCTTTGTCATTATCTTGTGTCCACTGATATGACATTTCATGAGTCCTCTTCTTTCTTCTAGTCTTCGCCCTTGCCTGAGTCTTCCTCTGTCATTGATGAGCCTGATGATCTTCTAGTATATCGAGTCCCTCTCTCACCAGTCCCGGATGCTGTTCTGGAACCTGATCATCTTGATGATGCCGATGTTGCTACTATTTTGCCTTCGTCAATACCTTCTTTGTCGATGGATCCCGATTCTACCATCCCTGAGACTACGTCCCCTGCTCCTACTGATGACCTTCCTATAGCCCTTCGCAAAGGTACCCATACTCCTTGTCCTCCCAAACGCTATGCTAATTGTACCTATCCTATCTCATCGTTTGTCTCTTACAAGCGATTGTCCCCTGTTTCCCATTCCCTTGTGACCACTCTTGAGTCCATACCTACCCCTCCTACCCTTCATCAAGCCTTAGCTCACCCGGGTTGGCATGCAGCGATAGAAGAAGAAATGATGGCCCTTGATGCGGCTGGTACCTGAACCCTTGTTAATTTACCCCCTGGGAAGAAGGCCATTGGTTGTAAATGGGTGTTTGTTGTCAAAACTAAGGCTGATGGTTCCTTAGATCGGTTGAAGGCTCGACTTGTCGCAAAAGGGTATGCTCAGACATATGGTATTAATTATTCAGAGACTTTCTCTCCTGTGGCCAAACTTACATCCGTTTGTCTCCTCATCTCTTTGGCTGCCACCTATCATTGGGATTTGCATCAATTAGATGTTAAAAATGCCTTTTTAAATGGAGATCTTCTTAAGGAATTCTATATGGAGCAACCACCTGGGTTTGTTGCTCAAGGGGAGCATCGGAAAGTATGTTACCTTCAAAAATCATTGTATGATTTAAAGCAAAGTCCTCGTGCCTGGTTTGGTTTTGTGGTGTGGTCAAGAAGTTTGGTTTGAACCAAAGTAAGAGTGATCATTTTGTATTGTATCAGCAGTCTGATGCAGGCATGATTCTTCTAATGGTATATGTCGATGACATTGTAATTACTGGGAGTAACATCTCTGGAATCTCAGAGCTTAAAGTCTCCCTTAACTCCCAGTTCCAAACAAAAGACTTAGGCCCATTAAAGTACTTCCTTGGTATTGAAGTGTTGAGAAGCAAGAAGGGCATCCTCTTGACTCAAAGGAAGTATGTTCTTGACCTATTAAAGGAAACTGGAAAGCTTAGAGCTGCACCAAGCAGCATTCCTATGATTCCAAATCTGTTCTTGGATCTTAATGAAAGCATGTTTGATGAACTTCCTAATGACTTAAAGAAGAAGATTGATCCAAAGAAACTGAAGCCATTTGTATATCCTGAGAGATATAGAAGGCTCATTGGGAAGATGAATTACCTGATAGTAACTCGACCAGATATAACCTTCTCAATCAGTGTACTTAGCCAATTCATGGCGTCTCCAACAGTGGCACAATGGGAAGCATTGGAGCATATCTTGTACTGTTTGAAAGGTTCCCCAAGTCGTGGTCTTCTCTATTCAGATTATGGGCACACTAGAGTGGAATGTTTCTGTGATGCGGATCATGCAAGATCTAAGGCCACAAGACGGTCCACTACAGGTTACTGTATCTTTGTTGGTGGAAACTTGGTATCTTGGAGGAGTAAGAAACAAGGGGTTGTGTCAAAATCAAGTGCAGAAGCAGAATACAGAGCCATGTCACAGTCAACGCAAGAAATTGTGTGGGTGTTTCAACTCATGAAGGAAATTGGCATTACCACGACACTACCTGCGAACCTTTGGTGTGACAATAAAGCAGCACTTCATATAGCATCAAACTCCGTGTTCTATGAAAATACGAAACATATTGAAATCGACTGCCACTTTATTCGTGACAAGATTAAAGAGAATGTTATATATACAGGGCATGTGCGATCAAATGACCAGATAGCAGATCTGTTAACAAAAGTTTTAAATGGGACACGGGTTAAATACCTTTGTAACAAGTTGGGCATGATTAATTATATGCTCCAATTTGAGGGGGAGTGTTAGGAAATAAACGTAGAGTATCAATTATAATCTCTTTAAATCAAGCCCTAGAATCAGGAATTATCATTATTAGTCATTATTAGTCTTAATGAGCTAGGCTTCTTCCTCTTGTTTATATGTAGACCAATTGTACATGTATTAATCAAGAAATACAGTTTATACAATAACAGAATCTAAGCAGAAAACAGAAATAAGGAAAGAGAATGTTTCTTGAAACTCCCTGACACTAAAGAAAGATAACTGAAACTCTAGGCTAACACCTTGTGTTACATTCTGAATCAATCATACACTATCACATTCTCATTCTCCTCACAAACAATGACTATACATTAAGTTCGCCAAAAATTATTTAAAACAAGTCTAGTTCATAAAAAATAAACATTATCACAAGGAGTAATTGAGGGAAGAAGAAATAACGGAAGAAATTAAGATATGTTAGAAAAGTTGTAAAAAGAGTACCGAGAATAGTTTATGAACCGGACATGTTCTTCCACATAATACAATAATATTAATTCGATTGCTCACAGAGCTTGGCATTAATGTCAAAAGAAAAACAAAACAAACAAGAATGATTATAAATCCAACTTCTCCAGGATATAAAAAAGAAAAAAATGCTTGAAAAGATGTGGTAAGAAATTGAAGTTTTAGAGAGGCGTTTCATTTGCGCTGTGTGTTCCAGAGCCACGAAATGAACTATTGAATAAAGACCAGAAGTAGCAAAGTAATAAGGAAAAAAAGCCAAAGAATTATAGTGAGAAAAAAGGAGAAGAAATTAATAGCATTTTTCAGCGTGAAAAGCTAGGGCTGGCATCTCTCTCCCTCATCCTCTTTGTCTCATGAACTCACCCCCTCCACTCCCTCTCACTAGTGGCTTGTTTGACCATCACATGCCGTCAGCAAGCCTCATCCTTAACCACAGCCGCTTCAAAAAGGTAGATCATAGCTTAGATCTCCTAGTTGCGGCCTCCTCCCTCTAATTTTTGTCGACTATGGTCTTCTCTCGTCTCTGGAGCGAGTTTTTCCTCTCCCTTTCCAAATCTTTTTTGTGGCAGTGAGAGATCTCTTTCTTGTCTTTATGCGAGTTGTTTTCTTTTCTTCCTTTTTTTGTAGCATTGGGTATTAGTGGTGGTGTTTTCTCAAGTATTAAACAAATCTACAAGATTTGAGTATAACTCTTCTTGATTGAAAGGTTGTTTGAACATTAATAGATCTGATCCTCTGAGTGTCTCGGATTTGCGTTCTTAGATGAATGGTTTTATCAATGGTCATTGTTGTCATATGCTTTACCTATCATAGGACCATTATTAACCATAGGCACTATCAAGAGGCATTGTTTGATGTGTAGTCGACGTCACCAGATCTATTTCAATAGAGGAGCAGAAGTGTTGTTTAGGACATCATTGGGCTTCTTTTTAAGATTAGGTTTTTTTATGTTCTTTACCTTAAGACGGAGCTACCGTGTAGCTGCTCTATTTGCAACTGATAGTACTTATAAGAAGGTGTGCCCTATAGGGCGGATTTTGCAACCAACATTTTCTTTCATGTCACTTCTAACCTTGGATCTATAAGAGTCCGGTGTTGTCATTGATGCTACTTCTATTCCAGTTCTATAATTGATGATAATTAGTCTTTTTCCCTTGTATTTAGTTTGTTCTCTTGTATTTTCTTTGGCTGTATTAATTTCTATATTCAGTTTGTCCTCATTTTGTGTATCTGGCTTTGAATTATTTATATAAGTAGCTTTTGATCTAACAAAAAAAAGTAATGGTATTTTTCAGGCACGTTCACGTCCATTAATTTTAAATATTTTATTTTGATTATTAATAGAAGAATTAATTTATGGACAAAAATTATGTCCAACTCTCCAATCAAATTTCAATGAATATAACAAGCAGAGGTCCTCTGATTTAAGACAATCATGTTTGAGACATAATCAGACATTAAATATAGATACTTTTTTTTAGTAAAATTTAAATCATAGTTTTCCACATTGTGAATGATTGAGTCGGACTAGTCAAGCATAAGTGAATAGATCCACGTTTTGTCCTTAATTTATTTTTTAGGTCTACTACGTTAAAAGTTTTTTTTCATCAAAATATTCTCACTAATGCTTGATTTTTTTTTTTATTTGATAAAATGGCATTGCTAGTTGAAGCATCTCATTAATTGTTATGACTTAGAAGTAATGTAAAGATTATGTGACTATTTGAAATATTTAGCAAATATAAATTTACTAGTCCTTTGATTATATTTATAAATAACTTCCAACATATTTCATTGAAATCAATAAAAAATTAAATATCACTTTAATAACTTTTATTGTTTACCCCTATTTAATATACACTTTATTCTACGTAGTTTGTACAATAATAAATAGGGGCGGAATTAGGGAGAGTCTAGGGATAGCCCCCTAAAATTACATAATACAATCTTGATGTTTAGGAATTACATTTCGGCCTCAAAAAAATTTTAATATTCTCACTTTAGTCCCCATTCAGTTTAGTGGAGGAACTAAAATGAAAATTCTGAAATTTTTATTAGGTTGAAATGTAATTTCATGAAAATATGAGTTATATTCCATAATTTTCACCCTTCTAATTACCATTTGTCGCTCTACCTCTGATAATAAATGAAGAGTAAAATTATATATTTATATAAAAATTTAATGACATGACTTATAAATATATAATAAAAAAAATTCTTTCAACTTAATAAATAAAATCAAAGGAGTATATATAAGTACCTTTAAAGTCCAAACAATACCAAACACCTCCCTTATGAGGTATTTTCAAGGGTAAGATTGTGAAAAGCCTTAAGGACTTGGTTGGGTTGGGTTAGGGTGGACTGGACCGTAGTGCAACCCGGTCTTTACACACCTCTAGCCCAAAACACCAATTATACCCTCTCAAGTATGAATCCTGCACCATCATGACTCCCCAAAAAAAAAACAAAAAAAATAAGGCACATATTACTTATGTGTTTAATATAAGATAAATTTATCTAATTTAATTAGATTAAAAAGTTTGTTAAGTTAATTAATATAACATTTATTTCTTAAAATACTTTAGTCATCTTTTTTAGTTCCATTATTTCTCATCTTCTTTAAATATATAAAAATTATATCTTATATTTAAAACCAAAATCAACCCTACAAACATATCTTATAATAAAAACCAGAGAAGTATTAGTTACTAGTTTGGTAGTATAAGGCCACATTAGAACCATCTAGATTTCAAATTTAAGTATCAGAAAAGATACTTGTATTATACTGAGAGAAGGCCATCCCAGCTGCAAACTTTAATATTAAAAAAAGAAAAATTTGATTATTGGTCCCAGAATTTTTGGTATAACACTTAACTCTAGAGTATCGAATCAAACTAATTACTTGAATTCACACAATATCGCCTTCTCTATCATGGCTCAATTTCCTGGTTCGCTAGTTTCTGATCTGTTACCATGCACATATGATTTCTCCTTCAACTCTCGTTCTAGCACCTTGATGGAATCCGAAACCTCAGCCTTGTACACATGAAACTTAGCAATAACAAGGAAGATGACAAAGTTCACAACATTGAGTACCGCAAAGAAGGCGTAGTAGTAATCCAGATGAGATATATTCAGATTGTCCAGAACCCAGCCACGGTGGCCACGCGCCTGAGTGATGCGCGACACCGTGGAAAGCAGAAAGCTGCTGAAGAAATTCCCGATCCCCAGGGACGTCTGAGAATACGAAGTGCCAAGACTCTTCATGCTCTCTGGAGCCTGGTCGTAAAAAAACTCAATCTTGGCGACTTCAAGAAACGCGTCAGCACATCCCATCAACAGAAACTGAGGAAGCAAAACGAAAATACTCAGAGGAACCTGTCCGCCTTTATCCACCACGCCGTGTTGTCGGGCGACTTTGAGTCTGTGTCTTTCTGTTAGAGAAGCGATCACCATTATGATTATGTGGACGAAGAGGCCTACCCCCATTCTTTGAAGGAGGGTGATGCCTCTGGCGTTGTTGGTGATTTTCTGCATCACTCGAACGAAGAAGCAATCGTAGAGGACGATGCAGATGAGCATGGAGATGGTCACGAAAGCGTTTAGACTCGCCGGAGGGATTTCGAAGTTTCCCATGTGTCGGTCCAGAGTGGTTCCTTGCTTTACGAAGAGTGTGTTTGTCTGAGCAATCATCGTGCTCGGAATTATGGTGATTAGTAAGATCGGAATCATCATTAGCATTTGTTTCGTCTCTTCTACTTCCGTAACAGTGCACAGCTTCCATGGACTAGTACTACTCGAACTTGTTCCCATTCCTACGCTTGCCTTGTTCAAGAACCTGCACATAGATACATGCGAACATTTATAAATGATACCACCACTACTACTGCAGATAATACCTTTAAATCTGTTTTTCTCTATGAGTGGCGTAGAATTGACGGCCATCTTTTTTGTAATAGACGTTGAAAGATAGCTTTTAACAATGTATTTTTGAAAAAACGTACGTCAGACAAAATTTTTTGAAATTCTCAGCCCCATTTTTAACATATGTTTTTTTAAAAAAAAAAGAAAAAGAAATAGTTTTAAAATTAAAAACAAACATTAATTGAAAACAATAAACCTGTATTTTGTAATACTTATCTTTAATATATGTGCTAGTTAACTTTTTTTCACAAGATTAAAAAAATAAAAAAATTTATTTTAATTATGACATATACATCATTAATTATATAATAGTTTATAAATCAGAAAATTTAGTTTTAAGAAAGATAACAAATATTTTAACTAACTTCTTTAATTTATTTCTAAATGCTAAATTAGACATATCATAGACGTAAGCCGATGGAATCCGATCAGATACCTCAAAGTTGGGGTGGAATCAATCTTATACTTAGCTTTGTTGGCATATTCTTGGGAATCAAGTTCATGTAGTTGCTTAAAATCAGTGGGTGTAGTGACACGCCATTTCCGGAAAGCAGCGACGATGACCCTGGCCATTCTGGTGAAGGGACTTCCCGACGGCAACCTGTGTCTGTAGAACGGAGTGCCGGCCAAGAAGATGCAGATGGAGACGGCGAGCCCTAGGGTTGGGAGGGCATAGCCGAGAGTCCAGCCCACAGAGTCTTGGATGTAGACGATAATGGAGTTGGCGAAGAGCGTGCCGAAGAAGATGCTCAAAAACCACCAGTTGAAGAAGGACAGCTTCTGAACCTTCTCCTTTGGGTCAAATTCGTCAAACTGATCGGCTCCGATGGTGGAGATGTTGGGTTTGGTTCCTCCGGTTCCGATGGCCAGAGTGTAGAGTGCACCGTAGAAGACCGCCAGATGTAGCGGCGATGCTTTCTCGCACTTTGTCACATCCGTGTCGGCGCAGGGCGGCGGCCTCAGGCTCCGAAGTGAAACCGATAACGTCAGTAAGCACATACCCTGCCACAGTAAAAAAAGGATGGAGGTTAATTATGATTGATTTCAAATCAAGTGTGATATAAGTATCTGAGAGAAGCTTTTATCGGGCGGTAGGAAAATGCTTAAAAAATCACTTTTTTTTATACTTCCCAAACACGCACTAAGGGTCGGATTAGAAATGAACGAGTGTGAAGGGAAAAATGGTTACAGAGAGGTAGACGAGGGCGGAGAGAACAAAAGTGAAGTAACGGCCGAGGTGGGCGTCGGCGATGTAGGCACCGAAGATGGGAGTGATCCAGATGGTGCCAACCCAATTGGTGACGTTGTTGGCGGAAGTGACGGTGCCTTGCCGGAGCTTAGTGGTCAAATATATTATGAGATTTGTTGATATCCCGTAATACGCCATTCTTTCAAACACCTCATACGCTGCGTTGGTTAATTCACAACTCATTCATTATTATATACCCTTACACCACAAAAATGCAGCAGTACGTAACTGTAAAGAAGAAACTATATGTGTGTGGGTGGGTGGGTGTGTAATTGTGTGTACTGACCAACGATGAAGGAGCAAGCCTTCCATCCACCTCTGGTGGATTTAAGAACAGGCCTGCCCTTAAGATCCACAGTTCCATCTTGTGTGTACTCATCTTTCCTTCCTTCTTCCACTTCCATATCCACAGTCCTTCTTGCTTATTCTGATTGCCTTTTTTTAAGGTTGGTGTTTGATTGCAGACATACATGAAACATCACGCCTTTTTATATTTAATCAGCACCTCCCAATATCCTTTATTCCTGTCTTTCATTACTATTATTATCATTATTATTGTTATTGTCACCTCCTTGATTTGGACACATGGATTTCTTAAATTGAATTTCATCATATTTTAAAACATAATCATTTTGTTTTTTTTAAAATTATGGGAGAATGACATATAAATATCATATAAAATTTCAATTCTCCAAAATGTGTGTTGAAAATTTAAAAGAATACAGAGGTGATTAAGGAGAAACATGAGATTTTGAAATATAAGTGATTTTACTGAAATGTCCCTCCATTATTCTCTCCCTCTCTTTCTATTCCTCTTAGTGTGCTCCCCCCCCCCCTCCTCTTTCCTCTCCATCTCTTTATGGTTGTCGCTATCTACTCCACCTAGGACACCTCCAAGCCCCTCTCCTGGTGCAACAAGTATGGTTGGAGAGCATGGGAAAGTGGTGATAGGGGCGACTTCGGCAAGTACACCGGTCGTTACAAGTAATAAAGTAGTGAGAAAGTATCATCCCACGATGAATAGTATTTCAACCACTAATTCGCTATTTTTGCTTTAGTTGGATAAATGAGTGATAAAAGATGAGTTGTAACTAAACAAGAGTTTCAAGAATTAAAGAAAGAAAGAAATTCAAGATCAAGATTCGCAAGAGAATGTTTAGAAAAGATAATCAATCAAGAAAAACGTAGCTAGGACTTAGAATCCCCCTATGCTCTTTCAAGTATTTGAATTAAAGATCTAATTGATTATAACTCCCAAATTGACGATTGATTCTCTAAGGTTAGACTAAGTCCCAATGTCTTGATGCTACCTTAGTCTATTTTATCATTAAAAACAACCTAATGTCTTAGTATTGTCTAGAAAGATCAGATCTTGAACCATAATCCTATGATCGCATAAATTCGTAAGCCTATGTCTGGGTCATGCAATTTTATGATGAATTAACAAGTTCTAGTTAGATGCACCAACATCTCTATTGTCATACATCAACCTATGGACAATCTTAAAGGTGATCAATCTTCAAGAAAGCATTAAGCAAAGAAAATTCATTCAATCAAAGAAATCAAGATTCATACAAGAATTCAACCAAATACTTAAATTTGCATAGGGTCCATCCTAACCCTAACTACAAAAAGGAAATTAGCCAAGCATGGCTAGATTAACAAAATAAAGAAGAAAAGATGAAGATATAATGGTTTTTCAGAGGTTGGGGAAAGTTGATCTTGACAATTGCTTTGATCTCCTCTCTCCAATGCCGTAGAGTAGTTTCTTGTGCCAAAAGTTCCTCTTTTCTCTTGCTGGGTTGCCTCTTTTATGTCCCCTGATCCAATTGGGTTTCCAAATCTCAAAAATTCTTAATTTTGCTTCCATTTTCGGGCCCTAAAAACTTTCTAAAAATTAAAAACTAGATTTTTCACAATTTTGGCGCCCTGGCGCCATTTTCTATGAAGGAAGCAGTGAGTTGGCGCCCTTACTAGTCTGGCCGAGAGGTGGCGCCCTGAGCGCCACTTTTGGTTTCTCTTTGTGGCTTCTCTTTTTGTACTTCCGCAGAGTCTCCAAATAGCTTCTTCTTATGGATAAAACCTGCAAAACACACAAGAATACTTGTGAGAGTATGTCTGACATCAAATCCATGTTTTTAGTTTATTTTCCTTAAGCTTTTTAATTATATTTGATCAATTTCAAGCTCAATTTGTGCCTTAATACATGGTAAATTTGTGGCTCATCAAGTGGGAAAAAATGCTTATGTGGGAGTGCCAATGGCAAAGCTGAGTTAGAGCGCAGCTAGAGGAAGATTGAAATTGGTGTTGTTGGAGAAAGCCAGAAGGCTGAGGAAGAATAATGTAAACAATAAAACGAGCTTAGGAAGCCGAGGAAGAATAAGGTAAATAGTAGAACAAGCTTCACAAAATTCATAATATGATTAACAAGTCACTAGTACAAAAAAAAAAAAACTTTTTAGACCATACGAAAAATGTCTTGTAAAATTGGATCTAGGATTAGTTTCAATACAAACAATCTAAAAAGTCTATTACTTTTAAGATGGAGGCACAACCGGTCTTAAAAATTTTTTTTTAGACTGGACTTTTAACATATAAGATCTTAAAAGTTAGACTTTTAAGTAAGGACTTTTAAAATATTAGGTCTTAAAAATCCCTTTTCTATCACAAAAAAAAAAAAAAAAGAAGGGCCTTTTAAGACTAGTTGTGAAAACACTTCCGGTCTTAGAAGTCCCTTTCTATCACAACAAAAAAGAAGAGATTATTAAAACCAGACGTGGAAACACATTCAGTCTTAAAAGTCCTTGCTATATTAAAAAAAAAAAAATAGAGACGAAAGGCACATGCTTGCCCTCGATAGGCTGCATTTGATGGGCAGCTGCAAAAGATGAACGGAAGAAGACCAATAAAGCAGCTAACATATCTGTGGGTAAAAAATGTAAAGTAGAATAAAACGAAGTAAAGAATCAGAACAGTCTCTCTAACACAGATAGTAGTTTCAGACTTCTTTGCAGTAACTGAGGAGGAATCAAAACTATAGTTTCTTACCTACCTATACGTCGATTTCTTTCCTGCCGAGATTCGGATACGATCAGTGACTGAAGATCTGTGTGGGCACTCCCTTGAGGTCTACATCACATCAAAGCATTATTCAACTAACTCAACACACTAAAGTACAACACAACATAATTCATCTGGATATTCATTCTTTACCATTCGCCTCAAAGTTGAAGAGTGGGGCGAGGATTCACGCCCATTTGGCAACTGAGTGTTTGGGTCACACAGCTCATCAAAGAATGGGTAAACAAGACCTCCAGCTGTATCCCATAAATTACATACAAACATTCTCTTACTTTAAGTGCAATTTCAATAGTAGAGCCTGTGTTATTATGATTTGTAAAATGTCCACCAAAAGAGAGAAGGATTAGGTGGTAATACACAAGAACTTTTTGTGTGTCATGTATGTGTATACTCACAACTGTGCTTCATAGATTCGGAGAGTATTGCAGAAGTCTTGAGATGAGATCCATGACATTAGATGGCATGCGTTTCTAAAAGATCAATGATGATGAAGGTTCGCATGTGTTGATATTAGAGAATGAATTCATTCTCATGAATTGCTATGAATGAATTCATGAATAGATAGAACAAAATAACATTACAGTACCTTGTGTCAAGGATGAGCTTTAAGTTGGGGAAATTTGAATTCTGTGTAATTAGGATTGATGCACTTGATTTCTTCCCTTGTCCTTGTCGAAGTGCCCAAAACCTACATAGGAACCCCACTGGTTTTCATAACTAATGGAAGATGGAGCAAATAAAGAGACAAAAGAAGCAAAAATGAAACAGATTGAAGAAGGCAAAGCAAAAATTGTGAACCTGAAAAAGCTAAAACCAAAACAAAAAAAAAAAAACACTGAAAGCATAGGAGGCAAAAGTAATTTTTGCGGCGTCAGAAAAATTATGAGCGAGGTCCTTGAGATGAGGTTGAAAAGAGTGCAAGGAGAGATTTACAAGGTTGAAGAGAGATTCAGAGAGTCAAATTCAATTTTCAGCGAAGGAAAAGAAAAGGTTTATCTTTTAGACTTTTTATACCATATTTTTTAAATATATGGCCTTAAAAGTATATTTTTGATAATAGATTTTTTAAACATCCGGTTTTAAAAGTTTTGATATAACTACAAAACTGTCATCGGTCATATTTTTTTGATCGATTGTTAAAACTTTTTAAATATCCAATCTTAAAAGTAGTTTTTTTAAAACCGGACTTTATAAACATCCGATCTTAAAAATTTTAATATATTTACAAAATTGTCACTGATCATACTTTTTAGACTAGTTGTGTGAACTTTTTAAACATCTGGTCTTAAAAGTTTTTCATATTTATAAAACTGCTACCAGTCATACTTTTTAGACCTCATCTTCTATAATATGGTCTAAATGAGGTGGTCTAAAAACCCCTTTTTTGTACCAGTGAGTTTAGTAACAGTTTTAACAAAAGTAAACAGGTAAGCAATAAAAAGGAGGCTAAGGAAGAAGAAGAAGAACAATAAAACAACTTCACAAAATTTATAATGAGATTGATAAGTTTAGTAATGATTTTGATAAAAGTAAAAACATGAATAGTCAAAAGAAGGCTGACAAAGAAGAAGGTGAATAGTAAAACAACTTCATAAAATTCGTAATGGGATTAACAAGTTTAGTAATAGTTTTGATAAAAATTGTAATGGTTTGGACAAAAGTGTTTGCTACTGAAAATACGTAAGTCAGGACTATTGCTCTTGTGAAAACCATTACAAATATTGTCAAACTCATTATTACTCTTGTCAATCCTACTACAAATTTTGTCAAATGCCATAAATGTTGAAAAATTCATAAGCTAACTAGAAAACTCGTGGACTCGCTGGAAACTAAAAATGCTCGGTGGAAATAGGTTTCTTTCATCATTTTCACTTTGTTCTACCTCCACCTTCACTCCACCATCATTGTCACCTTCACTTCACACACACACAGAGGACAGTAGGAAAAGGAACAGAGGTTGACGAGAGAGAAAAGGGAGGAGAGTGTGAGCAGAGAGAAAAAATATGTGAGGGGTATTTTAATTAAAACATTTAAATTTCAAACTCCCAAATTATTTTCCATCACCTCTGTGTCCTTTTATTTTTTTAACTAACATTTTAGGATTTTATATAATTATTCTCCAAACTTTTTTCTTAAAATTATTTGCGATCTTTTCATTATATTTTGTAGTATATAGTAATCGTAGAATGCTTTTCACATCTTTATTTATTATTTTACATCGTCGTCACCTATTTTGTCATGTTATTTGCCTGCTGATGAATGATAAGCCGTGCAAGCTGCTTGTGAGAGGTAACAAGGTTGATAAACCAGCATATATGTATATGTACTGTAATGAGTCCCACACTGAAGACAGTCATCTTGAAATCTTGAGTTTCCCAACTTTATCGGTTTCCCAAAGACTTATATTTGTTATAAGGAGAATTACACTTAGGTCTCAAGGACAAAAAATAATTAAAAATAAGGTCCGGTGCCAGAAAAAAATCCCAAAGAAATTCTTGGGACTTTTTTGTAATTAATTGAATCTATATTTATAATTGAAAATGTCATATTTACAATTGAAAATGCCATATTTACAACAAAAATTCTCAATTGGTATTTACAACTAAAAATGTCATATTAACAATTCAAAATATATTTTCAATTGTAAATATGACATTTTCAATTGTAAATGCGAATTGAAAACTTATGCTGTAAATATGGCATTTTCAGTTGCAAATATGACATTTTCAGTTGTAAATATCGATTGAGAATTTTTGTTGTAAATATGGCATTTTCAGTTGTAAATATGACATTTTTAATTGTAAATACAAATTCAATTAATTACAAAAAAGTCCCAAGAACTTCTTTGGGACTTTTTTGTAATTAAATTCTGGTACGAGACCTTATTGTAATTATTTTTGGTCCTTGAGACCTAAGTGTAATTCTCTCTTTGTTATAATAGCATTTTCATTGAAAGACGACAAATCAAAAAGGGCTATCTACATCTATGTTGCATCGATACTGACACGAGACACGAGATACAATACAACTCGACATTTCAACACGTTAAGACACGTTTTGATATTATGTGTGTGTGTGTGTGTGTTAGTTATAATTTACATTCAAGTTCAATATTTCGTAAAATCCTAGCCTCCAGCTCTGGTTCATCATAGATTCGGCCTCATTATAAAAGTTGTGCCTCCTTTCAATATTTCATAAAATCCTAGCCTCCAGCTTTGGTTCATCGTAGATTCGGCTTCATTATAAAAGTTGTGCCTCCTTTTTTAAAAAAAAAAAATACAAAAGAAAAATTCATCATCAATTTAGTAATATTCAAAGCCACGCATATTTTTTAAAAAATAGAAGTGTCGGATGGTGTCGAAGTGTCGGATGGTGTCGGAGTATCCGACACGCATATTTTTAAAAAATAGGAGTGTCCGTGTTTCATAGATCTACATAGATTTTTGGGGTTTACGTGGTTTTCCCATACATTCCTAGCACACATACATATTAACTACCCATGTCCTTAATATAAGATAGATTGAGAAGATTAATCTTAGTTTTAAATATAAGATATTGTTTTTATATTTATCAATATTTTTCTAATTTATTCATATTGATGCTCCCTCAACAATAATTAAAGAGGAAAGATAATTAAAGAAGATGATTAGGATGTTTTAGAAAATAAATATAATATTAACTCTAACTTCTCTAATATAATCAAATTAGATAAATATATTTTATATATCAAGAATTACTGGAGGAAGTAACTAAATACTCTCTCCACTCATGTATAATATTGTATCCAATTCTAAATATAAGATAAAATTTATAGTATAAATTATACAACAAACTTTATTTTATATTTATGATCGTAGTTAGTGTAAGTGTAAGTGTAAGTGTAAGTGTAAGACTTTTTTTATCATACAATTAGTAGCCGCCCATTATATTTCAACTATTCTAAGTCTCATGTCGGCAGGATCACAAATACGAAAAAAGTTCTCCCAATAATTATTTTAATCAACGGCATGCCTAAGATTTGAATCCAAGTCACTAATTATTAAACTGCCATAGCCCCCTACTAATTAAAATACAAGGGAATTTTTATTTATAACTATTCTCATATGATACTCCTTTCCGTATTTAATATAAAATATATTTAAAATATTTATCTTGATCATAAATAAGAGATATATTGTTAATATTTTCTTAATTTATTTCTGCACCCTTAAAATAGTTAAGGAGGAGATGAAATAAAAAAATTAATAAAAATGATTATGGTATTTTAGAAAATACATATAAACATATTAATTAATTTAACTAATTTTCTTAATCTAATCTAATCAGGTAAGTATGTTTTATATTAAGAATTGATGGAATAAATAAAAGTAAAAACAAATAACTAAAATTTAATAATTAAGGATAAAATTATCAACTCTCTCTCCTCTTACTTAACAATCCTCACCTCCATTGTTTAATTCAAAGGTAGTTTCTTTCACTCGTTTTCAGGGAAACTATATCTTTTTTGAATTGAGAAACTTGTTGCCATTTCTCAATATTATTTTTGTTTGGTTGCCAAGTGCCAATATTAATTTATTGAATCGAACAGCTCCTATTGGATATCTTGTCATCTTGATGTTTCCAAGATCAGAAATCAACAAGTGTTTGCAATTACTAATATTCAAAAGAGACGAGTAAGAAAGAGAAGAAAGAGAAAACGACAACATAAGCTTTACATCGAAATCAAAACGGTGTGCATAAGCCAAACAGAAAAAATGGAAACAATCGGAATTGGCTAGCGTCCTTTTCAAGTTTTCCTCCGCTGCGCTGAAACGTCATCATTTTTTACCAATCAAACACACACATGGTCTTTGAAAAAAAAAAGGAAAAAATTCATAGCACTTCCAGATACTAAACAGATAATTTAGGATACTGAATGGAACTAAAAAAATTCTTCATGATCCTAAAAAATTATTTCAAGATCTTGAAAAAAATATTTTATGGCACTGGCTTGTGCTCATCACATTGGTGCTTTCATTGAAAGTCGATGTTTCGGAGAGGGCTACCCACGGAGGGTTCTGACCGGCTGAAGGCCGAGTAAAGTGTCGTGGAGTGGAGCCGCCAAAGACGTCGGCTCTTGAGGGGGTGACTATGTAATGAGTCCCACATCGGGGAATTAAGCTCTTGAAGTGAGGTTTATAAGTCCATTGGGTTCTCCCTCCTCATAGGCTAGCTTTTGGGAATTTGGCTCTCCCTTTGGCTTGTCCTCAGTACTAAAAGGATACTGATTCATACTGCAAAGAAAAAATTATTTTAGAATTTTAAAAAAATATTTATGATTCTTATTACTACTAAAAATTTTCTTATCACTACTAAAAATATAGTTTAAAATATTTTTTAAGATCTAAAATAATTTTTTAAAATGATGAATTATTTTGCAGTACCAATACCATAAAATATTTTTTCAAGATCCTGAAATTATTTTTCAGGATCATGAAGAATTTTTTTAGTTCCATTCAGTATCTTGTATCCTGGATTATCTGTTTAGTATCTGGAAGTGCTCTGAATTTTTTTTTTAAAGACCATGTGTGTGTTTAATTGGTAAAAAACGATCATGTTTTATCGCAGCAGACGCAGCGGAGGAAAACTTGAAAAGGACGCTAGCCAATTCCGAAACAATCACATCAAACCAAATCAGCAGCTATGAGTTGCTGCTCATTCCTATCAGTCTCTATGACCTGTCAACCTTTTTTTTTTTTATATGAAAGGGGCTAAACTTCCATATATTAAGATAAAGGAGATGGGGGAATAATTCCCATACAATCATGAAGAACTAAGGTCCTAAGAAAACTAGGACGCACATCATAATACTAAGAAAAGGAAATGAAATATTTTGCCAACCTATCAGCAACTCAATTCTGACATCTAGGAATATGCTCAAAACAAACAGACCAGTTTCTTGCCAAAAGCTCACGGATTTGTAACACCACTAAATTGTCCATAGTGCTATATTCCTGTTGAAGATCTTCAATAAGAGTTATTGAGTCAGATTCTATTACTACTTGAGTGTAGTGCAAATTCCACCCAAGTTGAAGGCCCTTTAGAAAAGCCCACTCCTCCTCCTCCCTAGGTCCGCAAATGCCCAGGCTTGAAGAAAACCTGGCAATCCAAGCACCTGCCGAGTCTCTTGTAACTCCCGCTGCACCCGCAAGCCCGCTTGTTGCCGAAACAACACCATCCACATTAATTTTGATCCAGCTCTCCAAAGGAGCCTGCCATGAAGATTGACCAGTCGCCTCTAAAGATACCTGACTAAGAACAAAACAGTGCCAAGAGTTTAAAATAATTGCAGTAGGATTAGATGGTTTAGCAAAGTCCTCTTGAAAAATCGATTGGTTACGCCATGATCAGAACTTCCACACACTAACACCAAATAACAAGGACCAATTAGGTATGTGAGATTTCCCCAAGTCCTTCCGAAGATTTAAATAGATCCAATCCCTCAAAGGGGCTGCCGATCTTTCTACTTCTTAATATGATATAATTTTAAAGCTCCTTCAATCTTGGGCCATTTCGAGATATATTTTATGATTTTATATATATATAAACAATATCAAAAAATATAAATAATTAAAGGTCTTGAAGCAAGTTAATTAAAGGGTTAAGGTGTATATTGGCTAATAAAATGTTACGTCAAGCACCTAGTACAAAAAATTTTTTAAGTGAACCATAACTACAAAAAAAACATTTAAAAAATGCAAAATATCACAATGTCGTTAAAACTAAATTAAAATAACAGCCATCTAGAAAGAGGGTTAAGTTTTGAACAGACAAAAGTACTAATAAACAATTAAAATGGGTAACTAAGACAATAACATTAAAATCACACTAATTACCGTTTGGTATTAGGATGATCATCAATGGAACTTGGTGGCTGAATTTTCAGCACAAACAAATTAGAGACAGCCATGGCATGGAATAATAGAAAACCAAAGATGAAAACTGGATTTGTTTGAAATTAGCCGATGAAAGACTGTGAAGAACAAGGAACAAGTCAATGTTGATAGATATTGATCAAGCAGAAAATATCAGGTTTGCTTTTGACCTATTTGGAGCGCCCTCGGGCTCTTGCTCCCATGCTGGATGTGGAAGGAGAAGAGGATGAAGAAAAGACGAAGATTCTTGAGTCTCATGTGAAAGGCAAAAATATAAGGCTAAAGGATAATCTATGCGAAGAACTAGATCTATTTCACTTTAACACTCTCACCAACGAACTGCACAATGTTCAATTCGCTCTAAATGACCATTACCTTGATTTTAACATTATTATGCTAGTTACCTATTTTTAATTATTGATTGTGCTAATTACCCATTTTTAATTGATGATTGATACTTTTGGTCCCTTCAAAACTTATTTGTGCTATTTGTGCTAGGTGCTCCTAGCGTAACACTTTGTTGGCCAATATACACCTAAAAAGTGACAATCGTTACTTTAATTCTGACGACATTGTAATATTTACACTTCTTAATTGTTTTTTTTTTTATAGTTATGGTCCACTTAAAATTTTTGTGTACTGGATACTCTTAACGTAATACTTTATTGGTTAATCTGCAATTAACCTTTAATAAATCATTATTCTTGTGAGGTTATGCTCATTCCTTTTTGTTTGTCTCTATGTACTTCTTTCTAGCGTAGCTTGCCGTCTATAATTTTTCTTTTAAAGAAACATTATTTTTCAGTATTAATTCCAATTATTGGCATCGAGCCCACTAAATTTTTCTCCAATTTCTTTCATGAATCAAGACAAATTATACAGCCAATGTTTTTATGACAAGCAAGCTTCGGGTTCTTCACAAAAACATACAACTTCTCTCCTCGCTAAAGACATTACCTATGATAAAACTCATAGTACCATGCACCAATAACTATATATTTTTTATAATAAGCAAAATGGTACAAAGTTTTGATTAACAGAAAAGTGAATGGAGCAAGAACAAAACGAAATGAAATAGTGAAAACTAGAAAGGGGCACAACTCTAATACAAAAAACAGGGAGAAAGACTTTGACTGGGTGAGAATGTCTTGCTTAATGACATTTGTTGGAGTACCAAATCGACAATTCAACTTAATAAATTGTCTCTTGACGAAAAAATGTTATAGCTTGTTCCTCCCATCTATTTTTAAAAGGCTCCAGCTATGAATCCAACTAAGAAAAGCAGGTAGGCATTTTAGCAAGAAAGGGCTGTCAGCATTTTTTTTTTTTTTGCCCCTAGGCTGTTTGGTACGAGGGATTTATAGAAGAGGGGAGAGAACTTTTTTGTAAGTTGAGTTTTTAAAAAAATGAAGTGGTATTATAAAATTTTTAAAAAAGATAATATATAAGATACAAGAGTAACAAAATTAATTTAAAACTTTAAATCAACTTCTCTAATTTGTTTAAATCCGACTCAAAAAACAAAAAATCCCTCCCTTGCACCAAATAGCTTTAGCCTGAGAAATTGTCGCAAAGGCAAACTATGAAGACAAATTAGAATATGACAAGAGACTTGTTTGTTCTGCTTTGTCTGTTCATGATTAGCGTAGGATCTCAATTTCCGATTATATAGTATCCATAACTATTTTGATGAAGGACAAAGTGAAACAGTCTAATTAAATTACTCACGCATTAAATTTCCAAGTTTCGGTACTCATGCCTTTCTCTAAGTTCTAATACTCTTGACTGCAAACACAATACTGTCAGCAGAATAGAAAGTTAACATGATTTGAACCGTATTCAAGAAAAAGAGACGAGCATTATAAACTGCCCTCACACCTAACCAATAAAACAATATATAAAAGAGTTTGTCTCGTTTCCTCGGTTAAAGAAGCCTACATGCATAGATAGTTGGATGCATATATATTGTGTGAAACCAGTAAGATTTCGCACCCTCCATTGAGATATCATGTGAAAAGACAATTCATTGTTGGACATATTATTCAGAGAAATATAGTCACCGACCATGCCTTGAGTTTTCATGCCCATTGACTACATCAATCCTCAAGGCACAATAAACAATAGTGGATTTGAAAATTGGTCCTTTCCTAGAGTGAACACTCAGAAATCAGAAATCAGAAAACAGTCCAGATGAGATGGAATCAGCTGCATGCATTTCCTTATACAAAGTTTAGGTGATAATGCAGAGCGGAAGTAAATGGATGTTGTCAATTTGTGAGGGAGACTAGCTAAAGGAACTTTGTTGGCAATCCCTTTCTCCACAAAGCTTAAAAATTATTATTCAATCTTTTTTTGTCTTCAAATTTGCAGGGCATTTGCAATGGATCCTGCCAGACTTAGCACTTCAAATGGAGCTTTATTTGATATCGCTTTCACAGTGAGAGGGCAAGAATCAGTGATCCAGAAGTATGTAAATGCATTCGTGCCTTGTAAATTAAATGTAATAGATACAATCAGATATGTAAAAATATAGGAATCCACTATTTGCACTATGAAGCAGAGACTCACCATTTTTATGAGTGAAACGCTCATATGATTGTTTAGGAAATACACCATGGGTGACGTAGGCGCTCACCTTCGCTGCACCATTAGCTGCCAAGACTTTCTAGAGAAATCCAATAGGAGAAAGATACAAATGTTAAGCTGCAACTAGGTGCAAATGCATGCATTGATAATACAATTCTCATACACATTTTAATTGCTGCTTATTTGAATTGCCAATGCAACATCCAAAAACTCTCACCAAAATAATTCACCTAGTGAATATCACCTCAACATGAAAAATAGAACATAGAAAGGGAATGAAAACTTCTGACCTAAAATAATTTGCCACTAGCCACAAGGTAAAAATGAACAAGAGAGCTAGAGAGATAATCAGCCTCATTGCTCAAGCAATGGATCTAATTTTCCCCTGGTGGAAAGTTGTGTTACAGTTGACTATTACAAAGTATTCTAGAAAATCAATATTCAGGGTAGAAGATGCAGGAGGAGGCGTAGTTAAGTTTGTTGACCCAAAAACACGTGCCTAGGACTTATAGAAAATTTGTAGGTAATTGTTAGGTATGCCAGCCCTGATAAAGAGTTAAAAGCTCAACAAGTGACACAAAAAATACATTTGAATTTGATCAGGAAATTTTTTTTTAAAAACTTTGTATGCAATCCACAACTATAACCCTCTGTAGCCTTAGCAACCTCCAGGATCTCTTAAAGTGGGTTAGAGTTAATGCTCTGTTTGATATTTTTATGTGGCTTAAGCAAGTAACTATGAACTATAATAAAAAATGCAGATTCCATAATCAAACCAAGGTACGTTAAATCCTGACTGATTATGTATGTCCACAACATTGTGGATAAAAGAAATGTGCGTCAAACTATTATAGAGAAGCTGTACAAACCCCATAAGATATAATTATGAGGGACTACAAGTTATAATTAATTCCCATTAGGAATGTCATGGGCACGGGTATGGTGTCTTTAAAAAATGTATGTACATAAGCAAGGTACACTGTCTGGAAGATTGTAAAACTAACCTTGACAGTAATGATGGGGGCACATGGTGCAAAGACAGGGGAGGCTAATGGAATTCAGTTAGAGGCTGTTTCAGGGATAAACATGGACAGGGAAGGGGAAGGCATAAAGAATTTCTGCAGGAAATGTATAAATAAAATCTTCTTGTTCACTTTAATACACATATATAGAGAGATATTTGCAAAGATGGAAGCCACATTCAATTATCCCCAGCTATGGCAAGAATGAGAAGTTGCATGAGCACAATATTCCTTCATAAATCAAATTTATATATTTGATCACTGACCTGACATTCAATGAGAGTACCTCCAGATTGGACCAAATCATCAACAATGACCACATGATGACCAGCAGGGTTCCCTTCCTTTAGTCGAACAATCCTCTTATCACCTTCACGAACTTTTGTACAAACCAACTGCCACTTCAAATTATTAGTAAGACAATAAAAGAAATATTTACAGAGTAAAAAGAGATACTTATAGGAGACTAACCACAGGAAAATTGTCAAACAGCTTGTGGAATCTCTTCCAAGCACCATCATCTGGAAATGCAATAACTATCTGAAGAAAAACTATAATTAGGAATTAACTATAAAAAAATTGAGGCAACTAACACTGCAAAGTGCCATAAACATAATGTAATCATTATCTGCAACATTCCAAGATTAAAGAAAAAGATTATGTCAAGTATTGCATAGTACTCACATTATCAGCATCAGGAAGCTGATGCAGGCGTTGCTTTAACAATGGAATACCAGTTTCAAACAAAGGCAAAACTTCATCTCCAAAATAAAATCTTTCCTGCATAATTTGTGAAACTATAGCATAATGATACAGTGGAAAATGCTAATATAACTTTTTTCTTTAACTAGTGAAGCAATGGAAGGAAAAACATGAAGATAGATCTATATTATTAGGGAACACAAAACAGAGCTGGAATTTAAGCATGACATCTATCATACAAAAGTGATGCAATCGTGCAAATAGATATTCACCAACAACACCATAAAGGCAATCACAATATATGATGATCTCAAATAAAACAGTAAATTATTCATAATACTTCCATTTTATGCATTAAGTAACCAAACCTGCAAAGCATGTATATCATATATGACTAAACTAGTGGGGCCACCCCTTGATACAGGAATATTTGACAGCATTCTTGCGAGGGTGAATGCAGTTGCTACATCTCCTTCTTCTTCCATTCGCTCAAAGGACCCAGTTGGAAAGAAAGGCAATACTAAAGTGAAGGAAGCAACAAATAGACGTGGGAGTGCATATATGACAGACAGTTGTTCAAAGACAAGTGCTGGAGAGCTGAAAGATGCAAGAAAAGCAACATGTTGACCTCGGAGCTCTTCTGCATTTTGTATGTAAATATTTGGAAATCCATCAGCAAAAGACCTGGTCATTCAGAAATGAGGAAACAAAACCATCATTCCATTTATAGTTTCCAACAGCAGAGAATCATAAAACAATTTCTTCTTATAGTTTGATGAAACTGCACAGTGGCTTTACAGGATTAAAAAGCAATCAAGTATGTGAAGGACCCATTATGGATAAAGAAAATATTATAATTTATACAATACAAAAAAATAGGTCACATATTGCATGAATTCAATAATTCATATAACTAAAAATCAACACAAATTAAAATTTCAGTGCAATTTAGGCCAGTACAAAGTATTAAAACATTAGTTCACAGCCAAATGACAATAATATATTTTCTTCACAGAAAAACCAACGTAGTCCTCCTCATCAATATGGAATAGAAACATTACAATATAGTCACAATGCTTTCATCAAACACCACCATGTTTCATGTTAATTCAGAGCCTATATGAAGAGTTACAGTAGGCTGGTAGCTATTGAAACCTAGATGAACAAATAAGTAAAATATATGCGGGGAATAGGTCTTTAGGCATGAGGTGGGGCTTCCCCACATTAAGAAGCGTTGGTCCATGAATTCCTGACACTATCAGACCAAAGGCAGAGGTATTGGTTACTGGTATTATGGTCAAGCATTAAAATTGGTTGAAATGGAAATTATGATTTTGCTTTATCACCTTCAATAGCTTAAATTTCACATCACCAAAATACACGTATCAGTTTAAAGTCAAGCGGCCATAATCGTCGTTTAGGAGACATAAATAATAACCCCATAACTTAAATGTAAAGGGAAACGAAGCACAACTGGCGCATTACTTAGAGGTACCCAGATTGAGAAGGTATAACAAAATACAAGCTTTCTAAAAACACGAGGAATTGTGCACAAGTTACTGGAGATTAAAAGAAAAATAGGCAGAGAGAGAAGTAAGAAACCTCCATCTGATGCTCTGGAGAGTGATATGATCAGATTGTGCAGCGACCTTGCGAGCAACCTCTTCACACTCGAGGCAGTAGAATAGGTTGACTTGCTTCTTCGAAGTCTTCTCCAATGCCATTTTTCTCGCGGAACGGACAAAGCCAGAAATTTAGTGAGTGGGGAGGGTTTCAGAGGACGGACATGCTTACGACTGCGTGAAGATAACGAGAATCCTGCTAATGTGGACCCCGTTTGTGAAAAAATTACACGTTCTGAAGCCCAACCGCAAGATTAGACGCAAAAAGCTGGTTGGATCTTGTTTTTCTTGTTTGGGTTAGCGGCAGATAAAACGCGGGTTACTCTCTCATGGTGAAGGATGTGAAGAACAGAAGTTGAAAACTATAGAAAGCTCCTGTCGCTCCCACCTGCTTAAGGAGAAGAACAACTCAGAAAGACGGCCTCTAGCTTCGTCGGCGCATCAAAGCTGAAATAAATAAATAAATAATTGAAATTTCTTTTCTTGTTTCAGAAAATTACTGTTAGCCTAGAATATCACAAGTATATCATACTGTTGGGATAAGAACCTGAAAAGAGGAATCACCTAACGGTAGTACAGCCCCTGTATGAAGCTCGGGTGAATGCCTTTCGTGAGTTTGGGTGTGAGGCAGGACTCTCTTAATTCCCTATAAAATGGTATGGACTTTTTTAGGTCTTTTTTTTTTTTTTTTTTTTTCTATTTTACTCGAATAGACTATTTTTATCAATTTAAAAAGATATCCCAATTCTTACTAAAACTAAAGTAATTTAGTATTTTCAATTTTAATATTTGTATATATTGGCCTAAAGAGGTTGAGAATCCTTCCAACGTGGACCCGTTTATGCAAATGAGAAACTGTAACATTCCAATTTTTATATTAGGATTTAGTTACAAGTTAGAAAAATTAATTAATCATAATACATTGATTCGTTATGTAATTATAAAAATAAAGGTTTTTATATAAAATATTATTTATGATAGTGAAAGAATTTAGTCGAATAAAGATGTGAAAATAATAATTTTTGTTGTTGTTAATTAAAAAAATGGAAATAGTTAGGTCATTTGTGATAATTTTCTCTATAATCAGTATGTTGTTTGTGAGTGTTTTGTGAAATGATTATAAGAACAAAAACATATGGATATTGATTTAATATATCAATAAGTACTTTGAAATGGTTATGGAAAAAGAAAATTATGATATTATATGTTTTGATGATGCATTTTTGCCATGATTTCGTGAGTTGAAATAGTAATGTCATCTTAATGATTGTATTGAGATGATGTGTTATTTTTATAAATCTCATTTGAAACTCGTATATACATGCTAAGATTATCATTGTTTGTCATTGTTGTATATGGGTGGATGTGTGACGGTGATGGATATGAAGTGGTAATGGGAGTTATTGTACAAATACCACGTGATATGTCGAGTGTTGCATAATAGATGACTTTGAAATTCTCAGGGACCTTAGTATCACTCTTTTTCTTTAGCGGAGTTAAGAGTCAATTCAAGGAACAATGACACCTCCTTGATTTCATCAAAAGTAGGGGAGCTAAAGTCTAATCATGACAAGTTAAAGACTTGATTTCATCAAAAGTAGGGGAGCTAAAGTCTAATCATGACAAGTTAAAGACTTTGATCAGGTGACGACTTATAATTTGGAATCATGTGTAATCGAGTCAAATGAATGAAACATTTGTTAGCTATGACTTTAGTCAACCGTTATAAGCGTGATTTTGCGTAATAAAAGTGGTCGGTGTATCAATCTTTTTTGCTTTCCATGTTATACATGTGATTTATAATAACAAAATTGATATAGAAATTGTATTACATGATTTATGATTTGAAAATCTGTGAATCGTATTTCTAGTATTTTGTTATATAAAATGTTTCACTTGACACATTACGATCACATATCAACATTTACAATGAGCTGGATTGATAATTATAAATATTTTTCAAGTGATAGTTCTCGTGTGGATCTATCAGAGAAAAATTTAGAAGTTTAAGTTACTTTTGCTAACTATAGTGCTTCCATCTTTCTAGCACATGTTAGATTACTGTATATTGTCATATTAGGGCTCACCTGGCACTCTAGTATATTTTGGTTATTTTGATAAATCTTGAAACAATATTCACTAACAGAGTTTGGGCATGATAAAATCCAAGGCTCACCAATGTCCATAAAACATCTTGTTGAATGTTTTAATCAAATTATTAATCAATAGTTGTTCTCTAAAATTAGAGGATGTTATATAAACCAAGTTGTTTCGAAGACTTTTAACCCAGTTTGATATAGAGGGTGAGTTTTTTTAAGAATTAAGTAGTAAATTTGTCCCAGAAATATACGTTAAGGAGTAATATTGCCTTAAAAAAAATTTTAGGCTCAATTTTGCCCCGAAAGTCTAAAAACGTAGCAATGTTACCCTTTTCCATTAAAGAACTAACGTTAACTGTTAAAAAAAACGACATTGACCATTAATTTTTTAATAGAAAATGACAACATTGCTACATTTTTAGACTTCCGGGGTGATATTGAGCCCAAAAAAACTTTCAGGGCAACATTGCTCTTGGATGTATACTTCCAGGGTGGATTTGCTGCTTAACCCTTTTTTTAAAACCCGATTTTAGAGTAAAAAAACTTTTTAAGCCTAGCACTTGAGTTAGTTAAGCACCATTACATTTGAGCCTGCATATCATTATTTTATTATTTTTATTAATTGAGGAACCATTTTGATATTTATATTTGTTCATTTTTATCATTTATCTAGTATTTACTTAAAATTGTTTTAATATTTTATAAATTACATTGTGGATCATTTTTCTGGTAAGTGAGTGTTTAGATAACTCTACAAATGTGGTTTCAGAAGCTTTTTTCCACAAGTCGAGAAAAAACTTTTATTACATGCTTATCTCGTAAATTGTAAAAAATATTCTTAAAAAAATAATCCATACACATACCAAATAAGGTTTCATAATTGCTTTTTTCAGCATAAGCCCTGATTATTGGTAAGCTTGTTAGACCCAACTTACCTAAATGTTCACTTGCACAAAAGCATTGATCTTTAAAAAACAAAAAACAAAAATGCCAAAACGAACAAACAAAGCAGATAACACCAAACAAAGGAGAACTAGAGAGATGCTGAATGCGGATTGGTAGGTGCATATAAGAGTTATTCCTAGAGAGTTCAACCAAATTGTGAACGTCTTGGCTAAAATGGGTATCTATAGTACTGAAAATTTAGATGTATGTCCTACCAATCTGAGGAGATGGAGGGACCAAAAGTGTTTGAGATTAAATTCCATATCTATGTAATTTCTCTATTTTATGTAGGCTTTTTTTTTTATATTAAAATTTTAGAAGAGGGGCTAGTTCACCCGCAGACCTAGAGTAGGGCGCTATGACTTTGTTTCCTAAGGCATATAAAACTGAAAGTACACATACTTCCACATTAGCTTGTATTTCCACAAGTTTATATCACCTATGTTGCATCCTCTAGCACCTTGACTAGCTTTAAGATCAAACCCTCTCCCGTTGCAGTTGAGTCCAAGAACAAGAGATTTTTTTTTTTTTTTTTTATATGTAACAAGAGATTTTTTTTATGAAGGCTTCTAGCCATCTTTTAGATCAAAAAACAAAAAAACAAACAAAGGAGAATATTGAAGCCCGAGAGATCATGGGCCACGATCTTCATGTCTTTAAGATCAAACCCTCTCCCGTTGCAGTTGAGTCCAAGAACAAGAGATTTTTTTTTTTTTTTTTGATATGTAACAAGAGATTTTTTTTATGAAGGCTTCTAGCCATCTTTTAGATCAAAAAACAAAAAAACAAACAAAGGAGAATATTGAAGCCCGAGAGATCATGGGCCACGGTCTTCATGTCTTTTCATCTCAGCCCAGTGAAAAGCCCAATCTCTAAAATCTCGCCCTCAGCTTGAAGATAAAAGACCGGCAAAACCCTAACTCCAGGTCTTCTTCGTCCTCCGGAAATGGCTCTTACCCTAGCTCGAGTTTCTTACTATTCCTCTACTCGCCTATCTGTTTTCCTTCGCAGACGCCTTCTCTCCACCACTTCCATGTCTATCACCCATTCCCCTCTAATTCCGACCACTCCCCTTGCTTGCAGATCTCTTAACCCTTGTTCTCTTTTAAAAGAATTGCAGATCACGATAATGTTAAATTGTCTTACGTACAATGTAGCGTTTAATGTATGGACTTACGTCAAATGTCTCTCCTAACTGCTATGTGCTTTATACGTTGTGTGAATGCAGATCGGTGGAGATGAAACATGTACTCCTCTGCTCCTTATTATGCTACTTACCAACTACCTTTCGTCTTTTCGTCATTTTTATAGGTGATTAACTATATTTAACTAACTTATTTATTAATATTTCCCATTATACCTTTACTTTAAAAAACTTCTTTAAATCTATCTCATTAAGGATAAAATTGAAAACTTTTATTAATTTTATGCTGGACTTAACTTCCATTTTTCTTAGTTTGTGAAAAAAGATAGTTGGGTGCTTGTTACAAGGCAAGGGTTAGAGGGAGTATATGTTTGATGGGTTTGTTAATCTTCATCTTTTTGTGCCTTGCATACTCTGTTCTTGTTCACTCTTACTTACATACAGGAATAGCATCTGCCTGAGAAGTATTGTTGCCATATTCTTTGTGGCTTGTCCTCAACTGTTTTCAGGAAGATTATACCTAGTCATTCTCAACCAACTCTCGCTTTTGCTTGATTAATATTGTCAACAAGTGACAATGTAGGTTCTGTTCTTTTCTTTTTCTGCTAATATCAGCAGTCCATCTTGGCAAAGCTGATAACTCTATGAGTAATGTCTAGTTTTGAATGCTAATGGACTCACAGAATTTCACTCTCATCCTGTTCTGTAGCTTCGCCAGTACATGGAGTTACAGAATCATTGGAGTTGAAACATCAAGATCTCCTGGCAATTTCTCCCTCAATTTCATGATTTCGTTTTTTTTCTCTCTCTTCAATGTCTTGTGCAGTGTGTTTTATATACTTTGTTCTTACTCATACTTACAGGAATGCCTGAGATGTATTGTTTGCCATGTTTTTAAGAAGATTATACCAAATGTTTCTTAACCAACCTCGAATTTTGCTTGATTAACCTAGTTAACAAATGATAGGTTCTGTTCTTTTCGAATTCAGCAGTCCATCTTAGCAAAGCTAATAACTTCGGGTAATGTCTAGCTTTGAATGCTAATGGACTCACATAGAATTTCACTTTCATCCTGTTCTGTAGCTTCGCCTGCACATGGAGTTACAGTATCATTGGAGTTGAAACATCAAGATCTCCTTGCAATTTCTCCCCCAATTTCATGATTTCGTTTTTTTCTCTCTCTCTTCAATGTTTTGTGCAGTGTGCTTTATATACTTTGTTCTTATTCATACTTACAGGAATGCCTGAGATGTATTGTTTGCCATGTTTTTAAGAAGATTATACCAAATGTTTCTTAACGAACCTCTAATTTTGCTTGATTAACCTAGTTAACAAATGATAGGTTCTGTTCTTTTCGAATTCAGCAGTCCATCTTGGCAAAGCTAATAACTTCGGGTAATGTCTAGCTTTGAATGCTAATGGACTCACATAGAATTTCACTTTCATCTTGTTCTGTAGCTTCGCCTGCACATGGAGTCACAGTATCATTTTAGTTGATACATCAAGATCCCCTCGTTATTACTCCTTCAATCTCATAATTCCATTTCTTTAAGCCTTGTAAGCAGGAATAAATTCATATTACATGTGAAGATTGTCCCTTGATGATGGCTTTCTATAATCCCAATACCCTGATTATTAATCTGTGCTATGACTCCAAGCTTGATTAATTGAGTTTCCAAACTAATTTGATGCAGCTTAATTTTTTGAGTGGAGAGATCGTGCAGAGATCACCTGACAGACAACAGACACCAGGATAAACCAAGATACAATGATAGAACTAGGCATGTCCCACTTCGGGGAAATCAGCGTTGAAGGAGCCATGTTTAATTTGGAAGATGGGTGTAGATGATTTAGAAGAGGTGGAACAATGTGCTATCGTAACCATCATTTGGATACCTAGCATGAAATTGTTTGGGACAAAAAAGAAGTTAATGTTATTACTCACATTTTTGTTATCCTTTTCCCATGAAACATACTTTGAACAAAATAATGTCTAGCAAATTCGAGTTATTTTGCTTCTGTACTCTACCTTCAAGTGTTCAATAGGCGCATGGAAAAAGAAATTTCGGGAGAATTATTCTTGGTTATGTTATGATTATGTTTATTTTCTTTGAATGAAAAGGGGTTAAGATGAATTGAATTTACTGAATAGCGGTGGCCATTTAGTTACTTAATTTGTCATCATTTGGCTGATAAAACGAAGCCGACAAATGAAGCCAGGGAAGTCAGTTTTTGGATAGAGCAATAAAAGAGGCAAACTGAGGAATTATGGATGTGGCAACTGTTAGCGATCCCATTTTATGTTAGGGTTGAAAATTTCTGTTTTTTGCCGGAGAAATATTTGTGCTGTCACATTCACATAAAACTGAATCAGGACCCATTATTAAAAAAAGGAAAAGAAAAAATAGTGGGATTAGTGAGTTTGAAAAAAAAAAAATCTGCAATAAAAAGATTAAACCTTTTATGTTATTCACGATTAAAGTCGTGATGTGGTTTATTGACTTATTGATTGTCTGGTGACTGGTGAGAGTTTCGCGCTTACAATGTGACAACTTCGATTTACTCACTCCCCGCATCTCAGCCTTGGTCCCAACAGCCTTGTTGCTTCACAAACGAGCAACGAGTAGGGGGTACCCAGAACCATTTTGGCCTCAAGGCTCCATCATCATTTCTTAAGTTAAATTTCCGATTAACTTGTCCGTTTTCAGGTTTTCAAAGAACTATTCTCTAACCCATCGGGAAATACATTCGGATTAAGAATGAAGCAAAGTCTACTATTGTGTGTGTGTGTGTGTGTAATACCTTCATTTTAATGTCACAAGACATAAATAATAACTAAAGCTCAAAATTAAATTAAGACTTATATTTATTTGTAGGTAAAATGAAAATCTAAAATACAACTTATAATTAGGGATTAGTAACATTTCGAATTTTTGTAACAAGCAGGGGTACCCAGAACCTGGAGTACGCGCAACGGCAATTATTTGTCTATCTTCAATAAGGATTAACAGATACACAAAAATCAAAACCATGATATCTCCTTTCTTGAACCGTACGACCACAAACGATACCCAATAGTAGCAACTAGC
Organism: Acacia confusa; assembly: GCA_037074495.1. Taxonomy (NCBI): domain Eukaryota; kingdom Viridiplantae; phylum Streptophyta; class Magnoliopsida; order Fabales; family Fabaceae; genus Acacia; species Acacia confusa. The sequence continues at coordinate 4,215,253 of CM073505.1, forward strand.
AAATGCGATAGAAGTAAATGTAATACTGCGGTAGTGTATTGTGATATATCTGATGACACCGCAGATTTTGCTACTCATTGATTTAGCTGCATGCAACGTGAAGTTCAGGGGTGTCCGATGCCGCCTCCACCACCTCCTCCTCCGCCGCCACCCCCACCTGCTCCACCGCCAAATCCGCCGCCAAAGCCCCCTCCACCGCCGCTACCCCCTCCAAACCCACCTCCAAATCCTCCTCCCTTTCCAAAGCCACCACCTTTTCCAAAGCCACCCCCACCTCCAAAGCCGCCACCACTCCCGACGCCTCCGCCCCCACCTGATCCACCCCCTATACCACCACCTTTTCCAAACCCTCCACCACCTCCAATGCCGCCGCCTCCACCTACCCCACCACCCACTCCTCCACCGTGTCCTCCTCCAAGACCACCACCTTTTCCAATTCCACCACCATGCCCGCCTCCTAGTCCTCCCCCTCCGCCTATTCCCCCACCATGACCACCTCCTAGTCCTCCGCCTCCCCCAATGCCGCCACCATGCCCGCCTCCGAGTCCTCCCCCTCCGCCTATTCCGCCACCATGACCACCTCCTGAACCTCCCCCTCCGCCTAGTCCGCCACCATGACCACCTCCTAGTCCTCCTCCTCCCCCAACGCCGCCACCATGACCACCTCCTGAACCTCCCCCTCCACCTATTCCGCCACCATGCCCACCTCCTAGTCCTCCCCCTCCACCTATTCCGCCACCATGACCACCTCCTAGTCCTCCTCCACCACCTATGCCGCCGCCATGACCACCTCCTAGTCCTCCCCCTCCACCTATTCCGCCGCCATGCCCACCTCCTAGTCCTCCTCCACCACCTATGCCGCCACCATGACCACCTCCTAAACCTCCTCCTTTGCCTATTCCTCCACCATGCCCACCTCCTAGTCCTCCTCCACCACCTATGCCGCCACCATGACCACCTCCTAAACCTCCCCCTCCACCTATTCCGCCACCATGACCACCTCCTAAACCTCCTCCTTTGCCTATTCCGCCACCTAGACCTCCGCCTTTTCCAAAACCACCGCCACCACCACCTCCAAGGCCACCGCCTTTTCCAAAACCACCTCCTAAGCCCCCACCCTTGCCTATCCCACCACCTATACCTCCGCCCTTTCCAAAACCACCTCCGGCACCGCCGCCAAAGCCACCACCAGCACCAGCACCACCACCAAACCCTCCTCCAAAGCCACCGCCTCCCCCGAGTCCACCACCGAACAACCCTTCCTTCCCAACAGTCTGGAGGTTCTGATCATCTTGGTCACGTCTGACATTTGCCACATTTCTAGCAACCACATTGGTCGCCAAAGCATTCACAAACAGCACCAGAAGCAGGAAACCTAACCTTCCCATGTTGTGCTCTTCCCAGTGTTGCTTTGAGAATCACGAGAAGTCACTGCATTTTATAACCATTTTTTACTTAAACAATCTCAACTACCAACTGACCACCACATTTAATGCGCACTTATAATTCACAACTAGTTTGGTGCACCTGCTTTTCACTGTACTCTTACTCTGCAAAGTAAGTCTAAACACTAATGCTCTGCTTTCCTCCCCATCTATCTGCTCCCATCACATGGCTTTGCTCAAACTTGCTTGTTACTTTCGCCTTCATTTGCATGCAATCTCATACCTGCTTGCTACAAGATCAGTTCTGTCTTATATTTGTGTTTTCATTCATCCAATCCCTTTCCCGGAGAAATAATTCTTGATATGACAATATATATATTAGGATTTTACTAAATAAAAACATTATTGTGATTTATTCATAAACTATTGCTCATATTTAGAATAATTCATATATATATATATATATCATAATTTTAGAGATCAGATCAGAGGTGATTCTTTAAACTTCATAGTTGCATTATTGAACCCGGATAGGCATGGGTAGAAGCATGAATTGAATTAAAGAGGAAGGGACATTGCTAGAGAAGAGAAGGATTCGTTGAAAAAACTAAGAAGCATGTGCTTGGTAGATGATAAATTTATTGCTTTGTTGAAATTTTTCGTTTTCTTCAACAGAATCGGGAAAATCTTTTTCAAGGTTTCAAAAGATAATAAAATGTCAAAAAAAAAAAAGTTTGATATCACAAAAATGCCAAAGAATTATTAAAACCCACTAGGAAGTTGTTAATACTCTAATAATTAATAAATTTGTTCATAGAATTTTTGTGATATTAAAATTTTTTGTAAATTTTTTTTGATATTTTCTTGGTCTGTTAGAATTTTAAAAGGGATTTTCCCATCAAAATCTGTTCGTAGCTGGCATCCATCTCTGCTATATATATTACTATTTTCTAACTCTCGCTGATAATTATACGCTCGCATGTTTCTATTTCTAATTGATTCCCTTTTAGTACCAATATAATTTGAATCCCCGACACAAACCTTCAACGCAACTACCTATCAATGGGCATGTTGGAGAGAGTCTTAGGTAACTTTAAATCATGAAAAGTCCAAAAAAAGGTAGTAATAGAAAAAAAAATTTAAGTTGAATATTTACGTAGAGTTTTAAATCCATTAAACATTTTAAAAAAAAGTTCATCAAAATCAGTTAAAAAAAAAACTCTCAAACTTTTTTACGTATGTCTTGCCATTTCTACTATTATCAATCTAAACACAAATCATATATTTACAATTTGAATTTTTTTTATCAGGTTTTTGTAAAAGTCAAATAAAAAATAAGTTACCGCTCCTTCAAATAAACCCAATATGTCCGTAGCTGAGTTCATTATATTATATTTGCCAACAATGAGTGCTCATGTGAACTAGATTTTTTTGTCTCTCTCAAGCCACAAGAATGAATAATATGTTACAGGAGCATGATTGATTTTCTCAGTTGGCAGCCCATTGTTCATTTATCAAAACTTTGTGCTACGTCCGGTTGTTTTTAAAAGATTAAGGAGGTTAAATAAATTATTTTAAAGTATTCATATTAAACTTTTTTATACCAAACTAATTAAGATATTCTTATTTTAAATAATGTACAATATATTTTATAATTAACTAACTTATTTATCTTTATAAATCTCATAAAAAAAGCTTAGCTAAGTCTCATATTAAAAAACTGAAGGGGTATATAAAAAGGTGGTGAAAACAATTGAAACAAGAATGCCTTCACTATTTTTAATTATCTTTCAATCGTTTGTGTGTATCATTATAATGAGCATGTTAATTAATATGTTATTATCCTACAAATAAAGCAAATGTCACGGTCACTGGGTACGTAATATAATTAACATTATTATTACTTAGGCTCTGTTTGTTTGAGGGGAGGGAAGGGAAATTCCTCACTATGGCTCACCCATGTTTTACCAATCATCAAAGGCTATAAACTCGAAGGCTTCATATATCAATGGCAAAAAGCCGTGTCCCTAAATATGTCTATGTTCGTTTCACCGTTGGCACCCACGAGCTGTGGCTGGAGGAAGAGATCGATATACCTAAAGATCGCTGGTGGGTTGCCGTAAGGGATAGAGAGGAGGCTACGGCCGTGGCTGTCACCATTGTTGTCCCCTACGCGTCGGACGCTAGAGCATGCAGATGAGGACGAGGACGTAAGAGCATGCGGACAAGTACGGGACGCAAAGCACAAAGGTTAAGTTTTTTTTTTTTTTTTTGTGGGAATAAAATAAGGGAGTTGGAGCACATGGAAGAGCTTGCAAGGACACCTTATGGTGTCTGATTTTTATTTTTTTTTTGTATTAGGACCCCTAAAGTCTAATTTAGACATCTTAATTTTATATTAGGAAGCCAAAAACACTATTTATAGTGTCCAAATTTTTTATTAAGACACAAAAATTTGATTTTTGTCTCCCAGTACTTTTTTTAGACACCAAAGTAATGCTTTTGGTGTCTCAATTTAAAATTTGAACACTAAAAATCAAATTTTCTCACATATAATTATAAAAATGTAATCGTGTTTATTTTTAAACTCTCATTTTTTTTTAATAGAAGACATCTCTTATAAAAGTAAAGGCCTTTTTTTTTGGTTTTGGTAGTAGTGAAATCACACTCTATACCTTCAGGCTTCAGGTCTCTACTTGATCAACTGAATCAATTTGCCCATCTCTCGGCAAGCAATAATCTCGTCCATGTGGCTTGGTCTGATACAGGTTCTGATCTAAGAAATAATTGGTGAGGAGGTCGGTCCAGAGGAAATTGGATTCGCAGCAAGCGTTCAAACAGCAATGACAGTGACAATGAGGAGAATCCCAACTCAAGTGTCAACTTTGTAAAAGATTTGGTGAAACTGCGAAAATTTGCTTCTATCGTTTTGATGGATCCTTGGTACCATATATCTTCCAAGAAGAGAAACTCCGGAGGCAAGAAAAACTCTGACTCAGGCACCTCCTCTAAATTTGACAGTATATATACATTCTCTCTTCTCTCTTTTCTTTTTTTATACCCCTCTCTCTCCTCTAAGCAATAGTAAAAGCCAAAAGTGATAAGCTCCAAGGTTTGTTTGCTTCTATCGTTTTGATGGATCCTTGGTACCATATATCTTCCAAGAAGAGAAACTCCGGAGGCAAGAAAAACTCTGACTCAGGCACCTCCTCTAAATTTGACAGTATATATACATTCTCTCTTCTCTCTTTTCTTTTTTTATACCCCTCTCTCTCCTCTAAGCAATAGTAAAAGCCAAAAGTGATAAGCTCCAAGGTTTGTTTGAGATATTGGTGGGTAAAATGGCTTATGGAAAAGTCTGATTAAGTAAAAGTCAAATTATTTAAAAGTCATATTATAAAAAATAATTTATGTTTAGATTGATGGTTGCATAAGTAGCTTTTGAATATAAGTAGATTTTGGAAATTTGTTTAAAATGACTTATGGATAAATGATTTTTGAGATAATTACAAGAGAAAACTTAAATTAAAATTACTAAAAATATGAAAATGCTAATTAAATTACAAAATTTGGCAATACTAAAATATATAATTTGATCAAGTAAATATTACATAAGATTTTTGCACAATGTTTTAAAAGGTAGACAAATTGAGAGGATAAGCCACCATAAGTCACAAAACCTAGCTTATCTATAAATGCTTATGCCCAATGTAAATACCTCATAAGCTCGATTGCAACATTTTTTCATCAAAACAAAAAATTTATAAAACAACCCATAAACTCGATTCAAATAGTAAATAAGGCCGATTATATGCTTCATAAGCTATACCAAACATGCTATGATTTAGCCAAATAAGTAGTTTTTCTCCTATAAATTCAACAATAAAAAAGCTAATTAAATCAAACACATCAAACTTGTTGATCTCAAATAAGTCATCCCAAATATATATAAGTGTAAGTATTTTTTATCTCAAATAAGCCATCCCAAACACATAAGTGTAGGTGTGGTAGGGTGTAGTGTAGAACGCGTCTCTCTGCTTGTCCTTTAGATTAGGAGGCGCTGGACCCTTTTTGGGAAAGAGATTTGACAGTCTAGATCTTTTTTTTTTTTTTTAAGAAAATTTTTTAATTCAATTAGTATCCTAAAATATCTTTTTAAATTAGTATCCTAAAATATCTTTTTAGTTAAATATTTCTTTAGAAAATTTAAGATCATGAAGTATTTTTTAGTATCTTGAAATTTAGATAAATTTTTTTTAAGGTACTAAATAAGACTAAAAAAACACTTTACGATACTAAAAAATACTTCATGATTTGAAAAATAAAATTACTACAAGATATTAAATGATACTAAAAAAAATACTTTAAGATAATGATACCTTTGAAAAAATATTTATTTTTTTTTTAAAAAGAGATCTCACGGTGAGATATCTTAGAAATAGATCATCTCAAAGCCTCCCTCTCAGAATCTCATCCTGACCATTAATTTATTTTAATCTCTCAGAATCTTTTATTGCTTGGATTATTGGGACGAACCTGATTTGGACGCTGAGGAACGCTGAGAAGATTTGCTTATGAGAGAATTTGAAACCGAGATATCTCAGGGTAAAGACATCATCTTTTTTAAATAATCAAAAAAATTAGGGAAAATTGATTACAGGGCCGAAGGAAACAAAATAATTACAAAAAAGGCCCAAGAAACATTCACATGCCAGAAAAAAAAAAAGTGTACGGACATAGTTGCTAATTGCTACAGATGTAGTTGTTAATTGCTACAGATGTAGTTGTTAAAATGTAGTTGTTAATTAGACTGATTTAGTTGTTAATGGGGACTGATTTAGTTGTTAATCGTTACTGATGTAGTTGCTAACGTTTTTTGAAAAAATGCCAGAAAAGGCCTTAGACATGTGAATGTTTTTTGGGCCTTTTTTATAATTATTTTGCTTCCTTGGGCCCTGTTATCAATTTTCCCAAAAAATTATATGAGTTGTGTTTCGGGCTAATCGCGGTAAAGACATGCTGGAGTTTCACAACAAAAGTCATTCTAAAGCAAATTATCTAAAAATATAAGCCCGAGGGATGTTCGCGTCAATTTTGTACCTCATCCACGAAATTTGTAAAAAAAATTAAAAATTATATACTGCTGGATCTAAATTTAACGATAAAAGACTAATTTAACGAGTTGAATTTAGTTATTTACAAGTCCTTATTAATTATTCACAATAAAGCTGTACTGCTTAATAAATATTTGTTGTTATTCAATTACAATATATGTCTAGAAATTAATAATAAGTTTAATCTAACAAATTACAACAAAATTTTTATAATAAAATTATCATACACGCGTGCCGGAGTTTTTGGGATGCATGACAAAGGTGGACCTAGTTTTTGGGATGTATGCCGTCCAGATTTTTTTGTTTTTAAAAAAATTATTTTAATAGGTAGAACTAATTTTTTTTATTTAAAAATTACTGGTTGAAAAAATAAAATCTAAACTATCCATAGCTAATTTGGACAGCCCAAATGGGCCGAGCAGATAAGGAAACCGGTTCAAGGAATAAAGAGGTAATATGATAACATTCCCAACATTTTGAAATTTTGTTTTGGCCTAAAAATTTAATTAGGAATTCATTAAATTTTGAGACATGATTGATTTAAAACGGATTTTCCAATATAAAACCTGAGTCCTTTACAGTTTAGAATTTTCTTAGCTTTTCGCTCATAGGTTTATATTAGGTGCATATCTCTCATGTATTATGTGCTCATCTCTCTAATTTTGGGGTGAGCATATTTTTTTATATAAGTTAAATTATATATGGTACTCTAAAATATTTTTTACACCTACTATCTTAAATTGATTAATTTTCAATCCTACATTCAGAATTTTTTTCCTGCAACACACACCGGTTTTATGGAAATTAATTAATTTAATAGACTAAATGTAGAAAATATTTTATAATGCAACATTTAAGTAAATAAAAAATAAAATAAAAGTGCTCACCCTAAAACAAGTAACACATTGGGATGTTGGAACCCCACGTAGGGTAGGCTATGAATTTGAAAGTGAAAACTGAGCAAAGCGAACTGGCATCAGTGGATTACACATTAACGCAAGCGCGGGCAGTTTCGTCATTTGACTGATGGCATCCTGTTATTTACTTGAAAAGGAAGGGCGCGTCCTAAATATTCTTCCATATATAAAATAAAACAGACGCTCACGCCTAAAATCTCTCATCTCTCCAGTCTTTCATCATTGGGAGTTCATCGTTTCGTCTCTGCGCTTCTTGCCACGGCGGAGACTTCTGATCAACGTCTTCCTCTCTCTTAGATCCCCGTCGTGTTGTCCGCCGTCCTCCGATTTCCAGATCCCTGAACTCGCCGTATCAACCTTTCATTTTATTTCTTGTTTTTTTTTTTCTATTAGTCTGATTCAAAATCCTTAGGTTTTAGCCCTTCAATATCCAAGAACCATTCTTGTGCATCGTCTTGTTCGATCCATTTGTGGACCCTGCTTCATTCTTTTTTCTGTTTTCTCCCTTTAACGATAAGACGAATTTGACGTCTCACCATTAAACAATTCTCTCGAATATTCATTCGTTCTGACGGTTTTGCCCTCGGGACGTAACTGTTTGTGCTCGCTGACGTGGCTTGATTTTAGATCCTGCATGACGGGTCACTGTCCCCGTAAGATTTTGCCACCTGGCGGGACCAGAAAACGGAAAGAGAGAGAAGCATCGTGCCTCCCCCTCCCATCGGGCCCACCAGCAGCCACACCAACTACTCCAGCTTATTCGGCTAATGCCAGAGAAGCAGGGGAGGCGAAGCGGAAGTCTTGGAATCGGCTTCTAGCCGGCTACATGGCTCACGAGTTCTTGACAAGAGGCACTCTGTTCGGTAAGAAGTTGGACTCTGGTGGATCGGCAGCTGTCCACTCGGCTACCTCCAGCTCCTCAGCTTCGGCTGCACCAGGCATGATAAGGAAGGAAGATAACCGTCGCGCTGAGATGGCAAGCATAGTGAAGTCAGATGGGACCCACATCCCGGGCGTTGTGAATCCAAGTCAGCTCTCCAGATGGATGCAAAGTGATGACGTGGCGAATTCTGATCGGGAGACGTTTAGTTGACTGCTAAAAGAAAGGTGGTGAGTAAGTCTCGGGTCCAACCCAAACGATAAGAGCAACGAGAGTGGGAAAAACATGAGCATGTGACTATGTCTGTACTGAGCAGCATGTAGTTTTCTGTTTTTCAACAGGAATAGTTAGTTTTTGCACAGGAATTATTAGGTAGATCAGGCTCGCATTGCGATGATATTTTGTTTGATTGATGAATTGCGATATAGATATTGATGGAATGTACTGCTATACGCGTGTGAGGGGCGTTAATTGATCGTACATAGATTCATAATTCACGGTTTGAGTTGGAAGCAAATTAAAATGGATGATGATTCTTTTGTTCGCGGTTGCGTTTGAAGTTTAAAGTTTAAACCAGTGTTATATTAAGTAGATTAATTAATCCGTTAGCTGCGTAGTTTGCCTATTATTTTATATATATATGATCAGTGTGGAGTTACTTCATGAAGCGAACAGGTTTTTCGACCAAAAAAAATAAAGCGAACTGGTTTCGTGGCACACCTTGGGTTGGCAGATGAAATTAATATGGCTAACTGATCTAGACATATATTACTAATTACATTCCTAAATTAAAGACGGAAGATCTTAACTGAGATGCGACAACACAAAACAATGGTGTGATGGTTGAAATGATCATCTCAAGATGGAAGAAATCTTAGGAGGACAAGTGGAAGTCCAGCCGAGGGAAGGATCACGACCTCTTGCTTTGAGCTCAGCGTGTTCTTGGCAAAGTGCACAGCTTTCACAGAAAAAATGGACGCAACAATCACAGCAGGGCTCAGCCGGTAAACCATACTTGGATCTCACTTTCTCTCTGTACATGCATGAATACAGCCAATGGCACTGCACCGTCATCAACAATCCGTACACTATCCCCTGCCCTATGCACGCTTTTCCCCCATTCATATTTCACAACACAACCAACACTTCATTCATTAGTCTTCCCTTATTTCATTAACTAAGCATACACACAGACACACACATATACTTACAGCTCTGTCCTTCGTCCGATACTTCTGCAATTTGGCCGAAAGTTATGCATGGCAACAAGCATGTTATACAACCTGCATCATCATCACACACACACACACACACTAAATCATCTCGTGTTTTTCGGATTCAAGGTTTTAAGATTCTAGTTACCAACTTAATCAACAGCTTATTGATTGCATGTACATAATATTTAACCATAAGAAATGGAGGAGATTTTACATGTTTTGGGCTCCTTTGCACAACCACAAAGCCCCGCCGACCACTTCGGTGCTGCCAGACCACCAAATATCTTCATCTCTCAAACCCCCAAATATTCCCTATATATGATGACACTGCCCCTGGTTTTTGAGTAATCTCAATAACAGATCACAGAAATAGATCAGCTTCTCTGCACTTCTATGGTGACTCATCGTTTGGTGTTTGCATAAGGGTCCATTTATAGTGTGGTTTCGGGTTACCCAATAACTATATATATATATAGACTCAACGGTCTGTCGCCCTCAAACTCTACTGTTTCGAGTTGGTTTACCCAATGTCCTTACACAAAAAGATAACACTTTTTTACTTTATTTTAAATTTTTTGAATTAAGGAAGGAATTGTATAGATATTGATGCGTGACATAAAAGTTATAACCCAGCAATAATATAATATCGGCTGTGAACATCGTTTTGCTGACTGCGTTCAGGCTCTAATCGCTGCCGTCATTTGCCGTCTAACCATTATTACTTGGTTTATCACTCCATTGTCGTCGCCGTCGTCGTTAGTTCATGTTCTTTGCCGTTCTTTTCATAATTTTCTTCTTCTTTTGTCCTTGTCTCTCTTCTTGTTTTTAACAAAAGGTTATTCTATTCTTTGATGAATTTCTAATGGACAAAAACTTAGCTATAAGCATTCTTTTTTTTTTTTAATATATGGTCCTATTAATTTTTCTCAATATATCATATTTTCCAACAATTCCTATTTGTGGGTCTTGTTTATTATACAAACGTAAGCTAATCATAAATATTGCGGCTTATTAGTTTTTTTTTTTTTTTTTTATATCTTATGTTCTTCATATAGAGTAAGTATTTCATTTATATGATTTCTCGTTGCATGAGCATTTTTTATTTTTTTAACTGTTTTTCGCATGCAATAAAATTAGTGGGTAATTTTTTATATAAAGAAAATTTTATTTTTTATTGATAAGCACATATATCCTTCTACTTGAGACAATTTTGTTCAAAACACTGTTAAATACTAAATGTAGACACCTCTCTTAAAGACAATTTTGTTTTAGGTATTGTCAAACACTAAATGTAGGCACTTTTTCTAGCGGGGATTTGAATTTTACTTCTTTACATTGTGAGTAACTAACTTCTTCCCAAGACCTAACCCTGTTGGTACAATTTTATTTTTAAAAAAGTGAAATGATACATAATCTATTATTTTTTTTATACTAATCAAACACTAAATGTAGGCACTTTTCCTAGCAGAGATTTGAATTTTACTTCTTTACATTGTGAGTAACTAACTCCTTCCTCTAGATCTAACCCCATTGGTACGATTTTATTTTTAAAAAAGTGAAATGATACATAATCTATTGAGTCCTTTTACCTTTTTTATACTAATTAAAAATTTTAGAAAAAGGGTTGAACTCACCCAAGATCTAAGGGTAGGGTAAAATCTCTTTTCCTCCTAGGTGATACTAATGTTGGGCAAAGCAAGCTGTCTATTGCCTTCAGACATTTATCTAAGCACTCAAGAGCTATGATGCCTTCTCTAATACCTTAACTAACTCTAGGATCGAATTACCTTTATTCCTTTAGTGAGACTGTCCAATCCCTTTATTAGTTTTTTTTCTTTTTTTGGGTAAAGGAGAGGCATTCCAACCGTTATATATATATATTATAAGAACGATCAAATCTCATTCAATCACTAATAAGTACTGATCTAGTTGTTTGGGCAAACAAGCAATGAAGATCTAGATAAACCTTCCTTGGTTAAACCATCAGCCAAAACATTATGTTCCCGATGTATAAATTGTAATTTAACCTCTCAATCTTCTAAAAGCAACCCACGTATTTGCAACAAAACCACACGGCAGATTGGTTCATTCCTTCCCTATATCAGTTTGTCCTTTAATACTTTTGAATTTAGACTCCACAATTAGCCTTCAGTACCCTTCGTCCCAAGCTAGATTCAAGCCCAACAACATAGCCCATTCCTTTGCCTCATGCTCCACAGAGACCCAGCATATGCCCATATCCTGACAGCCATTCATCTTTTAAATCCCTAATGACTCCCCCACACCCTGCTTTGCTTGAATTGAAATGGTAGATACTGCACCATCTATATTTAATTTTGTCTTGCGCTAGGAGGGGACATCCATTTCTGTAGCCCTTGAGAAGACCTAGTATCCATCTCAGCTGTAATATCATTTTATTCACAGAAAGATTGCCATGTTCTATTAATAATGAATAACGGGAATAGAGTTTCTGGAATCCTTCATTAAAGACAGTGGTTATGCCAATTCCACAACATCCACGTGGCAACACCCCATAAAAGATTCCACTCACCATGTTTATATCCTTCCATTCCTCTCTTAAATTGCTAGAAAACTAGCATTTAAGATTGCACGAAAAGAATGAAGAAACCTTTGCTGGACTTACCAACTGCATCCAGATCTGTTCTGCATAAAAGCAATCTCTAAAAATGTGGATCTCATCTTCTATATTCGCATTGCATAGCGACACATGGGGTGACGTACTCTGGACCAGTTACTTCTCCACCCATTAGTGGGGAATCTATTATGATAAGCAAGCTAAAGGAAAACTTTTATCCTCTCTGCGCCTCTCCACTGCCATGTATACTTATATGTGCTATCATAAAGGTGATCCGGTGGCCTTTCAATATGACGATATGCTCTTTTAACAGTAAAAAGATCATGAGAGCTCTCATTCCAAATCATGACATCTTCCCCATCTGTCTCCATCGGTGCAATATTGCAATAAGTCTCTGTATAATTTCCTCAGAGACTAGAGAGGTCAGACAAGATAGATCCCAAGCCCCAAACAGCACCCAGTCCGCAACCATACTCCTTTCTTCCTCAACAGACAAAGGTCTAATACAATGATCTTTAATCAGGCCTTTCTGTAGCAGCCATACATCAAGGAAGAAGTGGACTGATTTTCCATTTCTGACTTGCCATCTAGTTCCAGCTTCGACTATATCTTTTAGCTCACAAACAAACTTCCAGAGGCTAGAGTCTGAAGGCTTCACATTCAGCAATGAAACATCACTTCTCATCATGTATTTCTTGTTTAGGACTTCAGCCCATAAACCCTCACAACGGTATACCAGAGACCATGCAATTTTCACCCCAAAGGCCCTATTAACTGAAGACAACTTTTTCAGTCCAAGACCTCCGTAGTGTTTTGGGAGAACAAGCCTATTCCATCCCATTGGATGGAACGCTTTCTTGGATATACTGTTACCCCAAATAAAATTACGCTGAAGTGGTTCAACCTCAACACAAATACTCATAAAGAGTTTTACTACTTGCATTGGATACATTGGAATAGAGCTAATAACTGCTTTTGTAGTAAGAGTTATTCATCTAGCCATTGATAGGCAATTAATCTTCCAAGTTGAAAGTTTATCTTGCACCCGGTCTAATGTATTCTGAAACGTATCTCGGTTTCTCCTTTGTCTGGAGAGAGATAACCCCAAATATTTCCCTATTTCACAGGAAATTTTCATACTCGTAATTTTTTTTAATTTTCCCTTTCAGACCATATGACACCTTTGGGGAAAAGAACATAGAAGATTTTTCCAGATTCCTTTACTAGTTGAATCTAAACACGTGAGGTAGGTCCTTTTACTTGATAGAACAAGAGAGAATCATGAAAGCCAAATAACAACTAAATAGGATTTGAGAAAAGCAAATAGCAACAAAAACTGAAAAATCAATTATAAAAAAAAAAAAACTGAAAAATCAGGAAGGCAAGGGCAGGGGCTCAAATATGTTGGATAATTTAATAAGAAAGATATGGAAAAAAAAACACAGTTCGTTTAGTACCTTTGATAAATGTCCTAATTGATTTTCCTTTTGTGGATAGAGGGTTGAACTTTAGCTTGAAAAATTGTTTGAACAATTAGTGAAAAAAAAAAAAATTGGGTTGGAGAGAGGCGCTTTTAGTTTTTGGAAAGCAATGAGCTTTTAAAATAAAATTTACCCCTCCTACTCCAGTTTTCCAGTTTAACTGGTAAAGGAGTCGGATTTTCTAATCAAAGAGAGAGGATTTAATCATAGAGTTAGTTAAAGAACTAGGGAAGATATCCTAATTCCTAGGTGCTTAGTTAAACGTCTGATATTAATAGATAGTTCGCCCTACCTAATATTGGTATCATTTAGGAGGAAAAAAGATTTCATCATGCCTTTAGATCGTGGGTGAACCCAACCTTTTTCCTAAAATTTTTCTAACAAAAAATAAATAAAAAAAAAATAATTGCATTGAATTATTCTTAGTGTGCCGAAAGGTTTTGTCAATACCCCTTCCGTAGTACTGGTAAGATTTTACTAGCCTTTAGAATAAGAAGATTTTGAAAAATGAAAAGCAACCCCAACCATATAGATTATCCAATTCTGACATGGAAACACAATAACATGAAGCAATAAAGTTCAGAAGAAAATTAAAGTGGATCAGCTAGCCGATCGTCATCTTTTATTATCAGGCAAACAGATCGGACTGTCTATATCATATACATATTGGGTCAAAACAGTCTATCAGTCACAGTGTATACAAAGAACCCATTGCCATTATCTGACTTATGACCCAATTGTTTGGGCTTGGTGAAGTGGTATTCTACATCAGCTCCAAAAGTGCTTTAACTCCTGCCCAATATTAGTATCATTTAGGAAAAAGAGAGATTTCGCCCTGCCCTTAGATTCTGGGTGAACCCAACCCCTTTCCCAAAATTTTTGTATATATAAAAAAAAAAGTGCTTTAAACCGTCTTGAGCACCATCAAAAAAACATTCCCTTTTTTTTGATATAGAATGAGGCCTGAACCATTTCATTAAAATAAAGATAAATGGGAATTAAATTCCATACGGTCCTGGAGAACTAAAGTCCTACCAAGAGAAGGACACTCATCAAAAAAGCGAAGACCCCGATAAGGCAGTCTTCGCCAATTTGTCTGCTACTCAGTTTTGTCTACGAGGAATATAACTGAAACGAACCTCCCAATCTCTTGCCAGTAATTCACGAATCTGATACACTATTAAGCTCTGAGTATTGCCATGTTCCTCCTCTGCAAGTGCATCTATCAGTGTTTTTGAATCAGAGTTACGACGGACCCGTTTAAATCCCATGTTACAACCTACTAATTGTAGGCCTTTCAAAAAAGTCCACTCTTCAGCTACAAGTGGTTCACATATACTAATCTGATAGGAAAACGCAGCAATCCATGCACCGTTCGAATCCCTTACTACTCCTCCACAACCTACGCATCTCCCAGAGGATGTCACCGCACCGTCGACGTTTACTTTAACCCAGTCATTGATTGGAGCGTGCAAAACTTCATTGTACAGTGACTCAGGAAAATTACTGTCATGAACAAATAATTTCCATGAGTTCATAGACTCAGAAAACATTCCCTTTTTGTACCAAACAGCAGGAGAGAAAAAAAATTCCTATAATGAACTGTTTATATGATTGAATTTTTAACTTCATACTTTTTTCTTTTTTAATTAAAGGTGCAAACACTAATGGTTTGAAGCTACACGCAAGATCAAACTTGCGACCTTCCACTTTAAGGGGAGTAGCTCCCATGCTATTAGGCTATAAGGTCATTGGTAATTTTCAACTTCATTCTACTCCAAATAGATAGGTTATTTTCATATATTCTTTTTAATACAAATGAAGTTGAAGAAGCCTTATGAAGCATTCCTTCTTTGAGAGCAATTGGCTCTTTGGGTCAATGTTTATGAACCATCTCATTAGATAAGGAATGGATTTTGTTTTGTATATGAATATGTCAAACATTCTACAAGCTACTTGCTCGTAAACAGACAAAATCGAACCATGGCCAACTTTGTATCAACCACGAACAGCACTTATCTATATGATAGAAGTAGAACCGTTTGTATGAATGTCTGAGAGATATTGAATCTTTGACTACTTTAATAAGCTAAATCACCATTTTCATGAAGTGGAAAATTTCATTGCAACTGTAAGAGGTCTTCCAGGCTCTGACCAAGGCTCACGTCAGGATGGCAATACTGTAAGATCAATTGCAGCTCAGAAGATCATGAGGTAACTACAATAATGTTCCATTATATCATTTAGAATTAATGCTAGCCTTTCGTTTGATGGCCGCTGAAGCAAAAAAGGAGAAAGCACTGTTTATATTCTTTCAAAACTGGGCCTAATAATACTAAAGCATGCTCCATTATGCCATTATAATATGCATCTCGTTGACATTTTCCATAAAGTTGATCACTGGTTGGAGCAAAATCATTTGTCATGCAATTCCTCAATTGATGTCAGATTTTTGGTGCTCTCCCTGTGAAACTCCATTATGGGGTTTGTCAGTGTATTTACTTGCTTTTCCATCACTGTTACTTGTCAATGATTTTCTAGTTGATAATTTCCTCGTGACATCAGCCAGTTTCCCTGTAAATTATTGGTGGAACTTTCCATACCATGAACTGATGTTTCAGATTACTTATTATAATATATTACACTGAATTTTTTATTTTTCCTGGTAATGCCTGGAGGAGGCATGTATTGGAAGTTGGGGTTAGGTCTAGATATGTCAGGTTTATAATAATTCTGCAAGTAAAGATAATCCAATGGGTTTAATATCATCTTTGGTCCCTCAAATTTACCCTCATTTTTTGTTTTGGTTCCATAAGTTCTATACTACCGGTTTTAGTCCCTCTATGAGCAAAATGGTTTAAATAGTTATGGAGTTATATAGATCAATATTTTATACTACCTCATAGTTTGTAGTTTAAAGTACACTACAAACTATATTCTATATTTAAAATTGGAGGAGTACTAAACAAAATCTTAAAGATCAAAACCTATGATTTAAAACTTGATGGAACAAAGATTACATCAATACAGCACACTGGCTTCTTTTTCTTCCTTTGGCCTATTTGGTTTGGCTTAGTGTTAGTGGTAATGTCTGTCTCCCTCATTATTTTATATATACACCCTCCAGACCTCCCACTAAGAAAGCTGAGTGGCCTAGGCATTTGATTATTAGTCTCAGAAATTAAATAAAAATTCAATGCTCCCCACTCAAAGAAGAGCCATTCAATAAAAATTTAATTCTACTACTGGATTGGCTCCACCTTGTGAAAATAACTTTCTCAATGATGAAACCTTTAGGTAGAGCTATTGTTTGATACTATATGGTCCTTATACCCTGGAAGCCGTGAAGAAGCCAACTTTGCTAATCTTCTCCTAATTTTCAGAAAATCACATTGGCTATGATTTGATCTATACTCGGCAGTATAATGACGCCACAAGAACATGGTCTTAAGAGTTGTTTGACTCCAATGTTCAAGGATTGTAATTACTATCAGAAAAGAAATCATTAGCTGCAAACTGATTGGTGGTCATAGAAATCCCTCAAGATAATCCTCAAATATTCATTCTAACTCATCTATTATAGGCTAAGCAAAAGTTAATTCCCTGTTAATTAGATTAGGTGATTAACCAATTTGCTTCCTAAATTTTTCTGTAACAAAAAGAAAGAGATTAAATAGATGTTTGGAAAAATACAAGGAATGATGTGAAAACAGAGCCACTTATAATGGAAAAGACATACCATATATGATATATCTATGACAGTGAGCAATTACAGGAGCAATAAAAGGAGGAAAAGGCAGTAGCCAAAAAGGGATGGTACTCTGTGGACTTGGATTCTGATGTAATTCGATTGTGTTCATGTTGCTTGGACAAGTTGACTAAAAAGTGAATCTGATTCTGTTCAAGTACTTGAAATGCCCATGGGGGGGATTTAAATGGGGGGATATCAAAAGTCATTATCTTGAGAAAAGAACAAATCCTAATTTCAAAATGGCTACAAGCACCCAAAGGATAAGACGTGGTTTTGGTTGCACTTGAACAGTTCTTAGTCATTTTGAAAGCTGTTCATCTTACTCTTTTAGACATATTTGGAAATGGCCATTACCTTTAGGAAATAAAGCAACTTGGTTTTTGGACTCGAGTGCAGCTGACCAACAGGAAATTGCGTTTACAAGAAACTAGTTATGGAAAGAAGCAGATCAAGGGGCTCATGAAGAGACATAGAGCATATCAAACACATTTTCCCGCATAGTCTCACACCTTTATGTATGTATTTTTATCATTGGTTTGGTCTACCAAGGTTTGGTGGACTAGGTCTACTTATGACAGTATCACTTAACTTTTTTGTCTCTTGGTTTACAATTTCTGAAAGAACCTGTGATTGGTTAGTTTCCTGTATGAGCTGTTATCATGACATTTGAAATCAGATGGTCTAAAGGCTTATTCTGGAGGATGAGGATAAAATGGATCAGCAATTTAGAACTTGTCACACAGGGTTATTTACCTGCAACTTGACTTTTAGCTTGGATAATAATATCGGTCGTTATATTTTCCCAATACTTCAGAGTGCTTGAATAAATAATCATCAGTATGTGAGTAGGTAGCCCTGGGAGTTGAATCTGTTTATCAGACAGGGTTTGCAGAAAAAGCATTTTCCCTCGTTTACTACTCATCTGGTCCTTACTATAGAGCCTAACCAACCTGGAGATCTTTGTCCTAAATGTAATATTTATTTTTCATGTTTTCCTATCTTTTCCTAGTTTACTTTTATTAATGCCCCTTCAGCAATAATCAAGTAAAAGAGAGATTGGACAAATTAAAGAAAGATGATTAGAGTTTTTTACAAAAAATATTTCATATTAAAAAACATAACTAACTTCATAAATCTAATTAAATTAGATAAAATAGATCTGACATTAAAGAATAGAGGGAGTATAAGATATAATTTAAGAAACTTACACAATTTTCAAGTACTTGCTCATGGACTTTTTATTGGTATGGAGCATATTCCTTTTTTGTTTTTGGCCAAAGAGTATATGTCATTGATGAAAACCTCTTTTAATATATATGCAATTGATAGGGATAGCTTGGGAGAAAATTATAAATTTGGGAGGTAGAATTGATTTAGATTTTACATTTAGAACCAAAGCAAACTACTTAACTAGCTTTCTATATTTAAGACCCAAGGAAGTATTAAGGACTTTGATTTTTCCCTAGTTTGAGCCTCTATGCTAATTCACAAGTCCTCATAAATTTGGTCTTCATATTTGTGAGAACCATATGATATAAATGTAAATTTCACTACAAACCATATTCTATATTTAAAATTAGAGGTAGTATTACATGGATCAATTCAAATTTGAGCCATGACATAGGAGGAAGCAGATCTCATCTCAGTGTGATTTTTTTATTAAAAATAAAATAAAATCATGAAGCCTCAACTCAAATGCCCACTTAAAGGGCATAAACTCCCTTCCAGTAATCTTACTGACATTTATCTCTCTCTCTCTCTATATTCATATTTTAGCTGCAGCAAGTGGCAACTGTAAACAAAGTCACATGATAGAAAATCTTCAGTGCCTCCTTCATTTGCAATAAAGAAACAACCTATCAAATGCTTCCAAATTGCATTTATTTCTATAGTAAAATATTCTGACATTAGATAAAGTATTATAGTTACCTTATGATCAATAAAGCATACCTGTCAATAGTACTCTACATACAATACAGCAAATGGTAGGGTCATTTAATTTCACGACCCACTTTCGTTCAATCCTATTAGTCATTCCCATCTTTCTCTTTAATTCACTTAATGAAAATTCACAAAGTGAAGAGTCTATTTGTAACGTTTGGCATTACATGATGCTTTCTTCAGTTAAATATATACTTTTAAGAGTAAAAAAAAACAAATGGAGATAACTAATTCTGGGCCGGCGTGGAAGCAAGCTTTAACAAAAAGCATTTGCGTCAATTTTAATTACTTGTCATGTAAGAAAAGAGTCATATTCAGATATACACTTAATTAAAAAAAAAGAAAAATATAAAAAATACTCCCTCCAGTCCTAATTATCGGAATACATTTTAGAGTTGGTTTTGTTCCTAATTATATGATCAATTTTAATTTTGTCATTTTCTTCCTAAAATACCCTTATTAATGCTTTCTCAATAATAATTAAACACAATAATAATTTAATAATATACTTATATATTCTATAAAGTAAGTAATACTTGCAACCCATTAACGTCACATATACCCCAATTATCTTGTTTTTTAATAAAATAATTTTGAGCAATTTTTGTCATATTTTTCCCATATTATCCCTTTTAATACTTCCTCCACAATAATTAATTTAACACATTTATATTCTATCAAGTTAGAGATTCTACTTTCTTTTAATGATAATTAAATACACATAGAACTTGAGACTAGAATCTGGATAGCATTATTATTTAAATTAATGGCTAACAGTATAATAATGCTATCTAGATTCCTATGTCAACTATCAAATTCACGGACTTGCCATATACTCCCTCTGCTCTTTATTATAAGGCACCAACTAATATTTCTCATAAACCAATGAATGGAAGTTAAGTCATTAAATTGATTCAAAATTGATAAATATTTCCAAATTTACCCCTACCTTAATGATATGAATTTAGAGAGTTAGGTAAAAATGAGGGTATTATTGGAAAATAGTAATAAATGAGTTAATTAAAGATAATTGGTGTTTTATAATAAGGACCAGAGGGGGTACTATTGAATTATCTAAGGTGATTACTTTATCACGGAGAGTACCGAGTGCATTGGGAGCTACTGATTCAACAAACTTTTCCTTGATGTCATTTTAAATTTTAAGCAAGGGTATTTTAGGAAAATTATTATAATTAACTAATTTAACTTCTCTCTTTAATCTTTCTAAATTCTGGTAAAGTGTTCCTATAATTAGAAGCGGAGCGAGTATCTAGTTTTCTGTCATGTATAATTAATTAGCACACATGACTCTTGCAGAAGAGAAAATTTAAGCCATAAAGCAGCCACCCATGCATGATGACATTTTTAAAGTCAATTTCATGTGCAAACTAAAAGTCAAAAACGTTTATACCATGCTATTTATAGATTTAACTTTGTCCAAATGAAGTGCATATTTAAATCTAATTTCTTACACATGCGTCTGTTCTTACCTATGTTTTTTATCTGTCTGGTTTAACTAGCCTATGTGTACCGCACATATAAAGCTAGAGTTTTTTGAAATTCTGCAAATTAGGTGTTTTATTCATAAAGCTGAATACGTATTTGATTTTGTATATCTAACAAAACTTAAAAAGAGAAAAGGCATAATATAGACATAGTGATATACATCAAACTAATGCCTTTTCATCTAATCCACTTATTATTGCTTGCCAAATTTAACCTCGAATTGCTGCTAGCTTCTTCTGCAGGACATTCATATGGGAATATGTAGATATATAGGATTATATTTATTTTATTTATATGGTCGCCTCCATTTGCTACACGACTCATATCATTCTTTAGTCAAATGCCCATGCAGATGTATAATGGATAGCACACGCACAAATGTGACTTTGTTTTCGCCTATATATATACAGCGGACTTGAGCTAGCTAGCATGACTCAGTTTAATGCTAAAATAACTTATTTTAAATTAATAGAGAATATGAGAAGGAAGAAAACGAAAAACTTGTGGTTTCATTCCAAAATCTAGATTTGATTTTACAGACAGACACACACACACAATATATAAGAAGATAAAAAGGAGAAGATGATGAATAAGGAGGGTCTTAGTGGAGGTAGCATTATCTTGTTTTGATGAACACAATAATAAAATACGTGTACTGGAATATGAGGAGGACATATAGAAACTAATAGGACTCCTGTTTATTGCTATAGGAACTGACAAGGATCTCTGCATAAAAGTATTTTAGTGAATAGATATTCAAATAGGACACTTCACTATGGATTAACAAGGAAAAAAACTTTAATTTTCTGATCCTAAGGTGATAGGAGGGGGCATTATCCTTATCTTGACCCCCAATGGAAGGGCAGTGTAAGAAACCAAAACAAGGATCATTTTCTAAAAGTTCTTTCAAGATTTGACCTAGTAATAATGTAGCTGCTATATCTTCGAGCAAAAAAAATAATGTAGCTGCTATATATAGGAATTCTTGGTTTGTTTAGAATATTAAGAAAAAAAGAATTAAAAGTATATATAATGTTTAGGTGATTCCTATTAAATTAACTTAAACTATTTTCATAGATCAACATACCTAATGTGTTCTAAATTCTAATTCTAATACTTTGAACAAGCCAAATTGCCAATTAGAATGAGATGAGGTGCTTATAATTTTTAATTAATACCCGTAATTTAGTGCTTTCAAACCTAGCAGGTTCATGTACCTTATCTTGGAGGGGCACATCCACATTCTTCTTCCTCAACTGAGGACACTTTCTGAATCAATTAATTAAAGTGCCCTTAATGATTATAAAGACTCTCCTCTTCTTAAATATTTCCAACCCACTTATAGAGATTCCTTCATATATTACATCTGATTGGTATCTTCAGCCACTAACACATATTCTCACAAGGACAGTGAGATTTTTATATGTTCTTTTGGGTTTTTTTTCCGGGTCGGCCAGAATTAATATTTAAACACCATATATATACAATAAGGGTAAATTAAAAAAATATTGATAAATATGAAAATTATATCTTATATTTAGGATCAGAATTAATTATCCAAATATGCATTATATTAGAAAGAGGAGGAGTACTATTTTAAGTGTTCCCATGGTCATGCATATATAGTTGAAGCTAGATAAGTTGCACAGTGTTGAAGAAAAGTTACATAGACAGGTCCTTAAATAAAATTTAGGTATTTTGTAATTGGGAAATTTTTCCGCAATAACTTTCCCTAATTTTCTATAATGATCACATCTAAAAAAACTGTTGTGACAAGGGAAGCACATATATAGGAGAGTTACATGGATTGAGAGAATGGACACGTGTACATATTGGTGGCCAGAAGTTTAGCTGATGGGTAGGACAGGAGATCAAGAATTTGAGGCTCTTATCTTATTAGCGTGGAGGGGGGATCTCAATTAGCCTCACTATTGAAGAGTTGTTTTCAATAGTAACCTCCATTTTTAATTTCCCAACACTTACAAATATTCATAATTAAGGTTGTTCCATTCTCGTGTTGGCTGACGATTGGAAGGATCGAATAGGCCACCATTTATGACGCTTCCCACTAACCCAATACACAAGCATATTATTATCTCTGATCCTAATTATAAGATATAGTTGACTTTTTTGAAGAGATTAAGGAAGCTAATTAAATTACTTTAAAATATTTTTATTTTTTATTTTTTTCTTTAAACTAATTAATTTGACTAATAAACTAATATATAATCTAAGAAAATACAGCATATGAAATGATTAAATAACTTATTTAGCTTCCTTAATTTCTCCAAAAAAAGTCAACTATGTCTTCTAATTAGGACCGGAGGTAGTATAAGATAAAGTTAACTTTTGTTGGAGGGATTAAGAAAGCTAAATAAGTTACTTAATCATTTCATATGTTGTGTATTCTTAGATTATATATTAGTTTGTTAGTCAAACTAATTAATTTAAAGAAAAAATAAAAATAAAAATACTCTGAAGTAATTTAATTAGCTTCCTAAATCTTTCTAAAAAAAACTAACTATGTTTTATAATTAGGTCAGAGATAATGATATAAAAAGTTAAAAAAACCAATCTATATACATACATCTCTGAGTGTATATCTCCCAAAATGCATTTCTTTTTTCAAGTTAATGGGATTACATATGCGTCGTTTCTTTTGGTTAATCCCAATTTTAAAATATTATTTAGGGCATGTGAAGGATTAAT
Source organism: Acacia confusa (assembly GCA_037074495.1). Lineage (NCBI taxonomy): Eukaryota > Viridiplantae > Streptophyta > Magnoliopsida > Fabales > Fabaceae > Acacia > Acacia confusa. Next base: position 4,238,750 of record CM073505.1, read on the forward strand.
AATGCCTTAGTGGGTAGATATTGCTCACTGGCTGGCTAAAACCATTTCAGATTAAGGACAATAATTTGAGTAGGTTCCTTCAACAATAATCAAAGTGGAGAGGGAATAAGGGAATTGAGGAAGGCTACTAGGATATTTAACTAACTTTCTTAATTTAATCAAATTAGATAAATGTGTCTTCTATTAAAAACTAAAGAAGTAATTTTAATTTGTCAATGTATTTATAATCTAGAGGCATGCATATATAAGAATTACCCCGTTACATGCGTTCACTCCTTGTGGGATATTCATAATATAGAAAAGAAAAAAAAATTCGTTGGTGAGTTGCCCATTTATTTATTTTTTTAAAAAAAGTATTATATTTTTGTACTACAACGCAGAAACATTTGAAATAAACTAATCCGTCCATGATTTGCAATGGGTAATTCTTTTTTAGCAAATTTCCCTAAAAATTATTCTCTCGATGCTATTATTAAACATTGCAAATCCGTACTACTGTCCGTTTTCTTCAATATTTGATATTCCTTCCATGGCTGTGTCATTGTCTATGAATTCTTATATTAATCCCCATAATCATGATTTGTTAGGTTAATAATCATTCTCTGGGATTTATTAAATTAAATTTAAAAAAGAAGTGAAATAGGAATATACAAATGACTAATGGCATCGTCGAGGGAAAGCACTTTGACGAAAAACATATGACAGATTGGAGCACGCTTACGTATTTTGCTTCTATACCTTTTCATTTATATTATTTTATTTTAGTCCTTTCCTTCGTTTTCACTTTGCCAGCTCCATTCTTTGTGCCATGCTTTCCTATTAATATAACTATATGTTTAAGCATTTGACGATCGAAACAAATGCACAATATATAAATAATTATCATATATAATATTCCTGAAATATATATTTACATGCAAGCTAGGCATTTTCAAACTTGAACGAAATTAATTTTCAGAAGTTTCCTCGATCTCTATGATTTTGATGGTTATATGATGTACTGATAAATATGTGATACACACACACACACACATCACAATTGGAATTCATTTTGTTTTAGATAACTACAATGAATTTATTTTTTTTCCCTTATTTTTTAAAAAATGAAAATGATAGCGTCTAAGACATAAATAAGGAATTAGGTACGTAGGTGCTCATTACTCATACGCTCGTGAATATATATTGGAAGAATCCAAGGTAGCTACGAGATTGCGATAAAGAAGTTAGTAGGTAAGATATGGTTCAAATGACCTCCAAATTTGTCAAGAAATCGTTATTCGTGTCACTGTCAGCATCCAACAACAATTTAAAAATTAATTACATGGAAAACTAAGCAGAAAACAATAACCATGTATCTAGTTTTTTTTTTGGAAAAAAAAAATCTATAGGCTATAGCCAATCGTGGGAGAAAGGTGAAAATCCACATTGACGTTGCGATGATTAACCCCATTATGTCATTAATCTTATCTATACATAATATATCCATCTGCTTCTTTAATTTTTATTTGTCAAAAAAATGTTTTTTATTTACATCTTATTCCGCATTAATTCAACGCATTATTTATAATATATATTGGTAAATTTTAAGAGCAATTAGTGAGAATATAAAAACCTTGAACTTCATATAGTAAAAAGAAACAGATGGGAATATAACATTATTTACTTGCCAATGGAAACAAAAAAAAAAAAGTAACTAGTTTTTTCCCACTAAGTAATGTTTATCCAATGCAAAAACAAGTTCATTCTATAATATAAACTAAGATATTTCTCAAGTTGGGACTCTTATGATTTGTGGAAGATGAGCTAGCTAGCATGGAGATATGGAAGCCATAATTATTGGGAAGGGGATGATGGGGGTGAGAATTATGAAAATCCATTATAATTTGGAATATTCTAAGCAGATGCTTCATATATTACAAAAGCTAGAAATCCCTTTTTAGGCCATAAAGGATTAATCATGGGAAAAAGGTTGTATGTATAATTCAAAATTATGATGAATTACTAGTTTGTCTGTTATTGGGATTATATTGTAACTGGACAATATACTTTAGCTTTATTATGAATATTTTATAATGTTCTAGTAGTTAAAGCTATAGCGTACCATTGTAATTTTGGGAAGGTAATTTGAATCGCTAATGCCATATAGCCCCAATAGTATAGCTTTTGAAAAAAAAAATTTAAATTATTAAGTTTATAAATGAAAAAAATAGTGATGGAATTGTTTATTATATTAATATTACTATTTCTACTTAATCAAAACAATAACATCGCTAATTTAATTTATTATGGCATTGATCAAACAAACAACATGGTTTAATATGGGAAAATTCTAATGAAATACCTTCAAAAAAATTTCAATTCATTAATTTTCACAAAAATAAGTTGCAAATTACTAATCAAGTGTAGTTAATACCTAATAAATTGTAGGAAATAATACTAATTTGTGATTTTGATATTTTCAAGGCTTTTTTTTTTTTTGGAATATTTACTATGCAACTCATAGAAAAAATGAGTTTTATCGGTTAAATAATCACGAAAAAGGTCCTTGATACATACATACATATCACAATCTAATTAATTTGCAGGATTTATTAATTAAGGAGGGAGAAAGGAATAGAAGAATTTAAGAAATCTAAAATGGTGGATATATACAGAACATGAAGATATATATGGCACTGCGCGTCTTTCAAGGAAGGAAGGTGTATGTGAATTAAGAATGTTACGTATGACTTAGAACGGCCATTTCTTAATTCAAAATCAAGACTTTTATAATAACAAGTAATATAATGGGCTTACACAAATCTTAATTTGCTTAAATGTCTTCTCTTTTCCATTGGAACACAACATCAACTTACTGCCATATCCTATTTAAGGTTCACATTCGACATCCCAAGAAATTCTAGCCAGAGATAATGTCAATAATATATATTCTTTACTTATTCAAATTCTCCTTTAATTATTTAATTAATTATAAAAAGAGATAAGCAATTGAATTAGTTAACTGTAAAATTGAAGCAAATCTAGAAGAGAAAATTATAATTGTAATGGGAAGCGAAGTTAAGTTAATATAACCACAGATTTGAATAATTCTGAATTTAATGCTCATTCAAAAAGATAAATACACCAAAGTTGTCATCTCTCCAAACTGTCTGGGCAATGGCAGAAGGAGGGAGAACTAGCTAGCTGGCAGATGTCTTCTAATTTTTTAAATTATTTAATTTCTTGATACTTTATATATGGGCATTATATGTGGTTCAATCTCATTAAAAAAAATTAATATAAACATTATACTGCATGTGTATATATTCATATAATCATATTCTGATCGATTCCACTTCTGTTTAGGTCATTTTCTTTCTTTCTTTCTTATCAAAACTGGGTTCAATTTTGGCCTGATTAATTTTTTTAACAGAATATATACATTTTAATCACCTAATTAAATTATTCTCTTGGACATCTAAAGCTTCCATAATTTTGACACTGGAAATGTGATGAGTAATTGCTGATCGATTGAACATTTTAATTAAATTCAAAATTTAAATTTCTTCCTTATGAAATGATTTTTTTTTTTGGTGAAAAAAAGCCTTGGATGAACCACACACAAACACATATATATAATGTATTGATGCAGTGATGATGAACCGTATATTTATATGTTTTATAATAATGTTGGAAACTTTAGAGAAGCTAAGTGATCATCAAGTGGCAGAAAATCCTAGAAATCCTTGAAACACAATCCACTTTTGATATTAATTAATTGGCATAGATGATAAATAATTAAAATTTTCTCCAGTTTTCTACTAACTATTAATTGAATTTGGTAGCTTTCGTTATTTAAAAATAAAGCAAAAATATATATTTAGTCATTTAACTTTAGTTTACATGATGTTTCATTTTGGTCCCTCAATATTTTATAAATTATCTTTTCAGTTATTAATCAAAAGTGCTAAATTAAATTTTTTCAAATTTCAGATTATAAAATATAATGCTTTTATATATATATATATATATATATATAATGTATGTATGTAGACTTGCCAACTCAGGTCAATATAAAAAAAGAATAATATTGTTATTTAGTGCCTAACATAACTATGCCGTATTTAGTAAAAAAACAAAAAATATTAACTGTTTTCATATGCTTGTGGGTTAAAAATATTCCGTATGCGGTGGAAAGGGTTTTGGTGCTAGACATGAGACCCTTTCTACATAGCCAATAAGAATTGAATCCCTAGCTAATACATATGTAAAGAGATCTTCTCATTATCTTTGTTTCTCATTATCTTCTATAGGCTTATCTAGGCCGTTGATTGAAAATAATTAAGAGAGAAAAGTATTATACCATTTAAAATTAATTGTACGGATATGATTTAGATATAATAAGGAATAATGAGAAAATGATGATGAGAGAAACATGACCCTCTAGATACTAAAGAAACCTAGCTAGCTAAGTGCCAACTATGCTAGGCCTCATAATTTAGACAATTTTTTAAGCACGAAAGAAGTAACTCCAAGCTACAATATATCACTTTCTTAATTGCCTCATATATGTATTTATGTATATACACTTTAACATTTTTAATAAATAATCACTTTCATTTTGAAGTATCTGCGCCATTGATTAAGTATACATAGATATGGATTTTGCCAAATCCTTATTTATATATATATATATATATATATATATATATATATATATATATGCATTTATAAAGTGTTTTTTCGTGATAATTTCTTATTAAGTTTCAGGGGAAATATGACTTTTTTCAAAGAAACTTCCAAGTTCCAACCATGTAGTACTAAATTGAAAAAAGGAAAAAAATACATCTATTATTTTTCAAATTAAACCAAATTTAATACCATATTATATTAATAATTAATAGAGAGGGATGGAATTCGGGCGGTAAGTGAAAATGATTAAGATTTTTCACTGTTAAACATGGAGAAAAGAAATAATAGAAATAAATATGATACTTAAAAAACATGAGCATTTAAGAGAAAAGAAAAATAATATACAGTGCATATATGGAATGGAAACCTGAGAGTGGGAATTGAAAAAAGGGAGCTAAGCTATTGAATATAAAAATGATCCACATGTCTAAATGTTCTCCACACGGCTCTCTTCTCTTTATATATATCCTCCCTAAATCCTCTCTTCATTACTCAATCCCCCCACCACTTCAACTAATCCTCTCTTCGTTACTCAATCCCCATCACCACTTCAACTCATATATCAGTATATATACATCTCTCTGTGTCCATCTCAACTCTGCCTGTAGTTCGCTGTATATCTCTATATATACATACATAGTATATATATATACACGCACACATATACGAGGAACTGCTTCATTTGGAAATAAACCAATTCAACAACACAGATCATCGTCCTCGTCACCTTATTGCAGAGAGATATATAAGTATATATAACACAGAGAGAGAGAGAGGAAGAGATGGTGAAGTTCTCGAAGGAGCTTGAAGCTCAGCTGATACCAGAATGGAAGGAAGCCTTCGTAAATTACTGGCAGCTGAAAAAATACATAAAGAGAGTAAAACTCTCAAGACTTCCCTTGGAATCTCCTAGTCATCATCAGGCTTCTTCCTTTTTCCGTTCACTTGATTTCTTCTCCCACAAACCTCCTCAACCAGAAATCATTCGGGTACCATATTTATTGTTTCTTTTTTAATTAAAACTCCTTCTGGTTTTACATATATACATTATTCTCCTTCTGGTTTACTTAAGAATAAACATAGCTAGATGTGGGTTTTAGGTGTGTGTTTGAGATTGATTAACGAGGATGATGCGTGTCTGTGCGTGGGTTTGTGGGAAAGAAATTAATGACAATGGAGGGGGGTGACGTCATCATGTGGGGATCTGCATCATCTGTACGCGCTCTTTAGTCTTTTATGTACTTAGCTTTCAGTTTCAGATTACCCTCTAAACCTTCTCCAATTCCTCTCTTCTATCCAATAATCCTCCGCCCTCTGGTGATATTAAAGCGCTCCATTATCCTCTTCGGGCTTTATTATTATTATTATTATTATTATTATTATTTTTCTTAATTCAAATTAATTACGTTTTATATATGTGAAGCAAAAAGCCTTTTGACCAAGTGCAGTATTGTACATTTGTCAGCAATCTCATATATAACCTTGTTGGTGAGACGTTCCTATATAATTCTCTTTTACATATACAAAAAAAACAAACCGTAACACCGTTAAATACTGGTCAAAAGTAATATAAAAACATGACGAAGTTAGGTCATCAGGTGGTGGGAATGATTTGGGTGTGAGAATAGCACAGTCAAAGTTGAAACGTTTCTGTAATATACTCAAGGAGAAAAGAAACATGTGAAGAGAGAGAGCATAATGAATGAATGATTGAGGAGGAAACAGAAGAAGAAGGAAAATGTGAGAGGAAGAACGAACAAGAATGCAATCATCATAATAATGTGGTTGGGTGATGGTGAATTTATGAAACGCTTGTTCGTTTGTTATGTGCTTTTTGAGAGGTTTCTAATTCCTTGACGAAACCCCTTAAAACAGTTTTGTTTCTTTTTGTGGCTATGCATGCCACGATATCATCGTGATGTTGTTGAGACCACCCTCTAATTAAATTACTTATGCTATAAATATGTAACATGGCTTCCTCTCATTTTAATTTGTTGAATTAATGCTCATATCGCAGGTCAGGAGAATTAAAATCATGGACGACACCAACGACGAACTGTACCAGACTGAGCTTGCCCAGTTGTTTTCTGAAGAAGACGAGGTCATAATTCATTCATTAGTTATATACTCGTATTAGCTTATTTCTTTAAGGTTAAAGAAGAAATAATGAATATTAATACATTAATGTTAATAATATATTTCATCATCAGGTGCGTGAGTTTTTTGAGAGATTGGATGAAGAGCTCAATAAAGTGAACCAATTTTATAAGAAGCAGGAAAAGGAGTTCCTGGAGAGAGGTGAAATGCTCCACAAGCAGCTTCAGATTCTCACTGATCTCAAGCAAGTGCTTCTCTCCGACGACCTTCCGCCGTCAAAGCCATCCGACGCTGCCTTGTTCCACAATTTTCTGGCCCGCCACCCCGACTACTCCGGTAACACACTTTATTTCTATCTATCTATCTATCTATCTAAATTCCATTATTGAGTCTTTTTAATAACATATTTTGTTTTTATACGATTAGTTTATATATATAGTTGTTGAATTATTTAGCATTAAAGAAACGCGGTCTTTAATTTGCGAATCTTGAAACTTGAATGAGTAATGTACAAACGAACTTCTTATTATAGGAATGTCCTTATCCTATCATGTATGAGAAAATCATGGAATTTTTATATGGTGAAAAATTGTTGATGAAGAAAATTGTGTGGGAACGGATTAATATAATAATATTCATGGGTAATATAAATTAAAATTTGTTGAGTGTGGTGTATGTATATATATGTGAATAGGAGAAATTAAAAAAAAAGGTTGATGTCAGCTCATGACTACAGCTAATTTCTTCTGTTGGACTGCATCAGGACCCCTTGGAAGAATTTGATTCCTTTACGCTTCCAACAATTTTGTGGCTAGCTGCCATTAATATTGGAACAATGTCAAGCTTCCACCTGTCTTTATATATCATAAAAATTCGTCCCTTTTTCAAAACTAATTAATTACTCCTATGCTTAATATAGTTAATTTTATCATCTATAATAAAAGATTTTGATATATGTGAATGCATTAATTAGTCTTTTTCCTTTGATTCATTCACCGATATGATCATATTTAAGCCTGAATCCATTATCCAATCAGATCTCGTTTCTCCACCTATCCTTTAAATACATATATAGGTGGACCTGGTTTATCTTGGACCATCCAGATGAGATCACATGATTCAATTTTCTTTTTCTCACTTTTTATGTTTTTAATTGATCTTGAATCATCAAAGGATAGGTAAGGAAACTGAATCTTTTACGGGTCACCATAATATTTTTATATAAAATTGAAAATGAAAATAAATGAGGTAAAATCAGATAGAATAATTTAGGACTTGCGTCTCAATCGTGGTATTTAATTAGATGTAGTATGTGATTGACAACTGGGAGCCACATATGAGGAGGAAAAAGTGGAAGATAATGAATTTATTACTTTTTTATTGCACGCCTGCTGAAATCATTTTTATGTCATGAAAAACTTATTTTGTTCAAATTAATCTCCACTTAACTGACTAATTAACAAGTACGGATCTTGATTTATGTGTGATCAATATGCAGAAGATGATCAATCTAAACTAGAAGCTTCGCAACCAAATGAGGTGAAGGCAACGTTAGAGAAAAATGGCGTCAGTTTTGTTCATTCTGCCACCAAGGCAAAGACAAAGAAAGGCAAGTCCAAGATGTCCCTGAGGATCGATATTCCGGCAGCCACCACCGGACCGGCACGGGCCATAGCTTCTGCGACCTACAAGCTATGGGAGGACCTGGTCAACAATCCGATGACGGAAGGTTGCGTGGATATCAACCAGAAGAGAAAAATGCAATACGCTGAAAAAATGATTCGAGGTGCTTTTGTGGAACTCTACAGAGCACTTGGCCTTCTCAAAACATACAGGTTTAGTTATATTATTCTCTCTCTTCTTTAATTATTGTTTTTCGAAGTTTTATTTACTTTTTTAAAATAAAATGGTGTGACACAAAATTGGATTTTTAATACAACTTCCGGTCTTAATTATAAAACATAGTTGACTTTTTTTAGAGGGATTAAGGAAGTTAAATAAGTTACTTAATCATTTCATAAATATTGTATATTCTTAAATTATATATTAGTTTATCAGTCAAACTATTTAGTTTAAAGAAAAGAAATAAAAATAAAAACACTCTAAAGTAATTTAATTAGTTTTTTTAATCTCTCTAAAAAAATTAACTATATCTTATAATTAGGAGCGGAGAGTAGAGTGGAGAGTAATTGAGAGTTGGCGTGCGATGGTTTAGTTAAATGGGCCAAGACGTCTCTACAAGCTTCTCAGACTCTTTATTATTACAAGTTTTTAGTGTGAAACTGCACACCCACCTTTAAACACACTAGTGAACAAAATCAATTTGGATTTCTTCATTACTTACTTTACGTCAGTGCTTTAATTGTTTTTCACCTTTTTTCCCTCTTTAAAAAAATGAATGGTGCAAGATCAAGGAGTTTAATTCTTTCCCCTTTAATTAACTCAACCAGATCCTGGTGGAAAAAAAACGAAGAAAAGAAAAGAAATGGTGAATATGAATATATCTAATAATTAGTGCTGTACTGTGTAACACTGATCAATCGTCTTTACTTGAAGGCATAGAATTTTGATAAAACGTTGGTGGGGAATATAAAAAGCAAAGCTTTTTGTATAATTGGAACACAAAACTGCTCTTTGTTAGGTCGTAGTTGAACCACTTTACTATACCTGAAAGGAATTAAAGACACCTTGAAACTGATCTGCTGATACATATGATGTATATCAATATCTAGCTATCTACATATATGCTTTAATTTGGCCACGAAACTCCACAATTCATTATTCAATTCTTTCACGTAATTATTTACACTGTTCTGGATATATATATGTATATATGGTGCTTAATTATTATGCATGCATTTTCCCTGTATATTATTGTTATTATGAGTATGTTTGTCTTTTGATGCCAAAAAGAAGAAAAGTTTTGATGGAAACCACTCTTTTTTTTTACAGCTCACTCAATATGGTTGCATTCTCAAAGATATTGAAAAAGTTTGACAAGGTATATTATTGCCCATATGAACTTAATTTATGTACATATTCAATCATATGTTTTTCAATAATAAAAAATATAAGAAAGAAAAAGGGATATAATAAAGCTTAAAATAAAGGAAGAAAAAAGTGCTTAGCTTGCAGCCTTATTCGTCACCCTTAATTCGAATTTGCATTTGAAAACTACTCCGCATGCATGCTTCTTCCTAGAGATTGCGATGTTCGTAACAACGATATATCTTCTTAGCTTGTTTTTTTTTTTTTCTCTGTCCTTATTATTTACATAATTATTTTTTCCTGTCAAACACCAATCAATTTCGTATCTCCATTTAGCGATATGACAGTGATATGTTAGTGCATGGAATCCATATATATATATATAGTTTAGTGGGGATTTGGCAAGCAACGGTGCGTATGAAAAGTTTGTATTTAAAATACCATAATACATGGCCATAGCCTTAAAGAGATATTTTTAAACCAAAGGTGCATAACAAAAGTTTGTATTTTAAATACCATAAATGGCCATAGCCTTAAAGAGATATTTTTAGACCCAAAATTAACTTTATTAGAGGGCTATTTCAGTGCGGATTTCATCTCTTTTTTTTAGTTATTATTATTATTAAAATAAATCTTCATGGCATGACAATGAAATTTCCAAATACAGCTTGAAATTCTAATGTGTGTGTGATGAAAAGCAGGTATCTTGTCAGAAGACTTCAGAGAGTTATCTTGCAGAAGTGAAGAGATCCCATTTCATTAGTTCTGATAAGGTATATAAATAATTAAGTGCCTTTAATTAAGGAAATGATGATGAGGAGATTAGTGGGTTATACGTTACATTCCAATAAGAGAATAATGAATAATTATATTCTAATGTATGAAAGGTGGTAAGATTAATGGACGAAGTGGAATCCATATTCACAAAGCACTTCGCCGACAATGACAGGAAAAAGGCTATGAAATTCTTAAGACCTCAACAGCAACACAAAGATTCTCACACGGTCACCTTCTTTGTCGGTAATCCTTCTCTCTCTCTCTCAAACACTAGTGGAAGATATTGTCCCATTTTCTACTAACGCACACACACACAATATATTTTTCCTTCTGCTTAGTGAGCACCACTGTTGTGGACCCACCTAATAAATAAAATAATTGAAAGTATTTTTTCCCTCTCCTCTAATAATTAATCTTTTTGTTACTGTGGTTACAGGGTTGTTTACCGGTTGTTTTGTATCATTGTTCTGTGTGTATGTTACATTGGCCCATTTGAGTGGTGTATTTTCTCCTACTTCAGCGGCTGCTTATGTGGATGCTATCTATCCTATTTTCAGGTGCTGCTTCACATTCTGCTATAAATTTACAACCAATAAAGTGTTTTGTAAATTAGCATCATGATATATTTTTTTGTTTCTCTCCTAATAATTTTGTTAAGAAAATTATAATTGCTCTGGAAATGATAAAGTCAATTAATGCTCAAAGAATGTTTTGATCTGAAGTGTGAAAAAATTGGGTAGCATACTTAAACTTACATTCATTGACTTGAAGAGCATGGTTTGAGAGACACATAATATGACATTCTTGATCTTTGAATAATGTTATATAACATCCTTAATTTTCTGCTTATTAGTGTGCTGATTATAATGTTATATATGATTGTTTTTTTGTGCAGTGTGTTTGCATTGTTAAGCTTGCACTTGTTCATGTATGGATGCAATTTGTTCATGTGGAAGAGCACCAGAATCAACTATAACTTCATATTTGAATTCTCACCAAGCACAGCCCTCAAGCACAGGGATGCCTTTTTGATTTCCGCTACCTTCATGACTGCTGTGGTTGGGGCAATGATCATCCACCTCCTTCTTAAGGCTGCCGGATTTTCCCCTGGCCAAGTTGATGACATTCCCGGAATTCTCCTTCTGGTCAGTATCATATATAGTTATATACTCACTTTTGCTTTTACTACTGTCAATTAGGCTTCTCTTTGGTACTTAGAAAGAAAGAAAAAAATATTACAGCATTTGGAAGCAATAAAAAAACCTGAGTTTTGGTCAGCTGATGGTCCTGACTTGTGAATTTGTCCATTTTAGCTGCCTCTATGCTTGCTCATTTGCCCATTTGACATCTTCTATCGCTCAACCCGGTATTGCTTCATTCGAGTTCTTCGCAACATTATCTTCTCACCATTTTACAAGGTAAAATTCCTTCATTAACTTGATTGAACAACCTGGTTCATTGATTGTAACCATATCTGGAGAGAGAACTAAAACATTCATTATTTGATTTAAAAAAATTATCTTTTTCACAGGTTCTGCTGGTAGATTTTTTTATGGCTGACCAACTAACTAGTCAGGTGATCTTACTACAACCTGAAAATTAATCATATTACATTCTTTTGTTTAATTACCTGAAAATTAATCATATTACATTCTTTTGTTTAATTTCCTCTCATCCTCTAACTCATGAAGGACATTGAATTATGTGTTGTGAGTACAGATTCCATTGCTAAGGAATTTGGAAACCGCAGGCTGCAACTTCATTGGCAGTGTTTTCAAAACATATCCACCTGAGACCTGCTCTTCTGGAAAGCTATACATGGAAATCACTTACATAATCTCATTCTTGCCTTACTATTGGCGTGCTATGCAAGTAAGACTTGGATTATTATATGTTGAAACCAAAAATTATATTCCACTCATTGTACACATCAAACTAACACCCTACTGTGTAATTTGAATGTCACCCTCCAGTGCGCGAGACGATGGTTTGATGACAACAATGTTGACCATTTGACAAACATGGGAAAGTATGTATCGGCAATGGTGGCTGCTGGGGCCAGAGTCACATATAACAACAATAAAGGGGATCATCTATGGTTTGCTATAGTCTTGGTGACATCTGTGGGGGCCACAGTTTATCAATTGTACTGGGATTTTGTTAAGGATTGGGGCTTTTTAAATCCCAACTCCAAAAACCCCTGGCTTAGAGATGACCTAATCCTAAAGAACAAAGCCATATACTACTTGTCCATGGTAGAGTGCTCTCTTGTTTGAATTTTCAGCTAGCAAAACTGCTTCTGTTATGTTACAATCATACAAGGTTTTTGTCTTTCTTTCTGATCATATAAGGATATGCTGGATTGCAGGCCTTGAATGTTGTTTTAAGAATTGCTTGGGTGGAGGGCGTTCTGCATCTCAAAGTAGGACCTGCTCAATCCAGATTGCTCGAATTTTGGTTAGCTTCATTGGAGATTATCCGAAGAGGACATTGGAATTTTTACAGGTACTTTTCCCTACACTTGAATGAAAATATGGCATCAGAATATCCATTTTTTTTTCTCCTTGGAGTGGTAAAACAATGAAGAAAATCAACTTTTTATGGAGCAGGTTGGAGAATGAGCATCTAAATAATGTCGGTCATTTCCGGGCGGTGAAGGCAGTTCCATTGCCATTCAGGGAGACAGAGTATGACAATTGAAGAGATTTTCTAGTACACATGTATAGATATCTCTCAAACATTCTGACATAAAAAGGAACAGCAAGCATAAGCTGAAAGGAAGGCATCCCTCTTCATTCTTCTGATATGCCAGCTCAGCTGCAAGACAAGTGTGAATAGGCACCAAAGATGCCCCATTTGTAATGCCAAGCGAGAACCTCAAAATAACATGACCACTTGTAAATTGGCCTCACCTTGATCAGCTTCATTAGTCAAAGAAAGCTTTTTTTGGATTCTTCTTCTGTGGCTTTTTTCCCCTCTTCTTTCTCATGTGTTCCACTGAGTTTGATGAGATTACAAGTTTGTGTCTATCTTATCTATTGTAGCCTTGGAAAAAAAGGCAAGAAGAAACAATTGTACAAACTGCAGTTAGTGGAAACAAGTTTGATTCTTATGAGAATATATTAACCAGTCCTCTTAAGGGCATTTTACAAACTCGTTATGATTTATTTTTCTTTGGGGGTAAAAATATACAACTTGCTATTAACTGTCCCTGACCCTTCTCTTTATAATGGCGGGCCCCACAAATTCCTCTAATGGAATCAATAATAGCAATGAACTATTATGGTTACCAATTACCATGTTGCTGTATGACATTGAATATGAAACATAGGATAAAACAAGCTGTGCTTAGCTTCAGTTACTTCTCTATCAATATCCTAAAGTGAAACCCTGAACCTAACCATGTGCAAAGTCTCATCTGATATCCCTGTACCTAGTCTCCTCGCTTTTATAAGTATAGTAGGATATCGCCTTCTCTTTCCATGAAGTAGCTTGCTAGGCATCACTATTTAAGGTCATTTAATCTTAAGGGTCATGTGGATCTCCTTTTCAATCCATGTATATCATCCCCTACCAAAAAGACAAAAGACGTGTATTGGGGAGATGGTGGTCCAAATTCAGATGAAAAGTACTTTACTCATGCATAGTGACTGCCCATTATGCAGCGGAAATGAAACAGCCTATTACACACAAACCAAAGAAAGGAATTGCTCAATAAGCTGGTGTAATTATGATAAATGGTACTACCTCCTGTCCTAATTATAAAACAAAGTTGACTTTTTTTGGAGGGATTAAGAAAGCTAAATAAATTACTTAATCATTTCATATGTTGTGTATTTTTAGATTATATATTAATTTATTAGTCAAACTAATTAGTTTGAAAAAAAATAAAAATACTCTAAAGTGATTTAATTAGCTTCCTTAATTTCTCCAAAAAAGTCATCTATGTTTTATAATTCAGACCGGAGGGAGTATTTTAGTCATTTACCCACATTTATGTCCTTTCCTACACCCTTTTCTATTCTGCCACACATTCAAATGGAAAAGTATTCTTATCCCTTTCTATGCATTCTCATTTTCAATTATAAGATCCCATTACATCTTTTCAAGCAACATATAATCTTACATCTTAACTTGGGTTTAACTGGTTGAGATATTTCATCATTTTCTTCACAAGTAGACCAAAGGACTCTTCAGCTTCAGCCAATGCTTGAACTAGTTAACCATCAATAACATGGCCTCTCGTACAGAAATGTTCTTTTTATGGTAGACTCGCTGTATTTGCTCAACACCAACTTACACATCTCATTTTGTTTACAAATTTTATGAATAAATTTAACTTATCTTAACCAAAAAGTTATGAACATGGTTAAATTTGAATAACTATGAATTTTTTTTTAAAAAAAAAAATCATCATAAAATTCTACATCAGGAGGAACTTAATGAAGTAGAAGTACAGGTTCAGTCATTGTGGTTTGCTGAAAAATTTGGATTCTGCCTCCTACTGATTTGTACTCTCCTAATGATTGCCCTTCCTTGCGTCAGAAACTATAAAGATACTTTAAGAACTTTCAATGCCCCTCATGAAATAAATAGCTGCATGTGACTTACTGTAACGTTCAACTGTTTCAGCTTCCTTTTAAGTTTGGTATGCCCTGTGCAGGCTAATGATACCGCACAACTTACCTGCATAGGAAACCCCTTAGCATATTCTCTGACAAAGTTTGAATAGTTATTAAGTAGGCTCCTCATGCTCCCTCTGAAATTGTTAGGTGGAGTAATCAGTAATTATGTGAAACCAGATTTTATTGTGGAAAACTGAGCAGCAATTTCATTTACATAATATTTTTATCCATTATTTACTAACTTCAATTTTCTTACACGTTTAACAGAAGCACTTGAAGGGAGATCACCTATATATGTTGATGCACTTTCTTATGTAGGGTGCGAGTAGTTAATTGAAAAAAAAAAAAATTATATTTCATAGGTCTTGCTTGTGTTCATGAGATGTTACTGACAAAATACATGATAACCATATGAGAAATTGACACGTAAACAACTTCAATATATGATTTCAATCCTCAAATTATGCAGAGAGATATAACAATCTCACTTCAAGCATTACTTTGCTCTTCCAAGCAATTAAGCATGACTATGAGATATTAAGAGCTCTGCATTTTATCTACAACATTGTTAAACATAAAGATATTCATCCTAATTAGGTATATTAGATAATCAAGCTTCCTAAGTAGAAAAAAGCATCAATAAACTTTAGAGATTTGCTCTGCTCTCAGATATTCAGCAATTCTCTTTGAAATACAGTAAGCTGTTGACTGTATAGTGATCATGGGATTCACACCAACTGCAGTTGGAAGCACACTGCCATCACAGACAAACAAGCCCTCTGCTTCCCAGCTTTGCCCATTCTCATCAACTGCTCCTTCTTTCTCATTCACTCCCATTCTACAGCTTCCCATCTGATGAGCTGAACAGTATATATTCCAATACTTACCTGGTGATAAAGCTCCCTCTGCTGGATAAACATTGTCTAAGAACTCTTCCACTTCCTTTTCACTATTCCCATTACACTTCATTCTCTGCCCATCACTCCTGTGAGTTCCTACTTCAACTGCTCCTGCAGCTATCAGAATCCTCAGTGCCTGCTTCAGCCCAGCTTTCATGTTCTCTCTGTCTATTGCATTCAACTTATAGCTGATCCTTCCCTCCGATGTCACTTGCCCAGAAGCGTTGTCTCTGATTATTGTGATCAAATGGGCAGTTCTTGAGTAGTTCAGCATCCTTTGTTTGAAGTCAAGTCCAGATTGCCAAGGGAATAATGAGGCAAAGGCTGCTGGTCCCAAAGCAGGAGTTTCAATGATGGCTCTTGTGTTAGACTTGGGATCCATTGATGATTGCACCTTGTGGACTGATGTGATTATGCCTCCCTCGTAGGCTTTTCCTTTGAATTCTGAGTTGTTTTCTGGGAAGTATCCCCAGGCCATTAGAACAGGATGAACGTGAAGGTTTCGCCCAATGTTCTTGTTGTTCAGCCCACTAGAGATCATTAAAGGAGGTGTCAGAAGAGCCCCACCTGCAGAAACTGTCACTTTGGCCTCAAATTCCAGCTTCATTGTGATTCTACTGCTTAAAGCTTTTGCCACCACTCCTAAGCATCTCTTCTTCCTGTTACTTCCACTCCTTTTACCTTCCAAAATGAACCTCTCTGCTTTGCATCCAGTAACAATTACTGCACCATGATCCACAGCATCTACAAGCCATGTAACTTGGGTCCCTTGTTTCTCTCCTTTTGGACAGCCATAACCACAAGAACCACAGTAATGATTCCCAGATGAGTTTCTAGGAACAAAATCAACCTTCAAGCCAAGATTTTGACACCCTCTTCTGAGAACTTGATTCTGGAAACCCTCTTCTGTACAATTCTCAGTGACTCCAATCCTTTGACACACAGTTTCCATTGCAGACAGATACTCAGGGCTTGCAAAGAAGGAAATCCCATGTCTCTCATACCATTCATCAAGCACCTCATGTGGGGTCTTAATGGAAGCAGACCAATTCACAGCAGAGCCACCTCCCACAGTTGATCCAGCAAGAAGCAACATTCTAGAGTCCACAGAAGCAAGAATCCCTCCAGTCTCATACATTTGATCAAAGGAAGGACCTTCAAGTGAAGAATAATCTTTTGCTGTGAAGTAGTTTCCTTTCTCAATTACAACCACCTTGTGGCCTGCACTTGCAAGAGTAGCAGCAGCAACTCCCCCGCCACTACCAGACCCAACAATCACTACATCACATTTGACTCTTAGGGTTTTGCTTCTGGAGTCCATTGTGACATAGAGGCCTTTCTCAACTAGAGATTGTTGCAGAGTTGAATCAGACTCATAATAAATGGTCTCTACGATTCCCTTCTGAAGAGGCCTCACGTTAGTGTCAATTCTTGGTTTCTTTTCATCACCAGGCACTTCATATCCAATGGCTTTCCATGCTGGGTTCTCACCATTTTCATCAACCTGCAAGAATCAAAACTTTGAATTCAATGGATTCCCGTTTCCGAGGATTTTAATGTAGTCAGGAATGATATGCATATACTTCATGAACGGAGTGGTATGAGATGACGATGACACACACACGCGCGCACACACTTTTTATTTACTATACATTATACCATAAGAGAAAACAGTCAATACAATAATAAATATAAATGAACGAAAGAAATTATTTTTCTTATAACCAAGACCAAAAAAATTTTTTGACCAAAGAAGTATAAACAGGTTAAAATACAAATTTGTTCTAAAAATTTTCACTGACAAACACAAAAGCTTGTTCTAATTCAATGTCATTTTGGAAATGTTAAATTAAAATAATGTTACCTCTTCTCGTTAAAGAATTACCGTCGATATTAGTTTTTTTACTCTACGTTTTGAAACTTAAAAAAAAAAAAAAAATATTGCCTTTAACCCTAAATATAAAGTTGGAAGGAGATTGAAGAATACCCAGGAGAAGTAAACGAAGAGGCATAAGACTTTGACGTAAGCAAAAGCGAGTCTGATGGGACTGAGGAAGCGATGCTGGAGCCAGCTCTGAACAACCTTCTCTCTTTTATGCAAAGGCATGCTTGAAAAATTGTTGAGGAAGGGCCATTTTTCACTGAAACACAGAGATCCACAAAGCAACAAGGTGCCTAGCCTTGTAGAAAGAAGCCACAGAATCACTCTAATCAGTATCACTGCTTCAATCAAACCCTTTTTCGCCAACATATCTGCAATCTGAAGCCCTCCGTACAAATCTTAGTTAGTGTACAGCAATAATATTTTACGGCTAAAATTTTTTGTTGACTAGTACGAGTGTAATTTTGTTAGACACTAGAGATGACCACTTATTTACGTAAAAGCTCGTTTTTATGAATGGGGCCAGGCCAACAACTAACTCACGTGCATGCTGGTTTATCACTTAAAAAGATAGGCGAATTAAATTGATTAAGGCATAAAATATTGGGACATATGAAATTGAAACATTCACACTTCATTAAAAGTTTAATGATTTTTTAAGAACGAAAATATTTTTTTTTTGGTAATTATATTAGAAGGATTTGAACACTTAAATGCTGTTCAAAACCTTCCACGTACTTGTCAGCGCCACTAAAAGTACGTAAATCAAAATGCATTTAAGATTCTCGCGAAAGTTTTGATTGATCATAACAAAGCGAATTTTAAAATTATGTGCGGGATCATAACTGATAAGTTTCGGGAGTCTGGCCCATGACCTGTGTGAGTATAATAACTACAAAATATGGCTCCTAATTTTTATTATTTCTTTAATGCAAAAAAATTGATTGTACTATTAATAGATATATATATATATATATATATATATATATATATATATATATATGTAAACAACTGCATTGAAAAGACTTAAAATTTTCAATAAATAGACCGAAGAAAACTTCTACAGAGGAGATCGAGAACAGTAGAACCAAAATTAGATAATGGGATCCGTAAATTAATAAGCTTTGGTTTCTGTTTAATTTCTTGCTTATCATCAGTGAAACTAACACAAAGTGATGCTAAAAGTTAAAACTAAGATAGTATAACAGAATCCTATGTCATGCATGAGGCCTGTGTTTCAGAAAAAAAGAAGAAGAAAACTCATCAGAAACCAAACACGTACGTAAGTACAGTTTCCTTTTTCATACAAGACTGATACACACAGACAACTACGTACTATACAATACATATATATGGTGTTTAAATTATTGATATATTATGAAGGTTTTAGATTGGATTCCATTAAATATTAGAGAGACGAAAGAATAAATGAATGAAGAGAAATGAATAATAAGGGTACCTCATGAGGGATGGGATAGCGAGAAGCAGAAGAAGTCCAAAAAGAAGAAAGAGGCTTAGAGGGATTGTGAGTGTGAGAGTGAAGAGCCTGCAGAGGCAGAGAGGGCAACACAACCTCACATATGCTTCCCAGTGATTTCATCTCTCCTTCTTTGAAGCCATGCCTGTATTTCCTCTCTCCTCTTCCTCCTCTCAACAAAGGATGACTCTCTCTCCTCATCTCTCTCTCTCTCTCTCTCAAAAAGTACACTTCTCAATATATAACACAGCTTGTGGCTGTATGTGTGTATATATATGTGTGTGTGTGTGCTGGAAATCTGAAGGCTATAGAGAGAGTAGTTTATCTGTTATAAAATAATAATGGTTGGTGGTTGAGGGGATCAGAGAAGAAGAAGACGAAAGAAAGTGATGGGATTCCAACTTCTGTATAGAGTTTTTTGAAGTATTTACGGTTTTATATAAACACAACTTCTTTTGTAAAACAATAAAATTAAAACATCAAATAGATAATTTTTTTTTCATGTTTACTCTTATTTATGTATGAGGGTACATATCTTCTCTCACTTTCATTTATTTTTCTGTATTTATATTTCTCTCTTTCCTATCATCAATGAAGGGTAAAATTGTTAAAAAGTCATTTATATTTTGACACATACTTTTTAGATACAAGTAACTCATAAAAAAGAAGAAAGTGATAGAGCAAGTTACGGAGTTTTTAACTTGTGGGATAGTTTCCAGAGAAAAAGGTGCTTTTTCTTTGTTTTTTTTTTTTGGGGGGGGGGGGGGTTGGCTATAGTTATACGAAACAAGTTTACAAACTTAATGACTGGGTTTTGTGTGAGGCTTCATTTCTGAATTAAGAGAGATTCTTTGAAATTTGACCAAAAATAAGTAAACAGATGGTGTGATCTGAAAAAGTGATCAACCATAGCATGCATTGTGAATTTGTAAATGCAAATTCCCTGAGAGAGAGAGAAGGGGTGGGGCCCATGTTTGGTGGCTTAACTAAGTTAGTCTTTTGGCTTTAATTATAAGTTTATAACCCCACCATTTGCATTTTGCATGTCTCTCTTGGGTACTTTTTCACTCCGCCTTTAAGTGGGCCACACCAACACACTTCTACTATTTCTTTTGAAAATAAAAAGGGCATCCAATAAAATAAGTTTGTTATAAACAATGTTTAAAATGTTGTAATCAATCTAGTTTACTTAGTGTTCATATCCCATACTTTAAGGTGATTATCCTCCTAATTTAGGGGTATGAGTATTATATATATATATATATATATATATATATATATATATATATATATATATATATTATTCAAATTAAGTTATATGTTGTATTTTGAAATATTTTTTGAACCAAATACTTAAATTAAGTAATTTATAAGATACTGATGTTACAAGAAAAATATTTTAAATGCAGAACTGAAAATTAATTAATTTGATATAATATATGTAAAAAATATTTCATGATGCAATATATAATTTAATCTACATAAATAAAATATATATATATAAAAATGTACCCCAAAAAAATTAGGGGACAAGCACATAAGAGAAAAGTATAGAAAGAGTACCCAGTTTTCTTTAGCCAAATGACACCAAACATATTTATTAAACATGGTTATGAGTTTGAACCTTATAATGAGGTGGAGGATTTGGTTTTCCTCGTATACCTCTTACTATCATTTTTTCTTTTTTTTTTTGTATTGTTGGATTAAGATCTCAATAGTCCAAATTTAATTTATCATCTTTTTTTATCATCTTTTCCCCCCTTTTTCCCTTATAATAATATTTTAATTGTATGATAAATCTGGACCGTTGAGATTTTAATCTAATAGTATAAAAAAGAAAAGTAGGGAAAGGATGGGAATGAGTATAGGAAGAAAGCTAAATCCATCATTTTGACCCTATTTATAAGTTTATTTTGACAAAAAAAATAGTCTTATTTATAAATCATCTTTTAAGTAATAAATAAGATTATGACTATTTTGCCTATATGAATTGTACCAATGAAAATAGAGAGATAAGAAAAAGTTGAAAGATACATGTTCATTAATATTGATAAAGTTAAAAATTTACTCTATAATCATTAAGTTAATTATCTCTCCTTGATATATGTGATTTAATTACAAACAACTTATAAATATAAATAGAATCAGTGATATGGATTATGACAAAAGAAATATAATCAATAATGAAAAATGGCCAAAATGTATTTAAAAAACCAAAACATGTCATATCAGAATAATTTTCTCATTTTTATTTAATAAAAAAAATGTACTATTAAATATCAAATCGCGTGATGTTGAATACAAGATAAATGTTAAACATATGAAACATGTAATCAGGATAAATTTCTTATTTTTATGTAATAATAGTAATAATAATAATGTGCTATTAAATATCAAATCGCGTGATGTTGAATACAAGATAAATATTAAACATATAAAATATGTTATCGTTTTTCAAACACAATCTTGTCCATTCTTCTGCTGTACAAACCATTGACCAAGCATCCTCACGCCGACAGCATTCCTTTTTAAACTTTAATTTTTAACTAAATATGAAATATTATAATTTAGTACTCCTAGTTATTTTTATTATAAGGCACTAATTATCCAAAAAATATTATTTTTATTATAGAGCACTAATTATCTTTAACTAACTTATTTTTTTTTCAATTATAACCTCATTTTTAACTAACTCTTTAAATTCGCATCATTAAATTAAGAGTAAAGTTGGAAGTATTTATCAATTTTGAACTAATTTAATAACTTAACTTCTATTTTTTGGTCCACCAAAAAAAGGTGGTTGGTGTCTTATAATAAAGATTAAAGGAATATGTACTTATTATTGGTTACATTACATATGACGTTACTATTGTGTTTTTTTTTTTTTTGGATAATTATACGATTAAATTGTGATGTTACGTTAATCTCCCATAATTAATAGGATAACGGGAAGGTTCCTACTTTAATTCCTAGCTACACAGGATTAACTTGAACGAAACGGACTCTTCATTCATAAGCAAAATTTCTTTTGACGTATTTTCCAAAATAAAGAAAGGATAATAGTATCCGAATGTGAATATTTACATATAAAAAATTGACATTTCTTTAATTGACGTGATGTTGATTATTCAAATTAATGATCGACATGACATGTCCAACTGTAAATTCGACTAATAAGTAATAATTGTATGGTCCATATATCCTGAAGCTAATCACGTACGTTGGGTAGAAAACCATGCATTCAACTCATTATCCAATCCAGCTCAGGTTAAGAAAATAAAACACTGATCAAAGATTTGCCAAAAAAAAAAAAAAAAACTCATTAAGAAATCCAATACTCAAGTAATTGCGCCTGAAAATAATATTGAACAAATCAAATCAAATCATGTAGAAGAATATCAAGAGTTTTCTTTCACTATACTAGTACATTGCCCCCATAACCACTGAAAGAAAAGCTTGTTTTCATACTAATTAAATATAAAATCTTAATTTAATTTACCTCATAAATTTATAATTTTTACTTAAGTTGTTTCTATTGATTGTATATATTAAATAAGGTTCATGAATGGGGTTATGTGGTAATAATTAAAGAGGGTATTTTAGAGAAATTAACACATATTTATTATAAATAGCTAATTTTCTTAAGATCTATAAAATAATCTTCAAGCTACTATGGACATTTAACACCGAATGGAATGTAATATTTAGTACTTATGTGGAGTGCTCATTTACACATATATACTCTATCTTACTTATAATACAAGTCACTTCAAGAAGAATGGCATAATTCAATATATAAATCACTTGGAGAGCAATTAATTTGTATTCACCAATTTTTCCCTTTGATATGAAAATATAGCTCATTGTATCCCCCCCAAAAAAAAAAAAAAAAAAAAAAAAACCTCATTTTATATAAGAAAAAAATTTCAATTTAAAAAAAATTAATAAATTAACTATCATTTTTTGATTCCAATAAATTAATTGAAATTATTTATATTATAAATAGGAGGGAATACATATATCATCAAACTAAAATTTCCCCACCTAATTGGATGTTAGTCTTTAAAAGGAAATGGTGATGGTTATGTGGTCTCATTGGTAAGGATAATTAATCAAAATTACAGTGACGTAAAATTAATGGTTGCCGACGCCTATAATTTACCTGAATTATCACTAACAAATTGAAATTATAAATCCATCATTAATTAAGGCCATACATATAGTTAATGCAATATAATCTAAGTCTTCACTCGATGATATCAATAATTTTTCTTTCAATATATATAAAGTAATTTAATTTTCATTGATAATAGCGTGTCATTGTGTATTTGTGAGAGAGAGTAAAATATTTTTAGTGTTTTATAAAGTACAAGAAATTAATTTAAATAAAGCGAAAACTTACCCCCAGAAAGATGTTGAAAAAGGCGACTTTCCATAAGTTAATTATTTTGACATGAAAGTTTGGAGTAGATTAATTGATATACATCCTTTTTTTTCTGAATTTAATATTTATTAATGTCCATATCTGTTATTATATTATCTATTCTTTGTAATTTTTTATTTTCACCCAATAATTCTTATGATTATGAAATCACATTAATTATATATAGATTATAGAGTTGTGTCTACAAATATATAGAAGGCATATGTATCTGATAGAACACTAATAGTCTAATAAAGTGAACACAGATCTCTCCCCCCCCCCCCAAAAAAAAAAAAACCTTCTACTCTTCTCATCTTTTCTCTTCATTTTATATTATGTTTTCAGCATATATTGAAGCTTTGACGAAGGTTTACTTCTCTTTAGTTATTTAAACGATTTCCACTACATTTTTTACCTTATTGTGTTTGATCTGTCTTCGATAATTTGAGCCCTTGTATGAAATTAAGAAACCATTTTACTCATTGTTTTAAACATTGGTTCTATAGTTTAAATTAGATATTGTCATTGTTTTTCTATCTTATTTCTAATCTCCTTTACGAGATCTTCTATATTAATGTTATTTTATTATGGCTCGCCAAAAGCTATACATATCACTTTAATTTTCTATTCTAAAATTAATTATATGATAAGTTATGTCACTCTAATTTTTATTATAATATTATATTATCAGAAGTCATATCATTTTAATTTCCTATTATAAAATTATATGACCAAAAATCTTATTAATTTGATTTTCTATTATATGACGAGAAGTCATATCACTTTGATTTCTTATCATATAGCCAGAAATCATATTCTTTTGATTTCTATTGCGATATTATATAGCCAGAAGACATATATATATATATTTCTTTCTATCTTACAATATGGCCAAAAACGATATACCGTTTCATCTTCCATCTTATTATATGGTCATAAGTCATATTCCTTTCATTCCTACTTTGAGATTATACGATTACAAGTCATTTCACTTGAATTCTTATTTTTATATTGTATGGTCAGACGTCATATTCATTTGATTCCTTGTTTCATCTTATTGGATGGATAGAAACCATATACAACTTTTATTTATCTTGAGTATAGAAGACCAAAAGCCATATCATTTTATCCTGAAGATAAAAAGCCAAAAGGCATATGACTCTAATTTCTTTTTTTGAGATTAATTGGCTTGAAGCCATCAGAATTAAATGACCTGAAGCTATAAAATTTTTAAATTTTGTTGTAATGTTTTGCTTTATGAATTTCTTGCTATTATCGTTTGCATTTTATAATACGTTTTTACATTTCATATTTTAAGAGTTTTCTTTTATTGTCTTAGTTTGAACCATGTTAAATCTTATAAAATTTGAAATCATAGCTCTTATCATTATTAAAAAGAACTATTTATCTTACTTAATTCAAAAATTTTCAAAACAAGAGTTCATATTGGTGATAATGGTGGTACCTAATGCAAGCACATTTTAATTAGATAAGAGTTTACGTACCTTCATTAGAGCTAATATTGGTGATACAGTGATATATAATGCAAGCACCTTTTAACTAGAGAGAAATATACCTTCTTTAGAGCTAATATTCATGATACGGTGATAGCTAACGTTGTTGTTAAATCTTACAAAATTTGAAATACTCTTTATTTTGTAATAACTTTGTTTATGTCCTTCTCAATAAGCAAGAACCTTTTTTCCAATATCTTATTTTAAAATTAAACAAAAAATTATGGTGATACGGTGATACCTAATGCTTTCAGTTAGGGGTCTCGTACCCTAACTTGACACCAAAGACCTTCCTTATGGCTTTGTTAAGAATAAAGTTGTAAGTTCTTATTAGAGGCCTAGAGGGTATAATGGGTTATAATTTTTTTTTTTTTTTAAAAAAAAGCCTATCCTAGTCAGATTTTATATATGTCAAACACGTCCTAGATTCAACCCTAATAATGCAATATAGTAATTAAAAGAATATCAAATTTTACCAAAGAGGGGAAAAGATAACAAAAATTAAAAGCCTTACATGGTTCAAAAGAAATAATAGAGTTGGTACTACCTACTCTTGTGAATTAAATTAAATTTTATTTTCTGCTTGTTCTAAAAGTAAAAACAACTCGATTCAGCCTTGTATTGCATGAAATATTACTAACGTGGTAAATGACAATCAAAGTGAATTTGGAAAATAACGTTATCAAATGAAATTTGTACAATACGGGGATGGAGGAAAATTAAATTATATTCACATATTTGCATATTCGAAGAAATTACGATATTATCAATGTAAGGATCACCTGTGTGTTGTTCATCTCTTTTTCATTTATACATATTTCAGAATAGTATCGAATTTTTTTTCTTATACAAAAAAATTTTGGAGAGGTTCGACATCAGTCTTCCACCAAGGCCAGGGCACGGCCTCGTGCTTTTTGAGCACTTACTGGGGACTTATGGGATCGCCTACTGAAGGAGTCCTAGTGACGGGAGCAGAGATTGAACACACATCCCTTTGAGACTTGACCAAATCCCTTACCATCTATGCCAACTTCCTTCGGCTCGAAATTTTTTTTCTTTTGATAATAAAAGGTTTTAGAGGGATTCGACATCAGTCCCCCACCAAGGCCAAGGCACGGCCTCGGGCTCTATGAGCACTTATTAGAGACTTACGAGATCGCTTACCAAAGGAGTCCCGACAACGGCAGAGGGGATCGAACCCACGTCCCAAGAGACTAATCCTGAATCCTTTACCATCTGTGTCAACTCCGGCGGCTCGAAATTTAATATATAAGAGGCAAAGGGAAAACAAGAACCAAGCTAAGTCCAAAACCTAACGGAGCATACGAGTGGTTAATGGCAATTTATCAAAACTAAACTCATTTATTTGTGGGGCCATGTCACAATGGGACAGGCCCTTAAGTATTGTAGGCCATTGCACTTTTCACCAATGTAACTTTTTTTTGCTCAAGGCACCAATGTAATTAACTAGTATTTATTTTACCTTAGCTAGTATTTATCTATTTATTTAATTGCTAAAAATATTTATTTACTTTTGGTTTAAGAGTATTTTGTGCCTATGGTGAAAACTAATATTTTTTGGGATAGGAAGAGCAAAGATCAAACAGTTTTCATTTACTTCTGCTCTACGTACAGATTTAAAATTAAATCTCAAACTACTTGTTGATATAAAAAAATGTTCATTTTGACAATTACTAACGTGATTTTTTCCAGATTTCTTTATAAATTATATATTTTCGATAATCTATTTTTTCCTTAGTGAAAGAATTAGTTTATATAAAGGAGTAAAATAATATTTTTTTTCAAGTACTCCCTATAAAACATATTTGAGGAGTTAGGGTGTGTTTTGGTTTTTTTTTTTCTTTTTTTTTTTTTTGCCAAAAAGGTGTGTTTGATTTGAGGAGAGAGGGGGGAACTAAAATTAGAGGTTAATATAAATGCTACAATTCATAAATATATAGGTTTCAATAAGCTCAAAGCTTATTTATAGCATTCAAGGCTTATAATATACGGCTTTTTTAAAAGGCTTAGATATTAAGTAGGCCTTTAAAAAATACTTCAAATTTAATAAGATAGGCTCAAGTCTAATTTTGAAAAAAAAAAACCAACATTCAAGCTTAAATCTATATCTAGATAAAAGCATAGTAAGATAGGAAAAAGAAAAAATATCCCGTTTCTCAAATAAAGAAGGGGAAAAAAACAAGAAGACATTATTAATAGTCATTTTCAAATATTTAATGCAACTAATTAATTTTGTCGTCATTGAAGACATCCAAGTTGCATGGTATTAAAATACAATAAATGAAATGACGAAACAATTCGTTGCTACTACTAGTGATGAGTATTACGCGATGATTATAATATATTAATATCACGTTTACAAATTAGAAGAAGCTCGATTATCCAGAACTTTGATTTTGACATTTGTGGTTGTAGAAAAAGAAGAAAGAAAAATGAGCCCCAAAGTAGTCGAGCCATACCATACGTGCATATTTCTTTGAGCACACGTTAGAATAGATTTTATATTTAATAGATAAGATTTTGGAAATAGTGGGATCGAGTTTCTTCCGTGTATTTTTATGGTTTCATTATTAACCTTATAATATCTCTAATTTTTAGCATAAGAAAGCGTTGACATTATTTTAGAAATATTAAAAAAGTTAATTAAAACTCTCCCTCCATTCTTTTTTTGTAAGAATCATGTATTTCGTTCTTATTTATGAGAAATATTCAGAGAATGTTTTAATATTTGTTTGTTCTATTCTCATTTTGCCTCAATTTAATTATCCATATTTGTCATTCATTCTCTCTCTTCTATAATCATACTTATTAGTATCACTGTTACAATATTTATTTTTTTCAGTTTATCTCTTCCACCATTCTCTTTATTATAATAATTTCCTTATTCTGTATCTCCTCATAGATAAGGGTATTTTTATCAAGATGGTTGCAAATGTATTGTTCTTAATCACCGTTTTGATTTGTGTTATTAGATTAAATGTTACTTATAGATAATCATAGAGAGAATATGTTAAAATATGATATATAATGCATTACATATACGTTTAAGTTTCTTAGTTTTTCTATAAAAAATTATATTAAAAACAAGAAGAATATTGATTGACTCCCCAGCCATATGAAACCCATTTTTTTCAATCTGGACCAGGCAGGTGCAGAAGTTAATTTTGTAACTAATTAAGATAAGAGAAGAGGCCACTATCTATTCATTTGTCACTTTCACTGATCTACCAACCCTCCAATTTTTTATTTATTTTTTTTTAAAAAAAAGAACCTTTTTGGGCTTTGAAGAGTTTCATAGCTTATAATTATAAAGTAGTTATAAAACAAGGAAGCAATGAGAGTTAACACAGATAGTAAGGGATCCAAAAACTAGACCTTTTGGTCGTGGGTTCGATTCCCTCTGCCGTCGCTAGGACTCCTTTGGCAGGCGATCTCGTAAATCCCCTCTAAGTACTCATAGAGCTCGGGGCCGTACCCTAGCCTCAGTGGGAGATTAGTGTCGAATCTCTCCAAAACTTTTTTTGTAACCCAAAAAAAAAATTAAAAAATAAAAAAAAGTAGGGAATCTGAAAATGACGGAGGTTGCAATCGTTCTGGTGTAATCCACGGTTCTTAGCTTCTGTGCCTTTATAATTCCAGGGAAGAGGTTGTTGGAGGACATATCCATGTATTTGGATTCCCTGTACCTACATTTTTCAACTTTCTACAAACAATGTTATTCTCGGAATTTAAGGCAAAGAACTACTACCTACGTAGTATACAATTTAAACCTAGCAGACTTATATTGTTTTACAACTAAGTGACACTCCAGAATAAAAAAAAAAAAATCATGGCTCTCGTGCATTCAAAAACTTAACGCATACAACACTTAAGTTTGATCTTCGGAAGCTTACACAAGGGGGGAAAAACAATATATATTTTACAGCATTCCCTCCAGTCAAGAACCTACGTTTAGCAACTTTAAACAGGATGGTAGGTACTTTAATTTAACTTGAACTTATTATCAGTGGGGAAAACGAAAAGATCGTAGAGAGACACCAGAACTATGAGAGCTGCTTCCACATGGCTGGTCGGTCTCTTGAAATAAGGAGAGCACGAGAGCTCATATAATCAAAGGAAGGCCAATACAAGTCATCCGGGCCAATGACTTGGTTGACCCTCTGAGTATTATTTGTGGGATCCATGTTGAAAGCTCGCAATGGATCATCTTTCAAAGCATCAAACACAAACAGGCCGAGCCCACAAACGCCCATCACAAAGTTAGAGTTACCCCAAACCTGTGTTATTGCAGAGTGGTGAGGATGTGCATTAGATTCTGGCAGTGCATAGCTGGTGAAGAGCCCTTGTTTGCGCAATGAGAATTGTTGCACCATTGATGAGGACTGCTTCTTGCCAATGGAACTCGAAGTTGAGCAACCAAGAAAGATGGAGTCTCCACGTGAGAAAACTGATTGAACATTCACCCCATGTTTTGGCATCCGAAGACCCACACCAGCTGGCTGGCGGAAGTCCAAGACATTAATAGCGTCTGAAGTGCAGAACACACCATCGTTTCCTTCAGCTTCTGATAAGCTCACCCTGATATTATGCGGAAGGAACAAAACATCTATGTCATGAACTATTTGATTGATGATGACATCAAAACAACAGGAACGAAATGTTAGGAGGCAAACAAATTGAAATGGTTAAGGTACAATTCAAACCAAGAGGCAAACAATTTCATTGGACAATGACAATAGCATTAACGCCAATAAATGAACGAATATAGGACTTTTACAAACAAGTAGGTGACCAAGAGATGCAGAGACAAATCACAAGGTAAGAATGTCTAAGGTTGAAGCTCACCTTTGCCGAACCCCTCCACCCAGCTCTGCATCTGTATTACTCACATGAAGAGCGGAAATTTTTTGCCCACATGAAGGGATAGACAGTAAGGCTTGAGGACTAAGTGAGTTCACATCCCACAAGGAAATCGCTTCTGCTTCGGCTAACACAACCTTTCCTCTGTTTCTCCATTGCAAAGGACTGGAATAGTCCATTGTAAGAACAGGCTTCTGTACCTCCCATTTCATGACTTGCTCTCCATCACGAATATCAAAAACTTTTACAGCTCTTTGGGAGCTCGCAGTAGAGATGATCAGAGGTCCACAAGGTCTATACCACCATTGGCTAGTTGCAGTAGCCAGACTGCCAGATCCAGAATTTCTTTGCCCTATGTTATTGGACAAGGGTCGAAGTGCTGTCCTAGCAGTGGCTGTTCCAAACTCTAGTTGGAAAGCGCGGAGATCCTTGGTGTAAAAATCCCATGAACAAAATCCTGAATCCATAGTATTGCCAGCAGACGCAGCTACTACAAACCTTCCTGAGCAACCGTCGGAACCAGGAGCACGAATTAACCAACAATCCCTCCACATATTAGGTGAAACTCCAGATGGTGGCATATATAAAGCCTTTTCCTGGAAAGATAGGGAACTGTGAGCAGGCACATTACTTGCTTAAGCTTTTTACAGAAAGAATACGGATCTATATGCATAATTCGTTATGAAAATGTAATCAAATATACAAATTGGTTTCAGTACAAATATGAATATCATATATCATTTGATTTAATGAAAAATATGGTGCAACAAAATCACCTAACTGAAATATGAATTACTAATATTACCAATTTCCTTAGAATGGAGAACGGCTTCTAACTATAAAGCAAGTAAAGAAGTAAACTTTCAGAGCTCAATTACGGAGCATTAGCATTGGAATCTAGGTTATTACTGTTGAGGAAGCGCAATATAGAGTGTAACCGATTATATTAGAAAATTACCCAACTAGAAAACAAAGTTTCTAGACGTAATTTAATAATATAATAAGCACCAACTACTATATTTAAATGCAACTAATAAATAATAAATCGGACAAATATAAGAGAAATATCAGATCCTAAATTCACTCCAAATAATTTACAAGTGAAATACTACAAAAGAGGAAGATATACAAATGCCTTGAGAGACAATTGTGGGGTGAGGAATAAGGGAGGGGGAGGCACTCTATTTATACTAAAACCTCCCCCCTTCAAACCCAAAACCCACCGATGTGGGACTTGCCAAAACTCACAAATCTCCACCTTGGCAAGATCTCACAGTCTCAATTTCTCCTATTTACAAATTCTAATTGTAACTTCTATTCAAAACACCATGTTCAACAATGTTGATCAAATCCAAACAATGTTGAAATTTAATAGAAGTCACCACCTTTGTCAACATATCAGCAGGATTGTCATCTGTTCGTATCTTCTGTATTGTGACTCCACCTTCTTCCAAAATTTCTCTTACAAAATGATATCGGACGTCAATATGCTTCGTTCTTGCATGGTAGACTTGGTTCTTTGCTAACTGAATAGCACTCTGGCTATCACAAAATACTGTGATGCTTTCCTGACCAACACCAAGCTCTCCAAGCAACCCCTGAAGCCAAATCGCCTCCTTTACAGCTTCTGTAATCGCCATATACTCTGCCTCTGTTGTAGACAAAGCTACTGTTGACTGTAAAGTTGACTTCCAACTAACTGGTGCACCTGCGAGAGTGAATACAAAACCAGTAGTTGACCTTCTTTTGTCCAAATCACCTGCAAAATCTGAGTCACAGTACCCAACTAGACATTGATCAACACCCTGCTGAAAGACCAATCCAACATCTACAGTATTACAAATATACCGTAGAATCCATTTCACAGCTT
Organism: Acacia confusa; assembly: GCA_037074495.1. Taxonomy (NCBI): domain Eukaryota; kingdom Viridiplantae; phylum Streptophyta; class Magnoliopsida; order Fabales; family Fabaceae; genus Acacia; species Acacia confusa. The sequence continues at coordinate 4,270,854 of CM073505.1, forward strand.
GCCAATGCTCCATTCCGGGATCATGCATATACCTACTCACCACTCCAACTGCCTGTGAAATGTCTGGTCTCGTACAAACCATAGCATACATCAAGCTACCAACAGCATTCGCATATGGCACCCTTGACATATATGCTCGTTCATCTTCATCCTTCGGCGACATGTCAGCATTAAGCTTAAAATGTGGGGCAAGTGGGATGCTAACCGTCCTGGTTTCTTCATTCATACCGAAACGATGTAGCACCTTCTTCAAATACTCCTTTTGAGATAAGAAGAGCTTCTTCGATTGTCTATCTCTTGTTATCTCCATGCCAAGTATCTTCCTTGCCTCACCTAAATCCTTCATCTCGAACTCCTTCTTCAGTTGATCCTTAAGCTTCTCAATCTCTGCTTGATTTCTTGAAGCAATCAACATATCATCAACATACAAAAGGAGATAGATAAAAGATCCATCTTCAAGCTTCCGCAAATACACACAATGATCGTATTTGCTTCTCCTGTACTTGTGCCGCAACATAAACTTGTCAAACCGTTTATACCATTGCCTCGAAGACTGCTTCAATCCGTATAACGATTTTTCAAGTTTACATACCATATTCTCCTTTCCAGCAACTTTGAATCCTTCAGGCTGAGTCATATAGATTTCCTCCTCCAAGTCTCCATTTAGAAATGCAGTTTTAACATCCATCTGAACTAGTTCCAAATCCAACTGTGCTACCAAAGCCAACAGAATTCTAATGGAGGAATGTTTTACAACTGGAGAAAATACCTCATTGTAATCAATTCCTTCCTTCTGAGCATAGCCTTTAGCTACCAGTCTTGCTTTGTAACGCACATCACCTTGGTTAGGAAATCCTTCTTTCTTCGCATACACCCATTTGCAACCAATTGCCTTCTTACCCTTTGGGAGTTTGGCCAATCTCCACGTTCCATTCTGATGAAGGGACTGCATTTCTTCATTCATAGCATTCATCCACTCTTCCTTTTCTAAGCTCCGGACAGCCCATTTATAAGTTGAAGGAATGCCATCAGTTGCAATTGAAGTTGCACAAGCCACCATATCCATAAAGCGAGTAGGTTTTCTTACTATTCGTCGTGGCCTGCCGGTTGCGATTGATTCTTGTTGTTGTTGAGGTTCCTGGGTTGAAACCTCCCTTTCAACTGGCTCATCTTCTACAGGAAAGTCTTCTCTCATTTCCCTATCCTTTCTCTGAACTGGGAAAATCAACTCTCCTTCAAACTCCACCTGCTTCGAAGCACCATCGGTCTGTGTGGTATCTCCAGATGTTACCGGCTTCATAATAGTAGTCTCATCAAAAGTAACATCCCTGCTAAACACAACCTTCTCCGTCTCTGGACACCATAAACGATATCCTTTGACTCCAGAAGTGATCCCCAAGAAAATAGCTTTCTTTGCTCTAGGATCCAATTTTGATTCTTTCACATGATAGTATGCAGTTGAGCCAAACACATGTAAAGAATCATAATCATTAGCAGGCTTACCATACCATTGTTCCAATGGTGTTTTACCATCAATAGCAGCAGATGGTAGACGATTAATGAGATGGCTCGCATACGTCACTGCCTCAGCCCAAAATTCTTTGCCCAAGCCAGCATTGGACAACATACACCGAACCTTCTCCAGCAAAGTCCGATTCATGCGTTCTGCCACCCCATTCTGCTGTGGTGTATTTCTTACGGTGAAGTGTCTGACGATGCCATTATCTTCACAAACCTTCTGGAAAGGATCATTCTTGTACTCTCCACCATTGTCTGTGCGAAGACATTTGATCTTCCTGCCTATTTGTGCTTCTATCATCGTCTTCCATTTGAGAAAAATTCCCAAAACTTCATCTTTGGTCTTCATCGTATACACCCAAACTCTTCGAGAAAAGTCATCAACAAAGGTTACAAAATAATGCTTACCTCCCAATGAAGCTGTTTTGGAAGGACCCCAAACATCAGAGTGTACATAATCCAAAATACCTTCAGTATTGTGAATAGCTGTACCGAACTTAACCCTTGTGTGTTTCCCCTTTACGCAATGCTCACAAAAGTCCATGACGCAATGTTTCAATCCTTTCAATAATCCTTGACTTGTTAAAGTGTTCAAGGATTTTCCTCCAGCATGTCCCAAGCGCATATGCCACAACCTGGTTGCTTCTGCATCCTTCTCACTACTGGATGTTACTGCTGCCGTCCCAATAACTGTACTCCCATGATAGTGGTACGTGTTATTGTTCTTCCGAATACCCTTCATCACCACCAGTGCACCAGAGAATATCTTCATTACTCCATTTTCTGCAGTGATCTTGAACCCTTTTGAGTCTAGAGTCCCCACAGAAATGAGATTTTTTTTTCAAGTCTGGTACGTACCGAACATCTGTTAATGTTCTGATCAATCCATCATGGTTCCTTAATTTGATTGAACCAATACCATATGCGGTAAGAGAAGAGTTATCTGCTGTGTGAACAATTCCACACTCTGCTTCTTCAAAATCAGTGAACCAGTCTCTGTTAGGACACATATGATGGCTGCAGGCTGAGTCCAATAACCATTCATCTGATGGTTTTGATGACGTTGTTGTAGCCAGTGAGAAATCTGAATTCTCATCATCACAATCAGCTACATTTGAGTCCATATCGGCCTTCACATCTCCAGGTTTGGCTTTGTTCTTCAGCTTCGGACAGTCCTTCTTCCAGTGTCCCTTTTCTCGACAAAAGGCACACTCATCTTTGCTGGGTCTAGACCTTGACTTGGATCTCCCTTTCTTTGATCTCTTCTTCTCCTCAGTACGTCCTCTAACCACTAGAGCCTCTGCCTCTCCACCTTTTTGTTTCTCTTTCCTTCTTTGTTCATGGCTGTACAAAGAAGAACAAACTTCTTCCAGAGAAACTTTCTGCTTACCGTGAAGTAGCGTAGTTTCCAGGTGCTCGTACTCATCGGGAAGTGATCCCAACAACATCAGGGCCAGATCTTCATCTTCAAAAGTCACGTCCAAATTCTGCAAATCCGTCACCAACTTGTTGAAGCTAGTGATATGCTCATTCATTGTGGTACCAGGAACGTAAGTGAAGCGAAACAGCCTTTTCTTCATGTAGAGTTTATTCTGACAGTTTTTCTTCAAGAACTTGTCCTCCAGTGCCTTCCACAGTCTACATGCAGAAGTTTCCTTTGTGTATGGATACTTCTGGTCTCTTGAAAGGTACGATCTAATAGTACCACAAGCAACACGATTCACGACCCTCCATTCTTCTTCCTCCATTTTATCTGGTTTTTTCTCCTCAAGGGCAAAGTCTAGTCCTTGTTGAAAAAGGACATCCAGAACCTCGCCTTGCCACATGCCAAAATGCCCAGATCCGTCAAAAATTTCAACTGCAAACTTCGCATTTGACACTATTCTGGTCAAATACGATGATGAGAACGACGAACCGCTAACATCTGCTGTGGACACATCACTCCTTTTGTCCGCCATTTCTGCTCCAAAAAATTATTTAATAGTTGCCAAAACAAAAGCTCAAAAGTAATTCTTTTCTGATGTGGAAGCTCAGACTAAGCTGCAACCACAGAGCATACTCAGACAGAACCTCGGCTCTGATACCAATTGTTGAGGAAGCGCAATATAGAGTGTAACCGATTATATTAGAAAATTACCCAACTAGAAAACAAAGTTTCTAGACGTAATTTAATAATATAATAAGCACCAACTACTATATTTAAATGCAACTAATAAATAATAAATCGGACAAATATAAGAGAAATATCAGATCCTAAATTCACTCCAAATAATTTACAAGTGAAATACTACAAAAGAGGAAGATATACAAATGCCTTGAGAGACAATTGTGGGGTGAGGAATAAGGGAGGGGGAGGCACTCTATTTATACTAAAACCTCCCCCCTTCAAACCCAAAACCCACCGATGTGGGACTTGCCAAAACTCACAATTACTTAGATTTAATGAAGAATTGGTGCAACAAGATCATCTAACTGAAATATGAATTACTATTATTTCCTTAGAATGGAGAACGGCTTGTAAGTATAAAGCAAGTAAAGAAGAAAACTTTCTAAGCTCAGTAACGAAGCATCGGCATAGAGTCTAGTCTCCTGCTTAGATTTAATGACTGGTAATTTGTAACGGCATACGTACCTCACGATTCGCGATATCATAATATGAACACGAACCATCATCATGAGCAATGAGGACAGCCTCCCCTTCAGACACAAACCATCCTCCCACGGCTGTCTTATTTCCTATATCATTCAGCGAATAAATGAAATCATCTTCTGTCTCTTCATCAATATAGAGCCCTTGCCTGTTTTCTTGATCATCAAACTCTTCAAGCTTCTCATCAGTTGTAAGAAGGAGCTCAACATCACACTTCTGATTGAAGGCAGAGGAGTCGTCTTTTGTTTTAGCAGATGCACCACCGCCTGTTTCTTTAACTCTACAATACTTCATATCAGCTTCTCCGTCTCTAGATTTCACGTTACCTGCCTCTTTATTGAGGTTAGCCAAGAACTCTTGTGCTATCTCGGTCCCTTCAATAGGGCTCATCACCTTTTCTTCCGTCGTTTCTTCAATGCCATCTTGATTGTTCGTGGATTCATTGCTTGGACACTTGTCCAATGATGCTTTATTCGACGTTAGATTCTGAAGTAACTTGCGATGAGGAAATAGTCTAGCTTCCAATTCCTCGCTGCTTAACTCTTTAGCCCCACGTTTACCCTTGTCAACTTTGTTATTTTGACTATCAACAACCATATTAGGTTCCTTATCATCATTAGCATTGCTTTTCTGAAACCCTATTTTAGCATTTGAATCACTAGCTACGTGATCTATTGCCTTCTCAATACCTGATATTTTGTCTTGGATGTCTGAAAGTATGACCTTTGATTGATCAGGGTTATTCAAATCCAGCATCTCCTTAGTCCTCCTAATATCAGACGCTATCCTCTTGACCTTTCCTTCTAGGAAAGCAAGCTTTTCATGAAGCCTGCTGGGATATTTACATGTCACCCCACTACTGGAACAATCATCCCCCGACTCCTTCTCTTTTGGAATTTCCAAAACCTTAGCCTTACCAGCAGATTTTCCAACAACCTCTATAAAACATGAATTAATATCTTTGCCGGTCTTTTCTGAACCAGTAGAACATGGCCCTTGATGTGCACTAATAAGGATCCGATTTTTTAGCTCAGATTCAGAATCAACCTTCTCACGGTAAATCTGCACATCTCCCCCATCATGAACTGAACTTGATTTCACAAATGATTTATTATTTTCACTTTCCCCGACTTTGTTTTCCATTACCTCGCCATTTCTACTTTTAGCCTCTGAATTTAAGCTCTTTGTCGCGCTTTCGTCAGCGTGACCTCTAAGTTTTGCTCTACTACCAATCTGCGCGCTTCCTTTGATGCTTAAATCTCTATAACCTTTTGCCTGATTGCCAACTCTCACGCCCCTACTCCCACTGAAAGCAGAACGATCAGGTTCTGCGACCGACCCCTTAACAACCCGATCCACTGAAACCCGCCTATCTTTTCGGGTATCCGAGAGCACCCTAGTAAAGTCAGAAGGGCTAGAGCTCCTACCTCGAGGGACTGACGACGTGGACTTCCGCTCACGACTGTCACTGCCGCTTCCTACGCCTACCAGTGACGCCTTGTCAACGCGGGGCATGGGTCGAATGGTAGGTCTTTGGGTCGCGGCCGTAGCAGCTCCACGGGACGTGGATCTCCGATTCTCTTTTTCAGCAGACAGTTTACGGAGAGCATTGGCGCTAGGGATTTTGTCGGAGCTTGAAGCTGGGGTTACAGATCTGGAAGATCGGTGAGCGGCAACTTTGACGGCGGAGACGCCGGCGTCGTCTCCGTCGCGGTCTTTCATCCGGCGAGTGGATGAAGTGGACATGGGAAGAAGTTGAGGTAAATTACAGTGGGAGAGATTTTTGTGGCTAACAGGAAGAAGAAAGTGGGATTTTTCTCAGAAGAGGAGGGAATGATGAAACCCGAAAATTGAAAGGGATTACCTACGCGGCTTTGACGTGGGCGGGAAATAATTAAAATTTTGAGTTTTGAAATTGGGAGTTGGACTGGTACCAAAAAAAAAAAAAAACATAATGGAAACTGAGCAAAGACTCGACACGAAAGAGGGAGAGGACTGAGGAGAGCATTAATTAAAAATAAAAAGGAGCTTGAAACCTCTCACAACTCACGTGTTCTTTTTATAACGCTTTGTTCAGGCTTTTTTTTTAAAAAAAAAAAATATATTGGTTGGTATTCTAATAACTAAATTATTTAAATTGACACGTTGCGATTCGGATGTTTCTTAAAATAGTGTCGGATTCAAACTTAATTTACTTCCTTTATAGTCTAATTGATCAACCACTAAACCAAGTATTCATATATCAAAACTCACGAATTCTGTCTCCGTGCAAATTGGTTTTTTTTCTCAACGTATTAACATGTTAATACTTTTAGGATTCATTTAACATATTATATCAGAAATTTGCATAACTTCTTACCCTATATTCACATGTTCATTGTATATATACTAATATAATGTATTGTACGTGTTTATACTTGTTTTAATTTAATTAGATTATTAGAAAGATATGATATTATGTTTAATTAAATTAGTAGGTAGGGATGTTCAAAAAACCTAATAGTTTAGGTAGTCTGACCCGACACAATCCAACCTGACCTAGTCACGTTGGAAAAATGGCTTGAGGCAGTATTAGGCAGATTAGACTAAACTAATTTGCTCGGGTTGGACCAGACTTCAGACCAGGGTCTCATACCCCTTGGTTCGATTAGTTTGGCCCATAAGTTTTTTTAAATCGCCATTGCACATTGGACTCCAATTCTCCAAACACGCAACTTCGACCTTAGTCCTATAGGAGTTGAAACCCCAAAACAGACGCTTCTTTCACAAATATGTGAACAGTTTTGTTTCAACTTGCAAAAAAAAGGCTTATAAAACTATAGTTTTCGAGTTACTCAAATGCATGATCGCTCTCACTATGGTTCTAATGATCCTATTTCTCAGAGGAAAGGTTCAACAAAGCAGCAGCATGAAGCAAGCTCCATCTGCTTAGTTCCCTCCAGCAATGGTGGCACTAGAGTTACCTTCTGGTTCAGTGCTCATTGACGTTGTCTCCCTCTCACAATTTGATCAAGACAGTGATGACAATACACATTAAAACCTAGCCGCCTCTTATAGTCAACTCCCATGGTCTCTCTAAATTAGTTGCCTCCAGACTCTCCTCTCCAAGTGAAAGTGATGATGAATAGTGTTTATCGCAGTTCTCCTTGTTGCGATATGGAGCTCAATGAACAGTACCCATACCAGTCGCTACTCCTTACTCCTCTTCTTAATAGCCTTCTCTTTAGGTTTTCCATCTTATTAGGTTTAGTTTAAAACTTAGGCCAACAAAAAAAAAAAGAAAAAACAGGTCCTAGACTGGTCCAAGAAGTCCATTGGACCAGTCTAGTCTAGTCCTGGGCTAGTATTGGATCAAACCAGACCTCGAGTTGAGGCCAAACTTGGTGCGGTGAGATCCATAAACATCCCTAAAGCAAGGTGAAAACCCCAAATTACTTAGTTAAATGGCATTGAATCCCAAGCAGTCATTAGCAACTATCGTGTATTTGGAATAACGTTGACAAAAGTGGTCTTTTTTGCAATTTGACTTACAAATTTAAGATTGGATAAAAGTTATATTATGTAATATGATTTATGTTTAAATTGATGGTAGCATAAATTACTTTTTTCTCAAAGTGAAACTTGTTTGGATGATATTTTTGAAAAACAAGTTTAGATATAAAATGACTTAAAGGGACATTAATTTTACTATATACAACTTTTAGTCATTAATACAAGGCTCGATTGATTAAGTTGGGAAGACTAAATATGCTAAATAAATTATTTAATTTAATATATGTTATATGATATCTCTAAAATATTAATAAGTATAATCTTCATATTATATATCAGTTTATGTAAGTCAAACAATGTTAAATATAAATATTTTTAAAGAATTTATTTAGCCTTCTTAATCTGTTCAAATTAGTAATACATACTCTATGTAATCATAAATATAAGATATAGTTGACTTTTTTTATAAATTAAGAATTCAAATAAATTACTTAATCATAATTTTTGTTGTGTATCATTAGATTATATATTATTTTATAAATTAGACAAAATAGTTTATAGAAAAATGATCAATATAAATATTTTAAAGTAATTTAATCAACTTTCTTAATATTTTTTAAAAAGTCAATCATATCTTATATTTAGACCTGATGAAATGTAAATTATTAATACAAATAAATATTTTTCTCCCTCTTTCTCTCTCTCACGTCATCCATCACGTTTTCCTTTCTCCTTCACCTCCTGGGCCTGGTCATGTGGCCCCATTTTCCATATCTCTCTTCCTATATCCTGGTAAAAGTCGGAAGCTTTTGACTTGTCCACCGTGATAAGCTAAAAATTGTGGCTTAAACTTTTCCCTAAAAGCCCAATTGACTAATAGAAGAACCAAACACATCATATAATTTAACAACCACCCAATCTGATTTTTGGGGGCTTGAATCATGCGTTTGGGGCCATAAAAACTATTCTAAACACACCCTAAGACCCACAAGTGAATCAGACACGAATCAAACAAGTTAGAACTAATTAGATAGTCCTTCTTATTGCAAGTGCTTATGCAAGCTTGTTTTGTTACCTATTTATTTTAGCTTTTTAGAAGTATTGTTATGCAGTTTAATTTGTCTTGGTATGTAAAATAGAGCTCCTCAAACCCTGGTTTGACATTTTTGTCTCCCTGTATGCATCAATCTAAAATCTCAAAGTTGCATTGCCGCCTAATGTTTTGGCAAATTCATAACTTTTTTATAGCAAAATAAAAAGTTATGAATTTACTAGAACATTAGGCAGCAAATTTTAGTGTGATGCCACTATATAAGACCTCTAAGATGTGTTTGGTTTGAGAGGAGAGAGAGAAGGGAAAGGAGACTAAACTTAGACTTTGTTTGGTATAGGGAAGATTTAAGGAAGGAAAGGAAAGGAATGAAAGTGAAAAAAAAAGGAAATGATGATTAGGAGAAAACTTAAAAATGTGAGTCGTTTGATATACTAGGGAATGGAACTTAAGTTAAGGGAAAATGAGATATTTGGTATGAAGAATTGAGTGTTGGTTAAATGGGAAGGTTAAGTGAAATTCCTACAATGCCCCCCTAAACCATTCAAACGCTTGAGTTGGGTTTGAACGAAAAGCACTAAAAGAACAATGCGTTCGAACGAAAAATTGAACAGTAACCAAACTTGTGCAGCTGTTTATATTAAAATATTCCAAGAACACAGAAATAGAAGTAGGCATTTTCTACGAAAACAATAGTAATATAAATGGAAGACAGAAAAAGGCACATCATTGACCCACGATTGGAGCAAGAGGGTCGGCAAAATTTTAGAGAATTGCTTGACTTATCATCGAATTGGAGAATGCTTGGCTTTTTTGGGGAGGGTCGATGGGTTTTGGTGATGCCAACCATTAAAGCATCGAAACAAACAGCCATGAAGAAGAAGTAGGAAGAAGAACAAGAACTGCATGCAAAGTTTTTCAGGACAATTTCGTCACAAGATTTTACTTTCCTGGGAGATTGCAACTTTCCCTCCATTTTCGGATGGAATGAAGGTTCCCACGTTTAAAGGAACATTGGCAAAGGAGGGAAGTTATCTTCCTAGGAGAGCAGCACACCAAACACGTTCTGTGATGGAAGATTTGTAATCTTCCCTTTCTGTTAGCCAATCTTCTACATATCAAACTGGTCTTAAAAGGCTATTTCTATGAAAATGAGTAAAACCCACTTTCCACCTGCCATGCCATTGTGGTCGTATAGCTCTGCCATAATTTGGCTTACCGGAAGAAGACATTCGTAAGAATTTAGGTAACGCCCAAATTGCAATTTTAGAAGCCCCTTTTTATAAGCCAAGACAAAACTTCTCTTACATGCTTGCCTCGTAAATAGTAAAAGCTATTTTCTAATTGCTAATCCAAACATACAAATTATGTTTTTACTTTTCTATTTAATGATAGGGTAAAACATTTCATTGTTTTCAATTAAAGAAAATAAGTAAGACATTTTAGAAAATATATATTATACTAACTAACTTCTTTAATCTAATCAAATTAAGTAATATAAGATATATTATGTAATTTGATTATATTAAGGAAGTTAGTTAAGTTAGTCAGTATTCCTTGTATTTTCTGAAATATCCTATTTATTTTCTTTAATTCCCTCTCCTCCATAATTAGAGGAATCATCAATAGGCGCATATTAGGAAAATGTTGAAAAATATAAAAAACTATGTCTTATATTGAAACCTAAATTAAATTTTTCAATATGTCTTATATTAAGGATTAGGGAGTATCATATCTAATTTTATTTGTTTGAGAAAATAACTCTATAAATTTATTAAAGAAGCATAACAATTTAACATGTTAGAAAACGATGAATGTTTTACTATATCATTAAATTTAAAAATAAAAGCATAAATTCAAAATATAAATTTATTACTATAAACTATTAAGAGTTAACGTGCAAAAATATACATGAGCTTTTTCTCCAGGAGCAAAAATACACATATGTTTTTTTAGGAGCAAAAATACACATGTGATTACCATTTTGATGCAAAAGTCACATCCCACCGTTAAATTATTGTTCACCGCCGTTAAGTTACTGCTCACCTCATCTCTTTCTCTCTCATCACGGTGAATAATGACTTTGACTTAATGGTGAGATGTGATTTTTATACCAAAATGGTAACCACATGTGTATTTTTGCTCCTCAAAAAATCATATGTGTATTTTTGCTCCTGGAGAAAAAGCTTATGTGTATTTTTGCACATTAACCCAACTATTAAAACATTAAAACAAATATCTTTGGAAGGAAAATAAACTATGAAAGCATTAAAGTAGATTTTGGTGAGATTGTGAGGACATGAGGCAAGTTCCAAGACTTAGGACCTGTTTGGAAGGAAATAAAATCTAAGTTTTGTTACAAATCTACCATACACCTTTCTTTTTTTCAGAAGTTATTCTGCATCAAAACCTAGATTCTGTCATATGCTTACCAAACATCCATATTTTTTTAGAAGCTATTTTGTATCAAAACCTAGGTTTTGGAAAAAAAAACTTTTTCTTTTCCAGATTTTTCTCTCTCCCTTGCCATCGTTACTATTTTTTTAATATCAGTCAGTATTCTTAAGTATTTTTTTAGTACCCTGAAATGTTTTGTCAATATCATAAAAACAAATTTCATGATCATAAAATATTTTTTCAGTATCATTCAATATCCTTAAGATATTTTCTATTACCTTTTAGTACTATAGATATTTTTTCAAGATGAGTCATTACCCTGAAATATTTTTTCAATCCTATCCAGAGGATTGTTCAACCATCGTCTAAATCAAGGCTAAGGAACCAAATATTACTTGCAGCTGAAAAAGTTAATGACTAATCTTGCACAAATATTTTAGAGTACTGAAATGTACTAAAAAATATCTTGGAAATACTGACTAATACTAAAAAATTATTGATGATGGCAAATGAGAGAGAAAATGCTGAAAAAAATAGCTTTTCAAAAAGCCTAGGTTTTGATGCAGGATAGCTTTTAGAAAAAATAAGGGTGTTTGGCAGGTTTATGACAAAACCTAGGTCTTGATGCAAAATAACTTTTGGAAAAAATAAGGGTGTTTGGAAAACTTTTGCTAAAACTTGCGTTTAGATGCATAATAGTTTCTGGACAATTTTGGGGTGTTTAGTAAACTTTTGTTAAAATCTAGGTTTTGAAATTATCCAAACACTATCATTTTTCTCCAAAAGTTATTCTCTAAAAGCTATTTTTTAAAAATCATTTTTGCTTCGTAAATCCTAAAAGCTATTTTCTAAAAGCCATTTTTATCTCGTAAATATCCAAAGTTATTTTCCAAAAGTTATACTCAAAGGAGCCCTCTCACTACACACGTATGTTACTGGAGAGAAAATGATGGCAGCGAAGAGAAGCCATTTTTGCATGTGTTTGGTTTGAGGGAAGGAAAGAGGAGGGGATTTTTTTTTTCCTTCATATTAACCAAACTGCCTATAAAAAATTTTCAATATTCTAAAAGTACATTATCAACAAAATAAAATATTATTCTCATTAATAACAATTTAGTAAAAATCTCCACTCTCTTTAAATCAAACACACTATAAGTTTAATCCACCTCAAAGGTGGGGCATGCCCAGCACTATGCGGAGGAGAACAAACATTCTCTGTAAAAGAATTGTCATGCACCTTAATAAACCCTCTTCAAATTTGTAAAATTATTTCAGCTGGATTTGATTTATTAAATTGGCTCCTCTTTTTCGTGATATAAAGCATGTAATTACCAAAAAAGGCATTATATAGCGTATTTAAATCATGCAAATTAAGATTACCGAAAAAATGTGCAATAGCGTCTGTTATTTGCATTCTTTGGGTGAATTCAGGTTTAAATCTCTATTAAGAGGGAGGTCTATATTTAGTAATTTATATTATAATATATATTTACCTAATTTGATTAAATTAAAGAATTTAGTTAAGATAGTTAGTATGACAAGTATTTTCTAAACTTTTTTACTCATCTCCCTTAATTTTCTAAATTCTCATCGTCCTTGATTATTGTTGAGAGAGCATCAATAAAAGTAAATTAGGTAAGAAAATGATAGATATAAAAATTATATATTGTATTTAGAACAAAAATCAACTCTTTAAATATACTCCATCTGATCCTTATTATAAGGCATCAACCACTATTTCTCGCAGGACAAGGAATAGAAGTTAAATCATCAAAGACAAGGAATAGAAGTTAAATCATTAAATTGGTCCAAAATTGATAAATATTTCCAACTTTACCCATACTTTAATAACGTGAATTTAAATAGTTAGTTAAAAATGAGGGTATAATAGAAAAATAGTAATAAATGAATTAGTTAAAGTAGTTGGTGTCTTATAAAAAAGATAAAAAAAAATTTAATAATTAGTACCTTATAATAAAAATCAGATAAAATATTAATTAGATGAGTGTCTCCCACCCCACCAGATAAAAGCATCTCTAAAAGAAAGATACCCAAACGCAGACAAAAATAAAGGTCCAATCAAACGGCCCTCTCATCTCTATATGGCAATGGAGTTTGGAATAAAGGGCCCGATCCAATTATTATTATTTTCGGGCAAAAAAACAAAATCTACGATGTGTATATGAGAAGAGGAGGGACTGCGAGCATTACGCAAAAAACCAAATATTCACTCTTGTCGCTTTTCTCCTTTATCAGTCGGTGTCTCCCTCTCACTTCAGACTTGAAGTTAGAACGTCCTACGAAAATCTCAGCGCCACCACGAATATTCTTCCACCTTCGGCTTCACACTCCTCTTCCGATTCCCAACCGTTGGTTAACAATCATCTCCTGCTTGGCCATGCCTTCCCTGGCTCTTACTCCTCAATCTCCCCCCTCAATTTCTCACCGCTTAACATCCTCCTCTTCCCCTGTTAGGAATTTAATTCCCTGCAACACAAATGGCATTCTCCATTCTTCTCGGTGGGGATGTTCCCAGAGCCGCCGCAAGCGAAACCTTGTTCTGAATTTTGCTGTGGACCAAGTCTCTGTCGTTGACCCTCCTCCGCCTCCGCCTCCCGGAAACGGAGGCCCGCTCGGAAATCTCGTCGCGTCTCTGAAGCTCAATTTACTGGTGGGTTTCTTTTCTCCACTAAAAATTTCATGCAGCTTCGATCGGCTCTAGATTCCCTTTTTCGCTTCCATTCGCATCTTTCCATCAGCTTCGATCGGTTCGATATAGTATTAGCTTGTTTGCATAGTTGTGGAAATGCCTGTTTTTTTATTTTAGTGTTATCGGCTTTCTTTAACTTTTCCTCCTTTGAGATGAGTGATGTTATTAAACTGAGCCCTCTGGAGAATCTGAAACATTTTGAAATTTCTGTTGATTGAGTAATTTGGCTACAGACTTGGAATTGGGGCGTTTGTAATTAAACTAGGAAGTCTGCTATCCAGTTGATATGGCTGCTACTTTTCAGTGATATGGCTCAATCGTGTTTCACTGTAAGTTGTACTCCTTGTGCATGATGATGGTATAATAATAAATTGATGAATTTCATGTGCAACTGAAGCCAATAGGATGCTGAACTGAGTTTGGAGACGAGAAATTATGATAGATTTTACTTCCATTCTTTAATATGATGTGTTTCAGGTTCCTGCGATGGCAACATGCCAAAATGAGAACATACCTTGATGAGTTTTCTATTAGGACGCTGATAAAACTGGAGGCACTAAATAGACTTAATTGATATACCTATGGAGTATAATGTTATCCCTGGTTGTAGTTTGGCTTATGGTGGATACTGATATGTTGACATTAGAGAAGAATTTCTGTTATCTATCAAGATAGGTTTCTGGTGTATGGTGGATACTGATATGTTGACATTAGTGGTTTAAATGCAACAAAAAATATTGCTCATACTGCGAAGCATAAATTCCTAATGCCGGGGCACCAGTAAAGATGATGCTCTACTCAATACTCTGACTTTTTTTATTATTCTTTTTATGTTTTTGTACCAAGACTTGTCTTTATTAATGCAGAGTGCTGTTTCTGGGCTAAATAGAGGTCTTGCTGCAAATGAAGATGATCTACGGAAGGCAGATGATGCAGCTAAGGAACTTGAAGGTGCTGGAGGACTAGTAGATCTGACAGTCGATCTTGATAAATTGCAAGGGAGGTGGAAACTGATTTATAGCAGTGCCTTCTCGTCTCGTACCCTTGGTGGGAGCCGTCCTGGCCCTCCAACTGGAAGACTTCTTCCTATAACTCTTGGTCAGGTACCCTTAACATAAATGTTGCTCTGGTAATTCATTTTTGGCCCTATGAAATGTTCCCTTAATTATGATACCGATAAGCTGTAAATGACCTTGATTTATATTATATTTTCTCTTATTTCTGATGGCTATTGAGCCATTTTCTTCTGCAAGACATGTATCAATTTGGACATACAGCTGAGTCAAACTGATATTGCTTGTTCAGTTGTTTGTTTAATTCGCTTCTGGCTGGAGAATTCCCCATGAATGATTAAGTTTACCAAACGTATATTTTACGTTGCTGGCAGGTTTTTCAACGAATTGATATCTTGAGCAATGATTTTGATAATATAGTGGAGCTTCAACTGGGTACTCCATGGCCCCTTCCAACTGTGGAAGTAACAGCCACGTTAGCTCATAAATTTGAGCTCATAGGTTGGTTTATTATCGTTTTGTGTCTTCTGCGGTTATAATCTATGCTTATCTTTTTCTGCAGTATTTTTGCACAATTGTTATTTACCAGAGATAACCATCTTCCAGTATTTGATTCTGCCCATGGATGTTACTTATAACTGCAGGATCATCAAAGATAAAAATAAATTTTGAAAAAACAACCGTGAAGGCAACTGGGAACTTATCGCAATTGCCACCATTGGATATACCTCGAATTCCTGATCAATTTAGGCTTCCATCTAATACTGGAAATGGTGAATTTGAAGTTACGTATCTTGATTCAGATACCCGCATTACTAGGGGAGATAAAGGCGAGCTAAGGGTCTTTGTGATCTCATGATTTCCTGGAGTATACACATTGTCCCTGCTAAACTCGGGAAGCCTTTGACACTGTAATATTGACGATGTTAAATATTTTGTCGTTTTCTATTCTTACATCTTGTAAAATAGCCATTATAATGTATCTTCAAGGGTGTTATATTATGGAAAATATCGCTGCACCAAGGAGAAGGTTTGGTTTTCCCTGACTTGAAAACTGTGTCAGGCAAGATAGTAAAGCAGAACAAATACAGAAATGGAAATGAGAGGAAAAACACAATGCTTATTATTCTAGCACCTGTGTATATTTATATTCAACGAATGGATGAATCTAGAAGAATTACAAGAGGCTCTGTAATCATAACATAACCTATACAATGGTGACACGTGTCTACAATGAATAACAGAAAAGATTCTTTATAATACAATGCAATCTATTAGACTAACAGAATCACTATACAACAATGATTAGCGCGCACAATGATTACAACTAAATGATCATAACCTAACATTCCCTCTCAAACGAGAGGGTGTTACCAACAGTCTAAGTTTGTCTCTGACATAAACGAATTGATCATACGACAAAGGTTTTGTAAGGCAATCAGCTAGCTCTGATGTGATGAAGGAATGTATTTAATATTGATTAAGCCTGCCGAAACTAAATCTCTAACAAAATGAATATCCACTTCAATGTGTTTACTTCGTGCATGCAAAACAGGATTGGCAACCAGATATTTAGCACTCAAATTATCACACCAGATTAGGAGTGAACAAATCAACACCGAAACCAGAAACCGAACCGGACCGAAGCTTATTCGGTTTTTTCGGTTTTCGGTTTCGGTTTTTAAAATTGGATTAATTCGGTGTTCGGTTCGGTTTTTGTATATTTATTTCGGTTAAAACCGAAAACCAAAGAAATGACTTAAACGACGTCATTTGGCTTCATAATACACAAGAAAGAATAAGCCTCATACGTCCAAACCCAAGCCTAATGAGTCCCAAGCCCAATTACCTAATGGCTCAACCCTCAAAGTCTCAAACAAAAATCTTGATCCCTTATTTTTTTTTTGCTTAAAATCTGATCCTCAGTTCGACAGTCCCTCATTGCTCATTCTCAATTTCTCAGTCTCAGACCCTAAAACCAAACCCTTGCGCCTTCGACGGGAAAACCGAAAAAGCATCTCTCAGTCCTCACTCACTCCTTCAAGCCTTCAAGCATCCCTCTCGTCTCGAGTCTTCAAGAATCGACGACAGTTCGCCGGCTTCGATAGTCACGACTCACAGCCTCACTAGTCACGGACTCACGGCCTCACCTCACGAGTCAACTTCCAAGTCACACAGTCACAGATCTAGATCCGGTGAGTGCTTACTTTGATAGATAGTAAAATGAGGGGTCTCTCCTGGATTTCAAAGCTAGTCAATTTGAATTAACTTTTCTAGTTGCTTATTTCAAAGCTAACGCTAATTAAGGGGTCTCTCTTGGATGAGTAAATAATGAACAGCTCGAACTTCTAAAATTTTCTGGCTCAAAATTTTACTGCACTACTGTTCCTTATTTCGTGACCCATAATTTGATATCCCAAAAGTTGAAATATTCGGCATCAAATTTACATGGACAGTCAACAAAAATTGTTGAAACTTGATATGTTTTTTGCCGGAAAAAAATTACGTGATATTGTTTCATGGGTAAACAACATAATTATTTAGGACATGTTTGGTAGAAGGGAAGCCTCTTCTGGGAAGAAAGATGCAAGAAGAGAGGACAACCCAAATTGGGTTTGGTGAGTAATAGAAATGGAAAGCCTGCAATAATCATTTTCTCCAGTTTGGTGAGAAAGATCAAACATGAAAATGGAAGATAAAAACATTTAAAAGACTATAATAACTCAATATTATCAAATTAAAAAAAAAAATAAGAATCTTTCCTAGCTACAATGTGTGGAAATAAAATTTGGACATATAGCAAACGCATACAGGGAATGACCTTGTCCTCATTTTATTATGTTATTTAGAGTACACTAATCATTCTCAATTTATCAGATGCTTTATGCTAGCGGTTCTTTTAGGCTTCCCCAATCCTCTTCAAGCCATTAAAATGATCTTAGAATCTTGATACTACTACATACTAATACTGTAAGGCCTGTGATATCAACATATGGGTGTGATAATATAGAGCCAAGTAGCAGTTAGCTCATAATAAAATTTTTAAACTTTGAATAAAATAGTACCATGATTAACATAATAACTTTTTTTTTTTAAAGATATCTCCATATTTTGAAGTGTTACACATCAGTTAACTCTAAACAATTTTGGATATCAAACTTTGAATTCTAAACAGGGGGCTTCATATGCTCGATTTTAACTTTTTTTCACTTTCTCTTTTCAAGATTACAATTTTCTGTTTTAACTTGTTTAAATAATTATTCATCTCCAGGTGAAATTATGGCTGACCAAGCTGCTTCTCTACCAACTACTGGGGATAGTGCAAGTGCAAGTGTGACCAATAAGCCTTCAGCTTCACAAATTCCAGCTGGGAAAAGGAAAGCTATGAAGCAAAGATCCAAAGTGTGGGACCACTTCACCAAATTTGTGAATGAACATAGTGAGATAAAAGGTCAGTGTAATTACTGTGCAAGTGTTCTTGCTTGTGATCCAAAATCTAATGGAACCACTGCCCTAAATAATCATTTTGCAAATGTTTGTAAGAAGAAGCCCCCTCCTGAAGAACTTATACAAAGTCATTTAAGCTTTAAAGCTGAAGTTGATAAATTTAGCCTTGTCAATTGGAAATTTGACCAAGATAGAATTAGGAAAGCCTTGGCATCTATGATAATTGTTGATGAACTGCCTTATAAGTTTGTTGAGGGTGTTGGGTTTAAGAATTTTATGTTGTATGCCCAGCCCAAATTTAAAATTCCATCAAGATGGACAATTGCTCGTGACTGTTTTAGTTTTTATATTGACGAGAAAATGAGATTTAAAGATTATTTGGAACAAAAAAAATAAAGGGTTTGTCTTACTACTGACACTTGGACATCTATCCAAAGAATTAATTACATGTGTATAACTGTCCACTTTATAGATGACACATGGTCAATGAAAAAAAGGGTTTTGAATTTCATTCCTATATCTAGTCACAAGGGGAGGGACATTGGAATTGAAGTTGAGAAGTGTTTGCTTGAATGGGGTATTGAAAGAGTGCTCACAATTACTGTTGATAATGCTAGTTCTAATGATGTGTCGATTGAATATTTGGAAGGCAAAATTGTAAGGTGGGGGCATTCAGTTATGAAATGCCAGCATTTGCATATGAGATGCGTGGCACACATAATCAATTTGATTGTTAGTGACAGGCTAAAAGAAGTAGGACAATCAATTAAAAAAGTTAGAGAGGTTGTTCGCTTTATTAGGTAGTCACCACTCAGAATGAGGAAATTTAAAGAGAGCTGTGTTGATGAGAAAATTCAGAGCAAGCAAATGTTATGTTTGGACGTCCCTACTAGGTGGAATTCTACCTATTTGATGTTAGAGACTGCTCAAAAATTTGAGGCAGCCTTTAAGAGGTATGAGGATAAAGATCCATACTTTCGTTTTGATCTTGAAGATGGGGTGCCTAAAAAGGAAGATTGGAAGAATGTTAGGAGGATGACGATGGTGTTGAGTCATTTTTATGATTTGACTAATCGAATTTCTGGATCTTTATATGTCACTTACAATAACTTCTTCCGTGAAATTTACATGGTTTATTGTTTCTTGAATGAGTGGACAAAAAGTGATTGCTTGGAGTTATCTAATGTGGCAAGTATAATGAAGGAGAAATATGACAAGTATTGGGGAGATCCTATGAAGATCAATAAACTTCTTTATATTGCCACTGTTCTTGACCCTCGATATAAGCTAGATTGGGTGCAATTTGCTCTTTGTAAGATGCACACATGTGCTGTTGGGGAACATTTGGGGGTGCATATTAAAGAGGTCTTGATTTCTTTATATAATGAATACAATCAAGTTATTTCTCTTTCAGCCCAGGCCCAGCTTGAAATGGGACCATCAAATGACACAAAACTTCTTGATGATGATGACCCTAGTCTAAAAGTTAGAAAATTGCTTGATATTGAGGAGCAATTATTCATGGATGAACATCTTGGTGGAAGGACTAGTAGAATAGAAGTGGATAGATATTTCAATGAAGAAATTGAGCCTAGAAAAGATGATTTTGATATATTAAGTTGGTGGAGGGTGAATAGTCCTAGATTCCCTATTCTTTCTCAAATAGCAAGAGATGTGTTGGCTATCCCAATTTCTACTGTTGCTTCTGAGTCTACCTTCAGCACTAGAGGAAGAGTTCTAGATTCATTTAGGAGCTGTTTAACACCTAAAGTTGTACGATCACTAATTTGTGCTCAAGATTGGGTTAGGCACTCACTTAACTATGTTGCAGAAGTAGGAGATGATGATTTTCAGCAAATGGAACTTGGTAATACTTTTTACATCTATTTTCTATTTTTATTAGAATAATATTTATTATGATCTTTCAAGGGGCTTCTAATTTTGTTGTTTTATTAGATTTTCAAAAAATTGCATTGGAGGCAACGGTTGACATATTGTAGATGCAATGCAAATATCTTTGTAAGTAATTTTTCATTATCTTTGTATTTTGTTTATATTTATTAGATTATTTATTTTCTTTTTATTTGATTTAGGGTTTTTTCATTATGCAGGGTGTACCCGACTGGCTTTTTATTTTCTGTTTGCTTTAGTTTATTTGTATTATGGTGAAGTCATACTATCTGGTCTGTTTGCTGGTTTGTCTTAGACTTGTGAAATTGTATTATGTTGTTCGTGGCTTCTTATCTTTATGTTATGTTGTGACATTTGAAGCCATTTTGTTTGCTTTAGTTGTATTTGTATTTGTATTGTGGGCCTTCATATGTTGTATTATGTTGTTTGTGGCTTCTTATCTTTGTATTATGTTGTGAAATTTGAAGCCATTCTGTTAGCTGTTTGCTTTATCTGGGTTTTTTTTATCAAATTCGGAAGGCCCACAACAAGGCTCAAAAAAAGCTCAAAAACCGAAATAACCTAAAAACCGAACCGAAATATTTCGGTTTTTTCGGTGGTTCAGTTTTTGGTTCGGTTATTAAAAGGGCATACATTTCGGTTTTCGGTTTTTACCAAAAACCGAACCGAAAAACCGAATGCTCAATCCTACACCAGATCACAGGTGGACTCTTAACATATAAACCAATTTCAGATAATAGGGATCTCAACCAATTGATTTCAGCAGATCCATCAGATAAAGCCCTATACTCAGATTCTGCACTTGATCTAGAAACAACTTTTTGTTTCCTAGATGACCAGGATACCAAATTGTTACCTAGAAATACACATAAACCAGTCATAGATCTTCTATCATCTAAATCACAGGCCCAATCAACATCTGTATAAGCAATTAATTGTGGACTACTAAAAGGTCTAATATGTAGCCCTAAGTTGTATGTTCCTTTCAAATATCGAAATACCCTTTTTACAGCCTGAAAATGTATCGTTCTAGGATTGGCAAGAAACTGGCTAAGCTTGTTTACTGCAAAAGAAATGTCAGGCCGTGTGGTGGTGAGATATTGTAGAGAGCCGATTGCTTGTCTATACTCTGTTGGGTTCTTAAGCAGTTCACCATCACTAGAGGTAATCTGTCAACCAGTTACCATAGGCGTGGATATAGGGGCACAATCAGCCATTTCAAATTTCTGTGACAAGTCCACAACATATTTTGTTTGATTCAAGTACATGCCCATTCCATCTCTATAAACCTCTAATCCCAGGAAGTAGTATAGCGATCCTAGATCTTTAAGGGAAAAGGTTTGATTCAGCTTAGTTACAAGACTATTCATAAAGGAATTGTTATTTCCCGTCACCAATATGTCATCGACGTAAATAAGTATAAACACAATCAGTCCACTCTTTTGAAACATAAACAGTGAGATATCACTGCTTATGTTTCGAAAACCCCAATCAAGTAAGGTAAGACGTAATCTATCGAACCAAGCTCGTGGAGCTTGTCTCAAACCATAAATTGCTTTAACCAACTTACAGACATGCGTCGGCTTGCTGGAATCTGAGAAACCTTCAGGCTAAAGCATATAGACTTCTTCTCGCAAGAATCCATTAAGGAATGCGTTATTCACATCGAACTACCTAACATCCCATTTGTAAATGACAACAATGGAGAGAATTACTCGAATGGTAGTTGGTTTGACTACAGGACTGAAAGTCTCCCCAAAACCCACGCCTAGAACCTGTTGGAACCCCTTCGCGACTAGCCTTTTGAGAATGTTGCCATCTAGTCAAAATTTTGTCTTGAAAACCCATTTATTGTCAATGAGTTTTTGGCCAGTATAGGGAACTAAGATCCAAGTGCGAGGCCATGACATTTCGCCATTCATGGGATGAAAGAGCTTCACGGGCATTGTGTGGTTTAGTAGGTTTAACGCATAGAGATGCTAACGCAGGCCAATAAAAGGATGTTTAGGCTTGGTTATTCCAGCTTTGGCTCGTGTGACCATCGAGTGCTTATTAAGAGGCCCAGTTTGGTCCAAATGTGATTCTGCAGCTGGTGGACTAGAGCATGAGCTGCAATTCACGTCCTCTGACGTTGCACTTGGGCTGAGTTCAAGATATGGACTAGTTGATCTGACTGGCTCATTATCCATAGTGACAACAACTGGATTCTCAGGTTCAGATGTCACTGGATTTCTAGATTCAACACTTGGACTTGTGCAAATGATAAGAGGACTGCAGCTAGAGTTTTCAACGTTCCGATCCTTAGCCGTTGAATTCGTGACATCATCTCTGTAAGGAAAACAATGTGGGTCAAATACAACATGCCGGGAAATAAAAACCTTACCAATCTTGCTTAGGCATCGAGAGCCTTATGTTGAGGAGCAGGCCCGAGATAGACACACTTTTCACTGTGGAACTGGAATTTACGATCATGATAAGGCTTTAGACAAGGATAGCAGGCGCATCCGAATTGTTTGAGATCCTCATAATCTGGTTTTGTTTTGAGCAACTGAAACAGGGGAGTATCATGATTGAGCACGGGCGTGGGTAGTCGATTTATGAGAAAGACAACATGTTGAAAAGCATAGTTCCAATGCTTTAATGGCAAACCAGAGTGTGCAAGAAGTGTCAATCCCATCTCAACGATATGCCTGTGTTTGTGTTCTGCCTTGCCATTTTGGGCTGAAGTATATGGACAAGAGTATCGGATAGCAATGCCAGATTCATGAGCAATTTGAACAAACGGTTTGAATTCACCTCCATTGTCACATTGGAAGGTTTTAATTTTCCGATCAAACTTATTCTCAACAAGTGCTTTAAATATTTTGAAAGCTGCAACAGCTTCACCTTTGGTTTTCAGTGGGAACAACCAGGTAAATCGAGTGAAATCATCGACAAACAATATGTAAAAACTATGTCCTCCAGAGGAAGTGACTAGAGCAGGGGCCCATAAGTACGAGTGTATTAATTCAAGGGGAAACGAGGTTTGAGAAACAGAATTAGGAAATGGAAGCAACTTAGATTTCCCTAATTGACAGGCCTCACACACAACACTGTCATCTATAACTATTTTAGAAACTTTGTTATTACACTTGGATAAGATTTGCTTCAAGATACGACTACTAGGATGTCTAAGAGTATGATGCCACTGAAGAAACTTGTTGCCTGCCTGTGCCACACATGTCGTGGGATCATCAGACTTTCTTACCATTATTCGATACATTCCGCCCTTTGGTTCCCCCTGCAGCAGTGTCCTGCCTGTCACTAGGTCCTTAACATTACAACTGGAGTTAGTGAAATCCATAGAAACATGATTATCCCTGATCAGTTTATTCATGCTCAACAAATTTTTAGTTGCTGAAGGAACATATAGAACATTTTTTAGTATCAACTGAGAGTTATTGTAGGGTAAGACAATGGAGCCAACACCCATAATCTTAATTTGTTCACCAGTGCATGAGGTAATATGTGACTTACCAACAGGTTGGATTTCCTCAAGATTCTCGGAGTATGGTGTAACATGATAGTTT
The DNA here is from genome assembly GCA_037074495.1 of Acacia confusa. Lineage (NCBI taxonomy): Eukaryota > Viridiplantae > Streptophyta > Magnoliopsida > Fabales > Fabaceae > Acacia > Acacia confusa. Next base: position 4,294,612 of record CM073505.1, read on the forward strand.
GCATCGCTATCCATGTACCAAGCTGGGTCTGAAAAAGGTGTAGAGTTAGCGTAATTGGACTGAGGCGAGTGTGAATAATTCAAGCCAAATTCATCACGATAATAACAAGTTGTTAGAGTATGGCCAAGTCGCTGGCAATTGATGCAAAAGGGGTGGCCACCACGTCGTCCTGCTCCTCGAGACCGTCCTCCATGTCCTCTGAAGTTTCGATAGTTGTTTCTTCCAGTCCTATTTGAGCCATTATCATCGTTCTTCTGAGTGAAGTTAGCAGACGGCTGAATGCTCAGGTTTGAGAAGTGGTTTGGTTGAAAGGCGAGATTCGAAAGAGAGCAGAGCGCCTTGTGCTTCGATCCATGTTAAATCAGTCTGGTCTACAAGTTTAACGACAACAACATTGTATTCTGCATCCAGTCCATTCAACGTGTGGAGGATCAGGTCGTCCATCGCTACTGGTCGAAGAGTTTCTTCATCTGGTTCAGATAGTCTTGCATCGACAGGAAGTTCTTTATGGTATTATGCAGCTCGTTCTGGATGACCATGATTCTGACCTTGGTTGACGCGCATGTTAATTCTCTAGCTCCTATCCACAATTCCTCAGCTGTTTTGTAGTGGAGCAGTTGGGCGCCAACCTCCTGTGACATTGTGTTGCACAACCATCCCACAAGTAATCGTTCGACTGAAAACCACTCAAGATACGCTAGATTAGCTCTGTTTCCTGAGTCACCGGAGACCACCTTTGCCGGAGCTCGGACCATGCCATTGATATCTCCTTCTAGCTGATTGCCTTCGATAAGAGGGAGCACGATTGACTCCCAGACCAAGAAATTAGTCTTGTCGAGCTTGATTGTTGTCGTTTGACTTGAGGAGCTGAATAAAGAATATGAACGGAAAATTTGGGAAGCGCCGGAATCAACTGATGTCGTCGACATCGCTCTGATACCAAGATAGAAAAGCAGAACAAATACAGAAATGGAAATGAGAGGAAAAACATGGTGCTTATTATTCTAGCACCTATGTATATTTATATTCAACGAATGGATGAATCCACAAGAATTACAAGAGGCTCTGTAATCATAACAGAACCTATACAATGGTAACATGTGTCTACAATGAATAACAAAAAAGATTCTCTATAATACAATGCAATCTATCAGACTAACATAATCACTATACAACAATGATTAGCGCGCACAATGATTACAACTAAATGATCATAATCTAACAAGGCATAGCCTGCTGCTTGCTGCAGTGGGCAACGAAGGAAGAGAGCATTGAGAGTCCCCATTCCCATTCACATTGAGCTTACCATCAATAGAAGAGATGAATGAAGAAGTCGAGAGCGATAACAAAGTGACCAAAAGAGCGTTCGAGAAGCCTAGCTAGAGACCGTTTGAACTTCTTTAAACTGTTGAAGGAGGAGTCGCCTCCCCACCTTGATGATGACCGTAACTTAAAGAAGGTTAATAGGCAGGGTATAGGGGTGAGGACAACACTGATATGTTATCCTATGACCCTATCCTTTCCTCCGATGAGGAAACCCTGTCTCAAGACGAAGAGTAGGGGCAAACCCACCAAGATACTGATATTTTATCTTGAGTTTTGTACTTCTTGACACGTAGTTAGCCAAGTTAAGACAAGAATTTTCTTCTCCAAAAATGTTAAGAGACATGAGGCCAATCTAATTTGCGAAGAACTTGGATATGCAAAAATTGATCCCATAGGGAAATATATGGGAGTCCCTTTACTCCATTCACGAGTAATCAAGGACACATCTAAGTATGTGATAGACTGACTCCAGCAGAAGTTGTTAAATTTGAAGGTGAAAACTCTCTCCTTAGCAGGGTGAATAACCCTTGCTAAGTCAGTCCTAGCCACTATTCCATATTATACGATGCAAATCTCCCTCCTATTGGTTTCATGTTGCCTCCAAATTGAGAAAATTATAAGATTATTCATTTGGGGTGTAGAACCTGCTCACAAAGGGATCAATCTAGTCTCTTGAGACGAAATTTGTCAACCAAGCAAGAACGAAGGCTATGGACTTAGAAAAATTCAAAGTTAAAAATAAGCCTTCCTTTCCAAAATCAGATTTATATATGCTCCTCAACAAGCCAAAATTACTATGGGTTCAAGTGCTTCGGTCGAAATACGGATGGTCGAGGGGGACGAACTACCAATTCAATACCAAAACCTGTTCACATACTTGACGTAGCATTGCAAAGATATGGCCAGATACACTAATGGGCATTAAATGGAAGCCTGGAGATGGAACTCAAGTCAAGTTTTGGACAAACACATGGAAGGTTGACCTAGGACCCCCTAAAAATCTCACGTTTATTGTGCTTAATGAGCAGAGTTTATCCAAGACCATAGCAGACTATGTCGATGAACACGGTCAATGAAGGTGGTAGTTGTTCCTCGACAAGCTCCCTTCCTCCGTCAACCTGCTCATTGCGAACACGCCTCGGCCAAAGGCCTCCGATGGGAAAGCGTCATGCTTTTGGAGTCTCGCATCTAACGGCGCCTTCTCGGTTGCCTTAGCCTACCGATCAGTTAAAGAAGCCACATAGGCCGATGAAGCTAAGCATTGGCAACATATATGGAAATGGCTCGGAGCGCAAAGGGTTCGAACATTCCTATGGCTTGCTTTCAAAGGCAAGCTCCTCACCAACCATGAACGAGCCCGAAGGCATTGTGTGAACTTTGAGACGGCGAAAAGGAAGACATCGACCACATCTTCTGAGACCCATAAAGTAATGGTAACTCTTTAATCTGAATCCGACTCGGACCAGTTTGAAGTGGACACTCACTTTCGGGATCCATACTTGGAAATTTTGGAATGCTCGTAATAAGAGGCTTTCGGCCGGAGAATCTTTTAAACCTTCAGAACTCATTACCTCCTCGGAAGCCATGGTGACCCACAACATGAAAGCCAATGATCTCACACCTCCCTAGGCGCACTGACAAAGGAAGTCTGGCAAATTAGAGTTAATTTCAAAAAAAATTTTGAAAACAAGATACTGTACAAAGTATTTCTGAAAGTAGGGTTGTTTGTGGCACCACGTCAGATGGCGCCACATGTGGCGTGGTGCCACATCAGCTGGCACTACAAGATGTGGCGCCACTAGTCGCACCAAAATATTGGCGCCACTTTTGGCACCCCATTTGATTAATATATATATATATATATATTATTATATATATAATATAATAATATATATAAATATATATTATTATATTATATATATAATAATATATATTATTATATTATATATATAATAATATATATATATATATATATATATTATATTTTTTTCAAAAAAAATTAATATATTATATTAATATATTACATATTAAATTATATAATATAATATAATATAATTTAATCTAAATTATATAATATATAATATTAATATAATATAATATATTATTATATTATGACTTGTAACTGGTTACCAGAGAGAGAAGCTCGTCCTCGATCGGTGATCTTGCTAAATAGGAGTGTTAGGCGAAGGGACTGGAAAAAGGGGAGACGATGAGAAATAGTAAGAAGAGACGCAGCTTTTAATGGGTATTGCGAGGTTCGAACGGCCAAGAATAATTGTCAGTGGCGCCACTATGGTTTTAAAAACAACAGATTGTCGAGGAAGATGATGTTGCAGGCAGCAATGATGGGGACAAGCAAAATGATAAAAGTGAGATTGATTGGCAAAATGCAGAATTGCCTGTTGGTTGTGGTAAGTTCAGACTAGGTGACACCCAAAAAATTGAGGACCGTGCTATGTTCTCTCATTAGATGCATACCATAAAAGGAATTGGTAGAGGAAGACGTTACATGGTATATCCTGGTAAAGGGAAAACATAGGCAATAGTTAATCGCGCTACGAACAGTTAGCACGGTGGTCCCGCTAGCAGGTTAGCGGGCGGGGTGCGGGGCAACGCCCCGTCCAAAAAATATTATGGCTCGTAATTGGTACGAGTCATAATATAATAATATATTATATTATATATTATATAATTTAGATTAAATTATATAATATTATATTATATAATTTAATATGTAATATATTAATATAATATATTATTTTTTTAAAAAAAATATAATATATATTATTATATAAAAAATATAATAATATATATTAAATATATAATATATATATATATATATATATATATATATATATATATATATTAATCAAAAGTGGCGCCACTATATTGGCGCCACTTAGTGGTGCTAGCTAATGTGGCGTCACGCCACGTGTGGCGTCATCTGACGTGGTGCTACAAATAACCCTACTTTCATACATACTTTGTACAGTACCCTGTTTTCAAAATTTTTTTTTGAAATTAACTCTAATTTGACAAATTTGCTGAGGAAGTCTTTTAGTTTTGACCATCTCATTTGTTGTCGTCCGCATTCCACTTTGTTTAGTTGTAAATTTGTAATTATCACTCTGATGTAGACTTTGCCTTCTTTCATCATTCTAAAGGAATCCCATTTTCACAAAAAAACAGAAAAAGAAAGAAGAGGGTGTTATATTATTATTATTTTTTTTTTTGGTAAAAAAAGGTTTTGGAAGGGTTCGACACCAACCCCTATCAAGGTCAGGGCACGACTCCGGGCTCTATGAGTACTTACTGGGGACTTACGAGATCGCCTACCAAAGGAGTTCCAACGACAGCAGAGGGGATCGAACCTACAACCTAAGAGCCTAATCCTGAATCCTTTACCATATATGTCAACTCTCTTTTTATATTATGTTTAATCCCACTTTGTTGCCCTGACATCTGGACATTAGCATCGTGGCGGGTGAAAAAGCACGCACACGAGGGCCTTCTAGGAACTCCCATTCTGTTACCAAAAGCTATATTGCTAATTATTCCTGCATCTTGGCCTTCTAGTGATAGCATTTCCTTAGGCAAGTTCTTGATTCAAGACTGGTATACTATTACTAGTTTGTGCAAATTATAGGAAGGCAACAATGTAGAAATCCATGATTTTTTCTGGAAATCATAACATAAAAAAAATTTGATTAAAAAAACTCACATTTATGCAATATTAAATATTTTAGTCTTTGAATAAAATTTCAGAGAGAGAATTATTTTATTCATTCATGTAAACTTCAAAAAAGTTGATTAAAGACACTTTAAACTTTCAGTTTGGCATCGCATAATTCCATGGTTAACTATTGGGATCAAAACTCTAATATTGATTGCCTACGTGATGTGAATTTAAAATTCAATTAATCAATATATCACTATTTTTTTTTCAAAAATATTATTGATATTAGTTTATTAATATAAAACATAAATTTTTTTGAATATTCTTGAGATATGATCTATATATACTTCGTGCTGTCCATTTTTATGAAAGGTTTTTAACTAATTCACAAGTGTAAATAAAAACAGTTTAAAATATAAATTTGTCATAAAAGTCAAATAATTTATAATATTACTCTTATTAATCACAGTGAACTTCAACTTCTTATTAATTTTTACTCTTTCCCTACCTTGTTAAATATGGGTATATATGAAAAAAATATTTAATGCTCATTGAAACTATTAAATCAAGGGTTATTATGTAAATTTGTCATGAAAGTTTTTGTTGAGGAACATTACTCTAGAAGTTTTTTTAGATATAATATTATCTTAGAAATGTTAAATTAAAGCAATATTGTCCATTTTTGTTAAAAATTCAACTGTCAATATCAATTTTTTTTAAATGGTAACATTAGTTTTAAAGCGATACATAGAGGGGTGAGTATTCGGTTTTTCGGTGCAGTGTTCGGCTAAAACTAAAAAAACCGATATACATGCATTTTTCCAAATCAAACCGAAATGAAGCGAATAAAAAACCAAACCGAATTAACCGAAATAATTTGGTTTAGTTTTTCAGTTAATTTGGTGTTCAAACCTTCTTGTTTGAGGTGAATTTTGTAAAATGGCCAATTTGTAATATTGTACATTACAATAGTATAAACTAAAAAACAACCGAAAACGCGTGAATTATGTGAAATGGCAGCAAAGTCTAGTCAACATGCTTTGCTTATCGAAATGGCAACATGAATTTGTCCAAGTAAAATTTGAAAGGAAAGAGAAAAAATGCACATACAACACCGTTTTTAGAGATAACTCGGTTTTTCGGTTTTAATCGAAATAATTTCAGAAAAACCTCACTGAACACTGAAATAAGCCTATTTGACAAACCAGAAAAAAACCAAAAATTGAATAGATCAAAATCAAAAAATCGAATAGATTTCGATTTGATTCGGTTTTCAATTTCAGTCATGATTTCCTCACCCTTGATATAAAGTAATATTGTTGTATTTTAAAACTTTTGAAATAACATTAAATTTTTTTTAAAAAAATTAGGGCAACATTACTCTTTAATAAAAACTTTCAAAATAAACTTGCACCTTAAACCATTAAATCATAAATCAAAATGTTCGTATAGAAAGGATTTAAAAATATCTTTTAGAATAAATTATATTAGCATAAAAATTTCAGGTGGAGTAATAGTGTTACAACTTACAACTTGTGAAATGGCCTGGGGGTAAATGGATGGCAGCCATATTAAGAAAAATTATTTAAAATCGCGGCTTAATCATAAGAATTCCGTGCGCCACCCCCTTCCTTGGAAGCGAGTAATATTTCGATTAAAAAAAAAAAAAGGAAGCGAGTAATATAAATAGCGATATAGACGTTGGAGTTGTAACGGCTACATTTTGGTCCAGAACTTCAAAACTCGTATGAATTCCACTCTCATTTTCATTATTCATTTCCAAGCTTCGTTTCATTTTCTTCTTTCTTTCTTTCCAGCTGTTTCTTAAATCTCTCGCCGTCTCGTCGTCCAATCTGACGTTATCGCGCTCTCGCATTCTTTCTCTCCTGTGGATTACAGATCCAAGGCGAAAGATTCAATCTTTAATTTCGTTTTCTTTCAGTTGAAACGAGATAAAACAACTTCGTTTTCTTTCGGGTAATTCTTCAAACTCATGGCTCCTACGCCTTCTTCGAAACCTAATCACCCAGCCCTGTTAAAAACCCCTCAATCTAGGCATCGTCTGAATTTCAATGGTGCGAAAGGTCACCAAACTCCGAATCCGAACTCGGCCGCCAAGGAGGCCCCTTCAGAGCACCCAGTCGAGGTCATAGCGAGAATTCGTGACTACCCAGATCGGAAAGACAAGCCTTTATCGGTTTTACAGATCAATTCGAACTCGCAATCGATCCGGGTTAAGGCTGATTTTGGGTACAGAGATTTCACCCTTGATGGAGTTTCTGTGTCTGAAGAAGAGGACCTCGATGATTTTTACAAGAAGTTTGTGGAATCGAGGATCAAGGCTGTTAAGTTGGGGGAGAAGTGCACTATTATGATGTATGGACCCACGGGTTCTGGCAAGAGTCACACCATGTTCGGATGTTCAAAGCAGGCTGGTATTGTGTATCGGTCTTTGAGGGACATTCTTGGAGATGGAGACGAAGGTTCTGATTCTAAGAGAGATGAACATCCTTGCCTTGGAAATTTTGTTCAAGTCACTGTCTTGGAGGTTTATAACGAGGAGATTTATGATCTCTTGTCCACAAATGGAGGGGGAGGATTTGCAGGACTGGGCTGGCCTAGAGGCAATACTTCCAAGGTAAATTTGTTATGGTTGGTCTATTTTTTTTGTTTCAAATCGTAGTATCTGTATATTTATCCTTGGATCTTTTATAATAAGGCTAGATCTTAGCTTGGTGGTAGTTACCAACTCATTTCTTGTTAATGCAACTTAAATCACAGGTGAAACTTGAAGTGATGGGAAAAAAGGCAAAGAATGCAACCTATATATCTGGAACTGAAGCAGGAAAGATTTCAAAAGAAATTCAAAAGGTAGAGAAGCGCAGGATTGTTAAAAGCACTCTTTGTAATGATAGGAGTTCCAGAAGCCATTGCATGGTATGATTGTTTTTTCTATATAGAAAACCATTGTGCTGAAATTAATCTTCTATCCGCGGTGTTGGTACTGAGATATCTCCTTGTGTGAACAGATAATGCTCGATGTCCCTACAGTGGGAGGGAGACTAATGCTTGTAGATATGGCAGGATCAGAGAATATTGAGCAAGCTGGTCAAACTGGATTTGAAGCCAAAATGCAGGTAACATCCTTTTCTATTTCTATGTTTTTCATTATGTGAGTCTAAGGTTTCCTGCTATTGATTATGCTTTCAATGTAAGTATAGACAGCAAAGATCAATCAAGGTAATATAGCACTAAAGAGGGTGGTTGAATCTATTGCCAATGGTGATTCACACGTTCCTTTCCGAGACAGTAAACTTACTATGCTTCTGCAGGTAAAACTCGATCATTTTTGGTTGAATGAATTGCTGAATTCTTGTAAGGATGTTTCAAATTTAACTCACAGGATTGTTTGCTATATTTCTTGTTTTTCCCCTTTGAAGGATTCCTTTGAGGATGATAAGTCAAAAATTCTGATGATTCTGTGTGCAAGTCCTGATCCTAAGGAGATACACAAGACCATCTCTACTCTTGAATACGGAGCTAAAGCAAAATGCATTGTTCGTGGTCCTCTCACCCCAGTTAAGGATGAAGAATGTTCTGCTGTCATCTTGGGGTCCAGAATTGCTGCAATGGACGAATTCATCATGAAGCTCCAAATGGAGAACAAGGCCAGAGAAAAGGAGCGAAATGATGCACACAAAAAGCTTATGAAGAAGGAAGAAGAGGTTGCTGCACTGAGAGCTAAGCTTGAGAACGAACCCAAAGAGAATCCTCCAAGTGAGGAAGAGATTAACATGAAGGTATTCGAACGAACTCAGCTTCTGAAACAAGAGTTGGAGAAGAGGTTAGAGGAGTGCCAACGAATGGCCAACGAGTTTATGGAATTGGAGAGGAGGAGAATGGAAGAGAGGATTTTACAGCAGCAGGAGGAAGTTGAACTTTTGAGGAAGAGACTAGAAGAAATTGAGCTTCATCTACGTTATTCGGAAGATGGAGGAGGCTATAGTGAGGAAAATGAGTCCAAAGAAATGGAACCAAGTGGGTTTGCCAAGAGGCTAATGCGTATATACAAGAGTGAGGAGGACCCTGGGATGGTTAAATCCATGGATCTGGACATGGATGATCCAGAACCTCTTGTTATGTGCAGGGTTGATAACAATACAAGTCAGAACTTCTCTTCATGTCAGCCCTTGAATACTTTAAATGGGGTGTTAGAATCTGATGTTTTTGCTCCAAGATATGGTCTTACCACAGTATATGAAGATGAAGAAGAAGAAGGAGAGAAGGATAATGAAGAGAGGGAGGAAGATGAGGAAGTGGAGAAAGAAATCATAGAGGAGAAGAGGGTATGTTCTGTTCAGAGTTTCGAGCTCACACCATCATCCAACTTGCCTAGAAGAAGTCCTAAACAAGGTGATGATCATTGTTTCAAACACAATCAAAAAGAGGACAAGGACTCAGATTCATCTAGACTATTGAGAATTCAGAATATATTTACTCTCTGTGGGAACCAAAGAGAGCTGTCACAGCATGTGGGGACCCCAATTCCTCCTTCAAAGAAGTCAAGTGATTTCATAAAGATATCCCCAATGACCAAGTCAAGCGAGAGGGACTCTTCCATCTTAAAAGTTTCTAACAAGGAAAACATGGAACCACATTATGTTGTGGGAAATTAGTAAGCTTTGGGACAAAGCAAAAGGCTCTGTACAATATAGGATGAATCATGTATTGTATTGTGTAAAGTGAAACAACAAACTAGTGTTTCATGCTTTTGTGTGTCATTTTGCTGTTGATTTTCTTGGAATGAATATACGTGCTCTATTCATTCATCCCAATATTAGCGGCTTGTTGATAGTATCCAGTCCGTTAAGTAATTATGTGAGTTTAAAAAAGTCAGGATGGAACTGCCTGTGGAGCATTTAAAAAAGTTATAAATTTAAAAAAAATGGAGCAAAAAAAAAAAAAAAAATCAGAATACAGACCTCCGAGAGGAGGCATCCAAACTTAAATTAACTAATTTACAAATTACAAATGAAGTTCTCCTCTCCCCCCTTCTCACTCTCTCTCTAGATTCTCATTACAATTCAATCTGTGTCACTAAACCTGAAAGATTTATCCAAATCAATCCTCAATCGTTGCTGTTTATCCGCTGGTGCCCGTTTCCACTCCCGGTATCAAGATCTCGTAAAGAGATGTCACTCATGGAATTACCTTTCGACGATCTTCCCGATGATCTCTCTGCCCCTTCCGTCTCGTCAATGGATTTCGTCTTCGTCTTCCGACGACGCCCTTGTTTCGATGCCTTTGGCGAATCCGATCCTGGATTCGAGGTCTTGACTTTTCTTGAATGTCGGCTGCTGGAGGACGACGATGAATCGCGACTCGAAAACTCCGATGTAGGGTCCGAAGATCGGTGGCGTCGCCCATGCTTTGATCCGCCTGAGCTTCCTCCGGTTGGTGAATCCGTGCTATTTTTTTCCAAGGAACCGTGTCTGGATTTTGGAATACGTTTTGCTTTATGTTTTGAATCCTTTGAAGTCTTACTATCTGCAAAATACATCGATATGATCAGTGAATATGAACCTGAACCATTCGTAACCATGAACTTATTGCTCTATTCGATATGCATGTGTATATTATTAATTATACGCGAAAGACCAGATCAAATGTGCAGGCAAACCTCCTTGAGTTTTGTCCGTGTTGACCGGTGCTGGTGCCTGTTGCGAGACCTCTGATGCAGTTTTAAAATCATTCATCTGCACAATTTCGAAATACAAATAAAATCATAGCACTTATTGACATAACATTAATAAACAGGCAAGTAAAATTAAGCTTTGCTATATATTAGCTTGACCTAATATATAATTTTTTGATTTGAATTTACAGAGGATGAAGATGAAAAGGAGAAAGATAAATGAAGTACCCAGGTTGGGGTGTTTGCTGATGGACCATCCATTCCAATATGGGCCACATGCTTTACATCTGTTGGGAACCCAATTTGTATTTCATCTTCTTCCTTCTCATCTGCAACATTCACCTCAATCTTTTGATAAATTTCCAAAGCAAAACCTTGATTAAGATCAAACAAATCTATTCTGACTGATAAAACATTAACATTAGAACAATAATAGGACTCACCAAATATTTGTGAAATGTATCTAAGTCCTCTGAACAGTCCTTTCACCTTGGTCGCCATTTTTTGTCGCAGAAACTGTTGGAGATATAATATTAATATGTGATCTTAATATTGCATCTCCAACAGAAACCATGAACCTTAAACTCTGGTGTTGTTGGACGTCGACATTTCAGTATGAAACAGATTGTTGTAGTTATTTCCAAAATGTTGAAAAAATGGCAGACAGAGAGAAAAGATAATGTCACCTAATTGGAGAGGCTACCTGGAAAGCAAAAGGTTTCAATGCCTGAAGCTAAACAATGTCAGGCAGGGGTTATTGAAGAAAGAAGGGGAAGAGAGGAAATGGAAAAGAGAAGGGAGATGAGTTTCTGGGTTAATTGACTTTGGTGTTGAAAGGGCCAACTAAACCCAGAAGGATGGAAAAATCCGGTGAGCACTGGTTTTGATGGCCGGTGAGTTCAAAACCAGTGCTTCGCCGGAATTTTTGGTGAAAATACAGAGAGCTTGTGTTAAATCCTTGTGTGTTCTGGTTATATTTAGTGAAACCTCCGAAATAAACGCTTCACAAAGGATACCTGTGCGGCTTTGGTGAACTCTGCAAATTATTTTATTATTATTATTATTATTACTACATTGGGAAAAATTGTCTTCCCTTCCCTTGAGGATAGCTTGATGGGGAGGAGCTTTAAGATTTAATTCCCCTTGAACTTTTTATATCAGATTCAGATTTTTTTTAAAAAAAAAAAAAAAACGGGCCCAATTGTCAAATTTGCTTGTGATTTTTGCTTAGTTGACATCTCAAACTTTATTCGGATTAAATTAGCTCCGATTTATAAAATTTTCAAAAAATTCCGATTAATAAAAATATAAGCAAATTGGCTCTAATTTTCTTTTATATGATCATTAAAACTTTGAATTCTTGATTCTTATTAGGGTTAATATGCAAAAATGCACATGTGTTTTACCCTGAGAAACGCCCAGCACCAAATACTTTTCCTAGATGCAAAAGTATATATGTGGTTCTAAATTATGTGCAAAAATACCCTTTAACCGTTAAGTTTAACTTTGATTATTAAGTTTGACTTTTTTTTACACTGCAAAAATACACATGTGATTTGATAAAAAGAGGCTCAATATCAAGTGTTTTTTTTAATTTAATAATTTCATTTCATTTAAATAAAAATTATTATTTTTCTATGTATAATTCTTGAAAGGCAAAATTTTTTATTTCCATAATTTATTTTTTTTAAAAAAAAAAATCCTTATTGGTGCAAATATTTATGGGAAAAACATTTCTCATGTTGTAGAAGAATTGTTTTCTCATGTCACACACACATGAAATGGTGGGACCCACACACACATATATTATATGTATATGTGGGTTCTACCATTTTATGTGTGTGTAGGAATCTTGTTTTTCTCATGCAACATGAGAAAAACAACTCTCCAACATTTATATTGTATAACTAGAAAATACAATAAAAATTAAATAATATTGATTGAAAAATTATTTAAATAATTTTTTATTCAATTTGTTAGATAAAAAAATTTAAATTATTTTTAATTAAATATAGTTTTTATAATATCAAATTGTAAATGCATAAATACTCATTTATTAATTAGAAAATTTAATAAGAATTTAAAAAAAAGAAAATAAATTATAGAAATAAAAAATTTGACTCCCCAGAAGCTATACATAGAGAAATAATAATTTTCTTTTAATTAAAATAAAATTATTAAATTTTTTTAAAAAAATACTTGGTATTGGATGCTCTTTTTTTGTCAAACCACATATGTATTTTTGTACCTTTGAAAGTTAAAAGAGACAGGTCAAAGGATATTTTTACACTTAATTTGTAACCACATATGTACTTTTATACCTAAAAATACACTTGGTACTGGACGCTTTTCGAAATAAAGTAATGTGCATTTTTATAGTTTAACCCTTGTAATTATTTATTGGTATTATTTTTCATATGACTATACTTATTATAACATTTTGTTTGCTTGAATCAAGAAGTCTTTTAAAAATAAGGTAAATCCCTTAACAGGTTCATGCTTTTAGTTGCAAAAATTATCCACACAATGTTTGTATTTTTTTTACTTTTTAAAATAGCATCTGAACATCACAACATGAGGATGTGGAACTCACATCTATTAGAGTGTGTTTGGTTTGAGTGGAGAGGATGAGAGACTAGACTTAGAGGCTAATACACCATTAGTAAACTCCATCTGTCCAGGTAAGAATTTGATTCTTCCTTTTAAAAATTACTTTCAGAAAATGGGTGGGTAGGGATAAAAAAAGTTCTTAAACATGTGGCTAATCTCTTTGGGATAAGAGTTCAACAGCAAAAAATGCATATCTCATAAACACTAGATTAGCTTCCCATAAGAACTTTTAAACATATGGTAAGCAAATTATATTTTTTCTGCTAAAACAAGAACCTAACAAAGTATCAGTAGGCCAAGACAATAGCAACATAAAATATCTAAAGTAATTAATAGTACGGAAGAAAGTCACATTGTTCATCATCAATATGTGCCATTTTGGACGCCATAGGTAACACTGGGGCTTGAACTGTGAATTCAGGAGCAAACTCCTGGATACTCTTGATCGCATTTCTTGATTTAGGAAGCCTTCATATCATCCAAGCCACATCGAGCCTGTGACAAAAGAGTGTGACTTTAGTCGGCCTAAGTTTCTATTGCAAAACATTTCAATAAGAGAATACCATTTGTACTCTGAGTAGAAATTAAAATTTATTTCTCAGAATTTTTCTGTATCCATCAGCCTAACATGTAACAGTTTAGAGGGCTACTCATATATTTATACCATTACCTGGTTTCATGGGCTCTTCTGGTTTCCTATTGGCTTGAATGAATTTTCCCCATTTTTGTCAAAAAGAGGGAATAATGTGGATTGAGCAGGTTGATATTGCCTAGTGTTTTCCTATTTTGGTCTGAGAGTGGAAATAATGTGGATATGGTATTGAGCCAAATGGGGTAGACTGATATTGCCTAGTGTTTTCCTGTTTTTGTCAAAAAAGAGAAAATGATGTGGAATTGGGATTTAGCCAAATGGAGTATGCTGATATTGCCAAGGGTCAGAACTATATATTAGAAATAAAAGTGACCTGAGGACCGCTAGTAGTTTTTTTTTAAAGAAATTTTCAATGAGTACCTATTTGAAAATTCAATATAAATTTCATGAATGAATAATAGGTCATTTTTGCTAAGGGTGAGACAATCCTTGAATTTTCCTTAGTAATATAGGTTAACATTAATAAGTATTGAACTGAACCATATATCTTACCAGAAACTTGTGATTCTCTTCCAGGAAAGGAGAAAATTCTGAGCAAAATTTCCCCATGTCGACATTAATTTCACCGGAGCCTCCTATGACTTCCATGAACTTTTTCCTATCTGGCGCCAACTTCATAGCAAGCTGTAGTTCAAATAATTTTTAATAAGCCACAAACTTCCTCCCATCTACTCCTCAACCTCTCCTAAAAAGGGGTATACAAAGGAGTAGGGGTGAGCATGGAACCCATAACCCATGAGTCCGCCCACAACCCAATGTAATTGGGCTGTTTTGAGCCTGCCCAAAAAGACACATAATGGGGTGGGTAAGAACCTGCCCAATAAATATTTAAATGGGCGGGCTATGGGTACACCTATGGGCTGCCCATACCCACCCATTTAATTTATTATTATTTTTAATTAATTGCTCATCCAATTTCTTATTTCACCATAAAGTAAAGTTATACCCTAACTCCCACCCTTTTTAAGATTTCAAGTGAATCTGAAGATGATATTTTGATTAGCTACTTATTCAATAGAAGCATGTCATTTTGTTAATCTATGAACTTGTACAGTTGTAGTTTTAATGTTATGATTTAAAAGTTGGGGTTTAAACATCAAAATTATGTTATAATGATAAATTTCTAAATTTATGTTGTTTTGAATAAATTGTGATTATTGAACTTTGAAGATTCATATTTTAGAAATTATAATGATAAATTTGGATAGATGTTGAATACTAATGTCTATTTTTTAAAAAAAAAACAAAAAAACAAATAAGTCAAATGTAAATGGGTTACCCAAAACCCAGTTAGCCCGCCCATTTATATGCTAGCCCATTCACACGGGTTTAAATGGGTTGAGGTACGGGTATGGGCTAACCCATACCCATTCAAAGTTAAATGGCCAGGCTACAGGTCTGGCCTCGGGTTGCCCAACCCATCCATTGCCCTGCCCTACAAAGGAGAGGAAAATAGAGGAGAGGGAGAAAAAAGAAATAAAAAAGCTTATAAAGCAGAACATTACAGTGAAGCTTGAACTAGCAAGCCAACCGTGCCACTTTTTTAAGGTTTTGTTATAGGAATCTGTACAGGCTTGTGACATTGACCAATCTTCATGCTCGATTAAGTTCCGGAATAATGCCACCAAGAAATCCATTGCCCTAAAGAATATAAAGCAAGAAGTTATTTGCATAATCTTTCAAACTACAAAGGTTGATGAAAAAGAAGATATTTCATTAATTCAGATACAATACAGAAGACAGGTATTGATAATTACAAGGATATGAAGTACAAGTTTAATGGCAATGATAGAAGGGAAGTATTGATGGTGTTCTTTACCTTGTTAACCAAAGAAGTCCATTGGTGCAACTAGATGACGACTTTGTAGTTTTAGTTTCAACCTCTATTTGTACCAAACTATATAGGTAGTTGAATTTCACTGGATTGGAATTATACATAGATTCCAATCTCTGCCATAAAAATCAACACAGCAGCAAGTAAGAGCATGTAGCGTCTCAATCCAACATCATTAATGCCTATGTTTTACCCACTTAACAAAGTAACAGAAGTTATAAACAGAACCATAAACAGACAAGACAAAAAGCAATATAAACCAGACCCAAGCATAGATACAAATATATTGATATGGTATTACAACACGTATCATTTAGAGAAAAGCGTATGATATCTTAGGCTGAAATATGCTGATTATAGAAAGACATAACATACCGTTATGTTTCCACTTATGTCAGTTTTAACAAGGGCCATAGCAGCTCCAAACTTGTCTGCCAAAAGCAAAGCATTAGTTCTAGCCAATATAATTCAATGGACATACCTTAGAGGTTGTGTGAGCATTCAAACATGGTGCAAATTGTAAAGCTTTAAAATCTATGGCACCGTACAAATTGAAATTATAAAATAACTTAGTATTCAAATTACTTAAAAGATGTAAATAAGTTTAGTTAACCAAGAAACATTGCAAAACAGTTTTCATGTAATTTTGTATAAGAATAAGTTGTGAATGCCAGCAAAATAAACAAACAGAAAGAAAGCATTGAAGATTCAAAATTCTTTTGTGACTTGAAATCTTATGAAACAAATTTCACTGTATATCATTTGAAAAAAGGCAAGGATACAACAATAGTTTATTTCAGTCGACATAAATACATACCAAATTGTTTAAAATACTTTCTTTAACAGTAGCAATGGTGTATGCAATTGAAGAACAAAACAACAGCAGAAAACAGAGATAAAACGTTACAACTTCGGAAACTGTCCACTTATCCTAGCAAGCAACAAGGATAAAAATACATCATTTCCCTTTTTTTCCAGCCCTTATCCATTCACCAAGTTAGGGAGAAGAGCATGTACCTATAACAGGCAATAGCTGCTTGCACACTTCTAAGAAAGGCATGGTCAATATTTCTCCTTGCTCAGACTTTACATGCTGCAGTTTCTCTAGTGCAGGAGTGAAGACAGTACCCTCCATTTTTTTTGCTTTACTGATTACTGCATATAACATTATCATAAAAAATTAGCAAATTAGTGACAGAGGAAAAGTCAAAATTTTAGCCTCCAAAATCAGGGAGAAGATCCTCTAGATTTTGATCTACAAATTCATAGGTAGCATAGCAAACATAACTAAAACTAAACGACAGATTCAACTGAAGTGTATGAAGTGGTCCGAAGAACCACTCAAGTAAAATCAGATAATGAGGATCAACTTTATAAGCCAATCGAAAAAAAAAAAAACAGATTTAATTAAGATCGAAGCAAAAGATTAAGACTGGACCAATGACCCCAAATATGCTGATTAGTCTCTATTCTACACCATTTTCACAAGTGTCTGTAGGGATACCTCATACTTACAATTTGATTTTCCTAATCTAGAAATTATGCCCTCAGCATCACTATAAATGAATGAAAAAGCTCCTGTACATATTAAGCAAGATCAGGTTGCAGCAAACAAATCGACGAAGTGGGAGGAAAGTAAATTTTCAGGCAGATCAGAGAAAATAAAAAGAATTTGCAGCGAGGAAATCTTCTTTGATGCAAAGTTGAAAAAACAGAAGGCAGATCTCATTTACTGATGTACAAATTATGGGATCAACCCATCGACTTGTATAAGCTAAAAGGCAAACGCATTTTCCAGATTCTCTAAAATCTATAATTTTTCAACAATGACGTCCCCCGTCTAAAATTAAACCTTTGCTTAACATGATCGATGACGAGATGCAAAAAGATGACCTTAAGAAATTGACACAAGAGAGGGAGAGAGATACAGAACAAACCTGGACGCTTGAGCGAGGAGACTGTGGTGACTTTGGTGATCTATAATCAAGCGCGGTTATGGAACAAGATTGTTGCAGATGCTTCTTTATTTATCCCTCTGTGCCCAAGCGAAAGTGTCCCGCCCCACGATTTGTGAAATTTGGAGTTTTTTTTATTTTTTATGTGTTAAAAAAATTTGTAATTTTCTTTATGGCTTCGCCGCTTAATTTGTCAACAAGAATATAAGATTAACATTATACCAAAAAAAAGAATACTCTGCATAACACAGCTGGGTTTACGCTATGTTTGGTCTAAGGAGAGGTCCTACATCCTTTCCTCAAACAAAAATGGACAGTGCATTCAACTTCGAAGAAAAAGAGGAGCGTCGTGCCGCAAGTAAAGAAAAATTATATTAATATATTTATATAATAATCCATATACAATGTTTATGGAGCCATACAATCTTTTTTTTATAAATAACATTATTTGTGGGTGGCTATATTTTTATATGTCATATTGTCAATAATGATGATAACAACAACAATTAAATCAGAAAATCCAAATAAATAAAATTTAATTTTAAAAATATTTCCGTTTATTTATTTTACAGATAATTTAGTATATACCGGTAATTACCTTTTTTGCGTCATGAACTTTAAAATTACTCTTAGTCATTGACGTGATGGCAAAGTTGAACTCATAATTGATTACCTTATTACCCGTGGCCAAAGGCATCTTAAGCGGTTTATGTATAAATAATCCTGGTGAGAAAATAATATTTAATATTGGAAATTTTTGGTATATTACTTCCGACTAAAATGAAAAATGATCTCATTAAAAAAAAAACTATTTTTTTTTTGAGAATTCAATTATTCTATATTTAATATTATCACGCCCTTAAATAACTTTACAATACAGCGCGTATCCTCTTCAAAAAAAATTTAGTTTTCTTTTTTTTTTTTCTGAAGGCATACGAAAACAATAAGATGGGCCTCTCCCCATCGAAGTAAGAGTACCTCAATTAAAAATTGGATAGCCCATGAATTTATTGGGCTGTATTGGACTTAGACTGGCCCAAAACACTAAGTGTGATTCTTTATATGAAGGCTACTACATCTAAACCCTAGTTTCGACACCATACCTCTCTCCGTTTTGATCTTGTTGCCCACGGTCACAGAAGGTCGCAGCCAAACGAAAATGGTGACGCCTCTAACGCTATGCTCTTGTTGGCTATGTATGCTCTGTGTATCCATCTTGCTGCGTTTTTTTCTTTTATGCTGATCTGTGTTTTTTTTTTCCTGCTTTCCCTGCTCTGTCACGCAGCCTTTCAAGAGGTACGTTGAGATCGGAAGGGTTGCCCTTGTTAACTATGGCAAGGACTACGGGAGGCTTGTTGTCATTGTCGATGTCATTGACCAGAATAGGGTATGCCTCTTTTTTCCCTGTTACTTTCCCCTTGCTATCAGTTTCGGGGTAATTCAGTTGTGTGTTAGCGTAAAAGTCTGAAGCAATATGCGCATAGAGTCGGTATTCGTTTTTAGTTCTTAGTGCTTCCTAACCAACGAGTAGGATTTTATTTTACATTAATGTGCTTTCTCATAACTGGTATGGAGTTCTAGATTTTATGGAGAATTCGAAATTGATTGACCATGTGTTTTTACTAGTTGAATTTGGCCACCTGTAGTTGGTTTTACACCTTAAAACTTAATTTTTGTCAATCAATGTGGCTCGGTGTTTTTTTGTAACTACCTGAACAAATTTTATTTTAAATGTGTTTTGTAATTACATGAACAAATTTTATTTTAAATTTATATTGGCGACTTACCTTCAATAAAGGGTTAAGCTTCTGTTATAAGCTTGTTTTTGACATCTTACATGGAGGCTTTCAACTTGGGTTGGGTTGGTATCCTGGTTTTCTTTCCCAAGTTTAGATTCCATATGGTCATCAATGTAATGCCCCAGAGAAGTTATGTGTGTTCGAAGTGAGTGCGTTGGCCTATTTGCTAGTAATTGTTGCCGTTTTTTCAACCATTACTTGTGGGCTAGTATTTCATCATATCTCATGAAATTATCAAAGTCCATCAGAAACTCGCATTTCTTCCGGCCTAAAATGCTAGAACGCTCTTGTATTGAAATCAGTTTGGCCATTGTCTGTGGACATGGTCGCACTTGAATATTTGGGATTGGATCATTTGTGTGATTGATCTTCTTTATGTCTGCAGGCTCTGGTTGATGCACCTGATATGGTGAGATCTCAAATGAATTTCAAGAGGCTCTCCCTCACTGACATCAAGATTGATATTAAGAGGGTACCTAAGAAGAAGGATCTCCTTCAAGCAATGGAAGCTGCCGGTGGGTAAACTGTTGAAATACCTGTTGAGTATTCATTCTTTAGGGATATTGTGTTTGGTAAATAATTGTTTATATTTACAGATGTCAAGAAGAAGTGGGAGAATAGTTCTTGGGGTAGAAAACTGATTGTTCAGAAGAGAAGGGCATCTCTCAATGATTTTGATAGGTTCAAGATAATGTTGACAAAGATCAAGGTGGGATTTTAATGTACTTGTGTTTTCACGCATCTGATTTTTGTACCCTCTTGTCGTTTGGTAAACAGATTCATTGATTTAATTTTGGTTTTTCGTAGCCTAGTTTAATATGCTGGTTCTGCCATTTGTGTTCTTTGTTGTTGGGGCAGTTGATGCTAATCTACTTTATTTATTTCGTGCAGAGGGCAGCCGCAGTAAACCAGGAACTTGCTAAGCTGAAGAAGAGCGCTTAGGCATTATGTTGTGGGCAATATCCGAAAGTTTTGCCATTCTTTCGAGCAGTACACCTTTGGTTTTGAGCTTTCAAGTAATTTGGAGTTGATAAAGTTTTATTTTGGAATATTTAATGTTAGGGCATTGATGTTTGTCCTTAATGGTAGAACTTCTGGATCATATTTTGCTCGTTTTCCCCACTGACTCTTCTTCGCAAGAGTTAATATTGGTAATACCGGAATCTGTCATTAATCGTGAAAGTTACTCATGCGAGTTTGTTCGAACATAGGTTTAGAGGTGAAAGGATTATTGGTGTATGCGCTTAAAATGGTAAGCGTCATGTGCTTCGAAGTTTATTAATCATGGCAACATGGATATTGGACCTAACTAAATTACGGAAGAAGTCAGACGCCTAAATCTCTCGTCGTTTGACACCCTGTCGACATTAAATCATTCAATTCCGTAGCTTTGATATGATTGATTTTAATATTTTGGGTTCAATTATATAAGATGATGAATTTGATGGAGATGTTAATTATAGAATTTAATCCCAGTGTAAATGGAGAAAAAAATACTGCAGATATTTGTAGATATTTGTCATAGAAAAGTATCTAACAATATAAAGGGGAAGTTTTAACACTACTATAAAATTAAAAATGTTATATGATAATGAATGTTAAGCTTTAGAGGGACATGAACATAAAGTGGAAGTAACCAATATTAGGATGTTGAAATGGATGTGTGGTCGCATAAGAAAGAAAAGATAAAATTCGTTATGTCCATATAAGCAAACGAGTGCAAACGAGTTGGAGTGACATCTATTGAGGAGAAAATGGTAAAACATCGTTTAAGGTGGTTTAGATATGTTCAAAGAATGTCATTAAGTGCGTCGGTGATAAGGGTCAATCAAGCAGTATGGAGTCCTTTAAAAAGTGGTAGAGGAAGATCGAAGTGAACACAATGAGGTTATAAAACGAGATCTATTGAAAGACATGAGTTGCGATAAAACACAATGACATGTGATCTATGCAACCGACCCTAAGACTTTGTTATAGTTGTTGTGGGATCTCCATAAACGGGCTTTTGGGAAATGCAAACAACTTCTCAAACACGCTTTTATGGTAACCCGTGTTTCATTTAGGAAACATATAAATGACGAGGTTTCTGAAAACAACCTAACCCCTTAAAAAAAGTAGGAAGATGAGACTAGAGTATATATATTTGGCCCTTAATATTTGCATTAGTTTTTATTTGCATTAGTTTTTATTTTAGTCAAGTTTCTAAAATGCATTTTTACTCTTTCAAAACGGTCAATTTCATCTAATAGAAAATGCCGACTCATCAAACTTAAATGATGTGGGTGCAATTAAATACTAACAAAATATGCTAGCATTTTAATCTTTTTAATATAATATTTTTATATTTTAAATCAATCAAAATGAGAACACCTCTATTTAGTGAATGCCCTTTTTTTTTTGTAATGGAAGAGCGCTCGCGCATGAAGGCAGAAAAAATCAATCATATGTAGCAATTTTTGTTAGAAATCAGGTCAAACCAAACACGTAAAAACCCCATTTCTGCTTTGAACATTTGAAACATCATCCATAGGCCAATATATGACACGACCAGTCAAAAGCGCAGATAAAAACAATTGACATATCAACAGTGAAACATGAATATACAATACCAAGATTGTACACGAAGAGACTCGATTTGGCACTGCATCAATCTCACAAGTATAAAAAGCTATCATTCCTATCAGGCCATCATCACCTTCTTTTCACTACTCTTGCTTCGGAAGGGTGACAACAAGGAGAACGAGCGCGACGCTGCACACCAATAATATTTTGTTTAAAGTTCGCAGTAAAAACAATAATAGGTGACTATGATAAAGGAAAGGAGAAAGAGACAGAGTTGATGTTCAGTAGGAAAATTGTGCATGATAAGAGTGCTTACACTTCTGCGGAGTCGTGTTGGCAGCGGGAGTTTCATCTTGGGATATTAACTTCTTTAAAATATAGGCTGAAGATTACAAGAAAACTAAAGTCAGTTTGATAAAAATATCAGCCACCCCAAATATGGCGGACTTACTAATCTGCAAACTACTCACTCTGCAGATAGAGAAATTTGTCAACAGTAACAGGGAAGCAAGAAAAGCCAACAGTTCATGAAAAAATCAACACTTTGGATTTAAATATAACCCATCAACTACGAACTCATTATCTTATGACTGGATGAACTAGGCTGTTAAACAATTTTCATTTACAGGAGTCTATGTTCGTAGGAGTGATTGAAGGAACCAAAATCTTGTGTGAAGCTTGACAGTAGGTGGCTTAGACTGTAAAGACTCAAGACAAAGGATCAGGCCTAAGGCAAGGCGAACAATATCCAGTGGAGACCACTTACCCATTTCTCACTTACATACCACAAAAAATATCCCATACTACTCTCTTAATGTTGGATATAGGTATCTGCCTAAGTTTGTCATAATTTGTAATACCCTAGATTATTATTATTGTCAATAATAATAATAATAATGATAATGATATTAACATTAAAATTATAATATAGTAATAATAAAAATTTAGAATTTAATAAATGAGTTATTATTTTTTTATATAATTCATTAATTAGCATTAGCTAAAAAGCCTAACCCATAGTTAAAGCCTAAAGTTTAATTATAAATTTAGGTCTCGTCGCCTAACCCAAGTCATCGCTCATTATTTCTCTCTGTAAATTCTCTGAGGCAAAATTTCTCTTCTAGGAGTTTAGCAAATATGGAGACCAGGTAATCCTAATCCTTAAAGCAATAAGAATTAATTGTTGGTAGCATTAGAACGTTGATTGGAATTGATTGATTGTAATCCTAATTCCTAGAGCAATAATAATTAATTGTTGGTAGCGTTAGAACGTTGATTGGAATTTATTGATATTGATTGATTGTAATCCTAATCCTAAATACGTTAAACGTAATCCTAATCCTATTTCCAGAGGGGTACGACGCTGCTTGAATGAATGAAGCAATTAATTGATCTTTGTTATTTGGATACCTCTTGTAGGCATATTCGCATGATGACAAAAAGAAAAGATTGAATGTTTGCAATGAAATATATATATATATATATTTATACAATGAATGATAATGTGGCAATAGAAATCATTGAATGAGGTTTGACTTTTCTTTGCTATATGTTAATGAGGTACATCCGATTTTGTTTTACTCTGGTACATAAAGGAATGAATTGCCACCATCTCACTTGCATGTTCATATGATTCCTCCATAATTGCTTCATTGAACATTGTTTGAGGATTTCACTGTGTATACTTTCGGATTTCGTTTTTTTTGTTCTTTCGTTTTGGGTTTTAAGGATGTTCAAATTTTAATTTATATATATTATTAGCAGCATACATATTTGGGAATAATCTAATGAACTTCCTATGAACATCTTATAGGAACCATGAGTATTTATCTTATAGTTTAATTTGGAAAACCCTACAATAAAATAGAGACAACATTTTAATGATTATATTTGGGAAAACTTACGATCTTGGGAAAACTTACGAGTTCTCATAAAGAGTTATAGCTCTTGGGTTTGTGAAATTAAGATCCACCCTTTCTTGTAGGAGTTAAGGATTTTTCTATTATTATTATAAATATCTGATTTCACATAATAAAAATAATTTTAGGAATTTTATTATGAGTCTAAATTATTTAAAATAAATTAGCAGTGGGAGGATAGCTTTGGGATGGTACCTCCTAAAGTGATAAACACACTTTTAGGCTTTATGCCTACGAAAAATTATGTGATGTGAACCGATAGTCTCCATTCTTCCCAAAGTGGTGTCTGACAGGGTTTCCCAGGACACCAGTAACAACTTTGGGAAGAGGTGTGCACACTAGGAAAAAATGTTGTTATGGTCAATTTTGATGACTTGTGACTGGCAAGGTTTCCTGAGTCACAGGGTAAACTGGCAGGGTTTCTCGGGTCTACCATGGTTCTCTTTTCACTAGAAAATTTTATAAACAATGACACCTTTTAATTATACATATATATGATATTTTTGTTTTATTTTATTTTTTAATTATTTTATTTTATTTTATAATTATTTTATTTCAATTTATTTATTTATTTACTTATTTATTTTATTTTATTTTATATTATCTTTACTTAATTAGGAATACCAGCTTTGCTGATGTTTGTGTTCTTGGGCTACGATGATCCTTCGTGGGAGCAAAATTTCAGTGAAACAGGTTTCAAAGGTTGGGGCTAGCAGTGAGAAGTGAGGAAGACGTTCAATGAATTCTAGTTATTTATTTTCTTTTATTTTATATTCCGAATGAAACTTTCTGTTTAGGTTTAGATGTATTTCATGTAATAAGTAGCCTTGCACTTGTTTTATATAAGTGCGGTGGTAACACTTCCCAAATTTAACTATTTTGAATTTTGGTATGAATTTCAGTATTATTTATGAAACTATCGTTATTTTATGCCTCTATGACTTCTAGAAATATGAGGGTGTTACATAATTACTCACAGATAAGCAGGTTTCAAAAATGTTGGAGCATAATGTTAAAACCATGAATCTTCTAAAGCTACGGCCCCCTCATGTTCCTCAAAACATTACAAGTTTCACTCCTGTCTTGTATAGCCTTTACATGGCTAGGAAAGAACAAAAGAATGTCTTAGTTTTGGAGTTTTTAAGGCAGTGGGTAGCAAGTAGCCACTAGTGGCACAAGTGAGGAACTGTTTGTGGGGAGTGAATCTTCTAGTAAACTTAGGATATGTGGAGTTCATTCAATGTGCTAGTTGTGTTTAGCGGTAAGTTATGAACTATATGACCACTAAAATTGATGCATATTATCTTTCAGAAAGAATCAAGGATCCTTAGCTACTATCCTAGCTCTGTTCAGAGACGCACCTTCTTTAGAAGAACCGTTTGTCCCAATCTCATCTGCTTGAGAAACGTCAATGCTTGCATTATCTGATTCCATGTTGTGTCCAGAAGTAGCTGAGCTATGATTCTTTTTCCCAAACTTCAATAGACGTCTAAAACCTTTTGATGATTCCTTTACCGGAGGCTCCTCAACTACTTCAGGAATCTTCTCGAGTGTTGAGTTTCTGGAGTCAGATACATGTGCTCTAACAGTCTCCGTAACAGAAGGTGCAATCTCTGTGTTTGTTGGGGGTGCTTTGCCATACTCAGAATTTCTCTGGCAAGGATCTTCCATAGAAGAAACTCGAGCATATGGAGCATGATATGCTTCCTTACCAATACCACTGTTTGAAGGTCCTTTCTTCACACCATCCAATTTGACCTGAGTTTGAGAGATATTACGTTCAAAATCAGCTTATGTAACAAAGATTTCCCCATGCAGGAAGAATTGGTATCTACAATTTAAGCATGTTGATTATAATCAATGAAATTAAAATTTTCTTACCCATATAGTTAAAAGGAGGTTAAATACAATATAGTACTGCCATCCAAATTGAAATGTAAATATTGGCAAGTTTACAACAGTCATAGGATAAAGAACTTGGGGCATGGAGTTCTCTCCTCACAATTACTGAATTTTCCAAAGATTGGGCAGAAAATTGAATTTTGTAAAAGGCATTTGGTAGGACCATTGTTGCGTGTTATGATGCTAGTAATAAAATTGGCTATCAGGATGAAGAATCGTCAACATAGGGAGTTCTTAACCAAAGTCAGGTGTAACTTATATTTTTTCCCCTTCCAATAAGAAAGAAACACAATACATTATTTATAATTTTAAGCCTAGTAAATCAATTCACATTATCTGCAAACAGTAAACAAGTGAGATAGTTAACTATCATTGAAGCAACTATTGATTGGCAACAACATACCTCAGTAGATATGGGTTGTAGTCGTGCTTGGTTTTCTGTGATTTGTCTATTTACTGCGTCCATGCTTGAGGAAACTGGTGCATGGAGAGGAACATAATTGGACACAGTCTCTGTTTTCTCTGTCACTTCACAATTATCACACTGTTTCTCTGGCATCCGCACCCCAACTTTTTTTTCTGTCTTATGAATAGCTGGGGCAGAAGGTTTTTCACACTCAAGCACCACAACAGTCTTCTCAATTATGGGATTATCTTCTTCATTATCATGGGATGGATCTGTATTGACAGGTTTCTTTGGCAAAGCACTTTCCAAGTTTATAGAGATCTTGTTACCACTTACCTTTTCAGTATTCTCTTTGACTGATGATCTATTATGTGCAACATCAGTTGCTTTAGCTGTTCTAACTTTCAGTTCAGGGAGGGTTGCAGTCTTGTTTTTATCATGATTCACAATGGAAGAAATCTTTTTGCTTTCAGCTCCATTAGCTACTCTGGTCTTTGATATCGTTGCAGTGCTCTGTGGTTTAACTGTAAAATTTTGACGGACAGTACTCATTTTAGGTTCTGACAATCTTCTAATCCTTGCCATTGACGCTTTAGCATCAGCTGTATCACCTCCCTTCTCTTGCTTAGATCCAGGGAGTGAAGGCACTGATCGGCTTAACTTGTTTTCAGCTGAGTGGCTTCCAACATTCAATCTGCCAGATTTTGAGACTTTTGAATCATTAGATCCAACCGAAGCAGTTCTGACAGGGAAACTTTGTAAAGGTGAGGATGATCCTGGCTCAGTATCACTAAATTTTGAACCTTTGTGAGAAATTGGCGAAAGTTTTGTAGGAAGCTGCTTCTTGGTTAGTGGAGATGGCATAGATGGCTGTGCAGGGATTGAGCTGCTTCTGGCAGCAATTCTCTTTTGCCTCTTTATCTTTAAAGCCTCCAGTCGTTTAAGCTCTTCTTCTTCCTGCATGATATAGGCAAAAGAACCCCATCAAATAAAAAAGAAACGTTGATAACCTTAAAAATGTAACCATTTGATATTTAAATATAAACAATACTGGAAATTTATGCAATGTCCCGTAAACAAGGCAGCTGGACTAAATGAGTAACTTTCATTTTAAGCTAAACCACATAAAAGCAAGAGATTGGAGAGGAACTAATGGAGTATAAGCAAACACCTTCTCTTTCTTCATTTTCTGGAGATCAGCCTTGTAGTTTCGTAGCTTCTCAGCACGTGCTCGTGCTTCATCCAAAGGACTCAATTTTGAATTCTTCCCCCTTATTGGCCCCACATTCTTCTTCCTATCAGAACTATTTGGAGTAAGTTTTGACTTCTGATCCTTGTCCAACTTCTTAGATCCTGGTTTGGTGTCAGCAGATGCCTCTTTATTCTTCTTAACTCTTGAAGCATCAACTTCAACCTGAGCCTCCAATTCATAGTCTAAAGCAGGATCATAGCCCATCGATGTCCTTTCAGTTCCTCGTTCAGGCATCAAACTCAATTCATCTGGCTGATAATTGTGATGGTTCCTTACATCACCGGACAATCTTTCTGCCTTCTGATGCACCGCAAGCAACTCAGAATTAATGTCAATAGCTTTTCTTTCATTGTCTCCTGCATCATTGGCTTGATTAGATCTATACTCAACAATGTAGGAATCATCATTCATATCACGCAATGACTTCCTCTCCAAATTATTGTTTGAATAACCTAGTCCATTGACCACTTCAAAATCTGAGGAAGGATGTGAATCCCCGCACTGACTACCTTGTTTAAGAATGATGAAATCATCATTGACAGTCCTTCTATAGCCAAACCTTCTGCCATCAATTTCGGAAGACTGTACATCGTCCAGAGACATGCCACCACCAGGCTGGGTTGCCCCCCTAGATAACAGAAATTCATCATTGGATGTCTTAGGCAAGCGGGTTGATCCCCTGCTAATGGTATGCATATCTATTGAATCACCACCTTGAATCTCATGCATATTTTGCTCACTACAAATTAAAGGATCATTAACCGAGACATGTTTTTTCCTTCGCAGGCGATCCCCCTTTTCCACTTCAAACTGGTCTTGATCAATGGCATGTCTATCTCCATCAACATCTCTTAGCAAACAATTTTGGAATGCTTGCCAATGACCCCCGTCTGCATCATTCCCAAGCTCTGTTTCTTCCCTATCAGATGAATTCAACTTCTTGAAAGATTCTTTACCACTTCCTCTCCTTTTTGAGTTTTTCACTCGTTCATCAGTATCCTTATCTTCATGGTTTTCAGAGCCAGAATCTGAATATGATCCGCTGCCAGAAGAGTTCTTTGCCTTTGTGATGTAATTGATGTTTCGAATCACCACTGTACCAGATTTCTGTCTACCTGATCGGCTGGACTTCTTCCGTCGTTCTCCAGTCTGTGAACCTTCCCCCTCCATGTCCAGATCACCCCAATGTTCTGATTCAGTATTGCTCTGCCTACCATCCATGGAATGCCTTCTGCGCCCCATGTTTTGAGCAGAATTTAGTCTACGATCCTCCACAGGTGGATAAATTGGTTGCATGTATGGTGTTCCTGGATAATTCTGATAGTAGGGCATGCCTGGATATGGCGGAAAGACTGGCACAGTGCCTGGGGGAGAATTGATTGGCCAAGGAGGGTACATATGATGTGGAAATTGGCCTTGAATATTTTCTTGGTGGCCAGCAGATGGTTGACGGTCCATTGGAGGCACATCTAGAATAAGTAAAAAGGAATCTCAAGACATAAAAGGGGAAAAATAATAGCACAAATGCGGAGCACCATATAATAATTTTGGTCGAGGGCCTAAATTAAAACTTTGTTCTCCCACAAGCAAATTAAATTATAAGTCACTCATCAAGGCTTTACATTTATGCCAGTCAAGTGCCTAGTGAAACCTATATGTTCAAGTTCATTTGTTAATTAGACCACAATATGCACTGTTTATGAAACCAAAATCTATGACTCTCCAAAGAAGCTAAAACAGCAATTCACAAACTTTTGGATAAGCGTCACACACACAGTTTTGTCCATGAAGAAGTTCAACTTTTGGAGGGTAGAAAAACACCCAACAGACTAATGAGACCAAAACTGTTCTAAACATGAAATTTAAGTTTACTGCTGGAAAATTTTTGGAACCTCTTCAACTGATTTCTAGAATATTCTTCAATATTGCAGCTCAAAAAATGACAAAGGAAAATAAAAAGAGAACGTTCCCACTCAGAAATGTAAAAATCTGATTCAGTCCCAATACAAGGGGGCTTTGCATGTCAGAAAAATAGTTATTATGATTTGGATGCGTAAATAAATTCCAAGCAATCTGACAAATTTACAAGTTCAAAATATGCAAATGTCAGGTACCTGCATGTGCTTTCCCATTATTTTCTGAGCCCAGCTCAGTGTGCGGTGCAGCAGCCATACTGGAAAGTATAATCTCTGATGTATTTACAGGAGAGAAGTCCAATCGGTTGGGAATTGCCTCAGAAGCTTCAATTTCAAGCCACTGACCACTTTCATGTTTCCGTTTCCAAAGATCCATGAACTTTTTACATGCATCCCTGATATGAGATAAAAATACATCAGCAGGAATGTCTAGACTCTAGAAAATTCATTGCCGTATGCGTGATGGATCCAACATCTTACTGTGACCAACCTTACATGAACAAAATAAAAGATTGGAAGATATTGTTCTTACATCATGCGAGATGCTCCAAAGCATTCAGCAAATGACATCAAAGCTGGCAAGTAATCGATGTCAAAACCAGCAGCAACAGCACGTGCAAAGGCCATGCCTTGCTCTTTCTGAAGCACTGATTTTCGAGTCTCCAGCACTTTCAAAAGTTGGACTCTAGTATAATGTAAAATTGAAGTGAGTATCTTGATAGAACACAGAAGCTCAAAGCTAATAAATATAATGAAACTCACTTCATTCATAAAAAAAAGAAAATAAACCTCTCAAGTATGCAGGCCTAACATGGAAACTCCATGACATTTATACTCTTCGTTTAGATTCCCCAAGTATTAGTTAATTTTTGTTTTTTATTAATGTTGTAATAAGCAAAGCATAATAGGGGCAAAGGTCACAGGACAAATGGAATTTACTTGGAATTTCCTTCTGACTGAGTGTCTCCATTTGCTTCAGGAGGCTGTGCTTCAGGCTGCTAGATCCATAAAAATCAATTAAAAAATAATACTCAACTAATGATATGACGGAGTGAGGATCCACTGACCTTGTAAAGTACAATAGCTTTCTCCTCATTAGTGTCCTGCAGAGTTTTGATGGCTGTGCAACACAATGAGTTTTGTTACAACTGAACAATTACAAGGATTTATATGCATAAACACTTCTTTAAAACAAGTTAGTTGTACAAAAAGATAGATTACAAGACACATACTTTTCCTTTCAGAAGCACCTTCTGAATTCTCAATATGTTTTACTTGGTTTTCTTCCTGCTGAAGAAATAGAAGATATTTGAAACAGAACTTTAAGTGCTCTTATATTATCAACAAACCTTATTATATTTACTTACAGTGCTAATCCCTATAGTGTTATTGCCTTGAATGGCAATTGCCTCCTCGATTTGCAAAATCTCAGATTCTATGGTATAAACACGTTCCAGTATCTCAGGAGTGCTCACAAAGCGAACAAACCTACAAAAAAGGACATGATAATAGTTGGAAAGGCAAATTACATATTACATAATAGGAGGAACTCTCGCCTAAAAAGATTGGCAATTAGGCTAATTTTAGTCTACAACCTTAACCTATAAGTGAACCACCTAAGTTTAAATTTCAAAGGCCTGGCCTAGCAGCCATTTTTCCAGCATATTTCCTTATAGTAGGAAATAAAAAAGAAACAGAGCGATAACAGTGGGATTTTGATGGTCATAGATAACATTTTAACAACAAAAAGGAGAGGGAACGGTCGAAATGGCATTCCAGATCCATGTCGAGAAATGGAGGCAATCATAACTTCCAGAAAGCTTAACTATATGGAATAGAAATCTCAATTCAACTTCCATGCTACACTGAAAGAAAAACACTAACTATTAAATACAAAATCAAACCTCTCTATGGTTCCCCTGGTAAACCAGGAGGCACCATCATGGTCAGGCTCTAGAATAATTGAATAACCCCCTTTGGCCATCTGATCTTTAGCAGCCTTCAAGTGGGACAAAAATGGGTCAAGCAAACCCGAAGCAATCTTCTCTTTCTTCCCATTCACGATTATAACCAAGTCACACCTGATTACCAGAAAAGCCCAGAGGAATTAGGACAAAAAGGCTCAAATACTCTGACAAATGGTTGACAAAACCTTAGAACTCATAAGAACGAATCGTGTTAGCTTCAATAACACCGACTGACATCAGAGAATATTAAATTACTTGCCTATCAATGAACCACAGAGAATATTTGAAGTAGTTTTCCCAATAAAAATAAGTCCTATCGATTTGCTTCAGGACTTGCAAATTTTTGAAGTATTCAATGAGGTCTAGAACAAAAACTCAACCATTGTATAGCTTAAACTTATTCCTTAGTTCTAGCCCTTTTTTTTTTTTTGCTTTTTCTTTTTTTTTTTTGGCGGGTTTGAAACAGAGCAGATGAAAGGAACCAAGCAAGCTGCAGTATTACCTGGTTCGAGTAGGTGTAAGCTGAAATACGGCTGAATCCAATCTCGTTGAAGAGTTCATTGTCTTCAAAAACAACCAAACACAGAAGCTGAAGCTAATCCAACAAATGGGGTTCTTTTTCTGGGATCACGCAACTCAAAAGTGAGATCAAACTGCCAGAAACATCAGGGTGAAAAGGATAACTACAGTACCAAAATGGGGTTTAGCAACTGTAGTGAAAAGAAGGGAGGTAAGCTTTGCTTCAGGGCTCAGAGAGCAGAGTAGCAGAAAGACTAAAAAGAGTAAAGTAATGGCCCCAGAAAAGAGCTCTAATGGCGGCCAAAAAGACACTGGAAATGAGGGGTACGAAGGTTCCAAAGAGAAGACAAAGGATCCTAAGATCGATCTTTCGGTTTGGATGCCAACTCCAACCAAGGACCGTCAATTCAGTGCTGACAGATATATCAGCTCGTTGAATTTAGTTCGGCGAGTAATAACAAAACTGCACAGGGGTATAATCGGGAAGTCATGAGAAAGTTTGACCATCTGTATTGGTGCGTGAAATGTTATAGCCCGATGTCATGGTCTCAAGCCAGGACCACAACATTTAAAGGTTTTACTATCAAAAAGACATAAATACCCTTCCCTCCGTTAATTCTGCATATAAATAGTGCCGTTGAGGATTCCCCTGGATATGCCTTGTTTGTCTAGGGGCATAATTAAGGCAGTTCACTTTGTCAAATAATCACTTGTTATCCAAACAAAATAAAAGAAAAAAGGGGAAAAAAACTTAGTAATAAGTACTTATTTTCCTGAAGCACTTGTTTGGCAGCTTTGTTTTACTTTTTTTATTCTCAATTAAGTGAGCTCAGCTTCTAACCAATTAGAATCATTCTAATGAATCATAATAATTAATAAATTTTGCAGGGACATGATAATCAATTCATTTGTGAAGAAAAATCACTTTTTATGATGTGACACTTTAAAAAATTATTAGTAAAATTGGGAGGAATCTATCTAAATTATTATTAAATTACCACTCTACTTTTATTTATAAATTTCTTTTAACTAAATCAGATATATCATAGAGAAGTAGCTAGCTCAATAATTATGGGATAAATTTTTAATTTTATCCTCATTTATAAATGGGCATCTTTTAACTCTTTCTTCTCTCTCTATCTTCATTAGTGCAATTAAGAGGAAAAAAAATGTCATAATCTTATTTATTACCTGAGAGAGAAATAGGATTTTTTTTTTTGTCAAAATGATCTTCTAAATAGGATCAAAATGATAATTAAGAATCGCTGGACAATAAATATCTAACATGCTTATCTGTTGTTACATGTCACTCTAAGTGGAAGAAATACTTACATACTCCATGAGTGTCACTCTAACTAATTAAAATATAACAAATTATCTCATTTTAATTCCACATAGTTGATGAGTCATCTTGAGAAATTCAAATTTTATTATTTTAAAAAACATAAATTTCACAGTTTAGGGGGATGGGGGGAGAACAAAATTCACTCCCGTAAGTTGTCATTTTTCTAAATCATAAATTTTGAATTTTTTCATGTGACTCATCTAATATGTGTCATTAAAATAAGATGAATTATTATATTTTAACTAGGTATGGAACAGATAAGGTAACGCTACTAAAATATATAGTATCATGGAGTGTCATTTTCTCAACTATAAATGGTTGGATCCAAGAATAGTCTTCTTTCTTTCCTTTTTTTCGCATTTTTTGTATATTTTGGCCAATGGTCACAGAAAAAATAGTTGGCATGTTCTATGTCTATATAAATTTGTAAGTGTCTGTCTTCTAGGGCATTATTGGATACGACACTTCGAATACAGGAAATGAACAGAGGAACTGCTACAAACATAATTAATTAATTAAACTAATTATGAAGCCAATTGAAATCAATAAGTGCGGTCGAGATTTTCCAAAGGATTGAATTATTGGTATGATCACAAAGTGTCTTCTCTAAAGGTGTCTTGAAGAAGATGATGATGAGAATCTTCTCTCGAGACATGATGAAGAACATAGAACTTTATACCACCAAATAATTAATTTTAGGGTCTTTCATCCCACTAGCAAATAATTACTTTTAAGGATTTAATTTAAATTTTAATTCCAATTTTTGTATCTGAAGCAAATTTAGTTAAGAAAGACATACATCCTTTCTTCGTATTTTTAAGGAAATTTATCTTCATGATCACCAAATAACATATTTTATGGAATTATACTTCTATAAATAATAAATATTTTATTATTTTCACCTAATTAATTTCTTGCCAACCATTTTATATATGTTATACTAAGTATTATTTAATGGGGGAGAGACGGCACATCAACTTATTATTTCTGGCGTAAGACACATCTTTTTTGATGTTTTAAATAAAAACAAAATAAAGCAAAAGGTCAATTGGAGCCATTCACAACAACTTACGATAAAGAAATAGTAGAACACATATCTGAACTTTTATTAAAAAAATAAGAATATATATATATATGAACAGTTGAACACCTACTCATTA
The DNA here is from genome assembly GCA_037074495.1 of Acacia confusa. Lineage (NCBI taxonomy): Eukaryota > Viridiplantae > Streptophyta > Magnoliopsida > Fabales > Fabaceae > Acacia > Acacia confusa. The sequence goes on from CM073505.1 coordinate 4,329,107, forward strand.
CCTGGAGACATTTTTTTTATAAATATAATAAGAATTCTATACTGTCACACAAGTCCTGACATGTCACCTAACTTGTCACAAAAGACTACGAAAATAGTCATCTTACCAACATCAATTAATGATAATTTTTTATTACCACATAAGAAGAATTTTGAAATTTGAATCATAAACTTGGAAGGGAGTTTATGAAGTAGAATAGAGTAATTAATTTTGACTCTCTCCTGACTTGTTGAGATAATAAAGATGGACAACATGACGGGTCTCATGTGTCACATAATATCGACACTCATATTTATCTTTTTTAACTAGAAGGTTGTTAGAAATATAAAATAAAATTGTAACAAATAAATAATGCAGTTAGTTAGTTAGTCTTGTTCCTGTTTTGTTCTCCAAGTAAAGCATAGTATATATACTGTAAAGGTGGTGTTGATATATTTGATTTTGTATAGATACTCATTTTTACTTGATCAATGAGAAATAATTTCCTCCAGGTTGCTTTGTGTTGTTGATTATTGGGTCACCAAGGATAGTTTAACATGGAATTAGAGCCAGCCCAGTTGGTCTTTTACTGAGAAATCAAGAAAGCCCAAAAGAAACTAGAGTTAAAGAAGTAAATCTGTCCTGAAAGTACACATCGAGAAATAATATTACCCTAAAAGTTTTTTCAGGTTCAATTTTGTCCCAGAAGTATTAAAACGTAGCAATGTTTCTCTTTTCTGTTAAAAAAATAACGTTGACTGTTAAAAAATTGACACTGACCATTAACCTTTTAACAAAAAAGGGCAACATTACTATATTTTTAGACTTCTAAGGCAACATTGAGCCCAAAAACACTTTCAGGGCAACATTACTCTTAAGCATGTACTTCCAAGATTGATTTATTACTACTTAATCCATGAAACTATCCCATGTTATGCCATGAATCTAAGAAAGCCCACAATTGCAAGGTTCAAAAAGATCATGTGAAAAGTTGGATATAGACCTGTCATTCAAGTTCAGAAACATCATGTAAAGAGCTGACTTGTGTACAAAACTATCATTCAAGATCAGAAATCAAGTGAAGAGCAAACTTGAGTTACGGATTCCAGAAAGTCCTATTCAAGCTGAAAGAGTTAGGGGAAGAGCAATCAGCTCTAGTCACACTGCCATTGTATATTGTATACCTGCAACACATCACGTGAGTTATGGTAGATGGACTGTACATTCTTAATATTCCTAAACATCACATGTATTGAATATTACTCAGAAACATATTAGCGCTATGAAAACTATTAACGTATGCTTATGGCATAGGCAACTAATTTCTGCAATGAAATGTCTACATTTTATAATTGATGATACTGAGTTGACAAATGATAAATGTGACATATATGTTCAATCTAAGTAAACCAAATTTCCATTTTCCTTTTCTTGTATTAAGACTAATCGATCTTTTGAACTCATACATATAGATACATGGGGATCATATAAGACATCCAATCATCAAGATTTCTGGTATTTTTTCACAATAGTAGATGACTACTTGAGAGCAACATGGATACTCTTGATGAGACATAAATTTGATTCAATTACTTACATTCACAATTTCATCATGTACATCACAACACAATTTAATGTGAAAATTAAAAGAATTAGGAGTGATAATGGAAGTGAATTCATGAGTAATTCCTTTAAAACACTAGTTTAGGATAAGGGAATTATTCATGAAATTACATGCCCTTACACACCTCAACAAAGTGGAGTTGTAGGATGAAAACATAGGATTATTATGCAGGTTACAAAAAGTTTAATGTTACAGTCTAACATTCCAGTTCGATACTAGGGAGAATGTGTAAAAACTGCAACTTGGTCAACATATTGCCTCCAAGATCCTTGACTTCCAAACACCTTTTGAAAGGATCTATGTACGGCAACCAAATCTCTCGCACATGAAGGTATTTAGGTCTCTTGCTTATGCAACAAATATGAAAGTAATTGATAAACTTCAACCAATTGCTATCCCTTGTAGATTCTAAGGAGATCCTGAAACCCAAAAAGGGTATTTACTATTAAAACTAAAAACTGAGACATTGTTTGTGAGTTGTCATGTTAGTTTTACTGAACATGTTTTTCCTTTTAAAGATACATCTTTACAATATCAAGGGGGAGTGCATCCAACTTTAAAGGAGATGTTTCGGTTTGAAACAAAACATTCCTAGACTAATTAGGTAAAGGATAAGAATGATCACTCACAAAGCAAATATGATCAACAGTCATATCAAAATGAGTCTAATAAGACACTTGATCGTCCAATTGAGTCAAACAAGTGACGTCCTTCAAGAGATAGGCGACTCCTAATATGGTCCAATAATTATGTGTGCTCACTTCTACTTTTTTAAAATAGAACCAGCACATAAAAACTAGATGTTCCTATTGTATTCATCAATTTGTTTCTTATGCATCTATTTCTACTTAGCATTTGACTTTTTTGTCTTTCATTAATTAATACAGTGCCTAAACCCTCTACTTACAAAGAGGCAATTGCCAATATTGAGTGGGTTAGAGCCATTAAGGCTGAAATGCAAGTATTAGAAGACAACCAGACGTGGGATATTGTGTCATTACCCCAATTGGTTGTAAGTGAATATATAAATTTAAATATAATTTTGATGGTAATATAGAAAAATATAATGCTCGTCCAATAACAAAAGGATATAGTCAAAGAGAATACATTAATTATCATGAAACTTTAGGCATTGATTATTATGAAACTTTTTCAACTATGGTAAAGATGTTTACTGTGAGATTAGTATTTAAATTGGTTGCAATGTATTCTTGAAATTTTTATCATATGGATGTATATAGTGTTTTTATGCAAGGAGATCTTCAAGAGAAGGTAAATATGAGAATACCTCAAGGTTCGATGGTAAGTGGGAGTATATGGTTTGTAAGCTAAAGAACTCCCTTCATAGACTTAAACAAGCTTCTCTCTAATGGAACCATAAATTATTTCAAGCCTTTATTAAAAGTGGTTTTACTCAAAGTAAAAGTGATTACTCATTATTTACTATAGATTAGCATGATGGTATAGTGTTTGTATTGGTATATGTAGATGATTTGAAAATAATTGGTGGTTCCAAAGAATGGATTAGATATACTAAAGATTTGTTGCATGATAATTTTAAAATTAGAGACTTGGAACATGAAATATTTTTTTGGTATAGAGGTAGCTAAATAAAAAACTAGTGTGATCTTGTCACAATGAAAGTTTGTGTTAGGTACTTATTATCCGAGATAGGAATAAGTAGATGTAAACCACTAAGTATTATATGAAACTAATGCCTTTTCAAAAAGAAAAGGATAATGTTTAGGATATGTGTAGAATAATTCAAAAAGATATCATCGATTGGTTGGTAAGTTAATTTATTGAAAATACCAACCAATTTTTGTAGCGATTTGAAATAAACAAAAATCGCTACAAACAGTGTCACTTAAACCGCTACAAAATCCGACACATTAATGGCTATAAGTTTTACATAGATCCCTATAAATACCCCAAATCACACCTTATTTCAAATCTTCCTCCATTTCTTCACACCCCTCTTCTCTCTTATCTTCTCTCATATGTAAAGTTTTCTTGAAGAGCTGAGCAAACTGATTAAATATGGTAAAAAAATAAATATTTGATTACAACATTTTATTTTTTCCCTTCTAATGATACATACTTATACTAATTATTTGTTCTTCTTCTCAATGTTTTCAACATTTTATCATAATTATCAACATTTCTTCCATAATCAAATAATATATAGTGGACAACATAATAAATCATTATTACCTACGCATTCTCAATATTGAACCTACACAATATTTATACTTATTTAACTTAATTTAATAATTCTTTTCAAATATTAACTACTATTATTTAAATTGTTACTTAAATAATAAAACACTTAACATAATATTGTAATAATGGATTCAAATTATAACCTTGCTTCTTCTTTTTTTTTGCAATATTTTGTAGCTGTTTTAAAACACTACAAATTTAAATTTAGATACATTTTTGGCGCAACTTTTGAAATTTCTTTCAATATTAGTAGTAGTTTCATAACTACTACAAATAATTGGAGCTATTTTTTTTTAAAATCCCTTGATGTACTTAGTAGTGGTTTCAGAACCCGTATAATGGTAGCGCCAAATTTTAAATTCTCATTTCCCACCATGTCAAAATTTTGCTTCAACATTTGTAACGATTTTAAAACTGTTACAAGATTTTCAAATAATGTGTCATCTATGTACTAATCTTGTCGTTTATTATAGTGGTGACACAAATCACTACAAAAATAGTAGTTGTTTTGTTATGTGAGTAGCAATTCTAAAAAACCTTTAAAAAATCCTTTACAATAGTGTTTATTTATATAGTGGTTTTTTAAACTTCTATTAGTATCATTAATTTGTGGCAGTTAAAACCATTATAAATACATCATTTTAACTACTACAAAACCACATTTTATTTAGTGAAGGTCAATCCGCGTAAAAGTGTTTTCAAGTCACAAGTGGTAAACGAAATAGAGTAGATGCGCCGTTCAATATGATCTATCTCTTTTGTTGGAAGATCAATCCACATTAAAGTATTTCAAATCAAAAGGGGTATGCGGAATAAATTGAATGTACCGTTCATTGAAACCATAACATGAAAACCGGTGAAATGAATCGCCATCATGTTTGCATTGTAATTGTAACACCTTTAGTGATATTATAAAAAGATGAGGTAAATGCTCATTGAAAATATTTGCCACTCATGATACTTGTTAATAAATATTCCAAGGATACAATACTCATGATACAATACGGATCCACTTTTCCTACCCATTTAAAGGATGAGTAAGGGAAGCTCCTCCCATTTGGACTGTCCAGATGGGATCTGGACGGTCCAGATTTATTTATTTATTTATTTTTAAAAAATTATTTTAATGGGTAGATAATCTAAAATAAAAATAATCTCTTAACTAACATATTTTTTAAAAATAATTTTTTCATTTAAAAAATAACAGTTAAAAAAAATTAAATCTGAACCGTCCATGTCCCATCTACACGATCCAAATGGGAGGAGCTTCCTCTACCCATCCTTGGGATGGGTAGGGAAAGTGGATCCCATACAATTAAGACGTGGCAGGTCCCAATTAACTACACGTCCGAAACTCATCCTAGGACACACACACACACTACACTACGTACACACATACATGGATGGACGGAATGAGATGTGAAGATGGCTCAAAATTGTTTTTTGTGAATGGTCAATTATGATAGGCTCTTATAGCCTATACTTAATCAACAAGAAACATCACTCTAAAATGTCATAGTTCGTTATTTTAGGACAAAAGTTTTAATAGGGATAAAACCGTTCCCATGACCAACGTTTCCTTTGAAAACCTATCATTATTCGTAATTAAGCTTATTTTCATTTTTTCTCTCAAGTCTTACAAATTTTTATGTGCCAATTCATTATATATATATATATATATGAATGGCCAACAGTGCACGTAATAAGCAAGAAACATTATAAATAATTAATTTCGAAGTAGAGTATCACTTGCAATTTAATGAAATCAAGAAAAAATCCACGGTTTCCATAACTCATGCACAAAACAACTACTATGACGCCATTTTTTTCCTTTATGTGTGTGTGTGTGTGTGAATAAATTAGTATCACTCTGGTATATGGAAGATTTGCTATGAATTTAATCCTTCAATCATTGGCGGACAAATTCAATTATATATTATTCTAATCCAAATGGCATCCTTACTCATTGATCGAATACTCGTTAAAGTGCATTGAATTTAATGTACACATGCACATATAAAATCAATATAATGCATTTTTAAACAGAATATTACATATGAATTTGCTAACAGAAAAGAAATTACACTATGATAGCACTCAATTAACAAAGACGGTTACAACATACAGCTACAAATAGCTACATTAATTTACTCTAGCTAGTTCGAAACATAAAAACCAACATTTTTTCTTTCTTTTTTTCCATAACTGTGAGATCATTACTTGATATATAGAGCCTAGAGATGAAAGCTCATTAACTTTTGGACATTTTAAAGCTTCAAAGACAAATCCAACTTCTTCCCTGAACCCCCAGCTGATTCTACGTCGTCGTCGTCGACATCCATATCTTCTAAATCAACGAAATCGACCTTCTTGATCGGCGCCTCCAACATGTCGATAAAAGGCTTCGTAATTGGCTCAGTTGTTGCAGCAGCAGCCGCCATTTCCACCTTTCTTTGCTGGGATCGATGACGAGCTGTTCCACTTCTAGTGCTATTATTCCTTCTAGTCATGGACGAATTCGAAAACCCTAGTTGTTCAGGTGGTTGGAGTGAAACAGCAGGAGCACTTGGAGGAACATAACTGAGCGAACTAGGGTTTCTTCTCAGCGGCGGTTGAGTCACCGACGGCCCGGTGGGACAAGGTTGAGTGGTCCAGCTGAAAGTCTGGGCATTATTGGCAACATTAATTCTATTATTACCTTCTTGCACCACCAAAGGAAGGTTATTAAAGTCATTTCTTGTGACTTTCTCCATCAGAGATGGAGCATGAAAGCCGTTTCGGTTGACTTCTGGCACCACCACCGGAGGAGGCCGGGCTTCAAAAACGTTTCGGTTGACTTGTTGCAGATTATTGGAGACTGTTGAAGCCCTGATGACGGGTAAATTATTATTGGGCATCACAGCGAGTTGATGATGGTATGAGCGAAGAAAAGCTTCTCTGCGTGAAGCTTTTGGGAGGATTTGAATATTGTTGTTGCCATGGTTATTAATAAACTCGTCACGAGCCAGATGAGAATCAATATGAGCTATGAAACTTTCCCTGTTTGGGAAAACATGATTGCACAATCGACAAGCGATTTGTTCATTGTTAGGAGGGCAACGATGATTCCTAGAGTTCCAATCCCTATTGGCCATGGAAATGAACAAGGTACGAGATATAAAGAACTCTTAGAGAGACGAGAGAGAGACCGGTTTTTTTGTTCTTATGCGAGAGATCACATATGATGAGATGATCCTTATATAGACATGAAAATGTATTGCACATTAATTACTTTGCATATAATGGCGGCATTGTTACTTTCATAGTACTTGATAGCTATCTTCTGTATATGTGCGCATATTGTTGTTGTTAATTTTTTTTTGTTTTTTGGATACAAAATCAAACGTTTACGAATTTCCATAGCAAAATGTTTGACCCATTTAATTCTTGCTACGAAATTAATGAGAGGGGAGTAATTACGATAAAAGAAATTAAATGCAACATTTATATTTGGAAATGATGGCCAGGGGGCTTGTAATTTACTGTGTGCATTGTTTCTGGTTCTAGTGCATTAAAGGTGGAGTGGTAAAGGCAATAATATATCGAACTTTCCAAAATTTAATGAAAGGACATCAAGTTTAGTAAGTATTAATTTGGTTTATTTACTCTCTGATTTGACTGTATCTGTTTCTTTCGGTTTTGGCTACTCAGTTATTATTGTTTTTTTAATGAATAATTTCATGAAACAATAAACATGCTCTAAGGTTGAATTTAATTAGCTTGATTTCGTGTCCACCCACGCAATTAATTTAGAAACAAAATCGGGAAAAATAAAAACTTACCTTATAATTTGAAAAAGGATCAAGACAATAATAGATCATATACGTGCCCATGTAAAGAAATCTGGTAAAATCCTCTTGTACGGTTGTACCAATGCCACTCACCCGATATAATTTCTTCAGCCAAAAAGTTTTAATCATTAAATAATGGAAATTTGTTATTCTTTTTCTTTTTCTATATTTGATAAATAGGAAATTTGTTTTCTTATATATGTGTGAAAATGTGAATATGTGATGATGCAAATCTATAACTATATGATGAATGAACGGGATTTGATCTTCACTTTCATTTATGGCAGTTATGATATACATATACATTTTTTTCCTTATTTTTAACTTTTTAAATGCATAATATCTATGTAACCAGATTTTATTCCATAGAAAATGAAAAAGTGACCAGAGGATCTCTCATAATAATAATTGGATTAATTAAAAGGAGGTAATATGAGATGCTGAAATATATATTTGTTTGTCAGATGTTCTTTTATAATAAATAATCATAAATGAAAACAATAATCTAAAAATTTCAAATAATGTGATTTCTGTCGAACATAGTACTAGAAGAAGTTTCTTTTTAATGCGTATGCATTTATTTGTTTTCACATATTTCATTTTATGATTTATATATGATGCGGATTTGAGTATTATTGTGATCAAATGATGGTAACTCTCCTAGATTTCTTCCAATTACAACATAATTTGAACCCAATATAGTAATATTCTTTGCTTAAAAAGTACATGAAGTCCCATCTAGTCCATTCAATTGTTGTTATTATTCTAAATCTTTGATATAACTAGTAAATATCTATAATGTATAATGTGTAAATTTATGTTATATCTATGATTATGTGAATGTCCTTAGTTATGAAACTAATTGACGAATACGATAACAACACTAAGTCTTATCTCAATATGTGGAGTTATCTATATGGATTGCATGATGTCATTGTATTATATCAACAATTAAATATTTAATTGAATTGTTAATCAAAAGATCTTGATCAATGACTTCATTGATAATGTTTTTCAGTATTAATTCCTCCATTCATTTTTAATGAATTTCATATTGCTTGATCATCAATCATTCTCATCTACACACCTAATGGCCTTTTTTGTGCATGTTAGAGATTGTACCCTAGGCCAAGTTAATTAAACATAAACATTATAAATAATTTAATAAAAAAAATTACTAATTGATTGTTTATCACAATGTTTTGCATGTTTAACATGATAACAGTAAGTTAATGATGCATGGATACGTACAGAATTATTATAAATATCTCTGGTCAATTATTATTGTAAGGATAATAATAAAGTAAGACTAGAATTATTTTGACTGATCATGGCGCATGGAGACGTAAATCAAAATCACAGGCAATTGTTTGGGACCAAGGGATTGGACTGACTCATCGAGAGATAGTGATACACATATATCATTGTAGCCATGCCCCCATACCTCGAGTGCAATGTGGAATGGGTAAGTAGTAAATCTATCCTGAAAGTATACATTAAAGAGTAATGTTGCCTTAGAAGTTTATGTAAGCTCAATTTTGTCCCGAAAGTCTAAAAACGTAGCAATGTTACCCTTTTCTGTTAAAAAACTAACATTGACTATTAAAAAATTGGTATTAATCGTTAACTTTTTAATGGAAAAAGGCAATATTGTTACGTGTTTAGACTTTTAGGGTAACATTGAGCCCAAAAAAACTTCTAGGATAATATTGCTCTTAAGTATGTACTTCTGGGACGGATTTGCTACTTAACCCTTTTTATTACCGGTTTACTTGGAGATTAAGGAAATATGATCGAATAAATAAGAGCTATACTAAATCATCAATTTTCATATATTTTGGGTATTCAATACTGTCTTGCAAGAAGTCATCACTTAAAGGTCACCGGCAACGTTATGAATTTACAGGGTTGCACTCAAAACTGAGCCAATGTAAACTGAAATATCTAGGTTCATTGAATCTAAAAAGTGTTCATGTTTAATGAATATAGAGCATGCTAGTTTAATCTTGAAAGCCTCATTTTTTAAATAAAAGAATTCTAGAAGATTTTTTTAATTTCAATTATAAAAATATAATATTATTTATGGTGAGATAATTTCATCATAACATTTTTTGCAAAATAATAATAATAATAATAATAATAATAATAATAATAATAATAATAATAATAATAATAATATGTTTAATTTAGCATTTTAATATTGAAAATATTTATTTACAAATATGATATCTTTAGAAGATTTTGTAATAGAAGATTCTAAATCAAACAATAAAATATAAACAACAAAGCCTTATTTCCACTAAAGATACTCTTATGTATGTATGTGTGATTTACATAATTTTGAATAAGATATTTTATTATTTCGGGAAAAAAAGAATTAGATATTTTAGTATAGAATCCTATTTATATCACATAGTCCCTCAATCCATATATATAATCTTTTTTTTTTTTTTTTTGAACGAGCTTGTTGCTTTTTATAGAGTCCCATTTGACTTTATATGAGTAATAAATGCATTTTTACCATTTTTCTCTAATTCTTTCACATCATTTATACATCATCTTCCTTTTTACATCATTACTCTCTCTATTATCTATGCAGGGGAATTTTAAGAAAAAATGTATATTTCCTACGTATTTTTTTACTTTTAACTAATTATAACTGTTTTTCAAAATACCATATGGTTGAAACAACTTTATATATAAGGATGAAGGGAGTATTTCTTCAGATAATGATGGACAAATTTTATATATTAATGGTAAAAGATACTACTCCCTCTTAATTATCTTTATTATAAGACACTAACTAACAATTTTTACAAATCAATAAAAACATTTAAAGTCAATAAAGTTATTCTACAATTTATGTAATTTTCAATATTACATCTCCTAATTGCACTAAACTCCAATATTATATTATTATTACTCTCACCACTATTCCTATTAATTATGCGAATACATAGAAAAAAATAATTAATACTCCTTGAAAATAAGTAAGTTCCTCATAAATGACTAAATACACTTGTTAGTTGGTACCTTATAATAAAGATCAGGTGAAATATTTAACATAATTAAGTAAAGTTGAAAAGTTATTTAATTTAAAAGTAAATTTAATGAAATTTAATGTTTTCTCAATTTTCGCTAAACATATTAAAGGTGACTTGTAAGTTATAAACACTACGATCAAGTATTTATTATGTTTCTAGTTTAACTAATTCTTATAGTTTACCCTTATTTAAAAAAATTCCTTCTCAACATTCACAAATCATTCTCGCATTTATCTTCTCTTTGTCTCATTCCAACAAAAGTTAAATAAGAGTAAAATTGAAAAATATTCATTAATAACACGTACTCCCTCCGATACATATTATAGTACATTTTAACTAATTTATGTGAATCAAAAAATGACAATTAACTCATCTATTATGTTATAAATTAAAAGTTGTTGAATTTAAAAGTAAATTTAATGAAGTTTAATGTTTTCTTAATTTCCGTGAAACACTTTGGTGACTTATAAGTTATAAATACTACAATATTAGGTATTTATTATGAGTCCAGTTTAACTAATTCTTATAGTTTACCCTTATTTAAAAAAAAAAAAAATCCTTATCTACGTTTACAAATCATTCTCATATTTCTATCCTCTTTGTCTCATTCCAACCAAAATTAAATAAGAGTAAACTTGAAAAATATTCATTAATAATATGTACTCCATCTAGTACATAATATAGTGCATCACTTTAACTAATTTATGCGAATCAAAAAATAATAATTAAATCATCTATTATGTCATAAATTGAAATATTTTTCACTTCTACCCTTATTGAAGAAAGTGGACCCTATATGTAATTTTTTTTTGGGGGTGTTTAATGAGTGGTCAAAGTTGAAAATTGAGCATTTAATCATAGGACAAAATTGAGAAATGGGTTAGTTTGAACCAATGTGGTCAAACTCACAAATTTAAATAAACTCGTGATAATAATATAAATTCATATTGTGAGCTCAAATTGTAAACTCATAAGAGTTTATTTTTACCATTAAATATGTATTAATTTTGTATAATTAAATAATTAAAATATAAAAATTACAACAGTTTGATTTAAGTATATTTTAAATCCAAATCATTGCAATTAAATCCATCAACATTCATAATTCATCATTTTAACAAAGAAATTTCTACAAAATTTATATATAAAGATGTTGAGCATAATCAAATTGAAGAAGTTAACATAAGTTTAAAAGTGAGTTAACACGATTTTATAAATTAGAAACATAACAACGATAAACTCAATATATAAACTTGTTAATTTAACTGAGTATACAACGGTTACGAGTTTATCAGTAATAACTCGACTCAATTTTGTAAGCTTGAAATGTAAAAATAGTAAATTCGAAGAGTCAAATTGTAAGTTTAATAACAATGATTTCAACCATACTTTTTTTAGAAGTTCCTATATTATAGATTAGACATAGTACCAAAATTAATTATAAAATAGGATTTAGGTTATAATAAAGGACCTAAGAAAAATGGGATTTATTAAGGACTATAAAAATAATTATTATTTTGAAGGACCAAAAATTTAAAAATTTAAAATAGAAAGACTAGATTACTCTTAACCAAATTTCCTATATTCTCACTAATTAAATCATAATTTAGAGTGATTAATGGATAATAATTAATAGAGACCAAATCAAAATATGCTACGTATAATATAAAATACTCAAGATTATGAGAAAGTTTTCCTCAAACTAAGTTATGTTTACATGTGTGCTACAAAAGGTAGAACTGTTTGATTAAAAACAAAAAAGGAAAACAAAATTAAAATAGCCTAGAGATTATTAAACACAGGAGTGAAGTAATTGAAAATAAATCCTTTAAGTTACTAATAACTCCAAAAGTCTGTTTCACTTTCACGATGTTTCGTATGAGTTTAAACTATTGTCAATTTCAGCGGATCTCTATATTCAAATCTTTACTTAGTTTTAAAATAGGTAAAGAAAAAAAAAATACACATGTGTTTTATTTTCGGGAGCACTCAACACCATATGTATTTTTTTTTGAGTCAAAATACACATGCGGTTACTATTTTGAAGTAAAAGTCACATCCTACCATTATGTTACTATTTACCGTAATGAGAGAGAAAGAAATGAAGTGAACAGTAACATACATAACAGTGAGATGTGACTTTTACTTTAAAATGATAACTACATGTATATTTTTTGCTTCCAAAAAAAGTATATGGTGTTAGGCGCTCCCGAAAGTAAAACACATATGTATTTTTGTTCCTTTACCCATTTAAAATTCTTAAATAAAGGCCTCAGAATTCATCATCTATCATTAAAACTTATATTATAAAACAATTGTATCATCGAATATCAATGTTGTATCAATGCCACAACAGGTCAACGCGACAGGAGTTCTGTGGAGACACTAGGGCCTACGACATTTTCTGATATTTTTAGAATTTTAGGGTCTTTTTTTAAATTTTTTTTTGTTACTTGGCCAACCACGTGGTAGAGAGTAGTCTCTAGACGCTGCCTTCTTTGTGTTTTGTCCTTTTTTGTCTTTATGTTTATTTAATTTAAATTACTTAAAAGCTTGAGTACAATGTCTTTTCCCCATTCACGCACAGGTGTTGATTGGGAAAAACGCAAAAGAAGCATATGATCCGTTGATGCTGAATTTGTCGTGTTGAGATATTCTGATTGAATTGAGTTAGATTCTCCTTCGATCGATCCTAATGAATTCTGATTCCTCCCCAGCCCCTCCTATTCAGCCCCCTCCTCCTCCTCAGAATCCAAAAGCCAAGCACAGAGACTTCTTTACCCATCTCGAAAATTACCTTGCTAAAAGAGATGGCGTTGACAAGCTACTCAAAATTTCCAGGTACGCTTCAAAGATTATCCTCGCATCCTCCGCTGTTCAAGGTAATGAAGCCTTGTATCTCCGTCTTAAGAGCTTCGAATCCAGTGTTGGGGTTAGTCGGAAAGCCTTCAGGCTTGGTAAGTTTGTTCAGGACCTGAACGCTTTGAGAAACGCTCATTCTGATTCCAAACAGGATTGGGTTCTCTATATAATTGCCTATGGTGGTGAAGGCTTGTATTACTTCCTCGAACAGTTCGTTTGGCTGGTGAAAGCGGGTCTCATCGACAAAAAATATTCACGTAATTTGCAGAAAATCAGTGCTTGGGCTGAGTTTATTGGGTACTCCGGTAGTATTTCTTTGAAGCTTAAGGATTTGAGAAATATTAGTGATGAAGAGGAACGCTTGAAATCGAGTATTGAATTTGCAACCACGACGGGTTCAGTTTGTCAAGAATACGCGGCCAAGTTAGGCAAATTGAGGGAGAATAAGTTGAAGAAGAAGCTCTCTTTAATTCAAGATTTGGCTGATGGTTTTATGGCATTGGATGATATATTGGATGGGAAAGGACCACTCTCTAGCCCATTGTCGTTAAATTTAGCGGGACTTCTGTCGGCAATCATTGGAATTCACAAGGCTTGGGTTTCTTGCTAAATTTAGTGGACATTATCCAAGGATTGCATTCACCCGTGCCTTGGTAGTTCTAATAAACTATTGGGTTGAAAATGGCACCCAAAATGTATGATTTTCACTCTCTATGTTCTTACACTTGTTTCTGAACAGTCAAATTGGCAAATATATTGATGGAGTTTGATTCTTCTAAAAGGCTTCTTTTTGAAAACCATATTAGTCTCACAATTTATCTATGCTAACTTTACTAGTTTTATAGTCCTTAGTCCTTACCATGTTTTTTATGCACCAATTAATACTACCTCCGGTCGAATTGCACTAACTTTGCCTTATATTTAGGAGTAGAGAGAGTAATTCATTTAGTTTGGCTGAGACGACAATAAGAATCACCCACGTTTAAGATACTTGTGCATACACTGTGTAGGAATCACCCATGTATTTTTTGGGTCTTTTTGCCGGGGTTGGTTCTTTTTTGTGTACTCTCATCTTAAGATTTGATCAATCTTACTTTTTGTAGCTTGCTCAAGGCTACTTATTTGCAAGGGAACCGCATCTCTGTTCTGTTAACTATACATGTAGTTTGTGATTACTGTGACAAATGTGAGAAGGTATGTAGCCAAGGCCCAAGGGTGATCTTCATTACTTGTTGGTTATGTGGAGAAGTCATATGCAGTGAAGAGTGATGTGCTGGATTGAGAGGTTTCTGAGTTAGGTGTGTTTTTTTAATGTGCTGTTTGAGTTGCTTTGGATGCTTCATTTCCTCTGTTTGAAAGTTGAGATTGTTGAACCCAAAACTGGCTTGTTTCTTGATGTCCTGGGGTTGGTTACCAACGTTGAGATTTTGGTGTTTAAAGAAGTCTGTGGCCATTTTGATCTGAACATTCTGGTGTTTGATTTCTTCCATTGACCAATACACGCTTCTTTGTGTTTTTCATCTTTTGATAATTCTACTCCACGCTCTTTCCTCTGTTTCTGTCTTTCTGATGTGTTTAAGCTGAAAAGTTCTCCTTCACTTTCCGGGGCATATTGTAGAAATTCTCCAGTATCCCTTTATGTTTATTCTCTTCTCAGTTTTCTGGGGCTTACTTGTTCACGGCATTAAAAGTTGAAACAGTTAGGATCGCAGTTGAAAGCTATATATTCTTAGGATTCTTGCTCTTGGAGACATGTAGTATCTTGGATTAAAAGCAAATACCTCTCTACCACGTGACTTGAAGTTGGTAACTCAATGCAGCATGCCATAATGGCGGTGTGTTTTGTCCATCCTGGTTCAAGCTATTCAAGTTTAACTTGTGCTTGCTTAAGTAAATCTCTCATCACGAACACTAAGATCCATCCTATAATGTCAATGCATATAAATAAAGTCCAGATTATATTTAGTGTGATGTGTTAATTGATTATTGCAAGTACTACCCACGGGGGGGCTACAAACTAGTCTTACATTTAGGGCTGGATGAGTATATCACTTTTGTCGTAGTGACATTGTATGAGCCGTGAGGGCCAAGGACCTCAGGAAAAGATAAACCTGTGAAAATTATTGCCTTCCATGTTCTCATCCTTTGATCTCTTTACATATTTGAGCAGACCACTGGGTACGCTGTCAGGTATTGCTGCTTTTGGCCTCATTCTTCACTTGGTACTTAGAGCCTCGAACCTTGTCGCGCTACAAATTGTTTAGGGGGAATGACGTTTTAAGTCACAAAATATTGGATTAATAATAGTTACACCCCTGAATTGTTTTTTGAAAGAAAAATAACAAACATGATGTAGATCATACAAACAGGAATCTCAATTTTAAATTAAGAATTACATTGGAAACTTAAATATTACACCTGCATTCAAGACTCGTGAATTTTTCAAGATCTGAATTGGTATTTACAATTCATTTTTCAGAAGGGTTTGTCGATCATAAATTTGATGTTTTGGACATTATTGTAATTCTTCACGATTGTTTATGTATCAAGTATGAAGAAACGCGGTAGAACGTCCGGGAATGAGTGTTCTCTTTTTGGGTAAGAATGACTGAACATATTATTGGAAGATAAGCAAATAGTATACATACAGATGAAGCAAACAAAACAAGAGTCACATAGGAATGGGTCGTCATTATTCACAGTCCATCCTCCATACTTCCCGCAGAAGATCATATCTAACAAAACTACGACCTTCATTTACTGCTGGGAACTTGTTAGATACAAGTGAAGGTTCATCAATCCCAATAGCAGATAGGGGTGAGTCCAAATCATCAAGCTCATCATCACTAGTGTATGACTTTTTGACCACCGACGATCCACTTCTTCGCAGAGACTGGGTGCCCATTTCTTGGATTATGCCGGTAACTGCAGTTGCCGGAGGTGGTGAGTAGGATGTAGGGGCAGCGATGTGTGGAATGCAGGAGATAGAACCTTCGTCATCCTGAATATCCTGAAACCGACACAAACACCATGAAGATGGTTAAAATAATTTCCTCTTCCTTTTTACTTCCCTCCAGTCCTAAATATGGGACAAAGTTTGTAATGTAAGTATGTCACTACAAACTTTGTCCTATATTTAGGACCAAAGGGAGTACTTCCTTTTTGATATACAAGAGGCTCAAATTTGGAGTTCTTTGCACAACGTTAGTTAGTGACAGAATACAGCATAAATACACAGACATGGGAAAAGTTCAGACTACACTAACTGAATACTGAATCCCACATCGGTTAGAAGTGTAAGTGTACGTGTGAGTGCGATGAAGCATGGCACTCCACTTGAATACCACCCATGTTATGTGGTTATTTTCTTTTGAATTAAAGGGGCAGACCCCCAACATCCTGATATTGCAAGTGGGATTGAACCCACGACTTCTTATTTAGGGAGCTTTCGTGCTACTGAGCTATAAGGCCATAGGTTGTTGGGCGGTTTTCTTATATGAAGTTGGTAACAAAAGAAAAACAAAGGTTAGTGGGTTGTCAGATGAGTCTAGAAAAAGAAAACCCTCATTGCAAATTCTAGTGTTACCAGCCATTTGACTGATAGAATAACATGAATTAAGTCTTATTTTTAGGGACTAACAGATTTTCAGAGACTAAAGCTAAATAGACATAACAAAGTTATTGATTTAGTTAACAATTCATTTTTCATTGTTGAACAGTCAATAATCATTAATTATACTTAAGGTAATGCTTATATTAATGAGAAAGCACACTGTTAGAAGATGAAGATTAGGACAGCATGCCTCATGTCTACTGTTTAATTCTTCTACTATTCAATCTTTCTTACTATTCAATATCTGTTCCTATTCAATCTCTGCCCCCTGTCCATCTCTTCCTATTCAATCCTTCTTGCTATTCATTCTATGCTCTCCGTGGTTGTCTATCTATATATATGTTGTAATCTTCTTTCATATGTAAGATGCAAGATGAAAAATAGTGTGATTCCTCCGATTTCCAACACACAAATGTAACCAGCCTACCTCAGTATTCAGGGACTCGAGAACAGCATCAGGGATAGGCCCTGGGCAGAACTCATCTGGGACAAAATTGTTGAGAACCCTCCTTATCAATGGTACGCCAAATGTAGGGCATACCTACAGAAGCGTTTAGATGATAAATATCAAATTATAAAGTACTCGATTGATCAAAACATGAGGAACGAGACTAAGAAGCTTGATTCAACCTCTTTTCTTTGAGACACATCAGCAAGCATTTCAAATGGAAGCATCATTAGATCACTCAGTGAATAAAGGAGATGGAAAGCCTTGAAGGATGTCTCACACTCTGAGCTTCCGTTTCTATCATCTTCATTCCGATATTCAGGAGAGTCACTATCATCAATGTCAAACAAATCTGAGAGCCATATTGACCAGTTCCCAATCTGAGTACAATAGAAAGTTAGAAACGGAGGAATGAAGGTTAAACAAAGGAATACACTGCAAATCCTTGATCAAAGTAAGAGCAAATAGTAACATTATTCTACTTCATGGTTTAATACAAAAAATATATGAGAAGAAGCCTTCAGAAAAATAAATATTGAAACATGCTCATGTACTAAGATGGGGGGCTCAAAATGAACAAGATTCTTATAACCTTAAGACAAAATTCACTTGCAATTTTAAGTCAAGCTCAAGCTTCAAATGAAATATTTAATTAAAGACTAAGTACACGTATTCCTAGGCATTACACTTTTATCAATCGCATTTAATGTAACATCATCACTCATCAAAGATCATAATAGATGAACAGGAGGAGATTATAGAATCTAAAATCTCACTAATTTATTTCACTGGAAAATTGTGTCCACTGCTAAAAAGTATTTCACACCATAGACAAAAATAAAATAAAATTGTAAATCTGATCTAACATTCAACTAAGATTTGTTTTCTAGAGCTCGAGAGAATTAAATTGTTACTGCTATTTCCATAATATCCTTGAATTATCAGTTGATACTTTACATCATTCATTTTAATCAGCTAGCAAAGCCTTCCCAAAAATCCTACAAATGCAGATTGCTGATTGTACAACGTGGACCTTATGATTTAGTGGTAGACAAAATAAATGTAGGAGATAAGAATCAGATATTGCAGACAGATTGGAAGAATATCACGAATTTGAAGTCAGAAAAATAACAATGAAATAAGGAATGACACGATTTCATCACTCACAGCATTTTTTAGTTGTGCACCAGCTCCGAAGCCTGATTTTCCAGCAGGAATTGGGAGAACCCTTGAATCAGTAATGGGATCAGATATAGGATCAGTTGGCATCTCTTCAGCTGATTCACGGAGAATAGCATTAAACATTGCCACATCAAGCCGATTTACCAGCTGCTCCATCACCTAAGAGCATGAAAGAAGCCATATTTCAATCACATCACACTTAGTTTATAAGTCAAGACGTTAGGAATAAGAATGCTGATATCATTAAAAGAAAACAACATTGATCAAAGAATTTTCTTTCCCCGATAATATGTAATTAACCACTTCAATGCACAAACAAAAGACATGCACGCACAAAATATTACCTAGAGAGAGACAATAAAACAATCAAAAATTCAAATGACAACTTTTCCCTCATAACAAGAAGGATCACGGAGAGGATGCAATTGCAGCTTATAAAGGTTTTCTAATGGCATCAGCAACTCTAACCAACCACATGCTGAACTATACAAAAATTCGCCAGGGAAACATCTATTACACAACCAGAGATAGAAAAACAAGAATGAATATGTTCATGGTGGAAAGGAAAAGTGGCAACAGAAATCAATGGAAACCATTGAGATACTTGCAGATTTGGAGTAACACTGGCCAAAAGACAATAATAATGTACAGAGAATAGACAGGTCTAAGCCTAACAAACCACCATCATCGCCAAGAAACTACAAAAATTACTTTTAATATTTGTTCCAATCAATATCCTTTCCATGTTCTCACACAAGGATGATCAGGTAGGAATATTGCCTCTGCTTTCTAGTTATATAATTGCACGATACAATTACTAATATCCATATGCATGTATAACGCTGAACACTAATATGGAATCCAGCCCAATGACATAGTTGATAAAGAAATATCCATGCTAAAACTTACCAATCTAGCTATCGCAGGCAAACAGCCACAACCATGGCCTCCAGCTCGAAGAGGGCATAGTCTTTCACAGGCATCCTTGAAAGATCTTTTCCACAAGTCAATGGAGAAGATTCCCTGCTCTTGATCACCTAAACTATGTCTTCTTCCATAGGCTTTCCTTGAGCTGGAGCTCTTAGCAGCAGCAGACTGCATATGTGGAGTCAGAGTCTTGGGGACAACAAAGCAACATAAGACTTATCAGTACAGCAAAAATATTTATTCCAGACAGGCAAAATAAGTAGGAAATCAGAAAGAGTTCTGATTCAACCTGCCACCACACAGACTCAACAATTCGCGAGAATATCCAAGCTTCAATCTTTTCCAATGCGAATAAAAATGTTTGAGGATCCTCCCAACGATGAAAATATCTGACGGCACTTTCTTTTTCTTCATCACGGAAAGGTGACGTTTTCAGTGAGCTTCCATTAACTAGTCCATTTCTATCACTATCAATGCATGTACTGCCATCAAGTTGTATATTTTCAACTCCTTTGCTTACAATTGCTCTCAGAAAAATTAAATTTGAGAGCCAGAAGGTCAACCTATTCAAGGTAAACATCATCATCATCATCATTTTAGATAGCCTTCAGAGGCGGATTTGAAAATTCTCAACCTTCAATGGATGAAAGTAAAATTAAATAAATCTCTTCAGATATATTAGTTTTAGTTGATATCAAAGCTTCCAGTCTCCACAATAGGCACGGGAAAAGTATCAAATATATAAGAGTAAGATTTCCACTTAGGAGCACCTGATTCTGTATACCATGCAACATTAAAGAAGTACATAATTGAGCTCTAGTACCTTGGGACATCATTTCCACATGCTTTAGAAACCAGAACAAATCCAGAAACAGCACTTTGGGCCGCACGAGCTCTAGCAGCAGGTGATCCAACTCTGAAAGCATGTAAATAGAATCTACAAATGCGCCGAGCAGGAGCATGAACCTTATTTGCTGAGCTGCCATGATCAGCAACAACAGAGTAAAGTGAAATTTCGAGAGCAGCAGCTTCCCGCAGCTCTTCTCGTAGCATTTGAACTTCAGACTTCAGTTCAGTTTCATTATTGTTTAAGCTGTCATTTGTATTTGTATTAGAGCCTTCATGACAAGCAGCATCAACATGATCAACATTCAGAGTATTATTTTCCTTTGCCTTTTTTGGGGCTTGATTTTTACCAAATAAACCATAGTTCTCAGAAGTGTCTAAAGGCAATTTAAGAGATGTCAAATCCTCTGGTTTATCATTGATCAGAACATTGCTGGGCAGTCTGGGCTGTTCATGTGCTTTCCTACTCAATGGACGTGTAGTTCTTTCTCTTTTTCCATTTCTTGGATGATCATCTTCAGAAGGATTATGAAGAAGTTCCTTATCTTGAGATTGAAAAGAGCTTTTGATGTTTGGTTGCATAATGTATGATGCAGAAGATAAGCTTTTGACAATTGAACCCCTGGAAATAGTTTGCCTACTGGATTGTTGAGCACTTTCTGGAATATTAGGACTTGCATCAACAACCTTCACACATTCCTCAGGAAATTTAGGTGAAGAATATCTATCATATGTCGCATTGCTAGTTTTTGAGGACAAGACCATAGACATTGAATGCAATTTG
Source organism: Acacia confusa (assembly GCA_037074495.1). NCBI lineage: Eukaryota > Viridiplantae > Streptophyta > Magnoliopsida > Fabales > Fabaceae > Acacia > Acacia confusa. Next base: position 4,350,469 of record CM073505.1, read on the forward strand.
ATTCGGTTTAATTGTTTGGACTCTCCAACCTCTTCTTTAATATGCAAGCTAGAAAAGTCCGGAATCTCAGAACTTTCATCACCAACCTTGACATGCTCCTCAGAAAATTTAGGTGCTGGTCTATCATATGTGGCATTGCCAGTATCGGATGACAAGGTCGCAGATGGTGAGGGCAATTTAATTCCATTGAATTTTTTGGATGCTCCAACCTCTGCTTTTATGTCTGAATTAGCAGATTCCAGAATTTTAGAACTTGCATAAGCAACCTTGGCATGATCCTTATTGCTGGTATCTGAGGACAAGACCAGAGACGATGAGTGCAATGATGCCCCAGTCTCAGCTTCTATATGTAAGCCAGCAGAAGATGTCTCCATGGGTTCAACGGACTCCCTAGTTGATCCGATCGTTCCTACTTTGCTAATTTCAACCTTATCTGCAGTCAAATGGCAGCACCATATCATCAAAGTGAAGCTTTTTTTTTTTTGGGCCAATTATTATCATCAAAGAGAAGCCAAGTAAATGCATTTCAGTAGAAAAATATGAATGTCCTGAAGAACAGGTAACCAAGTCCTCAGATTTATATCTGATTCCGTCACAATATATCTACTTTCCATTAAAGGAGATAATATGCTTTATCCAAAAAAAAAAGAAAAAAAAAAATCAAACGTCAACATATCTAGAATTGAAAACATTGGTTATAATATGAAGGAGGTAAATGGAAAATTACTTACTGCAACAATAACTGACATAGAAGCGTATATCAGCTCAAGAGTAAAGTAACATCAATAGAAAATAATTTGCAGTGAGCTACTAAACTGAAAACATGTTGTTGATGGGTTTATATATCATACCAAAATGAAGAGAATGATTTGGATGAATTTACATAATGCAGGCTTAGAAGCTATTAAATTGGAGTACTTTATCACTTAGAGGTGGCAAACCTCCTGTAGTCTCAGAAGTGGATTTGACATGCTGTGAGGTATTTGAAGAAATATCATCAATCTCATCATCAGTAAATGAGGCAACTTCAACATCCTCATCATTTAGGGACTGTGTTGCAGATCCACTTTCTTCCTTGTCTAGCGGATTTGACAAACTGCTCTTTGGTGATGAGTCAGAGCCCTCTACATCAAACGGCTGAATATTAATATAAAGTAATGGCTGTGCCGAGATTCTGAAACTCTTCTTGAAGTTCACCTGAGTATTTATGGCAGTAATTTCCTTGATAACTCCATAATCTGCCATGTTTATTGTGGCTGATCCCAAGAGTTGACTTTTGGCTTTGTCATTTTGGCGTTCATACAGGTAAAAGTCTAAGCAATTCTTCTGAAAAGTGTCATGGTGTTTGCCTCTTTTGGATGACTCTCTCAATAAAAGTATTGGAAGCCTGAAAGACTCGTTGATCTCAATTTTCCCATCCTCTGAGCTACAAGTAAAAGACCCTGAATTTTTATCACCATTTTCCCATTGCAGTACAACTGATTGACCAGATTTCTGTGATTTAGAAGGAGGCCAGGGCCTGATCTCCTGAACATGGATGATGTAGTGCACTTGGATTGAGACAGTTTTTCTACTCTTTGATCTTATTCCCAGAACCATATTCACGAGAAGTGCAGGTTCTTTTCTTAGTGTGCTGGTCCACTATAAAAGATGAAACCTGGATAGAACACAAAAATTGGTTCAGAGGAAAATGTCGATCAGAAAATTTTAACATGCATTACTTCATACAAAGGAGAAACTTGATTGACAAACTTTGTAGCAGAAAATGAAGACTAGGTCCACTCGGATGATCAAAGGGGGCAAAACAACACCCAATTATGATTTTAACAGAAAAAGAGAACGTGGTAAGCTCTCCATGTTCAAAAGAAAAATAAGATGACGGGAATTGCCACCTACCAGGCTACCCAAAATAAATTATTAAAAAAACTAACTATCAAACCAAAATGAAATAAACAATACCAAGTTGGGGGGAAAAAATTGAACAGAAAGACAAACACTACCGACTGGAATGAAGTAAGAGAGTCAAACATCCCCAGGTCGACTTGGACAAACAAAACAATTAAATGCATGAAAACTTTCGCTAAATGGACAAATCTTTAAACTTAAATAAAGCCGTCCGGTTTTAGCAGTGACCAAAGTGATCAACAACTTTGAAAATGGACAATCAACAATTAGCCAAACCAGCAAAACATCCGGCTGCGAAAAAAGAAATGCAGGAAACAAACAAAGCATCCACCGTTAACTTGCGATCAGATCAACAAACATAAGATAAGACCATAACAATAGCAAAAAATTTTGAACCTCTCGATAGTGAACACAAAATTGGATAGCCGGGATGCAAGCCAGTAAAGCGAAGATGCCCTGTGATGAAACGAAGGTATAGCGATAACAGTGAAAGTGAAGAAAATAAAGAGGGTGATCCTTCCCGTGATTACTGCTGGTAGGAAATGGGCATCTTTGTCTTTCAATTCAATGGTGGGGTCAAATGCGAACAATGTGCGTTGAAAACTTGAAAGCTGAGAAGCGAAGGAATGGAAAGCTCGGAGGGTGAAAAATGAAAAGGAATACGAGAAAACGTGTCCGTAGCAGAATGAGATGTGAAAAAGCGACAAAGAGGCATTGGGATGAGAGTTTAATAGCCAAGTTACGCACAGTCACATCGAATCTTAATCCTAATTTAGATTACTTAATTCAACTAACATTACTTTAATTTATTATACCTTTTTTAATCCTACACTTCACAGTTTACTTTGAATAATGGTTTTCTTATAACAACTAAACTTGAGTGTTTTTTTAAAAAAAAACTGTTAAAACCTTAACGATTAACCTCAAAAAAATGTTAGTTATTTTTTTTTAAAATAAAATAAAATAAACCAATACTCAATTTTTAAAGCATACGGAGTCAATAGATTAGGCGCGTCCCTGCAATATTTTATTAATTGATAGGTATTATTTTTTGAGAAAATCCCCCCTAAGTGCCCAAATTACCAAAATATTATAAAAAAAGTCTAAAACAAGTCATATGTCAAAAGAAACCCTGAGGCCTTTTTTAGTATTATTTCAGAAAATATTGTATAGATATAGTTATTAAAAAGTATTGATATAATTGTTAACATGTACTAATTTAGTTGTTAAAATATACTTGTTAATATGTACTGATTTAATTGTTAATATTGGAGTAATGTAGTTGTTAATGTTTTTTGAAATAATAATAAAAAAGTCCGTAAGACTTTTTTTGATATATGACTTTTTTTTAGGTCTTTTCTGACGATATTTTAATTATTTGGGCCCTGAGAGAGATTTCCCCTTCTTTTTTTTTTTTCAGATGGAATGTAATTTCGCATTAATAAATAAAACTGTATCTTACAAAGCTACTAAGCATATAGGAGATATCATATGCTCTGAAGTCCAATTAACAGACCTATTTAATAAGATTATTTCAACATGGGAAGGCTTCACAATTTTAACATTTTTATGCTACTTTAAATTTTTCATGTTTGACACTTTTAATCAAATATTCTAAAAAAGAGGCATCAAATTTTGAAAATTCGGTAGCTCCAAGATTGCATAAATAACTATCCTACCTTTTTATTTTTAAATTTAACATTTTTTTCTTAAATAGACTTCAAGTTGAAGATCAACATTAGGAGGCCAACCGTTCATTTCTATCAACCTTAGAAGATACCTCTCATTGCTTCAGATGGTTAAGGAAGTGCAATTTAAGTTCTATTTTTAAGTGTTCAAATTTACACGTTAGTAGTAATTATGGCTATTATATGTTTAGTAGAAAAGAATTTGATTTTTCTTAAGGAATATTGAGAGTTTTTTAATCAATATATATAAAGAAAATTATGTAGTATTTTCAAGTTAGTTAAGAACTTTAGGTTAAGAGTTTGCACTTCACAACACTAAATTCCCAATTAATTGTTGTATAAGAAAAACACTTTGCTTGGTATATTAATAACTTGATTTTTATTAATTCATTAACTAATTTTTTCTCGAATAAAGGACGAAGTGAATATATATAGAAACTAGTTAATTAAAGAAAATATAAGATTGAAAGATTCTAAGAGAGTGACTCTATACTCTACAAAAGAAATATTTACTAACAGTTTCAACATCCATTTGGTGATCTTAATAAGCTAGAGAATCGACATAACCTTTAACTATCTTTGACATGAGATTAAAATGATAGTTCAACCATAGTAACAATCTTAAAGGGACACACATTATCTCTATATACACATTATGGTAAGCTATACCATCTTATAAAAAACTTAATTTTCATTTTCATGGCTTTCTATCACTATTGTTTCAACCAATGCGTGAACGATTGTTCTTGTAATCAATCACTTCAATTTGTTTTTTGAAGCAATCTATCTCAGCAAATAAACTTGCATTTGAAAGGGAAAATTAGGTGTAAAAATAACAAGCATTTCAAAACTTTCACATAAATAGCACGTTGCTTTCTTTCATGCATTTTCCAGGCTAAAACAATAAGTTCAAGAGGATTAGATCAGAAGGTTGAAAGGTCATAATCCCTATCATTTTCATTTATCCCACCTAATCTAATCCCCCCATTGTTACTGTATCTCTGGGATGTTTGAACTTCGAAGGAATCTCACTCAATTTTTAATCAAATCATATATACACTTTTTCAACTTAACTAATCTTCTCCTTCAGATCCTGCTAAAGCGGATTGTTAATCTTGTAATAAAATATTTTAAAATAAGTCCCCAAAATATATACAGACAAAAAGTAGTCTCGCAGTATGTTACTTCGATTCTACTCCTTTTCACACGTTGAATAGATTGGTTGGTTTTACTATTCTTCAATCATATGATGTACACCTCTAGAGGAGAAGAGCAATACGAAGTCAAACATTTTTGAAAAAAATATTGGTTGAAACATAATAACCAAAGGGCTGCTTTATGGCCGACTATATATCAAATAAAGCCTTCAGTTTTTAATATAAGAGTTATATTTAATCCTTATGGACTAATTGGACGGGTACAATCCATAAATCCCACATGAGATGTGGAAGGTTTTGATCCTTTTGTTTCAAGGGAAATAGCCTCTCATCATATTACAGTAGGGACATTGGGCATATTAGCAGGCAACCTGTAGCTACTTTATTTTCTAAATCTATAGTTTCTCCCTAAAATGTCTATTAAATGCATACATTAAAAGAGTTTCTATCTAGAAGTAGTTATGATGAAAAATAATATTTTAGGAAAACCAACATATATCTGTCACAAATAACTAACCTAACTAATTTTCTTAATTTATTTAAATTAATCAACTAATTTTTATATTAAGGATCGGAGGTAGTAATATTTGATAAAAGAACTTGCAAAATGATAGACCAATCTTCCTATAGTTGAACCAATAGGAACAAGATGTTCCTTGGATGCAGCCACGTCAATGTAGCTCACATTATAACTCATCATCATCAGCGATTGATAAACAACAAACACCACATAATCATATGTTGTTTAGTACAATTAACAACAAATTATATTATTATCGTACAGGAAAATGTGTCGAAGGACATGTTCAGAAAACACATTATATCCAAGCCCAGAAGATATCTCTGGTTCCAGTCATCAAGTTCTAAATTTCAAAATTAGAATGAAAAAGACGTTAAAGCCACCGAAAATGGAGCCATATATCCTTCCAAAATCAGGAGCACGGACTTTATTATATTTCTCGCTATCCACCAGTATGCTTACCCCTACATGCACATTATAAGAGAAACTCAATAAGATTTGCATCTGACATCAAATTATTAGTTCAACTGAAAACACAAAAATAGTATAGTAGCAACCAACTTCAGCCATAAACACGCAAGATATTGTAGCACATTCAATGAAATCATAAAGTACTTTTGATGTCTTCTGCGTTACCCCCATTGCTTCTTGACGTTTTGAATTCATATTTCTACTTGGTTACAAATCACAATCACAATTAAGCAACATATTCAATAAAAGCCAGCTGAGTTAAATTTAAAAAGAAAAGAAGACAGGCATATGAAAAGTAGCTCTAAACCAAACTTTAGAAATCATAGCCACTAAATAAAGGGTACTGTATAAGCAAAATACCAAGACAGAGTTCCTCAGAACAACCATCTACCCCTTTGTATGAAATATTTGCTTTATCTAAAAAGGGGCAGATTGCTACGGATATCAGCAATAATGTGTCACACATCAATCAGCTACCATTACACTGCAATAACACGCTGATATGTTTCAATTATTGGGTGGATGCTTATATAGATAAGTTCACGTTAGCTCCAAAACTCAAGTTCTCATGCATATCTCCTCCTCTTGGATTGATAAAGAGTACATCTCAAACTAAATTCTGTTTAGACTTGAGCATTAAAACCAAAAACAAATCAATGCACAACAGTATAGGCAGTAAAAGTATCCATTTACAATTTGTGCCAGATCAAACAATTGAAATTTAATTATTTTCTGAAAATGAAAGAAATTATTTATATAATCATGAATTCTCCCTCCCTCCCTCACATTGATATTGCTTTCAGGTTCAAAGATAACAAAATTAGGAAAGATGGAACTACAACTTTTATTAGATAACTAGAAAGAGAGATCCAAGAAACAACCTTAGTACAAAGTCTAAGCAGCAGCCTCCAACAACTCCCTCTCTGCCCGCTCTTTAATTCTTCTCTCAAGCTCTGGCCTAAAATGCCTGATAAGACCCTGCACTGGCCATGCAGCAGCATCACCCAAGGCACAGATTGTGTGCCCTTCGATTTGCTTTGTCACTTCCTGAAGCATATCAATTTCTTCTAGCTTTGCATTCCCAACTTTCAATCTTTCCATGATCATCCAGAGCCATCCTGTACCCTCTCTGCATGGTGTGCACTGCCCACAACTTTCATGCTTGTAGAAGTAAGAAAGCCTTGCAATAGCATCCACAACATCAGTTGACTTATCCATCACAATCACGGCTGCAGTCCCCAACCCTGATTGGACAGCTTTGAGAGCATCATAATCCATCAAAACATCATCACATATATGCTTGGGAATTAGAGGAACAGATGATCCTCCTGGAATTACTGCAAGCAAATTATCCCATCCTCCTCTAACACCTCCGCAATGCCTCTCTATTAACTCCTTCAGAGGAATACTCATTTCCTCCTCAACAGTGCAAGGCTTGTTCACATGCCCAGACACACAAAATAATTTTGTCCCAGAATTGTTCTTCCTGCCAAAACTGGCAAACCATTCTGGCCCACGCCTTAAAATAGTAGGAGAAACAGCCACCGTCTCCACATTTGTAACTGTGGTAGGACAACCATACAACCCTGCATTGGCAGGGAAAGGCGGCTTTAATCTTGGTTTACCTTGTTTCCCTTCAAGACTTTCCAAAAGTGCTGTTTCCTCACCACAAATGTAAGCACCAGCACCATAGTGGATATGCACATCAAAATCATAGCCTGAGCCACAGGCATTTTTACCCAATAAACCAGCTGCATAAGCCTCTTTCCTAGCCTTTTCCAGGTTTTTCCGCTCATTTACATATTCACCCCTTATATAAATGTAAGCAGCACTAGCCCGCATTCCCACCCCAGCAATCAAGCATCCTTCTAACAATTTATGCGGATCATGTCGCATAATTTCCCTGTCTTTGCAAGTCCCTGGTTCACTTTCATCAGCATTGACAACAAGATAGGAAGGACGCCCATCAGATGCTTTCGGCATGAATGACCATTTGAGACCAGAAGGAAAACCAGCACCACCACGTCCACGAAGGCCAGACTTCTTCATTTCATTTACAATCCAATCAGTCCCCTTAAGTACCAGATCTTTAGTTTGATACCAATCACCCCGTTTCATGGCTCCTTTGAGAAAAGGATCATGTAACCCATATAAGTTAGTAAAAATCCTGTCCTCATCTTTAAGGCCACCAAAATGGGTTTTCTCTGGTGGTGGAGGAGGTGGAGGGGGAGCAGCCTGAGGAGTACCAGTAGTAGAAGCACCCTGAGTACTAAATAATCTCAAACCAAGACCCCACTTCTCACTTTGATGACGGACTAGGGATACCCTCTGGAGAGAGAGAATTCTTTTCATGGTTTTCTCACAGAAATTTCTATTTTCAACAACACATTAAGGGTTAATGTTAGGGCACTGACAATGACCAGGTTATAATTCCTATTAACCAAGAGCATGATACTCAAATTGGCTATAGGATTCAAAAGCATTGCTATATGAAGAATGAATCAGTAATCAGATCAAATTGTGCGTTAAAATTCATACTTCTGAAAGCACAATATGTAATTACACAATGCTATATGACTGAATAAACGGACACATCTAGATCTATATACACTTAATTATCTACTTATTCTAAATACAACTTTTTCAACAACAAAAAACATCAAAAACACTTATAACATCATCAAACAACAACCACCGTTCAATTTTAGCCTTTTCAAAATGAAAATACCGAACACTCAAAAGTCACCATTACAAAGGCACAGACTGAAAATTATCTACTTATTATCCTTACCCAATGCAACTAGTCCAGATGAGAACATTTGAGGAAAAAAACACTTGCTAAAAAAAGATTCCAACTTCTTCAATGTTATCTTGAACATTTTGTGACTTCGCCAAATTTGGGGAATCGCAAACCATTATGATATCGATCACAGAATTTATCAAATCCGATTAATAAAATAAAAACCACAGCGAGCTCCGTTTCTCGCCATCCTCACTCTCTATTGAATACTCTCTCCTCTATCTCTGCTTCTACTCCTCTGTGCGAATGCAAATAGGTTCGATCGCCTCAACCACACGCGTGGCCACCTCAAACACTTTATTTCAACCTTGAAGCTCAAATCTCACATTGATTACGGTTTAGGGCACAAAAGCGAACTCTATCACCCAATTTTGACGAAAGATAGACGTAATGACGGCAGATGAGGAAATGAAGAGAAACGTACCAGGGCGCAACGCTTTGGTCGGATGTCGCCACAGTAGGATCTGGTGGTGCTGCTCCTGAACGCTAAAATTGGTAGTGGCTTTGTAAGTTTGGGTTATTGGGTCATTTGGGCATATACCGGCGTGGCATTTCAGAAGAGTAAAAAAAAAAAAAAAAAAAAAAAGTTAAGGTGCAAAAATACACTTATGTTTTTCTTTAGGAGCGCCCAGCACCACATGATTTTTTTTTTTTACAAAAATATACACGACGTTATGTTTTAGGAGCAAAAGTCACATGGACTGTTAGTTGACCAATATTGACCGTTCACACTTGGATGGAAATGAACAGTAACTCCTCTAAAATTATCATTTTGCCCTTATTTTTAAGTTGAAATTATCATTTTGCCTCTATTTTTAAATATTTTTTTAAAAAATAAAACTAAAATAAACCCTTCCCAAAGCCGGTGGGCCCCACCACCGGCCACACCTACGCCGCTACTGGCAACCTCCTCCGGCGACTCTTTTTTTTAAAAAAAAATTTTAAAAACTAAGGTTTTAAATATTTTTTAAAAAAAAACACTAAAATAATTCCTTCCCCACCGATGGGCCCCACCGCCGGTTGCCTCCGACAACCGACGACCTCCTCCGGCTACTTTTTTTTAAAAATAAACTAAGGTTTTAAATATTTTTTAAAATAAACCCTTCCCTACCGGTGGGCCCCACCACCGACCATACAACCGCCGGTGGCCACCCTCCTCACCACCGGTCGCCGCTGGCGACTGGCGACTTTTTTTTTAAAATAAACTTGGCTTTTTTAAAAAAAACCTTAGTGTTTTTTTAAAAAAATATTTAAAACCTTAGTTTATTTCTTAAAAAAAAAAAAGTCGCCGGAGGTGGCTGCCGGTCACCGGTGGTGGGGAGGTCGGCCGTCAGAGGTGGTGTGGCTGGTGGTGGGGCCCACCGGTGGGAAAAGGTTTATTTTAGTCTTTTTTAAAAAAAGATATTTAAAACCTTAGTTTATTTTTTAAAAAAAAAAAAGTCACCGGAGGAGGTCGTCGGTCTTTGGCGACTGCCGGTGGTGGGGAGGGTGGCCGCTGGCGGTGGTGTGGCCGGTGGTTGGGCCCACCGGTGGAAAAGGGTTTATTTTAGTGTTTTTTTTAAAAAAAATATTTAAAACCTTAGTTTTTAATTTTTTTTTAAAAAAAAAAAGTCGCCGGAGGAGGTCGCTGGTCGCAGCGGGGAGGGTGGCCGGCGGCGGTGGTGTGGCTGGTGGTGGGGCCCACCAGCTTTGGAAAGGGTTTATTTTAGTTTTATTTTGAAAAAAAATATATATTTAAAACTAGGGGCAAAATAGTAATTTCAACTTAAAAATAAGGACAAAATGGTAATTTCAGCGGAGTCACTATTCATTTCCGTCCAATTTAACGGTCAACGTTGGTCAACTAACAGTCCATGTGACTTTTACTCCTAAAACATAACGTTGTTTGTATTTTTGCACAAAATATATATATATAAAACATGTGGTGGTGGGCGCTCCTGGGAAAAAAACATATGTGTATTTTTACACCTTAACCCAAAAAAAAATTGACCAGCATTAAAGCGGTAAAATTTTTGGCCCTTGTTTGCACTGTTGTATCTAAATTAGTTTGAATTTCGATAAATTCTCAAATTTAAAAGAGGTAAATTTAAGATATTAGATACTCAAACAAAAAAAAAAATTTATATATACACACACACACTCATCTCCATAGAAAAATATTAATTTTGAATTTCCAGATTTTAAATTTTTCATAAAATAAAAACACATTTATTTAATTATTTATCAAATGCCACACATCTGACGAGGTTAAATACCCAAAGTCATACCTTATTTAGTAAAACCGTCGTATTTTGTTGAGTATGGGTGTATTAACAGTGACAAGAATTTGGATTTTCGTAAGTCTGTGAGTTTTAAGTTTATGGTAAATATTAAATAATTGATGAAAATAATTATTTCTCTAAATAAATAAGTTTGTGAGAGAATTATGTCTAGAAACTAAATTTAGAAATATGTTATTCTTAAGCATAATTAATAATAAATACTCACATTTTCATTTATAAATTTGTATTGTTTGAATGATGATTTGATTAATAAATTTATGTTTTGATGATTGTAAGGTTAAGGATTTTCTTAATAATTAATTTATGAATTTTGTTGTTACTCAATTTTCTCTTCCTTTTAGGGTTAAGGTGAAAGAACACACATGATTTTTTTTCTCCAAGAGCGCCCAACACCACATGCTTTTTTTTGGGAGCAAAAAAGCATATATGGTTACCATTTTAGAGCAAAAATCCCATCCTACCATTAAGTCACTGTTTACTGCCGCTAAGTTACTGTTCACTTAATCTCTTTTTCTCTCATCACGGTGAACAATGACTTAACGATGGAATGTGACTTTTGCTCTAAAATAGTAACCACGTGTGTATTTTTGCTCCAAAAAAAAACACGCGGTGTTGGGCGCTCCTAGAGAAAAAAAAAATCATGTGTATTTTTTCACCTTATCCTTTCTTTTTATTATGCCATAGCTTTGATTGAACACCGACTTTTTCAGTAGCTGCATTGTTAAAGTTCAGTTCAGAGCAGCATTGCATGGCTAGAATGGCAAAGACGTGGCTCATGTTATGCCTAAGTATAATAAGGTTAGCATTAAAGCAAGAAAAAGAAATATACCTAACTTACAAACAAAACCCTTGACAGTATATATTAGAGGATATCTTTCACTATAAGACACACACGCTTCACTTTTTATGTTTTTAACATTTTCAATTAGAATATGATCAAATATAGAATTTTTTTTTTAATGTTTAGATTACAGAGACTAAGTTTTTTAGAATATAGATATTTTCTAATTGAACTATAATTTGCTATCAAAAATATGTTTATATTCTTTTACGTTTTAATTAAAAATACCTTCATGGAAAATTAAACGTCCATTGTCTGTGCCTAAAGTTTTTGTGTGTCTCTCCTATCTTTAATATTAAACATATTTATTTAATTTGATTAAATTAAAAAAATTAATTAATTTGATTAATATAATATATATTTTCTAAAACACTATAATAATCTTCCTTAATTCTCTCATCTCCTATTATTGTTGAGAAAGTATCAATAGAGATAAATTAAAAATATGATGACAAATATGAAAATTATGTCATATACTTTAGACTAAAATTAACTATTTAAATGGATCTTACATTAAAAATTAAATGGAGTATATATATTTTTTGTTTGGAAAAAGTCTACGTCATATTTACTGCCCAACTTCAAATTATTGAAAGACAAGCCAACACAATAATAACGATATGCATTCATAAGTACACGACGTATATAGAAGTAGACCCCAAAAAATGGCTACAATTATTTGTTTTTACCAGCTATCTTGTTACATATGCAAGGCCAGTATTGATACTATCACATTCATCGTTTATCTGTAAATCAAAGAAGCCAAGGAAAACTGCTCCGTAAGATGCAAAATCGGGTAGATAAGAATAATAAATAGAAAAATTCGAGAAAAAAAAGAATAATAAATAACAAAATATTATGAAGAAATACCTCTTCAACCACGGAAAACAAACTTCTAATGTTCTCTCCTCACTATGTACTTAAACGGAACATAACGAGTGTTAAAATAGTAAAAAAAATGAAATGAAAACTTGTGAAAAAGAAAAAAAATACCATGACAACAAAGGAAAAACTCCAGCTATACTTTTTTTACAGAAAATTAATTAGATTGGAATTAGTCTAAGAAAAATGTATATGAACAAAAATAAATCCAAGAAGAAGCGTGCCTGTCTTCTTCCTGAGGTACAATCACTAACCAGCCGCTTCTTCTTTCTGACTTTCTGCTTACAAAAGTCATAGAGACCCTCCATAGAGCACAATTATAGGATCTTGGTATTTCTGCAGCGGGCCTCTCCAAATACCGTTTATGATACAGGCTCTTGAAGCATTCATAGTCACAGATGTGTCTGCAGTTATATCAAATGAAATATAAAACCGAACTCAAGAAATATCATCACAATTTTTGTCTAGACACGAGACATTCTGGCGCAAAGATTTCTTCTGATCTAAAATTTGAACTTGAAAAGTATGTGGATGCCTTTTTGACTTTCAAGGCTTGATACGTCTTTGTTTCAACATACTCCCTATTGTTCTTAATATAAGACGTATTATCAAATTTAATTAGATTAAGAAAGTTAATTAAATTAGTTAATATAATATCTATTTTCTATAACAACCTAGTCATTTTCATTAATTCGCTCATCAATAGAGGTAAGTTAGGAAAAAATTGACAAATATATGAACGTCTTATGTTCAGAATCAAAGTCAACTGCCTAAATATGTCTTATATTAAAGACAAGAGGAAGTACATATTAAGGATGAAGAGATCCTTTCCAGACAAGAGTTCATAGAGTTTGATACCAGAGTTATCACTTCATAATACTGGAGGGTGGAAAATCCTCCTTAAACTAAGAATATCATTAGTATTGTTAGTATGGAATGCTTAGCCCACATTAAGCAATATTGATACCATAAAATGTTTTAAATAGATTGGTTCTCCAATAACTAATGTTTGGTTGACTGCACATCAATCAGTATAGGAGCAAGGTTTTTGACTAATGAAGAAATCAAGTGTCAGCAAAATGTTGCCCCCGGAATATCAATTCTCCAAGAGTTGAATGATGGAGACCAAAGTAGAAAGAGCTACTTACGGCCTGTTTGTTCAAGATTAACAAAAAAAAAAGTGAGTTTGATTATGTTACATGGTGGCATTTTTGAGATAACCTTAAGCTAAACATGAAAGGTTGTTGGAAGAAAATATGTTTTCAGCATATTTTGATGTGATTTTGATTAGCTTATCAAAATAAGCTGAAAACAAATTTTCTTCCAACAACCCCTCATGCTTAGCTTGAAATTCTCCCAACTACTTCCTCATGTAACTTGATCAAAATCACTCTTTTTGTTAAGTTTAAACAAAGTGGTAGCTAATCTCATTAAATTGGATCTGGATTCAGTAAGGAGTAAGAGAATATGGCAACAACTCACAAGAATTAATGAAACAGTATCTTTTGATTCATGCAATCTGAAGCATCCGTTCAATTGCAGATGAATGGCTAAGATGAACTCTTACCTCCTGTTATTAAATCTAATCCCATTAAATTGTATATATATCTTAAGTAATTAAGTCGGCTCTACCGCTTCAACAAGTAGATATACCAACCCAGTTGAGTGCCTAAGATACGCCTGTACAAGAATCTAGATCTTAGTCCAGCTATTCAGGTAATCGCCTAAAACTGATGCATAACACCAGCATACACGAACATCTAGTTGCTACAGCTATTAGTGAAATGAATATACTTACCCAAAAAAACAAAGAAATCAGAACGGAGCCTCAACTGATTCATCCCAGACGTCTCCGCTGGCATTGGAGGCATCTTCGCCGTCTTCTTCCATAGAAAGCCTAATATACTCTCTATGTGCAAAACGATCCCACTCTGTCAAAGTTGGATCCTCGCGTTCCTTACAAAATACCCACCTTATAATCAGAATTCAAAAGCTAACTGTACCAAAAAGAAAGCTTTGCATGGACAATGGATCAGGATCTAAAATCTTGCTTCTACCTGACGTATGAGGAATGGATCACGAGTTTCAAAAGCAATGAACTTGTTGAGGTTGAAAAGAATATTGAAAACATTTCCAGAAAGCTTGCTGGCTTTCACGTCTTTTAATGTGATGTATCCCTCGTTCTGCATAAATACTTTGGTTAGCACTAGCTCTGCTGCAGAAGGATGAAAACAGAGACAATTGGGAGAAAAACTAAAGATGTAGGAACAAGACAAAGGATAAAAGACCTCCGGCCCAATCATATCAACTATCTGACATAATATGTCTTCAAAAAGCACTGGCTCTTGGGCCATGCATTCCATTCGATGCAACTGCTCCTCATAAAAGAACAGCAGTTCATTTGGGGTGAGTATTCCATTTCCATCCAAATCAATGCATTTGAACCTATTACGACAAAAGAAGTAGAAGTTAATTTTTATTTTAAGAGGCTGCAATTCTTATCGGAAGGGGAAGTGATGAAAAATTCAGCGAGGGAAGTTCAGAAAATATATGCTCATGAACTCTGTTCAAAAACTTAGAAACTTTGGTTCATATACAAATCAAGACATTTTTCTTAAGCAACCTCCAACAAATAAACAAATATTGAAGTTCTGATGCTGAGAATCTCATAATTTATGCTATAGTACTATGGTAGGTCTATGGTTAATGTACCCAATATCTCAATACCTAACTCTCCCCACATCCCAACAGCAACACTTGTCTAATAAATAAATAAATTCATCGGACAAATTGATAGGGATCCACATCTCTGTCACTTACAGTAGAAGGGACAAGAAGGCAGGGATAGAGGAGAGTGGTGGGCATGTGGATGAAACAGTAATAAAAAGGATGGTAGCAGGGAAGTTATCTTGTGTTCCTCGTTCAAGTCCTTATTCTGTAGATAGGAGTAGTTATGCAGTAGTTTATACAATATTCCATTGCTGTCATGTTCAGTTATGCATTAGAAACATTTATGTAGCAGTTCAGGATTCAGTATGTATTTACTTATAAATAGCAGCAATGAGGATGCAGTACGTGTTTTATGCATTTGATTATCTGTGTTGGGGATTCTCCCCTGGTCGGTTGAAGATATTGTTGTTTTTCCTCTTTGGATTACAGTAGTACGGATCACAAATAGGTAGTAAAATTTATCTAAGGAGGCACACCATAAGATGGTCACCTAACTCCTCTTTGGATTACAGTGTACGTATCACCATAAAAGATGCAGAAGAATATGATTTGTCTTTTCAATCATCCAAGAGGGAAATATCAGCGGAATCATATAAGACAGTATACACAAGGGTCCCCAATATCTAAGGTGAAGTATACCAGTACTCTAAACTAGGTTCAGATGACTTGTCCTCCTCTGCAAGTATGAAGTAAACAAAATCTTCATAACTCATCTTCCCTTCAAGTTTGCTGGCAAATTTCCTTGGAACCTAAGAGACAAGACCAAAAAGGAAAAAGAAAGAAAGAAAAATTATGATCAAGAAACTTCTTTGGGCCTGGTAAATCTCAACTTCACATATTGACCGTGATCCAACAAACCTGGGAAAAAATTCTATCAACAATCCTGAAGGTAAGAGCATGGTTTCCATATCTACTAAGGTTCTCTCTATCGATAAAAAAGTCATGGTCTGTGTCGAGCTCCCAAAATTTGCAGTAAATGACATAAAAATGCTCATATGAGAAGTACCTGAAATTCAACAAGAGACTCAAGTAAACCTTTAAAAAGACCCGCTGGGGGAGGAGGGGGGTGTTTACAGTTCTAAAGAGTCACCAAAATGTAAAAATACTCAGCAATGGGATTCAGTGGTTGCTTGGTAGGAGTTAAATAGAGAGGGAAAGTTAAAATTCCCAGGGTCAAGGGGATTTCACAGGAGTCCAGGCCTCAAATCAATTTAAGAACATTTTCAGAATATAAATTCAGTTTATTTTCACAAATTGTTAGCCAATGATGTTACCTCAGAATTTTGTTTATGTCCTCTTCCTCGTCAGCATGCAGCATGGCAGCAATTAGGTTCCCCCGTTTTAACTCCCTAAGGGTAAGCCTGCCATTTCCTGACCGATTCATGTAGTAGAAAATTCTATATATGACTGTCTCCGCTGTTCAATCTCAAAACATGAAGCAGTGAGAAATAACCTAAGAAATCAGCATATATGGGCACTAGAAATAAAATTTAAACTTGAGGAGGTGCTACATAATATGTGAGCCTAATTTATTTCTACCCAAACTAGCATTGAACTGTATTGTTTATATCTGCAATCATTTGTTGCAAGTGAAAACCAATGACAACAAATTAAATATGGATGTTATAGGTCACGTAAGAAAACAACTCAAGTTATTTTTTTCTTATTTGTTATTGAGCTAGGTCAAAATGTTGCCCCCTTATGTAGTATAGATTCTTGAATTCTAAACAATACATATTTGTACCAAAATAAGAGAAGTTTATGTTTTCAGAATGAGTAGCCTCTGTTATGGCAAAAATAAATATATAATCAAGAAGAAAAATTCTCTAGAATGTTACCAGATTCCAATCAACCATCTTACTATGTCGTATACAGCCTGGCAGAAAAAAAGAAGGGAAAGATGGACAAAACTGAAAAGGGCAAACCTAGACAAATTTATGAATCCGACAACATTAATTTAAAATCCTAATCATTTTCCCTTTTTAAATCCTTATTTTGAAACATAAATAGAGCAAAATACACAGCAAGAGAAAATTGAAACTGGAAGCAGATCCAAACACTAATTTAGTTTAGTAAACCTAGAGAAAGTTCAAGAAAGTTAACAGGTTTAGAAAGCAGGCACAGCTGAAAAGACTGTAGTCTTACAGTAAGTTGGAGCAGAAAAATGATGATAATAGTGGAGAAGAAAATAGTACTGAATACTGATAGTGTATGCATATCACTATATGTATGTCATTTCCCCACGCTTCATGACCTTGTTCCAAGGACACACCCGTTACTTTCAAATACAAAATTGCAAAATTTTATACTAAAGCAATTATGAAATAATTTTGTTCGTAGATGTAGCCACAAAATTGTCAGCCCACACCCCTCCCCCTTCCCCTTCCCAGGGGCCAAGAAGAAAATCAAAACCAAGGAAAGAGATAAAGGAGGTAATATCAGTTGGGTAGTTTTATAGACCACAGCAAACGTGTAGAAGACCATCCAGTCCTTTTCAAAAACATTACGTGACCACATGAAATTAAGAGATCTTCGGACAACAGATATAAAGAAAATAAAAGAGTTATTAATAAATTGAATGGCAATACCATATCTTTCCTGAAATTCAGGTGTGCTTTGCAAAAATTCCAACCCTGGATGAGCTGCTAAAAGTTCCCTCAAGACAGGTTTAAAATCATCCTGCATACAAAACAAAAGACACAAGGGTTAATCCCATACATTCAAGCATGTTCTTGGTAAATAATATCCAGAATACACATAGCAAGAACATTAGGAGTTGTGGAGTATCAATTTTTTAATACAATGCAAACCTGTAAAAGGTATCTTCTATCTGGATGCTTCAGTATGGTATAAATTTGTGTGGCCAAATCCATAGTTAACATATTACCCTGAATCCAATACTCAATAAATTGATCCCTACAATATTTCATGAAGAGAAAGGATTAATTTAATAGGAAGTAATCCATGGCCAAATGTCGTAATCAAACAACCTGCCAGAAAATTTGAGATCTCCAATAAGTAATATTTTTTTGTTGAAATTAAACCTTTCCATTCTATATAAAGTTCACAAATGATTCAAGGTAAGACTTTTGCAAAAAGAACAACTACAGGGGAACCCTAAAGGTCATATTTAATCCAGCTAAAGTGTAAAGTTCTGCGCTTCTAACATTAGATTCAAACTTTAGGCTGAACACTTTAAAATAAGCCATCCCAAGACAATTTAAAATCACCTCCTAAAAAGTAGCCAAACCATCAACAAGGCTAGCTTTTTCAATGGGTTTACAAAACACCCAAACAATCAAAAGTGTGGTCATAATATTAGAAGGAACAGAGGTTGTGGGCTTAACTTAATGCACACATCACAAATAAATCTAAATAATATATGTTGTTTATTCTCTACCTAATCTACCATCCTTCTGTTCTTTCACTTTTCTCAACGGTTAATATCTACTTCCCCCATGGGAGGAAAGGAGGGAATCACTGCCTAGAAGCATTAACCCAAAAAGTGAACACTTAGCATAAGCTCACTCTAGTTGCCAACATATTGCAGCTCTATTTCCCGTATCATTCCATCATCAATTTTGTTGCATGCAAAAGCCATAAAACTCTAGAAAATGTTAAATATTTAATATTTTAATATTCAGAAAGTTCAACTAATACAGTGATCCAGACAGGTGGAGTAGAGATAGATGCCTTGTTATCGTTCCCGTAAAATTGACATCGATTTTTCTGAACAGAGCAGCAGAGAAAAATGAGGGTAGTTTGCAGACTTCTTTGGTGACAAACTTAAATTCTGCAACAATAGGAGCCAAATCAACAGGAAAGACTAAAGATTAAAACTTCTTCAGAGAACTAAAAATCTTCCATCATTCTCAAAACCTGATCAACTCATAGAATATCATGCTCTCATTCTCACCATGCAATTGCAGACCATCCATATGACCATAAAAATGATGATCAATTTGAAACAGGAAATGCTCTTTCAACTCATTTGGAGGTGGTGGGCCATTTTTAAAATAGAACTGCAAGAAGATTCAGAACATAGTTGATGAATGACAAGAAATTAAACTAATCAGAGTTTAGAAGAGAGCGAGAGAGAATAAAAAGAAGAGAACAGGAATTACCGGTGGGATGATCTCTCGTACAGGATCACTGACTAATTTTAGTGGAGAACCTAATGAAGAAGGACTAGCCCTCTGCTTTGTGGTACGTGGGGAGCCAGATGAACTGCGAGGTGAAAGCGGAGGTGTACTCCCAGCAGGAAACATGGAAGGTAATGAGTTGCTTGCCACAGCATTTGTACTTGTGTTCCCAAGTGCGCTCAAAGGAACACCTGCTTTTGCATCAGCGAGCAAAGACTTAACCTGTGTACAAAATACATCTATAAATAAGTGACATATTACATGCCTCTGTATGGAAAGAAATATACAGTAGAGTTCCGAAGAATAAAATGGTTTTTAAAAATAAAGACAATAGAGAGAAGGATGCCAAGGAGTATTTGAAATTCGAGTAAGAAAATTAAACTCTAACGCCACATAAGTTAGAAAATTTATACCCTTCAAAACTAAATAGGTTAAAATCAGTAAAACGGTCATTAATAACCTTCAAAGTGACTTATACTTGGGACCAAACTTTTCTCCTACAAGTGACTTATAATAGGTACCGGAAAGATATATAGTTAAGCATGAGAATTCTCATTTCACAATAAAGTTCATAAATATACAGCTGATTGCATGTGCAAGAAAAGTCTGTATCCATGATTCCATATGATCATATACAGGCATCACCAAGGATCTCAGAAGTACCAAATTTTCAGAAGTTAGGGAACTTCTGTCAATACTCCTGCTACTATTATACTAAGCTTTAATTCCAACAAACAGCTATAATTATAAAATAAAATTCCACATCACTTCTTACATCAATTAGTAAACAAACAATTGTAACTTTTTGGTTAAGCAATTTACGTGGATCTCAGCCTCACCAATCCTGGCAATCAAAAGAATGTTTTCTGCTTCACAAGTCCAGGGAACAGCTCAAGAATGAAATGCCCATAATAACTGCTAGTGCTAGTACATAAATCATTTATGATGAAAAATAACCATCTACAGAATCCAAACTATAGTTAGAAATTTGTTGTAATAAATATTCTAATTAAGCATGATACCATAACAAGCACAATAACAAGTTCCATTACCCAAATAGAACTTTTTAAATTTATGATGAATGAGATGAACACACAAAAAGAGATATCTATCTCCTCCAGAATATAAAATAAGTTCAGTCACGGATGCATCTAATGTAACATATATTGAGAATGACATTTTAGGGGATTATTTTGTGGTTAAAACGCCATCCTGAAGGTGAAGAAAATTATTAAAACTCAAAAAATAGTAAGATTTTCTTTTGTGGTCAGAGAAAGAATCTTTTCAATCGCCATATCATAGGCAACCTAAAAATACATGAAGGCATTACCTAGCAAATATGGAGAAAGGGTCATCAATATGTGACTAATAAGTATTAAATGAGCAGACCAGGGTAGTACAAATAACCGAGGACTTCTGAATTCCCTTGGAAAATCAGATTTCTACCAGAGTCAAGATAACTGCCCTAAACATCTAGTCTTGCATCAATAACAAGGCAAACTCGTGTACCACCACTATGTTGAGATAATGAGATCTCGGAATTCTGAAAGGTAGAGGACAACATGACTCATGAGACAATGGGGACTGAAGTTGTCAAGCTTGTGGTGACACCTCAGCTTGAATATTGAAAAACACAGACTACTAAAAAAGGAAAGGCCAGTTGAGACTCCAAGAGTAGTTTATAAAATACATTTAAAAATAGGATCAGGAATTCTATTTAATAGTTGCAGATTGTCTTCTGAATGTGGGAGCAATTCTTACAAGTATGCGATCATCAGAGAAGAGTAGAAATCCAGCTGACAGAGATGGAATGGACTACTTCTGGACAGGAGAAGATGAATTGGCAAGTAGAAGGCAAAGCATTTGAGGCTGGTTTAGTGTGCATGGAAGCTACTTCACATGGAAAGCTCCAACAAAAACTATTTTGATTTTTCAGAAATGAGCACAACCAAAAATTCATGTCTTAATTAGATTAGGCTAACTTAAAGAACTATTGCGATCAAGTAGAAATGAAATAATACAGATTGGGGATAACAAGTGATCGTTATGCTAAAGGGCATATTGTTCTAGTTACTTCACACTGAAAGGTATCTTACGTTACATTTGTTAGATTTTGGGCAGCTCCGACCACAAAGACTTTTGATATTCTGAAATGAAACTCCCATATTCTTAAGAAGATAACAAGTTAACAAGCAACCAACATGGTAACATTCTACAAGGATCCTCATTGTACCATCTCCTGTGCGGAGATCAAAATCATTCAAAAATATTCGGTTCAGTCAGATCAACAATGTACCAGGCGACTAGTATCTGGAAGCGAAAGCCATTGTGAGAATAACTCCTCAGCAATACTAGGACTCGACTTCAGTGCAAAAGGTGACACCTCTTGAAGCTGCAACATGTCTGGGTCCAACAACAACGCATCCTCAGTTTCCTCTATATACATCGCAGATCAATCCTATCACTCATACACTTCCAAAACCCAATCACCACCACAAAATAACAAAAGAAACCCTAAACCCCACTGTTCAACCAGCAGTCTTCTTTTCCTTCAACTCTTTTGCAAGGATAATACAACCCGGTTACAATTTAGCAACTACAAGCCGGAAAACACAATAGGAAACCATGTATAATGAGATGAGAACCGGTATACTCTTCAATTCGCTTCATTCCACCGCTTCGACAAAATAATTCACCCTAAAACAAGAAATTAAGAATTCGAAAGCAACCAAAAATAGAGAGGAGGGCAGAGATTACGATATTGGGAAGAATCAGAGAATAGAAATTTTCAAGGAGAAAGCAAAAAAAAAATGAAAATGGAATCGATAAAATTTGAGATTCTGGATAGGACTTGAGGGGAGAAAAGTGATGAAAATGAGAGAAACCCTTTTTTTGGATTAACACGGAGAGGAGAACAAGTCGAATGATGCAGCCCACCGTGAAGTGGGGAAAAGAAAGCCAGGGACAGAAGAGACAGAGGAAGGAGTAGTAAATGGGTACGCACTGTAGCAACTGAAATTGGAGAGTCTAGTTCGAGAGAGAAAGAGTCAACAAAAAAAAAAAACATAGCAGATTCACTGCAAAAAAAATTTAAATTTTAAATTTTTATCGCGCTGGAAAAAAAAAACATATAACATATATTCCTTTTTTGGCCAGATATAAGACATATATTTAAAATTAAGCCATAAAAGTGCTAATTGCTAATTGCTAAACACAGCACTCCTTGCTCTCTCTTCTCTTAAATATAAGTTTCATTTAAAGATTCTAATTTAATTCTAAAGATAAAGTTCAATTTTTATTATCTTTCCTATGATGTATTGTTTAGTTTTTGAAAACTGTTACAGATTCTTGGAATGTTGGTTATATATAAGCAACTTACTTTTGTGCATTCTAAAAATAAGTTAATATAACGTTAAACTTAGGACTAAAGATAGTATTTTTTAGTTGTATCCATTCGGATGATTATTAGGATTGTCACTTGTTAAAATTGTTTTTTTCTAGACAATATACATTTGAAATTTTGAATCATACAATGTACAAAAATAATTGGTGTATAGAAATTGGTTGGTGTACTTTGAACTATAAATTCTATGACGGTTGAAATATCTTACCTTATCTCATTTTATTAACAACTAAAATTTTAAATAAGTTATTAACAAAAATCCCATTTATCACAAGCATGTCACAAAAAATTATCATACTCAAATCAATGACGTGTATTCAGAGACCTTAATGTAGACAATGGCCCCCCAAAAAAAAGTTAATTTTTTTAACAAATTTATGTTATCTTATACATTATACATTAGACTTGTTAAAAAATCTTATATATATATATATATAGTTAATAAGTAAATATTTGACTCCTCTAATATTTATCTCAAGATCCGTCATTGCGTGTATTATTTTATAAATATAACGCATGTTAACTTAGATCAAATGGAAAGAAAAGTATGCACAGAAGAGGGTTAAAAGATAAATAGAAATTTCACTATAGAATTAGTAACCCTTTCTGTTAAAGAGAATCTTAATTTAAACCGTCATTTATTGTTATTACTAATGATAGTGTTTATTTAGTAAACATAGTTGATGTTTTTCCCTACAACCGTCAAATAAAATGTAGATATTTTATGATTGGCCTAAATAACCATTAAGTATTATTATTCCAATTGTTTGAAAAAGGGTCCTTTTGTCACATGGTATCCTTGTCAAAAGATAAATATAAAGCTTGTTGTGACCGTGGTAATGATGGCATGAGTAGTTCTGAAAATGGTAGAAGCATCATTTTGCATGATTTTGAGCAGCGCCAATGATACAAGTGATCAATAATATATAACTTCAACCGTGAGTATAAATTATACTATTAATTATAAGATATAATTAACTTTTTTTTAGAGATTAAGAAAGCTAAATAAGTTACTTAATCATTTCTTATATTGTATATTCTTAGATTATATATTAATTTATTAATCAAATTAATTAGTTTGAATAAAAAAATTAAAATAAAAAATATAATTAGCTTCCTTAATTTCATAAAAAATGTCAACTATGTTTTATAATTAAAAACGGAGAGAGGGAGTAGTTGTTAAACACTCGTATCATTTGCATGCAAATCATGATATTAAAAAGGATGATACAGTCATATCAAAAGCGCTCATTGCTTGTCATGCATAAAACTATATAATTTAGTTTTTCAACATAGTTCCACACTTCCACCATCCCCAAAGGCTCTTTTTTTTTTCGTAAAATGTAACTTATAATATTTTTGTAAAAAAATTATAATATATGTATTTATTATATAAAAATGAAAATATTAAACATCTTGTGGATGACTCAAAGAAAATTATAATGACTAGTATTAGAGGCTTTTTGAATCATCAAGTATCTATTACTGTCAATGAGAGTTGGTACAAATGGTAAAGGATTTAGGACTAGGCCATTGGGTCGTGGGTTTGATCTCCTCTGCCGTCACTGAGACTCCTTTGATAGGCGATCTCGTAAGTCCCCAGTAAGTACTCATAGAGCCTTGACATTGGTTGGGGACTGGTGTCGAACCCTTTCCAAAACTTTTTTGTATAAAAAAAAAAAAAAAGTATCCATTACTTGCATAACATACTTATTTAATTACATACATAATGCAGCAATATATATCTCTGAGCCACAACTGATGGATCATATCGATTGGGAAAATGAAAAAAAATAAAAAGGAATTATAAACATTGTGGCTTCTCTAGTATTTTTATTTTGTATTTCTGGTTCAATAATGTACCTCTTTGCGGTGGGTCAAACGGTATCTTCACTTCCTTTGTCATTTACTTTTCCTCCACTTGTAATCTCAATCACCTCAACCCATAGATCAAAATATGAGTAATCAAGGTTTAATGTTTTATAAGAAAATTTTATTATAATTTTAAGCAATTATGTATAAATAAATTTTAGTATAGTAAATTTTTAAGTGTTTTTTTAATAACCGTCAATATTCTAAAGTGTGTATATATATTTTTTAAAAGACAGCCATTTTTGTGTAAAGGAGAAAAGAACCAAAGCTATGTTCTTTTACATCATATGAAGATCATGCAAGATTCTTTATCCTCACCCTTTTCTTAGTTCAGATATCTAATATAATATTTACTGTTTATTGATATTCAATACATAAAGTATGTATATCATTTTTTAAAATAAATCATGTATGAAATTTTAGCGGTAAACTTAATGCAAAAATTAACATCTTGAAAATCTCAACAAATATAGAGTCAAATTTGGACACGCCAAAGAATCGACACAAATTTTTGCACGAAAAGAAAAGAAAAACTTCTATTTGATCCAAGCAATATATAAAGGTAAAGATATTATTCTTCTTAAATTACTTTAACTACTAGCAATACTATATGTTACCCCAATCTAAAAAATATTTTGAGGTAAAATAAAATATTAAAAAAAGAGCTCCAGACACATGAGATCAAATTAAAATCTCCTCTCAAAACCTAATTTAAATCAATGGCGAACCTCTACTGGGGCAAGGGCCCGCAAGTACAAACGCAAACATGGGGCCTCTTTTTTTTTTTAATAATAAAAAAAATGTGTGACCTAAATTACTTGGTGAGTAGAGGTGAGAATCAGGACCGGCCTGTCCCTCCAAGGCTGGCCCTTGAAGAGCTAGGACCTAACAGGGCCGGCCCGCACGGCCTGAAAATTACTATTCTAAATTTTAACTATTTTTTGTCTGTTTTTTTTAAAGAAATATGATTAATAAAATACAAAAATTAAAGTTCTAATTTATCAAATAAATATTATCAATCAAGCACGCTTCTTGTTTGTCAGTCTCTAGGATACAAATTTCTAAGGGAATCAATTTTTCATTAAAACCTAATTTGTATTACGTACGATTGGAAAAATCTATAATTAACTATTGACTCTACTATTTTTCTATTTCATTTTCAATAGTTACATATTCTAATGAACCCACATCATATATGAACTCCCTGTGCCTGAATCCTTTTATTTTATTCTTAAAGGCCCTTATCTGTTAAAAAAAAATTGACGAAGTTTTCTTTTGTTAAGTTTAAAATTTTCAAATAACTTATTTAAAAATATATTGTTATGTTAAAATGTACATGAAAGAAACATTTGAAATAAAGAAGAATATGAGTAAATGAATGTATGAAACACACAAGAAAATAAAAATGTCAACAAAAATAATGAGCAAAGTCCAGCTTCAACTTCAATTAAAAAGAATAAAAAATTATGCAGGGCCTAACGGGCCGGCCCGTGACCCTCCAGGACTTGGCCCTTGAAGGGCCAGGGCCGACCCGACGGACTCGGGCCAATTTCCCGGCTCTATTGGTGAGTATCATCAATTGGCCTTTAAATAACCATGGACCCCCTTTCCAAATTCTAACCATATCATTTTCGTTTGAGACACAAATCGCAACAAAACCTCCCAAAAACGATGGTTCGCCTTAAGGGTGAAAGAGCTCTTCTGCCGGTTTTTGGACTTCTTCCTTTTTTCTCACTCTGGCATTAGTAGCTCTTCCCAGACGAACTTGAGGGAAAACAAAGTTGTCAGACTTGAAAATCTAGTATTGAATAGGAACTCTTTTGCCTAGACGGTGGAGAATTTATTTGCTCTTTCATTTTTAGTTAGAGATGGAAGGGTCGAAATAAAATTGAATGAGAATGGATAGTAACTAATTTGTAAGTGGCTTCAAAAATCTTACATTAATCTCACTCTCCACTATCTATTTATTTATCTCTCAAATGATATTATCTGTTACTTTTATTCCTGCTCTTGCTTTATGCCAGAGCCTAGAGACGCTCCTTCTACCATCACAATTCTCTTTGGGGAAGTTGCTCAATGCCACTTCATCTTTAGATTTGACTTTAAAGACTGGAAGGTATCCTGAAGCAGCTATGTAATAATTTTAGTGCTTTTTATTGTGTTTAGAGGTATTAAACACAGTTCTTCTAGTGATTTGATAATGTCAATACTAGGATGCTTGAGTGTTTAAGTTGTCTTATCCTTGTGATTCATTTGCTAATTTTAATAAAGAAAAGTTGATTAAGTTTGTTAGATTCTATCTTTTGGAGTTTGATGAGCTTACAGATATTCCTTTTCTTTCTTTAAGTCTCAGTAATTTTATTATTGATGTAAGAGCTTATTCTGATTTTGTCAATTTGAAAACAATTTTTGACCTTGCTTTGAAGATAGTTGAGAAGAGAAAGTATATTGTTTATCCATTGGTCTATTTGTTAATAAAGTTGGCACTTATTCTACCGGTAGCAACTGTTAGTGTTGAGTGGGTTTTTTCTACAATGACTTTTGTTGAGGATAAGTTGCGCAATCAAATAAGTGATGATTGATTTAACTTATGTATGCTAATTTATGTTGAACGTGATATGTTTAATAAGATTGATGATGAGAATATAATACAATATTTTTAAAGAATGAAGAATCAAATAATGTTTTTGTAATCGTTTTGTTGTAATAGCATAAGTGACTCTTGATTATTATTTTTATATATTAAGTTAAAGTTTTCTTTTATTTTCTTATTTATATTTTTTTGTTTTTTAATACATTTAAAACTTTTCTAAAAAAAAATTATAGGGGGCAGCCTCCCGAATCCACCCACTAATTGTGTGGACACACAAACTTCAAATCCTAGGTCCATGATAGACATATAAAGTGAAGCTTGATGGAAGAAATATAAACGTTCGAATTTGATACCACCAGTGGATCAGCGGCCCATGATGAAGTCAGTCCGATAGATTGGCGCTCCCAACTAACTTTGTGGATCGGCTTTGCTAGATATTAGGATGATTTGTTGGTTAGTGCCTTAGTGGTCATAGTTTGAGTCCTAAGTTTAGGAGTAGTGGCGTCAGTTATTATTTCCAGTTGAATTGTTTAGCTCCTATTTAAGGAGATTTGCTTACTTAATGAAGGCAGCGAAGAAATATTTATCTGTTAACTCTTGTTAATTCTGTAAGCTTATCCTTTCTGCATAAAAGGAATCTAAGCTTTAGCCCTTTTTGCCTAAAAGGTCCTATCAGAATTTCAGATAAAAACAACGTCAACATTTTCAAAATCTACCAGTCAACCATCAATGTGAAAAATAAATAAATAAAAATCAATCAACATTAAGCTTGGTTTTGATTTAAACAGCTGACCACGCAAGCAAGCAAGCGCTCCTCTTTTGAATTTTTGGTTAAGGATGGCTCAAGGCCAAAACCAAATCAAAGATCCGTTACATGAACAAAAACAAAAAACAAAAGCTCAAACTCAATTTCTCTTTTCCACTGAGCCGTTGCCCATCTCCTCTCCGCCTGTCTCCTCCCCAAACACCCCGCCATCTCCACCCCCAACTTCGCGCTTCTGCTTCCTCCACCGACTCAAAGACCCACCTTTGCTGCAAACACAAGAACCCACGTCTCCTGGGTCGCCCATGTTTGCCCATTTAACGCTTAATTTTGCCCATTCCCAATCTTGAAATCTCCAGCTCCGAATATCTGAAACATCTCCCTGACTGCGCACCGGAGCATTTTTATTCTGCGTTCTCTCTGCTTTTCTTTTCTCTCAGTGACTGTGACTGTCTCTAGACTCTTTGATTGGAACTGCTTCAACGGCCTAGCAAATGACTATGACGACTCCACCGCCACTAGATCTGATCAGAAATCCCTGCGGAAGGTAAATGCTCTGCATGTCACTTAAGGGTGCTATGTGTAAGTTCATTCCCTGAATGAATATGATGATAATACTTGGCGCGAAAGTGATCTCCCTTGCTGTTACTAGATCATATATTGTTTAGGGCATTCGGTTTAGTGTTTTGGTCGACTATGCTTAATATAAATTGAGCGCTAGGCTTAATGAACTGAAGTAGTTAGCAATATTGATTTTGTTGTTTTTCTGTTGGCCGGTTATCTTGCATATGTTACAGTAGTGCTTGGGTTGCCAAGTAAGTTATTCGGGTTGGAATGTGGATGTTATTCTGTGCGGATATTATCGGGGTCTTGTCTTGTTTATTTGCAGGATTTAAAACTTTTTCAGCTGTTTTATAAATGGCATAATGGTATGTATAACTGGTTGATTTACTTGTTTTTAATGGTTTCACCATCAGGGAGATTCACTTGGACCATTTACTGTTTTTCCCAGCTGATAAGAAAACTCTACTCTGACATTTTCTCTGTCGATGACTTTATGAATAAAGGAGGGCATTTCAGCATATTTCTTTATATAATCTGCAATATACTGAATTGAAATGGAGCTCATGAATGCGAGTTTATACTTCTAGTTTTGTATGTTTTGGGTAATTTAGTATTGATGCTATAAGGCTAAGCTTTTCCATTTAATCTGCTGTTGAACCCACACTTCTAATTAGATTTTGTTAGCTGTTAATTATGTCAGTTTGGGAAGCGAAGATTTCAATTCAAATTTTTTGGTCGCTTTTAAAAATTTAGTGATAATTGAGACTATATTGCTCTGTAGTGCCATTCATTTATATGCAGAGTAATCCTAAGATTTAAGGGCTAAGTAGTTTCTGGAGATTCAACCCAATTCCCTTGATCTTTAGAATAAAGTATCTATGAATCACAAAATAATAATGCAAATACATCTTATTCAGTCAACTCCTGATAGATGAATATGGCAGAAGCAATAAGGCTTCAGGGTTGGTGGTTACAATCTTCAACATGGTAGTTGATTTATTTTTTAAAATACAAGGATTTAGAATAGTTATTTACAATTATGTTCATGGTGGTTGTTACGAGAAAAGTATGGTAGTGAAACTATGGTGAAGCTAACACTGATGGGATACACTTTATATCCCTGTGGGGCTATCTCATTTGAATTTAGTCTTGTTAAGCTTTGTATCTAAATATGAATTACTTTATTTTTGATTATGACTTGGATTGTATACTTAGTTCCTAGGTTGTATTTATTTGAGTTATTGCAGTTTTCGAGCCAATTCGATTTGTCTCTCTTCTAACCTTTTACCCTCTATTATTTATTGCTCAATCTTTGCCTGCGACTGGGAAAGTCCAAGGCCCCGTTTGAATCATAGAGCATGAAGGAAGGGAAAGGAATGGAAATAAAAAGAAAGGAATGGAAGCGAAAATATTTTACGTTGGTGCGTTTGATTACCGTGGAAAAGAAAATGGTTGGATTAGAAAATTGTTGTTTGGTTGGAAGAAAATAAGTAGGAAAATAAGGAAATATTACATTTTTACCCTTAACATATTTTAAGACTATTACAAAATTAAATTTGCATGTTTTTCACTCCTCCCCCATCCCAGCGGACAAACAACTTTGACGCGAAAAAAAAAATTCAGTCAAAGCACATAACATAACATAGTCATAATTGAAGAGTACAAGTTCAAAAACATATAATCCAAAACATATAACATAACATAAATTACTCTCCCCCTTGTCATCAACGAAAAGGGGAGCCTAGGTCGAATGAGTAGGAGAATCAGGAGGAGTTGGGAGCTTGACAGTGGAAGGATCAATAGGAGATAGCATGGAAGATGGAAGAACAACAGTGGCAAGAGTGAAATCCAAAACAGGCGCAGCGGCTACAGGAGGAATGGAAGCCACAATAGTAGATGGAATAGGAGAAGAAGGTTGAGTGGTAGCAGAGGGAGGAATAGAGGACAAAGGACCAGGAGCAGCAGAGGCGGCCTGATGTTGAATGTGTTGGACGCTAAGCTCTTCAAGGGTCTTGTCCAAGCCATAGACGTGTTGCTGGAGATTTTTGATTTCCTTCTCTAATGCATCTTGCTTAGCAAAGCACTTCTGAAAGTTGGCTGTGATGTAGTTGGTCATCTTTACAAATTCGTTGCTAGTTAGCGTGATTAGTTGGCACACCATATTGCTAAGCCTGTTGGCATTATTGATTAATGGAGCGACAGCTTTGGTAACAACACTCCATAACGTGCTGAAGGGAAGACTGAGCAAAAGAAGGCGCAGATGCCGAAGCGGTAGCAGCCTGTGAGGATTGAGCCTCATCAGGAGGACGAGAAGTAGATGGCTAGGAGGATTTTACAGGAGCTTTACCCTTCTTCTTGGATGAAGCCTCTGTGAAAGAAATCCTCAGTCTAATTAGATGCTCTTTTCCAAATAAAGGAGAGGATACTCTGCAGTGTCGTCTGAGAGGTACCAAATGTTGTTGACTTCTAGGATACGAGAGACCAAGGTAGGAAATGGAATAGTAGCCCAGAGCTTTACCTGAGCCTCTGAGATGAAAGACACCATTTCCTCCATAGTCCATTGACCAAGGTTCCGTGGTTCTTGAGCAACCAGAGAAGCGAAGCATTCGTAGTCCCTCTGTACAAAATGAGTGAAGCTTTGGCCCTTATGCACAAGACATACCAAAGCACTCTATAGTCATCCTTCATCATAGCGGAGTGAAATTTACTCATTTGCCATCATAGGGAACGTCCGGAAGAAGAATCTGATGACAAGCAACATCTGACAGCTTTGGTTGGTCTGCAGGAGGTTCTACAATGCCAAGAATAATATTGAGATCATGACCGTAATATTGAGATCTAACAGCTTTCAGAAGTGCTTTGCTAAGTAAGATGCATTAGACACTGTTGCTGGAAATAAAAAATCTCCAGCAACACGTCTATGGCCTGGACAGGACCCTTGAAGAGCTTGGCGTTCAACACATTCAACATCAGGCCACCTCTGCTGCTCCTGGTCCTTCGTCCTCTGTTCCTCCCTCTGCTACCACTCAACCTTCTTCTCCCATTCCATCTCCTATCGTGGCTTCCATTCCTCCTGTAGCCGTTGCTACGCCTGTTTTGGATTCCACTCCTGCCACTGTTGTTCTTCCATCTTCCATGCTATCTCCTATTGATCCTTCCACTGTCAAGCTCCCAACTCCTCCTGATTCTCCTACTCATTCGACCTAGGCTCCCCTTTTCGTTGATCATTACTCATGTTATATACTTTGGATTATATGTTTTTGAACTTATATACTTCAATTATGACTATGTTATGTTATGTGCTTTGACTGATTTTTTTTTTTTTTTTTCCGTGTCAAAGTGTGTTTGTCCGCTGGAATGGGGGAGGAGTGAAAAAAATGCAAATTTAATTTTGTAATAGTCTTAAAATATGTTAAGGTAAAAATGTAATCTTTTCTTATTTTTCTACTTATTTTCTTCCTACCGAACAACAATTTTCCAATCCAACTGTTTTCTTTTCCACGGTAAAACGCACCAACGTAAAATATTTTCCCTTCCATTCCTAAAAATACATGGCTGCTTGATCTATCCAAAACAATCGGGTTCACATTAGGTGCTTCTCCCTTATGTGCTTCTTACATGCTTGTCTCTCTAATTAGAGAGATGAAACATTTTTTTTAATTTTTTTATATATTCTATTTATTTAGATTTAAATTATATACTACTTTCTGAAATATTTTTTGCACTAAGTATTTTAAATTAATTAGTTTCCAAAATTGCATTCAGAAATTTTGTCCTGTAACACTAGTATCCTGGAAACTAATTATTTTGAGATATTAGGTGCAAAAAACATTTCAAAAAGCAGCATATAATTTAAATCTAAAGAAATATAATATATTAAAAAATTAGAAAAAATTAAAAAAATGTTTCATCTCTCTAATTAGAGAGACAAGCATGTAAGAAGCATATAAGAGAAAAGCACCTAATGTGAATTGAAGACAATCCGAGGTTTGCATACCATGGGCTTATGGTGGGTAAGTCAGAATTTTGTCGAAGGAAAAATCTATCTTCTTTGTGTGATTTTATGCTATTATACCTAAAAATGTGATTGTATTTTATTTTGCAGATACTATTTACCAATTGAGGTAATTAAGAAGATGATTGAATCTATGTCCTGTACTAAACTGGTAAGATTGACATTATGTGTATTTCTTGTTTGATTTCATGCTGAGTTTCACCATTGGAAACCAATGAAATATCATCTAACTACCATACCATGTTATTTTGTTGCATGTAGTGCTTATATCAAAATTATAATCAGTAGAATGTTTAACATTGGCACATCATAGACGACCAGCCATTTCCTCTTAAGGTACCTTCATATCATGCTGATTTTCAGTAAATTTTGAGCATGAATTCATTTCATTTACTACTAATTATTTTGTCATCCTCGCCTTTGCATCAATATGTCCAGTACTTCATCTAAAATTTTGAGCATGAATCCATTGTTGCTAAAATTTGTAAAACAAAGTGGGAAAAAAGGGTCATGAATGGATAATATTTTTCTATGGTATTTAGTGCTGTAGAATATACGGACAGAGAAACCAGCACAAATGCTCTTTTACTTGAATAAGAGAGACTAGATGCGCCAATTTCCGGATTCTTAATTGCAAGAATGACTTATTTCTCTTTCCTATAGTTTTATTATGTAGGAAACCCTTATTACGTTCCTTACTTATCTGCACTCAAATCTGTGACTGTCTTAACTAACTCCCAACCGATGAGCAGACTTACCAACTACATGAGTGTGAAGTATAATAGAATAACATAGCAGATTGACAATGTCTTACTATTCATAGAGATTAACTCTATGGCTCAAACTATTGCCTTGCTTTTGAACCATTCACTCTTCTTGATTAAATAGCTAACCTATGGCTAGGTATACTAGCACTGATAGATTATATCACGTCTAGAAGATATAAGGAGGAACAAAATGGATGAGTGGGGATGGTTCTAATCGTTAAAAGT
Source organism: Acacia confusa (assembly GCA_037074495.1). Classification (NCBI taxonomy): domain Eukaryota; kingdom Viridiplantae; phylum Streptophyta; class Magnoliopsida; order Fabales; family Fabaceae; genus Acacia; species Acacia confusa. The sequence goes on from CM073505.1 coordinate 4,384,089, forward strand.
ATTATATGAGATTTAACTATTGAGAATATTATTATTACGTTAGTAAACGTGCTTCTCTGACTTGCAATCCTTTCCTGCATATTTTATAAATTGATTTTGGGTTACCGGGACTTTAAGTCTCATCTCCGTCATTGTTAATATTTTTTTTCAGGAGAGACCCCTATTTCAGCTATAGGCCAAGGGAAATAGCCAAGGCGTAAGCGTCGAGAGCCTTGTCGGCCTCTTTTGGTATTGGTGTTGTATAGATTTCTATATTGCTATTGTAGGGCCCTCGTGTTTTTGAGATACTATATTTATAGTCATCAAAAACCTTCTCTCTAGCGGGTAGAAATAATTTTGTTGGAGAAATGCATAAAAAAGGCTAGAGGTGTATCTCTCCATACCTCTGCTACAAATATGTGATGACTGTGTACAAATGTACTCCCTTTGGTCCTTATAAGCACCAACTAACGAATATTCTCGGTCATTTTTATAAGGCATTTACAGGTTTTCAATAAGCATTTAATTTATTTTTCTATGTCTACCCTTGTTTAGTTAGGGTAGTGAGATTAGTTAGGGTAGTGAGAGTAATATGATATTTGAGTTTTATATAGTTAACAAGGTTAATATTGCAAATCACTTAAATTTTATGACATTTGCTTTTAGCTGTTTTTATTAATTTGTGAAAATTAGTAGTTGGTGTTTTATAATAAAGACTAGCAAAAATAATATACAAGGTTCAGCATATCATTTAGTATGTTGGCGCACATCTCAAGCTCTATACAGTCATCAAAATAACTAGACACTTGGACTTATAAATACATTGTATCTCATAATTTATGGAATTAATACTAGTGCATTATTTTATGGATCCAGTAAACTGTTGTGGACTTTTTACTGTGAGCTTCAATGGATTGTGAATGAACTATTCAATGATCATCCTTAACCTTTTTGTTGGCGTGGTATATTTTTCTTAGTGAACATTTTCTTCTTTTATCATCCTTATCCTTTGTATTGTTTTCTTCATTTTTACCTCATCCTTAAAAACTCCTTTGTTTGCATAAGAACAATTGTACTTCTATTTACATGCCTCAACTTCCTCTGTTTACCTGTGCATGGCCTTGTCCCTTATAAGAAGGGGAAGAGAATTCATTTATTCTTCAAAATCATCCCCCCTTCATGGTAATTTTCCCAGTTCTACAGGTTTTGATAAAAAACCAATCATTTATAAAAACCAATCCTTTGCCCCACTGGCACCCCCCCTTATAAGAAGGGGAAGAGAATTCATTTATTCTTCAAAATCATCCTCCCTTCATGGTAATTTTCCCAGTTCTACAGGTTTTGATAAAAAACCAATCAGCTATTGTGTGGTACGGGTTTTTTTTTTTTTAGAATTACAATACTGTTATGTTAAATCATAATGTATATATAGCTTCATTGAGAAAGAATCATTTTAATATATATATATATATATATATATATATATAGCTTCATTACAGCCATAGATAAGCCCATAACCGCAACTTTGACAAATCAATCAGCATATGAAACTATAGTCTTCGACTCGCTTAAATATTAACTATATTTAATCACTTTTTATATATTGTTTTGATGAAAGGATTTTATGATAGTTTATCTCTATAGCAAATGATTGAGTAATTACTTAATGATTTTTAGGGTTAAACGTGGAATCCTTCTTATAATCTCTACACCGAATTTTTTTTCTTTTGAGTTTACGTAGAACTACTAGTATCTTATTGCAATGAGCAAAATACGGCAAAAGGAAAGAAAATCCAGGGACCGATCCCATCATCTCCACCCGTAAGAATTACGAGATCAACCCAAGGGTCACAGACTGAACATAGAACCCTTTCTTTTTCCTGAAATAAGAACATGGAGTAATTTATTAAAACTTCTGCATCGGTTGTCAAAGGTTCACTTACTTTTAGACAGATCCGATGTAACATAAGTCAACTCAATTTGGGATCCAACATTGTCCCCTCTATTGCCTTGATCTTTTATTGCATGTCATTAAATATTATACGAATCTGTTGTTGAATTTGATTGTTGACAATAAAAATTTAGTAGCCAAAACCCTTTTCAATGTGTTTATGGGATAATCAACTTGAATTACATTTGCTATAACAAGTCTAAACTCAAATAGAATGGAGCTAAATTATCTTACTAAAAGACTACCGGCTTGTTTGATTTTTTTTTTTTTTTTTTTAAAAAAAACTAACATACTACTTTTTTTGAAATTTCTTTTTAATAAATTGTTTAAAAAACAAAAAATGGTTTTAGAAAACTAAAAAAAACCAGATATGAAGGGTTTTTTTTTTTTTTTTTGACCTTGTAACAGATATGAAGTTTTGAATCATACAAGAAATATGAAGAAGAATTGTTGGATAAAAATTGGCCCGCGTCATTTGAATTATAGATTTTATGACAAATGAAAATTTATACCTCATCCTACTTTTGTTTTGCTCTGTTAACAACTAAATCTTTATATAAACTATTAACAATTCCATTTATTACAAGCATGTCACAAAATTATCGTACGCCAATCAATAACAAATTGTTTTTATAAATATAACACGTGTCGATTTAGATCACATGGAAAGAAAAGAATACACAAGAGGGGGAAGAGATAAATGGAAATTTCACTAATTAGTAATCCTTTCCATAAGAAAAAAATCTTAATTTGAATATCTTCCTTAGCATTTACTACTTTCTATCTTAAATATAAGACTTGGTTGACTTTTTTGTGAAATTAAAAAAATTAAATAAGTTATTTAATTATATCATATATTATATACAATTAGATTATATATCAATTTATAAGTCAAACAAATTAGTTTGATAATACACACTCTTTAAAATAATTTAAATAATTTATTAAAAAAATCAATTATGACTTATATTTAAAAATGCAGTAAGTAACAATTTCAGAAGAAAATGAAGCCACAACTTGAAATCCCAGCAACCAGAAAGGAAAACAATGAAGGTGGGGGAAAAAGAGATTTAAAAGGCATGTTTGACTACATTGACCGAAAAAGAAATTACATTCCCTCATTGTACATTGAAACAAAAAAAGTCTGGTTCCAGTGGTGCTCAGAATGGCGGAACAAACCTTACAAAGCATGTTTAATTACGCTTGTAATTTCTTTTCCTTTTTTGAACAGGACAAAAGAAGAAAAACAGGGAATGTACTCAGTACAACTAGCTGAGTCTCTTGTATTAATAATTTCCCAAGAGAGACATCATTATGTCTCTTCACAGATGGGTCCATGAGGCAATAATCATGGAAGGAGACGGTGAAAGAGGTCCCCGTCCAAGCAAATGCATGGCGCTTTTAGCCGTTGATGAACCCAACTTGGGGGTGGAAATATACAGAGTAATCAAGTGTTGACATCTCAAGAGCAAATACTGGAGACAGTGTCGAAACTTCTGAGTTCTGGCCACATGGGTCTTCATTTCCTTTTCCCTGTGCCAATTGACAGAAGCTCAAAGCTCCTTATTGCATCATCACGGCCACCTCTTGATGTTGTAGCACGGGTAAAAGATGATGATTTGGACTCAAAACCAGGCTGAATCCTTTGAGTGGTCGATAAACGGCCACTGCCCGACATTAATCTGCTAGCTCGGCTTTCACTAGGCTCACCAGATGAGCTTGGTCGGCTGCTTGATACGACAGGCCTTTTCGAGGCACTACCAGTGCGTGAAGAACTACGAGCCCTCTCGGAATCAAGGAGCTAAGAAAATAAAACAGGTAAAAATTAAGCAATCAATTTGCTGTTTAAAGGGAAAAAAATGTTTGAAGGACCACACTCAAACAAGCCCATGTACAAAATAGAAGGGAGTGCACTAACCACTACTTTGGACGAGGGCGTCCCATCTGAAGATCTGTGCCTAGAATGATCACCAAGCAGACCAGAGCCACTTCTTCTAGCAAATGCTTCAACTGAACCTGGAAGTCTTTCCCGAGGCTCTTGTGCCACTATATTTGAAGCATAACTATAAGAGTTAGTAGCTGATAGCCTTTCTTGAAACTAATGCTAAACCAAAACAAAACTTTGTTTAGATGATTTAAACAAATGCCAATACCACTAATTTTCAAACAAATCCTACACCAGATGATGATAATAGAACAGTAATAATCAGCATAAAAGAACCCAAATATGGACCAACAAGACATTGAAACCATTTGTTAGTAGCGCTATGCAGGAAATAGCTTTAGAGCAACATATATTTCAGATCTTTCGGTATGGGCAAACCTAAAGGCCTTTCCATTCTTTCTGCAGGAGGTCCTTGGTTTATAACTTGCTTCCCACTTGGCTGCTGAATATGGAACAAAAGTTCTACTTAATAAGAATAATTTAGGAGAGATACAGTGAAACTATATTTCTGGAACCATAAAGTACTAACCCGTGATCTGGAACTTGATCCAATTAGTGGATATTTTAATATAGTCCAATCAAATACATAATCAAATTGATAACCTGTAATCACAACATTTTTAATGTCATGCCTTAGCTTTGGAAGAACTTTCAACAAATGAACAATAAAGCTTAAATGTGAGTTAACCTTCTCTAATAAATAGGTCACGGAAGAGTCTCTTTAGGTATGCATAATCAGGTTTGTCATCAAACCGCAATGATCGGCAGTAGTGAAAGTAAGACGTAAACTCTGAAGGATATGACTTGCAAAGGGCCTGCATCAAAACTCATACAATAAATTCCTTGCAACAGATATGTAAGTAGGGCATGAAGACAATTAACTTAATTACTGAAACGCATACAGATAGTATACAATAATACTTCAGTAAACATATGTGCAGGTCACTTTTTTTTGGGGGGGAGGGGGGGGGGGATTTGGTTTGTTCAAGCAGAAAACCACAAAATGTCCAAACATAAATGTATACCAATTATCTTGATATTAGGCAAAAAAGCTGCTTGCGAGTAAAAGTAATAGGACCTCTATTGGAGTAAGCATCTTCTTTTCACTGATCTTGTCATATTTCTGCTTTTTGGTGCCAGCTTTCAAGCCTTGCCATGGTAGACTGAAAAAGAAAAGTAATGCAAGTTGAAAATAAATGGAAAATGATTATAAAAGAAGCAGGAGTCATTCCACCAACCTTCCTCTCAAGAAGTACATGAGCACATATCCAAGTGATTCTAGATCATCTCTTCTGCTTTGTTCTGCAAGAATAATCAGAATAAGATAACATGTTTTTATTAAAAAGAAAACCTATTTTTGATTAGGAAATGGAAATGTCAAGTTTGAATAGCATAGTGATTAGATGCTGTAACAGATTGCTTCAGTTGCTCACCAACTCCAAGGTGAGTGTTAACACTTGCATACCGAGCAGTTCCAGTTAGATTCTTGTTTTCCCTGTAAGAATAATGTGATCATTCATGGAATGAATATAGGGATGTGTATGGCAATAATTAATTACATAAAAAATGCACGAAATAAATCTAAAACTAACTCATACCAGTTAAAGGTCAAACAACAAAAAATATAATCCCCTCCATTATTACAAGTCTACTGGCATAAAAATCAACTAATTAAGGACTTAAGACAATGAAAAAATAAAAATAAAAATAAAAATATCAAGTTCTACTTATTTCCAACTTAAACAAAACAAATCAATCTCAAATATGGTACCTGTATGGTATGTGCTTATGTGTTTGGAGATCCCGATACTTCTTTGCAAGGCCATAATCAATTACGTACACCTTCAATATATCAAAAACAGTCAAAAGTTATGACACAGGCAACATAAAAACCATGGGCACATTTGAGTGATTGCCTTGTTAGTTAACAGTGCCAACCAAATAAAACAAAACTTCTTATCGTGCATGTCCAAGAAAATTTGGAAATGAGATACTAATGACAGACCCGTATCTATCTCTCTCCCCTACACTGACGAACACAGGGCTAAACTTCCAAACCATCAACATCTAACAAACACTATAACAAATTCACAGTATTGGTTCTAAACTTTACAACAAGATATCAACTTCATAGAAAAATCTAAATTCTGAAAAGTTCTTACTAAATGAAAAGGCATAAATTTTTGTGCATTATCAATTTTATATAACAAAGAATGATTTCAGCGTAAGGCACCTAATCATTTCAAACTTAAATATTGGCCGCTTTGTTTCTGTAAGTGAACCCATACTTGAACAACTAAACATTAAGCTGCTAGTAGAAAATAAAATTTATTCATGACCTAATTCTGAACATGATTTATTAAAGAATAGAAACGCATTGAACTCAATAAAATAAATAAGATTAAATAGATAACCTTAACGTAAAGGACACAAAAAAGGATTAAAAAAAAAATGCAGGGTAGCACAAAATACCTGGTTTGCTTTGCGGCCTAAACCCATTAAAAAGTTATCAGGCTTTATATCTCGGTGAAGAAAACCTCGGGAATGCATGTATTCAACTCTGTTTATCTAGGAAACAAGAATGAAGAGGAATAGAGCATAAATACAGCTCTCTACAACGAATACAGTTTTCTTGAAAGCAAAACATACTTACTAGCTGATCTGCCAGCATCAGAACTGTTTTTAGAGAGAATTTTCGATTGCAATAGTTAAACAAGTCTTCTAAACTTGGTCCAAGAAGGTCAATAACCATGACATTGTAATCACCCTCAACTCCAAACCATTTTAAATGTGGTATACCAGCTTCAATTAAAATTGAACACTTCAGTCAGAGAAGCATATAGGCTACTAATGATGTTTCAAAAGAGTAAACAAAAAGGACTAACCACAGGAGAAGGAATTGAGAAGGCGGAATAAAGAACAGAAAGTCAAGAACAACGGACTTACTTCCTCCTTGGAGAAGCATATATAGTTTTGATTCATAATGAAGTTGAGGATGCTTGGTCTTCACAGGTTCCTGACAGAACAAGGAAACGAAAGAAAAAATGGGTCAGTAATAGCATAAGTTAGAACTTGGAACTTGGTGGGGAACAAACAATCAAAAAATCTTTAGGAGTCCGAAGTCTGAACACAGAATTTAATAGCTGTAACAAGTCCGATGCTCCCCAAAACAGTCTAACAGACAAACAACTATTAATGTACAAATCCAGGATTTGCGTTGAGGATTAATGAGGAAGGCTGATCTGTGACTCTGTCGTAACAACAGGTATATAAGCTTATACTGATAGCTCTACAGGTCTAAAATATCCCTGTTTCCTCTAAAAGTAATTACTACCAAAAACAAAGCACAAAAATGTGAACTATATCGACAAATATTTCTTTAACTGGAGTTCTACCAACCAAGAGGCATAATAATCATGGCTGCTAACCTAGTCAAAGTGTCTGAAGTTATGTCTTGAAAATAATACAACCAACTGCAATTTCCAAAGATGTCTAAACTCTATGAAAAAAAACAAAAAAGTTCAAAAATGCAAAGAGAATGCCTCCAGACTGCACTCACCAGCTTGACACCTACTTCCTCTCCATTCTGCACATTAACGCCTAAAAATGGACCAATAAGCCACGTGAGATAGGGTCCCAGAAAATTTTAAGCAAAAAAGTGTTACAGAAAAGCTACTAAAACTCGTTAAAGCGCATACCCAAATAGAGCTCGCCAAACGACCCACTTCCAATCTTCCGCCCGAGCTTGAATTTTCCGCCAATAACGTGATCCATGACCATAAATACAAACAAACATACACCAAAAGCTCAATCCCCTATGACTTAGTAGATTACAAAAAAGTCTCCGATACGCATTAATCGTTAAAAAAGTCGATTAATCCGAATATGTCATCGGCGATCTATCTCCATTTTTAGTTCAGTTTCAGATCCATCAAGTTCCAAAGTTAACAGAACGATCCGATGTGATAACAAGTCACACAAGAATCATGCTTTTGATTCCCAATATCTCAAAAAGAGAAACTTCAGATAATCTAGTACAATATCAGGAACGATAATCTACAAAACACCCGTAGCTCGGGAAACCGAAAGGTCATGCAGAGAAGCCCCTTCTCCTCTTCTTCAGGATTGGGGGGAAAGAAAAGGCCCAAAAAAATTTATTAAAAAATGAGAAGAGTGCGAGAAAATTGGGTGTATCTCGGATGGAAAATCTATGACGAGACAGCCTGAGAGGAATCCAGTGCCTCAGATCTTCACGGCCGGGTCAAGATTCGACCTGATCTTCGGATCTGTGTCGATGAGACCAACAGAGTTTTCTCAGGAGAATTTTCGCAACGAATATAAGAAGGAAAGAAGGAGATAAAAATCAAAGAAATGTGAGGAGGAAGGAGAGAAGAGAAGAAAGAAACAAAATGTGGCTCACACAGTGGATGACTGCAGAAGAAAGAGCGACGACGATATTATAACATATAATTATTTGCGTTACAATTATTTTAAACTCTGCTTAATCTACCATGATTATACGTTAATTAATCATCAGACGTAGTTTTTCCGTCAATTTAGATTCATTATAAATGTGTTCATCTTAAAGAAAAAACTGAAATTTTCGATCGGCTTGACACATGCCATCGAATCGAATCAAATTATGGATTGAACTGAAATCGCAAGCCTCAAATCTCAATCAATCAATCATCCCGATATGGGGTCGGCCGTCACCGAAACTTTGTCGGGCCCCCGTATTTCGTTGATTACATACGTTAAATCATTCTTTTTTCCCTTCAAAGGTTAAATTAATCGAATCGTTAACCTTTTGTGCTAAACACTTTGCACTCGGCTTTACTTCGATAATTTTTAAGGGAAATTTGCCGAAATAATGCAACAAAAAAAATGTCAAAAAAACAGGTACCATTTAAACATATTGTTAAAATAGAATAAATTGTGGCGCCATTGAGTATATGGCGTGGCCACGTGACACGCCATCTGTGTGGCACTAGCACACATAAGGAAAAAAAAAACTCTTCGATTTTTTTTTTAATTTTTATATTATTATATAATATATAATATTATTTAGTATATATTAATATATTATTTTATATAATATATATTATATTATATATAATCACATTTTAAAATGATATGATATATATCACATTCCAAACCAGGTCAACAAAGTGTTTACGATTTTGAAAATTTTATGAAATATTTCTTTTAAAATAATGTTCTATTTTCGAAAAAAAATTTTGGACGGGGCACCCCGCAAGGGGCACTGCCCCTTGACCCAGACCGTCGTGCCTAGTTGTTCATGGCGCAATTTATCGCTACGAACAGCTAAATCGCACTACGAACAATTAGGCACGGCAGTCCTGCTAGCCGGTTAGCAGGCAAGGTTAGGGGGCAGCGCCCCGTCCAAAAATTTTTTTCAAACATCATTTTAAAAAAAATATTTCATAAAATTTTCGAAATCATGAACACTTCATTGACCTGATTTGGAATGTGATATATATCCCATCATTTTAAAATATGATTATATATAAAATAATATATTAATATATACTAAATAATATTATGTATAATATAATAATATAAAAATTTTAAAAAAAATCAAGGAGTTTTTTTTTATGGCCACACAGGTGGCGTGACACATGGTCACGCCACAAATGGCGTCGCCACATGTGACGTCAATTGTGGCGTGCCACATGGCAACGCCACATGCTTAATGGCTCCACGTTATGTGGCGCCATCTGACAAACTACTCTATTTTGATTATTAGTTTGAACAATACACTTTTTTGATATTTTTTTTTTTAACTTGCATTATTTTGGAAAATTTCCCTGATGTAAGTTTAAGCTACGTTTTGCGTAAAATAATAAGGATTTTAGATAGATTGGCTTTTGGCACACCCATACGCATTAAAGCCAAGCCTCACTTGCACTACGCGCATCTGACGTTATTGATTGGTTTAGCTTAGCTAATACTTATTCATGAGCTGCTAATTAATTGACTTTTTCATTAAGTTTAAACATGTTGTTTATTTTATTGATTTTGAGTTGGTTTTTTAAAATCTCTTAATCAATAGAAATCATAGTTTTTATAAGTGTAAGCATGGAGATAAATACTAAAGAAAGTGACAACAGTCGTTCCAAAGAAAAGATTAAACAGAATATCGCTATCAAAAAAGAAAAAAGAAAAGAATATTGACTTCCCCTTTGATTTCATTACCATCGAAAGGAACTATATTCACATTCGTGCCTCCCTTCACGTTATATGAATCTATTCATAATAAATCAAACATTAAATTCAATTTTGTGGGACATCAGACTGTCCTTTTGCCAAAACATCAACGTCAATAATCAATTTAAAAATTGTAATTTTTCGTTTAGTTTTATTGTAGAATGTAAATAATAATTATTTGAAGCATAGAAAATGACAAGATGGTCTTGTTTGTCGACAATGAAATAGAGCTATCGTATTATATAAAAAATAAAAAAATAGAGCTATCGTAAGCTCACCTAGAAAAGATAAGGGAAATTTTTTTTCAGGGCCCAAGTTAGGAAAATTTTGTTAAAAAAGGCCCTAAGAAAAGTCAAATGTCAAAAAAGGCCATTGGGCATTTTCTAATATTATTTCAGAAAAACGTAGTTGTTAACGGATACTGATTTTATTGTTAATGGAATTATTGTTAACGGATACTGATTTTGTTGTTAATGGAGTACTGATATTGTTGTTAACGCTTTTTGAAATAATATCAGAAAAGACCCTAGAGCCTTTTTTGACATTTGACTTTTCTTAGAGCCTTATTTGACAATATTTTCCTATCTTGGGCCTTGAAAGGAATTTTCCCAAAAGATAATTGGTGGGAACATCACCTCACCTAAACATTTTTAATGGGGATTTGTTGGACAGTTGCTAGCATTGGTGTTATGTTCAGGTCCCAAAACAAAAAGCCAAATAAAAGCATTGTTGATCTGTTTATTAATCATCATGCATTGCTGCATCTGCTGCCCTTTTCTCTCTCTATTTTTTTTCCAATTATTTTGCTTGTTTCTTCAAAAAAGTTAGGGCCCCACAATACCTTCAAGTGTTGTTTCTTTATCTAATATATAATGGCTGCCTCTATTTTACCAAAAAAAAAACATGGATAAGAAGTTAAGAACCAAATTTTCTCCTTGTGTTTCACAATGCTTGACTTTTCTGACTTTAGTGTCATCTCTGAAATCTTGTGTCACCTGGGTGTCATTCATCTTCTATCTTCCCCATCACTTGAATTCTGATTGATTTATGGCCGTGCCCAAGTCAAAAAGCCATATCCCTTCTGCAATCATCTTAAAAATTAAGGGACTACTACGCACTATGGTCAACAAAACAATAGCTGTGATGTTTGTAAAGATTAGAGATATACTCATAAATCGTCTCTCCAAATACTCTTAAAAGCGGTATTTTCAGAAATGCACCTTAAAATCGCATTGCAAATTTTATTGCTGAAAAGGACCTAAGCTAGCGCAAGGTTGCTCATGTACACAAGTTTCCCAGAATAACTTTGATTTTTGTATTAAAAATTTTCAAGTACCAATATTTCAGATGGAGAACTTTTCCACAAATTCTCCACGAGAACAGTGCTTTCTACAATAGAAATTTCAAATTTGGTTCAATATGCATCTAACACTCAATGGAGAACATCTCATACTACCGAGTCATAAGGGCAAGATGGAGGTTTGACCAAAAAAACTCGTACGTCTAGAAAGTCAAGATAACTTTGAAAGACATTGCACATCATCTTTTATACAACTATACTATAGGAATCTATTACATTTAATCAAGATTTAAAAGCACAAAACAGGATGGTGGGAAATTGGGAATGGGAGGACTTTGAAGGCAGGTTTTGAATATTCATTGATGTAGGTCGAGTCAGAAATCAACGAGAATGCTGACCTATTTCTACATGATAAAAAAACACAAGCACTCGTGTGAATTGCCCATCCTTATCATAACCTCAGATGTTACATAATTACAAATAATAATAATAACTTGGACATTGATCACCAACATCGAACCTTAATAAAAAGGTGAAAAACGAAAACATAAACTAAATCTTGAAGAATATATATATACTTTTGAAGACCTTTTGCACAGACAGACAAATACCCAGTCATCCCAAAACCTTGTTCTCCAAATCGACTAGTTTTGGGGCCTTCACTCCCAAAACTATCCACGCCAAATTAACAAAAGAATGCAGGAAGAGGATAAAACAATCAGTAACCACCCAGCACCTGGTAGTATCTCCATTGCCATCTAATGAAGGTCATGCAAAGTGTTAGTTATGATCATTGTGATTCACTTCTCTCTGGAACTTCCGGTTGAGTGGGTAGGAGGCTTAAGAAGCTCCCTTGGACTGGTTCCTTAGCCTCCATAGTTGACTCATCATCTGTAGCATTAAGTAAACATTTGGACTAGAAACAGAGATTTCAAATATCTCTAGTTCAGTATGGTTCTCAATCTTTTATTCAAGATCCCATGAGTAAAGCTTTTGGAAAATCAACCCAATATTTTAACACACAGATTTTACATCTATGTTAAGAAAGGATGTTTGTTTTTGTGTGTGTTGGGGGGGGGGGTGTTCAAATAATCAGGCATTACATATTTTATTTTCTGGGTTCTCTTTTCCAATCAATATCCATTTCCACCCAATATGATGAAAAAAATTGTTTAATTCAAAATGAAGTAAGAAACTACTCTGAAGCTGGATCCTGAAATGATAGTAACAGAAAACTACTCTCAAATGATTAAATTTCAAGGAGATAATGAACAAGGAAAAAAGGACTAAACCCTCAAATAAAAAGTGTAAGAAAAGCAGTAAGGAGATTCTTACCAAACAGAGTCTTAATAGACGGTCTTTTAGGTTTTGTGCTCTTCTTCTTCAATTCAGCTGATAAAGTAGCACACAACATAATTAGTTACAAAGATTAGCGCGAATAAAACAATGAATCATTACACTAAAAGAAGAACAGAAAAAAATAATAATAAACTCAATGCTCAGTACAAATACGACTATAACATGTTCGTCCAATAGCAACATATACAGTTCTCTGAAATTAAATTACTCGATATCCAATTTGGTTATTAACATTAGTAATCTGACATAAGCAGCTATAACACCTGTCTTTCATGTGCAATAAATGCCATAGAAAGACAGCGTAAGTGTTAGATAGGAGTTTAGATTAAATGACAACAAGTTCATGCATAACTGAGAAGGTATGTACCCATTCCAGGTAGTTGATGATCATTTACGATTTCGAAGTTCTTATAAGTGTATCCAACAAAGTTAATGTCTTTAGATGACAGCATCTGCAGCAATGGGCAAACCAGAGTTAAAATCCCAGACTTGCACGCTACATCAGAACAAATATTGCCAGCAAACACTAATAAACCATAATTTTCAAGTTAAACGATTAGACTTGGAGATGCCGCCAAGAAGACTTACTTAAATTCAGTATCATCCATAGGCAATTAAGCTTTTGTTAACAGCACAATACAAGCAGATTAACAAAGTACTTGGAAGCAACTTTTTCATCTAATATAGATGGAACTATTCAAACAGCCTCACCTCAAAAAATATGCCATTTTATATGACTAAGATATTTACTGTTTTGTCACAGGGAAACCAATTTGGATAAAGCTTAAGATATCTAGCTAGATAGATTGACAGATTAACAAGGGATAGGTTAAAAAATGGAAGAAATACAATGGAACACAAGAAAATATATTTAATTCATTACATAATCCCCACTGTCAGACTATGAATCATAGACTTACTATAAACCACTTTTCAGTCACAAAAACCAACCTTTCTCCATGGGCCTGATTTTGAGGAAGGTTGAATTTGGTTGTCAACCTACATAGCATCATGAAATCATGAGAGCTTGACATTGGCTAGCAACAATATACAAGAAACTCTTCCATATCATTGATCATAAAGTGAAATATACCTCTTCAAACTTCTCAAAATTTTGAGTATCTAATTCATCATTGACCTCAGGAATGAATGCAGCTTTCATTTGGTACAGTTTGTCCCATTCGATACCCTTAAACCATGGGTGAGCCTGAAAATAAAAAGATGAACAAGTTATTTTCACTAGTATGAAACTACATAACAACCCAAATAAAAAATTTAAAAAGAACACACCACAAACCTTTATTTCATCTGCCCCTTTAGTGCCAAGTCGCTGTTCCACATTACATAAGAGTCTACAAATAAGATCCTTTGCCTCTGCAGATAGCTTAGCTTCCTCAGGAAATTTTAGATGAGTTCTCCAATTTACTATCTGTATGGTTGACAAAAATAGAAAAGTATCCTAATCAATGATTAGATAAAAGTATATAAAACAGTGAAAAAATGGAACACTGACAAAAGTAGATGCAAAAGCATTTTGTATGAATGTTTATCAAGGAACATGCAACTAAGAAAGATAAATGTATAACATCAAACAAATTGATCTCCGAGTGGATGCAGGAGACATCTACATTATTTTAAAATACAGCCATTTTTTCACTTAGTGTGCTTCTAGTGTACCAATAAAGGCATTTTCTAAGTACAACAATCATATGCAGAGTACCATAGATTCTAAGTCCAACCCATGTACTCAACTTCAACAAACACCTATGCATGATGCATCATCAGCAGTTTCAGACGTTACCTTTCTACAAGTTGACATTGGCTCGTCTGAATAAAAGGGTGGATACCCCACAAGCATTTCATACATTATAGCACCCAGGGACCACCTTAAACCATTAACAAACTCATCAAACTACCACAGTATAAAACAGCAATAAACAAAGGGGAAGAGAGAGTGCAGTGGAATATGATGAAGATAAGAAATAAAACACATTCCATCATACCAATCACACTCCATCCCATATCCTTTCTTCAGAAGAACTTCTGGGGCAATATAATCAGGTGTTCCAACTGTAGAATAGGCCTGCAGTATTTCAAAAGGAAATTTGATTAAAACTCCAAAAACCTACATATTATCAACAAACCATCTTGCAACAAAAAAATTTGTGAAAACACAGTAACAATAGAAAAGGAAGTGAACCAGAGATATCAAAAAAGGCACCCACAATGAAGCTCATATCGTAAAAACCAACCATTCAACACTTAAAAAGTTACAAATAGGCTTGTTCACAATAAACACAAAAGTTTGCCAGTTGGGGAAAACTGTCAACCTGAAATATGAGAAGGAATATAAATATAAAACAACAGTTATTCCAATTATCATGAATACTAGATGACTTACAAGCATCCGTCTATTTTTCTGCCAATGCTGAAGCTGTTCTTGTTGAGTACGTTTAGGTGCCACAGGACGTCCATCACTCCTGAGAGCTCCACTTACATTGCTTCCAACAGAAAAATCCTTTTCTTGAAGATTGCTGCAGTCTAGTGGTTTACATAATCCAAAATCTGACAATTTCATGTGACCATATCTATCTAGCAACAAGTTGTCTGGCTTGATGTCTCTGTAAAATGTTTCAAAAAACAGGAAATTAACTATTTGGGGCATAGGTCCGCTATAAAATAAGAATGCTACAAGATCCATCATGTGATATAACTATCAACAGGTTGAATTGACCTATGAATGTAATTGTGTTTATGAATTGATTCAATCGCTAGAACAGTCTCCCCGACATAGAATCTAGCCTCATCTTCTGTCAGAGTATCCTTCCGCATCAGCAAAGTCATCATATCCCCACCAGGGAGATACTCCATAATGAGATATAAATACTCTTCATCTTGGAAGGAGCAGTAAAGTTTTACTATGCAATTGCTGTCAACTTCTGCAAGTAGGTTCCTCTCAGCTTTCACGTGTTCAACCTAAAGAACATAAACATATATCATACGGTTAAAAGACAACAAGCATTTAACAACGTGAGTGAAACTTGATATCTATACCTGTCCTCTACGAAGCATCTCAGATTTCTTGAGCTTCTTCATAGCATATACATGACCAGTTACCTTCTCTCGGCAGACTCTAACCTACACAAATCAAGTTGCCAAATGGCAACAAATCACCTGATTAAATTTCAGGATGAGTAAACTCGACCCAAAAATACGAAAGCAGCAGATGCTGCTCAGGTATAGGTTTTTAATGCAGAAAGAAAATTTAACATTTTACTAGCCGAAAAGACTATGCCACAATACACTGGAACTCTAAGAAGGCCTCCTCATAAAGCTACAAAATGTGGCAGTTCCAACCCATTTTTAGCCAGTCATACGGCATCACAAAATATTTTGCCATCAAAGGGTCTATTTGATTCCTAATAGGATGAATAAGGATTGTCTTTGAGAACACAACAATCCTGACAGTCTCTTCAAACTAGAACTACAATCCACCTTGAAGAAAACATAGACTTGGCTCCAGGTTCTTGTGTCACATATTCAGTTTCAAGACCATAGTAATGAAAACCCCAGGCCACCCTAGGCTATTAATCAGTATCTCAGGCGTCAGTTTGTATTTGAGGTCAGCCCACTTGAGGGCCCCCACACTTAAGTATTAATGCTTCTCTTAAGAAAAGACCACCTCAAAGATAAAATTGTCACACTTTGCCAGCTGGATGATGATCTAAAGCACAACTTGAAGAAAGGATTGTCTTTACTCAGGCCCTCAAGATTGGCAGTGTGTAAAAATGACCAAAAAACTGGTAAATTAGCACCCAAATATGCTTTGTAGCCACTCACTCGCTCATCACTACATGGAGAACCTACCTTCTACCATTCAATACCATAATAAAAAAATCTGCAGATCATCATGCATTTAATTCAAAACAATGACCACAAGACGCATGCTCCCTTTAATTGAAGCCAAAACTCCTTTATTAAGGAGATTGATTCTTTAGTGTTCAGAGCATTATTACTTTGTCCAATTGCATCCAAAAATATCTATCCACTAGGTCACAATTAAAAATCAGCACTGATACCAATCATAAGAACTTCCATCAATTCAATCCATTAAGAGTTGCCCCTACTTTGTTGTGTTTATGGTGAAGTTTTTCAATCCCTCTAGCACAGCTTGCGGAGGAACTGGAAATTGAGATACACCCATCTTGCCGATTTCAATTGCTTGAACTACTTCACCCTTTCCAAATGCTCTATCATACAGATGATGATGATGATGACAAAAAAATTTAACCAAAAAATTCTATCACACGGACAAGTTGAGAAAATACGAACAAATGTTAAATTACCAATATCAATGCCACTATTATAAATAAGGTAAAAAATTTGAGATTTTCCTTCCACCCATAAATAACAAAAACAATCATGGCAATAATAAGAGACAAACAACATAATAATGTTGAAGAATAAAACAACAAATGATGATCCCAATCTACACAACGCACAGTATCATTCAAGCCTTCTTAGTCAATGGAGAGAACAGTGACATTATCATTATCTCCAAGATCAGATATTCTAGTTAAAAATTAAGCGCATAAATACAAGACAGCCAGAAACACTAAAGTAATTATTTATTAAGTTAGATTATACCTCTCCAAATGCACCCTTCCCTATCATAGTCAATGGCTCAAAATCATCAGCTCCCATCTTATGCCTTTGAAGGCGCATATATTCTGTCTCCTTTTTCTCCAAATACTTAAGCAAGTTGTTCTGCTCTTCTTCAGAAACTTCAGCATCAGCCAGCTTTTTCTCCAGCAAATTACGTCTGCAGATGGCTATGTGTTTAGGACATATTAAGGGCTTACAGCAATTTCCATTTATAGGAAGCTATTTGCACGTAACATATAACAGCAGATGAGAAACAATATAGATAAGGGTCTCAAGTCAGTAAATGCTGCATTAAGTTCCGATGAGGCAGACTACTCGCTTGGCAACAAAGAGCAGGAACAATAGACAAATCTCAGTTCTCATGCATAATGTATCCCAAGATATCACTGTATGAATAGTTAAAACTACATTACATGGTACTAAAACATCAATACAAATATACAATTGGACTGCACCATCATTAAGACTTGGAACTAAGAATGTACGGAAAAAAAAGTTAACATACCTCTCCTTCCTCTCCTGCAGGTTCTTCATCTGCTTCTTATAATGATTTTCTATGTACTGCTTTGCAGCTGCAGCCTTCTGCTTGGTCACATTTGATGGTGCTTCTTCATTTGTTGGTGGTCTTGACCCTTCTTTTACCGCAGCTGTAGATTCCTTGTTCTTGGGAGGCTTCCTTTTGTCTTTTGACTTGAACTTAATAAACCAACACCTTGTAGCTTCCATTTTTTAGGTCTCTCAAGCCCACTATATCAGATATTTTATTTCACCAAACACTAAAGACTAGAAGTTTTGCTCGATAAGGAATTCATCACAGTAAACATGGAAATCAAGGCACCATTGTTCGCCAGAAAAATCCCAAGGAACATTTATGTCACTTCTGACAAATAGGAGAATAAACCAAAATCAATATCATGTATATTGATTCCAACAATCAGAAGTGCAACGTATAGAATATGAAAATATTCCAAAATACATTAAGTGGTCACACCATGTAGTATTTACCAATGAAAACAAACAAAAGTAAAGGTAATGATCCATTTGGAAGGTGAATGGAAAATATAGCACTCAGGGGGAACGCTTTATCACAAATAATTCATTTTACCTGAACAGTCAAAGCAGCTGCGACACCAAGAACACGCAACACCAAAAACAAATCACAACAAGGTGGTAAAAAGAGAGAATCCAAAACAAATTTTTGAAAATCCCAGTCGATGTCCGAGATCCTTAGCTCGGGAAAAATTTGACTTCAGACTTTAACGTGATCGGAGTGCCACTGCTTAAACTTAGTGAAAACAAGTGAATCACCCGCCATGCAGTTTAAAACAGTTTAAAAGCATAAGTAAAACTGAAATAAACTTACAGATTCCACAAAAACCAAACATGTGTACAGAAAAAAAGGGGCGCGCCAGAAGGTGATTATTCATCCATTGCGCCATACTTCATAGCATATGTTAAATCCCGCATCTGGGCACCGAAAAAATGGTCAAAATGCATTTTAGCCAACTACAGTGCCCCGCCCCCAAATTTTGACATTCTTCTTTCTTCCACATGTTATCACCAGCCAAATGGAAGCCCAAAGTTAAAAGAAAAAGAAAAAAAATCATTGCACCCTCAATCGGAATCGAAATTATAACTGATCGACTAGCACTTCAACAGACAATCCAACTAAAATTGAGGATTGAAGAAAACTAAAGGGCGCAATGAATACCTTGAATTCGGATGAATCTGGAGGTTCTAGAGCTAGAACATGTCAGAGAGCGAAGAGAGAGAGAGAGAGAGAGAGAGTGTGTGTGTCTGTGCACTGTGAGAAAATTGTAGGTAAAGCACAGAGATGGCGAAACCTAGAGAGAGAAACAGAAAGCGGACACGCCGAGATTTTCGGTGTCGAAGACAAGATGAAGAGCACTAAAGGACCGCTTTGCGTTCATGATTCTGATGCCCCATTCGCTCGTTTTGCCTTTTTTTTTTTTAACTTTCTTTTTTGCCTTCCTCTCCTTGTTCTGTTGATTGTTGGAAATCACTTTACACACGCGAAGACTTTCTCTTCCTTCTTTGGCTCGCTCTGTGATAAATTCCATAAATTCTGATTTAAGACATTTCTTTTTCACCCTCAATTATTCATTTTGGGCCGTTGAAAATTATGTCATTTACAAATCAGAAGTGAGTTATCAACAATTACAGTAAGTCAACAACTACCCGTTGAGGGATACCTGGGGATTTTTTTGTTTGGGGGGGGGGGGGGGGGGAATGTTAAGATGAACTTTTTTTCGGGAGTAAAAATTTAATGAGTAAAAATACATATATGGTTATCATTTTGAAACAAAAATCATATCTCATCGTTAAATCAATGTTTACCGTGATGAGAGAGAAAGAAATAAGGTGATTTTTGCTCCAAAATGGTAACCACATATATATTTTTGTTCCTAAAAAAAACATGTGTATTTTTACTCCTGGGAAAAAGCTCATATGTATTTTTGTACCTTAAAAAAAAAAAAACAATGACAATCAACAATTTGAAAAATCAAATAATTAGATTAAAAAGTTACTTTTATTTGCGAAGAAAAAATCAGTCCAAGTGGTGGTTATGTGATTTATTTATACCTTTTTCATAGAATATGTAAGTATTACATTAAGGGCTCTCTAAAACCCCCATAAAGCCTCACTTATCCAAGCTTTTTTTGTTTATTAAAAAATTATCCTTCATTTAATACTCCTTTGGCCAATAAGGAAGGACTTGGTACAAAGTAGATCCTTAATATAAGATCCACCTTATTTGAATTAAAAAATGAATCTTATAAATTATTATTAAATAATATGATTACCTGTTATTTTTTGTGTAAAATTTCGTATATCCTTTCAGAAGTTTTGTCTTTAAAAGTGCCTTAGACATTATTGTTAAATTTGTTAAGTGACTATCTTAGTTTACCATTTTTTCAATTTTAACTAACAAAATTGAATCAAGTAGTTGGTAAACTCGTGTCAATTATAAACTCGAATTAACTCACAAGTTTATATACTAAGATTACTATTTTTATATTTTCCAACTCATAAAATAATGTTAACTCACTCTTAAACTAGTATTAACTTTTTTTTATCATGCTCAATAGTTTTATATATGAATTTTATAAAAATATCTTTATTAAATATAATAAATTATGAATATTAATAGATTTAATTTTAATGATTTAATTACATATTATTAATAACTATTTAATTATAAAAGTAAACTCTTACAAATTTGCATCACTATTACAAATGTAATTCAACTTATCCGTTTAACAACCTTAATCTTGTATAATATTATGCAAGGGACATGGTAAAAACGGAATCAAATGTTATAAGAGGATATTTTTTGTATTCCGAAATGTTATCGCGGTCTTGAAAGTAACCCAAAAAAAAAACAAACAAACTTGACTAAAATAATCTTAAGTAAAAGTTCCCACATTTTTTAATCTTCAAGGTGGTGACGGATCCAGAAATTTTATGAAGGGTGGGCACTAATGACGAGGGGATTCGCCCCTGAATATTTTTTTAAGGAAAGTTCTAAATGCACTAAAAAACAAAAGAATATAAACAAGAAAATAAAAAAATATTCATGAAATTAAGTGAATATTAATGATAAGAGAGGCAGTTTTTAATTCACCATTTTTCTTATTATCAATGCTATTAAATACATATTTTTCAATATAAAGCACTAAATAATCATTCATCTCCTGTCTGATTACAAAGTGCAATCTTGATGTATTAAGGGTGAGCACTTAATTTAAAGGTGATTACTTATTTTAAGGATAGACAATCATTCAAACATTTTATTTTATTTTTTAAAAAAAAAATCCCCTAATTTAAGGGTGGGCACTTACCCTCCTAGTCATATACCTAGAGATCCGCCTATGCTTGTTGAAAGTATAATACTTTAATATATTAATACAAACTCTATCTTATACCTGGAACCCAACGAATGAAGTATAATTTTTGTCAAAATGTATATATATAATTGTGTATATCATCATAAGTGTATTTTCCCTAGCTAGTGCCTTGAATATTGTAAGGTATGTTTGTACTCTAAAGTATTTTTTGTAGTCTAACATCCTAAAGTATCTTATGGCACAATTTTTCTTTTAAAGTATTGATTTTCTTGTAGGAGAAATTATGCTTATAAAGTATTTTTGTTTAAGAACAATTTTAACCTTGTTATTAACTCCCAAAGAATCCTTTAAGTGAAGGTATATCCAACACTCTAAAGAATTTTTTTCAATGACAAATTTAGGTGCTTGATATGCATGAAAAAAAAAACTTTAGGATATTTAGATAAATCACAAAATACCTTATAATGTTGAACACACTTAAAAATATTTCATAGTACTAGATAAACAACTAAATATTTTAAGATATTATTTGACCCACTTTAAAAAACTTAAGGTATATATGATATTGGACGCCCTCATGCACCCTAGCCCTTTGTTATGTGATCATGATGTTTGTGCACCACCCAATAAAATTATACCACATCAATCCCATTAGATCTAATGTATTTAATTTCTCTTCTCCTTCCTCATTTATATAATTTGAAAGATCAATATGGTGTGATTTTATCAGGTAGTGCACAGATGACATAGTTTGTTATGTATTGTAATTGAACTGGTTGGTAATAAAGTATATATGTAAATGACTTATGGAGTGTGGAGCATTAGAGTCATTGATTTTAAAACTAACTAATCGTGAGGATAGGGGTGGAAATAGGCCAGGCCAGGTCAAACTTCACCCTTAACAGGTTAAGCTTATTTTATAACATAGTGGTCTGAGCCTAGCCTGTGGCCTATTATAGGCTGATTTTTCGGCTTGAGTCTGACTTGTGGCCTGTTAACAAAGCCTGCTTTTTTTTTTAAAAAAATAATTTTTAATTTTTTTTATATTATTATTATTATTAATTTAATTAGGCTAACATGCCAATTTTTTAAAAAATATTTTTTAAAATATTTTTTAATATTATTATTTAATTAATTAAGCTAACAGGCCACAGGTCGAAAACAAACCTATTTTAAACAGGCTAAAAACAAGCCAAAATTATAAAAAATAATGATAATTATATAAACAAACCGCCCTAGCAGGCCTAAAAGCCCTCTTATTAGGCCTGAGCCTGACCTGTTAAGCGAAATAGGCCTTATAAGAGGCCTTGGCCTGACCTTTTAGCCTAACAAGCCTGGCCACAGGCCCTGACCTATTTCCACCCCTACATGAGGAGAATACCATGCTATTAAAGTCATATAAAAATTGCGAGTGCCTTACTAGCGCAATGGCATGGGAGCTTGGCTCCCCTCCCCATGTCCAAAGTTCGAACCTTGCTCCCCTCCCCTACTATGTGTATCCAAAAAAAAAATAGTAGTATAAAAATTGTTTCTATTTTCGTCACTATTCTTAATAAATGTCATAATTTTCAAAAACATATACTTTCTATTTCTCGTTTAAAATCGAGAAGGAGAACGTATTTAGAATAAAACAATTAATACCACATAAACTATTGTAAAGTGACTTATTCTCAATACTACAAACAAATTTCTGAAGCAACACAAGTTCTTCCATTTTTCACTTCATATTTTCTCTAGTGAGTATCAAAGATTTAACTAGTCATTTGCCTATTTAGCTATTTTTTAATAAAAAATTAATATCAGTATTGTCTTTTGCCATAATTTACCCACATATTATGCTCATAAAGGGTTGAAACTTTTTTTTTTTTTTGGTTTGGTAAAAAAATTTTAGGAAAGGGATTGGGTTCACCAATATTCCAAGGGCAGGGTGAAATATCCCTTTCTCCTAGTCCTAGGTGATACAAATGTTGGGCAGAGCGAGCTGTCTATTACCCTCAGGCTTTTACCTAAGCACTTAAGAGTTATGATGTCTCCTTTAATGCCTTGACCTTTTACCTAAGCACTTAAGAGTTAGGATACCTCCCACAACGCCTTGACCAACTCTAGGATCGAACCCCTTATTTTTTTGTGAGAATGTCCGACCTTTTTACCATTTTTTTTTTTGATAAAGAAAAGTTTTGGAGGGGTTCGACACCAGTTCCCCACCAAGGCCAGGGCACGGCCCTGGACTCTATGAGCACTTGCTGGGGACTTACGAGATCGCCTACCAAAAGAGTCTCAACAACGGCAGAGGGGATCGAACCCACGACCCAAGGGCCTAGTCCTAAATCTCTTACCATCTGTGTCAACTCTCATTAACACTTTTTTACCAATTGAGTCCAAGAATGAGAGCTAAAGGATTGAAACTTGAAACGCGTAAAGATTAAAGAAAGAACCTAGTGCCATTGGGCCATATAAGTCCCCTGACGATAAAATTAATGTCACTATATGAACCTTTAATTCGGCCCAAATAATACACACGAGTACATTATAAAATTTATAATGAATGATATTATTTATTCTGTATAAAAACGCAGATATCTAATCAATGGGTTAGTAAGTTGATATTGGATTAGTAAGCTCTCTCAGATATCTATAGAAGTGTCGTGGATCACTATGCAAACAAGATGGCTTTCACCTAAAGGATAATGTATGCATAATGACGACAGAATAGTAACTAAGAGAGAGTGTCTGCGTGCCTCTAGGATTTGTATTGTATTTATAAAATTACCTGAGGGCTTGGATCCATGAGCCCTATGTGTCTTATGTTCCATGCTTTGGTGCTGCCACTTCTAATTGAGATCATTGATTAGTTAGGATCTCATTGATTTTAGATTAGTTAAGATCTAATTTGGATTATGATACAGATTATCACTTGTTGAGCCATATTTCAAATGAGACTCATTATTGGGTCTATAACACATATTATTATTATTATTGAAAAAATTACGAAGAGCACACAGTTTTCCTTTAAAATATATATATATGCATGTGTGGTCAAACGTGTAGGAGAGAATGAGGAAAAGCAAGGATTTAGACGCGTATGAGGGGTCGTTATCGTGGAATTTATAGAGTAATATATATAAGGCAATTTTGAGGGACTACCATACATCATCATTATGTTTGGCACCGATCAACAGGTCAACTTACATGGCCCTTCCTAGTTGAAAATAGGGGCCATCCTGTCTCTTTAGCCTCAAAATTCTAATTAACAAGCCACGTTATTTATGAATTGATATTATTATTTATTTCATTCAAATTAACAAGTCATGTTATTTATGAATTAATAATATTAAGGTTAAAGTATACTTTTAGTCCTTTAAGTTTAGATGAGATATACTTTTGGTCCTTTAACTTTATAAAATATACTTTTAGTCCTATAATTTTAACACCGTTAATTTTACTAACGGAAAATGCAAACTTAAGTGATGACGATGTAAACTTAAGTGATGATTGTATAATTAAATGCTATTAAATTTAAATTTAAAATATGGGTAAATTGAAGAATATATAAATTTTGTTTAATTAAATGATATTAGTCATCACTTGAGTTCGTCACGTCAACATTTTCCATTAACAATATTAACAGTGTTAGCGTTTTAGCATCAAATGTATACTTTATAAAGCTAAGGAACCAAAAGTATGTCTTATATAAAACTTAGAGGATTAAAAGTATTTCATTCAAAGCCCCCCTTTTTTAGGTTTGACTATCAGACACCTACCGTTCTCTTCCCTTTCATAACTCATATCAACCTTTACATTGAAATTTAAATTGTTTAAATTTAATGTTTTACAAAAATATTAATAAGATGTCAAATTATTGAATAAAAAAAAAGATGTTGAATTTTAGCTACTTTTATAATTTAAAACAGCGAAAAGAATATTTTTATAAAACATTAAATTCAAATCACTCAAAATTTAATTTAGGCTATGTTTGGTTTGAGGGGAGGGTAGGGGAAGGAGTGGGAGGGGAAAAAATTTTTTTGGGAGGACATTTATCAAATTGTCATTAATGAAAAGAATATTTCTTTTTATTAAGAGTATATTTTAGAAATATTGAAAAATTTCTATGGGTAATTTTGCAAATATGGGAGAAAAAATTTCTCTTTTCATTTTCCCTCCCACTCCCTCCCCTCCCCTTCCATTTCCTCAAACCAAACATAGTGTTAGAGACTATAATGAATAATGGAAGAAAATAGATAGAGGACAGTAGTCAATCCTTTTTTTTTTCATGAATAATCATTTCATAAGAAGAATATTAAACATGGGTTAGACTAAATAAAGAAAACATGTGACGCATCCACATCAATTACCACAACAAAGTCTTATTCCATTATAGTGTATTTAGTTTGTGGGGATGAGAAGGGATAGGAGGGGAGAATGACTTTTATTAAATTGCAAGCAATGAGAAGAATATTCTTTTTTTATTGAGAGTGTATTCTTGTAATATTAAAAATTTTCCACAGGCGATTTAGCCAATATGAGATAAGAAATTCCTATCCCCTATCCTTCATACCAAACATGAGTTCACATTATATGCCAAGCTTTTACGTGCTTATTATGTGCACATCCCTCTATTAGAGAGATGGACACATTTTTTTTTAATATATTGTATTTATTTATATTTAAATTATATACTACTTTCTGAAATATTTTTTTCACCCAGTATCTTAAATTAATTAATTTTCAATCCTGCATTCAATAATATTTATCTATAACACCAATATTATGGAAACTAATTAATTTAAGATACTCGATTAAAAAAAAATTCAGAAAACCACATATAATTTAATCATAAATAAATACAATATATATATATATATATATATATAAAATGTGCTCGTCCCTCTAGCACATAAAGGCTTGACATGTAATGTACATCCAACCAAACACACACTTAGACCTGGTAACTGGTCATCTACATAAATTATGCGATATCGTTCTACTCTATCAACAACTAAATCTTTTATGATCATCAATTAAAGGTGAAAAAGAAGGGGAAGTAAAGCCTATAAACGAACAATAATGAAGGAGGGCAGGACTTCGATGGAATGATAGCTATGCATATAATGGCGAGAAGGGTGAAGAATATTTTATATTTCCATTATTACCACGACCACAATTAATTTCATTAAATATTGAGAAAGGGAAAGTGAAATTAGGAATGGAAGGTGTAATCCAGTGACTGTTTATATACTCCCTTGAGGATATTCATAAACTCAATTTTTCTCAGGATCTCATCACCACCCCTCTCGAATATAAAAAATAATAGTTTAAATTTAATATATTATAAAATTATTATTATAATATTTTATAATTTATTTTTAAAAAAATTTGTTTGTGTTGCAGTTATATATTATGTGGCTAGTATTTTAACATTTTAAATATATTCATTTATGTTTAAACAAATAGTTTTATAAAATGTGAAATTTCAACTATCTATTTTTAAATCTGAAAGTGGAAATGTGATTCTGAGAAGAAAAATAAGACCAAAAATTCTGAGATGACTCAAATCCATGCTTCCTCAAATTCTTAACATAAGACCTGGTTAACTCTTTTTTAAAGGACTAAATAAATTAAATAAATAACTTAATCATAACATGTTCTATACTATTGAATTATATATTAGTTTATATATTAGTCAACTTAGTTTGATATGAAAATGATAAATATAAATACTTTAAATATTAGTTATGCAACTTCTTTAATTTTAATTTTTTTTAAAAAAAGCTGTATACATAATATATTGAGGCGCATGACATGAGGAAGAAAGTGGTATCATCTTTCTTAAAGTTAAAGGGAAGTGAACGCATTTCCCTTTTAAAAGCATCCACCTACTTAACCAAAGACCATCTCGAAGTCCAAATGTATAAGGAATCCACACCCAAAAATATCCAATTCAAATAATTTATTTTCATATTATAATTATTTAGCTTTATGTGCTGTTGGGTTAGGCTCAAGGATTATCAAGTCTAATTAAAAGAAATTTTTTAATTTCAATGTCTATGAACGAGGTTAGAATCTTTGACATTATTGTTTAATAGGCATCATAGTCCCTTAAGTAACTATAGTTGGTAATTTAATTAGACCATGCTTTATACTTTTTCATAAAAAAAAGTAACAGTAATCAAACCTTTTACAAAAATCAATATAATTTGTCCTTATAAATAGGTATTGCGGCCATATTTACGTCCTTTCATCTTTTTATTATCCAAGGTAATCCTCAAGGCGTTCACAAAATAATTTTCTTTAGAAATGACTAACGAGGGTGAATTTTAGTGGATAACCACTATCTCCCGCCTAGATTTGAAAAGCCTATCAACACCGATAAAATAGATCTAATTGGTAAAGAGTTAATTCATAATACACGATCTTAATTTTGGGTTAAGGTGTAAAAATATATATGATCTTTTTCCTCAGGAGCGCCCAGCGCTAAAAACTTCTTTTGAGAGTAAAAATACACATATTGTTACTATTTTGGAGCAAAAGTCACATCACACCGTTAGTCATTGTTTACCGCCATTATGTCACTGTTCACTTTATCTCTTTCCCTCTCATCACGGTGAATAGTGACTTAACGGTGAGATGTGGCTCTTGCTCCAAAATGGTAACCACGTGTGTATTTTTGCTCCATAAAAAAGTTCTTGGTGCTAGACGCTCTTAAGGAAAAAAATTATGTGTATTTTTACACTATAACCCAAGTTTAAATCCTATCATTGATATGAAGATTTTATTGATAGAGAATTAATAATTACTCTTGTAAATATTGTCTTAGTCTAAAAACGTGTTACATAATCATAGTGAGTCCTTAGAAGCAATGCACACAAACTTTTGCTTTATATATGGATATATTTGTAAAGCCTTTCAGTAGTTTCTTTCTTAAAAAGAAAAGAGAAACTCCGCGTGGAGTAGTTAATAGTCGACATGACATCACCTCAATCTTAAAATTGGATAAAAAATAATAATTAATTCTGGTCGATCCTTATCATGTTCTTGAGCTCTCCTGTATTCTCACATAATCACGGGGAATAAAAAAAGAAAAAGAAAAGAAAGAAAGAAAGAAACAAGTTCTTTCTAAAATTCTCTGTAGGTTTTTAATTGAGTTGGTAGTATAAAAGGTCTGTAATCAGAATAAAAAATTTCTTCACGCTCAGAATCCAAGACTTCCAAGGGAATGAAGAATAAAAGAAGATGATGAAACATATTGTTATAGTGACAATAAGTTTCCTACACGCACAAGGGACCCAAATGATCTGAGATTTATTTTGTTTATTAATGGGAAAAATACCACAAGTCCCAAGAAAAAAATATAAATTACCAAAATTCCAATAACATGTGAATATGATCAACATGCTGTCATTTTCTGTATTGAGACTTATTATTACTTATTGATAACTTGTTATGAGACTTTTTGTAATTAAATTTGTTAGGATTTAATATTGTTCTCCCTTTTTAATTGAGCATGAAAATATTAGTATTTGTTATTTTCCAGTTCCCACCTAAATTCCGTTAATTTGTTCTATTCCAGGTCTCCTCTCCCGACATCATAAGCCCAATGATGTTGTTCTTTCATTAGGTCCCTTGGCCATTCTCTCTGTCTCATAGTAGAGGGGTAATTTGTTTTAAGCTCACCAGATTCAGTTAAAAATATTAAGAATGAGAGGCAAAATAATTCAACTTTATACTACTTCTGGTCCTAATTATAAGACAAAGTTGATTTTTTTTAAGGGATTAAAGAAGCTAAATAAATCATTTAATCATTTCATATGTTGTGTATTTTTAGATTATATATTAGTTTATTAGTCAAATTAATTAGTTTGAAGAAAAAAAGTAAAAATAAAAATACTCTAAAGTGATTTAATTAGCTTTCTTAATCTCTCCAAAAAAATCAACTATATCTTATAATTAGATCTAGAGGAAGTAATTAGTATAATTACTTTGTAATCGATACCTATCATTATGATAAAACATCTGGTCAAGCTTCAAAAAGGAAGCACACAAAAGATAGAAGCAGGCCCAGAGTTAATACCTCCAATGAGAATTTGGGACCACTTCATTCAATGGCTCAAAAAGGAATTAAAAGTTTAATACCCACTTTGTTTAGTTGCATACGAAGAAGGAAGATCCACAAGACAAACTCTTTAAACTTAAAACCTCCTATGGAAGTATCCGAAATAAAAAAATCACTCATCAGCAAGACATCAAAACCAACTTTCACAAGTACTTGTGATTCATGTTCTTCCATTCTATGCCTACTTTGTCTAAATCCTAGACAAACATCCTATGACGCCACCTTTTACTTTAAGGAACAAGATGATCAAACTGAAGCCAAATTTCTCAAAAGAAAACTTACCTTCACAAGCCCCCCCCCTTTTTTTTTGGGGGGGGGTATAGGGGGAACCCCACCACTTGCCATTTGACGCCTTTTTTGGACTCTGGCCTTCTCAACTAGGCCAGCTGTTTGAGCAACCAACTAGTCCAAGCTTAAAGAGCACAGTGCGTTGTTTATCGAGTTATTTCCTCAGACAACAAGTGCACTGTCTAATATTCAAACTCATGTTTTCATCCTTGCAAGGGACGAGACGGCTTACCATACTAACCAAGTACTTGTTGGTCACAAGCCCTTTAAATTCGGTAAAATTATTGTTTGCAAAGAACATCAAACAGGCCACCTTTCGCTTCAAGTCTAAGTTAAAGTATTATATGAAAAGTGTTGTTTTTTAATTCATAATGTGTCCCTCCCTCTCATATCTTTTGGGGTCTGAACTTTCTTTGGTTTTTTTGGTTAACTTGGACTTGACATTTGGGCGGGTAAACCTGGCCCAAGCCGAATCCAGACTTTTATGAATAGCTTGGGCCAGCACTTATATTCCCCGTAACTTGGGTTTTCAGACCTAGAGCTTAGCTGCTATGGAAAAATATATAACCGCAAAACAAAAACAACAAATCAAGGAACAATATATGATATGCTATGCCACAAGAGCACAAAATATAACATAACTTAGAAGCCACAAATTCTTACATTCTATCACCAAGTCTATCCTGTTTTGATAGTAAAGTAACTTTAATCATTATCACAAAAATGAACAAAAAAAGAAAAACAGAAGCAAATGGAATGAAAAGGAAACAACGTAAACATTAAGTAAAAATACTACAAAATAAAACTGTTCACTGCTTCAACACTAGAGGTATACTTATTTTGTGCCTCTTAGCAGCAGAGAATATATTAGATAAAATGAGGAATCCCATGGTCCTATTCCTATTCCGTATCTCTAAAGCTTTCGCTTGTCAGCCACAATTTCTTCTGGAGGACAAAAATAACTTCATCTCCGTCCTGATCATCTGAACTGGAATCAACAGTTTCTACAACTTCCCAGTGCAATGCTGGTAGGTATTTCTTTATAAAGTCAATCACAGGTTGTTTATCGTGGATGATGACAAAACCTGTCGGCCTAAGCATGCGGTCCATCTCAAGTAATAGATCCTCTGGACTGCAATCCCTCTTTTCGAGGTCAGAGAAGACAGTCCATGCATGGAGCAAATCATAAGTCCGAGGGTAAGTTGAGTAAGCTTCGCACCTGCCAAGATATATTCAGGAAATATGGATCAAGTCAATCAAATATATATATACTTCAATCTGAATCTAAACAAACTAGAAAGCCACGGAGAAACAGCTAATGAAAGGAATAGAATTAAGTATAGCCAACAGACTCCAGTAAGTTATTAAAAAAAAAAAAATCTTTATTGGCTATCGTCAGCATTTTCCGTATAATGACTAATGTATGTAAGTTGCATTGCAATAATCAGGTGTTGACGTCAAAATCAGAAGCTTCAAGGGTTTAAACAAAATATATGACTAAAAGGCATGCTATGGTGTTATGGGAAAAAGGTACAAATTTCAGGCAAACTGATTTCCGTACCAGTCATGCAAAGAGCCTATAAGGCCTCTGTCATATATGATTTTAAGTGTGTTTGGTCCATTTGGAGGCACAACATTCATCACCCAAACGTCCTTGCCTTTAAGAGCAGCTGCAAATGACCCCATGTTTGCCTTCATATCCATCACATTCCTTATTGTGTTTGATTTGATTTTTGGGCTCAGGATATTCCAGTACTTCTCGACTCTCCTTCGCCATAATTCCTGTATTACATGGAAAAATTTGAACTTATTATTATTATCTATCTGAATCGTTTAAGAAAATAACTTCCAGTCTCTCGCAAGTAAAATGCATCCAACTCTAAATTACCGTGTCCTTTAGAAACATTTCACTTGTATAGCCAAAGTCAGCCAGTCTAGGAGGAGGACTGGTCAGTCTTTCAGGCCATGGAGCCAATACACTGCCCTGGACTTTGTTATCATCTGATAAAACCAACAAAAGTTTAAGTAGATAAAAATTTCATGCCCACTAAGTCAACAACCCAAGGCTAGATCCTCTAAGAAATAATTGTTTTATATTGAATTAAAAGTATCAATGATGATTTTAGAAGCATTCTATCCAGGTCTGATACACATAATAACGACTTTGAGGTAAAGTCATCACTGACAACCCCAATCAGGTCATGAGTAGAGAATATGGTACTAGAAGATCGACTAATGAACATTGTAATAGTAGGCTAAAGCAGCGAAGATGCAAAGCACGTTTTATCTTACTGAAGTATACTCCTACTTTTCCTTTAGGCTAAGATAAAAGAATTACTACTACGTTGCCATGTGCAACCGTAGAAAGAACCCACAGTCTAAGGTTCCTCAAACAAGTGGCAGTAGACGCAGAGTCTAACTTCTTTTTTTTTTTTTTGGGGGGGGGGGGTGTAGAGTGGTGGCTATAGCCAGAATGGCCCATGGAGCCCATAAAATGGATATACAGTGGCAGCATAATTCACTTTGGGATTTTTGTTCTTAATTCCTTTTCTACATTCCTACTACAGTAAAAAATAATGGCAAAATATTAAAGAAACAACTATTGATTGTTACTTTCTAGTTACCAAGATAAAGCCACCAAAAACTGAAAAAGCTATCAGATAACACAAGAAAAAAGGTACTCACGATCAGAGTAAGGTGTAATGCAAGCTTCCATATTCACATTCCACACTGCATCTGGGTCATCATCAGACTGGCAGAGTGGAGGGCGAGTACCAGGTTCTCTTTCCATATAGCAATCATTTGACAAAGGCTTCTGCCAAATGACAGTTTGGTTCCTTTTTGCAGCTATTCTCCAACACATGCGTCCCACAAGGTCGCTCATTTCTCTCCATATCCTTAGATCCTCTTCATCCTGTGCATAGGCTTCTGGAGATGAGTATGCAAAATAACCTCCTGGCCTAAGCAACCGGTCAAGTTCAAGAAGTAATATGCCATCTCTTTGAAGCCAATCAATCCTACACCGAGAACAATGAGCCAGTTCGAAAGATCTGCTGGGGTAAGGGAGTCTCTTGGTTCCCAAGACACCAAGATATGCAGGAATTCCTCTTTCCAAGGCAAACTGAATTTGATTTTGATGCACATCATTGGGTGCCAACGACATTGCGATGATATCAGATGAAAGAAGATATCCTCCAAAGCTTGCAACACCACAGCCAACATCAAGTACTGTCCGCAGATTTCCGTCATTATTAAGTATGTTGTTTGAAAAGTTGAGCATCTGCCAAATACTCAATGTAAGATACTCATCTATGGAATGCAAACATGAACAGATTCAACACAGTCAAAAAGGGCAAAACCGCAAAAGACCATGCAATCTTGTGTAGAACACATGCCTGTCAACATATTGACATATACAAATAAATGTGTATATAATACAGGTAGATAGTCATATGAAAAAGGCTTGGTCGTGAGCAATATGCAATCTTACATTAGCAATTGCTGCAATGTACTTATCAGCTCCATAGTGAAAATGAGTCCCTCCTCCTGGAAATATTATCTTTTCACCCTTTACAACCATCCAGTTTTGGTCCGACTTCTCATGTGCCAGGTGAGTATGAGGTATATTTGCTTTCCACACCTGATCTCTGCTTTGAGGCCACTTTATAGGGACCTGCAACATCACAAAAACAGCAACAGATATGAGACTGATAAAAACAAGACAGCTATTGATGAGGATAATTAGAACAATGCTTCAACTCTGAAATAAGCTTAACCTTGTATCCTGAGGGAGGAGGAATCAGGCAGTTAAACCGCCTTTCTGCAGGTGGGCAATGTCTCTCATAGTGTTCCATTACAGAGAGGTCAAGCTTCAATCTCATTTGATAGATAAGGTGCCTGTCTAGGCAGGGAATCAACTCTGAATGACGATCGTCACAAACCTTCAAAACCAGAAGCATTGGAATGAAAAATAAATCATGAGAATTCATTTCTTTACTAGGTGCCTTTATTCATTTTTTCCCCGTTAAAGACTGTTTAAATCAAATGTGAAAGATTATAATGAAAATAAGGATATTTTGGGTTTAGGTGCCTAATTCAGTAATTCTAGACGTCACTGGAACTTACAGGGAAACTCCTGGGCACAATATCAACCTCTAAATCTCCCTGCCCAAAACTTGATGAAGAATCATCTTGCTTGCTGATGGCATCATCATCTGCACCTAAATATGATGACCCAAGTCGTTTTAATGATTTACTTCCATATTCAAGAGCAGATGTTCCGGTACTTTTGGATCCATAAAACACATATAGGAAGGCAAGAAAGATTGCCGCAGCACAAATGGAAGCAACTAAATGCTTCTTTCGCGATCCATCAGATCTCCCCCTCGACATTTATTTATTGAGCGTAATACCAATCCAACATACACTTTTTGTTGTTTAGATTGTGTCACAACTGATTCAATGTCGACTTTACCATAAGAATTTCACACTAAAACTGTCAACCTAAAATTTTTGTTATGAATATCAAGTTTCAGCTTCAGACGAGATCTTTCAGATATAACAAGCAGAATTAAACAAGCTGCAAAAAAAGCATGGGAGAAGATGTCAGTATGAAAGTTTCAGAAATTCATTACTCTGCAGTAGGTCAGCATAAATAACAGATTTTAAAAGGAAAACGATTGCCAATGTAGATGCAGACATTGCTATGTTTTTCTAGAAGGGAAAATTCAACACTAAGTCGTGATATTTAGCTCGACCCAGGATCCGTACCTACAAGATAGAGAAGAACACACCAATCCTAAATGCCACTCTATTAGTAACATGTTGATAGTGTAATCACTGACCAAAAGGGAGTGTAATTGAAGCTATTGCAAAATTCCGAACAAAAAGTTACAACTCCATTTAAAAGGTTGCCCTCATAGTTTTCAGTCAAACTCCACGTACTTAAACATTCCATTTTACAGGAGGGAAAATAATAAAAGGTAATTAAAGAACAGAACGATAACAACAATGCTAACAAATCACCAAGCCATCCGCAAAACTGCAATGAAGACCAACCCAAAGAAAATGATAGAGAAAGAATCCATGAAAAACTACAGAAGCAAGAAGTTATTGCGAGATAAAAACCCATAACAAATCATATCAAATTCTGAACAGTTCAATTGATTTATATCTAGAAACAATAAACCTGGCGTTAATTACAAGTCAGATCTGGTGCAATGGAAAACAAAATTTTCCTCAAAACGATTAAACTCAATGATAATTCACCAATTGAGAGATGAAATGGGATGGGTGAAACTACAAAATGGGGTACGATTAAATATCAATTGCAACCATTTTCAAG
Organism: Acacia confusa; assembly: GCA_037074495.1. Lineage (NCBI taxonomy): Eukaryota > Viridiplantae > Streptophyta > Magnoliopsida > Fabales > Fabaceae > Acacia > Acacia confusa. The sequence continues at coordinate 4,419,127 of CM073505.1, forward strand.
AACACTAAAACAATTGAATAGAACAAACGCGCATGGCGAAGTCATCCAGATCCGGCAAAAAAAATGCATAAAACTAACATAGAAAGATCAAGGCGAGAGCAATTAAAACATAGATTAAGATAGAAGGCATACTGGATTCAGATCGAAATCTAAGTGGGCGGTGTGAAGACAGAAAAGAATCCAAAATTTGATGAAAGCTATGAGTGACAAAGAATGAGAAGAGGAATAAAGGCAGGGAGGAAGATCAGATCTGAGAGACAGAGTGTGGTATAAAAATAAACTATTTCAGGAGAAAGGGGGGACTAGGAACCAAAACTAGGCAGTCCCGCTTGTGTGGCACAGTGAGGCTCATCGAGGTCGTTAATTTAAGGTGATGGGTCTCAACGCGTTCATATTGACAACGAAGGGCGAAGCAAGTTGACCATTGATTAAGCTGACATTGCCATTGTGATTCCATTTGGATTAGTGGGATGTCACTCAACAATCAGGGCAATCTCCATTTATTACAGTGATTATCTTCGCAGTTTCATGGGACGCCTGTCGGTGTTCCGAAATGAAAATGAAAATAAAAAAGGAAAGGGGAAAATTATACTTAAGCGCCAAAATTTTATTTTACAAAAAACAAAAGAAAGAGAAAAGGCTTAAAAATATACCCCTCTCCTCTTTATTATAAGGCACTAACTACCAATTTTCACAAACCAACAAATTTAGTTAAAAGCATTAAAGTCGTCCTAAAATTCAAGTGATTCCCCATATTACCTCTATTAATTACTCTAAACTTAAATATAGTACTCTCTTACACTACCCTTACTAAATATGGGTTGATATGGAAGAATGAATTGATTGCACCTTGAAAACTTGCAAATGCCTCATAAAAAAGACAAAAAACACTAAGGATCAGAGGGAGTAAAATTTTATCAATACTCTTATCTTAAACAAAAGATATAGTTTATAATATAAATTACACTATAAAATATGTCATGTATTTAAGGTAGTAGTTGATAAGAATGAAAAAACTTGATAAACAATTCACAACTTATTTTTTTATGAAATACCTAATTTGAAATTTTACAATTTTTTCTTTTTCCCCTCAAGAAATTATGTCTATTTTTTGTGTGTTCAATTCTTTTCTTAATTACAAGTGTTATTCATCATTTAATGACAATTTGAACTCAAATAACCTCATTTAATGCAACAACTTGAAGGAGGAGTGGGACAAAATTATTGGTATTAGAATGATTGCCCTCCTGTAATAAAGTCGGAGTACCAAACTATTTTGTAGGTGTAACTAGTTTGTTTAACTATATTAAGAATTATCATGTGAAAATTCATTAGTATTAATCCATCATTGGCCGTAATGCGAAAAGTTTTTGTCTATTTAATATTTATACGTTTTCATCCACTAAACAAAACATTTAAGTATTAAATAACATGCGATTGAGATTGACAGACGAAATACTATTTTCAGGTTTATATTTCCCAAAAAATAAATTTTGACTATTAAACTATGACAAAAGAATCAAAATATCAATACATCACTGGTAAAAAAAAATTAATAAAATTATTATCAGAATTTCTTTTTGAAGATTTAATGTTCCGACTTTAACTTTTTCACGCTAATGTTATTTTATTGGGAAAATTTAAATAAAATATGCTCAAAATATTAAAAAGACAATTCAATGATTCCAATATATAAAATTCTAAATCAATTATCCGTACTTATCAACATTTTTGAAATCTTGCCTACAGACTTTAGTACCCCTAATTGTTGTACGAACTCACTCTCTTCACCATTCTTCTCCCTCTCTCTCTCTCAACAATCTCGCTGTCTAGGGTGAAAAAAAATTGGTGAAGCATAGGTATGTTTGGAGGTTGAGGAGTTTTTTCGTGATAATTTTGAAAAAAAATCAGTTAATGTAGCTAATTGATTTTGATTTTGAACTTAAATTCACTGAAATTCAAAAAATTAAAAAGCCTGTTACATAAAAAGCTCCACTAGAGAAATTTTTTTCCCATCGAGCATTTTTTAAAGACATATAACTTTTAAGCTATGTTATGCTTGTACCGCTAACCCTAATAGCCCATATATAGCTCTTGAATCGCACAATCTCATCCTTGAGCTTGGTACATTCATCAGCACGCCCCCTTTTGAATGTTGCTTTCTTTATTCCTAATTGCTTTCCCAAGTTTGGACTTTTCTACTCTTGCAGATGCTGCTCAGATCTAAAAGGATGCCGGCGCTTCAAGGTCTTGAGTATCCATCGAAACCCAACTTTGACTCCCAAGAATACTGACAGCTGCTGATGGAACAACAAGAAAATGATGTGTTTGCCTGGTAAAATAAGACAAAGCACGAGGAGTCACCTAGAATCTGTCTTACTTTCGGGATATAATGGGTTTTCTCCATGAGTTTGTTAGATTTCAATAGGTTTACCGAGATAGAGTCCCATGAATTCACAAATCCAATAGCAGAGCACACTGGAATCCACAAAATAATTAACAAGTGGAGAAGATCTAAATATGCAAGGAGAGAAGGAGAAACTGAGTTAGGAGCTTCAAAGCTACAACAAGTTCAGATCTGCACCACAATGTCATCAAAAGAAGAAGAGGAGCTTACATTTGATTTGCGGATTGTGGAAAGCAGCAATGGAGATGAACCCAGTGGGAAAAGCAATGTGGACTTTGGAGATGAAATTCATAACTGTTTGGATTAACAGTAAAAAAATTTTTCCAGCTATGGTTTATAATATACAAAATAACTTTGTGAGTCTCAATTTGCATAATTATACTCCTTCAGACATAGTGGGAGAAGTGATATTTTGAGTGAGGAAGGAGAAATGGATTCAAAATGGGGAAAACAAACCGCAGGGAAATGAAGGAGGAGAAAGATAAAAAAAAAAAAAAAAAAAGGATATATGAATAAATTTACAACACTCCATTATTCTGGATTTCTTCTCATGGTCACATGAGATTTTGCGTAATTCATATATCTTTTTTAATTTCAAATATATGTTTTTGGAATTTTTCTGATTTTATTTGTACAGATGAATATTTTTTGCTGAATATTCATTATTAGATGGGATATGGAGGGAAAAATGACCCTAGTAGAAGAGGATTTGTCCGCTTAAGAGGAATGCCAAAAAATAAGTTTTTGGTAAGCGAATCAGATGATCATATTATAAAGGAGAGTGAGATACTACATCTTTGTGTGAGAAGTGGGGAGGGGCAATTTTCTTGCTCCTATACAAAATAGTTGGGATCTTCGCCCCTAAGTTCCAATTTTTGGACACTTCAAATATAAACTTAATTAAAAGAAAAAGGATAAAAAAGATAACTTTGAAATTGCAGAATTTTAAATTAAATATTTCTCAAAAATGAGTTGTAGATCCATCATTTCCTATCAACTCTGGTTAACAAACTTCATTTCGAATTTTACAATTTTAAATTTATTTTTCTGCCTTTTTTCCTTAATTTGAATGTTTTTTTAATGTACAAAATTTAACAACATGCTCCTTCAAATCTTTATTATAAGGAGTTCCATATGTCGCCTTTGATATAAAATACTGTTCAAAACAATAATTTTTTTTCTTAAATACATCCTGACAATTTTTTTTTCTTAACCGATGAATTTTATTTAGGATAACCTTGTCTCTTTGAAACCACTGACTAAATTTAATTGAATTGCTTGATTTAAGTGAAAGTATTAATACATAGGGTTTTTAATAAAGATATTAGAAAAAAAATATTATATGAACAATGGTCTCGTGTATTAGATTTTAGGGTTAAGGTACAAAAATACACATATGTTTTTCCTCCAGGAGCGCCCAGCACCATATGTTTTTTTTTGTGCAAAAATACACACGCCATTAGGTTTTAGAAGCAAAAATACCACTTCCGTTAGTTGACCGTTAACTGACCGTTAACCATGGTGAAATTACCTTTTTGCCCTTAGTTTAAAATAATTAAAAAAGAAAAGGGTTAAGGGCAAAAGAGTAATTTCACTATGGTTAACGGTCAACTAACGGAAGTGGTATTTTTGCTTTTAAAACCTAACGGCGTGTGTATTTTTGCACAAAAAAAAAACATATGGTGCTGGACGCTCCTGGAGAAAAAACATATGTGTATTTTTGCACCTTAACCCTAGATTTTACTTTGAATGGCATGCTTCAAATTTAGATTGTTCTTGTTTCTCCTTTTTCAATTCTCTTGCTCACTTTTCTAACACTTTTTTTTTTGTTTTGGGATCAGCAGTGAAGGATTAAATAAGTCTTTTATGGGTCACATTTATAGGGAAAGAATATAAATATAAATTATGACACTAAATTTCATGAAAACGGCAATCGGTTGCAGGAGAGTATTATACTGATAAAATGGCTAAATTGCACATCAGTTTTAAATATTTCAATCAAATTTGGACTGCGATCTTAAAGGTTTATGTTTCATTGTATATAGATAAGCCTTTTTGCTTAACTCAGGATACTTAACGATATCTCCAACATAGCCTAATGAACTAAATTAAGGTTATATGATTATTAATACGGACTGAGCTTTCTGCTAAAATGCCTTGAAGAACTGAGTCTCCCAAGTCGACTCATTGAGGTAATTAAGCATTGTATATCCAATACAAGTATGCAGCTTCTTTAGAATGGTGACAAAGCAGATCAGTTCAAACCGTCAAGGGGATTGCGACAGGGGGATCCCCTATCTCCGTATCTATTTGTTGTATGTATGGAGAAATTGTCTCACATGATCCAAGAAGCTATCCAGCATGGGACATGGAAGCCTATCCATCTCTTTCGAACCGGTCCTCTTATTTCCCATTTGTTCTTTGCGGATGATGTTATGCTTTTTGCGAAAGCCAAAATGGATCAAGTGGCTATTATCAACAAGTGCCTCTAGTCCTTCTGTGAAAGTTCTGGTCTAAAGATCAATGTTCAAAAAACCCGGGTGTACTTCTCAAAAAATGTGAACCATATTAGGAAAAGGGAGATGTGTGAGTCACTTGGGTTCTCCATAACAAGTTACCTGGGCAAATATCTCGGTACTCCCCTCCACCATAAACGAGTTACCAAACAATCCTTTAATTATGTGCTTGACAAGGTGAAGATTTGGTTGTCTAAATGGAAAGTTAAATCTCTTTCCTTAGCAGGGAGATCAACCCTTGTTTCCTCCGTCTTAACTGCTATCCCGGGGTATGCTATGCAAACGTCTTCTCTCCTAGTCAATGTATGCGAGAATCTGGATCAGTGTAATAGACAGTTCCTTTGGGGTACTACAGAAGAGCATAAGAAGATTCCTCTGGTGGCCTGGCACACGATATGTAAGCCTAAAGCTAGAGGTGGGTTAGGAATTCGGAGCACTAGAGCATATAACCAAGAATACCTTATGAAGCTTGGATGGAACCTTACAGTCAAAAGGGACGAGCCCTGGGTAAAAATCATCCGTGACAAGTACGGATGTGGTTTTGATAAGATACCAAAGGTGGATTTACGGAAACCAGGATCTAATATATGGAGAGGGATCAAAAATTCATGGCCCTTGGTTAGTGAAGGAATCGAAGAATTGCCCCAGGAGAAGTTGCGCTGGAAATGGAGTAAAGATGGCAAGTTCTCTGTGAGATCGGCATATGATAGTGTTATTAAGGAGGAGGGACCGACAGATCCATTATGGGGAAAGATATGGAAGCTGAAAATTCCAGAGAGATGCAGAGTGTTCTTATGGCTTGTCCTGCAGGATAGGCTTCTAACAAATGAATCGAGATTCAAGCGAGGGTTAAGTGTGGGTGCCCTTTGTCCTGTCTGTGGAGAGGAGAGAGAAACCATCAACCACCTACTGCGTGAGTGTCCAAAAACGAAGAAGCTATGGCACCAAGTTGTACCGCCCAATCTATGGGTGAAGTTCAGCTCCCTTCAATTCAAACAATGGTTGTCTTGGAATCTAGTTGCAGATGACGGTAAGGAGAATCTGGAGAATCGGCGACAGCAGTTTGCCATCATCTGCTGGTGGTTGTGGAAGCGACGAAATTTTTTCGTGTTTGAGGGTAGGAAGGCCTCTAATATTGCTATAAGTGGTAATGTAGCTGCGCTGGTAGGGTGCATGAATGAAGCCCATGATCGTTTATGCATCAAGACAGGTAGGAAACGGGATCATAAGGAGACCAGTATAAAATGGCTACCACCATCGGCAGGACAGGTGAAGATTAATACGGACGGAGCATGTTCGGCATCAATCCCAAGAGTAGCTTGTGGAGGAGTTTTACGCAATGCAGAAGGACACTTTTTGTTAGCTTACATGTTTAAGGGACAGGAAGGAGATTGTCTAACTACGGAATTATAGGGTTGTTTACATGGGCTTAAGATCGCTTGGGACAGGGGTGACCGTAATGTGATTCTGGAAATGGATTCATCAGATGCCGTATCTCTAATAAATAACCCGTTAACAGGGTTGCATGAAGACGAGGACCTTGTGGCTGAAATCAAACACATGTTGGAACGCGACTGGGAGGCGGGAGTTCAACTCATTGGCCGAGAAGCGAACAAGGCAGCGGATAGATTGGCTAAGTTGAGTTTAGGGTCAATGCCTGGTGTCTAGATTCTCTCTGTACCTGATCTGGAGCTAGAAGAAATTCTAGCTAAGGATTTGATGTAGTTTTGTTTTTGGATTCTTATTAGTATAAAAAAAAAAGGTTATATGATTATTGATTATGGAAGGAAGTTTTAATTATTATTTTTAAAGCCTTCAATTCATTACTTATATTATTGTCATTGATTTGTTAAGATGAAGTCAGTTTAAAGATGAAACTATCATGTAATTGCTGGCAAAAAAAAAAAAAGCTATCACGTAATTTTCCCTTTTTTTGTGTGTGTGTGTGGAAGGGTTATGTTTTATTGAAAATAATCATAAAAATTGTAATTATTTAGAAGGATCAGATACATAAATAAAAATTAAATATACCAAAATACCTCTAAGAAAAACTTTTGCATTTCCTCATATATTCTTATTTTTAAAATTAATACAAAATTATTCTTTTCCCATTACAAACCAATACAGAATTAAATTTCATACCGCGACTTTTTCAACGCAGCCCGCTAAGGATACAAAGCTATGGTGAGCCCAACCACAACTCGCGAGTAGTTGTGAGCATTTTTTGAATCACGATTTGTGTGTATGTATAATGGACATCCTTTAAGTTTTTTTAACTTTTATGTGGGCTTTAGCCTCTCCCCTCCTGTTGAAGATTAAAAAAAAGAAAAAAGGCCTGATTGATGCTCAAAGTCCTCCTCCAACCTCGAACCCAAAACCATGAAGAATGTGGTCAATGGCTTTTGAAAGTTACTATTCTTAACCGGTAAAAGGGTTAGATACTCTCACTAAAAGATAAGATTTGATGTTGGAGTTGGTCAAGATGTCGGGGAGGCATTCTAGTTCCTGGGTTTCTTGGTAAATGCTTGATGGTAATAGACGGCTTGTCATACCTAATATTATTATCACTTAGGAGAAAAAGAGATTTCACCCTGCCTTTGAATCATGGGTGAATCTAACCATTTTCTTAAAATTTTATTATTTAAAAAAGAAGTTACTATTCTTATTCAGAATAATGATTAGAATCTTTAATAGTAGTTTTTTCAATCATAATTTATTGTATATGAGGTAAGTATATGAAATAAGTTACGTTTTATCTCGATTTACATAAATATTTTTTTTTTACACCCCATAAATGACCTTAAACAAACTTATAATTACTATAGAGAGCGCTCCCTCCAAACTTTTTTTGGTTTATACTCAAGCTAAGGGGTTTTACGAAGAAGGTAGTATAATAAATAAAGACAAAAAACCGTTGGCAAACTCTTACGCGAGTGTACTATTTTATTTAACAAAAAAAATTATTTGCAAAATTATATATGTAAAAGAGTTGAAAAAAGATGAAGGTATTTTTATATTTATTTCAAACTACAACTGTTGACTTATACTTTATAAAACAGCCATAAACAGAATTAGGGCATTTAAATAATTAACATAGAGACATGTGATATATATATCTCAAATGTAATTTTATATTTTCAAGATTCTATAAGATTATATATACCATAAATGTTTTTCATATTGTACAGAAGTTAATCTAAAAAAATAGACAATGGGATTTTTAAGATTTTATAAGATACCATAAATGTTTTTCATATTTCGCAGAAGTTAATATAAAAAAATTGACAATATGGAAAACCATGGTAATACAAATGCATGGGATCTGAAACATTGAACCATTGCGAGTTCTTCTTAATTGTGGTGAAAAAGGAGGAGTATGCATCTCAAGTGCTCGTATAAAGAAGTACAAAAGATTATTTTTCTAAATACTTTTTTTCAAGTTGAGATAAATCCTCTTCTCAAATACATAGTTTCCTCCAATGCCATAGAATTACCTCTAAAATCATAAAATAAATGGACCTAGCTTTGGTCCGATCATCCTTATCCTCCACTATGTCCTTTGCGTCAAAACAGTGGTGTTTTGGCACAAAGGAGGTCATATGCTTATTTTTTTGGTTTTTTTATTTTTGAAAAAAATATCTCTAGGTAGTGAAAATATATTTTAATATACTGAACGGTACTGAAAAAATACTTTATGATCTTGAAAAATTATTTTAGGATCCTAAAAAATATAATGAAGTATATTTAAAAAATATAATGAAGTATATTTTTAGTACCAGTTAGTACCTTGAAATATTTTTTTAATATCCTAAAATAAATTTTTAAGATCATGAAGTATTTTTCAGTACCAATTAGTATCCTGAAATATCTTTTTAGTACCCATAAGTACCCTGAAATATTTATGCAAGATCCTAAAATAATTTTTTAAGATTATGAAATATTTTTTTTAGTACCAGTTAGTGTTTTCAAGTATCTTTTTAATATCAGACAGTATCCTGAAATATTTTTTGAGGATCCTAAAATAATTTTTCAAGATCATAAAGTATTTTTTTAGTACCGTTCAGTATACTAAAATATTTTTTCACTACCAGTGAATACCTAGAAATATTTTTTTCAAAAAAAAAACCAAAAAAATAAGCATATAACCTCCTTTGCGCCAAAACAACGCAGCGGAGTACTCTCTCTGGTCCTTATTATAAGGCACCAACTAACAATTCTCACATACTGATAAAAACAGGTAAAGTCAATAAAGTTGTCCTATAATTCAAGTAATTTCCAATATTACCCCTACTAATTACACTAAATTCTAATATTCTATTAATTATTACTCTCACCTACTATCCTTATTAACTAGGGGCATACATGAAAAAAGATAATTAATGCTCATTGGAAACAAGCAAGTGCTTTATAAAAATAACCAAATAAACTTGTTAGTTGGTACCTTATAATAAAAACTAAAGGAAGGATAATCATACCAAAGCCAGGTCCAAAATAAATAGGCACTGGGATCAAAGGAAGCCGCATGTTTGGGATTATTAAGGTGCTTGCGTGCAGCCTGATATAATCATATATTCCACAGACACAAAGTGTGTGTGTTTGTATACACACACACACACATATACATATATATATTATATCGGCAACACAAACTTCATGAACCTGACCTCGAACGCATCACTCTTTGAACAGTGCACTGTCTAGTCATTCTTTTCTCCTCTCTGTAAATTTACTTATTCGCCAGTCTCTCTCGTCACCTCCATTCTCTCTCTTTTTCTTTTGGGAAAAAAACCTCTACATGTTCTTGAAGCTAGTTACTGTTTATGTTCATTTGAGTTGTTTTGTCTATTCGGAAGAATCAATACGTACAATATAAGCATGCACAATTGCACACACACCTTCTAATGCAATCCCTGCATGAAACCTGACGAAATCATGAATTGCCTCAAGGAGGAATCAACCCAAATTATCCACACATTACAGGACTATTGTCCTCTCTCGTCAAATACATGCATAATTATGACCAAATACACAATAAAAGGAATAAGGAACTAGTCATTATTACTATACTACCTTACAGTTCATGTTATGAATTAAGTCTTATACTAAAGGCATGAGGCACTAGTATTGTTCAATACAGAGATTTATTGTACCTAGTGGTTCCCAAGTCATCAATACGACAAAATATAGAAATTGGATGTGAGCTAGGTCACACAGTCCTCTTAACATAACATAGATTATTATATTCAGCTATACCTCGCTATGCTCTTCTTGGGTACCTGTTGGAATTATTTACTTTCCGGCCATTGCATAATTGAATTATTTCCTTTCCAATGCATAATTCGTTATATATATATAGATCGATTGCCGTAGCTAGCTTTCATTATATTTCAGTACACAATGAACTAAGAAATCAGATGTGATTTAATAGTATAGGTGATGTGGGTTCTTAAATTAGGAAGCTACAAAACGCGCATCCAGAAACCACAAGCAAACACACAGCACAGTTAACACCCACCCCACTAATTACTCCTAATATGAATGAAAAGTTACAAAATGGAAAGCAAAGAAACACTTCAAGTAAACTAATATAAAAGGATAAGCAATGATGCAAACTAAAAAGTACTGTAGCTTATATATATAGCCATTAGCCACAATAACCTAAGAAGCTACCTAATGAGCAGAGAGAAAGAGAGAGCCACATAAAATACACACAGATACATGTATAAGGATATAACATATATATGATAAACAATTATATATCACAGTACAACATAATACAAATTAATGTATTGAATCCCTATCTCTAACATAGGAATATGATCAGGATCGTTATGTCCCGTTTTTAAAGCATCGATCAATTCAACGGCGCTTAAATTCGCAGAGTGTGCCTGTTTGAATTAGCTAGCATATTCACGCAAACCAACCGGGATTCATGTTGGCAAAAACAGTTTTTGTCGCTAATCCAATCCAATCAGGCACAGTGACAAGGAAAAGGGTTGTGAAGTCATGTGAAAGACTAAATGAAATTATTTATAATTTGTGATAAATATATATATATATATATATATATATATATATATATATATATATATATTTGGCTTACTGACACGCTGATGATGAAGATGGGGGCATTAATGCTGATGGTGGAGGAGGACGCTCTTGAGGAGGACGCTTACGCTTTTTCTTCTGGTAGCTAATTCCTCTTGCTTTGGCCTGAGAATCTCGAACTTCTCGGAGATACAGCCTCACAGCACGAGCACCAAAAGGGTTTGTCTCCGGCTTGCCTCCGTTCTCTTCGAAGGCGGCGCGGAGGCGGCCGACGAGGGCGTCAAGGCTGCCCCATGCTTGACGAAGAGGACAAGGGCAAGGTGCAGGAGGGTTTGGGTGGCCAAAGAAGGGACAGAGCTGGTTGTGAACCTTAGTTTTCCCGAACTGATCTAGGTAACGGAGGAATTCTAGGACATGAGCGCCACTGCATCGGGACAGCGACAACGGCGGGCGGTGGTTCCGGAGGTACTGGCCAAAGGTGTTCCAGTCACGGCGCTTCTGGTTCTCGTAGCGACTGAGAGTGGCGGTGGATGATGATGAGGGTGAGGATGAGGATGAAGATGTGAGGTTATTATTTGAAGCTGTGTTGTTTGATGGTGGGAAGTCAAATTCTTGAAGAGGATTCATGATGATTTATGATTTTCGGTATATCAAAACTTACTTTTTTTTTTATGAGCGAAATGAATGAGGATGTGGAAGAAGAGAAAGCTGACGAAGGTAGGTTGGTTTCTTGAAGATGAAAGACAAAGAAAATGACTTTGATCTGATTTCAGCACAGTGATTCAACTCTCTCTGCTTAATTCATGAGAGAGAGAGATCTGAAGAAGAAGGTGGTATAATGGTGGGGACGACGTTATAGTAGTTAAGAGAGGGAGGGTAAAAGAACAGTATTGAGATGTCAACACTGTTTATTTCTTTTAATTTTCCTCTCAATATTCTTAGAGGATAATCCTTAGAGCAGCAGTGAAAGTTGTTGACATGGGACTAATTATAGTTTTAAGACTTATAAATAACCTTTTTTTTTTTTGAGAGATGAAACTGCGTACATTTCACTCACAATGGTAAAATCTTATGCAGCTTTTGCTTTTGATAAATCCTAGATTACTTCAAACGTCTGTGATATGGTGGGTGCTTTTTGGTAACCCTATATGAATTGTTTTAGGGGAGCTCTGGTAGGCTGTTTGTTCCTATATCACTTGTACGCTTCAAATTGAATAATTCAAGACCTACCCTTGTTATCTATAATTGGACTCATTATTATGGGTCCGTAACGTAAGTGATTTCCTTGCATTAGTTAAAATTATTCATGGTACAATAAAATCTCTCTTTCGGTCTTTGATAGGTCCTCTATGTTTTTATATTATTCACTGTTCAGCCTCTAAATATTAAACACCACGTACGCATAATTCAGTTTGTACAAGACTTTTGGGGATTTATTTATAAATAATGAGCAAAATCTAAATTAGAATCAATATGTATAATATAAAGCATGTTTTACTTTCACTGTTATGATGAGTGAGTGTGTAAAAAATTATTAGCATGACTCATCATTTTCTATAATACACTAATCCACCATCTAATTTATTTTTGAAATTTCTTCTATATCACTTAAAAATATAATTTTTCATATTTATCACTTAAAAATCTAAAATGTAATATCAATAATAAATACATAAATATAAAATATAAGTCTCTCTCCGTTATAAAAGTGTGTAAAACACACTAGCTAATCCACCATCTAATTTATTTTTAAAATTAAGTGTTAAGAATCCAATGATTGAGTCATGTTTCTTCCATTCTCACTTAAAATAACATTTTTTTTTCACATATATCACTGACTTTTTTTTTTTTAATATTAGATTCACATATATGATTGTTAGTAAGCTTTTAAGAGCTGTACTATATTCTTTTTTTTTTTTGGGGGGGGGGGGAGCTCCACTATATACAGTATATGATAGTATAATGATTAAAGAGCTAGCACCATTATTACACTATAGTTTATAAACTTTAGAAATAAGTATAGTACAATGATTCATTATAGATTGATATCATGATGATAATGAATATTGGTATGCTCTTCTGATCTTTAATATGTTTATTTAATTTGATTAGATTAAGAAAATTAGTTTAAATTAGTTCATATAAGATATATTATTTATAACACTCTAATAATCTCCCTTAATTAACTAATTCTCTCTTCTTTTTTATTATTATTAGAGGGTATCAATAGGGATAATTTATTAAAAATTGTAAATATAAAAACTTTAAGACCAAAAACAGCTCCCTAAAAAAATTATTATTAGGGACCGAAAGAGTACTATATTATATTGCTTTTTTTTATTTTTTGGTTGGTTGGCTTGTTGAGTAAAAATGGAAGCAACAAAGTTCCTGAGACACTCACAAATACATGAAATTAAGATGGGAGATCCAAGAGGGAAAGAGAGGGTGAGGCATAATTGATGAATTGAGTGGGAAGGAAGGTGGGTTTGGGCCTTTTCAGGGTTTTTATTGCAGAAATGGGAAATAGGCTGACACTGAAGGATGATTGATGCAGACAGGATATAAAGATGATGGGTTAAAATAAATCAATAAATAATAAAATAAAATAAAAAAGGGGAATAACATGATATTGTTTCATTTGCCTTTTGGATTGATTGACAACACCTTTATTGAAATGACCTCGTTGCCCTTTGATGTCTCGTTGATGGGATTAGGACCAACTTTGCTTCCAAGGATGAGATGGATTCTCACCCATCATGGGCTTAGCCTCCCATCATCAAATGGGTCCCTTTCAGCAACTGCAAATCCCCAGAGATCTCTAGAGCCAGTTTGATATGGGAAATATTTGAGGTGAGAAAAGAATTTAGAGGAGGAAAAGAAAAAGGAATGAAAGATTTTAAAGGATGATGGAAGATAATGTAAGGGAAGATGAGTTATTTAGGAGAATGATAATGAAGGGTTAATAGTTGGTAAACAATAAAAAAAGACCTAATTTTTTTTTCATAATTCAAATTTATTTGCATATTATGATGAAGCATTTATTTCAAAGGAAAAAAAAAAGCATTAAGGGAAAAAAATTTATGGGTTGAATTCAAACTTTATGACGGAGCATTTATTTCAGAAATAAAAAGAAAATTTTGAATTTTTCCAAAATATTCTCTTATTAAATTTAAATTTGTGAAAAATAATCTCTTATCAAATTCGAATTTATTGGACAATTTGAATTTAATCTTATTCTCTTGTCTTATAGAAAATAAATATTTTATGAGGGGTAAATATATCTAAAAATATCACTATTCATATAAAAAACTTCAATTCCTACCAATTTTGGTGTATTTTATCTTTTTACTTTTAAAGAAAGATTGATAAGCTTGGGAATTTGAGTTCCTAAGTTCTCAGAAAATTAGACACTAAAAGTATATCAAATAAATAAACTTATTCATCTTTCATTTCCTTCCCTGTTATGCGTGCCAAAGGGGCACTAAAGATTTCAATCATCAACCCATTTCTCCTTTAACAATGCCTTCAATTAAGTGAACCATTTTATAAATAAAATGCATACATATATAGTAGAAAAAATTTAACTAGGTTAAAATCCCTTAAAAAAACTTTAAAAAGTGGAAAGATAAATAGGTGTAATGAATATGCATATTTTCCCAAAAAAAAAATATGCATATTTTCAAATAAGTGTTAGTGCATGACGAGTCCTTTTGAAAATTGAAATGAAATTACAGAATTGTTCCTAATCTATATACGCTTCACCCCTTCCCTTTCTTCCTTACTCTGCAAAGCCATCTCCTCCACCTCAACATCCCACCATGTCATTGTCTCTTACTTTCTATTCTTCTTCCTCCTTCTGCCTTTCTATTTGCTTCCCTCCTCTACTTCCACGATGGAGGCTTTGTCGTCGAAACCCCTTTCACTGCAAGCTACTACAACCACGTCAACTCACTCGTGTTGATGATCAACATTGTCATCGTCGCCACCTCTGTCTCTGTTCATTATAGAAGAGCCCCAGAACATCATGTTCCTATTGCCTTTGAAGACTCCTAGACATCACTCAAATGGGTCACTGCCCATTTTGATGGGAAAGGATCCAATGACCTACTCAATTGTCTCGCCAATTTTGAGAAAATATTCCTCGCTGAAGACATCAGCACTAGAGCAAATGTAGGCTACAATTTGGCGATTTGGGTGGGCACCCAAGAATTACCTAGTATGAATCTAGAATAGATCATTATGGTTCATTATGATAGGTTATAATGCAAAATTTCTGTCTCACTGTGTGTGGATTAATATCCACCATGTTTATCTTACCTTGTCCACCTACGATACCTTTTAACTTTCTCAAGATGTTATAATGCAAAATTTTCTGTTGCACTGTGTGTGGATTCCACTACTTCATTTTCCCTTTTGTGGTTGAATGCACTCTTCCATAGGCTTGTGAAATTCTTCTGAGAACTTATGAAAATCTTATATGAATTTGTGAAATCCTTATCCGAACTCGTGAAACCCTTTTCATAATTGAATTTTGATTTATAAATTATGAAATTTTTGAGTACTTGTGAAAACCTTATCTAAATTTAAGAAACTTTTACCATAGCTTGTGAAACCCTAATCAAAATTGAATTTTGACTTGCTAGTTTTGGAAACCTAATATGAACTTGTAAAATTCTTTCTAGAATTTGTGAAAACCTTATTTGAACTTGTGAAACCTCTATTAAAATTTGTGAAAACCCTATCAAATTTTGTGAATTTTGATTTACAACTTGTTAAATTCTTTAAGGAAGTTGTATTTTTCTTCTTCCAAAACTTATGAAAACCTTATCCGTACTTGTAAAATTTCTATTAGAACATGTGAAAACCCTTATTAAATCTTATGAATTTTTGTTTTCAACTTGTAAAATTCTTTAAGGAAGTTGTGAAATTCTTTTAAGAACTTGTAAAACCTTATTTGAATTTGTGAAACCTTTATTAGAACTTGTGAAACTCTTATTAAATATTGTGAATTTTGATATGCAACTTGTGAAATTCTTTAAGAAAGTTGGAAAATTCTTTTGAGAATTTATAAAAACATTATCCAAACTTGTAAAATCTCTACAGACTTGTGAAAAACTTATAAAATCTTGTGAAAATCTACAAATTGTGAGACCATAAGTCAAAAGAATTATCTTCTTTAAAATCCATATCTTCCTTAGGGATTGTGTCAAGCTTGGGAGTACCAAAAGACCTTTAAGAGAATTCCAGAAGTGAAGATCGATATCACCTCCACCAAAATCTTCATGCCCCTTCTTCTTCTTCGTTGTTAGAGGAGGCCGAGGCCACCTTGTAATTGCCAGAGAAGGTTGTCTCAGCCGCCATTGCTAGACCCTTTTGGCATGGAACCCGAAGAAGAAGAAAGAAAGAGGATAAAAGAAAGTAAAAATGAGATTTAATGAGGGTATTTGTGTCATTTCTTTTAAATTTCAAGAAAGACAAATCAAATACTAACACTTCTCTGAAATTATGAATATTTTAAACATGTTTTTCTCTTTTAGTATTTGTAGAGTTATTTATTATATAATATGATTAAGTTACTTATTTAGCTTCCTTAATTTCTAAAAAAAAGGTCAATTATGTCTTATATTTAAGACCGGAAAGAGCATATGGTTCTAGAAAATCCATCATAACAATGTATATTGCTAGCCCTGTTTTTTGGATGAACTAATACTTGCCATTTTGCAGCTGCAATTTAATTTTTGTGAAAGTTTCCTAACTTACAAGTTGAAGCCATGATTGAAAAGCTACAATGCTGGAAATAAACGGTATATTGCACATGTAGTTTTACTACGCAGTTTTCCCTTCTGTACAATAAATGGATCCCGCAAAAGAAGAAAAGACATGATAGAAGAATGTAGTGAATTGGGAAGACAGGAATATCTATATATATATATAAATTTTTGACCAAACACAAGAAGCATGTTAATAAAAATCAAAAGTGATTGCCCTATCACTTTGGTCGGTCTTTTGTCAAAATTAGACAGTTGATTTGTATTTATATTTCACATATAGTTGGAATGCTCTTGAACAAAATTTTCTCCCGCTAAGAACTTGAACTAATGTGCCTACTAGGATAAGCCCTCTTTACATCTGGTAGGTTATTTATGCTGTTATTCTGTATAATCATATACTAAGACCATGCCTAGGTAGAAGACTATGAAACTAAGTTTATCACTCCATCAAACTAACCCGATGCCTATGTGAAAAGAATAGGAAGCTAAGTTTAGGAAGGTAAAGACTCAACGTTCTCTTCAACAGGTGGTGGTGGAGGAGGAGTGCGAGTGCTATGTGGATGGCCCTGTAGCTGCAGAATTTGTTGCTGATGGATTATATGTCCTAACCACCTTATCTTTGTTTTTGCTCCACCATTCTTCTGCCTGTTGTTCATCGAACCTTCGCTTGCTGCGACCAGAAAATAGAGAAAAAATATATCAGAATAAGACATGTTGGAAGGCCGAAAGTAAGAAAATCACTCCCTCAGAATAGGTAATAATGACTCAGTGGGTTTTGTTGTTGAGTTAACCAATACTTGTCGAAAGAATAGGACCAAACTTTATCTTGTCCTAATATATTAATATATATAAATTACAGATATACACAAAAAGCTGTATTTACTGTAAGTTATGAATAGTACAACTTATTTCAAGTGCTTAACAACACATGCAGGGCCATATCTAGATGCACACACAACATGCATGAACAAAAGTTAATCTCCCACAAATGTAAGAGAATCTGTGTTTAAACATTTGCATATCCTCTATAACTATTAATGGAAGTCTAAGTTAAATTTGATTGCCTGCAAATTAAGACTATAGAAGTACCAAAAGATGTAATTGATAATAATTCATTCTAAAGAATACAACCATTGAATTACACACATAACAACATAAAAATACACAGACACTACTAATATGTGAAGTCAATTAATATACTATTCTAAAAAAGGTTCTGGGTACAGACACAAATGGAACACAAAAACTACAAATATGATGAAACTTTTCAGACAAGAAGTAACATTTGTACCTGAATCTAACTCGTTTGAAAATTTTATTACCACCAGGCCGCACTATGACTGTCACGAACACTCCGGGTGCAAATTCTTCATTGGTTTCTGTTTCTTCTTCAATCCTAGGTCTTGAAGAGTTCAGTGGGCCTGAACCATGTTCTGAACTTTGTGGATGCACTGCTGCTCCTCCAGAAGAAGTAGACGGTCCATTACTTTCTTGAACTTTTCCACCATCTTGAG
The DNA here is from genome assembly GCA_037074495.1 of Acacia confusa. Lineage (NCBI taxonomy): Eukaryota > Viridiplantae > Streptophyta > Magnoliopsida > Fabales > Fabaceae > Acacia > Acacia confusa. The sequence goes on from CM073505.1 coordinate 4,437,383, forward strand.
ATGAATCGATTCCTGCAGCATCTTTATTGTCCTCCGGTTTTAGTTCTCGTGGTTTAGCAATGTCGCCATGTGAAGCAGTTATATCAGTAGTTGCATTTAGTTGATCAGACTGTAAGTTTGATGGTAAAGAGGAAGGAGTTTCAGATTCTGCAATTTTTCTTAGAAAATCTTCTGCTTGGTCGTGCATGATTTTCAAGCTATTACAGCCAGAAACCTCTAGTGGCAGCTTGTCGGTCATTTCCTTCAGCTAAATCCAAACAAAAACAAAATCAACCATAGCTGCTTAGGATGACCAGCTAGAAATGCTGATTAAAAGCTTTTCTTAGGTTGTTGCACATAAATTGTTCAGTCTACCTAGTTAAACAGTTAAAGTCCGCAAATTGGAAAACGGCTATTTGTTTGCTTTTCTTACGTGTAACTTCTAAGTAGAGAGAAGTAGTTAAGTGCTTAATTTTGTTAGTAAGAGAATAGTTGTTAAAGGAGTTAGAGTTCTTACTAACTATTATTGATAATTATGTGATAGATGAAGGGTGACGATTATGATCGTAAGAGAAGTTCAGAATTCAAGGATTTGCTCTATTCTCCTATTCATTCTACATTTCTACTTCTATTTTCTTTTTGCCTATCATTTTTACTTCTAAAAATTATGACTCATTTGAAGACTTGGTACACAAAATAATTCACATGAAGATTGCAAAGGAGCATGTTTGTAGATTAGCCAAGAAGAATTTTTATTTTTTATCCATTTCTTTAAGATACAACACATTTCCATTTTTGCCTTCAAAGAAGCAACAAGTTTTTATTAACCCAGTGAAATAGTTCATCTCTGATATTGGAATATAGAATGAATATACCAGATCTTTTATGGACTTGATAAATTCATTTGCTACTTGATGCTTGGAATATATCTCCCCAGCCAATGAGGTGGCTTCCTCAACATTTTTCTGAAGCTTCTGTATCTCCTTATCTTGTGTTTCGTTCTTCTGCTTCAAACTTCGAATCTGTATTTAGTTAAAGGAATATCCATAAACTTATAGATGCAGACATATATAATGCTAATCCTCACAGAATAAACCGAATGATTGCTGGAGTTATAACAGTAAGAAACTTACTTGTCTATGCATTTTCGAGACTTCTTGATTCAAAATGTCATTGGTCCTCCTCAAACTGTCTATAATACTTTTAGAAAATCCGGGAACGGGTGAACGAGGTGGGCTGGGTCTTCTTGCATATGGTGATGATGATCTAGAATTGGCACGTGGGGTTCGTGGTGAGCTAGGAGGTATAACAACAGGCTTGAAAGCATTCTGAATGGTGCTCAGTGAACTTGGAAATGCAACATCTTTTAACTGCAAACGAGATGGAACTTGAGAAGCTCGAACTATGGAAGAGGAATCAGATCTAGTTCCTGGTTTATTAGTCCTTATCTCAAGGTATTTTACAGGTTCTGTGATGGGAGATAAGAATACTCTTGAAGACTTTGCCTCTGCCCATTCTATGGATCTACGTGGAGGCGTAGTTCCTCTGCTAAAAGTGGAAGCATGGCCGATCTCAGCAGTTTTAAGTTTTGCATAACATGCATCACAGACACGATGTGGTTTTCCGGGCGTTGGAGCTAATGCTGCTTTCAATGCCTTCTTAGAGCTACAAGAATGACAATGCACTAATCCGCAATGATAACAATTGTGCCTTTTTCTAGTAAAACCAAATGCTTGCCGGCAGCCAGAGCAAACAGATTGGTCAACTCCAGAGACCCATTTATGGATGCAAATACAAGTCATGAAGTTTGAGCCACATGAGATACTTTTTACGTGCCTATCTTTCAAGCATTCAACCAACACAGGAGATTTTCGATCGTGTGTGTCTCCATGTCCCAATCTTCCATTGGCACCTTTCCCCCAAGTATATAGTTCACTTCTTGACGTCAAGGCAGCAACATGGTGTTCTCCGCACGCTATTTCCTCAACAAATTCACCAACCAGCTTATCTTGTACCATGATAGGTGATTTTCCATCAGAGAGAGGATTCCCTAGTTGACCATATGCTGTGCCTCCTATAGTGAAGACTTGACCTGCTGTAGTGAGGGCGACTGTCAAAATGTGCCCACATGCTACCTGTTGGAAATTGTATTCAATGAGTGCAGAGACACAGGTGGGTTGAAGGTAAGTTTCCTTGTTACCATGACCCAAACGATATTTGTCACCATCACCCCAAGTAAAGAGCTTCCTAGATGAGACATTTGAACCAGTTTGGCCCATAACCTCTACAATAGCTGCCGTGTGCCACAGTCCACATGCAACCTTAACGGTCTTTAGTCCGCTCAATGATTGCACCTCCTTTGGATATGGCACACTTTGTACATCTCCATGGCCCAAGACACCAAAAGCTCCATCACCAAATGTAAACAATTTCCCATTGGAGGTTGCCAATGCTGAATGCCACGTGCCACATGCAACAGATATAACTTGAAGTCCTTCTAAAGGGCCTATGATTCTCTTTGGTATCCAGTGACTAATGTCATTTCCATGACCAAGAAGTCCAGCACCGTGGGTACCATCACCCCAAGAGAATAAATCACCGGATGTAGATACAGCACATGTATGATACTCTCCACACTCTACAAATTCCACGTTAGTGACTGCCAGGAATTCAACCAGACGAGGGCGGCTAAAGTCTTTATCAATCCCATGACCAAGTCTTCCCCCAGATTCTTCTCCCCAAGTAAAAAGCTCTCCTTGCCTTGTAACTAGCGCGGTATGGCGGACGCCAGATGCAATCTGTTGAACATCAAGAACAACATTTGACTCTAATGATTTGGGAATCAAGACGTCTGTCTTCACAGGGACTTGATTCCCCAGTCCATCAGATGAAACCCCATCTGCCCAAACCTCTCCCCATACATAAACATCTCCAAGTGATTCTATGTCATCTATTCCAGATCCTGCACTTGACACACTAAGACGGAAATTGTCTCCAGCTCCTCCCCTCAATTGCATATTTACACGTTCTAACCCCACATCTGAGTTTACCCAATTCAATGAAGTGTCACGAGAAACTGAATCAATGGAAACTCGACCATGAGGGCTGCTTGAAGGATACTTTACCGTTGCACTAAAAGGATGACTATCATGAGTAAAGTCAATGCTCCCTTGCAGCTGAAATTTGGGGAAAAAAAAAACAAGAGAAAAGAAAAGGAGTACCTCAGTGAAATGTTGCAAAATATAAGCCTGCAAAGAATGGTCACTGCATGAAAAAAACATTTGTGACTTGCAGTTTTGTGAATTCATGGAAATAGCAACCCCTTATACAAGATCTCAAAACACAAGATACAATTAGCAGACAATAAAGGTTCGTATTGTATGTAGGTGAATAATTGCAAGATTAGTCATATAAATTTCATAAAATCCGAAAGTTCTGGACCATATGTTCATAAATAACAAAAGAGGGTTAAAACTCGGGATCAAAGGTTTAAAGTGTATTGCTTTACAATACATTCCACGTCATTTGCAAAATTTTCAAAAGTAGATATTTGAAAGCAATATAGATGGTGAACAAAAGGAGGAAAATAAAACAATGGAAAAATTAAAGCCAAAATTGAAGTTGGTGCAGGAATTGTGGCAGGAAGTAGTAACTACGTAAAAGTGAGGAGTATTCATATTCCACATATTTGTTAATATTGGGAAGTTTGTCTTCCATTGCAAAGACAATCAGAGATTGACCCTTTGGATAAAAATTATCATTCAAATTTACAAAAAGAAAAAAAAAACATTATCATTCAAAGAATTTACGTTAAAACTCACATTAGAAAAGTCACTTCTGGTATGCCTATGCCTGTGACGTCGTCCAGGAGATATTAATGCCTGGAGGCCTGTAAACCATACATCGGCTTCAGCTTTATCCTTACAATTCTATAAACATAAAAAGGAGAAGCATTAGACTCAATTACTATTGAATTGACAGTTTAAATCTATAGTGAGAGTTGACAACTTTTCTGACCAGATTAAGTGAACGTTCAGAGTTTCTATGAAGAAGAGAAAATGATAGAGAATCCTTTTCAGGACACAAATATCTTCTAAAGACAGCCTGCAAAGAAACAATTTTCTTTAAAAAAAAAAAAATTTTGAGTGGTAAGAGAACTCTACAGGACACAAACTCGGACCTAATATTTGACTTACCGTTCTCTGTCCAGCGATTATCTGTGAAACACAAGACAAATTCAGATTTCTTTCCCCTCTTTGACTTATCCAGATCAATGTTGTTTCATCCTGTTAGTGTAACTAAATTTTAAAATCATACTGAATGAAGATATCTTGTTACACACACACACACACATTATATATATATATATATATATATATATATATATATATATGAATTTTTCAGTTAAAGCTCACCGGTGAGAGTCTGAATGGACAAAGTTTTGGCTTTCCTTTCCGACTATACTTAATTAACTGAGTGCCTTTTTTCAAAGCAATAAGTGCCTTAAAAAAGGATTGAAACAGAAATCAAATATTAGTAGATAAAGAATATAACCAACATAATCCTTCTTAGAATAAAAACAATTAATCACAACGAATCATTATTGGAAAAATGAAAACAAGTTCAAGAAGACAGGAGAAGTTATATTTACATTATTTGTTAAGCTTCTAAACGTGGGTTTGTTGGAACTGATAAAATTATTAGCCGAAAATGCCAAATCAAGCAAGCTACAACCTCTTCTATGGCAAGGGAAGAGGAAAACTGATAGAGTAACTCACTAAGCTTAGTCCCAATGATTACGACTGAAGGAAATCAACAGAGAAATGCTAATTCAACTGGGAAATTAAAGGGGTTCTATTCCTAACTTTCGAGAGGTCAGGAGCTCTCCATGAGCCAGCCAAGGTCCTGTCTGCCCTCTCCCTCCGCACGCCCCCCTAGATAACCGTCTCTCCCCTACCCTGGGCACTCACGGTCCTAATGCCAGGTAGATCCTTCGTGTTGTGGTCCCCCTTAGCCTTCTTCACTCTATTCGGGTTCTTGGGCTGTCTCCTCTTGCAGGTTTGGGCCAAATGAATGCCAGGTCCATCTATTATTTTTCTTTCTATGTCCGTATCAAATAAAGTAGTTTAATTATCAGTCAACCGAAATCACTGAGGCTCAATGTCATGCCGCTTCGATCAGTTGAAGTAGGTATTAATCCTACCCCTGATAGAACATCAGCTATGCCAAGTCGAGTAAAATATTCCAATTTCCACATCATACTATCCATGTACAAGACGGGACACCAGTTTCCCTTTTGCTGCCCTCCTTTAAATTTTGATTTAAGTATTCACTTAGAGAAACTTTCCCGTGTAATCAATAGTACTGAGCTCGACATGAGCTTTAAGCATAGTATATAATTTGAAAAATGAACCATGTTGTTTATCATCTTATTGTTTATTTATGATTTTTAAACAGCATAGTTTGCTGTAATTTTTATATTTTATGCTGACATTGATGCTTCTAAAGTTCTACAGGGGGCGACCAACAGCCATAAGCCTGTGAGTATCCGTATGTAATCCGTATACAGGTGGCATTTATCTATAAAGAGAGAACAATGGCGCAAAAGTATATATCCAGAAAACTTAATAAAGATAAGAGCATCAGATTAGCTCAGTATTTTCTCAGAAAACTTGAAAGTCCCATGATCATATATGGCGTGTGTATAAAATTTTGTGTATGTATGTATCAAGCAAATTAAATCTCGTTAAACGAACGGACGGATTATGGAGAAACAAGTTAGGGAAAAATCTGAAGAAGGAATTTCAACGAAACTTACTTGCTCAACATTTACATTGCCATCAAGATCTGCCATTCCATCTGAAAAACTCGCAATGAAACCGACAAAAACAAAGCTCAAGTGTCAACAGATGCATCAGGTGGTGCGGTGGCGAATTTCGCGCCCTAGTCTTCATAGATGTTCATGCTTTTCTCCTTCGGCGTCCATCAAAAAAATGAGGTATCTGAGATCTGAAATCCCAACCCCCCGAGAAGAACAAATTGGATTTTGAAATCGAATTTGGAAGAAGGATGAGATTTCGAAAATAGTTAGCATGAATGTCTGGGTTTTTTGAGCAAAATTGGATTAAGCAAAAGGGAGCTATGCGAAAAGTTGCAGATCCATTAGAGAGAGAAGGCGAAATGAGTGGGAAGCTTGCAGCTCAAAAGAAAGAGGACTCAGATATTGGCGCGCTTCTTTCACCGCGTTCACGTCCTCCAACTAACTAAACGTCACTGCCACGTGGCAATGGAGCTGCGTCAGTTTGATCATTTTGCGGAAATTAAACTTAACTCTTTTTTTATAGGTAAATTAAACTTAACTCTATAAATAATTAGCTACATTAATTATTTGGTTCTTTTCTCTCTTTGAATTGAAAAAGAACATTAACTTTAATAGGATACAGTATGTATCTTAAAATAATTTTTTAGTGCATCCAATACTTTTAAAATAGTATTTTTACTACTACTTAATATCTTAAAATAATTTTTTTTGTGCACTTATATCTTTTAAGTTTTTTTTTTTTAAACTATAGAGAACTAAATGTACAAAAAAAATATTTGAGGATATCAAATATTTCTCTAAAAAAAATTAGGTGCTGGATATACCAGAAATTATTTTAAAAGTACCAATTGTTACAAGAAAAATATTTCAAGATGTTAAATCCAGGCTAAACCATTTTAATATTCCTCTTGATTTGCATTAGATTAAATAACTTCTTTTTGAAAAAAAGTGCTTGAATTAAATTAGAGAGTTTCTAGATTAATAGTTTCTTCTCCAATATCTATTCTGAATCTGATGATAATTTACGAGTCACGTTATTTAAAATTGGATAACTAAGTTTCAACGAAGACAGAAGTTTTTGTTGGGAAGACTCAATTTATATATTTGTATCGGGTTGAGGCACAAACAATTTGTCAAAGCAATCCAATGGGGAAATCATACAACTATAAAAGGGGCAAAAAAAAAAATAAAAAAAATCTGGGAAGCAGTTAAATTTAAAAAATGTTAGTAGTAGGATCTCTGTATCTCCTGAAAACATGTTCAATATCAGCCATAACCTCTGGTGGCAGAGGTCGCTCAGTTTGTGTGAAAGCATCAATGTCTTCTTTGAGCTGATCAATGGAGGTTGCACCGATTATGGAACTAGTCACAAACACACGATCTCTTACAAACCCAAGTGCAAGCTCAACTGGAGTTAAGCCATGCTTCTTGGCCACCTCCAAATATTGCATTGTTGCTTCCTATAATCCATAGGCATATCATTAGCAGCATAAATCAGAAGGGGGGAAAAGGTATCCATCTTATGACAGCAAATATTGCATTGTTGCTTCCTATAATCCATAGCCCCCGCTGACCACCCATGAACAAACAAACAAACTGTTCCTGTGTTGATTAGACTTAAATCTAACTTTCAGAATTGCACCCTCTGTAGTTGAATGACATAAAGCTTGATGGCTATGAGATATTTATCACACCAGCTAGAGTCCTTAATATAATACTCCTTGGGTCCTAAATACTCTACAAGACAAAGTTAACTTTTTTCTAGATAGATTAAAGAAGCTAAATAAGTTACTTAATTATATTATATGTTGAATATTGTTAGATTATATATCAGTTTATAAGTTAAGCAAAACAGTTTGGAGAAAAAACTATAAATATAAATATTTTAAAGTAATTTAATTAGCGTTCTTAATATCTTTAAAAAAGTCAATTTTTTCTTATATTTAGAACTAGAGAGAGTACTACCTCCAGTCCTTAATATAAGAGTCAGTTGATTTTTTTGGAAAGGTTAAAGAAGCTAAATAAGTTATACTAAAGTATTTATATTTATCGTTTTTTCTCCAAATTAATTTGCTTGACATATAAATTGGTATTTAATCTAATGGTACACAATATATGCTGTGATTAAGTAACTAATTTAACTTTTTTGATCTCTTCAAAAAATATCAACTAACTCCTATATTAAGGACCAGAAGGAGTGTCTCGTCTGCTGTGACCAGAGGTCGTACACAGGTTCTCAGGGCCAATAAGTCCCCAGAACTAATATGCTGATGATTACTGACTACTGATCATGTTTAAAAATGCAACACAATATAATGCATTTTTCGTGAATTACCATTCCCAACAAGCGTATATTTCTTGCACAATAACAGAAGTATAATCAAAGAAATGACTGATATACTTTGACCAAAAAATGACTGATATAGGAGTTTTTTTTTTTTGTGAGAAATCAAGCTGTTGTACTCTTTTATTACCATTTTAGGATAAAAAAATAATTATTACCAGGATACTATAATCTTCAGGATATTTATCATGACCTCAATTACTACATACCCGTGCCAGAGATTTGTTATATCTTTCCATGTAGCCGGGAAAGAGTTTAAACCTTCCCTCTCTAGCAGCTTTGGAATTTATATCAATATATTTTCCTGTCAGTGATCCACCTCCTAGAGGGGAATAGGCTAGCAAGCCTATATTGCAATTCTTTGGGTGGCAAACCTCGACAAGATCAACTGCAATTAAATCAGACAAAGAGAAAGGAAAACTATATAAATCATAAAGGCAAGAGACGAGTATGGCCAAGAATGAATATTTAAGTATTTAGACTAGATTTTTTTTTTCCTGGCCTGAAATTGGGATATTTTGTAATGTTGTCAGAAGGTCAATTTGGAACAAGTGTTAACGAGGTTCGCATCTGTTTCATGGTAAGGCTACTCAACCAGAATTCCTCAGATTTATATTTCTTTATAGGAAAATTCCCAGGCATGCATTCTAAATTGAAGAAGCTCCAAGTTCTATTTAATCGGTTCCATCTTTGGGAATTGTAGTGGTATACCAGATGATACAATATCTTTTATAATTCAACATCGTGTTACTGGATACTTGGATTTAAACCAGCTTTAGGTTGCAGATATACCAATCTTCCGACGAAATATTTGGACTTTGTTTATGTTGAAGTCAGAAGTGTCCAAAAATGTGGTCATACAGAGAGCAGAAAAGAGGTCAATTGAGTAAATGTGACTTTGAATGCACATGAGGAGGTGACAGAAACCCTTTGAAGAGCACATTGTCAAGTCTTGCCACTTTCTGCCTTTGTTCTAAACATTCAGGTCCATAAAGATTGAAGGACAATACAATTTAGAATGTTATAGACATAGAACCAGACTCTCATTTCATGGTCTTGAAAGGCATGAAATGTATACACATAAATTCAGTTCAGTTGGTTATTTGTTTTCATGTTATTTTTTTCCCTCAAAAAGAAGTTATCATTGTATGGAAACCCAATTCATCCTCTTTGGTAGGCATTTTTCTTCTTCCTTCCATCTTCACTTTTGCATCGCAGGTATTTCCTGGAAATAGTTGTTGGAAGTTAACTAGAACCAAGCCTCTTGCTCATTTTTAACTCTTAAGTTTAGCATCAAGCCTCCAATAAAAGCATATAAGTTTCAAGAAGAGCAATCAGCATAATCAGTGATGAAATTACAAAACGAATCATTTTTTTGGGCCAGTTTAGAACAACTAAATATTGCTTGCTGAGGTTATGCCTTGTTATTTTGTTTTATTTTTTCTTGATGGCATATGCTATTTGTTTTTTGTTGAAAGATATAGTAGTTACTAGGGCAAGATGAAGGCAACAAAAATGATATGACATATGAATAACATAGGATTCAAGTCAGATAGGTGCCTACCTTCAAAAATGCATCTAACAAGTAAACTATAGCTGTTTTGGATACTGACAATCTTAGGAAGCCCTTCAACTTTAGCTGCATTGACAAACTCCATCACTCCATACGAGGTCTCGTTGGATACACCAATGTTACGCACCTGATTCAGATGAAAAGAGCTGCTATCACAAATTAACGGCCAAAAATATGCAAGATGGAACGTGCATGACAATGTGATCAGAACCTGATAGGGAGATAGGGAATGGAAGATAGAGAGTATGGGAACAGAGAGAATTTAAGAGAATTAACTTAGATCATCCTAGCCCAAAAAGAAAATCAGATAATTAGTCACAGCCTTCTGTTAGAGATAAGCCTTGATAAAATTCTTGATGTATATATGCATGTGCCAATCCTAACTAATTAGTTTAAGATATTTTGGTTAAATAGATAAGCCTGAGCACAAGCTTATACAGAAAATTAGCATGGTGTTAGAGCATAGAAAATCCTCACTGCCACAAGATTTGAGACCCTAAAATGAAAGTTGGCCTTGAGGTCTTTGAGGAGTCCAAGACTAGGCAAAAAAGAAAGGTTGTGGCTTAAGACCTCTGAGACTCATAAAACACATAACAGGCAAATAGAATCGGACCCAAATGATAACTAGAATTAAAATAAATAAATAAGCCAATATCAGATACATTTTGAGTGGGAGTATGGGAGATAAGCCTGACTAAAATTCTCCGTGTTTAAGCTTGTGACAATGCTACCACATAGATTAAGTTATCTTAGTAAAATAAATAAACCCAAGCATAAGCCTGTGCAGAGTATTAACACCTCCCAATTGTTTACACAGTTTATTTGTAACTGGGGCAGTTAGAACTAATGCCTAACGCCATTGACAACTTACATCTTTTAAACCTAACTGTAAAAATTCAACTTCCTTCTACATATCTCTTCAGCCTAACACAAGTATTTCATCACAGTACATGTGTATAAGCACGCGCAAACACATACACATGTTTGTGTGTGTGTGTTGGGGGGGGGGGGGGGGTTGTAACAATTCAACCTTGTGTAAGGAGACCACAATTTACTCCTTGTCTGCCAACACAAAAACTTGAGAGACAAATTATTCTTTCCAATCTCCGTCACTCCTCCTCACTTCCATTTTCTCTATCAAAATGCCACTAAAACAGATCAATTGATTTCAGAAATAACATATTTTAACAGTAGAACCACCCCAGTCTTCCAAATGACAAATAACTTTATTCATCAAGATGTTGTTAAACAACTAGAAAAATATATAAAGAGAAATCAATCACCTTTCCTTCTTTAACAAGTTCTTGAAAAGCTTGCAACTGTTCCACAAATGGAACACTGGGCCTCCATTTTGAAGGGTCATAGTAAAATCCAAATGCTCCCACATGGCGATCTGGCCTATAGTGAAACAAGAAAAGAAATCAGCATATTTTTTATAAGGTCATCAACTTAAAAATTTCTAATTTAGCTTTTCAAATTATAAGGCCATTTCTCTGGTGCCATTAAAACATATGTTTGTTGAAGAATGTTTCAATTTACCCACAAAAATAATGGTATTAATGTATTGTGGACCTTGGCTACTATACTACGATCTTGACCATGTACTATGGGTATGTAAATTTGTTGCTAGAAACTGGTATAAGCCATTTTGGTTTCAACATAAATCTCTAATTCGCATATTATCACTCCTTTTTAAAAGGATGATTAATGAGAGAAATAGAAACAAGGGATGGCATGGGATGAAATTTTTTCAGTATGATAAAAAAGGGGGAAACTTTGGCCATGGAATTTTCTCAGCCATCCACAGTTCCCCACTTACATATTCAGTAATAAAAAAGGCATTTTGCTGTGCACATCTTTCATTTTCTTTCACGTGATCAAATAAACACAAAAACAATTTCTGCCATTCTTTATTATGTAAATTTCAGTAAGGCACACATGCACTATCCTAATGCTGTATAATCTAAAACACTGATCTGAGTGGAAAGAAAATAAAGAAACTAATGCATAGACATTGAAAGAAAATTGCAGTCACCACAGATAGTCATTGTCAATAATACATATCATAAAAATAAAGAAAAAATAAGCACTACTTGAGCACTTACTTTCTGAATACTTACCAGTGAATTTGCAACAAATCAATATAGTCAGTGCCAAGGCGCTTGAGGCTTTTCTCAACACTTTCTTTGATATTCGAAGCATCAACCCGCACAACTTTTGCATTGTCACGAAGATAGCTTAACTGCTCTGTATAACCACTCACTTTTGTGGCTAAAAATAATCTATCAACAAATACAGATCACAATAGTCTTGAACTCTAGATTATCAATTAAGACAAAAGTAAAAAAATCACCCAAAAGATAACCTATATTTAGGTCACAAGATTGAATTCAAGACAGCATGTAAAGGGTAATAACACACCCATCCATACTTTCAACAAATCATTATATAATCTAATAATTTGCAAAATTTGTGAAAATGAAATATATGCAAGAAAAATAATAATTACTATTGAGTTACTGTTTAGCCTCAAACGAGTTATCCCACACAGAAAGTAATCAAGTCATGAGGTTTGCAACAAGCCAGCAGCCTATGTCAGAACTCAGAAAAGCACAAAAACAATTAATAAGATTGTTGTTAGATGTGTGCCCAATACCTTGTCACGAGATTGAGACTTCAGCCAGCTACCAATATAGAGATCCGTTCTTCCTTGGGTCTCTTGCTTCATTGGAACTGGATACTACAAAAAAATGTGTAATTGTTAGTCTCGCTAACAATGGTGGATTGCAGGATATTTATAAGTGAAAAACTGAAACAGGAACAATTTTTATCAGAACTGTAACTGTCACTGGATAATCAGACATGATTATGTAAAGAGAACAATTCAGTTGCAAAAGCGAAAATAGAAGATACACGGGTTTTTCAATTATTTTTTTATCTAGAATCAAAGTTCCAACTTTTAGAATGAGACAGCATAAAAGTCTGCCAGGAATCAGAGAGGGTACATGAGAAAAGAAAAAATGATTATACTTTATTGAAACAATCAATTTGAATAGACCTGAGGACAGGAAAAAGATCCAAAAGAAGGACTATAAGAACGCAAATCAGAGAAAATTGAACACAGCAAGAGGCTAAGAATGAAGTTGATGGGTTGTGCATCTGAATTCCTAATCCCCCAAGGAATATGTGTTGTAGACATTGATAGTGTCGTTGATCTTATGGTAATTTTTTTTTATTACAATACAATAAATCTTAATCACATGGTCTGAAGGGTCTGGTTGGTGAATCTTCCATGTTTGATTCAATTGAAATAGCTAAATATAATATGTGGAAAGCAACTAATAGATGAGAAATATATAAAAAAAAGTACAATAACGTAAGCACAATCATGAACTCCAGTTGAACAATAGACGTGTTTTTACGTGACGACGAGAGCACTGAACACATAAGAAGTAGATGCACATAAAGATTTGACGGAAATACCATTTCAGCAGTATCTAGAACATTAATTCCACGTCCAAATGCATAGCTAAGCATATCATGAGCTTCTTTCTCTGTATTCTGTCCCCCAAATGTCATCTGAAATGTTACATGAATCAACCATAAAAAACTACACAAGATGCCACTAAATATAGTGAATTCGAACTGATAGCAGGAAAACATGGGATATGCAAGTTGCAATACTAAAGGTACCCATATTACGTGAGAACAATTAAAATAACGGGAGTAAAAGGTCATTTGGAATAGCAGTATACCACAATTCTACAAAGCTTGATTGATCAAATGAGTCAGACTTCCCAATGAATAAATAGATAAATGCCCATATGACATAAAGTCAGCAGCAAAATAGACTAGTGTCATAAAAAACATACATTCCATATTGATAGTAAAACAGGGCTTCGAAGGTGCAATTAATCTTGGTGAAAAAGAAGCATATTTTGTTTATTCAGTGAAAAGGATTTTGAGGAAGAAACTTTTTCCATCAATCTAGCACTGAGTAATGAAGCTGAAAGATTTTTGGGAAGTAGCGATCCGAAGAGAACAAATTACGTTCTACTAAGCATGAACTCAAACAAAAACTATCCCCTTGATCATTTCTTAAGCCAATTCTTGTTTTTCATTTTTCTTGACTGCCCAAAAGGATATAAAGAACTCAAATCTTAAAAAGAAGTTACGTAACTTTCATGTCTTAGATTTCCATTTTATGTTTCGTGTTCTTGTCCTCTCTGTTTCTGTTCCTCTGGAAATCCACAAGCATTTGCGTTTAGGTTTTATTTAACAAAAGCCGAGTCAAGTAGAGTAGAAATTGAGATACGAATTGAAGACACCCCGGCAATGCAGCTCATTAAATCGAAAATACACAGAAGGAACAGTGAAATTTCATGGTATAGACACAGACAAAGCTTTCCAATCGCTATTATACGAATTCTATCTTATGAAAAGAAGTCATAACCCCATAAATACTTACAGTACCAAGAGTGATTTCGCTGATGTTAAGGTCAGAGTCGCCAAGCTTCCTGTACTCCAATGCGTTCTTCTGGGCGAGCGTGGCACGGACAATGGTGCATGGAGTGGGCCTTCGAAACCTCGAAATTCTAGCATTTAGGGGCCATGGTAATTTTAGACGGCGACAAGGGGCAGGAGTTTTCTGGCAGGAAGAAGCAGAAATTGCAGAAAAGGGCGACAACGTGGCCATGGCAGAGGCGCTCCAAGCTCGGCCTTATCGTCCGTTTTCCCAAACGTTGAAGTCTGAGCAGTGAGCTCAATACTTCACTGTCATACCCCTCATCTCTGGAATGGGCGAGTGCTGAGTGTTATCTCCAAAAGGCAAAAAGTGTCAAAGGCTGAGTCCAGGCTGCAAGCAGGCCGTCTTTTTTTGTCCTTTCTAAAAACCTGTAACTGTTCATAGCTCTCTGACACAAACGAGAATCCTCTTACGTAAGCGTTTAGCCTTATCGTCCATTTATCAGGAATTTTGTTTTTTGGCCAAACATTTTATTAGGACTTTTTTTATCCATCTACATATACAAATATTTGGATGCAAATATACCTATGATCTTTAAAAAATGAGACAAAAATATCAACTCCATTAATTAAGGCAAACGTTCATTAATTTTTTGTTTTGTGGACCTCACTTTAATAATTTTTAAATAATTATTCTAAGGGTGAAAATACAAAATTACCCATCTACATATCTCCTATATGTGTCTAGCATCATATACAATCCTTTAATGTAGAAATACCTATAATCTTTAAAAAAATGGAACAAAAATCTAGCTCCATCAATGATGGCAAACATTTGTTAATTTTTGTTTTGTAGGACTTAATTTAATAAATTTTAAATAATTATTTTAAGAGCAAAAGTGCAAAATTACCCATCTACATATCCCACAAAAATGTGTTTGACACATACACGGTCCTTTAGGTGTGAAAATACGCATAATCATTAAAAGGGGGTAAAAACAACAGATTCATTAATGAAAACAAGTGTCAAATAATTTTGCAGTTTTGTGACCCTCACTTTAATAATTTTTAAATAATTATTTAAAAGACTCTCACCCTCTCTCTCTCTTTCACCACTCAGTATCTATTCCCTCAGTATTCTTCAAAATCTTTACATTATATGACTGTTTAATATTGCTTCAAACATCCAAAGAGAAACATGTCATTTATTTCAAATTACCTTACGCGATAAAAATGAAATTTTAAAAAATAGATGACATGTCTCTCTTTAGATACTTAAATCAATATTAGATGATTATAATTTAAAGCTATTGAGAGATATTAAGAGAATCCGATCTTTCACCACCCTTCTTCCTCTCACCCTCTTCTCTCCCCCCCTTCAAACTAGAGCCCTACCTTCACATTAGAAATGACTCTCACTGGCAACCCATATAGTCACCGTCTTTGTGCAGCCCGCTCCCTCTAATTTCCCTTCCATAGTCCATCATCAAAACTTTTCCCTTCATTAACAAAGCCATAAATTAACTAACGTTTGCCTTCATTAATAGAGTTTGCATTTTGTCCTTTTTTTTTTTAATGATCATAAGTATTTGTGCACCCAAGATTATATATGGTGTCAGACACACATACAAAATATGTAGATGAGTATTTTTACACTTCACCTTTAAAATAATTATTGAAAAATTATTAAAGTGGGACCCACAAAATCATAAACTAGCAAATGTTTGTTTTCATTTATGGAGTTGTAATTTTTGTCCCTCTTTTTAATGATCGTAGGTATTTTTATACCTAATGATTGTATATGATGTTAAATGCACATGCAGGATATGCATATGGGTGTTTTTGTACCTTCGCCATTTTTTATACAATTTATTAGGACTTTATTTATGAAGAATTATGTAACATATGGTTTAATGCAAGATATATTTAATTAATTCAATTAGATCACAGAAGATAGGTATTGTATATTGCTACCTCTAGTTGTTAATATTAGATTTGGTTTATAGTGCAATTTACAATACCATATAAGCTAAAAGTGCCTAAAAAGTGATGCTTAATGCATCATGATTTTAGTCCAAGCAAAACCTTTTTGACATTCTAGATGTTAGGCTACACTAAGACCTTGATCTCTAAACACTAAACTCATTTTTTAACCATTTATAATTCTAACAGATCCTGATCAGTTTCTTTAAAATGCACAAAATCCTTAAAAGAGGCAAGTGCAAAATATATTTGAATCTTTAAAGACAATGAGATATTACTTCAAGTTTTCACAAAAGAGGAAGAAATTCTAGAAAAAAACCTCATTACAAGAAAATGCCCTGAACTTTGATCTCCAAACCTTTACACAAACTTAGATTCTTCAAGTCTTACGACCCCTTGTTTATTACAAGATTCTTATGACATGCAATGATGGAAAGCAAGTTACACGAGTCGTGCATATAATAATTAGCATGAATGTATGGGTTTTCTGAGCAAAATTGGATTAAGTCGAAGTGAGCTACGCGGAAAGTTACAAGAGAGAAGGCGAAACGAGGGGGAAGCTTGCAGCTCAAAAGAAAAGGGTTTCAGATATTGGAGCTCTTCTTATACGGACTAAGTTTCTCTGTTCGTCCTGAGGACAAGCAGGGGGCGATCGTTCTTGTGGAAGTCTGCACCGATTATTTTTATTTTTCTAAGCAAAAAAATTTCAGGATCTTTTTTCCAGTACCATTAAGTATCTTCAAATGTTTTTTTAGCACTTGTCAATATCTTGAAATATTTTTTCAAGATCTTAAAACAATTTTTTAAGATTATAAAGTATTTTTCAGTAGCATTCAGTACGCTGAATTATGTTTTTTTAATATCATTTAGTACTTTGAAATATTTTTTCAAGATTTTAAAATATTTCATGGTGCCGACGGGTACTAAAAAGATACTTTAGGACATTGAATAACATTAAAAAAAGCAATCAGTACTTTGAAATATCTTTTTAGTAATATTCGCTACCCTAAAATATTTTTTTGAGATCTTGAAAAAATATTTTAGGGTATTGATTGATACTAAAAAGATACTTTAGGTACTGAAAAATTCTTTATCTTTTTAGTAATATTCGCTACCCTAAAATATTTTTTTGATATCTTGAAAAAATATTTTAGTGTATTGATTGATACTAAAAAGATACTTTAGGTACTAAAAAATTCTTTATCTTTTTAGTAATATTCACTACCCTAAAATATTTTTTCAAGATCTATTTTTTTAAGATCTTGAAAAAATATTTTAGGGTATTGATTGATACTAAAAAGATACTTTAGGTATTGAAAAATTCTTAATGATCTTAAAATATTATTTTAGTGTACTGGCTAGTATTAAAAACATACTTCATCATACTAACTGATATTGAAAAAAAATCCTGAATTTTTTTTTAAAAAAATCTTATAAAAAATAAAAAAATGGACGTCCAGATCTCCACAGACTTATCCTTTGGACAAGCACAGAAACTCAGTCCCTTTTTATAGCGCACTCACAGGATATAGCTTCCTTACGTAGGAGGATTGAATTATTCAAAAGGGATCGGGACGATTTAGATTTTTTTTTTAACTTTTTATTTTATAAAAATTATTTTAATGAATGCAGAATTAAAAATAAAAATAATTTCTCAACTAATATATTTCTTAAAAATGATTTTTTTGTTTAAAAAAATTCAATTAAAAAAATTAAAACTAAACTGTTAAGAAAAGAAAAGTTTTCTCTATTCATCTTTTAACTAACTAAACGTCACTGCCACGTGGCAATGGAGCTGCGTAAGTTTGATCAGCTTTAAAAATATTTGGGGAAATTAAACTAAACTCAATTAGCTACATTATTTGGTTATTTTTCTTTCTTTGAATTGAAAAAGAATATTAATTTTAATAGAATTAAGTTGTATCCCGCTGCCAAAGTATTTTTCAGTAATTTATTGTGTACTAAGTAATTTCTGCAGAATGTAACCTAACCCATTCCAATTTTCTTCATGATTTACATTAGATTAAATAACTAGTTTTTTTTTTTAAAAAAAAAACTTGAATTAAATTAGAGAGTTTCTAGATTAATAGTTTTTTTTTTGGTAAAAGATTAATAGTTTCCTTCTCTTACCCAATATCTTATCTAATCTGATGATACATTTGGGCTCTCTCATAATCATTTTCAAGATACTATTTAGAATTGAATAACTGAGTTCCAATGAAGATAGAATAGTTTTTTTTCTTTTTGGTTAAATAACAAATCGGCCCGGAAATACACGCTTGAGAGCAATGTTACCCTGGAAGTTTTTTTAGGCTCGATGTTAACCCGAAAGTCTAAAGACATAGCAATATTACCTTTTTCTGTTAAAACTTTAACGGTCAACATTAATTTTTTAACCGTCAACTTTTTAACGGTCAACGTTAGTCTTTTAACGGAAAAAGGGTAATATTACCATGTTTTTAGACTTCTGGAGTGAAATTAAACCTGAAAAAACTTTCAAGACAGCATTATTCATCGATGTATACTTCCAGGGCGGATTTGCTGCTTAACCTTTTTCTTTTTTGGAATACTCAATTTATATACTTCTATCATTTAAGACTAAAGAATGTTAGTAGTAGGATCTCTGTATCTCCGGAAAACATGTTCAATATCAGCCATGACCTCCGGTGGCAGAGGACGCTCAGTTTCAAAGAAAGCATCAATATCTTCTCTGAGCTGATCAACGGAGGTTGCACCAATAATGGAACTAGTCACAAACACACGATCTCTTACAAACCCAAGTGCCAGCTGAACTGGAGTTAGGCCATGCTTCTTGGCCACCTCCAAATATCGCTTTGTTGCTTCCTATAATTCATACACATGCCATCAGCAGCATAAAATGATCAGTATTACCAGAATACTATAATCTGCAGAATGTTTATCATGGCCTAAAATTAAAACGTACCTGTGCCGGAGATTTGTTATATCTTTCCATGCAGCCGGGGAAGAGTTTAAACCTTCCCTCTCTTGCAGCTTTGGAATTTATATCAATATATTTTCCTGTCAGTGATCCACCTCCTAGAGGGGAATAGGCCAGCAAGCCTATATTGTAATTCTTTGGATGGCAAACTTCCACAAGATCAACTGCAATTAAATCAGACCAAGAGAAAGGAAAAATTAAAACAAAATCATGAAGGCAAGAGAGGGGTATGGTCAAGAATGAATATTTAAGTATTTAGACTAGGAAAATCTATACTTTTTTGGCCAGAAATTGGAATATCTTGACATGCTGTCAGATTGTAAATTTGGAACAAGAGTTTACAAGGTTCGTTTATCTGTTTCATGCTAGGGCCACTCAACCGGAATTCCTCTGACTTTTATTTTTTTATAGGAAAATTCCAGGGCAAGCGTTCTAAATTGAAGCAGCTCCATGTTAAATTTGGTTCCATCTTTGGGTATTGTACTGGTAGGCCTGCTATGCCAGATGATACGATATCTTTTATAATTCAGCATTGTGTTATTAGATACTTGGATTTACACCAGCTATAGGTTGCCGATACTTAACTAAATATTTGGACTTTATTTTTGTTGAAGCCAGAGGTTTCAAAAAATATTGTCAATCAGAGAGCAGAAAAGAGGTCAATTGAGTAAATGTGACTTTGTATGCACTGTGCGAATGAGGAGGGCATGTCATCAGTTATTTCACAATCAACAACAGCAATCGGCATAATCAATGACAAAAATACAAAACGAACCATTTTTTGGGGCCTGTTTAGGAACAACTTAATATTGCTTGTAAGGTTATGCCATGTTATTTTTTTTCCTTGATGGCATATGCTGTGTGTTTTTTGTTGAAAGATATAATAGTTACTCGAGCAAGATGAAGGCAACAAAAATGATACTCCTCCAATCATAAATGTAGGACCTAGTTTGTAATACAAATTATACTATAAATCAGGTCCTATATTTAGGACCGGTCATATGAATGACATAGGATTCATGTCAGATAGGGACTAACCTTCAAAAGGGCATCTAACAAGCAAACTATAATTGTTTTGGATACTAACAATCTTTGGAAGACCTTCAACTTTTGCTGCATGGACAAACTCCATCACCCCATATGAGGTCTCATTGGATACGCCAATGTAGCGAACCTGGTTCATATAAAAATAACTGGTATTACAAATAACGTCCAAAAGCATGCATGATAGAACGCTCATTACAATGTGATCAGAACCTGATAGGGAGAAAAGGGAATAGAAGATAAGGAGTATAGTGACTCGAGGCTTCTGAGACTCATAAAACACATAGCCAGGCAAATAGAATTGGTCCCAAATAATAACTAGAATTAGAATACATAAATAAGCCAAGTTCAGTTACGTTTGAGGGGGAGTGTGGGAGATAAGCCTTGTTTGAAGGCTCAGTGTATAAGCTTGTGACAATACTAACCAAGTGGCTTAAGTTATCTAAGTAAAATGAATAAACCCAAGCACAAGCCGATGCAGAAAATTAACGCCTCCAAAAGGTCTACACAGCTTATTTGGGCTGTTAGAACTAACGCCAATGACAACTTCCATCATTTAACAAACCTAGCAGCCAAAACTCAGTTTCCTTCTACATATCTCCTCAGCCTTACATCAAGTATTTCACCACAGCACAAGTGCATGAGCACGCATAAACACATGAATGAGAGAGAGAGAGAGAGAGAGTTTTTTTTTTTTTTTTGTTGGGGGCTAACAAATTAAACCTATACTCCTCTTGTGCTCAAGTCCAACATTCAAACATGAGTAAGTAGACCAAAAGTTACTCCCTCTTGTCTACCCCATCTTACAAATGAAAGTTGAATTTATTCATCAAGATGCTGTTAAACAACTAGAAAAAAAGAAAAGAAATAGAAATCAATCACCTTTCCTTCATTAATAAGTTCTTGAAAGGCTTGCAATTGTTCCACAAATGGAACACTGGACCTCCATCGTGAAGGGTCATAGTAAGATCCAAATAATCCCACATGGCGATCTGGCCTATAGTGAAACAGAAAAGAAACTAGTATAAGGCTATAGTAAAATCCAAACAATCCCTCATTAGGTACTAATGCACGATGTTGTTCATCAATCCATCATCACCATCTTGACCATGTGCTATGGGTATGTAAATTTATTGTTAGAAACTAGTATAAGCAATTTTGGTTTCAACATAAATCTCTAATACGCATATTACCATTTATTTTAAAAGGATGATTAATGAGAAGAAAGAGAAACAGGGGATAGTATGAGATGAAATTTTTCCAATATGATAAAAAAACCAATTCATAGACATTGAAAAAAAATAGCAGCCACCACAGGTACTCATTGTCAAGAATACATATTATAAAAAATAAATAAATAAAAGCATGATTTAAGCACTTACAATTGGTATACTTACCAGTGAATTTGCAACAAATCAATGTAATCAGTGCCAAGGCGCTTGAGGCTTTTCTCGACACTCTCTCTAATATTTGAAGCATCAACCCTCACAACTTTTCCATTGTCACGGAGATACAACCGCTCAGAATAACCACTAACTTTTGTTGCTAAAATAATCTATCCACAAACATGGGTCACAATAGACTTAAACTCTAGATTATCAATTAAGACATAAGTAAAAAATCTTCCAAAAGAAAACCTATATCTAGGTCTCAAGATTGAATTCAAGACGGCTTGTAAAGAGTAATAATGCTCCAATTCATACTTTCAATAAATCATTCTATTATATAGTAATATGCAAAACTTGTTAAAGTGAAATATATGCTGAAAAATAATAATTACTATTAAGAGTTACTGTCTGGCCTCAAATGAGTTGTCCCACACAGGAAGTTATCAAGTCATAATGTCGGCAACAGGCCAGCAGCCTATGTCAGAAAAGCGCATATAACAATTAATAAGATGGTTGTTAGCTGTGTGCCCAATACCTTGTCACGAGATTGTGACTTCAGCCAGCTGCCAACATAGAGATCCGTTCTTCCTTGTGTCTCTTGCTTCGGGGGAACTGGATACTATAAAACAATGGCTAATTGTTAGTCTGGCTAAAAATAGTGGATTGCAAGACATTTATATGTGGAAAACTGAAACAGAGGTAATTCTTTTATTGGTGACAACAGAGGCAATTTTTATCAGAACTGCAACTGTCACTTAGTCCAACATGGATATGTAAAGAGGAGAATTCAGTTGAAATGGTGAAAATAGACGATACATGGGTTTTTCAATTATTTTTTCATCTACAGTCAAAGTTCCAACTTTTAGAATGAGACAGCATAAAAGTCTGCCTACCGCCAGAAATCAGAAAGGGTACATGAGAAAACAAAAAATGATTATGCTTTATTGAATTGAGACAATGAACTTGAATAGATCTTGAAGGCAGGGACAAGATCCAAAAGAAGGCCTATGTAGCTTAGATAAATCCTTGCCATATAGGTTGTACAAATGCAAATCAGAGAAAAATGTAAAGCAACAACAGGTAGAGAATGAAGTTGATGGGTTTGTAGGCCGTGATAGTGTTATTGATCTAATGATAATTTTTCTATTACAATATTATTAATCAGTACATTTTGATCATCATATGTTCTAAATGGTCCAGTTGGCGAATCTTCCATGTTCAGTTAAACTGAAATAGCTAAATATAATATGTAGAAAGTAACTACAAGATGAGAAACATATTAAAAAAGAACAATTACTTCAGAACAATCATGAACTCAGAGCACATAGGAAGTAGATGCACACCAAGAATTGAAGAACATACAATTTCAGCAGTATCTAGAGCATTAATTCCATGCTGAAATGCATAGCTAAGCATATCGTGAGCTTCTTTCTCTGTATTCTGTTCCCCAAATGTCATCTGAAATGTTACATGAATCAACCATCAACAACCAAACAAGATGCCACAAAATATAGTGACATATTTATGATGCAACAGGGCTTCCAAGGTGTAAGGAATCTGGGTGAAAAAGAAGCATATTCTGAATATTCAGGGAAAGGGATTTTGAGGAAGAAACCTTTTTCTATCAATCTAGCATTGAGTAATGAGGCTGAAAGATTTTTAGGAAGTAGCGATCAGAAGAACAAATTACGTTCTACTAAGCATGAACTCAAACAAAAACTATCCCCTTGATCATTTCTTAAGCCAATTCTTGTTTTTCTTTTTTCTTCACTGCCCAAAAGGATATAAAGAACTCAAATCTTAAAAAGAAGTTACGTAACATTCATGTATTAGATTTCCATTTAGTGCTTCGTCTTATTATCCTCTCTGTTTCTATTCCTCCGGAAATCCACAAGCATTTGCGTTTAGGCTTTATTTAACAAAAGTCGAGTCAAGTAAAGTAGAAATTGAGATATGAATTGAAGACACCCCGGCAATGCAGCTCATTAAATCGTAAATACACAGAAGGAACAGTGGAATTTCATGGTATAGACACAGACAAAGCTTTCCAATCGCTATTATACGAATTCTATCGTATCAATAGAAGCCATGACCCCAAAAATACTTACAGTACCAAGAGTGATTTCGCTGATGTTGAGGTCAGAGTCGCCAAGCTTCCTGTACTCCAATGCGTTCTTCTGGGCGAGCGTGGCACGGACGATGGTGCTCGGTGTGGACGTTCGAAACTTCGAAATTCTAGTATTTAGGGGCCATGGTAATTTTATACTGCGACAAGAGGCAGTAGTTTTCTGACAGGAAAAAGCAGGAACTACAGGGAAGGGCGATGACGTGGCCATGGCAGAGGCGCTCCAAGCTCGGCCTTGTCGTCCGTTTTCCCAAACGATGAACTCTGAGCAGTGAGCTCAATACTTCCCTTTCTTTACTCCATCATCTCTGGAATAGGCGAGTGCTGAGCGCCATCACCAAAAGTGTCGAAGGCTGGGTATAAACTACAAACACACGTGGCCGTTTTCTTCCCCCTTAAAAACCCTGTAAATGCACTTGCATGGCCATCTTATCTCTTTCTCCTACCTAGCGTCTCCCTCTTTCTTTTTCTTTCACTCATTCTCTACTTATCATCAACTTGATAAATAGGGATATATTTAAAACAATAAAACAAAAATCATACCACCCCTTCTCTTGTAAATAAGAGTATCTTTATATTTAAAACAATAAAATAAAAATCATACTCCTTCAAATTCTCTTCTAAATAAGAGGATGAGATAGAGTTGATTTCTTTTAGAGATTAAAAAAAAATATTTAATCATATCATATGTTATGTATCATTAGATAATATATTAGTTTATAAGTTAGGCAAAATAGTTTAGAGAAAAAATATAAATAAATTAAATAAGTTATTTAATTATATCATATATTATATATCTTTAGATAATATATTAGTTATAAGTTAGGTAAAATAGTTTAGAGAAAAAAAATGATAAATATAAATATTTTAAAGAATTTAATTAACTTTCTTAATATCTAAAACAAAAACACTCATATTTAAGGTGGAAGGGGATATCTCTCCGTCATTCATTATTTTTAACTATTAGTGCGTAATCATGCGTCCTATTTATTTTAGGGTTAAGGTGTAAAAATACACATAAACTTTTTCTTCATAAGCAAAAATACACATATGCTTTTTTTGAGGAGCAAAAATACATATGTGGTTACCATTTTGAAACAAAAGTCATATCGCACCGTTAAGTCATTGTTCACCGTGATGAGAGAGAAAGAGATGAGGTGAACAGTGACTTAACGGTGGGATGTGACTCTTACTCCAAAATGGTAACCACGTGTGTATTTTTGCTCATGGGAAAAAAGCTCATGTGTATTTTTACACCTTAACCCTTTATTTTAAACGGCAATGCTATATATTGTGAATATTGCATGCTGAGGGGGAAAAAAATTGCATGGACGGGTATCTTGAAAACAGTGATGACTAAGGACACCATGTTGTCCTGAAAAGCAAGGTTTTAAAACCCGAACCGGTCATCAGACCGGTCGGGGTATTGGGTTAAGGGTCAGTGGGTCAAACTGGAGCTAAACCGGTGAAGAATAGAATATTTTAGGGTTATTAGTATGAAATTCTAAAGAAAATTTAAAAAAATGATTTTCTAAAAAAAAATTAAAAAAAAAAAAAAAAAACTAAACCGGTTTGACCCTTAGACCGGACCAGTTTAGGGACCGGTTTCCAGTCCGGTTTGACCGGTACAGTCCGGGTCTAAGAACATGGCTGAAAAGCTTCTAGAAGAATTAGTGACACAATTATTCAGTTAGAAGTGTGAGTGGTGACTTATTTTCTATTTAATTTCTATAGAAATTTGATAGGAAAAAATCAAATTATAAATGTGATTTGAATTTTGATTGATGGTGGTAAAAGTGACTTTATTTTTTTTTAAAGAGTGTTTGAATTATTATTTAAAAAGTGAGTTGTGATGGACAATAACTAAAAAGGGTATGAATCTTATTAAATACTATATATACCACTCTGATTGAAACAACTTCCACTGAATTAACTAAATTAACCTAATATTAGATAGGTAATTAACTTAATATAGCTTCAAAATTTATGAAAAATTTAAAATTTTATCAAAGTAATCTTTATGAGCCCTAACGTGGCAATATACAATTATCTAACATAAACCAAAAGAGACAGAAGCACTATTTTTAACGGAGTAGTCTAAGCTTCTGAGGCCTTCCCTGATGGAACCGGACGTGAGCTCTCACTTAGAAAAATTTTGTAACCATCAATCCAACTTATCATGAATACCAATTATGTGCTAGTGAGGTGCCAAGTAGAACAATTTATATAACCAAATATTAAAAATATATCTCATAAATATTGACATCACAAAATCTTATATCATAAATGAAATATCATAAAATATTACATTTTTACGTTGTATTATAATTAGGTGTCACAAATCTTTTTGAATTTCATTCCCCATAATACCTCTCATCAATCCAACTGAACCGCCTTCCTCCGACTAGATCCATAGGCTAAGTCACACTCATGTTACTGGTTACTCAAAAGCTAACTGGTTAAGTGATGAGGACCGACCAAAATCCACAGAGCACTTGCCCCAGACCATGGGTCTTTTCCCCACTTTACCTCTGTGAGGCGTCGTAAGCCCATCACTCTGGTGGGCAAGTCCCATCACTCTGGTGGGTAGGTATCATCACTCTGGTGGGATAATCAAAAGCTAACCATGATGCATCCATGGAGGCACCACCACGTGGTGTAATAACTTTTCCATCTTCTCCAAACTTTTCCCATCCCAAAATTATCATAATAATTCAATAATGTTATAAAACTGAAGAAAAACTAGAGAGAAGTCAGAGGAAATTCTAGAGAGATGAAATGGATTCATTCAAGTGTAATGAATAGTTACAGGAGACCTCTATTTATAGAAGGATGCAAATAGTAGATTACTATGCGTATATACCATGTCATCCTGTATTTAGAGATTATAGGTCAATGGACATCCACATAATAAGAATATTCATAACACTCCCCCTTGGATGTCCATTTATGAATGTGTCTCGTTAAAAACTTTAACTAGGAAAAACCCAGTGGGATAAAAACCTAGCCAAAGAAAAGAGTACAACATTCATTGATACACTGTTGAGTTTTGCCTCATTAAAAAAACCTTTCTAGGAAAACCCAGTGGGACAAAACCTAGATAAGGGAAAAAAAAAATACAGCGTGTATCGTCTCCCCCTCTTGATTACATCAGACTTGCTCCCCCTGATGACCACATTGCTTCATTATCTTTCTATCATCAAGTATTCATTGTATACCTGCAAGATCTAAATCTTTCAAGTAAAATCATAAATATACATGTGCATAAATATTTATTCAGATAATAATTATCACATAAATATTCACATACTAATATAGTATGACTCATGATCCTCATTATCATCATTACAACATATGCTATCATATAAACATAAATATCATCAATGTCGACTTTATTTTTCGGTCCCATCGGATTTCATTCATAATTTATTGAGATCTCATTATATTCACATATATTAGGTACTTGGGTCTCTTTTTAGACCACAATACACTCTTCTTGTAATATCTCTTCTGGAGATAACATCTCTTCAGGGTACTTGGGTCTCTTTTTAGACCACAATACACTCTTCTTGTAATATCTCTTCTGGAGATAACATCTCTTCAGGAGATGGCTCTTCTGGAGCTTTTCTTACTTATCCTCGACTTGATCATCTATATTTTATTGCTCCTTTTCTCTTTTGAGGATTTTTATCTTTTAAAAACCAATGGACCTGCAACGCTTCAGGCATGCTTTATAACAATTCATATAGGAGCATTTGCAGTTGGGATATGTAACTTTGTCACTTTCTTTAGGTCAGTAAATGCTTCTGGCATTCGATTAACTAAACTCTGAAATTGAATTATCATATTGAACTTTTAGTGCACAATTCCTTGTACGATGATCAATATGAGCCAATGATAATTCATTCTAGTAAATCTTTACCCAATCTGCTTATTTTTCTCCCCCTCATCAAATCATCAATTTTCTTTGTATATCCATCTATGTGCATTGAAGTAGATTAATAATCATTGCACATTTAAAACATTTTAAGATGGAATTATTCTGGCTCCTGACCAAAAGCCAAATTTTACGGGGAGAATTCTGTTGACTTATATAATTGCTGCAAATATACACAACATATAAATTTTGTTCTCATAATCATTGATCTATCCATTCATGGATACTTTAATACATTATTTCTGGATCATTCAATCTGGAAATTGCGCGCATAATATATTGCAAACTTCTGGTTGCAAACATCACTGCAAACTTTGCAGATTTATAATCTCATATGTAAACTTTCAATTTGATATATTTCCAGAGATCCATTTCCAATAATTATTTCTATCTGAGAACAAGCAGCACATAATATATGACTCGGATGATCAAACAAGTCATGCCAACTTTCCATATGATTTATCATCAAATCTAATATTCATTTTAGGGGAATCAACATAGAAACATTCACAAAGAATTATCACATAAATATTCACACTTGATATATATATCATTCTCCCCCTCAAGTGTGAGACCTTAAAAATTAATTTATGGAATTTCCATACAATATTCCATGATAATAGCATATATGATAATTAATGCATTATCAATGCATAATTTTGTTACTTCTGGTAACAAAATTTCCATTTTCCAGAATCAACAAACAAATATATATTAAATACAAAATCATCAGGTGTATAATTGCAGATTCACAAGCGCAATACTGTGTAATCACAGGCGCATCACTGTGGAATCACAGGCGCAACAACTCAGATTGTCGTATGCATATAAAGTCAAAAAGATTCCAGGCTCGTGCTTTATAGGGAGCAGATCTGCAGAGATTTAACAGGACTACGCAAATCTGCAGAGATTCAATAGGATTTAATTCGACTATAAATAAAGGAAGGCAAACGAATATGCCTCACAAACACTCAAGCATCTGATAATACCAACTACCAGATACTCACACATATTTCTCTAAATTCTATTGCCATGGCAGGACCAAGCAGTTTTATCCCAGTTTCTGATACATCCGAAACAGCATTACTTGATGCTTTGTTGTATGATGATCAGCATAACATGTCATTTACTTCTTTGTTATCTCCTAATCCCTTTGAAATGTTTATTCCTCCTTCTACTATTCCTCCTTCTGCTTCAAATGTACCTACTTCTCCCCCAAGAACAAGTGTTCTTCCTCAATCTACAAGGATTGAAGGTACAACTGAAGCAGGTTCATCAAGGAGGCCTGTTAAGAGGTGTAGAACTATGGCAGAACTAATGGAGTCTACCAATCCAGTTCAGCCAATAGTGTCGGCAGTTAATCAACCAGCATTCACTAGCCAGCAAACTATCATCAGTTTGCCAGCAACAACCAGCCCGACAACAACAATCAGCCAACCAACAACCACTAGCCAGCCAGCAACAATTAGCCAGCCAACAGCTACAAGCCAATTAGCAACTACTAGCTTATTGGAATGTAGTTGCTGTCATGTTTTACGGGAAATTATTCATACCAACGGACTTCAGTACCATAAACTTGAAGTTCACGGAAGAAGAACAGGTATGATTACCCATGCTGTTTTATTTGAAAAAGTACAGGATAAATCTTATAATACTGACAGGCTTCCAATGTTTGATTTCACAAAGAAAAATTTTGAAGAAATCAAACAATTTCTGACACAGTATTGTATAGATTTACAAGCATCAGGATATATCTTGATGCGTGATCCTGTATTAGCCTATCATGAGGTTCTCTGTGTTGGTTCGGAATGGGCTATAAATCCAAATGACCTCCATGGAAGTTCATTTCAAACCAATATTGAACACTCATTAGGCAAAGGAAAACAACCTGCAGTAAGTATACCCTATGATACTTCATCCCTTAACCAGGGTGAATTATATAGGTTATCTATGGAGCAACGAGAAAGAATAAAGAAAACAACGCTCCATGATTTAAGAAATTATTTTCACTTAACCCTTGATGAAGCGAGTAAACAATTAAATATGTCTACTCACACCATACAAAAAATCTATCAAAAAGGAGGGTTAACCGAGTGGCCACACAAGAAGCTCAAGAAACTTATGACGCAAATCTCGATATTACGAAGAACTTTGTCTCATCTGGATCCCATCTCAAGAGAAGCAAAAGAAGAAGACATTAAATATCTTCAGAATGAGATGATTAAAGTTTGTAATGATATTGAGCCACTCGCAATTAAACTTTGTTGAAATAATATTTCCTTTTGCTTAATTATTTTGTTTATAACTATGCTTTTCTCGTATTTATAAAAATTGTTATAATCATAGAAATCACATAACAACCATAATAATATATTTACTTCATTCACTTCTGGGAATGAAGTTGGATAAAAATTCATGATCCATAACTCACTGATTTGTTTGATCATGGCAAGAAATTAATCCACAATATTTCTTGACTTTACCACAATATTGCTACTGCAATAGCAAATTGAATATATTTATTTACAATCAACCATGATCATACAATCCCTTGTCTCATAATTTAAGGGAGTATTAAATGCCAAATATACAATATTGAAGCCTTTATACAATTGATGGCATACAAAATTTATGGATCAAGCCTTATTTCATAATGTCTCTTGGATTCAGGCTAACTTGCCTCTTGGCTTCTAGCCAATTTATGCCTCATATCTCCATGGCATTTTAATCTCATAATATATATGGCCTTTTAACAGTTTATCTTCAGGATAAATAAAATATAAGCATAATAAAATAAATAGATGGAACCCACTAATATGTATATATTAGTGTGGTTGCCATAAATAATAAAAGGGAAGAGGGATTTATATAAAGCAGTAAATAAATAAATAAAAATAAAATAAATGACTGGAAATAAACGTGCTAAATAAATAAAAAGAAGATGAAATAGGAATGGGAGTAAACTCACAGCGAGACCTATCTCATTCAAAGGTAAGAAAGAAGATGCATATGCAAATGTAAATATATAAAGCAATAAATAAATAAATAAAATAAAATAAAATAAATGACTGGAAATAAACATGCTAAATAAATAAAAAGAAGATGAGATAGAAATGGTAGTAAACTCACAGCGAGACCTATCTCATCCAAAGATAAGAAAGAGGATGCATATGCAAATGTAAATATATATATAATATATAGAAGGCAGTAAATAAAATTTAAATAAATGGAGTCCACTATATCAGTGTTACCACCATGAAAAATAAAGCAGTAAATAATAAAATAAAAGGTGCCCACTATACTAGTGTTGCTACCATGAAAAAATAAATAAAGCAGTAAAGAATTAAAATAAAAAGAAAATAAATGGAGCCCACTAAGTGTCGCTACCATAAAAGATAAATAAATGTAAAACAAAATAAATAAATAGAGCTCACTAATATATAGTGTCGCAATCATAAAAAATAAATAAAACAGTAAATAATAAAATGAATAAATGGAGCCCACTAATATATAGTGTCGCTACCATGAAAAATAAATAAAGTAGTAAATAATTAAAATAAATAAATGGAGCCCACTAATATATAGTGTTGCTATCGTGAAAAATAAATAAAACAGTAAATAATTAAAATAAATAAATGGAGCCCACTAATATATAGTGTTGCTGCCATAAAAAAAAAATAAATATAAATAAAATAAAGTAAATGCATAAAAGTAAATGTTAGTAACAATAATAAAATCTCAAATTAAATTAAAACAATTAAAAGATTAATTCTAGACTTTCAATATGGAGTTAAATTAATAATAATAATAATAATAAAGTTGAAAAATCTACTCAGCCTTAATTTTTTTTTTTTTTAAAAAAATAATTAATGCATAATTGATTATATTATATACTCACCTACTGCTGCATCACGAGCTGCATCACGGGGATTGGCCAAACCGAGGGGGAAGAACTTGCCACATAAAGCTAATTGAGTTTGCATGATTAATGAACATCACGGGATGCACAGGAGGAAAAGCACACAAAGTCATGATGTGGGCCAAAGGAAAAAAATTATGTTGTCCAATGCAAAACCACCTTTTCAAGACATACCCATATGCATTACCACATTCTAATTCATTCCATTATCCAATTGACTCATTTGGGACGGCATATACAGAACCAATTCTCGTTCTATTTCTATATTTTCATTTTTATTCATCTCATTCTCTTCGGCCAGAAAAACGAAAAGAAAGAGAGAATATGTAAGTGAGACCGAGAGACGCTTTTTGATTCTGCAATCTTGGCTGGTCTCATCACCCTCATGATCATATCAAGGTTGTCCATCGCCACCACCATAAAGCTCCACCTCCTAAGGTGAAATCTTAGTAAAGAACACCAAGGCTTGAATTCGTTCGGGATTATCATATTCGGGGGTTTGAAAATGAAGGTTTCAGATTTATTGAGGAACTATAAAAATGACAGGGAGGAAGAGAGAACTAAAGGTTTGAAGAAATTGAGCTTCATGGAAATTCTGAGATTTGAAGATTTGAGTTGGACAAAACTGCTTTAAATAGCTTACTTCTTGCCCCTTTTAGATAAAAATAAAAATAACAATTTTTTTTTTTAAGAGAAGCTTTGTCATTAAAAAATAAATCATGTTTCAAAATATAAATCTTCCAAATTAAATCACGGGTCCTTAGTTTGCTTTCCAGGAAATAAGCATTGAATTATGAATAGTGGTGTGGGTCCTCCATGTCTGTTAAAGTCTTTCTCATTCACCGAAAACTCATCCCTTTTCTTCTCTCTCTCCTATCACTTCGTTTTTCCATTCTTTCTTTTTCTTCACATTTTTCTTCTTTCTACCTAATATACTTTGTTTTTGCCCCTCCTACCATCACATTTTTCAACTTCAATAATTCATTTTCAACTTCAATAATCTACTCCCCTAAGTTCCATTCCAGATCGCCCACTTTGTTGAAAATTTCTTTCATACGCCCATGAATGCATATCATAATGCATATCACATCCACATGCATACCATTCACTAGAAGTCACTTGCACATATACTAATAAGGATTAAATAATATTATGTATTTATTATTATTATTATTATTATTATTTTGGAATAGGTGTCGGCAGAAGCATCCAAATTAAGAAAAACATACCTCTGCCTCTTGAATCACAGGGCAACACTGGTTCACCACCGGGTCCATATGCCTACTAGGACAAGTCCTCCCTGCAGATCCACGCATGCACCTAGCTTCATCGTGCCCGCACGTCGCCTCAGGTTAAGAAGCTGCAAGAATTATTGTGAAGAGCAACGCTTGCACCGGCGGCGGCAGCTGCGACTGAGGAGGGAGCTTGGGATTATGCTTCTTTGGTGTCTTCATGGGATTATGATTTGTTTTGTCATGAAGATATGCTTGAGAAGGAGAAGAAAGAAGATATACAGTCGAAGGAAGAGAGTAAGAACAGCCTGAGAAAAATAAAGGGTAGAGGAAGAGAGAGAGAAAGAAGAGAATCTGGCTGGAAAAATAAAAATTCTTTATTCACTCAGACTGAATGAATGGTTTCTAAGTAATTGAATGAATGGATGGATGGTTGTTAGAACCCAGGAAATAAGCAATCATGCTGATAATTGAAGGAGGGAGAAAGCATAAAGATGATGAACAACACAAGCTCAGTAAGTTAGACACTCGTGCTGATAACGTGTTATAAAACTGAAGAAAAACTAGAGAGAAGTCAGAGGAAATTCTAGAGAGATGAAATGGATTCATTCAAGTGTAATGAATAGTTACAGGAGACCTCTATTTATAGAAGGATGCAAATAGTAGATTACTATGCGTATATACCATGTCATCCTGTATTTAGAGATTATAGGTCAATGGACATCCACATAATAAGAATATTCATAACAAATAAGGGAATTTCTAGAATATTCACAATATTCATGTCATCATAAATCAGTTTTCAAATCATGCATGTATTTCAACTCATAAAATTCCACAAGGCAGTTTCTATTTAAAATATTCATACTCAGTTCAGAAAACACTCATAAGCAACATATTAATAACATAATAAGTGGAAAGTGGTCACCTCTCGCCAAGGGTAATTACTATTACTCTGCTCCTAATCCATACGCCAAAAATTCAATCTATCATAACCAATTTAGTATCTGTTAATAATTCCTTTTCAGTAATAACAACATTACATGTCATTATCATAATTACTATTGTTGTTGTTATTATTATTATTAATCCTAATAATAATAATAATTCCTCATTTATTTATTATGATTATCACTCCTTAATTAATTTTGAACTCTTACTAATTACTCATCAATACCCCTCATATATTTCCTTTATTTTTTATTAATTAATAATAATCCTTACTAATTATTAATTAATCATTCCCTTTTCTAATGATAATAATAATTTATCATCATCATCATCGTTGTTGTTGTTGTTATTATTATTCCCAAAAATAATAATTCCCCATTTATTCTATTTAACTATTTCTCCACCTAGTTAACCCCCCAAGTATTATCTTTCTCCCTTAACTTAGTATTTTCATAAATAATCACATGGTCTCAAGGCTTAAACATTATTTTCATGTAAAAATGTTTTATTCTAATACGACATACTTTATATTTAAATTTGGCCACATTATGTATATTTAATAGTAACACACACACACCCACACACACACACATATATCTAACTTGACTTGTTTTTGTGATGATCCTGAACACACTTACTCCCATTTATATATGCACACACGTCTAACATCCTAAAACAAAATCCTCAAGTGACGACACATACACATAAATATGTTAGCTTAATTTGTTCATTACTTTCCCTTTCCCAAACACGTTATATATATTTCAAAAATTCACCTTTTTCTTCTAACCTTACTCACATACACAGCGACACGTTATCATTTTGTTTTTATCTTGTAGCTACTGTAAACATATACATATTAATCATTCTCAGGGTTTTCAGTTAATACCCACATATAAACACTCACATCCATGCATGTCCTATGTACATATGTAGGTATGAGTAAAATAGCTTCTACTTCTTTTAACTTAAGACAATAACCATGAGCATATATGTCTATAGGTACAACATAATTCCCCTTCCTTTTCACAAACAGACACGACGTACGTACATATGTTTATAGGTAGGGAAAAGTTCGCTATTCTTTCCTTCCTTTTTATACTCTATATTCAGCAACGCTTTTACAATAATATGACAGCAAAAATATTTATTCCATGCATGGCAGCAAAGAATATTAGATTTTCAGCGAGTTTCCTCTTCCCTTTCCTTTTCAGTTTCAGCTTCTAGATTCAGTTTCAACACTGTGTTAAGGTTTGGTTTCAGTTCAGCGTTTTTCCTATCTCAAACTAGGATAAAAAAAAGAACCGATGACAGCAAATAAATCCAGATGGTTCTACTCATAAACCCAAAAGCCGATGACAGCCCCATGTTTGCTTGTTCAGATTTCAGCAAGCATCGGGTATTATTTCATATCCCTATAACCTCTTCCTAAGCGAGCTTGTGACAGAAAAATGGGAGGAAGGAAGTATGACAGTTACCTTTGATGCTTCACACTGGGATGACGAGAAAGAAAAACTGATTTCCTCCTCTGTTTTCCCGCTACAAAACAGAGCCAAATAATGAACTTCTGTTCAGAACTCCCCATCCTCTCTCCCTCTCAATCTCTCAGTCTCGGTTTCTCCCTCTCCTCAAACCCTTTATTTTCAAGGTTAAAAACAGAGAACTACCGCTGCAATATTCTCAAGCTCTCACTGTGAAAGTTGAAGGGAAATGGGGAATGGTTGAACACTTGGATTTATAGAGTTCATGAAGGACCAGTCGATCATGCAAAATCCAGAGGGTAATAACGTGGGGGTCGAAAATGCAGAGAAGCGTATGGTCTCTGATTTCTTTTATGTAATTACGCTGATGCTGTGATTTTTCTCTGATGGCGTGATCCACTGCTTTAGTTTTGACGGTTTAATGAATGAAGGTAATGGGCAGTGGGCTTTCGTATAATGGGTTCAGTTCGATCATGAAAAACCGCTCGTCCATGGGTGGGTGGCTCGAGATTGCCTGCTGTTTTCTTGCTGCTTAAACGACGCTGAACAGATTCATTAATCTTGGCTGATGGCGTGATCTGCTTATTGCCGAAAGTAAGCTACAGTGTCAGGGAGTTGTATTTCATGCGTTTCGTG
This sequence comes from Acacia confusa, assembly GCA_037074495.1. NCBI lineage: Eukaryota > Viridiplantae > Streptophyta > Magnoliopsida > Fabales > Fabaceae > Acacia > Acacia confusa. The sequence continues at coordinate 4,473,219 of CM073505.1, forward strand.
TTACAGCTTCCTCTATATATTTTGTTTTATTTTATTCTTTTGTTTGGTCAAGTGTATCTCCAAATCTGATGCTTCTTATTTTTCTTACGTGGGCCAGACCAATTAATTGCTGAATATGAGTTTTGAGTTTTGACATAATGGTTTATGAAATCTCCATTTGGCTTCACCTGTTGAGCTGATTTATTGTGGCTAATATAGGTTTTTGGGCTTTTGACACTATTTGAATTGCTATAAGCCCACTCCTTTGTTCCATTTTTATTTTAAAACAATATCTTATTTGCAACTACGTTGGGTGGTGTTATGGTTCAGCATCTCGTCCTTTAAGCAAATGGTTGGGGGTTCGATCCCTAACTCTTGTGAATGGAAAACACCTCGTGGCCAGCCTTCTACCGCTTTGTACCCTGACAGTAGGGCGAAGAATTAGTCTCATAGCAGTCGGCTGTGGGGATACCTTGCGTATGCAAAAAAAATATCTTATTTGCAATTAGATTTAATTGCAATAACTTCAAAGAAATTAAATTCTTAAATTCCACAAATTCCATAATTTTGAACCCAAAATTATATTTTGCAAATATTCCTCACTTAGTCTTTTCCTGAAATAAATTAAGGAAGAACAGGCCTTAATTTCCAATCCTAAATTTTAAAATTCCTTAAGGCCAAATTTTCCATAATTAATTCTTGATTCTCAAAAATCCAAAATTTGAGATGTTACACTGATCTTATTTATAAGTCCCTTTTGACAAAAAAATTAGGTCTTATTTATAAGTCATTTTTCAAGTAATTAATGAGATTGTGACAATTTTACCCACATTAATTGTACCAATGAAAATAAAGAAAAAAGAAAAAGAAAAAAAATACCTATTCATAAATGAGGGCAAGATTAAAAATTTACCTTATAATCATTGAGCTAACTACCTTTTTTTGGCATGCATGATTTAGTTAAAACTTAAAAAGGACTTATAAATAGAACCATGATACATATTAGTTGTATATATTGACATAATTTAAGATAAGAATTTAAATTTAAATATAGAAAAAAAATCTAAAAAATTATTAAAAATTAATAAACAATAAAGTCTTTAATTAAATATATTTAATGGATAAAATTGTATTTATAAATTAAAAATATATTTAAATTTATTTTTTTTTGGTAAATTTAAATTTATATTTAGATATATTAATTCAGTGTAAAGAATGTACATGAAATGATTTCAATTTTGGAGGTATAATTCTAAATTATGTTTTTAAAAAATAGAAAGAATAAATATATATACAAATATGAATTGTTAAAAAGGAAAAAAAAAATGAAAAAGAACAGAAGAGAATTAAAGCAAAAAAAAAAAAAAAAAAAGGTGGCGGGGCCCACAACCAGCTAATACAATTAAAAAAATGATGAGTTCCACGCTCAACCCAATTATCCAACGTCATGCAAACCGTTAGGAGACCAAGCTTTACTTAAACAGGAGCTTTTTTAAGAAGCCGATTAACAAAAAAAAAGTTATCCAAAACACTTTTGTGAGGGTTTGTGTTTTTTTACTGCTAACATCACTAACCAGCATCACTTGTAGTGTAGTGGTATTGGGATTCATTTCCCCCCTTTAGGTCCTAGGTTTGATCCCCTCTCTTTACCTTATATTAAAAAAAAAAAAAACTGTTAACACCACTAGCCATTTTTCTCTAAAAATGGCCCCAGAGCTCTCCAAATAGGCAAGGTATATAAAGGAGACATGCAACAATACATGCAGCTATTCTTCTAATCTTTAATATAAAAATATAATTAAATTAAAAAAATTACTTAAATTAATTAATATAATATATATTTTCTAAAATACTCTAGTCAATTTCGCCATCATCTTTTCTCATTGGTTAGTGTTGGAGAACATCAATAAGAATAAATTAGAAAATAAGTAACAAATATAAAAAAAAAAATTATCTTACATTTATCACCAATATTAACTTAAAAAAAATATTAAGTATATTCAAGACAATATTAACTCTCAAAAAAACATATATTAAGGACCTGAGGAGCATGATGGAGTACGCCAATTTTTGAATTAAAAATAGATCAAGTAATTTGGTCAATCAGTTTAGAAATGCCTTCAGATGAAAGCAATATTGAACACCTGAGAAAAAGATCCATCTGTATTCAAATTCATCAAAGACTCGTAATTATGATGCATTAAGAAAAAAATCTCCCACGCTACTTGAATTTCCATATCATCAATATATAGGTAGGTAGCTAGCTGCGAGAAGCAGAAGAGAGTTGAGATCTGATACGTTGGTAGTAAAGGAGGAGCTCATTTCTTGGAGGCAACGAATCCGTAATAACAGGATGATTGAGAAAATTGTTAATCCAAGCAATCATACCTGGAAATTTCAGAGGGTCTAAGATCTGGAACGATCCAACTTGTTCCCAAACAGGAAGCCAGTAAGAGATCCAACCCAGTGCGATGTCCAGGTAGCCTAAGTCGTCTCCTCCAAAGAACTTCTTCCCTCTAATCTCATCCTCAATTCTCTGCATCGATTCTCTTCCTACCAGCAACGCACTCTCCTTTTCGTCCCCACTGAAGCACATGGCCATCCACGCAGCGTCAATCATCTGTTTACCAAATCTCGCAGTCCAAAAACTCAGAATCATGAAGGAAGCTTCTCTAAATCTAAACCCTCGACAGAAATTACATAAAATTTAATAAAAAGAGAGGGGGTTTGATTAATTGATTAATAAGTACCGTTTCATCGGCGAACTTAGACCAAAAGCGAGCGAGTGCTTTCTGGTGAGGCTGAGGAGGGAGCAAGGGACTGTGAATCCAAGTTTCGTCGATGTATTCGAGGATGAGGCATGACTCGATGATGGGTTTCTGGTGATGAAGCTGAACCGGCACCTTCTTGTGAACCGGGTTCAGATTTAGAAGGAGGCTACTTTTGTTGGAGATATCTTCTTCTATGTATTCATACTCAATGCCTTTTAGCTTCAGAGCCCACTCTACCCTCTTCCCAAATAGACTTGCCCAGAAGCTCACTACCTGCACATCTTCCCTTCCCATTACAGCTTTCTCTTCATCCCTTTGATTCTCTCTGTATTTCCGAGTTTATATAATTATATGAATCGTTTAAGGGACCGTGTAGAAGTATTTGACCACATTTAGTTGCCTTTTTTGACTTTTCAGAAATGTTCTCCTCCACAATCAGTTATGAGTGGAAATAGATTTTTTATAAATTAATTTCGTTCCATAATTTTAAGAGAATTTTGTTGGAATGATAATCTTTTTTCTTTTTCTTTTTTTCTGCCCAGAAGAAATTGCAACGTTTTAGTCAATGCCTATTTTGGTATTTCCTCTCATCAACCTCAGCCTCTTGATTTTAAAAAAGTGGGAATTGATGAATGATACAAGATTTGTAAACAAAACTATGTGAATGCTTGGTTAAGGAATTCGCTGTAGTCAAGTCCTTTTTATTAATAAAGAATATTTATACTCCCTCTAGTTTTTATTATAAGACATTAACCATCATTTCTCACCAACCAAGAAATAAAAGTTAAGTCATTAAATTGGTTCAGAAATAATAAATATTTCTAATTTTACCCCTACTTTAATGATGTGAATTTAAAGAGTTACTCCATCTGGTCCTTATTATAAGGCACTAACTACCCAAAATTTTTTATCCTTTTTATAAGGCACCAACTACATTTAACTAACTTATTTATTATTATTTCCTATTATGCCCTTACTTTAACAAACTTTTTTAAATCTATCTCATTAAAGTAGGGATAAAGTTGGAAACTTTTATTAATTTTAGGCTCATTAATGACTTAACTTCTATTTTCTTGATTTGCGAGAAAAGATAGTTAGTGCTTTATAATAAGGACCAGAAAGAGTAGTTAAAAATAAGGGTATAATTAGAAAATAGTAATAAATGAGTTGGTTAAAGATAGTTTGTGCCTTATAATAAGGATCAAAATATTTTGATAGTTGGTGCCTTATAATAAAGATCAGGGGAGTACCAGGATGGGCGGATAGGCCCGTGCTTTTACCAAAAAAAAAAAAAAACCACGTGAACACTTGCCAATCGCAATGAACCAAAAGTCATTGAGTTTCTTATTGATGAAATTTCACACCCACTTATGACTAAACCGTATTATGCTTTTTCTTTGAGTTTCTTGTTTTATTTTGGGCAATTGTTGTGTTTCACTTTAGTACTTCTGGCCACTTACTTTTACCTTGAATTTCTTGTTTTAGTTTGAGCAATTGATGTGATTCAATTTAACCGTATATGTAGATTAGCTATAGAAACTATTATTCAACGTGATTTACAATATACGAAATAAATTTATGAAAGAAAATTTATTTTAACTTGTATGAGCTTACTTTTTTAACATCAATTCAAACAATCTTAATATTTTCGGTCGTATACTTTTACCTTGAAATCTTCTTTCAAGCATTACAATAGTGTGATTGGTGTAACAATAAATGTTTTAATTAGTGATAGAAGTTGTTTTTTCAACGTAATTTATGGTATATAAGAAAAATTTATAAGAAAAATTTTATCTTAACTTACATAAATATATTTTTTTAACGCTAATCCAAACACATCATTTTCTCTGAGCTTTTTTTGTTTAAACTTGGGCAATTGTTTTTATGTTTTCTTCGTATCTACTTAGTGTTTGTTCCTTTTCTGGGTCTTTTTTTTTTCACTAAGCATAGATTTTTTTTTTCCGAGGCAATTCTATTCAATATATTTCTTATTTAGCAGATATATTGTTTGATATTACAACTTATATGTCAGTCAGGTCATCGTTAAATCTCCAAGAATGCTCAAGCAAAAAAATCTACTAGAATAATATTCAATAAACATATCAGGGAAAATAATGTTCAATTTAAGGTAGTCATGGCTCCCCCACCCCCCCCCCCCCCCCAAAAAAAAAAGTACTGTAGTTATGTAAATTGCTAAATTAATATTAAAAAAACACATTAATTGCTTTCCCATTGTAGCAATTAGTTGGTCACGTTAGAGAAAATTACCCTGAACCTTGAAACTGTAAGAGCCAATAGTTTATCGTAAATAAATTCTACTTTTTTTTTTACTTACCAAAAAAAAAAATTCTACATTTCCTAGGATATTATATTATATTCTAGAAAATTTCAACATTAAAATAAAAATAATAGATTCGACACAATTTCTTCGCGCTAGATTTCTTGTTGATTGCACAAGGTCGAAATCCTACAGCAAAACGGCGGCGACGGGGGTCTCCTACCTTCAATTTTACATTTGAACTTACGATGCGCCCACTGATCCATATTTCTTGGCCTATCCCGCTTTTTTTTTTTTTTTTTTAATTTTATTATTTCTGATCCTAAACCTGAAGTCTGAACCGGCGAGTGAACCTTTCCTCTCGCAGCTCGACTCCGTCCAGCCGTCATCTCCTCTGGCTTCTCTTACCCTTCGACCTTCATCTGACTCCCCGTCGCTCTAGACTCCTCCAGTCCTCCATTCTCACTGTCTCACTCACTCCACTGATCTACTCGACGTCGACATATATCCCTCACCGTCAGTCCTTCGATTTGAGTTAAGTCGAGTTTCTGTTTGATTTTGATACTTTGTTTTGAGTTAAGTCGAGTTTCTATTTAGTTTGTCCAAGTTTAATTTTTCTGGTTGCTTGTCTTCATTCTTGGTTCTTCACAGATTATCTTTGCCCATTGCTTTGCTTGGTTTGGCTTGAATTGAATTTCTATAAATGACGATCAGTTTAGTTTGCCCATTGCTTTTCTTAGCTTGACACCAATTGACTATGCCTTGTCGTGGGCTTTTGCTGTTACATGTAGAGTAATTGGATTTGATTGTTACTGCTATAATATACCTGATTATTTATATTGACTGCCTCTCCAGTTGGGTCAGCCTGGAGTCACATTCATGTTCTACCTCAGTAGAATTGAGCACACATTGCGCTTACCTCCACATCTTCTTAGCCTTCCAATTCAGGAGTCTATACATAAGGAGCTTGAGAAACTTTTCTTGGATAAGGTTTGATGGGCCGTCATTTTGATTTTTATCTATGAACTACTTTTTAGTAGTTAATTTATGAAATTTGCGGTGCTGATATGGTTGTCTGATGGTGAAGGTTATTGCAAATTTGGGGCTATGCATTTCTGTCTATGACATTAGATCCATTGAGGGTGGATTTATCTTCCCTGGTGATGGTGCTGCAACCTATACAGTATATGTTCTTTACTTATGAACTCTACATTTGGCCTTGAGCTTTTCATCATCTGTTGTGGGTTTAAATCATGTTGGTGCACTAAGTTTGTTGTGGGATCGAATATTTGATAAACTGTGGCCTTTATTGATTTTTCTGGCCTTACATTAGCTCTAAACTGTGGCCTTTATTGATTTTTTTGACCTTACATTAGCTATAATTTGTGATCAGGAGACCTATTTTTATAGGCCATTATTCGATAAATATTAGGTTTTTTTTTATGATGTGCTGACTTTGTTCTGATTTTTGGCAGGTTATGTTTACTTTAATCATGTTCCGTCCATTTGTAGGAGAGATTATTACTGCAAAATTGCTAACTTCGGATGCTGATGGCTTATGCTGTATGCCCAATATTTTCCTCTGCTTCTTGAGTGCAATTTTCTCCTTAATTACTTTGTTTAGCTGTTCTCCAATTTCTTCTGTTTTTTCCTCTAGATGCATGCTTCTTTTAGTATTTTTTTGCAGAGCATTTTTCACTTAGTTGCTTACTCCTGTTAATAACAAAGTACAACATACAGAAGTTGTCATTGCAAACCTATCTACTGGGTGCAAAGCATGGTATCTGTAATCATATTCTTACTGAATTAGCAATCCATTTGTAACAGTAGTTTATATTATGTTTCTGGCGGGTGATGACTTTTATATAATCCCCACTCTAGCAAAATAAGGTTTTTGTCTTCAATTTCTTCCCTTATATATGTATTAGTTATTTATTTATTCATTTATTTGTCAGAGTAAGAATGATTCTGAATTTAAGAGTGAATTCTAGTGTGTTGAAAATCCAGAAGAGTGTCAAAGGCAATAATTAAAATAACCCTTCATCTTAAAACTGTGAATCTGTGATCAAATCTACTGTCTATTTTTCCCTTCTTTATTTCCTTTTATGTAGGTCTGACACCTTCAATGTTTCTCATATCATGTAGCTCTTTTTTCCGCATTAACAACCCCATACAATGTTCACATCATGTTATTATTTTTTATTGTTCATTGTTCAGTTATTTATTAAAGGCTCCTTTGCGGCTGTAATGTTAACCTCTGTTTGACAGTATCACTTGGATTCTTTGATGACATTTATGTACCAACGCATCACATGCCCAATCCATCTCATTTTGAGGGTGAAGCACAAAATAGGTGATGTTGCTTATACTGTTAATCTAAATTTTGTGATGACCTTTAAACCTACTGTGATACGGTGCCTTCAAGTTGTCTTCTGTTTTGCTGAGATTATTACATGTTTTTATCTGAAATTTGAATGCCGTACTTATATGCTTCTATTCGATTAACAGCAAAAAAGGCACATGGTATTGGGATTTTAATGAACAACCATATCCCATTGATGATACTGATGAGGTTCACTTCCTTATACTCTGGCATTCTGTCAACTAACTGCTTGGAACGTAAGAATATGCTAATTGCAAGTTGCCAACACCACAGATCAAATTCCAAGTTCAAAGTGTGAGTTACCCTTCAATTCCAGTGGAGCAGCCAAAAGAATCAAAGCCATTTGCCCCGATGGTGGTTACTGTAAGTAATTTAACCTTTATTAAGTAATGATTGATTCATGGAGAAAAGGGGGAGGAGAAAAATACTTAGACATTTAGTTGTCCCTGTATATGTTGAGTTGGCATATAATTACCTCCTTGGTTAGCACCAAGTAAAAGGAATTCCTTTCCATTGCATGACAATTTATGTGGAATATTTGTTATACTACGTATCTCTTATTACTTGATAACAACTATTTGTTTTTCTAATACTTTCTATTTGGTAAAACATGAAATTTTTTTTATTAAAAGTTACTTTTCTTTTTAATTCCATCTCCTTTCTCCATTCCTTTTCATTTCCCAAACCAAACGAGTTTGAGACAACTTTTCGGAAAGAAAAATTCATAATTACTATATTATCTATGCTAGCATCTTAAAGCGGTCTTACTATGAGCAAAAGACTTCAATTCTACTGGCACTAATAGCTGTAGGGTAGGACCCTCTCCGGCAATGCATGTTATTAAGTCTTGGAAGTGTGATTCCATCACGTCATTGATTATGGGAAGCATGTCTTATCAAGTTTTCTATTTTATAGGGTTCATTGGATCATGATGGTCTTGGCCCTGTTTCGTGGTGGGATGAAGCAGAAGAAGTTGAGGACGAGCAAACACCAGTTTAGAGCTCTAAAGGCATCGTCAGACGACGAGTTCATTACACCCTCCAAAATTTTGCTAGAAGTTGTGGTTACTTTATGTGTTAGAAGATCTCATTACATGGAAAAGATGTCACTGAGTACTTCTTGCTTAGTTGTATATACCATTCGTTTGGTTGCTTACATGTTAAGCTTATATGTGCTTTTTGGTTGTTTTAGTTTGTCGAATATTTATTTTGATTCCTTCTTCCTTTTTGGGGCAACGTTGCCTTCATACTTTTCAAATTCTGCAATTATGCCCCTGCCAGTGACATTAGAAATGAACACTAGTCTTGATGATGCGGTAGTTGTCTTCTGACATGGCTATCAATATGGTAAATTATGACAAGATTGACAAATATTAAAACTATATTATACATATTTGTAATTAAGATTAATTTTTTAAATATATCTTATATTAAGGACTAACCAGAGTATTGTGTAATTGATTCTCTAATCATACATATTTGCCAAAGCTTCTTTCAATTTCAAAGACGGCAAAGCTGCAGTTTTTCTCCCAAAATTTTCAGTACAGAAGAAATCTGAGTGGCTTAACCATAAATCATAAAGACTGGCCGAATATTTAATCAAGAATGAGCCCACTTTTTATGTTTTCATTGAAACGAACAAAATGTGGGGAAGAATTGGTTCTTGATTTCCCAACATGCACGCTAGAGCATATAACAGCATCACTGAATTTTCATAATTAATTTAATTTGGAAGAACTATTCGGGGCAGGAGGGGATAGAGTTATAGATAGGGCCATGGCCTTATCCAATAATTTGGTGTATCATGCATGGCTTGACGCAATCAGAAAGAAACTCAACAGAACCAGTTTCAAAGCACGTCACCATCTATACACGTCCCTGACTAATGAAAATTTTCAGACAATGATATGTATTGATATGTATTGTGCATGACATGCTTTTGGGATCATAAATTAATTAATCCCTCTAGTCCTTGATATATTTGGGGATTGATATTGATTCGAAGTATAATATAAACACTAAATTTTATTAATATAGCCCATGTCACCAAGTGATAATCATAGAATATCATTGAATGATCTGTGTCCATTGAGGGACTTACAGATACTTATCCTTCAGATTTATTTTTTAATTTACTGCTTACGAGTTTTCTGATCATAGTTTTAAAAATGTTTATAGTTCCAATTTTTATGAAGGATCTAAAGCCAGAACAAGATAACAAAACGATGATAAATACTCAATAAATAAAAGAGATTTAATGTATTTTATTTGCCAAAATTTGAAGAAAAGTACAGTTGATAGGAAAACAGAGTGTAGCTTCTGGAGAGAATCAAAGGTGGTTGTTAAAAGGCTCTTTACAAAATGTTCCAACAGAAAAGGAAACCAATACTCAATCCATATCGTTCCCCTCAGGAGGGGCTAAAGGAACTACCCAGAATCCAAACTAACACGTTTGGTTGTCACTTTCAAAGTGATGACATGTGGGTTGTTAATTCCCCTATTGAATATAGTGACTGCCAAACAAAACCTAATCTTTATTATTGTTTGTGTGACTGGAAAATTGGTCTGCGTATGTAAGGACCGGCTAGTGCTGGTCAATCACCAATCTTCAAAGTCTAATAACTAACATTCAAAATATCATCACTAAGAAAAGGTGGTGTGGGTATTATACTATAATTAGATTGAGACCTGGCAACAACTAAGAAATGTTTGATTTACAATTGTTTACTCAATTATGTAACTGTATTTAAAGATGCCTTTATCGTACCGAACAAATGGAGGTAGAGCCCACACACAACAAAGCCAACTGGCAATGCACATGGAAGAGAAAAGCCAATTTGTAGGATTTTTTTTTGAGCTTTCCCTCACGTATTCTCACTCAAACTTAGCACCCAAGGTTGCTTTTCTTTTTTTTATGCTGTCTGGGGTCTATTATGCCGAAAGTGATTGACTTTGACTTGGAAAGTCTAACCTTTCACATTTGATTAATTGCAAATTTTGCCATCACTCTTATTGGCTTGAGCCTCCACTTGTAATGAAATTTAAACCGTTTAAATTAAAATGTTTCAAATTTAAAATTTTTAATATGTGATTGTTAAAATGATAAATTAATTTTTTGATAACCGATAATTATACGATTATCTTTATTTTATATTTTACATATATTAAAATCAAAAGTATTTAAAATATAAAAATTAAATTAAATCTAGACCGTCCAAATTAATACGGGTACAATATATGCTTCTCAAAATGATGGGTAAAAAATTTGTTCCTTTAATTTCCTCTATGACCAGCTTTATGTTTCAAATTTTGCTGCCATGAAGTTTTTTTAATATAAAAAATGGCTTTTATATAGTTGTATGTAAAATGTGCTGATATGGAAAGTTGGTGTAGTTTTGCAGCACAACAGTGTCCTAGCATAGTAACTTCCCAATATATTCCACACGTTATTTCTCCATATACGACATGACCCACCATATATGACGTGATGTTAAGCACCAATATCACAAAAAATATTATGTAATTTAAGAGAAAATGATTACTTTTACAAGTCATCTTGGGAAATTTTGGATAGTATATGCTGTTTTTTATTGCGAAAAACCAAGATAGTAGGAGGGAGGATGAAGGAAGAAAGGAATTATAAAGCTAGTGGGGCATAATCAAAACTTGCTTCATAAGAACCATCTTCAACATTCTATTCATCATCTTCTTCTTCCCTTCTCAGCTCTCCTTTTCTCTCATCCTCAGAAAAGCTTCATTCACATAATCATATCAAAATCATCTCTTTCATATCTTACCAAAACGTTGATGTCCCGTCCAAGACTAGCAAAGAAGCTTCAACCAGCAAAGAAGGCATGGAGGAGCTTCTCTAATAGAATCCAATCCAAAGTCAATGAGCTCAATATTCACAGAGCAATCAGTAGTACAATTCAATGCCTGGTTTCAACCTTCCATTCTTTCCGACACTTTATCTCCACCAAAGTTCGTCGTCCTCGTCGTCCTCGTCCTCTTCCCACTAGACCTTACTCTTATTATAACTCCTCCTCTACTAACTACCATGTTCAGCAGCACGAGAACTTCCGTGCCATACGTATAGATGACCTTTTTGCAGAGCCTTCAGCTTCTTCATCTTCATCTTCTTTTTCTTTATCAGCTTCTTCTGGGTATGTGGCTAGAGGGGAAATGAGAAACAGAGGCAAAACTGAGATGGGAAATAAAGATTTGGTTGGGAAAGGAGAGAGCAGCAAGGGGTTAGATACTTTAGAGGATGCATGGAAGGTTGTGGTGGCTAAGTCACCAAATTTGCAAGTAGATGAGAAGGCAGAGGCGTTCATCAAGAAGTTCCATGAAGACATTAAGCTTCAGAAAGAGAGGTCTTTGCTTGAATTCCAAGAGAGGCTAGCTCGCAGTACCTGAATTGATTAATTATTGGGCACAATTTAGGTATAATTTTTCTAGCGTTTGATGGAGAATTTGATATCAGAGTCAGACACTGAAATGACAAATTTATGTGCAGGAGGTTTGGTTTTGGTTTTCTATCAAAGAACAAGTAACCATACAAATACGAAGGCTTTTTGGAAAGATGTGTGAAGATGTGTAGGAAAGTTACTAGGCTTATGTGAAACTTTTGTTTCTTTTATTTTTTTCTTTTTCATTTTTGGGCTTCTTCTATTTGTTGTTATTCTTTCTTGGGATACAGCAGAGAGAATAGTGCGGTGGTTTTCATTTGTTTTACTCTGATGAATACATTGTGTATACGATGAAAGTAGAAAGTGTATTTGTGTTCTCCTAGCGATACTGTTTGGTGCACTTTTGAGTCCTAGATGAAGCATCAAAATTGATCCAACAAACAATGGATTGGATTATGCCAACATGGATTATAAACTTGAAATATTGTAGGGGCAAAAAGCATATACACAGATGCTAACCCAAATTACACTCCATCTGGTGAGGAGGAAACTAAAGATGATTGCTTTACTTCAACACAATAGAACTCAAATAGATTAGTTTCAAGGAAAGTTTGTTCCATTGGAAATGGCTTTAGTTCAGATTCTTCAAGGCAAAGTTTGTTCCCTCAAAGATTCTCATCACATGTAGAACACAACAGAACACAAAGTTAGCTTCATTTTAAGATCCTGACATCTTCATCATTAGTGGTCCGTGTATATAGTAGCAGCATTCCCAACTTTCACACATGATTCATAGAACTTAGAGATTAAAGAGCTAAGAGACAGAGAACCACCGACAAATAGGCGGGGACGAGGCCACGACCGGCCGCCGTGGAGACAGTGAGAACGGATTGCCCTGAGGACCACCGACCGACTAATATGCGAAGACTGTATAATATCGCAACAAAGACGAATAGGGCGGCGACACAGGACGCAACATTCTGTTTGTGAAGGCTGCTGGGTTTGGGTCGGATTGGTTTAATTCGAACCCGTTCAAGATTGGCGGTCCTTTTTCCAATACTATGTTGGGCTGCTGCCCATACTTCGTTTATAAGACCGTGCTCTGTTACTGTTAATGAAGCATAAGGCAAAAAAAAAACCTCTAGTTTCTAGCATAGCTTATCAATACGATTTTCGCAGGGAGGATTCAAGTTTTTTTTTTTTTTTTTTTGGATAAGAGAATTCAAGTTTTGACAGGCCGTTGCTTGAGAGGCATTCTATAAAAGTCACTTTTTAACAGCCTTTGATGAGATTAATCTCCAATAAAAAAAAACAAACGTGTAAGAAGAGATTTGTCTTAAATTACGGAAAAAGATTTTTGAAATTACGGTTTTATGGTTTCTTAAACATACACAAGTGTCTCAATGAATCATATGTCTCCATTCTGTTTTGCTAGTTGGCATGGACCTCGTCTCAGAAGTTAGACATCATAATCTCTTATTAACCCAACCTGACCCACAAACCGCGTTGTTTTGACTAGAAAGACCGAAGCAATGCTTATGATTGTGCAATAATTCTATTCACCAAAGAAAAAACTGACAGTTTCAGAAATCATGGCACAATTTACTTCATAGACAATACTATTCTCGGTCCTTAATATGAGATTAAGTGAGTGTGAGCTTATAGTTGTTTAATGACATTGTACATGTAAATGGTTTTAATTTTTATATTTTTTTTAATTACGGTTATTGCTGATTGAGTGTGCTATTTACTTATTTTACTTACACTGTTATTTTAACCTACTAGGTTTTTTTTTTTGTCTCTGTAATTCTTTTTCTTAGTCATTATAGTTTCTTCTGACCGAACCTTTTCATTATAGGTTGGATGCCACAATCATAAAGTTCTGATCAGTTCAGTTATGCTGAGCAGTGTTATCAGAATCGAATCGGACCAATTGGGTCGACCCGGAAACCGGCGGATCGGTCACCCAATCGGTCTGATCCAGTAATAGGATTAGATATGCGTAAAAAACGGGTTTGAAGCAGTCCAACCACCGGTTTTGGAGAAAACTGGTTTGGGTGGTTGGTGCATTTTTTTTTTTAAACTTTGCTGAAGATATTGTTGGTTATCCATATTATTTTTGATGATGATAGAGAGCCTTTCATTGATGCACCACCTTTGAATTCTTTGCCATGATTTTATTGTATTTGGAGGTTATTTTGTAAACCCATCTTCTTTCTTCGAGCAAAAAAAAACTCATTTTCTTTAATTTTGCTCCTAGTTAATTGGGTTATTCATGTTTTAAACTTGTAAAAATGTTTTAGGTACTTTTATTTTGTAAACTCATTTTTTTTATATATTTATAAGTATGGTAGTATAATTTATAAATATAGTATGGTTTTTGAGACCGGGTCATAGTTATGCGGTTCAACTAGTGTGACCCATTGACCCAGTACCCCGACCGGATCGATGACCGACCCGAGTTTGATAACATTGATGCTGAGTGATGCTGCTAAAGAACCTTTTAGTATTGGATGCTACAACATTGTTTAGATTTTAGATGTCCCTACCAAGGGGCTTTTAGCCTAATGGAATAGGACGCTTATATTTTATTGGGAGGTTGCAAATTTTGTTCCATGGAACCCTTAGGCCATTAGGAGGGAAGTTGGTTCCAATTGTTTTCTAATTAAATATAAAAAATCATAATTAATTAGAAAAAGAACCATAATTGCTCAAAAGAAAAATGCATGCATACAAACAGCAACTACATTAAACTGTTAAAGGTCCAAACTAACCCTTCCAACCATTTTTTGGTCGAACACCCCTCAAACCATTTGATGCCGTTGACAAAAAGAGGGTTAAAAAAACGCATTTGATTTAGTTCTAGGCGATTAAAATTTAAAAAAGGTTGATGTTGTCATTTAAATATAGTCTGTTTTAATAAACCACGTAGAAAGCTAAAATAGTAAAATTAGCTCAAAAGCCCCTCTAAATTTGGACAATTGTTTCTCTCCCCACGGAATCCATTGATGTTGTCATTTAAATATAGTCTGTTTTAATAAACCACGTAGAAAGCTAAAATAGTAAAATTAGCTCAAAAGCCCCTCTAAATTTGGACAATTGTTTCTCTCCCCACGGAATCCATTGCAAGTCCTCCAACCCCGGAATGAGTTTCCCTACTTATCCTAAGGATAGGTAGAGAGAACTTTTCTCATCTGGACAGTTTAGATGAGATCTAGACAGTCCAAACTTTTTTTTAAATTTTTTAAAAAATAATAATTTTAATAGGTAGAAAATTTAAAATAAAGATAATCTTTCACTTAAGATATTTTTAAAAAATGATTTTTTTATTTAAAAATTGACAATTAAAAAAAAATTAAATCTGCATTATTCAGATCAAATCTGGATCGCCAAGATTCCCAGATTTGGAAGAGCGATGGATAGGGAAACTGTTCCCTCTAACCCCTCCCCATCTTTATTCTCACTCACTTTTATCTCTTGGTCTTCACGAGAAGCAGAGCAAGACCCACATCTTTGTCGTTCATCTGCTCTATTTTTCCCAGCTGAAATCAATGGTCAAAGAAGCAGTTCATGTTCTTATCACTGTTGCTGTACGTACGATATCCATCCAGATTATCTCATCAGTGTTCCTATGCTTCTGATCATCACTTAACTGTTGGTTTATTGCTCAATCATACCTAGTTTTAGGTTTATCTACTGGCTCCATATGATGGGATTGTGTTAGGTTGCTGCTTTTATTGCATATTCGATCTCCATCTGACCTGGTTCAGATCTGATCCTCTGATGATGTATGACTGTGGATTGTTTTAGACTAGGTGATTGGTGTTGCTGATGAAGGGGAGCGACATGAATGCACAAGTTCTTAGTTTCTTCTTCTTCTTCTTTTGCTTGGAATGGTAAACCATTTAGTTGTGTTTCTGTTTCATATTAGTCTGTCTTGTTTTACTTCCTATTGTAGAATTATCGTACTCAGTTTGGACTTTGGAGGCTGACTTCCTATTGCTCAGTCTGAAAGAAGTTTAGAAGTTTCTAAAAATCATGAATTAATAATTGCTCTCGTACCATTTGTGAGAAAATTCCTATATGTAGCTTATTTAACTCATTATATAAAAAATAGATATGTAACGCAACTTAGTCCAACAGAAATTCCTGTGTTCTGTACTTTTGTGCCTGTGGTGACATGATCTTTTGGCTATTGCAGGACAAATTGGATATGCTTGTCCCTATGATTGCTAGGGGAGTCATGCTAGTGTCCCTATGATTGTGCAAGATTATGTGTTTTTGGGAGTACAGAATCATATATGGTGAAGCATGCAGATAATTAAATGCTACAGCTTGAAATTCTTAGTTTGGAGCTCCTCATCGTACCTTGACATGTGATAAGAGATTCAAGGCGCATGCAAACTTTAGAGCTGCATTCATAGAATCTATAATACGAAACTTTGCTATCTTATCAAAAAGAAAAACTAATCACCCACATGCCATACAGGATCGGAGTTAGAAGATTGTATTCATCTTAAATTTTGTTTTCTTCAATTTGGGTTCAGTCTCTCAAAGGACAAGTAAAACCATACAAATACAAAGGCTTTTGGAAAGATGTGTAGTAAAATTACTAGCCTTGTGTGAAACTTTTGTTTCTTTCTTTCTTTTCTTTTTTTCCCTTTTTCATTTTTGGGCTTCTTCCATTTGTTGCTATTCTTTCATGTGATAAAGAAGAGAGAATTGTGCAGTGGTTTTCAATTGTTTTAACTGATGAATAAATTGTGTATGCAATGAAGTAGCAAGTGTATTTGTGTTCTACTAGCAGTACTGTTCGGTGAATTTTGAGTTTTAGATGAAGCAGCAGCCAAAAATGATCCAACAAACAATTGATTTGATTATGCCAATATAGGGGTAAGACGCTTAGAATATTGTGGGGCAATGCTAACCCAAAATTACACTCCATCTGGTTAATAGGAAAATAAAAATGGATGCTTTAATTCAACATAATAGAACTCAAATAGGTTAGTTTCAAGGAAAGTTTGCTCAAATGTAAATGACTTTAGTTCAAATTTGTCTATATACACCCTACCGAATAGTGCTGCATTTTATAATCCTGTGTAATAATAAAAAATATGAATAATAATTGAAATAATGATTCGAACTTGAATGTTGGAGCAGGGTGAGAGGGAGAGTTGAGAGGGGACGGGTTTGACTGAAGATGGGGAGAGATAATGTGGAGTTTTTTTAAAAAAATTCTTTAAAAATAATAGTGTATGGCCAACTAAATATAGAAAGTAACGGCGGTTTGCCTAATTGAATGGACGTGATGTTTTTGCCTCATTTAGAGAAGATTATAAGTATTTTTGTACCCAAAAAAAATTATGGTGCCAGGTATATTTTTAGAGAAATAGATGGGTATTTTTACACTTTGGTTTTTTATTTTGATATTTAATATAGAAAGATAATACGGAGAGGAAGATAAATAAAGGAGAGGGAGAATGTGAAGTCTCACATCCATTGAGTTAGGTTCGTAAAAGGTAAAATGTGAGTGTAAAATCCCAATAGATTGGAATCCGGATTCTCTTAGTGGCATGTCTCTTCTCATCCCTCAGAATACCGTCAATATTAATCTAAGAGTCTAAAGAGCATCATCCATTTCAAATTACCTTATGTGGTAAAAACTACCACATGTAGTAGAGATACAATTTAATAAAATAAATGATGAGCAGGGATAGAACTTGGAAAAAATATTTGGAGTGCTGCCCCTGAATTTTTTTTTGTAAGAAAAGTTTTAAATACATTAAAAATAAAAGAAAAGAATATCAAATGTATATGAAAAGAAAAAATATTTAAATTTATAGAAGTTATATTAGTTTCCTCTATGTGATCACTACATCAATTGTTTTATTTTTCATCATTGAGCTATTCTTAGATCTTATCACTTTTCAAATAATCTATAAACAATTTAAACAGTATAATTAACTACTATTATACTAAATAGAAATATAAAAAAAAAAAAACTCATTTTTTAACATCTTTCGTATTAAAATGCATTAAGATCTATATGGTGTTTTTTATTATTTACTACTAATATGTATGGTGTTTTCTCTTCTTTCAATGTGAGTCACGCTGCTTTGAAATGATTAATACTTTCAATGCTTTAAGCTATCAGAGGTGGTGTCTTTTTCGCATGAGAAAGTGAGGAGGAAGGAAATAGGAAGCTAATCTTTTATATAATTGGTTTGAGGGCTGGCGCATTATTTATATTAAATTAAGAAAAAAAATCAGATTTTTTTCTTTTTTTTGCGGGGGCCGTGGCTCCCATGTCCCTTTTAAGATTTGTCCCTGATGACGAGTCCATCCGTGGACGTTTAGATCAAATATTGAACAGTTATGATGAAAAAATACTGAAAGATGAGAAGAGATAAGATACTGAGATAATAATAGATTGTGGCAAGGAATTGACTATTTCAAGCACTGCGCATGCAATGTACATATATACATATGGATTATGTGCATTGCATGCGCAGTCTTGAAACTGTCAACAGGGAATCCGGCCCAAGAAAAAATCCTCCCACAGGATCCGGACTCAGGAGGATAACCTTTCGTAACATTATTCTGAAAACGCTGTCGTTTAAAGTAATGATGACATGGCACCATTTTGTCCTCGGACTCCACTCGAATAAATGGCCCGATATAGTCCACTCTTCAGCCGATATAAGTTGTTCTCTCGACACTTCACTCCACGAGAAGCCGCAAATTGGCCATACTTCCTTCTTCTGCATCAGTTTCCTCTCTCCCATCAAAACTCAATGGCAAAAGAACCAGTTCGCGTTCTGGTCACCGGTGCTGCAGGTACGATATTTGTCCCGATTATCCTACACTTACTCCTTTTCTCCAGATCCGTCACTTACTGTACTTTACTGCTCGATCGAACCTTGTTTTAGGTTTGTTTGCTGAGTATATGTGGTAGATTTGTGGTGTGATGTTCTTTTGCTCGTTCTCGATCTGATATTGGCTCAGATCTATATCTACGATGATATATGCTTGTGGATTGTTGTAAAGCTTGTGACTTTATATGCTTTTGATTGTTTGGAGTCGTTGATTGGTATTGTTGATGAGTGGAAAAGATTCTAACGTGCAAGTAACCAAGCTTTACATTGGATTCTGGATCTTTTCATTCGATTTCTGCTTCAAAATTTCTTGGTTTGTGCTTCTTAGTTTTCTAGGGTTGAGATAATTTCTAATCTCTTTGTAATGGACTGTGCCAGCACCTCCTATTTTGTCTATGAACATATAAGAAATGCCTGTTGGTATTATATACAGTGTACTGATGATATTTTGGCAAATTTAGGACAAATTGGATATGCACTTGTCCCTATGATTGCTAGGGGAGTCATGCTGGGTCATGACCAGCCTGTAATCCTCCACATGCTTGACATTCCTCCAGCAGCAGAGGCTTTGAACGGGGTTAAAATGGAGTTGGTGGATGCTGCATTTCCTCTTCTTAAAGGTTTGATTTTTCCTCACGAAATGTTTGTGATATAAATAACCATCTAATTATTTATGTTGATTTTTTTTTCCTGAACCTATACTTGTTTTAGATCTGCTAGATTCTGAATTATTCAATTGGTTTGTTCCAGGTGTTGTTGCTACAACTGATGTAGTTGAGGCATGCACTGGAGTCAATGTTGCAGTCATGGTTGGAGGATTTCCAAGGAAAGAAGGCATGGAGAGAAAAGATGTGATGTCAAAAAACGTGTCTATCTACAAGTCCCAGGCTTCTGCTCTTGAAAAGCATGCTGCGGCCAACTGCAAGGTTATCCATTTAATCCGAATGTCGTTGACATCTTTGATGCTTTATTCCAAAAGAATCGAACATTTTTGCAATACCTCTTCATTATATTGTTCTATACAGTAAACAATTGACTTTAAAATGTTTTTCTTTTTTGGAGTGTGTTAAAACACTATACATGTATTTTATTTAAAATGGTAATAATAAGAGTTGTAACACTAGAGAAGGAAGAGAGGAGCCTTCGGGTGAAAAGAGGCAAGAGAGCCAGAAAATAAGAGATAGCTTGCATTTTGAGGAAGAGGCCCTAATCCTATAATATAGCCCAGCCCATGGTATTCCATGTTGATGAATCCATCTCTATATGAAATTAGCATGTTCTGTTTTCATTGAAATAATTTCACTTTTATGTAATAAATAGGACATTTAAGAGCATTTTTGTGTGTTTATCTTGCAGGTTGTTGTTGTTGCTAACCCTGCCAACACGAATGCATTGATCCTGAAGGAATTTGCACCATCTATTCCTGAGAAAAACATCACTTGTTTGACTAGACTTGATCATAACAGGGCTTTGGGCCAAATTTCTGAAAGGCTGAATGTTCAAGTTTCTGATGTGAAAAATGTTATAATCTGGGGTAATCATTCATCAACTCAATATCCTGATGTTAACCATGCAACCGTTAAAACTCCAGCTGGGGAAAAGCCTGCCCGTCAACTTGTTGCTGATGATGCATGGTATGAGGATGAACTAATACTTTTATCTATATGTTTTATATTAGCTTCTCTCCCTCTTTTTTCCTTTTTTATTTTACCAGTTTTGAATTTGTTGAGGCTAGGAGGATTGAAGCTAGTTTCCTTTTTTAAGGTTGAATGGGGAATTCATAGCCACTGTTCAACAACGTGGTGCTGCAATTATTAAAGCTAGGAAGCTTTCAAGTGCATTATCTGCTGCTAGTTCTGCTTGTGACCACATTCGTGATTGGGTTCTTGGAACTCCAGAGGTTGGATAGCATTTGCATGTTTTTTATTTGAAAATCTGTAAAAGTGTCTCCTGCTTAGCTTTATTCTTCCAATCCAAATACAGGGCACCTGGGTGTCGATGGGAGTATATTCTGATGGTTCTTACAACGTACCTGCTGGGCTTATTTATTCATTCCCTGTCACTTGTCAAAATGGGGAGTGGAAGATAGTTCAAGGTAAGAGTTTGATTGCTCTAAGAATGCAGTTGACTATTCAGATTAACAAATTTATCTTTGATAGTTTGAATCTTAAATTGAATTGACCCTAATTTCATAATTGCTAGCTTTTATTCCTTGTCATTGCTACATTTATGCTTAACCTAATTTAAAGTTCTCAATTTCAAATTAGAATTTTAGTACTACAGCCCAAATGGCTCAATGAGTGGTGAGTTTCTCCCAGTAGAATTAGTTTGGAATATAGCCGAACAAGAATTGCCGATCCTTTGTCAAATTTTAATTGGGACGTTTAGTATTCTGGCATCTGAGATGACGGTTTCATGAATGACTTAGTTTCTTGTTAACGCTTCAACAGTTGACAAGCATGTTAGCCATCGCAACTTTTGCTGTTGTGCAGCATTTTTTTTTTCAAACAATGTTAAACATAAATTCGTTCCTCAAAAGTATTTACAAAAGTGGTACATAGTTTACAGAATACATACCATGCTGTAGTAGTTGCATTTATTCAGCTTTCACTGCTTGTATCTTACTTTGACTCTCTATTCTTCTGCCAGGACTTTCCATTGATGAGTTTTCAAGGAAGAAACTGGATGCGACAGCAGAAGAGCTCTCGGAGGAAAAGGCTTTAGCATACTCATGCCTTTCTTAAATTGCTTGCATTTTGATTGCTATCGTTATAGAATTCTATCAAGGTAGTTTCAACTTTGAATAAGGAAACTTGTTAATCACAGAGGAACTATTTATGGAGATGCTGCTTCACTCTAATTGCAGCATGTTGCACTTGGAGCTTGTGTTTTTGCTCTTGATAATGGACACAAGAAGCTTCGTTTGAGTGGGACTTTGGTCTATTCTCAAGCTTAGTTATCCATCTTTTGGGGATTTTTCATCTTGTGGTGTTGTGCCCTACACCGATGATTGTATAAGACCTTGTTCTTGGGAATGCACAAGCATGCTGATGCACGCAAATAAATTCTGAATGGCGTCTGATTTGTTTTGATTTTGAATCTAAGGTTGGCTGATATGTTGTTCTGGAAATGATAAGATTGAAGTAAACGAGCAGAAATGAATAACTCGTCTTTTAGTGCCAAATTGAGTTATCACAGTAATATTCTCCTGTGGAAAAACAGTAAATGAGCAAGAGAATAGCGTTGGTAAATAGTTTTTTTTTTTTTTTTGCATATTTGAGGGCTGAGGTAGGGAGGTTTGATGACGTCTGAAATACTATGGGCCTTGGGGAATTGCACCTAGAGACAAGATCAGGTTTGTTGGGTTACCCGTCTAAGTCAAGGTGGGCCTTGAAAATTGGGAAGATTGTCTGATAGTGTTTTTTTGGGTCCGGCTCTTGTAAGCCTTGAAAACATGCTCAACCTATCTGTTTAAGTTCTTTTTTTTTACCCTTTGTCCTTGGCTAAACTGACATAAAGGTCAGACACTCTCATTAAAGAGAGAGGGTTCAATCTTGGAGTTATTCAAGGCGCTGGGGGAGACATCTTAGCTCTTAGATGCCTAAGTAAACATCTGAAGGTAATAGACGGCTCACCCTGTCCGACATTGATATCACCTAGGAGGAAGGGAGATTTCGTTCTGTCCTCGGATTGTAGGTAAATCCAACCATTTTTCTAAAATTTTAGTATAAACAAAAAGGTTCATTTTTTTGTTATCAACAAAAATCTGACAAAGTTGGTAGATGATTTTGTTCCTTAAACATAATGTCCTGTACTACTAAGACATATGCATAGAGAAAACTTTTGTTGGGAAAGACAACCTACTTTGGTAATTTCTACGTTTGGGAAGGATTAGGCTCTAGTTATTAGTTGGTACAGATCGTCTAGATTAGTGTTTAGCATTATTTGGGTGACTAGGATGTAGAAACTGGAAAGCTTAAGGAAATTGAACGATATCATCGTATGGAAAGAACGAAGAAAAAGGCTTCTTCATAATAGTTTACATTATCACATCAATCCAATTATAATGACATGTCTTAAAAAAAGACGACTTCTTCGCATCGTGTTCATCGGGTATGAAACTTTAGTGTCACTTATGCAATCTTATCATATTGACCCACCAATAGCTCGGCTTCGACTATCTGTATTTTCATAACTGTTTAACTTTAATTTGTTTCCATTTTGCTCCCCGTTTGACATATGTTATTGCAAATCTTTTTTATTAAAGGAATTGGATGAGAAAGTAATAAATAAAAGAAAAAAGAAATCGGTCCCAGTGGAATAGAAGTTTGACTTAAAATCATATATAACCTCCATTTCTTAAAAACAAAATTCACGTTATAGTTTAATTAGTATATATTTGGTATCTAAAGAAATCTCATTACATAATTTATTTAATAGTTTCTTGTTAAAATGATGGGAAGCAACGCTTAAGAATTAAGAGATGTTAACAAAAATATCCTTAAAAATTTGAAAATTAAATTAAATAACAAGGGATATTGAGGAGAGAGGACATGGTAGAGGTGAGAATAGGCCAGACCCTATCAGGCAGCCTACAGTCTGGCCTAGTTAGGCCTAACCTGTTTGTTAAAAAGTCAGGCCAAAACCTATTTAAAAAGCCTAAATATATAAATGGGTTAGACCTATTTTGTTAAAGCCTGACCTGTTTACATATTAAATAAATATAATTAAATTTATATTATATAAATAACATAATATTTATTATTTTTCATTCTTATATTCTAATTTCAAATTATATTTATATAGATTTTGATAGGTTCAAAGTGTATAAACCTATTTATGGCCTCCAAGGCCTATAATATAAGGTTTTTTTAAAGGTCTACATTGTAAGTAGACCTTTAAAAAGGCTTCAAGCCTAATCAAGCCTTATGAAGGCTCAAACATAAACCTAAAAGAAAAAATCAGGCTCAGGCCCAGGCTTAAGCCTTCTGCCTTCATTACAGACTCAAGCTTATTTAACCAAAGTCTAACCTAGCCTGACCTATTTCCATATCTAAAACAAGGGAAGCGAAAGGAGGTGGAAAATGGAGAGATGAATGGCAAAAGGCTAAAAAATGATTCTGGCAAAGGCAAAATGGTCCAAAAAATGTTAAATTAGAAGATCATGCATTTTATTTTATTTTTTTTAGTTTGGCAAGCTAAATGCTTGTAAGCATGGTTTGAACTTGCGAGCAGTGCCATTATAGACCATGCGTATTTGACGATATTGCCCCCGTCCCCCCATAGTAATAATATTTCGGTGGAATCTGATTTCTTCCTAATCTAATCTCTAATTTTAAAAGTAGAAATTAGATGACTAATTATCATAAGTAAATTACAAAAAAATCCCTCTCCTCTCATACCAAACAACCCATTTTAAACGAATGATTACCAAACAAGAGACATAATACACGCACGCACAAACAGTTTTCCAATTTCCTTTTCTTTTGTTTCCAATTCTCATTAAATGGAGGGTAATTAAAAATTAAAGTTGTGTAGAATTCGTGCCCCCTAAAAAAGCTGGGAAAATACAGAGCATGCATTATCCCAAGAACGACTTTGGATTGTGGCAGAAAGCAATAAATGCCTTTTGACGAACCGTACTGGCGTTTCTTCATTCCAAAACCTGTCTGATCTTTTCTATTACACAATAATAATATAATAATATAGAAAACAAAAATACATATCTGTTTTATTATTAAGAGTGTTAAGTATTATATGTTTTTTTTCGAATAAAAATAAATCACATTTCATCGTTATATTAGAATTTACTTCATATAATATGATTAAGTAATTTTTTTTAAAAAAGCCGTACTACTTTTCTGGTCTTTGTTCAACCCTGAAGCACGTGTTCTAAGACTCAGAATAGTCTGTGCAGAAAATTAACAGCTACTGTTTACTATCAAAGCAGGCCATATTTTTGCACGGTTTATGCAAATTAAACTAAATATATGTGCATCTATGTATGTATTTCTGACAAAAAAGAGGAGAACTATTTTTGATATAGCTCTAGTTTTTTACAATTTAAAATTTAGTGCTTGTGTGTTTTTCTCCTTATAATATCTTTACTCTTTTAGCACCATTAATCCTTGTAACTTCGTTCTAATAATTTTTTTAGCCCCCATATAAAAACTAATCATGCTAAACTAAAGGACTTAATAATGAGAGAAAAACACACAGGCACCAAATTAAATTATTGAAGGAAATTAAACTAGAGATGCCTCATTAATATTGTCCTTTTCTTAAAAAAAAGGGATGATCTAGAGATAATATTGAGTTCCAATACACTAAATAATATATTTTCTGCACTCTATAAATATACGTATCCAACTTATTCATGGAAGTATCCACATAGGATCGAAACACTGATACGAACTTTGATCACGTTATATGGTAATTTACTATAGAGGGGAAGAGAACTGTAAAGAAAAGTTACGAGGGAGTTTTCTATTGGTATATCTTCCAAGTGACTCTCATTAATCCATATAATCTCATATCTCACATCATACGTATGGGTAGTTACAATGATTTAAATTTTAAATCATAAAGGTGGAAAAAAAAAATTGAACCCATGTTTCTCCATATTTACTCAATATCCCCATTAAAATTGGGCTTGAGTACTAATCTACAAGGGTGAATTAGGTATATTTCAACAATAAACAAATATATACATATACAAAGTAATTTGTCATTCATGTCTAATAGTATGTTCGTGAAAATTTTTGTTACTCGTTGCTGCTGTTGTTGTATTGAAATGAATATTTCTTTTTCCCGTTTATTGTCTTTTTAGGCCGTAGTGCTTCACATTTTCATCTCCCTTCTTTCACCTATATAGCGAGCGCGCGCGCGCGCGCGTATATATATATATATGTTCCCGTTGATCTTGTTATCAATATCCTTCAAGCTGTTAATAACTAATATATAGGTGGTAAGGTTTTACAAGTCAATGAATGAGAATAGCTCTTGGATAAATAGACAAAAATAGCCCCCTCTCAAGGATTTTACATGAAAAGTTGAGATACTATAATTTCAGAACGTCAACTCAGGAAAATCCCCTGATCTGAACACATCATACCAGAAATCCATTCCATCATCACATGGGTATTGATGATGAACTGGAAATATTTCATTATGATTCTGAATATTAATGGTGCTGCTGCTATTATCATCATACTGCATGGCTGCTTCTGTCCAAAAGCTTTCATCAATCTGAGGCAACCCATAAGACTCATCAAGAGAAGATGAATCTATGTCTTCACGCTCAATGGCGACTTTCAGACTCTGCCCACAATCACTAGAAGTGGAGGAGGATGAAGTGATGAAACTTGCAGCTTCTGATTGACTTGTCAAAGTGCTGGAATTTGAAACAGATTGTTTGATTGAAGCTTTATTATTATCAATGGAGCCTCTGGTTTTGGAACCTGAATTAAGAATGGCTTGATGAGCTTGATCATTTGTTTTTTGAAGCCTCTTCTTCAAGTGGGTATGCCACACATTTTTGATCTCATTGTCTGTTCTTCCTGGTAATTTTGCCGCAATTGTTGCCCACCTAGATACCAAAAAAAAAAGGGACATGAGGCTTTTTGTTTTTTTGTTTTTTAAGAAAAGACGTACCATCAGTAAACAACAAAGTTGAGGTTGTCGTATTTTTAGGAATTTTGCTGAGACAGATTATATATGTATCTCGTGGACATATAGCTAGCTGCATGTGACATGTTTATATATACACACAAAATGCCTCGTTCAGTGTTGTGAAAATCAGATCTAAAAATCAGAGAATCTTGTAGCTTTAATTTGTTACTTGTTTGTATCGCAATATCTAGATGCAGTTCTGAGCAAAAAAATATCTAGATGCAGCAAGGATCAAGCCTAGTTTTTCTCGCATTTAAAATGGAACTAGTATATGGGAACAGACCCTTTCTTTTTTAATTAATATTTTTTTTGGGAAGTTGACAAGTAATATAATGGATGCCAGCAGTAGTCCCCACGATCGACTATATTCTTTCTTCGATATGCTATATATATTATTAAAAAAAATGATTACTTTTTAAAGAAAATCCCAAAAATAATCAATTTTCTGAATGACAGTTTCTGTGCACTAAAGATTAAATTAAACTTTGAAGAATCAGTAATTAGGCAAGAAGCATATTCTTTTATCTCTCTGAGAATTGGAGTTGTAAGAGGAATGATACCTGCTGCCAAGCTTGTCATGAAGCTTAATGATGGTTTCTTCTTCTTCGGCTGTGAAGTTTCCTCTCTTTATATCTGGCCTCAAATAATTGATCCACCTCAGTCTGCAACTCTTGCCGCATCTTAAAAGACCTAATAATAATAAGCAATTCATTCACCCCAACAATCATCAATCACCACACAAAAAGAAACATTGCAAAAACAATGACAAAAGCAAAACAGAGCATGCACATACATACATATACATATATTAATTTCAAGTATACCTGCTTGCTTAGGGAGGGCTCGCCAATTGCCATGACCATATTTGTTAATGTAAGAGACCAATAGTTGGTCTTCCTCAGGAGTCCAAGGACCCTTCTTCAGTCCCATCTTGTCACAGCATGGAGCTCTCACCATTGTTGATCTTCAGAACACTATATACACACACACATATATATAGCCTGGTCTTAGTGTCCACTGAAGCTAGCAGATACAAGCTATGTAAACAGCTTTTGGTAGAATATGGAAAAACCAGTAGTTCAAGGTCGATTCCGAAGGCCAGAGCTGGCTATTTATGCTCTCGGATGTAGGCCGCACGCCAGGAAAAGCTTGAATAGTCAATCCTAGGAGTATTTTTCTTGTTCAACCTTTTAGCACCTTCCACGAAATTACACACCACTCTCTCTCTCTCTCTCTCTCTCTCTCTCTCTCTCTCACACATCTTTAACTTAAGGGTTTAAATAATGGATTAATAATTAATTAAGTGAGGCTTGGCAGTGAGAGAGATGAGAGACCATGTCTAATCGTACTATTGAATGAGGCAGAAAAGTACAACTTAGCATTTTGAATATTCCAAACCCCCCCTCGTGTTATTATCTGCGTGACTTGTGTCTCATTAGTCATCGGGTCTTATTATATATTCAGGTCTTTATAAAATGTTTTGGGAGTTTAATTCATTTATTTTATTATCACAAATTGTACCTTTTTATTGTCCATAAACAATTCGAATTCTATCGTAGATCGGGCTGGTCATTATAGATTGGGAATCTTAATTATTTTCGTCAAGTTCTATGAATAATATTTACCCTATCTGAGTTAAATGGTGGAAAGGTTGGATCATCTCATAAATAAAAAGGGTTTAATTCTTTTAATTGTGGCCACGCGTTGGGGAGGCATTCTAGAGTTTGAAATGTGAGGGTAACACCTCTCATTGATTTCTGAGTGAATCCAACCATTCTTTTAAAATTTATATATATATATATATATATATATATATATATATATATATATATATATATAAAAGTTCTATAAAAATTTTTAAATTAATTTATTTGAACGGTTGCTATTTTTTACCTCTGATGTATGCATGGCACGTCCATCAATTATTAAAAATAAATATGAAGCTATATATTACCGCAGCTTATATATGTAATTATCGAAGTAGCTGATACGTAATTATGATTTATCTGTGAACGGTCATATGAATGTCTTCTTTGATAAATATTTGAGTATAATTTTTTATATCAAAATAAAAATCAGGCTTAATTAAATTAATCAGCTTTGTTTAATCCTATTAATATAGCCGTTCAATTTTAGTTGAATTAATGTAATTTTTTTTTAAAAAAATTAATTAATATATGTTAAGTCATTTCATGTCGAGCGATCAAATTCATTGACAAAAATATATTAAATTTATTTTCAATTGACTCGTTTGTGCAGATATTGTTGAGTTTACGATGATGTGTTACCCCTTTAATCAGACAAACAGGCATTATAAATTAATATATATACAACAAAATTACTTTCAACGTTTAGACTATAATATCTCGACCAGAGCCAGCTAATCAAAGAGTAATGGCTTGATAATACAGTATGACTTTTACATGTGAAACTACAGATAATTGGATAAATTAAAAGTAATGGAGGAACAAATTTAAATCCAATATTTTTTTTTATACGAAAAAAGTTTTGGAGGGGTTCGACATCAGTTCTCCTCTAAGGCTAGAGCATGACCCCGAGCTTTTTGAGCACTTAATAGAGACTTACAAAATCACCTATTGAAAGAGTCTAAGCGATGGCAGCATGGATCGAATACACATTCCCTTAGAACCTTGACCAAATCCCTTATCATTTACGCCCACTTCCTTCAGCAATTTAAATCCAATATTAATTTGACGTTCAAAGGACAAGGGGCCCAAAAACGCGGATATATATATAAGAGTACATACGATGAATTTGCGCATGGACTGTTACTGAAGGAAGTCAAGGTTTTTTTTTTGGTTTAGGATAATAATTGAAGGGATGGAGGCAATCCAAGTGGATCAAGGGATGAGTTGTATAATTCATTAATAGGAGGCATTGTTGATTGGTCTAACTTTTACGACTATTACACTGTTGCATGGGGCTGAAACGCCAAATAATACGACAAAACTAGGCCTCTATCACCACTTGCCATATTGCCTACCACTTTGTAAAATCACGTGCTTTTATATTTATATGACTACATTTAATTGGTTTTTTCTGCTTCAAACGTAACCTTAAAGTATTCTAACTTATTATCATCGTGGTCGTCGTCATCCATATATATATCTTCAAACTTCTTGAGAGGTGAATATATGTCCACTTCATTAATGAATATATATGTCCGTCACAAGTTGTATATATATATAGTTGTTTTCATCATGAGCTATGACAAATAGTTTCTTTAATTCTTTTCCCACATAATCAAGTTTACTTAAATTTGATTGTGATCTATAGGCAACCAAACAAACATATTAAAAAAGCGGTTGAGTGAACAAAGCTTTTACCATGTAATATTCAAGGAATAATAGATGTACGCACTTTTAGTTCTATAAATAAAAATGTTATTTTTAAGATTTGAATATAGAACTTTCAGATTACATAACAATAATTTCATTGCTGCTTCGAGGCTCATTCTCAACCACGAGTTAATTATTGAAATCATCAAACTTATACAAGTAATAAAATTTCACAACTGAATATTCAAACTTCTCTATGATAAACGATATTTCATTGTTTTGACAGCATTTATCTGAACAAGTCAAAATCGAAATTTTCACCTGTGAAGCAACAATATAATTCACACCTTTAGGTTGTGGAGTTACCGTCTGTGAAAGAGATTAATCCATATTTCTTAAAATAGGAAAAAATAAATAAATTAAAAGCGAAGTACACGGATTTTGACTTGCTCTTTAAATAATTTTTTTGACCTGGCGGGCTCTTAATAATTAAGAATGAAGTATTCAAAAGCCGAAAATTTGGATGATGAATGGGCCATATAGAATTGGCCTTACTACTAATATATTTGCTGGACATTGTCCATGGTTTATACCTGTCTCCTATATATATATATATATAGTCCTTGTCAATTATGCTAGACTCCACGTTAATTAATGTCGATTTCCCAATATAATTACCTTTAATTACAGGTGGCATGGCCTAAAGGCGAGTAAATCAAAACCAAAAGTGAAAACTGAACCAAACCTAGGCTATTTGGTTTTTCAGTTTCGGTTTATTTGGTTTTCAGTATTTTTTTTTTTTTTGGTTTGTAAAATATGAGTATTTTAGTTTTTGGTTTTTAGTTCGGTTTTTATAAAATTGATTTGGTGTTAACAGAATAACCGAAATATAGAGGTTATATGTTTACTATTTGATAGGTAAGATATGGAGGCCCAACCCAACAAAACACATCTGCTCTAAGCACTTTAGTAACTGTTTCCACACACACAAAAAAAAGACAAGAATGCCCACAATAAGGCCTAACTAAAGGTCAAAAAACTTAATTGTAAAACTGAACTGAAATATTTCGATTAATTCAGTTTAGTATTTTAGCCACTTCGGTTTCGACTCGGTGATGATAATGCGTGTATTTCGATTTTTTTGACTTTTATCGAAGATCGAATGCTCAACTCTAAGATAACATTGGTCTTTCGTTCCTATTTTTCTGGCACTTTGACTATAAATTTAAATAAAATTCTGAGTTGTCTGCCAATCTGAACACGCTAATCAGGCAATATTTAAAGTTCATTCTTTCTGGTAAACTGTCATAAGAGAGAGTAGAGTAGACAAATTTCTAGGAATAAAAAATATTTTAAAAAATAAGAGTATATAAGAATTTAATTACCAGGAAACAGCTCAATTAATGACGATTTGATTGATTTAACAATGCACCATTAATATATAGTTTCTATTTTTTCCTCGTACAAGACAAGATATATAGGACTAACTTTTCCTCGTCTTTATTAATGACCACACACGGCCCACCAGAGAGGATCGAAGCATCATTTTGAAGGATTCGAAAATTTCATTCAGGGAAAAATATTATAAAACAAGATTCTAAAAAAAGTCAAATGTTAAAAAAAGTTCTAATATTTTAAAAAATGTTAATAATTATATCAGTAGAGGTTAACAACTATATCAATTTTTGTTAACAATTAAATCAGTATAATTAACAACTACGTATTAACAATTAAATCAGTCTCATTAACAACTATATCAGTAGTCATTAATAACTATATCTATACAATTTTTTTTTGAAATATTACCAAAAAAGACAATATTTTCCTACCTTAGACCCTGAATGAAAATTTCCCAAAATATAATATAATACGAGTGTATATTATATACTAAGCCTTTATATATTTGTTATGCGCCGATACTTTTATTAGAGTGATCAACACATTTTTTTTAATTTTTTATATATTTTATTTATTTATTTATATTTAAATTATATGCTGTTTTTTGAAATGTTTTTTTCACTTAGTGTGTTAAATTAATTATTTTCTATGATACTCATATTACAAATAAATATTACTGAATGCAGAACTGTAAAATTAATTAATTTAAGATACTAGATGAAAAAAATATTTCAAAAAGCAGTATATAATTTAAATATAATATATAAAAAATTAAAAAAAAAATGTGTTCATCCCTTTAATAGAGGGATGAACACATAACAAACACATAAAGGCTTGCCATGTAATGTAAACTCAATATAATACACACACAGACACATACTTAAGCCTTCAGGGTAAAAAAAAAAAAAGAAAGAAGAAGAGGCAGCACTCATATATATGTAGATTGTCTGCGTTCGCATATGCCAAGTCAAATTTTTTTCGTATCTTCTGTATCATACTCTACTTTTTTTCTAAAATTTATTAGATAATTCTTAGTTTTTATATGATAAATTTGGTTCTTTAGTGATTGAATAACATTTTAATTATCCCAAAATATTGTGATGTTTTTTTACTAATACCAAGCTCTCTAAATAATCATTAAAGTCAAATTGCATCCCTTACCACCCCTTTAATTGTTATGTAATCTACCTTTATGGTAGACAAAACAATTGTTGGTTGTAAAGTAGACTTTTAATTAACTGGTGCATTTAAAAGAGTAAATACAGAACCAGTAGTTGATTTTCATTCATCTAAATCACCTACAAAATTTGAGACACAATACCCAACTAAACATTAATCATTTTCTTGCTCAAAGACCAATTCAACATCTACAGTATTACAAATATATTGTAGAATCTATCTCATTGCTTGCCAACATTCGTTTCTTGGATCATGCACATGCCTGCTCACAATTTTAACAACATGTGAAATATCAAGTCTTGTGCAAACTATTGCATACATCAAGTTGCCAACAACATTTGCATATGGTACTCCTGTCATGTATATCATTCATAATAAATAGATCTAACACCCTCTTCAAATACTCTTTTTGAGATATAAAGAGTTTCTTTGATTGTCTTTCTCTTATTATTTCTATGCCAAGAATTTTATATGCCTCGTCTAAATCCTTCATCTCAAACTCCTTTTTAGTTAAACCTTTAGCTTCTTAATTTCTATTTGATTTTTCAAAGCTATCAACATATAAAAGGAGATATATAAATGATCCATCATTAAACTTCCGCAAATAGATACAATGATCGCATTTGCTTCTTCTGTACTAATGATGCAAGATAAACTTGTTAAATCATATCTATCATTTTTTCAAAGAGTGTTTCAATCTGTCTAACGATTTTTCAAGTTTTCACACCATATTCTCCTTTTTAGTAACTTTGAGTCATGTAGATTTCCAATTCCAAGTCTCCATTTAAAAATGCAATTTTAATATCTATCTGAACTAGTTTCAAATTTAATAGTGCTACTAAAGCCAACAAAATTCTAATAGAAGAATCTTTCACAACTTGAGAAAATACCTCGTTGTAATCAATTTCCTCATTTTGACCATAGCCTTTAGCTATCAATCTTGTTTTGTTACCCACATTACCTTGGTTAGGAAATTCTACTTTCTATTTGTAGATACTTATTTTCACTCTGGCTCACACTTTAATTCTCGTTCCTGTCAAGAATTTGTTTAGTACTACCGTTAATTATAATCAAAGTCCCATATTTGAGATCAGAGGATTCTTAACAAGACTAATTAAAAAGACAATAATTAAACGGCAACGCCGTTTTCATCAAATGGTTTTATTGTTAGTTTCATTTTGGCAGATCGCCTTTCAATTCAGCCCCCACGGTATGGTGAAGCCAAATTAAATATATATACTTTTCCAGTATCCAAATTAAATATATTTAGCTGTAACGAAATGCACAAAATTACAAAAGCTGAGTTGATGTGTGTGTGTGTGTGTGTGTGTGTTATGAACCATTTATTTTCTTCGTTTTTTAATCAAATTTCGACGACTGATATTTTTCTAAGCCAACTAACGTACGGTCGAAGTATTAAAAAAAAAAAAACCTTCAACTATATATTCAAGCACGTGAATAAGATGTGTGCTTTCAATATTGAATAACCTTAAGTCCTTAACATACAAGATGCTCTAAACCATATTTTAATGAAAAAACTTATTTAAAAATGACTCCATTCGTCTGGCCTCTTATTAAGGTCCCTCTTATTGAGGGGGGGGGGGGGGATCAAAGAATCCATTATAGAGTCAAAATTAAAAGAATATAAAAATCAATGAATCCATTCTGGAGTCAAAATTAAAAGAATATATATATGAAGTTATGAATGCATTAGGTATAACCTGATAAGTTGATAATAAATAAATAAATAAGTTGGATCGTTTTGTACACACAAAATTATTAATGAAGCATGGACAAAGCAGCAAGATTGGTTTATAGAAAATAATTAAAATTGGCAAGATTGTCATTTAATAAACATCACCGAGCACATGGACATTTTCAGGTAATAATTAATTAGCATAATCCAAAAGGGCATGTACTACTTCTAATATAAAATATAACGACTTGGTTGATTTTTTTAAAGTGATTTAAGAGATTAAATAAGTTATTTAATCATGATCCGGTGTGAATCACAAGTTGGGTTGGACTTGGCCCGGGGTGAAATCCCGGGGTCTTACGTACCACAGTGTGGATCAAAGTCCACGTAGTCTGAGAGTATACGGCAGGCTAATGATAGCCAGAGGGGGTGGTGTGTGCACACTGTGTGAATAAAAAAGCTAGGGTTTCAGAAGTGTGTACCTTGTAAGGGGTTTACCTTATTTATAGGCGTACCTGGGCCCTATCTTAATCAGTTGGATTTATCCTTTATTTTAGGGATATCAAGATATGCTTTTTTGAATAATCTCCTTCTTTCATAGGCGGTTACCATAATGATAGATATTCTTGATAAAACCACTCCTATTTTCAAGGAAGCGGTTATGAGCATAACTGAAGCCATTTTGACTAGGCTCTTTGGTTATTGGGCTGGGCCCATTTATGAGATATCCGTAACAGTTGCCCCCAGCCCGGTTGTTCAGCGCTCCGAGCAGCCGGGATGTATTTGTCAGGTTACGTCCTGTGTTCTAGTTCATTTCGTCGTCCTGAAGTTTTTGATTTCTAGTTCTTTCTTTTTCCGAGGTCGGACATTTTTGGTCCCCGGGCTACCCCATCTGTCATCAATTTGCATTCCGGTTTATTTGGGTGGGACACGGGCGCCCCCCCAGCCCGGTTAAAGCGGGTTGCATTCGTTTGCTATCCCGAGAGAACATTAATGTTCTATAATCTTGATTCTAGGCTGAACTCCTCCCATGCCTTCTCGAACTTTCCTTCTTTATTGGTGTCGGGTAGTATTGATATTTCTACTTGGTTTTACTCCCCGTTTACAGGTACTTTGTCCAGTTTTTCGTGGATCGGGACTTGTTGCCCCTAAGTTTGAGATTGCATGGGGAGTTAGGTCAAGCGACCGGGGTGTATTCACGTGGTCAGCCACGTGAGCATTTCAATCCGGGATCATTGTCCGCCTCATCTGTTGATCCAACGCTCGTCTTATCTCGAGGCCACGAGTGTCATCATTGCCTCCTGCTGATTTGATGTTTACTAGCCGGCCTCTGAGTAGAGCAACTGCCCCATTATCTTGGTTTTCGTGTTTGCTTACCATCAGCATTAAATGCGCACGCCTTTTAACGTCCACGTCACCATTTGTGTATGGGCCTTTTGGGCCTTTGGCGGTTGAGTTTCCTGACTCTCATCCGCCTGCTTGCTTTGCTTATAAGAGCCTTCGACTTTTCCGCTTCTTCCATTTTGAAAACCGCCACACCTTGAGTTTTCTTTTTGAGAGAAACTTGCAACCAGTCACCTGTTCATCTTTCTCAGATTCCCATTTCTGGTCTTCGTGGCTCGTGCATTTCCTCTTCCCTTAACTTATCCCAAACCAGGTATTTTCCTTGTTTCCTTCTCTGGTTATTTGGCTGTGTTTTCTCCTTTCTTTCTCTATCTCTTGGTCTTTCTTTTTTCTGGGTAGGTTATTGTGAGTTCTTTCGAGTTTCTTCCCCTCTGGGTCTTGGCTTCTGCTTTGTTCTTGAACTTCTGGTCTATTCAATCCTTTTTCTCCGTCTTTGGTTTTCGGTTTCCTGTTTAAATTTTATCTTCTCAGGATGAGTCATCAAGGTTCTCCTCCGCCTTTTAATCCAAATGCTTTTTCCCCGGAAGAGGCTGAGCTTATTCAGCGCATGCCTCCCCGGACAGCTTGGTGGCTGTACGGGAAACCTCTGACGTAAGAACAAAAGAGGGAAAACGTTTTCCGTGGTTATGGCGGAGAAGGTGGTAGTCAACCAGGACGGTCTGGTCGGGTTAAGGGAAGGGCTCGAGGTCGGTCTGAGTCTGTGGAGCTCGAAAGTCTAGGCCGGGGGATTGCTGCCACTAGGGTTTTTTCTTTAGAGCCGCCCTTAGGAAAGAGTAGGAGGGAAAATCCTCCTCTACCCGTTTCTTCCTTTCCTCAACGCACGGAGCCCCTCATCTCCCTTGCCCGGCCTATCGGGCCGTGCGAGGAATGTTCCTGGCTGATATCTGAGGCCACGATTGTTGGCCGGTCATGGGAAGCTGAGGAAATAGCTTCGCGATGCCGACATATCCAACCGCGGGTTGTTGAAGCCGTTTCTACCCGTCCCGCTTTACTACCTTCAGGTATCATCTTCCTCGTTTCTAATTTATTTTTGATTTGCCTTTTCTAGGTAGTATGTCAACTTCTCCCCGTCCTGTCGAGGATTCCGGA
Source organism: Acacia confusa (assembly GCA_037074495.1). Classification (NCBI taxonomy): domain Eukaryota; kingdom Viridiplantae; phylum Streptophyta; class Magnoliopsida; order Fabales; family Fabaceae; genus Acacia; species Acacia confusa. The sequence continues at coordinate 4,509,649 of CM073505.1, forward strand.
TCCGTGGAGTCAGCGGCTGCCAGTATTCCTCGTCGTCTCTCTGAAAAGTATGACTGGGTTGCGACCGGGGTGCTATCCAGGCTCTCGAAAGCCACGGCCAATCAAATCGCCGAGCTCCCATTAAGGGACCGGGATCATTGTTCTTTATCTCTTCCCGGCCCTTCTGAACCGGTGTGCATTGCCCGGGAAGGGAATGAGCGTTCTTTTTTCTTCTTCTACCTAGATTTCGTTAAAAAACTCGGCCTTCGTTTTCCATTTTCTAGGTTTCAAGTAGATCTTTTGAACATTCTTCAGCTGGTCCCTACTCAGCTTCATCCTAACTCCCGGGGTTTTATTATTGCATTCGAGCGGCTTTGCCGATTTTTAAATCGTACTCCCACCACCGGAACATTCTTTTATTTTTTTAATATCCAAAGGGCTCGTCAACCCGGGGAGCCTGAAGAAAAGAGGGGTTGGGTTTCTTTCCGGGGGAAACCGGACAAGAAGCTTTTCCATGTGGCAACCGACACCTGGAAAGACTTCAAGGTTTCTTTTTTTAAAATTAGTGCTGAACCCGGTCATAAACCGTGGTTTCTTCAGGATGTCGATTCTAGCTCGGTGGAGCTGCTGTTTCCTCTGTATTGGTCCAAAACGCAGTATGACCAAGACCAGAACATTTTTGCATCCTCCGATGATAGCCTAGAGCCAGCCGAGGTTGAGACTGTGATAGCTCTGGTTGATCATGTGGCCGAGAGGGATGTCATTGATTCCCGGATTTTTATCCGACAGTCGGTGGAGGAATTGTTCCCACCGAGTATGATTTCTGTTGGTTGTTTGTTCTTTGGATTTCTTTTCTTTATATATGTGTGTCTCTTGTCCTTTCTGATGTTGTTATGTTTTTTGTAGTGCTCGACATAGGGAAGGCTTCTTTCCAAGAACTGGCCGAGAAGCTCCGGGCTAAGGCCAAAAAGAAAGGGGAGTCCTCTTCCTAGAAAAAGGCTGTGGTTGCTCCTTTGCCTGCCAAGACTACTACTGAGAAGAGGGCTGTGCCCTCTCTGGCCCCTACGGACCTCATTCCGCGCAAGCGATCGAAGTCGGTGGCAGCGTCATCGATCTCGGTCGCAGAAGAGAGTTCGGCCTTTGTCCCGGACGCCAGTGCTGCCATAAGCGTCCCTCCTCCCCCGCTTCCTAGGAAGTCTCGCCTTCACTCGCGGGGAGAGGTTTGGACTGATGGGGTCTCAGAGGAGCTCAAATACGTGGTGAAGCCCCCCAGCAAGTATTTCAGCGGTGAGGCCTTTGCCGACTCCGACCTCGATCACCTGCAGGTGCTGCAGGACCATCTAATGGAGACGGCCGGCGTGTTGGACACTTATGCTGCCGTTAAGCATAAATACGCCAAAGCTGCAGCCGAGATTGCCAAGGCTCAGGTTGAGAAGAAAGAGGCCGAGATTAGGCAGAGGGAGGCTGAGGAGGCGCGCCTGAAAGCGGAAGAGGCGCAGATAAAGGCGGTGGAGGAGCTATCAAAGGCCCTTACTGAAAGGGATCGGTTCTCCGCCGAGCTTGACGCCAGTCAGGCCCGGGAAGACACCCTCAATGCCTCACTGCACACCCTGCAGGGTCAGTATGCGGGGGTGGTGAAGGACCTCAATCTCGCCTACTCCGACCTCGACGCTTCTAAGGCCGAGCTCGTGGCGTCTGCTGCCGAGGTGGAAAAGCTGGAAGTCTTGGTCGTGGAGACGGCTGCTGAAGCTTTCAACCTATGCCTGGCCCAAGTCCGAGCTCTGAATCCTGATATTACGATGAATTTGGATGCTGTGGATTTCAGAGCTTCGGTAGAGGACGGGCAATTTATACCAGCGCCGCCCTCTCCGGTCGAAGAGTCCGAGCATCTCACGGAGAATGACCGTGGTCAATTAGCTGAGGAAGATGCTCCAACGACTGACGCCCCTGGCTCCCCTGTGCCCGGCGAAGCCCAATTTTGACGTTGTTCTTCTTAGCACCTTTTCATTTTTTTTCTTTGTTGTATAGTATTTTTACTTTCATTTTTGTCTCTGTAATCTGGGGCTTTTGCCCTCAAAATTAATACTATGACAAGCCGTTGTTCCCGGATATTTCTAGCATCCTCAGCTCGTCTATCTTGCATGTTTTTATTTTCATCCTTTAAACCAAACTCGTTTTAATTCACCAGTTGATGAGTAAAGGGGACGTAATCCGTGCACGAAGCTTGGTTCTTTATTTTATGACTTGGCCAAAGTCAAGATATATTGCGCAGAATCTGCTGGATATTCAACCGACGTTTTAACAAACGGGCCACGTTTATTAATGGTCGGGCATTCTAAACAACAGACGATTTTCAAAAATCATCTAAGCACTTTATCTTGTAAAATACCTTACCGAGATGGTAGCCAACTGCCACATGTTCGGGCCCTAATATCCTTTTTGAATAGGAGCCTAAACATTTCGACCTAATCAGGATCTTTTATGGCAATCTCACACCACCCCAGGGGACAGTTCCGATGCATCGTAACGTTAATAAGACTTGTTGACAAATCTTATCATGACCGGGATCGCGAAACCCAAGTCTTTGTTTAATTATCTTGCCTTTGTCACGGCTTATCTTTGCATTGATTTCACAAGTAATAACTTGGTTGGCCCATGAATTGAACCACCTTTTTTATTGATTGAAATAATCAAGATTACACAGAATTTAAAATCAACGGAAAATACTGCCAAAAGCAAAACAATGCGTAATAAAAAACGGTTCTCGGTCACCACCGACATCCGTTGAAACTGAAAAGCGGTTCTCAGCCACCACTGACATCCGCTGTGCGCTTATTCCGAGTGTATCCCGGTCTTTAGCTGTAGTAAGTCCTTAGTTTGTCCGCGTTCCATGTTCGTTTAATGGGCGTGCCATCTAATGTCTCAAGGACATAGGTCCCGGGCCCCATTTTGTCTGAAACACGGTAAGGACCCTCCCAGTTTGCTGCAAGTTTTCCGTCCCGGGCATTCTTATTTCCGATATCCGCTCTGCGTAATACCAAGTCACCTTTATCGAATGCTCGTGGTCTAACTTTACGGTTATACTTAGCCGCCACCAGCTGCTTCGTTGCCAGATCTCGGCAGTGTGCCGTCGTTCTGACTTCATCGATGAGGTCTAGCTCGGCTGCTAACTGCTTGCTGTTAGCGTGTTCTCCCTCCTCCATGACTTTGGCTTTCCTCCATGATATTTGCCCAATTTCAACCGGGATCATGGCCTCGCATCCATATGTCATTCGGAAGGGTGTTTCCTGGGTCGAGGTTTGGACACTAGTTCGGTATCCCCAGAGTACCGGGTATAGTTCCTCGACCCAGTTACTTTCTGCATTGATCATCCTTTTCTTGAGCCCGTCAACAATGATTTTGTTGGCTGCCTCGGCTTGCCCATTAGATTGCGGATGCTCTACCGAGGCGAAATAGTGCTTGATTTCGAGCTCAGACATCAACCTCTGGAAGCCTTGGTCAACGAATTGAGTACCGTTGTCAGTTACGATCTCGGCAGGAATCCCGAACCTTGCAACGACATTTCTTTCGAAGAATTTTTGTATTCGAGCGGCCGAGATGGTTGACAATGGTTCGGCCTCGATCCACTTAGTGAAATAATCCACCGCCACCGCAAGCCATTTCAGTTGCCCTACGGCCGGTTTGAACGGTCCAAGGAGGTCCATACACCATTTAAAGAATGGTCACGGAGCCGTGATGGTTTTCAACTCGGTCGGAGGTGGCCAGAGGATCCGAGCATGTTTTTGGCAGCTTTCGCATGTCCGTACATGCTCTCTGGAATCCGCGACCATTGTCGGCTAGTAATATCCAGCTCTAAGGGCTTTCCGGGCTAACGCCTTTGCCCCCATGTGTTGTCCGTTTATCCTTTCGTGTATCTCTGATAGCACGTACTCGGCCTCTGCCTGGTTTAAACATCTCATCATTGGGGATTGGAGGCCTTTTCGGTATAGTTGGTCATCGACCACCGTGTACATTAACGCGGTTCGTGCTATCTGCCTTGCTTCCCCGGGATCGTCTGGGCTAACCCCCTTTTCCAGGTAATTTAAGATGGGCCTTCGCCAGTCTTCTGCTGCTGCGATGACTATGATACACGTGGGCTCCTAAAGACTTTGTTGTATTACAATCCGATTATTTCTCGGGTTCCTTGCTAATTTGGAGAGGATATCTGCCCTCGCATTCTCTCCCCTGGGGATGTGGGTGACTACGACCTCATCGAAGTCGGCCATTGCCTCTCTGACTTTCCCCAGATACTTGATTAGCAAGGGTCCCTTAGCCGTGTATGAACCGTTGATTTGGGCTCCGACTAGTTGAGAGTCGGTGGAGAGATGAACCCACCTGGCCCCATTATCTTTTGCCTGTGATAGCCTGGCCAATACAGCCTTATACTCGGCCTGATTATTGAACGTTCTGAAGTGCAATTGCAGGGAGTGTTCCATGGCGACTCCTTCCGGGCTTTCGATTATGATCCCGGCTCCACTTCCTTTGGCGTTTGACGAGCCGTCTACAAATACTTTCCAAATGTTAAGGTTGGCTTTCGGGACTACCTCTGTTGGTACCAGTTCTACAATGAAGTCGGCTAAAGCCTGAGATTTAATAGCATGCCGAGCTTCATATACTATGTCGAATTCAGACAGTTCGATAGCCCAACTAGTCAGTCTTCCTGCCAAGTCAGGCTTGTGGAGTATTTGGCGTATCGGTTGACTGGTTCGCACAATTATTCTATGCCCCTGGAAGTAGGGACGTAATCTCCTCGCAGCAGTGAGGAGCGCAAAGGCCACCTTTTCCAACCTTTGATATCTTAGCTCTGAACTTTGCAAAGCCCGGCTTGTAAAGTAAATCAGTTTATGTTCTGTCGAATCTTCTCTCACCAGGGCGGCACTTACTGCTTCTGGGGCTACAGATAGATATAATATCAAATCTTCCCCGGGCTCGGGTTTCGACAGCACCGGTGGTGATGACAGGCATTTTTTGATCTTGTCAAATGCGGCTTCACACTCTGAGTTCCATTCTCCATGCTGTGCTTCCTTCTTCAATAACTTGAACAAAGGAAGAGCATTTTCTGCCGATTTCAGTAAGAACCTTGTCAGCGCGGCCAGTCTGCCAATCAACTGCTGTACCTCTTTTTTGTTTTTTGGGGCAGCCATATTGAGGACGGCCTGACATTTATCCGGATTGGCCTCAATCCCCCTGTTTGTCAACAGGAATTCGAGAAATTTACCCGCTGGTACTCCGAATGCACATTTAGTTAGGTTAAGTCGGATTCTGTGATCCCGAAGCTTATCAAATGTTTCTTGCAAATCCTGGATGTGATCGGATCGCTTAACTGACTTAACGATCATATCGTCGATGTAAACTTCGACGTTCCTGCCGAGCTGTGCCTCAAACACTTGATTCATCATCCTCTGGTAAGTAGCTCCTGCGTTCTTCAGCCCGAAAGGCATGACATTATAGCAATAATTAGCTTTTTCCGTGATAAAAGCTGTTTTTTCCTGGTCTTCGGGATGCATAGCTATTTGGTTATAGCCGGAATACGCATCCATGAATGAGAGCAGCTGGAATCCCGAAGAATTGTCTACCAGTTGGTCAATATTTGGCATGGGGTAAGCATCCTTGGGGCATGCTTTGTTGAGATCGGTGTAGTCGGTGCACACCCTCCATTTGCCATTGGGTTTCTTGACCATTACCACATTTGATAACCATGTGGTATACTGGATTTCCCTGATGAATCCCGCATCCAGCAGTTCTCTTACATGCTCGGCTAGGGCTTTTTGTCGGTCCGGTGCAATCTTTCTTTTCTTCTGCGAGACCGGCGTATATCGTGGATTTATGGTCAATTTGTGACAACAGAACGCCGGGTCGACAACTGGTAACTCCGAAGGTTTCCATGCGAACACGTCCTTGTTCCTCCATAACAGTTTTTTGAGCTCGATTTTTTCTTGCTCGGCAAGCGAACTCCCGATCTTGGTTATTTGTCCGGGCTCCTCTCCTAGTTGGTAGTCTGCGAGCTCTCCATCAGGCTCTGTTTTCATCAACTTTGCTTCTTCTCTTACATCCAGCTCTACCACGTTGACCGAGCTCGGCGCAATTGGCGCTGAATTTTGAATTCCTTTCTGCTGCGAGCTGGATGTTCCGGATTCATTGTTTTTAACCGTCGAGAAGTAGCATTGCCGGGATTCCTTCTGATCACCTTTGATGGTGAAGACTTCATTCTTCCGACTTATTATTTTCAGCTTCTGATGCTTAGTTGATATGAGCATGTCCTAACTATGAATAGTTGATCTGCCTAAGATTATATTGTAGGACGAAGGGAAATCCGCTACAATAAACTTGACTTGCTCAGTCTTAAAGGCTTCTTTAGAGCCCAAGGTCATTTTTAGCTTTATACACCCTTTGGGACTTGTATCCTCTCCGTTGAACCCGATTAAGGTTGTCCTGCACGGCTTTAGATTTTCTGGGTCGAGGTCCATGCGCTTAAAGGCGTCCCACAGGATGATATCCACCGCACTGCCAGGATCGATGAATATCTTCTTTACGCGGCATTTTCCCAGGAGGCCGGTTATGACCAGTCCGTCTTGATGACCCGGGATTACGTCCCTCAGATCTTCCTGAGTAAAGAACAACTTAGGAGGCTCTTCTGTTTGCGATGGTTCTGGCTTGAAGGTCGGTTGTCCCCTGATGGTTAAGACTTCCCGAAGGTATTTCTTCCGCTGATTGGCGGTATCGCCGCCACCTCCGTAACCTCCACTAATGACATTGCAGTCAAACTCTGCTTCCGGGAACTCGTCCTCATTGTCATGCTTTCTCCTCTGGGAGACCGGGCTTGTACTCCGATCCGTCTGCTTGCGCTTGGCTTTTTGCCCTTGTGTTTTGATAACGTACTGACGTAATTTTCCATCTCGGATAAACTTCTCAACCGCATCTCTAAGGTCCCAGCACTCATCCGTTGTGTGCCCGGGTCCATTGTGGAATTCGCAAAATCGTGTGCGGTCCAACTTACCCTTGTTATAAAGTGGTCGTGGTCGCTCCACCTTCCTCATCTCGGTCAAGGCTACCTCTCTCCATAGCTGTGAACGAGGGACATTTAGTGGAGTATATCTCTCATACTTCCCCTCATGCCTTTGTCCTCGTGTTTTCTGGTCCGAGTTCCTGGGTCAGTCTCTTGCTGCCCGGTCCTTCCCTTTCGGGGGTGGGCTTTTCTGTCTCTCTTTTCCCGACGCGTTGGCTATCTGCATCTGCTCGATGTCCAGATACTTTTTGGCTCATCTATGGAATTCTTCCAGCGTCTTGATCTCGCCAGATATGACCGATCTCCCCATTCTGGATTCGCTATCTAAGCCCGAGATGAGCAAGTGTACGTGGACGCTTTCCGTTAATCCCTGGATTTGTAATGCGGCAGCCTTGAAACGATCCAAATACTTCTGAAGGGTTTCACCGGGTTGCTGCTTGATTCTATCCAGCGTGTAGACCGACCTGGGTTGCTTTTTGCTTGTTGCGAAATTCAGCAGGAACTTCTCGCTCAGGTCATTGAAGTCGGTGATGGACTTGGGAGATACAGTCTGGAACCAAATTTGAGCGGCTCCCCGTAACGTTGAGGTGAACAGCCTGGAAATGATTGGCCCCTTGAATCCTCGGACCAGCATCTCAATGTCGAAAGTATTCAAGTGTGTCTAGGGATCCTGACTTTCGTCGTACTTAGGAAGGTCGGATGTACTAAATTTCCTTGGGTACTCAGCTTCCGTAATTTCATCTGAGAACGGGCTGTTGTTTTGTCCTCCGTCCCCATACCACATCTTGTACCTTCCGGAATCTGGCCGAATTCCCTGATTGTTCGAGGTACGGCTGTCTTTCCTAAGCGTCCGGGCTTGATCCTCCTGACTCGCATCCTGGTGATTACTTTGCTGAGAATTTTTTGTTGAAACTATTCGGCCTTGCCCGGGATGGTCCTCCTGTAGGGGATCAACAGTTTGGTGATTGGTTTCTTCGTCCTCATTCTATTGATCATCCCGGCGTTCCTCCTGAAGAGGGTCTTGTAAGTGTTTAAGGATTTGGTTCATCACCTCGGTCATATGGTCAATCTTTTGGTTCTGAAGATTGTCACGTTCTTCCACATTCTCGATTCGTTTCAACATTGATTCAGCAATGTTATGTAGGAGCCGTATATCCGGGCTGCCAATCTGAAACTTTGTTGAGGGACCAGCGTGGTTAGTATTTTCCAGCGTTTGGCCTGCTCGTCCATCCAGGTTCGAGTCTGGGGGCTCCTCCATTTGTTCCTAATTAACGCCTTGAACGTCCTGCTGTTGGGTCTCGCTAAAATTTTGTTCCTGACCTTGCTCGTGTGCATGCGGGTGGCTTTTGCTTCTGGTATTAGCCATCACGGGTCACGGGAATAGGACTTTACAGTCCCCACGGACGGCGCCAATGATCCGGTGTGGATCACAAGTTGGGTTGGACTTGGCCCGGGGTCCTACGTACCACAGTGTGGATCAAAGTCCACGTAGTTCGAGAGTATACGGCAGGCTAATGATAGCCAGAGGGGGTGGTGTGTGTGCGCTGTGTGAATAGAAAAACTAGGGTTTCAGAAGTGTGTACCTTGTAAGGGGTTTACCCTATTTATAGGCGTACCTGGGCCCTATCTTAATCAGTTGGATTTATCCTTTATTTTAGGGATATCAAGATATGTTTTTTTGAATAATCTCCTTCTTTCATAGGCGGTTACCATAATGATAGATATTCTTGATAAAACCACTCCTATTTTCAAGAAAGCGGTTATGAGCATAACTGAAGCCATTTTGACTAGGCTATTTGGTTATTGGGCTGGGCCCATTTGTGAGATATCCGTAACAAATCATATTATATATTATGCATGATTAAATTATATATGAGTTTATAAGTCAGACAAATTATATTAAAAAAATGATAAATATAAATATGTTAAAGTATTTTAAACAACTTCTTTAATCTTTTTAAAAAATCAAACAAATCTTATATAATTAGTACCAAAATCAGACATATATAGCACTATATATATAGTCAATGATTCGTGTATAAGAAAAGGGGCGGTTCCCTTGACAGCTTATGAGCCGGCTAGTGACATCATGAGAATAAGAATATAACGACGACTAAGAATGATAGACCATGCAAATTAAAGTTGGGATTGTCTTTTGTTCCTCGTGTGTTTAGCTGAATACAATGAATTATGACTTATACGTACTGTCAAATTATTGAATATTGAATTTCCGTCACCATAATAACTTTAAAAAAAGATTTTTTTTTTTTTTTTTTTATGTGAACAAAATCCCCCTTTCTAAAGTCCAAACACCGAAAATCATTTTTTGTAGTAACATTGATCCTTAATATAAAATCTATTTTGATGAAAAAAATAAAATTACAAACTAAATCTTATATGAAGAATAAGATGCAGTATATACTCTATTGGCATATATCAAGAAAAAAGTCTCACATTGATTACATAAACATTGAAGTGAAGGTATATAACTCAATGGTGGGTCCTTCTGGTCCTTATTATAAGACATCAACTACCAATATTTTTTTGTCCTTATTATAAGACACCAACTTACTTTAACTAGCTCGTTTATTACTTTTTTGTCATCAACCAACTTAATTAAAACTATATCATTAAAGTAGGGGTGAAGTTAGAAATATTTATTAATTTTAGACCTAATTAATGGGTTAACTTACATTCTTTGGCTTGTGAGAAATAGTAGTTAATGCCTTATAATAAGGATCAGAGGGAGTATTTAATTGACTCTAGTCATTTTGATAGAAAAAACAACCTCATACATATCTAAATCACTAATTCTCATAGTATCGATCTATTCAAAGCTGGTCAACTCATTTAGTGGTTAAGGCAAAAATAATTGGTCTACATTTCTTCTTTACATCAATGGATTTTTCTTTTTTAAAAAAAGGTAAGAAATTTATTTATTAATTAAAGTTGATCTTTATAATTTTGTAATATTTAATAAGAAATGATAATGACAAGCAAGAACCGTGGCTAACATCACGACTAATCTTGTGGTTCTAACAGAATTGTCGGTTTCTTTATTTTCAGAGGGAAGAAATTAAAGAAGAGGAGGCTATTGATGATTAACTAACTGGATTATTTGTGAATTTGGAAAATACATATGAAATTGGGAGATATATGTAGAAAAGTCAGTAAAAAAAAGATACCAATAAAAAAACTGTACGTGTGTATTTGAAATGGAGATAATGCATTAACTGGTTGTGTATAAGTAAGCGTTGTGAAGACGGCACTATAATATATACAAAGCACACATATGAAGAATGGTGTGCCCAAAATATCTCTGGTTAATGGTCAATTTGGTCAACCAGGAGGCCCAAAATTTTCCAGTACGGCTACATTGGCTGAAATATCGTATACTTCGAAACTTTGAATCTACAAATCCCTTCAATATCTGAAAGTGACCTCAGATGATGAAGCCAAAATAACCTTTGCATCTGTGCATAAATATGCGCATCTTTTAGAGGTTTATTAACCTTTTTTTTTTCATTATTCCTTATTAATTTTAAATGTAAATCATTAAATTTGATATAACTGTTCACATCAACAACCTTTCTCATAAAAATCAATTATTTTGTAACTATAAGCTGTGCTGATGGCAAAGTTTCCGCATCTTTGCTTGGTCGAATTTCATTTTCTACTCCCTTGGAACATGATTCGCGGATGCATAACTTTCCAAACACACTAATTATATTTTCAATTATAATTTCTCATACTTTTTCACCCGCATCTTTGATGATTCATTGTGACATACTGTATACGTATGATCACACGTACGACCTCATCAGTATAGCCACATAATCGTTTAATGTATCAGAGGAGGGCTGATACTTCCTTCTACTTCATAAGGATCTTCGTATATGTAAGATAACATGTGTTTTCGCTTTGGGATGTATTCATTACTTAATTTTCTATTTTATCAATTGCAAACTAAAAAAGAAGCTATCATGCTTGAATCTCAATTTTTTTTTCCTTTCGGAAATAATAAGCCATTAATTGATATGGTAAGCCGTTTCACCTACCATAAAAAAGAGAACATAAGTTTGAGTCTCAAAAAATAGGCTTAACTTTCCTTATTGATCAAGGGTTTCCTTACGAGGCTTAGAGGGCAAATGATTTTTGCCTCTACTAACGAATGCGCTTCGTAGATTTTAAACTTGTATTCTTCTCTCCTCACTGTTTCAACCAATAATTTGTTAGCTAAACTTTCACCTCAACGCTCTCGACCCAACAGTGATGAGAATCAAGTTCATACTGATATAGGGATACCGTGTGTTAACAAAACAAAAATCATGGATTCAACCCACGCACACATATTGGGCATGTTTTACAGACCCAAAATAACATCATGGGGCATAACCCTTAACCAACGTTTTTATGTAAGGCCAACTCATGATTCATTGGGCCTTTAATGGGCTTATCAAGATGAGATGCATAAGATGCTTGAAGGGAGGGGGAGCACTTTTATTAAATTATCATTAATGGAAAAAAATATTTCTTTTTATTGAAGGAATATTTTTAAAACATTAAAAAGTTTTTATGGGCAATCTGGTCAATATGAGATAAAAAATTTCTCTTTCTTTCTTCTCTTTCTTTCCCTTGCTCCCCCCTCGTCTCAAACCATAAAAGCTAAGGAAGTAGTAACATTTGTTGAGAGCAATGATATTTTTCTCTAATCATGTCCTTAGTTTGAGTTATAAGAATAAAGAAAATTGAGTTGGACTAGTTTTGGTAAACCAGATGGGCAACAAATAAAAACTATCGAAGTAGTTCTGTAGTAAAAAAAAAAAAAAAAATAGCGAAGTAATGGAATAAATTATGATTGATAGACCCAGCTTTGGATTCTTTTAATCTTTTAAGTAAAAAATTATGAATTCCTAACTTTGCGAAAAATCTTTCAAAGGGTCGGGTCTGTATTATTTTATACTTTTATCTAAAAAATGATTATTTTTGTTTTTGTCTAATTTTCAGTTTTATTAAAATTAGATGAAGTAATGAAGGAAATTAGAGTATTTTTACTTGTAAACAGGAATTTACCTAGCTTCCTCCTCTAAATAAAAATAAGAGCACACGTGGACGCCGGATCGCTAGGTATTCCGTGTGGGATGAACCGCGTGGCGTGGGGACTCCGAGGGGTGACCAGAATTTTGTTACCAGACGAAACGCAATAACAGGGATAGGGTCGGTCCAACGGTTCAACATCTTTTTCAGAAGATAACAAGACGACGCTCCTCTCTTGCTTCCCTCTCACTCCTCTCCTCTCTTTCCCTTTCCTCTCATTATTCTCCTCACCAAAACAAATATTTCTCTGTTTTCTCTCGTCTCAATAATTTACATCTCGTATTTTAAATTTTAATTAATCTGCTATCATTCTCTCCTCGGTGGTTGCTACTTGCTTCACTCTTTTGCTGGTTTCTGTAACTATGGCGTTCCGAGTAGGAGGGGTATGCTTCCTTTGCTCTCTAGCTCTTATGATTCTTGTTCTTCTAATTTTGTTGACGATCTTGAAATGCGCTTCAATCGTTTTAATTTTCCTTGATTTCTAGTGCTTTCGGCTTTTTTGTTTTGCTCTTGCTCTCATTTTGACGGCTTCGCTGACTGATTTCCTTGTACTTGCTACTGAAGATTTTCGGCAACAACCTTTTTTTTTTTTTTCTTTTTAGGCTGTCGTTCTCATATGATTCCGGTGCTGGAGTGAAATTTTCCCTTTCTTTGCGGTACCTACTTAATTTTATATGTTGCTTGCTACGCTGGCTAACTTGGCTTCAAATCGATGTTGGTCTTAGTAGAAAACTTTAACATAAACTGGATTTATTGATGTTTCTTGTAGCATTTGGTAGCTACGACTTACCTGCTTTCTGCAGACTTGATTATTGATGTTGGGCTATCGGGACAGTGGATTTTGTGGTTTTCGCTATCTGGCTGCCTTTTTGTCTGCAACTTCATTTCAGTTTTCCTGATGCAATTCTAATGTAATCTGCTGGGATTCGATGGTTTTTATTCACGCACGGGAGCTGGGAACTGCTTTTGGTTTGATGTTCTCCTTATTAGAATTGAAATATTTTGGTTGGTTCACGACACAAGTTTTACGAAATCATTTGAATGTTAGATCAGATTCAATGTATCCTATCACATGAAAGATTGGTGCATGTTTCATTCATACCTAATACACTACAACGATTTCCCGTCTTTGATTTGCAATTAAGTTTGGTGATGCCGATCTTCATACTATCACTAGGAATTGACAGAAAAAACCTTCGGTTTAGTTTTCTGAATCGCATTTTTTCATGTTTGGTTTTTGGCCCTTGATTGGACAAAGTATTTAACATGTGACTTCATTTTAGGGAAATGCCTCTTCTGGCATGGGTGTTGCTGAGCATAGTGTAAGCACATACTTGGAACTGCAGAGGAAGAAAGTACACCGCTATATCATTTTTAAGATTGACGAGAAAAAGAAAGAAGTCGTGGTTGAGAAGACAGGAGGCCCTGCTGAGAGCTATGATGATTTCGTTGCCTCCTTACCTGAGAATGATTGCCGTTATGCGGTCTATGACTTTGATTTTGTAACTGCCGAGAACTGTCAGAAGAGCAAAATCTTCTTTATCGCATGGTTAGTCATTGATTTCTCATAAAATCATTGAAATGCATATTAAATTCATCTTGAGAAAAATTTAACCTTGACTGGATATAAATTGCTTTAAATCAGTGCATTTATCTAGTTCTTGATTTGGATTGAAGACTTAAAACATAGACATCTTTTGAAAGGAAAGTAAGAGACTATGAATATTTTAGAGTGAGCAAGCACCAAAGGTCACCTGAAGGATGGGTTGATGGTTAATGAGCGAAAGATGACAGTATTTGCTCACTATCTCATGGGTACTTTTCTAATATGATAAATATAAATTCTTAGTCTCCTTTTCATGCCTACCTTGTATGTGCCAATGGTGAAGGATGAACGGATGAAAAGTTCTGACAAGTCTGAATTACTTATTGTTCCAAGTATTTCAAATGTGGACTTCTTCATCCTTATATTTTTGTTTTACTGATTGAGTGTCTGTTTAGGACCTAAAGTTGAATTAGGTCAAGATTTTCATTGTCTGTGTGTTAATCAGGCGATTTAGTTCATGTATATGGTTGATGTCTATGTGCACAATTGTATTCTTGTCATTTTGAATTCCTTTTCTATTCCTTTGGTACATAGTTATAAAAAATTTCTGCACATTTGCGTTGCTAGAATGTTGCTACGCCATGAATGCTCTCTTTCTACATTGCATTTTGGGTTGTTTAGACCTTCATCATTCCGAAATTCTTCCACATTGAGATCAGAGCATACGTTTGATTGGCTGAACCATTTTGTTTTTGAGACGCTGGAGTTACGAAGTTTTGCTCAAGTCACATAATGTGGAGTGTTGCTTTGGTATAGCTATCATGGTTCTAGTTGTTTAGGATTTAGAAGCTATGTTTGTGGTATATATTTGTAGTAGGGTAATTCGTGGATTCAATATGCTGTTCACGTATTTTGAAGATAAACACTGAAGCCAGACTTTTAATTTTCTTGTCTACCATGTGACCTGTATTTGAAATTGGGAAGACAATCTCATTTGTTTAATCTGCATTAATTGTAAAACTGCTTATTTTATGTGTCAATTTCATTAGATGAAAGAAAAAGATCGTTCTGATGTATTCCAAATAAAATTTCGTATTTGGCTGCCCGATATTTGACTGAAAAGTGTATTGGAATCAGTGATTTTGCTCTATTGACCCACTGTTATGTTCCTTTCCTGTGCTTGAGACCCTTTGTCTGGTAAGTATAGTCTTTTCTCAGCTTACATGTTTTTCTCAACTTCCTTTTTTGTGCTTTTCCATGTAAGCTTCTCTGTATGTTTGGTCATTGCCAAGTTTACATTGAATCAGTGATTTTAACATCATGTCATTACTTGCAGATTAAATTATGCCATTGCCAAACATACATGCAAGCATCCATATGTGTTTGGTGATGGCATAATTTTATCTCTAAACCAGAGCAGGTTAAAGCAGTATATAATCTGGTTCATATATCACCTGTTTATTGCCTTGGATATGGGTTTTTTAATGCAATTGTTACAGGTCTCCTTCTGTATCCCGGATTCGTGCAAAAATGCTGTATGCAACATCCAAGGACAGGTTCAGACGGGAGTTGGAGGGCATACATTATGAGATTCAGGCGACAGACCCTACAGAGATGGATCTTGAAGTCCTCAGGGACCGTGCAAATTGAGAATAAGTTGGGCTCAAGGGCTTGCATCTGGATGATGCTCTTAGGATATCTCTGAAACAACCTGAAGGATTGCTCTTTATTTGACCTGCTTGAACTTCTAGTTTACTATGTTCTCTGTCTGTTTTGATGCATCGCATATGAATAGCTAACTTAGCAATGTAAAAACTTACACCTGTGAAGGCTGATTAGGGGCTCCTGGGCCTACAACCCCACAGCTGGGGGAAGTTGGA
This sequence comes from Acacia confusa, assembly GCA_037074495.1. Lineage (NCBI taxonomy): Eukaryota > Viridiplantae > Streptophyta > Magnoliopsida > Fabales > Fabaceae > Acacia > Acacia confusa. Next base: position 4,525,196 of record CM073505.1, read on the forward strand.
GCTCTGTCTTACTGTGATGCTTCTCAGGTACATATTACTATTATGAATATTGAAAATTTAACTTGTGCTCTATGGAATCAATGTTTATGTTGATGATGGAGGCTGCTAAGCATAGGTGGAAGCTTGCTGCTGTTTTTTTTTTTTTTTTTTTGGGGGGGGGGGGGGAATATAGTTTGATACTAAAGTTGATATATAATAGAATGTTAAATTACTAGGGCGGGTAAAAAGTGACGAGTATGCAAATCGTTATAAATTGTTCTTTATGGCCAACTGTGAAGTTTGTGTTCGCATCAAATGAATATTAAAGGAGAAAAGCTGGTCTCTAGTGGATAATAATAGTAATATTGTAGATATTGTGAGCTAAAAATGTTGTTATATTTTTGGGGCAGTGGTTATTAGTAGTCGTTTCTCTCGCTGATTTATAAGCCTACATGTGAAATTGAGTCTCGTCTTCCGATACGGGTACCCTCGGATATCATTCTATACCCCCTAAATTAGCATCAGATAGTGTAGCTTTTACGATCATACATATAAAGCACTGTCCAAATTCCAAAAGCACAAAAACAAAACACAAGAGAACATGAGGAGCAAATGCCGCAGCCTATCCCTTTCTTCAATGCATCGAAAGAATCTGTGTTTGATTCTTCCGTCTCACCCTTACTTCGCAAAAAGGGTTTTCTCTTTTTTTCTGATATGGGAAAAAAAGGATATTTTTGAGACAAAAACACCTTTATAAAATAGCAGCCCGCGCCCAGAAAGGTGCCCTTTTCTTTTACCCAAAAAAGAAAGGCAACTTTTTTTTATTATAGGAAGAAAAGGCAACTTTTTGAATAAAACCTAACTGTCCCTCATAGCATGTGAAACCACCTTCAAGAAAATGCCCCTAATATTTTTTTAAAAAAATACTAAAAAATTAGATCTTGTTTCAATTTTGCTCTTTTTTTTAAGTCGTAAAATGAGGTTATGCCAATCTTGATGAGCACGAAATTAAACTTGCACGTTATGGAGTGATCTCACAAAATTTAAAGGAGTCGGTTAATCGTGGGATCATTTTTCTGGGCAAAGATGCAATTTCCGTTCTAAACTTAAAAAGAAACAGTGCAATGAAATCTAAAATGCGCCCACAAGAGGAGCAGTGCGCAGTCAAGTGATATTCGTATATTGAAACATAATTTGTTTATACTAGAGAGAAGTCGTATTTTCACTTAGTTTCCTTATAAATGCAAATATTTTATAATTAATTAATTACCATCTTCATTCATTAACATAAGAGATATATAACTGATTTAGGAAATTTTGTTAAGGTGTTTTTTTGTGATAAATAACCGTTGATTTTACTAAAATACCCTATTTAGTTATGTACCCTTTTATTAGTTAAATATCCCTCTTGATTAATGAGAGATACTTTGGGTCAAAATTGTAAATTTAAAGGATAAATTTAATTGAAGCCTTATTTTAAAAAAATTGTCCAGCTTATTACTTATTATCTCTGATCTTTAATATAAAAGTTAATTAGGGGTCAAAGTTGGTCATAAACATAAGACCCTAATAAATTGTCTCTCAATTGTATAACTTGTTCACCAAACTATCTATGACACACATGGAGCAGAGTTTTTATCTAAGGATAATTATGATAAAAATGATATTTTAGAGAAATCAATCTATATTTATTATAAATGATTAAAAATAACTAATTTCTTTTATTATATCCAAATTAGTCACTCATATATTCCGGATTATTGTGCTTCTGGCCACCTCTAGTCAACAGTTTGGCACAGCTGTTACCCTCCTTCCTCCGAGTCACATCACATTCACGATAGATCCAAGATCCCGCAATTCAAGACTCACTTCTTTCGCACCAAAATCGGGTTACCCTTCTGCGGTAAAAAATCTTTTTTACGTGGAAGTGAAGCGATGAAGCTGCTTGGTTGCCCCAGGATCCGTTCTTATCTTTTCCCTCACCAGTTCACTTTTGTCCACTACAGAAGAATTATATGCGCCTGTCATCCACTATCTTCTCCCACGTGATCTCTCCCTAATTGGATCCTTACACCTCTCGCAACACGACATTTCATGGCTCACTCTCATCTTGACTTTGATGCCAACAACTGCGTGGGCTTAACTTTCCTATAATATACGATTATTCCGCGTGATTTGGTGCTTCCTAGTAATTATCTTCTGCAATACTTTCATCGCCTGCTGCATAATTGGCTTTATGGGTATTTGATGTATTGTCGTCCTTCTGTAGCAGGAGCTGGAAGCGGGCTTTTGGGTAGAGTTTAGATTTAGATCTCCTCTGTTGTCATCTTTTCTTATCATTGAATTTTTGTCTGCTTACTGTTTGACATAATTTCCAGCACATGTTGATGATTGATGGTGTTCTTTATAGGGTAAAATCTTTTAATTATCGTAGTCCGAAGCAGAATCTTATTCTTTAGGTCACTGTTTGCTAAGATTAGAGAAATCTTTTCTGGAATTTCATAATTGGAGATTTTCCATTCAATTATCTACTTTGCCTCCCCAACTTGTGGCATTTGGATTGCTGAGACTGAGACATGTGGGGAAGGTGTCCCTCACTCGGATTTGGACTGTACGCCTTGTGGAAAACAAATTGATACAGAAGTTTAATGTCCAGATAAGATCCCCGTTGGTCTCATATCTGTGTTGAGTCTATTTGTCAGTGATTTGATCTTCAGTGACTGCAATATATCTTCAGCTTTTCTCGCAAAATATCAGATTCAAGGGTCGGTAGCCAGTGGCAGAGCTATCAATTTTAATACACTTAGAGCTTGTGGCGATATCAAAATGGATCTCTGAGTGAAAGTTGTGATTGTTGCTGGGTGAGAGAGAACTTTGTGGACAAGCTGCACAGAGAATTATGTTATTTAAAGCTTTGGCTTGCCATGAAAACCTTGATTAGCCAATATGGGATGTGACAGGACCATAGTTTGGTTTAGGAGGGACCTTAGGATTGAGGATAATCCTGCATTAGCAGCCGCTGCGCGGGAGGGTTCTGTCCTTCCTGTCTACATATGGTGCCCTGCCGAGGAAGGACAGTTTTATCCAGGTCGCGTGTCGAGATGGTGGCTGAAACATTCGCTTGCCCACTTAAGTCAGTCGCTGAAATCACTTGGAGCTGAACTTATGCTGATCAAAACCCACAGTACTCTTCATGCTCTTTTGGAGTGTATAAATGCCATTCAAGCAACAAAAGTAGTGTTTAATCATCTCTATGGTAAGTAATGGTGTTTAAAAGGTAGATGAACCTTGCGTTTCAACTTTCAACTACTTTAGCTTGGTTTGAATTGCTTCCTAATCCATACTTAAAACCACTAAAATTTTGGATTTCTCACTCTTAAAGGTTAAAAAAGAATAGAGCATTTCATTTTAACTGTCTAGAGATTCTAGGGAGGATAGTACCTGAAGACAATCCTACACTGGGAATTCTGGATGTCCTCACGATATTTGATGTCGTTGTTATCTTTTGGCTTATAACAATTGCTTGACTATGTGATTAATAGAAGTTAATGAACAACACATCCATAACCGGGAAAGGAAAAGTTGCGTGAAACATTTTGGTATAAAATGAGACACCCAACACCCCCCGGGCCCCGGGGAACTGGGGGTTTTTCTCCTCTTTTTCCAATGGAGGACAACTTTAATCTGTGTTGATGAAATTCAGTGGAAATATATATCCGGTTGCTAAGGCATACTAATTAAGATTTGAAAACTTGGCTTTGTATACAACTAAGTTATAAGTGACATTTGATTAGGAATGACAAAAGACATGGAGATGTATTGTGATGAGATGTTAGAGAAGCACTAAGTTTGAGTTTCCAAAACTAGAAACAATACATCTTTAAACATTGAATTTCAAAAATACTTTGTAAGTGCTTGCTTGAAGTGGAAAGTTATCTGAGATAGACTGGAGTTCAATGAAGCAGAACTTGATTTTGCTGCACGTCAACATGGTTAGTGATCACAGATACACCATAGCTTGGATCATCTCTCTACCATCACATCTGGCCATATATTGAGATCAAAATTGCTTAATTGCAAAATGAACAATGCTTATTTTGTTCAATGTGAGCTTGGAGGATATTACTTTGGTTCTCTAGATGGTTCCTTACTGTGCATCATGTAACATATATGATGAACTATTTGTGTTAATGTTCTGGTTTGTTCATTGAAATACCATGCTTGTAAGGGGTACATGTTGCAAGTGTTGCTCTCGTGGTTAGTAAATTAGCAAGTCCAAACTAGAAAAGGAGGAAATATTCATTCATCCTTTGAATGCCAGGACATTTCCCTACAGCACATCATATAGTAGATAAACAAATTTTTTTAAAGAACCACTTCATCTTGTGAAAGATTATCTTAAGCAATTTAGAGGAGTGCTTTATTACGACCAAAATGTGCAAGATATCTGATATCTATTCTTTGCCTTAATTATTCTATCAGATCCTGTTTCACTTGTCCGAGATCACAACATCAAAGGAAAACTAGTCGAACTTGGTCTATCTGTGCAAAGCTACAATGGGGATTTGTTGTATGAACCATGGGAGATATATGACGAGAGGGGCCATGCTTTTACTACCTTTGATCATTTTTGGGACAGATGCTTGCTAAAGCAAGTGGCAGCTGCTTCACTTATTCCTCCTTGGCAACTAATTCCAGCTGAAGGTATAACTATAAATGCAAGTTAATATGAATTGATCCTTCTTCGTATAATATGATGGCTGACAAGGTTACTGTCAGACATTCAAGGTATGTTTCAACCAATGTGGGTAAGGGAGCCTTACAATAAGCATATCTTCTTTTAGTATAAAAATTAGTTGTGAGGTCTTATTCTTTTAGGCAGTACCATTATTAGTTTTGGCACTGATATGATCATACTTTTCTCTTCATAAATTATTTTGCTTTCAAATTGAGATATAAATTTGAGAGAAACATCTAGTGTAAGGCTCCCTTACCCACATTGGTTGTAACCAAAAATACGTCTGTTAAAATTTTGTTTTCTCTTCCTTTGTTGATGGCAGGAACTGTTAAGAAATGTTCAATTGAGGAACTAGAACTTGAAGACGAATCAGAAAAGTCCAGCAATGCATTGTTAGGGAGAGCATGGTCCCCAGGTTGGAGCAATGCTGATAAGGCTTTAACTGAATTTGTTGAACACCACCTACTTCACTACTCAAAGAATAGACTAAAGGTTGGTGGAGACTCCACTTCACTCCTGTCTCCATATCTTCATTTTGGAGAATTGAGTGCAAGGAAAGTATTTCAATTGGCACGCTTGAAGCAGATATTATGGGCAAATGAAGGAAACATCACAGGTGAACAGAGTGTCACACTTTTCCTCAGGGCCCTAGGACTTAGAGAGTACTCACGTTATCTTTGTTTCAATTTCCCATTCACTCATGAAAGACCATTGCTTGGGAGCTTGAGATTTTTTCCTTGGAATAATGATCTGGTCAATTTTAAGGCTTGGAGACAGGGCAGGACTGGCTACCCTTTAGTTGATGCAGGAATGAGAGAGCTCTGGGCAACAGGATGGATACACAATAGAATACGAGTGATAGTTTCTAGTTTTGCTGTGAAATTCTTGCTTCTTCCCTGGAGATGGGGGATGAAATATTTCTGGGACACACTGTTGGATGCAGACCTTGAATGTGATATCCTGGGTTGGCAGTACATCTCTGGGTGCTTACCAGATGGTCATGAGCTTGAGCGCATGGACAATCCAGAGGTTTGTCACGTTTTCTTGTATTAAAATGTTATACAGATGGCTTTATGACATTTAAGAGAAGATTATCTGATGTTCATAATTGCTTCTCATTTTTAAGCTTAGGTAATTGGCGGAGTGTGCATTGTTTTTTTTCCTCCATATTTTCTTGCTTTCACTACGTGTTTGATTATTGACAAGTTCACATAATCTGAAGGGTTTACATATCTGTTTTAAGGCACTGATGAATGTAACTTGGTCTATATTCTTGCATAAGTTCTGATTCATGTAGTACTGGGGATATCATTATGCATTTTGAGAGATAGCAGTGGTTGGATCTGAGTAAGGTTGTAATGTATGGGGAATAAAACGTTGCTAAAATTCTGCCCCTCTTGATTCTTAAGACTACTATTAGCTTTTTATGCTTATAGAAATGTAAATTTTGTTTGTCCCCTTGCTGGCTACATATCTAAGGAGTAAAAAGCTTGCCTTTCAGAGCCAAAAAGCTTCCAAAAGATTAAAGTAAACACACTGGCTTTTTTATTTCTTATTTTGCTCTTTTTTTGGGGACAGGTTCAGGGGGTTAAATTTGATCCAGAAGGAGAATATGTAAGGCATTGGCTGCCTGAGTTAGCTCGAATGCCAACTGAATGGATCCATCATCCTTGGGACGCACCACTTACTGTGCTCAGAGCAGCTGGTGTAGAGTTGGGTCTAAATTATCCAAAACCAATAATTGAGGTCGATTTGGCCAGGCAACGGCTGACAGAAGCAATATTCAAGATGTGGGAAACCAAGGCAGGGTGCTCAGGTGAGACGAATGAAGTAGTTGATGAAAACACCACTGGTGTTCAAAACTCGGCCATTCCAAAAGTTGTCTTGAAGGAGAAGACTCCATGTGCTACTATTTCATCAAATGATCAGAAGGTGCCAACACTTCAGAATCCCAAGAATGTTGTATCTCTTGTTAATAAAAGATCAAAAGGTATGGAAGAAGGGGGACAGAATCAGACTGGTTTACCGAATCATAAAAATGGCCCAGAGGTATCCAGCATTGATCAAGGTATGTGCTCCTCGGACGAATCTTCTTCTAGTAAGAAGCAGAAGAGTACAACTTGTGCTAGTACGTACACATTTTCTGTTCCCCAACAGTGTTCCTCATCTTCTGAATTGAAGCGGCCATGGCAAGAACAGATTGACATGGAGCAGAGTTCAAGTAAAGATGGTAAGCTGCCTCACATCACATATTTTGAAAAAAATAGGGAAGTAGGTGAAAGATAATCTTTGGCCTTGTTAGGAATCTTAGAAAGCATTTCTAGGACGCTTAGTGGTTGGTTGGTTCAACTAATCATACTCTAGGAAGTTAACTACATAAAAAATATCTAGAAAGTACGGACTTCTTGGGAAGTTAATCTCTGAGAAAGTTTATATATATGATTTGCTTGTTAAACCTGTTTTGGTTTGTCTCTTAAAATATGTTAAGTTCAAGAGTTAATCCCTGAAAATAAAAAACTTGTTGCGTGTTAATTTATGGTCAAGTGGTTTTGGGATGTTGGAGAGACTGAAGGACAACGAATATTTAATTTGGGATAACAACACTTTTGGTTTCTTAAGTTTGCCTCAGTTATCAATTCGGTCCTGAAATTTAATCTTTATCAATCAAATCACTTAAGTTTCATAACATCATAATGACTAAATGTGTATTATTATGAAATTTTAGGAACTTGACTGATAAAGATTAAATTTCATGGACCAAATTAATCACTGAGACAATCTTGAGGGACCCAAAGTTTCATCATCTCATTTTTCACGCTTTAGTTTTGGAGACTGAAACTGAATTCCCAACTATTTAGGATCAAAATGTTATTGTTAGTTTTGTATTCTTTTGATTATCTCCACGCTTCCATTCTTATTTCAAACCATCAGGATTTAAATTCTTAATCTCTTGTTGTTAACAAGCTGGCCGCGGTGTAAGATCCTAATAATCCATAAATGCAATGCAGGAACCATCGGAAGTTGATGCTTTTCACATAAATTTCACTACAGAAGCTGCATCGCAGACTGGGAGAGTAGCATCTTTTGATGTATTCAACTGCTGCATTATTATAGTATGTTCTGTTGGATAAGATCGAATTAGCTTTTATTCTCCTCGTGTAAATTCTGAAGTTAACGTAGACATATATATATTCATAGGTTTGAGGTTAGCTTTTGATGTTAAAAAAAACAAAAAGAAAAAAAGAAAACTCGAGACCTGTGAGATATCTATACTTTGAAGATGGAACTGTGTTGTGTTCAGTACATATATGTTAATGCCATAACTTGTATTAGAAGTTACGAGCTCATGGGACGACGCAATAGAAATCCTTGTATTATATTTCCAGGCAGATCATTATTTGGACAATCTTTATTGGTTAATGCTAATGCAGCCTCCTGTCTAACAAGTGAGATCTTAATCTTATATTAACGACAAGAGGTAGTGGCATGTTTGGTTTTACATTAAAAACTATTAAAATTTTAGTTTTAGTAGTTTACCATGCAAAATCAAACATATACTAGATGTTAAACATCAATGAATCAGTTGCTAAATAGACTTGCATTTTGCAATATATTTAAATATAAGCTTACTACTTTTTTTGTTTTGATATTTTCCAAGATGGTTTTAATAAAGAGTATGATAACCACCTAAATATAACTTAGAGTTAATAGGACAACACGTCATTTCACAATGAGCCAAAACAGAGAATTACAAGTCAGATACTAGTGGTTTCAACCAAGTTAATATAAAAGCTAAGAGAATAAAAAAAATGGATAAGTAGCAAATCCGCCCCTGGAAGCATACGTTAAAGAGCAATATTGCTCTGAAAATTTTTCAGACTCAATTTTGTTTCGGAAGTTTAAAAATGTAGCATTGTTGTCCTTTTCTACTAAAACTTAACGTTAATTGTTAAAAAATTGACGTTGACCATTAACTTTTTAACAGAAAAGGGTAATATTGCTACTTCTTTAGATTTCTAGGGTAACATTGAGCCCAAGACAACTTTCAGAGCAACATTGCTTTCTGGTGTATATTTCCAAGACGGATTTGCTACTTAACCCTAAAATAAATAGAAAACTATTTTGGTCAAAGAGCTGGTTTCCTTAACAAAAGTAATTGTTAAGGATAATACTATGATAGCAGCTTCATGCAATGTTTTATGCCAAATAAATCCTGAAAAGTTGTTTATACCATATAATTAATTTTTTAAAAAAAAAGTAGCCTATATTCGATAGCTTTAGCCTCAGCATTCAGCAATGAGAAAAAAATATTGCATATGGTTTTGTTTTCTTTGAGAAACGGACATTTTTACACTCAGCAAATGGCTGGCTTTATGGATGATAATATAGAGTATTCTTGCTAGACAAATCGGTCCCCTTTCAACACATCATTCTTTTCTCATTGCTTACATTATTTGAAATCGACTATTTTACCAATATTTTTTAATAATATATTATTGAATTTTTCCCCTGAAATTCACAAGAAAAAAAAGTACAAACTTGTTTGTGAAACGGATCATCTGATTCTTTGTTCTCGCAGGTTGATCATGTTCTACAACGTAAACGACGTAAAATTTACCCAAATTTTATTCATTTTTAAATGCATACACATTTCACTTTTAATAAAAGAATAAATTACACGTATCTCAATTAAGCGTTGCTAAAAATAAATTTTTTTATTCTTGAATATGTTTTGTTTACTTTCAAAAATTAAAAAAAAAAATATTTGTGCCATCTCAAAAAAAAAAATTGATTTGATTTTAAGTTAAAATTTGTATAGATTTTAATAGTAAGTGAAAATATTGCATTATTTTTATTTTTTAATAAAAATATAATTCAGTGAATATAAAAATATAAAAAAATTTAATCAGCTCTTACATTAAAGATTGGAGGGAGTATTACTTTAACATTATTAAAAATGTTTATGTAATTTTCTTGCAACCTTATAGTCTTCTCACCTAATCTCAATCCTAAAGATACATCATGTATGTCAAAAACCGAAATAAAATGAACTGAATCCAATTCAAACTATAATACTCCCTTGGAACTTAATACTCATATATGATTTTAAGACATATTTACCTAATCTAATTAAATTAAAAAAAATAATTGAGTTAGTTAATATAATATGTATTTTCTAAAATATCTTAGTCATCTTTCTTAATTCCTTCATTTCCTCTCATCTTTGCCTATTATTGAGGGAGCATTAATATGGACAAATTAGGAAAACAATAACAAATATGAAAACTTTGTCTTATATTTAAAATCAAGATCAACTTCTTAAAGATGTTTGATATAAAGGACTGGAGGAGTATAAGACATATTTACTTACTTTTATTATATTAAGAAAATTAGTTAAGTTAGTTAATATGACATTTATTTTTTAAAACACCAGAGTTATCTTCTTTAATTCTCTTATTCCCTGTTCTCCTCATATTATTGAGGGGTATCAATAGAGGTAAGTTTAAAAAAAAAAATTAACAAATATAAAAAACATACTTTATATTTAGAACCAATACTAGCTCTCTAAATAGGATTACCTTGGTCTTTAATAAAAGACGTATTTAGAAAGTTAATCTTAATAATAAGTATAAGACATATTTTTTTATATTTTTCAATCATTTCCCACTTTAACCTTTTAAATACTCCCTAAAAAATAATCAAGGAGGAGAGCATATGAGGGAACTAAGGAAATGACTAAGGTGTTTTAGAATAAATATGTTATATAAACTAACTTCACTAACTTTTTAAATCTAATCAAATTAAATAAATCTTATAATAAGGACTAGAATGAGTAATAAGTTTAATCCTAGATTTTTTCTTGTATTTTATAGTCATCTCACTTTATCGCATCTCAATCCTAAAGGCTAAAGATATAGCTCATTTATATAAAAAAATTTAATTGAATCCAAATCTATAATAAGAAATTATTTCTATATAATGATCTAATGTATACTGTGTCTGTAACATTGTCTTGTGATTTCTGCTCTTTACTTTCTCCAAAAGTCATCAAGCGACTCAACTGAAAATGAACTCCCATGTGGCCATATCTATTCGCCCCTTTCCTTTTCTTTTTCTAGAGTTAATTTATTCATAGGTTTTTATCTCCTTTCGCTGATAAATTAAAAAAAAAAATCATATATAGGAGGAAATACGTTACGATTCTCCATATCTCGTAATCTTGCATTCCATCAAAATCAAATAATATATCATTTTCCAAAACAAGATTAAATTATGCCTCAATATTGTTTGAACTATAAATTATTATATCTGAATATTTTATTATACTATTAGTATCAAAATAGTACTCCCTCCTATCCTAATTATAATATTAAATTGCTTTTTTAAAGAGATTCAGGAAATTAATTAAATTATTTTAGAGTGTTTTTTTTTCTTCTGAATTAATTAATTTAATTAATAAACTAATATATAATATAATGATACATGATATAATTAAATATTTTATTTATCTTTTTAAATATCTTGAAAAAATCAATCCAAGTTTATAATTTAAGACAGGAGGAAGTAATATAAATAAGACTAACGAAACTTGCTCGTTAATTAACTTGAGGCACTAGTGAAGAAGGGAGAAAGAAAGCAAGATGAGCAAAGAGCTGCAACGAGACTTTGATGTATTGACGGAGCTTGATCGCGGTCGATTCGGCACAGTCTATAAGTGCGCCTCCCGGAGCAACGCCGACCATATCTTCGCCGTGAAATCCATCGACAAACTCGTGGTCGGGGCCGCCGACTTTCTGGACGCCCAATGCCTCTCCAACGAGGCCAAGATCGTCCAGCTCCTCAACCCTCACCCCAACATCGTCACCCTCCACAAGGTCTACGAGGACGAAAACCACCTCCACTTGCTCTTCGAACTCTGCGACGACGCCGACCTCCACCGCCGGCTAGCCCGAGGAACTAGCGCCATAACCGAATCAGACGCCTCCCGGATAATGCGTCAGCTCATGCAAGCCGTGTCCCACTGCCACCGCCTCGGCGTGGCTCACCGCGATATCAAGCCGGAGAACATACTTCTCACCGGGCAGCATGGCAGCCGGCTGAAGCTGGCGGACTTCGGGTCGGCTGAGTTTTTCAAGGAGGGGGAGCTGATGAGAGGGGTAGTTGGGACGCCGTACTACGTGGCACCGGAGGTGGTGGCTGGCAGGGAGTACAATGAGAAAGTGGACGTGTGGAGCAGCGGCGTGATATTATACATGATGTTATCAGGGAGTCCGCCGTTCGACGGAGAAACCCAGGTGGAGATATTTGAGGCAGTTCTTAGAGGTAACCTGAGATTTCCGAGACAGTATTTTCAGTCTGTGTCACGGGAGGCCAAGGATCTGCTCAGAAGAATGGTCTGTAAAGACGTTTGCCGAAGGTTTTCGGCTGAGGAAGTTCTGAGTAAGTTTTTAATTTAACTTGCTTGTTTACTTTCTTGCCTTCAAACAGTAATTAAGAAACATTGAGATCATGTCATTGATATTCATTATTAATATTTCAGATGATTTCGTAATTAATAAGGTTTTTTTTTTTTGGATGGTTTTAAACAGGTCATCCTTGGTTCGGCATATTTGCTGACAAGACAACATGAATGAGTCACACCCCCAACCCCAAGACTGTTTATTGATTTTGTGAATATATTGTTACGTGCTTGTTAGAGGAAGTATCCCCTATAAGTAGGGATTAGCAAATGTATTGGCAGGGCTGGGTTATTTTCACTATACATATATAATAAAGCGAGTCCCATTCTGCCACAATGTTATATACATGTATGTATGTATGTAAATGGAGTATCAAACTTAGTTCTGTATGGTATGTCGCTGAAAAGATATACATGCAGACATGTTTATAAGTATTTTCCTTTGCGCGTTTAACAAAGTTTTCTTGAGCACAACAGTAGCCAAATGGAGCAAAAAACAATGTTACAACTGTTACCTATACCCAACAACTGCTACAAGGGCATCGGGTTAGTGATGGGGCATTCGGGTTGCTGCCACCAAATTTTTTTATAAGAAAAGTTTTAAATATACTAAAAAATAAAAGAACATAAAAAAAAAGAAAAAAATATTTACGAAATCAAGTGAATAGTGATGATATAATAAGAAAAGTAATTATTTATTGTTAAAAAAAATGTGGTTATTTTACAAACCTATTATTTAGAAAGGCTAAGTACGTACCGTTAGAAATGTAGCTACATAAATTATAATGAAGGCCGGGCACTCAATAAGTTTAAATACATATATTTTAATAAAAAATATATTACAATAAAAATAATTAGAATGTTATCCTTTGAGGCCTTATTTTTTGAAATTATATCATAATTGCCTTATTATTAATACTATCAAATACATCCTTTTTTTTTTACAAAAAAAAATACATCTTTTTTAATATAAGACACTAAACAGTCATTCATCTCTCATCTGATTACGAAGTATAGTCTTTGATATATTAAGGATGGGGTGGGTAATCATTCAAACATGTATCAATTTTTTTTTAAAAAAAAAATCCTACCCCTATCTTGTATGTGGATCCGCCTCTGACTGCTACTATAGTGGGGCTTATTTGCTCTCCAAAGTCCAAGCATTATAAAATAACCGACGTTACTACATTTAACCCACATCGCATATTTGCTCTACTTGAGAGCATTCATGCGTAATATTTATTTTTTTCCCAAAAACAATGGCCTGAATCTCTCTAGTCATCCCCATTAATCCTAGGAGTGCCTCTTTTTTTTTTTTTTTTGATAAAATAGGAGTACCTCTTAAATACAACTGAAAAAACCTACGAAGAAAGGACTAAAGGAACAATATATAAGTTACGGGCCCAGCCCAAAGTGTTTTGGGCCCAATGCCCGACTTCCTTATTTATGGGCTTTAGTGTTCTTTTTGTAGGGCTAGAGTATTTACCGCCCATCAATGACTAATCTCTTTGTGTCTGAAGTTGGTCAAGGTGTTGGGGGAGGCATCCTAGCTAATGGGTGCCTAGATAAATGTTTGAAAGTAATACTTAGCTCATCTTGCCCAACATTGGTATCATCTAGGAGGAAGGGAGATTTCGCCCTGCCCTTGGATTGTGGGTGGACCCAACCCCTTTCTTAAAATTTTCATGTAGCCAAAAAAAAAAAAAAAAGACTAATCCCTTTGTACCGCAGACTTTTCAAAAAAGCTTTAGTGCTAACTAATGAGACCCTCTCCCTTCAGCTTTACTGTTTTCTTATATTCAAGTAGAAGCTTATTTTCATCAAAAGACCAGAAAATGCAATATGAATTTCTAACCCAATATTCCAAAATCAAATGCTATGAAGACCAAAATAATAAATTTCATGAGAGCGGTGAGCAATGAATAAATGTGGAGGTTTGATGTCATGGGTGGTAGAAGCGTGACCTGAGGGCGGTGGCCTTGTGGGTCTGGGAATTAGCAAGAGATAGAGAGAGGGTGAAGATATTATGTGACAGTGACACAGAGGGCAAATGAATTTCCAAGCTTAACCCTAGTCTCAATCCATGGCAGGTCCATTTGGTTTTTTAACTTGAAAGCATCAGATGTCAGAATATGAAGTCACCTTGCAGGTGACAATTGAAGTGAGGTGACTCTTTTCAAATCGAAACCATTTCTCCACTTAAGATTCTTTCCAAATTGTTTTTCATTTCATTTCATTTGCATTTCATGTCAGGCTTCTCACTTTCTGTGTTTAAAAGTTTGTTTGGCTGGCTGGGGAGATTTCATTCGTGGAGGCAAAGTGAGAGTTCTGAGCAGCCAAATGTGAATGTGTCAATAAAGTTAATTACTGTTGCACTTCTTTTTGCAGTTTGCCAACGACCCAGCTAGCTCTGTTTTCACAGCGAACATAATTCTTTCCAACTATTGGATTCCATGATCATAATCTTGTATGAGCCCCCCAAAGATTCTTTTTTTAAAAAAAAAAAAATCTCATGCTTGATTCTGAATTAGACTTCGACAGGGGTCGGATTTGGATTCTTTCATAATCATTTTTATCATTTTCTTCTTAGTATCTATTCTTTACCCTCAGATTCAAGAAAATAGATGATACAGATTTAATATTTTATAAAACTATTATTTTAAATATAAATAAATAAATTTAAATAGTTAAATCATTATCTATACAATTCATAAATATAATACAAACAAAATTAATAAAAAAATAATTTATAAAACACTATCATCATAGTTTTAGAAAATATTAGATCTGAACCGTCTATTTTTTTTATCTAAAGATGAAAATGAGATTTTAGAAAGAAAAAGACAAAAATAATGCTGAGAAAATCTGCTCCCCACCCATGCCTATGTCCTTCTTCACAGGGATTAAGGAAAGTTTCCAAGTGGTTAATGTCTAATTGCATCAGATGGCCTCTCATTTGGTGATTTGGGCCCAATAATTGGCATGTGTAGTACTGTTTATGATAGCGACATTCTAACATGTAATACTGCTTCGGGTTTTAAATATACAATTAAATTTAGAAATTAAAAAAAATAAATAAATTATTTAATGATACATTATAAAATTATATATCAATTTATAAATTAGATAAAACAGTTTAAAGAAAAACGATAAATATAATTATCTTAAAGTAATTTAATTAATTTTTTAATATTTTAAAAAATCAATAATATTAAGATTCATCTTTATCTTCGTTCTGAAGCAAACCACTCGTTATAGGCATGCTTAAAGTAACTAAACCCCGCTGAAGTATCTCTCATTCACACACGTACCTAATTTTTTTTTTTTTATACAAGAAAGTTTGGAAGGGTTCGACATCAGATCCCTACCAAAACCAGGGCATGACCCCGGGTTTTATAAGTACTTAGTAGGGACTTACAAGATCGCCTACTAAAGGAGTCCCAGCAACGGCAGTAGGGATCGAACCTACGACCTAAAGGCTTAATCCTGGATCCCTTACAATCTATACCAACCACACGTACCTAATTTTACAAACATACGTAGGCCAACATCAAAAACGCCACCCAAATGGTAATGACTGATTGGCACGTGACTAGGTGCTATGTGATTTGGCAAGCATCCTTTTACGATGGGCCCAACTTGCAGCTTAAAATTTTGAGAAAATCCCTCTGAAATAATAATAAAAAAAATATCAGAGAAAAAATTCAATTGTTAAAAAGACCTGATACCTCTATCTATAAGTTTTGATAAATATTTTTTATGTCAGAATTTTCTCGATTTTTTTTTTATTTCTTAAGAATTTAAAAGGATTTTCCTTAAAAATTTTGCACTGCAAAAAAAGCTCTAGGGACAAATCTTCTAACATTGCTTTAATAATCATATATTCATAGGCTTCGACATTGAAGTAGTCATACAAGGAACTCAATCGGCTCAAACTGTATCTAGTTATCTATCTACACATGGCTTGCATCAGAAACAGCGAAATAGAGCGACATTAAAAGACATTATTCCTCTAAATCTATATTTAATGCAAACAACGAAACACTACGAACCTCTATGTTTAAGATAGGAAACTGACAGAGGTATGTCATTCTAATTTAGACTGGAACAGTTCTAGCATCAGGACCGGTGGTGGTGGTAGAATTCTCTTCCTCAGCTTCACCAGACATGTCTTCAAGTGATCTTCCTTTAGATTCTGGCACCAAGAACGTAAACAACAACCCCAAGAGATTAACCACACCCAAGGCTATAAGAGTTTTTCTCACCCCAAAGGCCTTGGCTGCATAAACAAAGCCAAAAGCACCTACTATAGCCCCGGCCTTGCCGGCCGCCGCTGAGATGCCGTGGCAGGTTGATCTAAGCCTCGCCGGGAAAATCTCGGCCGGGACCACGAACGTGGTGGCGTTGGGACCGAAATTGGCGAAGAAGAAGGTCAATGAGTACATCACAACAAAACCAATATTGTTCTTCTTCAAGGTCCAGTGATGATAAGGAAGGGCCAGTGCAAACATGAACACAGTCATGAAGAAAAAGCCCTGTAATTGGATTGCAAACCTTCCAATCTTGTCGATTAACGCCACCGTGAACCAGTAACCAGGGACAGTGCTGCAAAGAGCTATCAGAGTCTGAGCTCTGCCAATTCTGTAAACTTCATCCAAAGCACTCATGGTTTTAGCTTCTGGAATCCATCCAATGGCAGAGAAAATGTCCTTCTGAAACAAATTCTGGCTATAGAACGCTATATCTAGAAAAAACCAAGTGCTGGTTGTTCCAAGCAAGTGAAGACCGTGCCGACTAAGAAACTGCTTCGAAAACAACCCGAAATCATTCCCTCTCCGCCTCTCCACTTCCTCAATCTTCTCCCGCTCTGCTTCAATCTCAACCTGCAAAACTCTCGACATGTCAGAAGCAGCCTGCTTCGCATTCTTGGCGACCAAGGCAGTGTATCTAGCTGTTTCAGGCATCTTCATACGCCAATAGTAAGTAAGCAGAGCAGGTAAAGCACCAAACATCAAAATTATCCTCCAAGCATAATCAGCTTCTGGTACTGTAGACAAAACTCGATTTTCTTCATATGATGGCGCAGGGTATTTAGCATTGAAAGCAGCAGAGACTATAATAGCAATCATGCCACCAGCTAAAATACCAAAACCTTGCATGGCAAAAACTGCAGCAATAAAAGCCCCACGAGTCTTCTTATTGGCATACTCAGACATGATTGTTGCAGAGAGAGGGTAGTCTCCACCAATACCAAAGCCAAGCCAGAAACGGAAGAAACAGAGTGTGGCCATGACAGCTTTTCGAGTATGACCAAAGGAGAGGCCTGAGGCAATTGAACATATTACCATGATCATAAGAGTCATCCCATAAACACGTTTCCTTCCCATTTTGTCTCCTAGCCAACCAAAAAAGAGTTGCCCTAAAAGGGTCCCACAAAATGCAACTCCATTGATGGCAGAGGAAACGTTGGGGGGAAGTGAACCAGGGCTTGCAGAGTTTGGATCAAAGTAATAGATACGACCGATGAGTTTGGTGACGAGAGAGATGCAAAAAAGATCATAAGCATCGGTGAAGAAACCCATGCCAGCGATCACAATTGCTGTGAAATGGTACCATTGTGTTTTTGCAGCATCAAGTGCGGTAAGCACATTAAGGTGATCTCCTGCCATAACTAACTCTCTAGCTCTTTTTTGCTCTTCACTTGTGTGCCTTCTTCACCTGAAATACCAAAAACAGAAGATGAATAAATATATGTAGAAAAAATAGGATGCGGGAGAAAAATCAAAGCACTGTTTGGACCATAAAAAAGATGTGAAAAGAATTCGGATTTGAGTTAAGGAACGAAGCGGTAACAGCGGGATAAGTTTCAAACGGGGACCTCAACCTATGGCTTCCATCCTCTTCCCTTTATATCTCTTTTCTTTTTGATGTCAGATTAAAATCTGAATGATTTAAATTTAATATTTTATAAAAATATTAAATTATATTTAAAAACAAACTGTTAAGACTTAAGATTACAATTCCAGAAGCTTAGACAAAAAAAAAAAGATGGGAAGAGCATCATAAAAGAAGAGAGTGGGAGCCAATTCACACACTGCACAGGTCTGAAAATGACCAAACGAGGCAGAGCAAGTCTTTGGCTGGGTCAATGAAGTGATGACCGACAACCACCGCGGGAAGGGAAATTATTATTATTAAATATCAAATAAATGATAGTACGTTGATGTCAGGGAACACGCGGGCTTACGGTTCGTTTACTATTTTACAGAGTAAAGTAAAATAGTCATGCTTAGTGGAATTTGGAAGTATAAACTTAAGGCTGAATTAGAGGACTTGGAAGGTTTATTCTATTACAATATAATAAGCAGATAGAACAAGACAAAAAGGATCCCATCGCCATATAATAATAGAAGATTGAGTGAGAAACAAACAAATGAAAGTGATAAACAATAGTATCCCCACACTTGTACCCGAGACTAGAGAAGGTCAGAGGATACGAGACAGAAAAAAAAAAGAAAAAGAAAAAAATCTAATCTCACAGATATTATAGAAGATATCTTCAAATAGTAAAACAGAACTGGGTATATCATCATACTAATTCAAATTCAAATTCAGAGAGAAGAAGACTCAATCAAACGGAAAAAAGATTGTCCATTTAACAAATCTTCTAAGTCCTAACCTTCTATTTCCGAACTAAATCCACCGGCGAGAAAGTAGGAACAACATGATGAATCTATCCAACCCAGCGTCAAGAAACAGTAAATGAACCAAAAACCGAAATGGGAAAAAGCAGAGAGCAATTTATACCTGGAGAGACAGAGACCAAAGGGTTTCGTGCCTGGCTTTTGAGGTTCAGTAGCTTGTGGAGTACATGAACAGAGTTGCAGAGCACAAGAACCGAAACGTTATGGAGAGCAATTCAGAAAACAACAACAGTTCGAAGTAAAGCTTAGGATATATGGTGATGCAGTGAGGTGAAACAGGAGGGATTTTTGTATTTGGTGTTCTTGGCAGAGAAATATGCAAAAAGATGGGAGGTGAGAGGTGGAGATAGAAACAGAGAAGATAAATGTTGAGGAATGAGAATGGAGGAGAAGTGAGGGGGCAGGGTCCCGTATTTAAGGCGGGCAAATGGAGTGTCCGTCCGTGTAGAGTAAAAATCTGAGGAAAGAGGATATCTTTCTTTTAACTGGCAGAATATTCTTGATTATTCACATGTCTACCTGGCTTTTATATGTCTTCCATTCTTATCGTGATTTTCCTTTTCTTCTTCCTTTTTAAGAGGGCAATCGCTCATCAGGCAAGCCCTTTGAATATTCAAGTATATTCCTTACAGGTGTGTCCTTCCTGCAGATTTCATTTCAGAAAGTTTTCTATTTTGGAAAGACCTTGTGTTGGGCTTGCCTATTTTGAGATTCAAAATAATTGCTGCAACAGTCACTGAAGGTTGAACTGTAAATACCCTTAATATTAAGTCTGCTTTAACTATGGTTCGTACCATAAACATAGTAGTCACTGGGTTAAAATCTGGTTTAGTTTTTATTGAGAAATACGTTAATACGGTGGAAATAAAACTCTCTCTCACGTTATTATCTCAAACAGTTTTTACTGTTAATCAAAATAGGTACGAAGATGGTGATGAGTTTCCTGGTGGCTTCCTTGGACTGGGCGGGGTCCAGTTATTCGAAGATGTAAAAAGAGAGGGAGCAAATTCCAAATACAATGAATATGACTCAACAACCTTCCTCTCAGGGTCATTTCATCTGTGGTTTCCTCTACGCGCCTTCCAATTTTTAAGCAAGAATCGCTGATATCCTTCATCTTGTAAAAAAGAAAAAAGCGTAATTTTTAAATTCTACAGAGAAAAATAGCAGCAATATTTTATTTTCAAATAATAACAATTTATTTTATTTTAGAATAAGTGCGCCAATTCACATGATAAGAATATACAGAATCAGGTTTTAGCATAGCCTGCCCATTTTGAACCTCTGGCTAACCAATAACCATACCGCCTTGTATTTTAGTCTTATATTTTATTTGTTTTGTTGGTCTTTGTTTCTTAAAATAAATCAGATGAGTTACTATATACTTGAAAACTAGCACGTACCAAAATTATTCAAGAAACCAAGTGGAACAAGTTAGAAACATTACGACCAATTTTTGCAACAATTCGGGAGATAAGGCGAGTCTTCCTAAATATAAATGTTTTATCTCCCATAATGTGTGTTTTAGCCGCGCTCTTGAACCCAGTCAGATTCTAGAAATTGATATTACTTCTGATCTTAGAAAAAATATCTTAAGGTGCCACTTTTACACAAGAATACTGTAGATATTACATTTGCTCCACTCATTGTCAAATTTAATAAAAAAAACTCTTGGGTTGGAAGGGAAGATAATTGAGTATGGCAAGCAAATATGCATTACTATAAAAAATGACTTTTACTTCTTTAAATGATATCCCTTTTTAAAAAAGAGAAGTACAAAATAAAAGTAGTGGTATTTTTGTAATTATATAAAGGTATCCTAATTTTGTAAAAAAAAAATGCCAAATGTTACTTTTGGCGTCATAATTTAAAATTGAGACAACTAAACAAAAGATTTTTGATGTTCTAATTTAAATTTAGGACGTCAAAAACAAACCTAGATAGTATTTTTGGCATCCTAAAATTTGTCTAGGACTCCAAAAGCAATATTTTTAGTGTTTTGAAATAATTTTAGGACGCCAAAGTCCCGTGACTTTTTTGTTTTGGTTAAAATATCACGTGACTGACTACGAACTCATTCTCTCATTTCATCATCTCTTAGCTCTCATCTATATGCCTTCAATTTCTCTCCTCTTCCCTTTCTTTCAATCCGCCTTCAATTCCTCTCCTCTTCCCTTTCTTTCAATCCTCCAAGTCATCATCGTCGATCACTCACTCACCATGATCCACTCATTTTCATCATCTCCCTCGACTCCATCACTTTTTCTAGTCCTTCTCATTTTCACTTCATCGCTATCGACCCTCTTATTTTCACTTTGTTGTCGCTCTCGTCCTTCCTCCACAATGGCTACTCCTCCTCCTGTTGCTGCGGCTGCATCCCCTGCTCACCTTGATTCTCACTGCATTAGTTCGTCGCACCCGCCGCCACTCACCACTCCGCTTTGCTCGCTAGACCCATACCCTCGCTTTTAAAGATTGTCTCGCTAGATAGAGCATCGTTGGATCCCCTTCTTCATATCTGAAAAATAGATCTGCCATTCTGTTTCTTCATATATGAAAACGGATCCCTCACTGTCAATCTGTACTGTGATTTAGATTTTGTTTTTCCTTTTCTTCTGATTGTTAGATCTAAAATTTTAGATCTGTTAGTTTGATTATGTTAGATTTAGAATTTTTGGATTTGTATTATCTGCATATGCTAATCCTAGATTAATTTTTGGATATGTAATCTACATCTGCTCGTATTTTGTACATTTTTTTATTTGCTCGCATTTTTCATGTGCATCCTCGCATTTTTTATTTATATTATTTTTTTCATTTGCTCAAATTATGCACATATCTCGAGGTTTGAGGGTTTTTTTTTGAAAAAAAAAACAATATGGCGTCCTAAATTTTTTAGGACGCCATAAGTATTCAGTTTCTACACCTCTTACATGGGCATCCCAACAAAAAGGACATAGAAAGGCTAAAAAGAGGATGTCATAAAGCTTTTTTCTAGTAGTGATCAATGTGTTTATAAAGTCCGTTTTGTCCATACTATCATTTTATCAATTACAAACTCTATTAATTCCTAATGGGGTTTCGAAGGAAATTAAAAAGTTGAGTATAAACTTTTTTTGGAGTCAAGGCTCGGCAACAAGAAAACTCCACATCTTGGCTTGGGGATGGAGGCTTGGAATCTCGCAAACCAAAACAAAACCATTCATAATCAAGTTATATTGGGGACTTTGGGTAAGATGCTTCAAAAGTAAATATGTATGCGGAATTGACAAAATCCCCAACATAAGCTAGAAGAGGAAGCAATCAGCATTTGAGAGTGTCATAGTAAAAGTTTGAGATAAGTTTAGAAAAGAATTGGGAAGTAAGCTCATAAGTGGAAACAATACTAATACTTAGTTGGAGTTATGGCCCCTACTTGATCAACCCTTGATTCGGTATGTAGATAAGAACCATAAGTAGGTTAGTCATGGTGAGCCTGCGACGGCATTTATATCTCCAAGTGGTTCATAGGATCTTACGAAGTGGATACTCTTCTTACTAGACTAGGTGATTGATATAATTAAGATTGCTAAACCTCCAGCCATGGAGGGAGATGACCTTTTTAACTAGAGGGCATCTAATGATGGAAATTTCAGCATTAGATTAGCATATAAGATGCTAGAAAAAAGCATTTATTCCACAAGGGAACCTTTCTAGCAGCATATGTGGCGTTAGCCAATATCTGAAAGAGCCAACTTCTTCATATGGAAAGCTTTTCATGAAAGATTACCTATCAACTCTGTGAGAACGATGTGAGGTTTGGGTAATCATGATGAGTGTCCTTTTGAGTGCCTTGGTGAGGAAATAATACTACATACACTAAGAAATTGTTAGCTAGCATACACTGTGTGGCTTGATTTGATTAACCCTATATATTATTGTACTTTTTTTAGTGGTAACTTGCAGGATTGGATATTGTGGATCAACATACAAGAACATGGTATCAAAATAGTCAAGAATTGGCCTTAAATGTGGATATTTGGATCAAGCTGGTAAATCTAGAAGACCATATGCAAGAAGATCTTTAAAGGTGTATGTTCATCCTCATCACATCGTTCATAGTTGCCTTCACCACCTCATGGGATGCGTGGATCAAGGAAGATTCAATCATCAGATCTACTAGGTTTCTAACAAAGCATATGCCAGGTAGAGTGTTCCACCTTTTGGTTATGTGAGGGTGGATGTAGATGGATCGGGTAATAACCATAAAATTGTAGCTTGCGGTGGCATTGTTTAGGGCCTGAATGATAGGATCCCAATAGATGATTGGCTTTTGTTGCACTATTGCAACAAAATTATAAAACAAGTATGCAAATTTGTAGGTAGCTTGGTTCCCAAAAAATTAAGCTACACTTAGATTGTATAGATGCTATTCGTTTATTTACATTAGCATATAGGTTGTATCACCCATTAGCTTAAGAGATTTTTGAAATTATATTGTTGATTTTCTCTAAGTGTAACATAGAAATATTTCATTTAAACAAACAACCATTGAAAATGTGCAAACTTCTTGGCCAATGGCATAGGAGACGAACACTGAACCGGGTTTATTACAAGTTCTACCAACTTGCTATTCAAATCAAATGTTAATCGACTTATATTAAGATTAGTTAATAATGTATTACTCCAATTTGTATTTATGTTTTGCTATGGCACAATCCAATTTCATATTACTTATTAAAAAAAACACCAAAATTATTTTACTTGTACAGATAATGGTCAGATGGTTGGGAAGAAGAAACAAACATGAATTTGATGGACCATTTAATAAGAAAGAGGGACAGTCAACGAGAAGGTTAAAAGAACTTTAATTATTGGACGAATAGAGGCAAGTCCCACCGCTTCAATTTATGGTCTCCCACCCCATCTTTTGATTTATTATTATATTTGGGGAAAATTTTCCTTAGGGCCCAAGATACAAAAATATTATCAAAAAGGTCTAAAGAAAAGTAAAATATCAAAAAAGGCCATAGAACATTTTCTGGTATCATTTCAAGAAATATTAACAACCATATCAATACCCCATTAATAACTAAATCAGTTCAATTAACAACTAAATTAGTACCGTTAACAACTATATCAGTACTCATTAATAACTACGTTTTTTTGAAATATTACTATAAAATACCCTAGGTCTTTTTTGACATGTAACTTTTTAGGGTCTTTTTTGACAATATGTTCATAACTTAGGCCCTGATAGACATTTTCTCTTATATTTACCTTTTATATATGATGTGACTATCTTTATCATGTACCCTCTTCATTATCATCTTGTCCCTTTCTAAGTTTCCATATATCTCATTCCATATCCACTATTTTCAATTTCAATTCTCAATTATGTGCTCTCCCGGTCTCCCTTATAATTATAGTTTTTATTTGGATTAATGGTGAAGACTATTTTTTCAACATTATTTGTGATACATGAAGTCAATATATGAGAAAATTTTTATCTCAATTTATATGAACATACTTTTTAAACCCCAATTCAAAATCAAATGCATGTTTTTCTCTTGCTTATGAATAGTAAAGCAAAAGCTAATCAATTTGTTATTATGGTCCTGGCGGTTACAAATCAATCTATTAAATATTCATGATCAATTAATTATTCAAAACCGTACTCCATCCCATCCTTAAGAGCCCAAGGAGTATTTTTTTAAAAAAAATAAAAATTATACTTTTGGCTGGTCTCTCCAATTAGATTGGGTGGACTTTCGTTGACCTGTTTAGAAGACTACTTTGACTTTGAATTCAACTGCGTCAGACGTTGTAATGCTGGCAGCCTATCCTGTAAACTTTTTATTTTTCCCAAAAAAAAAAAATTCAATGCATATCGGCAGAGAAATCTGATCACCCTCATTTAATATATTTGGCATAAAAATGCTACAAACTGAGGATGTTAAGAGCAGTAAATTAAAGGCAGAAACAACGTTATGATAGCAACAACATCCAGTGAAAAAGGAATTTGATTAAATCCAGTTTACTGTGGAATGGGATGATATGAGAGGACCCCTATCAACACAGCCAATATTGAATGCGACACCCTCAATATTTTGTAGCTGTTTAATGTTTCAGAACTATCCATGAGATTTTTTATCCAAAAAAAAAAAAGAGCTATCGCCGTGAGATATAGTTACATCAAATAATGCAAATATCTTAATCAAGTACCACACTTTACTTGGGTGGAGGAATATGGAAATATATATATACCCTCCTCCACTTAATTCCCAGTGGTGTCAAAGAAAAAAAGAATCTGTAAAGATAATAAAAAAACCAGCTTTCAGCTATGACGAATTGCATATTTAATTATCTGTACCCAACAAGGATCGTGCACCAAGGCGGTTTGCTGAAGTGAGCGAAATGATCCTATTCTTATCGTAGTTCTTAGTGCATGCACTCGCAAAAATGAAAAGAATAACGGCAAATAGCTGCGTGTGTGTGTGTGTTTTAAGAAAAAACTCTGTTTTTTAGCACAAAGGTTAATAAATATAACTAATATGTCAGAATTTCTTTGAATTTCTATTATGTCAGTAAATTGTTTTATTTATTTTCTCCATAATTACCTGTCTCGGATGCTCTGTAATTAAAGTTAGTAAATATAAAGGGACGTGTTTGGAAAAAAATAATTCTCACTCCAGTCGTTAATTTAAAATATTTTATAATTTGATTAGATTAAGGAAGTTGATTAAATAAGTTATTACATGTATTTTTTAAAATACTTTAATTATCTTCCTTATTTATCTTATTCTTTCTTCTTCTTAAATATTATCAGGAAGTATCAATAAGAATAAAATTATGAAAAAATTCATAAATTTAAAAAAGTATGTTTTATATTTAAGGGAGTATTAAAAGTGGCGACTAAAAGGAGAATAGGAGGTTAGTAATGTGAGGTTGGGTGGGTCTTAAAACATGTCAACTTAAGGCCAAACTTATAACGATTTGATTTGTTTTGCGCCACTTGATCAATATCGATGACCCAATGTGTCATGAGAAAAATTAAATTTTAAATATCCTCAAAAATTACATGCACATTTTTCTCTTTCTATATAGAAAGAGAGAGCGAAATTCTAATTCTAATTCCAAATCTAAATCTAAAAATAAAGCCTTTCTAAAGACAAAAGGAAATGGAAATGATCCATAATAGAGGGAAAAAGGTAATTACGAGCACGTGGCCAATTAGAAGAGGGCGAGTAGTACATAAACGTGTGTGTGTGTACATTTTCTTTTTGGGCGACTTTCACAAAAGTTATAGAGCAAAAGATTCGTTTTTGGTATCAAAGCTTGGTTAACATTTCACGCAAAATTAAAGTTCTTATCACCTTATCCATACGTATATTATTCATGTTGCTTTTCCACTTTAGTCCAATATATTTCTCAAATTCCTACTTTTTGCCTATGTGTCTTATTCTATATTCACATAATTTTTTAAGAATTTTGAAATTTAGAAGGTATTTTATGGGGATTTTTCCTAATTTTTTAGAAATTGAGAAAATAGGTATAGGAGGGGATGAATTTTTTTTCTGAATACCTTCAAGAAAATTAACCGAAACGATTCATTTATTAATGAGAGAGTATTTCTCTTTTCTTTCAATAAAAATTACAATAAATAATTTAATAAAAATATTTTAGAGACATAATTATATTGCTATTTACATTTTATAAAAACAAGTGAGTGAAAAAAAATTGTGGTGACAGGTGTGGGGGAAGGGAGATTAATGAGGGTATAAAAGCTATTATGAAAAAGACATAGTACAACCCTACCCTCGTACTATGCCTGATGAGGACGGTCAACTCAGAAAGAAACTAATTATTCATCTTGCAATTTTATACTACTTTTGTGCACTAATACTTTATTCAATACTTGAGCAAAAAAAAAAAAAAACTTTATTCAATAAAGTGAATAAATTTATTTATAATAACTCTTTATTAATGTCTCATGGGAGAGAATCTTCAAGCCCAAACTACATCGAAACCAGACTTCGTTGATTCCAAACTAAGATGGGGATGCCACGTGTAGGACTATGATTGGGTTGTTCTGCATAATTGAATAACTCCTATTTATGTTCATGAATACACACGATCTATTATGACATGCATTTGGGCGTAAAAATGCAATATTAGGGCATAATAACTTGCCCATTCTAAGTATATATTCGTGATTGGAGCTTACA
Source organism: Acacia confusa (assembly GCA_037074495.1). Classification (NCBI taxonomy): domain Eukaryota; kingdom Viridiplantae; phylum Streptophyta; class Magnoliopsida; order Fabales; family Fabaceae; genus Acacia; species Acacia confusa. Next base: position 4,552,283 of record CM073505.1, read on the forward strand.
ATATGTTAGAATAGACTTATAAAACAAGTTGTAGGCTCTTGAATCTGAATCATTTCTCCCGTGTTCCTCTACTTAGGTAAATACAGTAATAAGGAGAAGTTATTTAAATTTTGGATAAAGAAAAGAGGAAATAAGAGTCAACACGGCCAGCAAGAAAACAGTGAAGTGGGCTCCATCCGAGTGCCCCACCTGTGTTTGCTGGGGACTCTTTTAGGAGTGTGTTTAAGTTAGCGGTTGGAGCAGTAACCTATTTTCTATATATCTGACTTTTGTTGAAATTTGATAGAAAAAGAGTCAGGTTGTAAATATTATTTATATTTAGATTAATGGTCGTAAAAGTGACAAAACCCACGTCAAAAAATTAAAAGTTTTTTCTTAAAAGCTACCCCATAGGGTTTTTTCCTAAATTGACTTTTAGGAACTTTTTTTTTTAAAAAAAAAAACCCAATAGACTTAAAGTTCTACAAGACATTTCATTTAAGGCTTTTTTTTCTATTTCCACTTTTTTATAACTTTTTGTGGCTTAAAGCTCTCTCCAAACTAGGCTGGTGTTTGTTTAGGACAATGATTCAAATCTTTAAAAACAGTTTTTTAATTGTGATTTTAGGATGTCAAAGGATTTTTATTTTAATTTATATAAATAAATATTTAAAGGTGTCGAACTTAATACCAAACAAGCACTGATCACTTGATTTAGTGACTTCGTAAAGTCAAATGTCCTACAAAAGTATACTTAACTTTCTCCCCACTTATCCGTATAGACGTTAATGGTACTGTAAATAAAGTTTAACTTCATGATTGGAGTTGGGTAAAGTCATATATATGGTTACATTATCCGATATCACCATGAAGATCAAGGAAAGCAATATAATATCCTAGAGCATGCGGGACAGTTTGAAAGCAAGGTTCAATTAATGAATCATAATTAAAGGAGAAAGTGCATGCACAAGCAGGATTGATTTGGGGGATGAGTCATGTGGCAACAATATGATATATAGTGGATAAATTCAAGGACCATGTGATTTATTTGAGACACAAACCCTAAAGTTTCAGGTTTGGCATAACTGAAGAAGAAGAAGAAGAAGATCAGAAGTGGAGAGGTAATGATGATGATAGCTCCAAACCCACTTAATTGCTTCCATTTGCAATATATGTTTCTAATGTCAGTTTCTAACCCAATATTGGTGGTGCCCTTCTCAAGATAATTAGTCATACTTGACTAAAGTCACAAACCTACCATTAGGGTATACCCAATATATACCTAAGTGCCCCCTCCACCTCTTTTTGCGATAAGTCCTAACTTCCGATGTGATACACAAATTTATCATAGTGGGTTTGAATTAACTTTTAGGAAATAATTTTTTAAAAGACAAATGATAAAAATGATTTTAGAGAATAGATTATGAGTAAATAGATTTTGGGAAAAAAATGATTTTGATAAAATAACAGTGTTTGAATTAGCTTTTGGAAAATAATTTCGGAAGAAAAAGTGATAAAAATGATTATAAAGAATAGATTTTGTGAAAAAAAATTGATTTTGATAAAATATAATTGTTTGAATAATAATTCTTACTAGAATCACTAATTTTCATGTTCAGATTACCAAAAAAACATTAGCTAATGTAATAATTAAATATGAGAGTATGAAATTCCATTTAAATAATAATAATAATTATGAAAAAGATAATATTTTAATTATGAAAAATTGATATTTTGATTATGAAAAAATAATATTTCATCCTTAAGATAAATACCCGATTTCCCATATATTACGAAAATTTGATGTAAATGACATTATTCCATTTTTATATCTTTTTTTCATTTCCTCTTTATCCTTTTTAATTTTTTTTCTCTACATCCATTTCATTTTTCTTCTTTTTCTATTGCCATGTTTGGGCTCTTCTTCTCTCTCTCTCTTTTTTTTTAAAAATAATTTGTTCTTTCTTCCCTTTTTTCTCTCTCTACATGTGATTGTCTGGCCACCTTTTTTCTTCTTCCTAGAGGCATGAGCAGGACTTTACATTCAAAAAGTGAAAAAATTTGAGTTTCTTCAAAGGGATTAATATTTTTCCTCTTGTAGGAAAAAAATTATCTTATGTCACACACATATGAAATAGTGGGACCCACATATATATATGGGTCTTATCATTTTATGTATGTGTAGGAAGTTTAGTTTTCTCATACAACATGAGAAAACTAAAACCCTTCTTAAAAACCATGGTTTTGGAGTCTAAAATCATGCTTTCGGAAGCTTTTGCATTTCTTCAAAATGGCTTTGCCTTCAGAAGCACCTTTTCTTTTTACCCAAACACTCACTATATCACAAAATATTACTGTATTTCATGTGAAATATGAACATGAGCTTAATTTTTAAATTCTGGAATTTTACTTTATGTTTGTATAAAGAGAAAATTAAGGGGAAAGAAAATTAAGAGAGAAAACTCCTAAAAAAAATAACAAATTCTTTTTACCGTTTTTAAAAGTTTTCCTTTACTGAGGGGGCAAGAAAACCATGGTTCAATATATGTTTCTCGTGTCTGTTTCTGACCCAATATTGGTGGTGCCCTTCTCAAGATAATTAGTCATACCAAACCTCCCATTGCGATAAGTCCTAACTTCCCACAAATTTAAGATGATCGGTTACACAAATTTATTAGTGTGTGTTTGTATTATATTCTAGAGTATAACTTTAGAAGAAAAAGTGATTCTAGATAATAGATTTTATGAAAAAAATGATTTTGATAAAATAAGAGTGTTTGGATAATTCTTATCAGAATCACTCTTTTTCATGCATAAATTACTAAAAAAGAAATTAGCTAATATAATAAATACATATGAAAGTATAAAATTCCATGAATGTCAAAAAAATTTAATCATGAAAAAGATAATGTTTTAATTATGAAAAAAATAATATTTAATCCTTAAGATAGATACCTGATTTTCCATATCACACAATTTTTATGTACATTATATTATTCCATTTTTTAAATTTTTTCCTTTCTTCTTCATCCTTTTTAACTTTTTCTCTCCATCTATTTTCTTTTTCCTTTACCATATGTATGGGTTGAGTTCTTCCTCTCCCCTTTTTATTTTTTTTTAATTTCTCCCTTTTTTTCCTTTTTCTCTTCCTAGCATGTGATAAGATTGTGTCTGAGGAACTTTTTTCTCCTTTCCTAAGGCACAAGCAGGCCTTTTGATTCAAAAAGTGAAAAAATTGAGCTTCTTCTTAGAGAAAAAAAGGGATTCTATAATCTGTTTAGGTGTTGGGGTAAATTTTTTTAAAACATGATTTTGCTGCCAAAAGAACTTTTTTTTCCTTTTGTCCAAACGCTCACTTGGTATTACAAGATATTACAGTATTTTTATGTGAAATATGAACATGAGCTCAATTTTTAAATATTGGAATTTTATTTGAAAAGAAAATTGGGGGAGACAAAACTAGAAGAGAAAACTCTCAAAAATAGCACATTCTTTCGACGAATTTTAAAAGTTTTCCTTCCTTGTACCTTCTCCCTTTATTTTTCCATCAATTTTATAGAATCACTTACTTTTTTTTATCTTTATTATAAGGCACCAACTACTATATGTATTTAGTCCTTTTTATAAAACACTTGCTTGTTTCTAAGGGGCATTGATTTTTTTTTTCATATATGCCCATAATTAATAGGGATAGTAGGTGAGAGTAATAATAATATAATATTAGAGTTTAGTGTAAATAGTAGGTAATATTATAAATTACTTAAATTATATGACAATTTTATTGACTTTTTTTCATAACTATTTTTTTTTTTAATCTATATGATTTGTTAGTTGATGCATGATAAAAACCAGAGGAAATAATCAATTAGAATATTAGATACAAGGAAACGCAACAGAAAAGCCGCCTTGTGATTCTCTCCCGCCCTATATATACAAGGATCTACAATACACGCGCGCTTCACCTTGTGATAATAAGTCAACAGAATCAAAGCGTATATTATGCTGAATTTATTGAAACTATATATATATATATATATTAATTATATACACTCCTATGATCTTAACGACATCTCTAGCTAGGTGTACGCCAACAAAAAATCAAAGAGAAATATGAAATTCAAAATTGACATTTTCCTAACAATTAATCATTAAGAAGGCTAGGGACTAAAAAACACTTTATAAAATTAATGGAACAAAATGAAATATTGTGTGAAGTTAGAGGACGACTAAACGTACGTAGTTTTGTTTAATGAGAAATATGGAATAAAATCCCTAAGCCACTCCTCCAACGACAATGGTTCAAAACCTTAGGTTTATCTTTAATCTTCTTTGCTACTTATATACTACTCCCTCCGGTCTTAATTATAAGATACCGTTGACTTTTTTTTTTGTGAAAAGATTAAGAAAGCTAATTAACTTACTTTAGAGCATTTTTATTTTTATTTTTTTCTTCAAATTAATTAGTTTGACTAATAAACTAATATATAATCTAAAGATATATAACATATGAAATGATTAAGTAACTTATTTAATTTTCTTAATTTCTACAAAAAAAGCCAATGTCTTATAATTAGGACCGGAGAAACTAGTATACGTCTTCCAAGAAAAGCAAAATCAAGTAAAAATATCTGAGCTCTCTCTGTCTCACACACAGTATGGAGATTGGAGACAAGCAAATGGCTCGGTTCTCTTGGCGGATGAGATTTCAATCTTCTTGAGATGGGAATTACTATATTAAAAGAGCTATCTCATATATGACAGTTTGATATTATATTAGAATCTAATCCCACAAAAACTCTCTCAAGTGACAATAATTTCCAAACAGCGCAAGAAAAATAATAAATTTCTTAAAAATCAGAGTAACAAATAAATGTGGTTTATAACTTCAAATTGCGATGTCGAGGAAAACACCTTGCATTCTCATGGCTGCGGAATTTGCTGCATTAGGACTACTCCATAGCTCGAGTTTATTTGTCAATCTGGTTTTATCAATTCATATCCTCTCCTGTTTATGGTAGCAAAAAAAAGCGTTCTAAAACGTAAAAACTCCAATTTTATGTTGTATATTTAGCAAAACGAGTTTTATTTGGGGAAAAAACGTATATGGAGTAAAAACGCAAAAAACGCAGCTAAAAATGTAAAAGCGTAAAATCGGTGCATTTTTTTAAAAAACGAAACTCATGCAAAAAAGCCCAAGTCCAACCGCCCAAGCCCAACTCAGAGAGGATACAATGATTCTGTTAGAGAAGGGAATGATCATCATTGGGCTATATACTTTCATTTGAGTAAATTCTACCCTTTGCATGTTTTGAAAAAATGTATCTTTTCACCCGCACTACTTGTAGTGCAGTGGTATTAGGATTCATTTCCCCCCTTAGGTCCTAAGTTCGATCGCCCCTCCCCTCGCCTTGTATCAAAAAAAAAATGTATCTTTTCTGAGCAGAGCACGAGCACAGTAGCCAACAATTACAAGAATTTGAATTATGTATCATTATTAATATTTTAAAGGGAGAGGGATCACAGTTATTCTTGAGAATGGGAATCTCTTTTTACCCATTTCCCCAAGAACATAAGGATAAACAAGAAATATTACTATAACACGCATTTAGTAATATTTTTCTTTAAAAATAACTTCATCATTGGTAATAATTCAAACCCAAAAAGGATGCTGAATAAAGCATGCATCTTGCATCATGATGTTAAGAACCGCCCATATACGTACAATAATTGAAAAAAAAAAAACTATTTTTGCATGATTAGTTAATTTTGGGAAAAAAAGTTATCAGAAATGAACCAATTCATATAGTGCAACAAAAGTCTAAAATTAAATATCCTTTAACAATTATAGCTTAATTACTTAAATTTAGGAGGAAATTTGGGGTTGAACTTTTGTTATTTAATTGTTTGATTGATATTAATATGAGATATAGTTGACTTTTTTAAAAAAAAATTAAAGAAATTAAATAAGTTACTTAATTATATCATATATTGTGTATCCTTAAATTCTATATTAGTTTATTAGTCAAAGTAACTAGTTTGGAGAAAAAAATCAAAATCAAAATACTTTGAAGTAATTTAATTAATTTCCTTAATCTCTCTAAAAAAAATTAACTCTATATTATATTTAAGAGCGGAGGGAATATATTTTTATAATTTTGTTTTTGACAGGGGAACACACACCAAGTGATTGTGTCCATCGCTTGGCTGCCAATTCTATAATATTCCCTGAGTTACTCTGAAATGCCAATGGCATAGTTTCTCCATTATGAGAGTGCCTTTCTAAAATTTCTTTTATAAGATCTGGAAAATTCTCTCACAACTTATTAACACTTTGGACATACATTACTATACACACCGTGATTATTGTCATGAGAGTTTTGAAGCATCTCAAAGCAAATATATCTACATGATTCATTAATGAACACACATTATCTAGCCAATACGGGTAGGGCAGGAAAATTTTTCTCGTACTACCATATACATAACTTGAACCTCTTTTAATGAACATAGACTGTGCAAAAACATACATACATTAAACTGGACTAGTCCTACCAGTTGCCTCCACACTTTCATCATCGTTCTCCCCACTCAACTCCTCCAATGACTTACCTTTTGATTCCGGCACCAAGACGGTGAACAACATCCCAATGAAGTTTATGACGGCAAGCATTATGAGAGAGTATCGAATGCCAATTCCTGTAGGGTACCCTTCATCTGTCTCTGAAGGGTTTGTGCTCTGTGCAGCGTATAGGAACCCAAAAGCACCCACAATTGCTCCCGCTTTTCCTGCTGCAGCCGAGATTCCATGGCACGTCGACCTGAGCCTGGCTGGGAATATCTCTGCCGGCACAACGAACGTGGTCGTATTGGGACCAAAGTTGGCGAAGAAGAAGGTCAACGAGTACATCACGACGAACCCAATCTGGTTGGGCTTTAAGGTCCAGTGATGGTAAGGTATTGCCAGGGCCAACATGAACACTGTCATGAAAAAGAAACCCATCAATTGTATTGTGAACCGGCCCATATAATCAATAAATGCTACTGAAAACCAATACCCTGGAACAGTGCTGCACAAAGCTATGAGTGTTTGAGCTCTTGAAATCTTATAGACTTCATGAATGGCGCTCATTTCTTCTGCACGAGGAATCCATCCAATTGCAGAGAAAATGTCCTTCTGAAAAAGATTCTGACTATAGAAGGCAATATCTAATAAGAACCACGTACTAGTGGTTCCCAACAAACGCAGCCCATGGCGCTTGGCGAATTCCTTGCTGAACAAGCCAAATTTGTTGGATTCATTCTCTTTATACCTAATGACCTGTTTTTCATCTTCTTCCTCGAGTTCGATTTGTAAGACCTTTGACATATCAGTAGTTGCTTGTTTCACATTCTTGGCGACAAGAGCAGTGTAACGAGCTGTCTCAGGCATTTTCATTCGCCAATAGTAGGTAAGAACAGCAGGGACAGCACCAAACATTAAAATAATACGCCAAACGTAATCAAACTCAGGGACTATGGATCCTTGTCGGTTTTCCTTGTAGCTAGGAAGATTGTACTTGTGGTCAAACGCAGCTGAAACAATAAGAGAAACAATCCCTCCAGCCAAGATACCAAAGCCTTGCATAGCAAAAACTGCAGCTATAAAAGCGCCACGAGTCTTCTTGTTCGCATATTCAGACATAATTGTGGCTGAAAGAGGATAGTCCCCTCCAATTCCGAAACCGAGCCAGAATCGGAAGAAGCAGAGCGTGGCCATAACATCCTTAGGGCTTGAGCCAATGGAGAGGCTAGAGGCAATGGAGCAGACGATCATGAGAATGAGGGTGATACCATAGACCTGTTTTCTGCCCATTTTGTCTCCGAGCCACCCGAAGAATAGTTGGCCGGCCAAAGTACCACAGAGCGCAACACCGGTCACAGAAGCTGAGACTCTAGGAGGCAGAATTCCTGGTTTGGGTTTGTTAAGGTCAGTGTAGTATAATCGTCCCAGCAACTTGGTGATGAGGGAGATGCAAAAAAGATCATATGCATCTGTGAAAAACCCCATTCCGGCGATCAAAATCGCCGTGAAGTGATACCATTGGGTCCTTGCCAAATCAAGTGTAGTAAGTAATCCCAATTGCTCCCTAGCCATAATTTCTATGAAAATTCAAAATGTCCCTCCTGCATATATAAAAATCAGTAATATAATATCAGTTACACAGTATATGATGGATAACCTAGCACTTGTCACAAACACGTTACGTAGTATATGATGGATAACCTAGCACTTGTCACAAACACGTGTGTGTGTATTCACAGCTGTGATCGCGGTGAAACAGAATACACATTCCAATTTCAGTCTCTGCTTTTCTCTCTATCTTCCCTCTCAAGATCGTTTCACTATGAGACAAAATCGACCTTTATCTGTTTTTTTGATTAAAAAAATTGCATAGTCAACGGCTGAACAAGTTGAATAACTCTTAGTTTGGAGCTGAGTTCAGAATTATTTAGATGAGATGTCAAAGAGAGGGGCTTCAACAATTTCGTTACAAAAGCCCAGAAGATCCTAACAAATTGACGAATCAAGTGGCTAGAATACTTTCATGATAAGAATTTGGAGATATTTTTCCTTTTCTTCATCGGTCCCACATCTATACAAAGACGAAAGGCAGAGAGAGAGAGAGAGAGAAGACACAAACTACTGTAGGCCGTAGGGGAGAAAACTTGAGTGGCAAAATATGCTAGCTGGCCAGAGAAGTATAATTAACAATATGAGGGTACTGAAAAATGAAGACAAATTAAAGGAAAACCAATATCGCCGTAAATAACGGATTCATAAACAACCAAAACTGATAGACAACAGATTCATCAAAATTAAGGCAGAGAATTGAAAAAGGGAAAAAGAGGAGGAGCAAAGCCAATCATGAAATCAGGTTAATAAGATATGAGCAGTCCGTGGAACCCACAAACTCATGAAGGGTGATGTGTCAGAACCCAGAAAAGTTGGGTGCTGTGCGTACAAAGTATCAAAAAGCTTAAGAAGTGGGGCCATCCATCAACGGGGTTCAACCGAGAAAAGAACTCTCTTTTAACTTTTGATCCCGTTAGCATGATCATATATATGTATATGTACATAAAGCAAAACAAAAAATGCAGGAGAGGAGAGGGAGAGATGACCTGGTGTTTGAGGAGGTTGTGGAGGACGATGATTGATGGGCTCATGGGTCTCGGGTATTTACTACTCAACGTATTTAGGGGTTTATGCCCGTTTGCAATCGGGTCGGTCTAATTATATTTTATATCTCTATTTCAATTTATTATACACTAGCTAACGCTCCCTAGCCAAGGCCCCGGCCCTACGGTGTGGGTAAGAAGTCAAATATTTATTAAAAAATTGTATGTAAAAAATTATTTAGATTTTTAAAGGGATAATCAAAATGTTAAATTAAATATTTACTAAATATTTATATCTGCCATTCTATTATTAATTTACAAAATATCATGGAACTACCATCCTATTATCCATTTTTCATAATTACCCTGTTTTTGTATTATTAATTTACAAAACATCGTGAAAATACTTTCCCCATTATTCACATTTCATAGCGGCCGTGTTTTTTTTTTTTTACTTTTTTATTTTAATATTTTGAGTTTTCTATTTTGCTGATGTGTTGGCTATGAAAATGCTTATTGCTCTACTTTTATTAGTTAAAAAATACCATTATTAACCACTTCCCTTATCATTCGCTTGTTTCGTCGTATTTAAATTAAAATTGATCCGATATAGTAAATAATCTATTTTCACGCTATTTTTTTTTAAAAAAACATTTATTTATAGTGCCGCCTAACTAATATATTAAATTTTATGATAAATTGAGCTGATCCGGAAAAGTATTCTTATTTAATTTCTTAATAGGAATAAAAATAAAAAATGACAACAAGTATACTCTTTAACTAGAGGTAGTTGGGGTGCCTTAATTAAAAATAGAATCAAATCAATTCTTTAGTTGTGTTTTTTAAGGAGGGGAGTCATAATTCAAACTTAAACTTTACACCATTGGTCTAGTGTATTCTGAGAATTGGTGAGTTTGAGATTATCTAGTCAAATGAATGATATTTTGTTAGACTATGTATATGTATTAGCCTATGACTGAAGTCAGCAATATAAGGATAGACGGTAATATAAAAGTGATTGCATCTTTCGTATTGCATAATTGTATATTATATATTGTGATGAAAATATAAATTGACACAATGATAATTAAATTTTCATTGTTTTGTATGAGGATTATAATACATGTAAAAATATATATGTGTAATCAATTACTTTTTTTAAGTCATATGTGGTTTGCTTGTATACTATAGAAACTTTCAAAAGCTACTGAGACGTATATATATTCTCATCCCTTCATATTAACATTTTTCATATGATTGTTCCAGTCTAAAGTAAGGGAAGGCACTTATGGGCTCTTTTATGCTCATTGAGCATATGTTATACCACTTTGTATTTAATTGCCATGACATAGATTTTTTTTTACCCTATAAAATTCCTTGATGAATAAACATTACTTAAATACTCCTACGCCATCCTCTTTAATTGATGAAGTTCTTTCACTGATCCAATCTCCTTGCTCGTTCTTTAATTGCCAGATTCGATTTTGTCTCCGACGACATCATATTGTAACCTTTAAACTATAACAGGATCCTTTGAAAATTTCGGGTAAAAAAGAGGTTTTGTTTGTCGAACATTATTTTTCCCCCCTTTTAACGCAAGTACTAATACATCCGTATAACATTGCTTTTGTCGAACTAATTTCTGACATCATTTTCTACGACTAACATCTAAATATGTATTTTATCTTAGGTAACTTATACTCAAGGTGCAAAATTACACCAACTTTTTTCAAATACAATAACACCCGAGAACTTAAAAATTGGACCAAGAAGTTATAAAGCCACTTAACATCTGTTACTTTTTATATGAAAATAAGACGATGGGTCACACAATAAAAAGAAATAGACACTTGGTGCTTTTAACTATTATGTTGTTTCTGCTTCGAATTTTGATGTTTATGGATATTTTTCTATCAGATAAAACTTTATGAATGTTTTTGTACATTGAATATAAATACATGGGGGGGGGGGGGTTTCATCTTGGCCCTTTTTTTCTCCTCACTCTTCAGAACACTTCATAGCTATGGATTTTGTAGTATCAATTTTGGTAATTATATGATCCTTGACCCTCACTCATTTTCACCAAATATGAAAGGGAAGAAAAATAACATGATCCACAAATTAAACGCGGTTTGGCTCCTTTTCTATTTGTCATTGTCTCCCTTATCGCTTTATGATATGCAAATATGAAAGGGAAGAAAAATAACAAGATCCACAACACTAATAATTAAGAAAGAGATTGTAAGTTTGAGAGATAAATTGAATTAATATCTTATATTTAACATAAAAATACTATCTATCTAGTTTCTATAACTATTTAGGACTGAAGGTAGTATATCAAATTCAAATACACTATCTGCTTGTGTTGCACTCTTCCATTTTTTTTTTAATATTCTTACTATTCCTTGCCTCGCTATGATAATATGCTCTCTACATCTATAAATAGGACAATTGGATGATAATTTTCTCCTCAACACTCTTTCTCTGATGTGACTGTAAGAAAATTGATGTAACTAGCCATTAGTACTAATTACCCGTTTATTAATAAAGATCAAAGAGAAGAGTGGATGTGACTTTTCTTTCTTTTTCTTCAATATTATTAGCTGGATATCAAAGTTAAGCTAAATATGATAACACATTGGCCTACGTATTGTTATGTAAGGAAATACAGAAACTCAGTGTAGAATATGAACAGGCAAAATTTCAACCACGAAGTGTTAATTTGTTAAACACTCCCTTATCATGAACCTACCTAACAAGTTCTTTGTTTGGATCATTTTTGGAGGTTTTAGAAGTACTTATTTATATAAATCGAAAGAAAACTCATTATCTCACATATTTAACTCATATATCATAAACCATGATTGAAAAGTTACTTTTAAAAACTCTAATCGTTATTCCAAACAAACAAATCAAAATAATTCAGGTTTCTTTCAAAAAAACAAAAAAGAAAATGAAGTGCTCACACACACATGGGTATATAACTTTTCAACTTGAATCGGGTTCACATTAGGTGTTTATTCTTATATGCTCATCCCTCTACTTTTGAGATGAGCACATTTATTTATTTTTATATATTTTATTTATTTAGATTAAATTATATATTCCATCATGAATTTTTTTTTTTGCACCCAGTATCTTAAAATAATTAATTTTCAGTCTTGCATTTAGATTTTTTTTCCTATAACACTAGTATCCTGGAAATTAATTAATTTAAGATACTGAGTGAAAAAATATATATTTCAAGATGCAGCATATAATTTAATCTAAATAAATAAAATATATTAAAAAAATGTGCTCAATCTAAAATTAAAGAGATGGGCAAATAAAAAGCACGTAAAGGACAAGCATGTGCTCCCACATGAATCATGGTGAAAAGTATATTCAGGCAGAGTCTTTATCAGGATGGAAAGAAAGTTGAGGCAAAAACCAAGAGCCTTTTCCAAATTTCCGAGATAATATGCCTACCAGCTGACTTCTTTTTTTATTTTTGTTTTTGATAAATATATTATACTGTAGTTAATAAAATATTTAGAGATAATTCCGACACACCTCCCTCCTTCTACTATAAATTCAAAGCCCATGCTCTCTTCATCTTGCAACATCACTACTAGCTCAGTTAACAATGTCTCCCAAGCACTTGTTAGTGTTCCTCTTTGGAGTGGTGTTTCTCACCATTTCTGGCTTGGCTGATTATAAGCCAAAACTTCACAATCCACCTACTACCCCTAGTAGTAACCCATGCACCAATATACCAGGACATAGACCTGGAGGTCCATGTATACCTGCTGTTGAGAAACTATCAGTTTACAAGCTGTCTGTTGACAAGCCTCCAACATATAAGCTTTCCTATAAAAAATCACCTGTTAGAAGCCCCCCACCTATAAACCCCTTGTTGCAAAACCACATTTTTACAAGCCACCAGTTGAGAAGTTTTCCATTTACAACTAGCCACCAGTTGAGAAGCCTCCCGTTTATAAGCCACTAGTTGTGAAGTCTCCTGTTTACAAGCCACCCGTGGAAAAACCACCAACCTACCACACGCCATCTTATGGTCATTATCCTAAGCACCCTCCCGCAACGACCGAGAACTGATGAGGAACCCGTCATTTGAAGCAGGTTTCTGTATCGTTATGAAAATAAAAGCTGTGACCTCAGTTTGTCACCTGCTAGCTAGTATAGTATGAGAACTTCAACTACTCTTCTTTTCTTTTTCAACATTCCGGGGTTTGGTTCTTTACTCTTTATGGGTATGGGTAGAAACATATCCAGCCAACTTTTTTTCATTTTCAGAGGCTATTCTCTAGAATAACCTTTTCACTTTTATTCGGAAAATATTTTGTAAAACTTAATCTTTTTTTTTTTGGTCAAATCTAAAAGTTAATCCAAAGACAATAGTTATTCTCTATATTTCTTGTGAAAACAAGACTACAATTAATTTATAATCAAGATTTTTTATGACTTATATATTTCGAATTATTTTTATCAAATAAATTTGCGACTTTTCCAATAACAAAGCTTGATCAAACATTTTAAGATGCTAATGTTTATTTATTTATAATTGTAAATATTTTTTATACCGATCCAATATGCAGCGTACGTAATAAAGTGAATAAAAAAATAAAGAAAGAATTAAGAAACAAAGAAAAAGACAATATGGCAATAATGCAAAGTAAAAACATGTTGCGTATGTTACATGCGAAATTCAGATAAGCTTTTACAATAGTTTGCCCCTGCATTTGTTGCCGTGAGATAAAAATTAGCCGCAACTCCCAACCCAGGTGCGTCTAAACTGTATTTTTTTTTACAAAAAAAAAAAAGCTTAAGTGGAGTAGGCACAAGTAACTCATCAGGACTAGGGCACCCTTTCAAGTTTAAAGAGCACTTATAGAGATATTTACAGATTATCTAACAACGAGACCTTCATATCGACAAACAAATATTAAACTTTCTCCCTTTTGACGGGAAGGGAGCGTCTAAACTGTTGCTTCTTGTTTTTTTTTTTTGGTACATAAAAGTTTTGGAGGGGTTCAATATCAGTCCCCTACTAAGACCAGGGCACGGCCCCGAGCTTTTTAAGTTTTTAATGGGGACTTACGAGATCACATATCGAAAGAGTTTCAGTGATAGTAGCGAGGATTAAACACACATCTCTTTGAGACTTGACCAAATCCTTTAGCACCACCACCCCAACTTCCTTTAGCACCACCACCAGCACCGTTGCTTCTTGTTGAATTTCTCTGTTATGAAGTGGGTCACATGAATGGGGCTCTAAATTGGGCTCTAAATTGGGCTCTAGCCCATTTAAGATAAAACGATACTGACAATTTGATACTGGGAGAACGGAATTTTTGAACGTGCCATGTCTAGTCCACCCAAACATGTTCCCACAAGTCCTTCCGTCTTAATTAAAACATAGGGAAAAATATAAATAGGTCTCAGATTAAAAGAAAATATTTATAAATAGGTTCTCCAAATTCGGTTTATTATTCTGAGGTTCCAAGAGGCTTGGGAGTAATTGGCTGGACCTATGGATTGCAACTATGTGTTGCTGTTAATCTGAATCCTTCAGATAAGACTTTTTTTCCTTTTAAGTTTCTAGTCTGTCTGTCTATCACATATGTCAATTAATTTGGCATCATTAAGCTATAGTCAAGTGCAATTGTTTTAAATTACTTTTTCCCCAGCCAAACAACATTAATTCGGAAAACCACATATATATATTAAAGAAACAGACAAATAATCATATTTTTCTTTAAATTTTTATTAAACATGGCGCTGCAGCTCATGAATTTATTGTTCACAGTTCAAAACGGAGGGCTGCAAATATTAGTGTCAACCAATTAAAAAAAAAGTATACTTGCAAATTGCAAGGGCCTACACCAGATAGACCTTACCAAAGCAGATGAGCAAGAAATTTAGGAAGCTTCACCATCAGAATTTACAGTGCATCAATATCTCTGACTTCCCAAATGATGTTCACAGTCATCTTGGCATTTCTGCCATTATAATACAAAGCGTGATTTTTTAAGATTAATTAAAATAACAGCCTCTCACACCAAAGAGGCCGAAAAAAAAAAAGGAAAATTAAAAGGGGCAAAAAAAATTGAAACCTGAATCTTCCTATCAAGAGCTTTATGCAGCACAAAAGTGCCAGTAAGAGCCATTCATCATTTACCCCACAATTCTGTCAATCCTTCATATTATAAGTTGTTCCTTCATCATGTACCGCATTTCGCAGGCTCCTTTTATTACTCATTTAACACAGCTCCATTACTTCACACTAAACACCAAGAAATGCCTGCAACATAAAAAGCATAAATGAACATCTCATCAAATAAGAACAAATGGGTTCTAGTCACTGAGATATGACTGGAGGCTTTTCTCCTTCTTGAAGGGGAAAAACAGAACAATTAAATTAACTAGACACGAGTATAAGCACAAGTGAACAACACTTGTTACTACTACATTTATTAAATGGTGGCAAAAATCAATATCTAGATATCAAAGAAAGTAAAATGAATACATCCATTCCATTAAATCTTTATTTCACTCTGCAGTGAGACTTAATATGAGTGAGTGTAGCATTTCAGACACAAAATAAATACCACATAATATTGACCCTCGGTAATCATATTTATTAGTTCTTATTCATCAATTTCCTCTACTTATTCATAGACTTCCAAGTCATATATTGTTTATAAAGATTTTAGTTTGACAAACTCCAAGCTTGACTTGCCACTTTTTGCCTGGTTGTGTTATATGCATGTACAAGGTTATCAGCATTTCTACACAATTCCAACCTTAAACCAAACCTCAGTTTGGTCAAATTGATTAGTGCAGCATCTATATCTACATCTATACATATAAATATATAATCCATTCATAAGAAGTTAAATGACTCATGAATAGTAACCAATTTATCAATTTTGTCTGGCACTTTTCAAACAATACATTAATCAAAGTTCTATATTCAAGAAATGAAAGAACCTTTATTTTAGTAGGAGTGCTAGGCTTGACTGTGGCGGTACTTCCAAAGCTGAACTTGGGTTTTTTCTCCAAAGGCCTTAAAATTTGGAAAGAGCACATAAGTGTCTCATCCACAGTCATCATCGCGCCAGCATTGTCAAACTCTCCACAGTAATTTGGTGCTGAGAATACAGTCACAAGCTGTCTATTAGCAAAGAATTCATATCCATCTTCCACAACCTGCAACACTATAACATAATCATACAAAGCCATATAATCAAAACCCAATCAAAATTTCATATTCAATATAGAAAGAACACAAAACCTGGTGAGCTCTACAGATTAAATCCAGATCATTCTTTTGCAGAAATTCTGACACCCTATCAGCACCGAAAGTATATGAAACACCACGTTCATTCGCTCCCCAACCGTAAATATCTTTACAGGGATCAGACCAAAGGAGATCACAAAGCAGACCACTGTCGGGTACTTCACAAGGACGGGACAAGTTCCTAATCTGGTTTAAATTGTACAACTCAGGGGAGAGTCCACCATGCATGCATAGTATTTTTTCATCTATAAGAGCCGCCACGGGCAAGCAATTGAAACAATCTGTGAATATTTTCCAGAGCCTGACATTATATCTTTGCTTGCATTCATCATAGAATCCATAGATACGGTTGATGGAGGCACATTCATGATTGCCCCTCAGAAGGAAAAAGTTATCAGGGTACTTTATTTTATAGGCAAGAAGAAGACAAATTGTCTCCAGACTTTGCTTGCCACGATCCACGTAATCCCCTAAGAACAAGTAATTGGACCGAGGGGGCAATCCACCATGCTCAAGAAGTCTCAGCAGGTCAGGATATTGACCATGAATGTCTCCTGGTAACAGTGAAATTATTCAAGATAATGACTCTGTACTTAAGTAACCGAAAACACTATCTTTAAGGACAAGATATACAGAATTGGAGAACCACATGGACAAGATATAAAGAATGACATAAAAAAAAATTATAGTACATGAGTCCAGCTCAGAGAATAAATACACCAATCAGAATAAACATGTTACTCTAATCTAAAACTAGGACAGCATCCCATTCCAAGAATCAATTTTAGTAAATAATATGATGAAATTACCAGAGAAACTCAAATTGGAACATAACTTAAGTAAACTCATTCAAGCCAAACCCAGAACAAAGTCACCAACGCTTACAAATTTAATCATCGTTGTAAATAATGAGTTACTCTTCTCCAATACAAAGCAACTTAGGCCCCATTATTTTTGTCTGAAAATCCTTTTAGAGAACATTAATGAAAAAGTCAACTCAGTAACTCACCAGAAACCGCACAGAATCGCACGCACAAACACTTAAATTGAACCATAAAGTAGGAAGCAATAGAGAAAACAAACATAAGGTCCAAGAATAGATACCACAGATCTTAATTGGAGCTTCAAGTTCCAACAGATTGGGCTGCCTCAAGAAGATATCCCTGGAGACCAAACAGAGCTGCCTGATTTCAGTTTCCGAGAGATTAACCAGCTTCCCAGGTCTCCCTCTGACTTCAAGAAGTCTATTGATCACAGAATCAAGAACCACACGGTCCATACTCAGGGCCTGGACTTGTTTCCCCCTCGATTTTCAAACGGCAAGTTAAGCAGACGAAGAACAACAAAAGGGAAACGATAAAAGGCTAAGAAGAATAAACAGCATCGCTTTGATCTCTTTGGGTCTTAAATACTATCATCCCTTTGACAATAAAAGAGAGAACTTTAAAGCAAATAGGGGGAAGGCTTTCGTTTATCAGGGGTATAAACTTTTGGAGGGAGAGGGAGAAGAGAGAATAAGAAACGAATGGTGACCACTGAATTGGAAAGCAAAGAATATATTCGATTTGGAGGAGAGGGTATGAACTATGAAGTTCAAAGGAAGAAACAGTGAGGTTATGCAGAG
Organism: Acacia confusa; assembly: GCA_037074495.1. Lineage (NCBI taxonomy): Eukaryota > Viridiplantae > Streptophyta > Magnoliopsida > Fabales > Fabaceae > Acacia > Acacia confusa. The sequence goes on from CM073505.1 coordinate 4,570,342, forward strand.
AAAGAAGGAACAAAAATAAAATAAAGAGAATCAAAGTTGGGAGAGTGACTAATAAAGTGGACAGGAAAATAACGCGCTTTGAAACAAAGAAGCTTTGCATTTTGCAGAATAGACGTTTGGTTTAAGAACTCGTCGGCAAATGCCAATGGATAATAGCGACAAATGAATTGACAAGGTTGAGGGGACCAAAATTAACAATGGGAAAATTACAGATTAACCATCTCTTCTTCGATAGTTGGTTTTACTGTTTGTGATCGAACAAAACAAGAGCAAGATATATTGGCTTGTAGGAGAAAGAAAATAAGGATTCGGGACAAGACGCAGATGAAATTTTTGTATCTGCTTATTGGATGCCATAACTTAAGGTAGCTTGCGGATTGGTCCTAACAAATGGAAAAAATATTAAAAAAAAAATCTCAATTTATACAATTCACCATCTATAATTTTCAAAAGACCTCAATAATATAGTTGCAAGCTGTGAAATTACTATTTTGACCCCACTGACTAGTCATGGTGTTATTGTTGAAAAGCACAAGTGAATATATCATATTAATAAATTATAACGTTGCCATGACAAATGTATATGTCATATTGACAAGCTATAATGTTATCATTGACAAGTGTTAAGTGTATGTATGATATTAGCAATGGAGTTAACATGGAATTTCACAATTTAAGTTTATATCACAAAAGTATTTTAGGGATTTTGAGACAGTGATTGAGACCCTTTTTTTTTAATATTTCTTTTGTTCCTTGTTCCTTGAGATTAAATTGCTATTTTCCCATGATAAAATGGGTGGGATATACCCTGTATTCTGTGGTCCTTTTAAATGAACTAGAAATCTAGAACCACTCATGACAATGGAGGATTGACTACTTTACTAGATGTCTAAAAGATAAAAGTTAAAACCAGGAATCTGTTCTTCTTGTGAGTTGCGAACTCTCTTATGTATCTGATATACATTGGAAAGTAAAATACAAGTGAGAATATAAAATTAAGGTTTAGTGCGGGGACAAATATATGCACGGACATTATCTACTATTTTATAACATAACCTAAGACAAGAAAGGGTATATGTGCCGATAATTTAAAATTTAAAGAATCATCTGCAGATTAATCAAACTCTAAAAAGGTTTAGTGCGGGGACAAATATATGCCCAATAACACATTGTGCTCTCCTAATAAAACAATAGACTAGTTGAAGAGATTCTTATCAAAATTTAAAAGTAAACAACATTGTTTACAAATGATTTTTTTGACATTCAATTATTCACAAATGACTAAAACTACAACGCAATTCCGTGTAATCACTAATACCAAAAAAAAAACCTTAACGTCTGTTTTTTAAATTTGAAGATGATTATCTTCATGGGTTGGTGAGTATCATTGAATGTTTATGAATTGTAACGATTGTTTTTTAAAAAACGGTCGTTGTAATACAACGAAATGACTTTTATTTAAATAACAGTCGTAGTATGCCTACAAATCCACAGCAAGTACGCTTGCTTGATAGTCCCTTAAATCATCTAAAATATGATATGAGGTGCAATTTGAACAAGCTAAAGCCTCATGAGAAAAAGAATGGATTGAAAATGGACAATAAGCAACATCATTCAAGATTCAACCTAAGAAATAGAGTGTTTCATGTCTAGCGAAGCACAGGAATAAGAAGAAAAATAAAACATCCCAAATCTTAAGTGAATGAAATAAAAGACAAATAAAGAGAACTGTACACCTCAAAATCCAACACACATTACCCAAAGACCGACTTAATAAAATGAGGAAATAGAGCCAATAAATACCAATAAATAGAGAAAAAAAAAACACTACAATAATGGTACTATCTATACAGAAATTTCAATAAAAAAAACCGCTAAATCAAGCTCAAAAGCTTGTTCGCACGCCTGTTATTTAAAAAACCGCTAAATCGAGCTCTAAAGTTTTTATCGATTTAATTATTGCACGCTCGTAGAGGAAGCAAAGAAAACCAAGAAGAAATTAAATAATCTAGAAAGCGAGGTTATTGCAGAAACCAAAAGAAAGACCGTCAAGGAGAGGGAGAATCGATGAAGATAATTGACCCATAATTATAGGTGAAAATAGGCTAGGAGCTCGTGGTCTGACCTGTTAAAAGCCTGGTCAAGTTTGGCCTGTCAGGCTAAAAGGTCAGGTCAAGCCCTCTTATAAGGTCTGTTTTCACTTAACAGGCCAGGCCTAGGCCTAATAAGAGGCTTTCCTGTTAGGACGACATGTTTATATTATTAATATTAATTTATGTAATTTTGGTTTGTCTTTAGCCTGTTTAAAGTATGTCTGTTTTCGGCTTGTCGCCTGTTAGCTTAATTAATTACATAATAATAATACTAAAAGTATAAAAAATTAAAATTAAAAAAAATAGGTCTTAACAAGCCACGGGCCAGGCTCAGCCCAAAAAATAAGCATGTAATAGGCCACAGGCTAGGCTCAGGCCAGTATGTTATAGAATAGGCCTGTCCTGTTAAGAGTGAAGTCTGACCTAACTTAACCTGTTTCCACCCCTACCCATAATTCAACTGGACCTTTTATTTCCAAGGTATCCATTACAGCCAGAGAATCAGTTTCATTAACAAGAGAGTAAAAATCGGATTTGGGTTTTCTAAATTTTCTCTAAGACCCAAAATCGTCCAAGAATGAGATAGGGTCAAAGTGGTTATCATCTGACTCAATAGAGAATTCATAGAACTTTGATTAGGGGAGAGAGAGGGTGGGGAAGAGATGTATATTTACAACCCAAATTTATCTCTAGTGTAGAACGATAGATCTAAAGGCTGTGGAGCATGTAGTTCATGACAGAGGATGAGTTGGAGTCGCTCACGCTCTGATAGCGAATCTCTTTGGTGGCAAGGGTGGGAGCTATTCGGTGCAGCAACAAAGATGGGTAGGTCTTGAGACTAGTTTCAAAGGCGCAAGATTAAACTTTATATTTTTATGAAAAAGAGGGAACAATAAAATGTTGAAAGCACGAGATTGAAGTTGAACAATCTAAAAAATTTGAGTTATAACGACTGGTTTTAAAAAGCTAGTCGTTGTAACTCATAATAAAAATGAAATAAAATGGTGTGAGGGAGACTTGAACTCCCAATAGGATAACTCACTAAACATTCTAGCCAACTGTGCCACCAATATTCTTGTTACAAGATTCAACAAGTATTTTTGTTAAAATGTTATTTTAACAACCATATTTCTTAAATTGTCATTGGATTTTAAGATAAAATTTTAAAAATGCTACCATTTTTTTTTTAATGTTGCTTTTCAATAAAATAGATATTAAGTTGGTGCCCTTAAATATACTTTTTGGCTTTTTTATGGTAGTGAATTTACTCTATAACATATACGCGAAAGTTTATCATTCATAATTCATATATCCCCTGTAAAACTCTTCTTAATTCCAGACAATTTTTCCAATCTCCTTAACGTACAGTTCCATTTTTATATTTTCAATATGTGTCTCAATGATTTAAATGTTAGAAAAAACTAAAATTGACCTTTAGAAAAAGAGAATCTGTTATGTTGGACAATTATTTACACTTTATATATGTACAACAGAATGACGGCAAAAGAGAACGAAAAGGCACTAAAAAAACAATGAGAATAGACTCCGTCCAGAGAACCAACGCAATGATGCATCCTATGCCAATCAAGAGCAGCCTGAAAAACGAACCTCATCCTCATCCGGGAGGCGACCGCAACAAGAAGAAGGTCCAGAATCTGATGCACACGATGGAAGCTGAGTGTTCTGCCCTATCAACGATTCAAGAAACCCACCTCTCGGCAACCCAAACCGAGGAATTTGTTCCTGACACACATGACGTAGCAGCAAATGAAGATTCCGCCAATGCAACGAGCATGAACGTTGACAAGGAACTAAGGGACCAACCGATTCCTTCCTTTAAGGACAAGCTCCTTAACGATGATCAGGATATAAGCAACTAAGACCACAGCTGCATAATATTTGGAAGCCGACATGGAAGTTAGACGAAGATTGTTTTCTGGTCAAGTTCAAGGATGAATTAGATTTCCAAAATGCTCTCATCAATGGACCTTGGGCTGTCTGTGGGCATTACTTAACAGTACAGCCTTGGTCACCTTCCTTTAAGTCACAGGAGCATAAGATTAACCAACTTGTTGCTTGGATCAGGCTTCCGAAGCTACCGGCAAGATACTACCATAAGAATGTCATTCGTTCTATAGGGAGTGTCTTCGGTGAGGTGATTAAAGTAGATTACAATACCGATTCCGGCGACCGTGGAAAATTTGCAAGGTTAGATGTGCTCATCGACCTTACAAAGCCTCTCACATCAAAGATCCCGGAAATCATATATGTAGAATACAAAGAACTTCCCAGTATTTGCTTTAACTGTGGTCGTTATGGGCATCCTGAAACTTGATGCCTGGAGAACTGTTGGAATTTATGACTAAATTCCATGGGTTATGAATAAGAAGTCTTACGGGTTCGTCACCACCGGTCGCGTCAGTTTACCACGGTCGTATCGGTTCACCAACAAAAGACAAGTCCATCTGATCGTGCTTTTTCAAAGTCTATAAATAGGGCACCCTAGTCACAGAATAAAATAACGTTTTTCTGCATACACTCTTTCTATATATTACATATACATTCTGTGCGTTCCGAAAGCAGACTCGTTGGATTAGTTTGGGCTTCAGATAGATAGAGTCATCTTTCTGGAGACGATAAATCCGCTATATCCTGGGAGACAACTGATCAGAAACCTTTGGCATCCGTATTGAGGGAGCAAAATTGTCTTAAGGACATAACGAAAGTTGGGCCCGGATTTCTTCAAAGTTCATTATCATATTACGACAGTTTTGTGAGTTTTTACTGTTTTTCCTTCTTATGTAGAAATATTGTATGTTTACAGATTATGCATATTGATTACACAGATTCTTTTCCTTATGAAAATTCCAATTTGAATGATTTTTTACAACATTAGACAATTTTGATATTAGTTTGTGCTTTTTGAATTTAAATCAGATAAGATTATTTTCCTATGATATAAGTTATAAAAACTAATTTCATTTGTTGATAGAATATTTTTGGATTGAATCGGTGTAATTCATATTTTTCATATATGATTATGGATGGATTCTTGATTTGTAAAATCAATCTGTGAATTATTATGTTGTGTTCAGTATTTTTATGGAATCTTAATTTTGAAAAATTTAGAGTTTTTAAAATTACGATTTGTATGGGAATATATCTATCAATTTCTTCCTGAGATGGATATATTAAAATTTTGGGATATTATGATAGATTTTGGTTTTTGAATTTAGATTCAAAGAGAAAATTAATTGTCCACTGACTTCTACTGTGGACAAGATTTTGCGATTGATATATATGTGATATATATGTTTTGCCAGAAAAAAAAAGGTTGATGAATATAAAATGAGTTTTTAATTTACAATAAGTTAGGATTATAGTTTCACCGTAATCCTAACTTTTCAATTTACTCCGATATATGTGAATTATGAACCAGTACTGTGCAAAATAAAATAAGTTTTGCCGAAAAGATTTATGAGTTTATTAATTCATTGAACTAAAATGAAAGAGAGTACGAAGGTTACATATGCATATATGCCTCTGTTCGGTTTCGTTCTATTCCCTCATTGTTAAGTGAAATGGTGTATTTAATTATAATTTTATTTAAAATAACATCAAGTAAACGCGTCGCTCAACTGGCATGGCGCAAGGTTTCAGGGTGTGTGGCACCGGTATGTGACGAGTCCGACTCCTCCTGGGAACATTTTGTGCAATGTTTTTTAAAAAAACTTTTTGGTAAAAAACAAATTTCAAGAAATGCGTCTCCTAGCTTTCGGAATAGGCGCCTTAACTGCTGAGCTGTTGGCGCCGAACTGATTAGAAGCGGAACAAATTTAATAAAAAGAATATTTAGTGTGTGGCTCATATGTTGGGCCGGCTTCCTTTCAGTTGGGCCATGCGCATATAGATCTATGGTTTATATATATATATGCCTTATCCATCGATCTATTCTATTTAAGACTACTAATAAATATATTAATTTTGATTAATAGAGTAGTTGACAAATCTCCTACTATTTCTCCTTATTTGAAGAAGGATTAAATTAATAAAGTGAAGATAATGTATATCTTATGATTTGGTTTCATCAGGAGATATTATTGGTTTTATTAATTAAAATTTTAAATTACATTAGTTATTGTATCGGAGATGAAATTATGATATGATAATGGGATCATTATGTGGTTCATGCTTGTTATTTTTTTATTTGATTTCTAGTTGCAGAAATTAAATGTATTTAACAGTTAAATGATAAGTTTTATTAAAAGTCCTAAATTTTAGGATGAAAGGAGAATTTTATTCTCATTTAAGGCTTTATTATTCATGGAGATATTAATTTGTTTGATAATCTCCTATAATCTCTCCTAAAATCTTGTGAATATTTTTAAATTAATATGGCTGGATAAAAGTGAAGATTTGTTGTATTTATTTGATAATAGTTTGAAATCGAAACAATATCTTATTTTAATAAATTTGATGATATTTGTGAATATCTTAGCCACTATATATTTAATTTATTAGGAAGGATTTGTTACCATGATAAATAAATAAAAATTATGAAATTGTCATGTGTTATGATTAATTAAATGAAAATTTAATTAATTTGTTATTTGCTATTGAAAGCAAATTTTGTGAATTATTAAATATTTTTTGTGACAAGCATATGACATTGATATGAAAATTTAATCATTTATCTAGTGTAGAGATAAATGTGCTTTAATTTTTCATAATATTATTATTGTCTTGGTATAAGCATGCATGACATCATGAAATATTTAATTTAATGTGGATTATTGGTGGTAGAATCCGATAAAATTAATTCATACGGTTGGTGTCTAAGAAAAGTAATTTAAAGGCTAAACCTTAATTTAGTGGTTATTTAATTAGTCACCGTTGCAATAGCACGAAGAGACTCCCATTAGATTTGCACTTACCTAACCAATTGATATGATGAACAAAGCTTATTTCATGTATTGGTAGAAATGCAATTATAATCTTAATTTTATAATTATGGATGATTTTGTGGCTATGATTTTATATTTTTTAAATATTGAAAATAGCAATTGTATGAATGCTAAATATTTAAATTTTGGAATTAAGTATAGTGAATTTGTTAGTCACCAAAGTGGTCAATTCTTTATGAATTATTTAATTCCAAATATTACGGTGATTACCCATTACCTTGATGCTATGGAGTTATGTTTGCTTTATGGGTGAATTGAAGTTTGTTATGGATCAACTCAAAGGTTGATTATTTGTTTTTATAATTATTGAACATAAATATTAGTAGTTTTATTTAGACACCCAAAGATGATAAATATTTCTAGTGGGGGCATGCATTACTACCAAATTATGTGAAATCTTTATATCATCATTATGGTTGAATATTGCATATTAGGGGAAAAAAATTAAACATTGAAAGAAATGTTGAATGATGTTGATTACGTCTAGGGTCCACAGAATTTGTGGGGGAAAGCCATTTTAATGGATAATTTTATTAAAGAGTACCCCCACAAAATGATACAAAAGCATACCATATGAAATATAGAAAGGGAAAAAACATTCCTTGAAATATTTGAAAGTGTGGGGGTGCTTGCAAAGGTTGAGATTCCTAAACCTAAAAAATTGAGAATCAGAGCTAAGACAGTAAACTGTGTGTTTATTGGCTATGCATTTAATAGTAGTGCATATTGCTTTTCTGGATTATAAGTCTGATGTATCAGATATCCATGTGAATACAGTTATTGAGTTAAGGAACGCTATCTATGTTCTTTGAAAAAATATTTCCATACAATAAAAGTAATGATAATAACAACACAGTGATATCTTAGGATACAATGAATAATGATAATCTTAGAGAGGAGGAATCGAGACGCAATACTAGGTGAAGGACTTCAACATCCTTTTGTCTTGATTTTTTGACCTTTTTGTTAGAAAATGAGTTTCGAACTTATGGAGAGGCTATGAGTTCTCTTGAAGCACCGTTCTAGGAAAAAAGCTATCAATAATGAAGTTGAATCCATTATGTCAAACCACACTTAGGAATTGGTTGACCTTCCTCATAGGAATAAACCTCTAGGAACTAAGAGTGTCTTCAAAAAGAAGATGAAAACATATGGCACTATCGATAAGTACAAAGCTAGGCTGGTAGTAAAAGGCTACAAACGACGTGAAGGCCTAGACTACTTTGATACCTATTCACCTATTATAAGAATTACATACATTCGAATGTTAATCACATTAGTAGCATTGTATGGGTTGGTGTTATCACAAGCACACTATATTGTTAAAATTCTTGAGAAATTCAAGAGTTTAAACATAACTCCTGTGTCGAACCCTATAGATTCTAGTCTTCGACTGTTGAGAAATACTGGCGAAGTTGAAAATAAAAGGAGTATGCTCGAGTGCTAGGCAGTCTTATGTATGTTATGAATTGCACTAGACATGATATTGCCTACACAGTAAGCATGTTGAGTTGCTTTATAAGTAATCCAAACGAGCCTCATTGAAGAGCTATGACAAGAGTTTTGGGTTACTTAAATCAAACTCAAAACTTTGCTTTGCATTATGAGAAGTACCCTGCAGTGCTAGAAGGGTATTGTGATGCAAATTGGATCACCAACTCTAATGACACAAGATCCACAAGTGAATATGTATTCACCCTTGGTGGTGGTGCTATGTCTTGGAAGTCATCCAAACAGACTTGCATTGCAAGATCAACTATGGAAGCCGAATTCATTGCTTTAGATAAAGCTGGTGAAGAAGCTGAATGACTTCGTAATTTTCTTGAGGGCATTTCAAGTTGGCCAAAGTCGGTACCAGCAGTGTGTATACACTGTGATAGTTAAGTAGCTCTTGGTAGGGCCAAGAATGTCATGTACAACGACAAGTCTAGACATATACATCGTAGACATGATACCGTTAGACAACTACTCTCGAATGGAATCATCTCAATTGATTATGTGAAATCAAAAGAGAATATATCAGATCCATTGACTAAAGGGATTCCTAGAGAGTTAGTTAGAAATTTGTCCAAATGAATGAGTTTAAGGCCGATCCATTGTTGATTATTGCGGTAACTCTACTTAGAAGAGTGGAGATCCCACGAACTAGGTTTAAAGAGACAACTAAGTGATGATCGACTGTTAACACTGTGGAGTTTTAAACTCATACTCATTCCTAGACAAGACAGTGCATATATTTAAGGGTAAGCTTTTAAGCTTTTAATGGTTTCTTAATTTGATGTGTTCAGATAATGTATGTTGATTTACATCACAAGGAATCACCTATGTGAATGTGAAGTATGGGCCGCTTCTATGAGAATTTAAAACGGTCGATTCTTTAGAACACTCGCAGAACCAGGCGGTGTCTAGGGCCAAAATGGACACAACATGAGAACCAACATTGCTAGAGGAGCAACTGTGTAACTCCTATTGTCTTGCTATACACTAAAAGGTCGACAGTTCAAGGCAGCACGTCCACTGATTGACCAGTATATCCGATAGGTTTTTACTAGAGAAGGTTCAAAGGCAACCCCTACCTTTTTTGATGCAGTTGTTTCTCGTAGAGGAATCGCACTTTGCATACATGATCATTTGCATTTAGTCATGATGGACTAACTTCTTATCCATGTGGGGGATTGTTGGAATTTATGACTAAATCCTATGGGTTATGAATAAGAAGTCTTACTGGTTCGCCACCACCGGTCGCGTCAGTTTACCACGGTCGTGTCGGTTCACCAACAAGAGACAAGTCCATCTGATCGTGCTTTTTCAAAGTCTATAAATAGGGCGCCCTAGTCACAAAATAAAATAACGTTTTTCTGCATATACTCTTTTTATATACTACATATACATTCTGTGCGTTTCGAAAGCAGACTCGTTGGATTCGCTTGGGCTTCAGATAGACAGAGTCATCTTTTTGGAGACGAATAATCCGCTCTATCCTGGGAGACAATTGCTCAGAAACCTTTGGCATCCGTATTAAGGGAGCAAAATTGTCTTAAGGACACAACGAAAGTTGGGCCCGGATTTCTTCAAAGTTCATTATCATATTATGGCAGTCTTGTGAGTTTTTACTGTTTTTACTTCTTGTGTAGAAATATTGTATGTTTACAGATTATGCATATTGATTACACAGATTCTTTTTCTTATGAAAATTCCAATTTGAATGATTTTCTACAACAAGAACACTATGGAAACAAATGCAGGGTCACCAGTTAAACAGCCGGAGCGTGAAAACAAGCCTATATGGATCCTGGATGCAGGTACAACGTAGGTGCCAAATTCCCGACAAAGGTGGAAGGCGAGACATGGGTCAAGGACAACCAGGATTTCTTACATAAGTGATTCCTTATTATAGAAGCGGTTCTCACTTTACACTCACATAAGTGATTCCTTGTTATATAACTCAACATACATAATGTAACACATCAAATTAAAAAACCATTAAAAGTCCACCTGTTTACCCGGATATATGCACTTTCTTGCCATAAAAATTAGTATGAGTTTAAAAACTCTATATTGCTTATAATCAATCATAACTTAGTTGTCTCCTTAAACCTAGTTTGTGAGACCTCCACTCATCTATGTAGAGTTACCGCAATGATCAACAATTGATAGGCTTTAAATCCATTCCTTTCCACAAATTTTCAATAAACTTTATAGGAATCCCTTTAGTTATAAATAGATCCACTATATTCTCTTTTAACCTCACATAGTCAATTGAGATGATTCCATTAGAAAATAGTTGTCTAACAGTATTGTGTCTACGACGTATATGTCTAGATTTATCGTTATTCATGATATTCTTGGCCCAACTAATAGCTACTTGACTATTACAATGTTTACACACTGTCGGTACTGCCTTTGGCCAATTCAAAATGTTTTTAAGAAAATTACGAAATCACTCGGCTTCCTTACCAGTTTTATCTAAAGCAATAAGCATTACTTCCATAGTTGATTTGAACATGTCATTAATAAGTGTATTGTATTTACTACCCCTTAGTTTATTGTTCATACTCTCTCCAGTCCTAATTATAGGATATATTTTCATAATTTTGGAGAGATTACAGATAATAGTTAAATTAGTTAATTATATTTGTTTTGCTAAAATGCTCTAATTTTAAAATTTTTTCTGTGCTTTTTTCTACTACCCCTCAACACCCCCCCTCCAGTATAGTATAACGTTGTTATTCAGTGCCTTGTTTTGCTCCACTCTAGCATCTCTTACAAATTTTGGAAAAAAATTGATAAAAATTAAAACTTCGTCCTATAATTAGGACCAGAATTAACTTTCAAATATTATCTTATAATCATGACTATAATTTATGAGCTCTAGCCGGCCCTCTATTGTAATAATAAAAAGGCATGTCATAATTAAAATAAAACGTTATGCGTCATCTGGGCTGATTTTCTCATTGCAAACATGTATTATGAGGCATAGTTTAATTTCGAGCTAGAAGAATGCAAATTTTAAAATAAAAATCGAGTTTAATTTAGGCATTTTGAAAAATAAAGTCAAATTTACTCATAACAATAACTTTTTCAAACTCCTTGGTTTCTCCTTTGAAAGAAAAAAAACAAAAACTCACACTCACCAAACAAGACTTGCCTAATTCTTTTTTTTTTTTGATAACAAGACTTGCCTAATTCTAACATAATCTTCTCGACTCACTTGGTCATCGTTGGCCCATTATTTGATGATGGGTAGTCGGACCACTCTGATTGGGACTTAACAATCTTTTAGAATCGCATATGCCGGCCCGTGTTACAATTTTTTTTTTGTCACTGTCATTATCAATCCTTCTAGCCTTAAATTAATTACTAGAAATTAAATTAAAGTTCATAATTCATAGTATTGGTAAACATACAAGTGTTTCTGAGCTAAGCAGAAAATTCGAAGGCGTCTTAATCTTTTAAATATTGCTTAATGTTAATTGTAGCTGAAAGAGAGCAGTGGTAAGAAGAGTGAGGGAGATCACGTTTTGGGTTGAAATTGTGTAGTCTGGGGATCAGATGCAGTATTATTATTATTTATTGTTTACCGTAAATATTATCAACTTGCCATCGATATACTAAATTATTTAATTTACAGATCATAAATTTTACGGCTAATGTTACACTCCATGCAAATTTATACGTTTTTTTCTCAAGCAATTTAATAATAATATTGATTTCGGTGATAAATATTAATCCTTACATGAAAATTAAATTAAATATAATTAAAAGGAATTTTTATGAGAACATGTACAGTATGTGTGAAGAAATGCCTAGATTTTTTTTTTTTTGGGAAAAATGATATTAAAATGGAGGTTATATCATATAACAATTACTAGGGAAGGGGAATGAGGAATGCTAATAAACATAAAATATCTCACCGAATTGGATGATGTCTTCCTTCTGATGGTATCAGAAAATAGTCCAAATGGTTTATGTATAAAGTTGAATGCAAACTAGATTATTTTGCGACTTAAGAATACTACAACCTTTTACATAATTTATTTTATTTATGCCGAGTAATATAATGGATATTACAATATCCTGGGCAGGGCAAATGATGATTGCATTTTTAGACAAACCATATTGGTTTAAGGGCTTTTTTTTTTTTTTTGGAACCAACTGGGGTTAGTATAAGTGATAAACAATTTGTGTCGCTTAAGCAAGGTCTCGAATTCAGGCCTTGGAAATGCAAAAAAGCCCCATTAGAAGACTCTCCCACTATAGCTAGGTGCGTGATGCGGGTCAGATTTAGATTAGTCAGGACGAAGTTCTGGATACCGGATAGGCAACAAAAAAAAATGTTTTTTTTGGATCTCCATATCCTCGACTTGTCTCAATTCTTCTTTAAAGTTTCATTGGGTAGGTGAAAGATTATTTTTATTCAATACTATGTTGTCCTTCTGTTAAAGTGGAAAAAAAAAAAAGTAAAGTAAACTTAAACATGATGAGTCATATGTAACATCAATCAATTTGAGTGGGTTGTTGGGCTTTGAAAGTAGTGGCCTCTAGAAAGATAAGTTGATTAATTAGGCAATCAGTTCCGGTCCTCATTATAATGATGAAGTATTAAGAGTTAAGTAATAAGGCAATATCTATTCTGTTTAAATAAGTTTTTAATGATTGGGATTTAATGTTTTCAAATGATAATTTTTAAATAAAAAATTTATTTTTTGAAAAACTGACAGTTAAAAGATTATCTTTACATTAGGTTATATACACATTAAGATAACATTCTTAGAAAAAAAAAAGCAAAAGTGAAAAAATTCAATCTGATCCATCCTTCAAATTATATTTTACTTCCGTTAAACTAGAAAAAAGAGAGAGTAAAATTACAATAGTAAAGTAAACTTAAAGCGTGATGAGTTGTGTGTAACATTTAAGGGGAATGAATGTCTCTATTCATTTTTCTCCCCATTTAATTCGTACATCATTTGAATGACTTTATTAATGGTTAATATTTGTTATGTAAGAATATTACTATAATATTAAATATCATGATAATAATATTTTTAATATAGTATAAAATCTTAACCGTTAAAAATCAATTTAATGGAGGAGAAATTAAGTAGAAAGAGGGGTCACTGAAGATAATCGATTACTAAATTTGAGTGGAAGGTTAGGCTTTGAAAGGAGCAGCCTTTAGAAAGATAAGTAGATTAATTAGAAGGATCCAGCTTTCATTCTTTACTGCTCCCACCCATTGCTTTCATTTGCCTTAAAATGGCGTCGTTATGGTGTAATAACTGAAATTATGCCCTTTTTTTTGTTTAAAAAAACATATTTTAAGGAGTTGATTGGTACTAAAAACATATTTTAGGATATTAAACGGTATTTAAAAAAATACTTCATGATATTGAAAAATTATTTTAGGATCTTAAAAAAATACCAGTCAGTATTCTAAAATAATTTTTCAAGATCATGAAGTATTTTTTCAGTACTATTCAATATCTTGAAGTATCATTTTAATACCAGTCAGTACCCTGTAATATTTTTTCAAAATCCTAAAATAAGTTTTCAAGATCATGAAATATTTTTTCAGTATGAGTTACTATCATTAAGTATCTTTTTAGTTATAGTCAATACCTTGAAATATTTTTTTAAGATCTTAAAATAAATTTTCAAGACCATGAAGTATTTTTTTCAGTATCTTAAAATATCTTTTTAGTACTAGTTAATATTTTAATTTTTTTTTTTTTAAAAAGGGATGACTTCAGTCTTTACACCAAAAATGGCGCCGCTTCGAGTAAAAGGAGGGCGACTGACAGGACCAGCATATGATGAAAGCCAGATCCTAATTTGGAGGGGATGGATTGGGAGGTTTGTATAAATTTAGGCCCTTCTTCGTTTGGAACGGAGTCAGAGTTCGGTGCCATATTTGAATATGAAGGCTGACAAACAGAAACTTGGCAATTAAATTAGAAAAAGTGTAGAAATGGAAGTGAGATTCTTGGGAATTTCATTTTCCTATTTCTTATTTTCTTCTCACAGTCACACTCTCGTACTCGCTTTATATAAAATTAATATTATAAATATACATAAATTTAAGATGCTAAAGTCCAATCACACAGTAATATGGACAAAATTTAAAAATAATTTAAAAATATAATAATAATAATTTTATAAAATATTAAATTTAAATTACGTATATATTTTAGAGAAAATCCTAAATAAATAACATTTGAATTTTGAAAACCCTAAAAAGTCTGTTAATATATATAAATGATAAATCAATATGAAGAGATTATTATGAGATTTTAAAATGTTGTGCTTTTATCAAAATGCCCTCAAGTTTTTTATTTTTTAAAAAGAAATAACTCTTGTCAGCCTAGAGCTTCATTGCAGCCAGAGCTCCATCGGCCGACACCACTCAACTGGCAGTCAAAATTCCAGTGATAATTTAGTAATAAGATTGATTACTTAAACTCCCTAAGCTCTATCAAATATCGTTGACAAGTTGAATAAAGAAAAGGGTTAAGGTGCAAAAATACACATGAATTTTTTCTTCAGGAACAAAAATACACACATGCTTTTTTGAGGAGTTAAAATACACATGTAGTTATTATTTTGGTGCAAAAGGCACATTCTACCTTTAAGTTATTGTTCACCGTGATGAGAGAGAAAGAGATGCGGTGAACAGTGGCTTAACGGTCATATGTGACTTTTGCACCAAAATGGTAGCATGTGTATTTTTGCTCTTAGGGAAAAAACTTATATATATTTTTGTACCTTAACCCTAAAGAAAATGATAACTTAAGTGAAGCCATGAACAACTTTGGAGTGCAAGTTATAAATTGCTACACTCAAGTTATCATTATCCTTGTTCAACTTATTAACTATATTAGATAAGGTTTATGAAGCTCAAAGAGTTAATTCTAATATTTAAATAGTCAATCACATTACTCAAGTTATTTGACAAGGGGTAGTGCCGTCAGAGAAGCTACAGTGTTGGAAAGAGTTCTTTCTTTTTTTCTTTTTCTTTCTTTTTTAAAAAATAAGGAGTATTTTAGTAAAAGCACGATTTTTCAACATTTCATAATAATAATTTTTTGAAATATATTTATCCTTTTAATATGTTTTCCATAGGTTAATAGACTTTTTGAATTTTTTCTAATTCAAATTATATTTATATATCATTTTCACTATGCTTTATTCGGGGAGTGTAGATAAGTCTAAGACCCTGAAAATGACAAGAGAAAGAACCAGAAAAGGAAATTAGAGGATATGCTTCTGATATGATTCTCGATTCTTGAAGACAGTGTGTCCACAAATTCATGACTAGGGCCCCACTACCTATGTCCACAAATTCATGACTAGGCCACCAGCCTATAACAACGTCTTCACGTCGACGTCTATCTTGCTTAAATGCAGTTAAGTGATAAGTATTTTTTTAAGTTTTTTCTTAAAAAAAATTGTTCAAATAACAACTATAAAGTTATAAATATATGTGCCTCTACTGTAAATTAATTGTAGTATATAATTGTCAACTATACTATTTGAATTGATGTTTGCTCCTCTTGTTGTTGTATAGTAAAAACTAATTTGAGAGTTTATGCTAATTCTAGTATGATCTATTTCACATTTTTTTTATCAATTTTTTTTAATTAACCTTATCAATATCTTCTCAACAATAATCAAGTATGAAAGAGTAAAATAAAAAAAATTTTAAAAAAATGATTAGGGTGTTTTAAAAAATATGTTGTATTAACTAACCTAACTAAAATCCTTATTTTTCTCAAATTAGTTAATTAAGGGAAAATCTTATTGCACCCCCCTCTTTAGCTATTTAATATCAAATCACTTTCAAAAATTTTTGAAATTTCACGGAACCTTTTAGGACTAAACTGAAATTAAAATTTGGGGTTGAAAAAACAATTATGTCCTTCTACAAGTTAAACATGATTATTTATAAGACATATGTGGAACTTTACAAGTTAAATATGCTTATTTATAAGAAAAATAAGTGAAATTATAAGACAATCTCAGCCATATACAAGACTAGGAGCATATTCATAAAAATACATATTATTTACAAGACAAATGTAGAAATTTACAAGTCAAATATGCGTATTAACAAGACACATGTAAAAATTTACAAGACCATCTCGACCATGTATAAAATAAGAGCATATATGTCTTTTTAGTCAAAAACTTAATCCACTTTAGTTTTAGGGATACAATGAAGTTTCAGAAATTTTTTATGCTCTTTAATGTTACATGCCTATAAGGGGGGTGTTTGTGAAACTTTCCCTTTAATTAACTTTTCACTTAGGTATCATTATCCTGAAAAACAACTGGAAAACCAACTACCGGAAAAAAGTTTTAACAAAGTACTGTGGTTTCCAATTGTGTGTGTGTGAACTCCTTTTGGCAATTTCCTTGAATTGACTTAAAAAACAAAAAATATCATTGAAATTTTAAAATCTTAAATTACGGATTTTTTATTAAAATGAATTTTTAATTATTTTACTCTTATAGTTAATATCTATATTCTTATGACAGCAAAGATTGATTAAGATTTTAAAGTTCAATTGGTATTTTATTATTATTTTTCCCTATAAATTAATTATTTCACACACATGATGCCTGTATATATTGGTTTTGATTATCTCCCTTGTAGCCTTTTCCATTCATTCTTACAAGGCAGCGCAATTGCTTGCTCCTTTGAGACACGAAAGCTATCTTAGTCTCTGAAGTCTTATATATGCATCTGACATTTTCTTAAAAAGAATCTCGGTATATAAATTAATTTTTCGAACATGGTGTGGAAACCCAGTCAGATTCATCCTGCCGACGAATATATTATCAATCTTAATGAATGCGTAATCTTGTCACTATATATGTATCTATTTTAAGTCATACGAACCGGCTGGCCATAGATGCTTTATAACCACACATGCATACAATGATACAATAATGATAATGAATTATTAAGCCTTTTCTTTTTTTTGAGTTTATATAGGATGGAATATAAGATATAATGGTTGATGATTATGGTTTAATTTAAATATTTGGAGTTAATTATGCGTTGTGATGAATTATATAATACTAAACGAGGATTCACCATAAATCGATAATTCCGAAACTCTAATGTTAATGGGTTCTTTTTTCTCCCAAATTTTCTCTTTCAATAAATATTGGGTGCCTATAATATAATTTAGCTGGCTTAAATAAGCCTTTTTTTTTAATAAAAGAAAGAAAGTGCAGTAACCTTATATATTGTTATGGAACAGTCATATATAATGCTCCATTTATAAGAATTATTTTCTTATTGTTGATGGAGAAAAAATGACATGAAAAATTAGAGTATTTATAAAATGTATTCTCTTAACAACGAATTTTTCAGTTTGTTTTAAAAACAAGCAAAATATTAGGAACAATATAATGCACTATATTTAATATCTAGCACGCGAGCTTCAATTGTCATGGTCTCCAATCTCCTCAATATTCTGACCACATCGATCGCAGAACAAATCTCATGCCTAGAAATTAAACAAAGGGTTACTTCACCATATGATTCATACTTTTACATCTCCCCCCCACCCCCCCGCCCCCCCAAAAAAAAAAGAAAAAGAAAAAAAAACGCACACACTTCGTTTGCGCAATGAGTATTATTGATTGTTTGCTTAGAGTTGCATATCATAAGCATATTTGTATAAGTTGAAATAAAATTATTTTCACATATTTATTTTGTATACCATAAGTAATGATTGAAAAATTGCTATTAAAAACTTCAATTATCATTTTAAACAAGCACCGAATAAACTCAATCGAGAAATGTATACTTAAGCACTTCCCATGTTTTCCTTTCACTTTAAAAGAGTAAATTCAAATTTTGATGAAATTTTATATATATGTGTGTGTAGCATTGACCCACTCTTTCTCTTTTTTAGAAAATTGCAGTATGGTAAAAAAGAAAAAGAAAAATATTAATAAAATATTAGTATATGATTTACTATCTAAAAACACTTGAATTATGAAATTACCTATTTATCTCTTTTGTCAATGTCACACATAAAATTTCAATTAACTTTATTTATTTATGAATTTCCTTACACACACACACACAGAATATCAAACTTCTAAATTATCCTTCCTATTTTCTGATACCTCTTATATTCTACCACGTCTTTCTCAATTAATCTGTTCAATTCAAAGTCTTTTGATTTTTTTTCCAGTAGCCGCCTCCCCCATCCTTATCTACTCATTCTCTCTCTATCTCTATCTCTCTCTCCCTCTCCCCAACAAATTATTGAAGCTAGTGTCCAAATTAAAAAATTGCACTCTCTAAATAAAATTAAATTGAAAAATCATTTGTTTTGTGTTTGCAAGCTCAACTATATATGTATGGTTGCATGCAGATATCTCTATGATACAACAAAATATTTAAACTGGAAAATGAAAAATAACATGGTTTTTGCTCTAACCACTGCCTGCAAGTTTTTTCCCGTTGGTGTTAGCTCTAATAAACAGAGTATATACATGGCTCGTTTGGTGTACAAAAACAAGGAAAAGGAAAAAGACGTTTCTTTATGTAGTAGCATATATGGTAACTTGACTCTAGGATTCATGCGCCATGTCTCTTGAATGTTATTCAAAGACATCCTATATTAACGACATTTTTAGTTGTTACGTTTCAACAGTTCCATTATTTGCTTTGATGTGCTGTAAAATAATTACTGTTACTGAATAATGAAGTGGATGAATCAGTAGCGATGAGTAGAAAAGATGGCAGTAATAATTCATAGACATATAGCAGTAAACAAGGACTAGTAATAATAGATTAGTGGGGCTAGCTACTTGTTTACATATTCTTTAAAGCAGCATCACATCGCGCTTATTAAATATAGGTGAAAGGGAAAGCCATTTTACCACTTTCCTGACCTAACCACAGAAGCCAATTGAGTGGAGCCGTTGTGGCCAAACAGTCAACTAATTCAGCCAAGTGCCTCCAGACATGGGCCCCATCATTCTTGACTCACCAAGTAACACCCTCCCTCAGCTCGTGCTTACATATCATTGACATAATCGAAAGAAGACGAAATAGTAAACAGTAATTGATGACATGTGTAGTGACGAAATTGGGTCTGTGTGACCATTATAAAAGGCCACCACTCTTAACTCAGTTTTGTGCCACACCACCACCCAAAATGGCTCACTATCCAAACAAGATGCTCCTCAACTTGTTACTTGTGTTCTTCGTTGCTTTTGTGTTTCTCGCTCCAATCTCTATTGCCAATGTGGAGCCTGAAACTGAGCTCGATGGATACAAGAAGCCACCGTATAAGTCGCCACCGAAGTACAAGAAGCCACCAAGCACGCTAGAGAATGAGCCTGAAACTGAGCTCGATGGATACAAGAAGCCACCGTATAAGCGGCCACCGAAGTACAAGAAGCCACCAAGCACGCTAGATAATGAGCCTGAAACTACTGAAGCAGATGAGGTTCCACAGGGATATTCTAAGCCACCATATTACAAGCCACCACCGAAGTACAAGCCACCGTACAAGCCACCGCCGAAGCACTACCCACCCACTGCCAATTAGGTTAAGATCGACCTCTGGAACCTCTATGCACTAAGCTTTATATATGTGTGCGCGAACGCAGAAATAAGAGTTCTCTTGTTACTCATATGTATGTTTAATTCCCTTTTCATGTAATTATCAAGTACGTACTGCTTGCTAGCTGAGTGCGTGCATGCATGCATGCTTTTAGCTACTTTCTTTGTCTAAGACTTGTTAAATCATGCCGTTTCCTCATAGTACTGTTATGGGAATTTACGTCTGATTTTGCTCTTGTTTGAGTAAAATATGTGTTTGTGTGAGTGAGCAAGTCCCTTTCAGTATATCATGCCTGTGAAGTTTCTGTTCTCTCACTGGATAAGAACTTTAGTTGGTTGAGTTTGATGGATGGACCATGAGCGGTGGTGTATATATATAAGCATAAATATAATAGATAATTAGTAAATACATATTGATAACCTGAGTTCTTAGACCTCGAAGGGTTCGGGTGGTGGTGGGGATTGAATATATGTAAATACATCCGCAACATCTTTACAAATTATTTTTGGAACAATACGGATACAGTAACGCATTGACAAAAACAAAGGAGTTAAAACTTCACTTCATCATAAATTCCAGTCTAGATACATGCTGGACAAAACCGAGAACTTTGTCGCGTTTTTAATTTGACTGTTTTCTCGTTGGGTGGGGTTGTGGGGAGAAAAGGACGCTTTTAATTAGGAAGCTTATAATTATCATTTACTGAAGTTATCAAGTCACAGCTTAATTTAGATCTAATTAACTAAACTCTTCCTTTGACTACTATCCATTATAATTGTATGTCGACATGAGTTATCACTGAAAATTTTTCCGCAGCTAGGTTTCTTGGGAAAACCGGGGGTAAATACGCAGGCTGTGCGTGTTTATGTCTGAAATCTGGATTCGTTGAACGTTCCTGAAAAAAATGTGTGAATTAGTTGAGTAATTATAAAAGGAGCGCGTCCCAATGGGAAGAATAAAGCAGAGGAAAACCCTGAGAATTAAATCATCGTATGTTGTGGGATCATCGCATCCTTCCTTACCTTCCTCCTCCTCCCTTCTTTTTTCACTTTTTGGGCCAAAAGAAAACTATTAAAAAATTTAACGGTAAATGATTAAATAAGAAAATCCACTGAAGAACTGATTGTAGCTAGTGAGGTCTAGATATTCAATTTCCCTTAGCTTAAGAAAAAAAATATCATCTTAAGAAAGCTACTCATAAGTATACCTACACATATTCGACGATAAATAGTTGGTATTAAATAAGAAAAATATAAATTTTAATCTTTATTTTTTAATTTTCAATTTAATTCTTGAATTTTAACTAAGAACAATTTAATTCTTGTAGTTTATTGATGAAATAATTATAGGGACTGAATTATCATAAATCAAGAAAATATAGGAATTGACTTGTTTCAAGCTAAGTTAAAGTTTATATATGAACTGAATCAATATTTAATAAAATTGAATGACCAAAAGTTAACACTTTTCATATTAAATAGATGATTGATTGTAGTGAAAAAATCTATTAAATAAATAAAAAAAATTCACATTAACTTATTTTATTTTTATATATGATTTTTGATAAATTATTTGACTAGACATACATGATTGAATTCTGGAACAATTCTAAAGCATCATTTTTATCTTATATATTTTTTATATTAAAATAAAATATATTAAAAATATATGAAAAAACTAGAATAACATTAGATATAGATAATCTAATTCTAATGCCAACGGTTCGTACTCATAATAATGAATACCACGGTACTAAATGCTCATCATGTAATGCCACTTAAGCCAATTATATTCCAACTAATAAATCATCACAGGCACCTCTTTTTACAGACAAGCGCAAATTTCCAACTACATTCCCTTATAACAAGAGTTAGAAAATTTCAAATGTAATTATTAAAATATCCTATTCAAGATACCAGACAAAGAACCAAGAAATGGAAACACTAACAAAGTGACTCCTGTTATGAATATACTTATTATGTGGATGTCTATTGATTCTAGGTCTCTAAATATTATAAGATGACATGGGACCCACGCATAGTACCATGCATAGTACCACGCATAGTGATTTACTATTTGGTGGGACCCGCAACCAATTATAACTCACGGGAATGCAAATCCGTGAATGAATAGTTTTGTACTTTGGGGAAAACTACACCAAATGACTCAGAGGTGGAAATTACACTAAAGTCTCATTTTCCTTCTATAAATAGAGGTCTTCTGTAACTATTCAAGATACAGTTGAAATGAGAATTTCTCTCTCTACTTTCTCTCTCTATAATCTCTTCTCTTATTCTTATCAGTTTTATAACACGTTATCAGCACGAAGATTCTACCTAGGTAAGATTATATTACCATCTCCTTTACTATATGTTTATTTTATCTATCTGGGATAATCTTAACCATGATATGGAATTAAAGTTCTACTTTTACCGATTATTTTGAACATCGAGTTCCATGGTTAAGATTTGAGATTATTTACTATTTACTATTCACAGTAAATAGTAATTTTTGCAATTCATGTTAATTTTACATTTTTCAGTAATTTTACATTTTTATTCATTTAGACTCCTATATGGAAGTCTAGATTTAATATTTCAGTAATTTTATTTATTCACTATTTACAGTGAATAGTAACTTTACTATTCACGGTAAATTTATATTTTACTATTTACAGTAATTTATTTATGTTTATATATTCTTCCCACTCCCTATTTATTTATTTCATGGTGGCAACATTAAGCTCCATTTGTAATTTAATTCTAATTCTTTATTTACTGTTTTATTTATTTATTTCATGGTGGCGATACTAAGTTTCATACTGACTTTACTAACATTTACTTTATGCCACTAACATTTAAATTTATGTTACTAACATTTACTTTTATGTTCCTAACATAACATTTATTTTTATGTTACTAACATTTATTTATCTTTTATGGCGGCAACACTATTTATTTGTGGGCCCCATTTATTTTATTCATTACTGCTTTATTTATTTTTCATGGTAGCAACACTAGTATAGTGGGCACCATTTATTTTATTATTTACTGCTTTATTTATTTTTCATGGTGGTGACACTAGTATAGTGGACTCCATTTATTTATTATTTATTTACTGCTTTATATCCCCCTTCCCTTTTATTTTCATTTATTTATTTACTGCTTTATATATCCCCTTCCCATTTTATTATTTATGGCAACCACACTATTAGTGGGTTTCATCTATTTATTTTATTATATTTATATTTCATTTATCCTGAAGATAAATTGTTAAAAGGCCATGGAGATATGAGGCATAAATTGGCCTGAGACCATGAGGAGACATAAATTGGCTAGAAGTCAAGTGATAAATTAGCCTGAAGCTAATGAGACAAGTTGGCCTGAAGCCAAGAGATAAGTTATGATACAAGGCTTGATCCATAAATTTTGTATATAATCAATTGTATAAAGGCCTTAAAATTGTATATTTGACATTTAATACTCCCTCAAATTATGAGACAAGGGATTGTATGATCATGGTTTATTGTAAATAAATATATCCAATTTGCTCTTGTAATAGCAATATTGTGATTAAGTATGGATCATGAATTTTATCCAATTTCATTTCCAGAAGTGAATGAAGTAAGAAATAAATTTGTCATTATTGTTGTTTTACTATTGTTTTGTGTTTCTTATAATTATAACAATTTTTGTAAATACGAGAGAGAAATATTCATAAACAAAATAATTAAACAAAAGGAAATATTATTTCAACAAAGTTTAATAGTGAGTGGTTTAACTCTATTACAAACCTTAATCATCTCATTCTGAAGATACATAATTTCTTCTTCTTTTTCTTTTCTTGAGATGGGATCAAGATGAGACAAAGCTTTTCGTAATATCGAGATTTGCGTCATAAGTTTTTTAAGCTTTTTGTGTGGCCACTCAGTTAACTCTCCTTTTTTATAGATCTTTTGTATGGTGTGAGTAGACATATTTAATTGTTTACTTGCATCATTGAGGGTTAAGTGAAAATAATCACTTAAATCATGGAGCGTTTTTCTCTTTATTCTTTCTCGTTGCTCCATT
This sequence comes from Acacia confusa, assembly GCA_037074495.1. Classification (NCBI taxonomy): domain Eukaryota; kingdom Viridiplantae; phylum Streptophyta; class Magnoliopsida; order Fabales; family Fabaceae; genus Acacia; species Acacia confusa. Next base: position 4,594,563 of record CM073505.1, read on the forward strand.
GTTAATCTATATAATTCACCCTGATTAAGGGATGAAATATCATATGGAATATTTACCACGGGCTGTTTTCCTTTATCTAATGGATTTTCAATGTTGGTTTGAAATGAACTCCTGCGGGGTTCATTTGGATTATTTGTCCATTTCGAACCAACACAAAGGACCTCATAATAGGTCAATACAGGATCTCGCATCAAGTTATATCCTGATGCTTGTAAATCTATACAATACTGTATCAGAAAATGTTTGATTTTTCCAAAATTTTTATTTGTAAAATCAAACATTGGAAGCCTGTCAATATTGTAAGATTTATCCTGTACATTTTCAAATAAAACAACGTGGGAAATCATACATGTTCTCCTTCCGTGAACTTCAAGTTTATGACACTGAAGTCCGTTGGTATGTATGATCTCCCGTAAAACATCACAACAACTACATTCCAATAAGGAAGTAGTTGCTAACTGGTTGGTGGTCACTAGCTGACTGGTTGTAGCTGGTTGGCTGGTTATTGTTGGTTCGATGATTGTTGCTGGCTGGCTAGTCATTGCTTGCTTGCTGTAGGTTGCTGCCAGACTAATGGTTGTTTGTTGACTGATTGTTGATGGCTGGTTGATGGTTGTTTGCTGGCTTGTGATTGCTGGCTGATTGATTGCTGTCACTATTGGCTGAACTGGATTGGTAGACTCCATTAGTTCTGCCATAGTTCTACACCTCTTAACAGGCCTCCTTGATGAACCTGCTTCAGTTGTACCTTCAATCCTTATAGATTGAGGAAGAACACTTGTTCTTAAGGGAGAAGTAGGTACATTTGAAGCAGAAGAAGGAATAGTAGAAGGAGGAATAAACATGTCTAAAGGATCAGAAAATAGTAGAGAAGAAAATGACATGTTTGTCTGATCATCATACAACAAAGCATCAAGTAATGCTGTGTCGGATGTATCAGAAACTGGGATAAAATTGCTTGGTCCAGCCATGACAATAGAATTTAGAGAAATATGTGTGAGTATCTGGTAATTGATATTATTAGATGCTTGAGTGTTTGTGAGGCATGCTCGTTTGCTTTCTTCTATTTATAACCGAATTAAATCCTATTAAATCTCTGTAGATATGCGCAGTCCTGTTGAATCTTTGCAGATCTGCTCCCTATAAAGCACGAGCCTGGAGTCTTTTTGACTTTATATGCATATGACAATCTGAGTTGTTGCGCCTGTGATCCCACAGTGATACATGTTACGCCTGTGATTCCACAGTGATGCATCTGTGATTACACGGTATTGTGCTCGTGAATCTGCAGTTATACACCTGATGATTTTGTATTTAATATATATTTGTTTGTTGATTCTGGAAAATGGAAATTTTGTTACCAGAAGTAACAAAATTATGCATTGATAATGCATTAAGAAATCTGTGAAATTTTAATGATATCTGTAGAAATAGATATCATATATGCTATTATTATGGAATATTGTATGGAAATTCCATGAATTAATTTTTAAGGTCTCACACTTGAGGGGGAGAATGATATATATCAAGTGTGAGTGTTTGTGTATTAATTCTTCGTGAATATTTGTGTTAATTCCCCCGAAATTTGATATTCTATTTGATGGAAAGTTGGCATGACTTGCTTGATCATCCGAGTCATATATTATGAGCTGCTTATTCTTAAATAAAAATGATTATGAGAATATTATTTATTATGATTGGAAATGGATCTCTGGAAATATATCAATTTGAATGATATGAGAATACATGTGATATTATAAATCTGCAAAGTTTGCAGTGATGTTTGCAACCAGAAGTTTGCAAGATATTATGCACGCAATTTCCAGATTTAATGATCCATAAATCATATATGAGTAAATTAATGTTTATGAGAACATTGTTTATATATGTAGATTTGCAGCGATTATTTAAGCCAGAAAAATTCTCCCTGTATAATTGGCTTTTGGTTAGAAGCTAGATAAATTCCATCTTAAAAGTTTTGAATGTGCAATGATTATTTATAATGCACACAGATGGATATACACTGCATGATTAGATGAGGGGGAGAAAAATAAGCAGATTGAATAAAATAGATAAAGTGGAATGAATTATTATTGACTCATATTGATCCTCGTACAAAGAAATATGCACTAAGAGTTTAAAATGATAATTCAGTTGCAGAGTTTAGTTAATCGAATGCCAGAAGCATTTACTGACCTTAAGAAAGTGACAAAATCACATGTTCCAACTGCAAATGCTCCTATATAAATTGTTATAAAACACGCCTGAAGCGTTACAGGTCCATCGGTTTTAAAGATAAAAATCCTTGAATGAGAAAAGGAGCTATAAGAATATAGATGATCAAGTCGAGGATAATTAAGAAAAGCTCCAGAAGAGCCATCTCCTGAAGAGATGTTATCTCCAGAAGAGATGTTATTTCTAGAATTGAATATTATGGTCCTAGAAGAGACCCAGGAACCTAATATATGTGAATATAAAGAGATCTCAATAAATGAAATCCGATGGGACTGAAAATGATATCGACGTTGATGATATTTATGTTTAAATGATAGCATATGTTGTACTAAATGATAATGAGGATCATGAGCCACAATATATTAGTGTGTGCCAGAAACACATGTCCTTAAAGGACGTAAGACGCCAGAAACATATGTTCCTGAAGGACTAAATATGCCAGAAGCATAAGTCTCTGAAGGACTAAATATGCCAGAAGCATAAGTCTTTAAAGGACTCAAGATGCTAGAAGCATCAAATTTTCGAAAATAATGATAAGTTCATATATTGCCAGAAGCAATTAGAGTGTGCATTTTCATGAACATTTATTAAAATTTTATATGCACATGTATATTTATGAAATGATTATTGTGATTTTACTTGAAAGAGTTAGATTTTGCAGGTATTCAATGATTTATCAAATTGGGCATTTCTATAATTGTTCTATAAGTGAACAACATAATACTTGATGACAGAAGGAGAGTTATGCTCAGAAGACATTAAAAATTATGTAATCATCAGGGGGAGCAAAACTGATGTAATCAAGAGGGGGACACGATACACGCTGCACTCTTTTTCCCTTATCTAAGTTTTGTCCCATTGGGTTTTCCTAGAAAGGTTTTTAATGAGGCAACACTGGATAGTGTATCAATGGATGATGTACTCTTTTCTTTGGCTAGGTTTTTATCCCACTGGGTTTTTCCTAGTTAAAGTTTTTAACGAGGCACATTCATAAATGGACATCCAAGGGAGAGTGTTATGAATATACTTATTATGTGAATGTCTATTGACTCCCGGTCTCCAAATATTACAAGATGACATGGGACCCACGCATAGTACCACGTATAGTGATTTACTATTTGGTGGGACCCGCAGCCAATTATAACATTCACGGGAATGCAAATCCGTGAATGAATAGTTTTGTACTTTGGGGAAAACTACATCAAATGACCTAGAGGTGGAAATTACACTAAAGTCCCATTTTCCTTCTATAAATAGAGGTTTTCTATAAATAGAGGTTTTCTGTAACTATTCAAGATATAGTTGAAATGAGAATTTCTCTCTCTACTTTCTCTCTTTATAATATCTTCTCTTATTCTTATCAGTTTTATAACAACTACTAGAAATTTCGTTAAGTCAAAACTTTTTTTTTTGGGCAACAATATTTGAATATCGTTAACAGTTTTTTTTTTTTTTTTTTGGTTAAGCCAACGAAGTTGTTATCTGAATTAACATAATAATTGTGGACTTGTGGTTGTGGTTTGGAAACTTTATTGCTGAAGCTAGGAAGCACAGTGTGTTGAATGGAGTGGCGATGCAGGGACTAAAATGTAAGCCAATAATTATAATCGACAAGATAGGGTCAAGTGATCACATGATCCATCCTTATTTAGGTCCCACCAACCAATTCGGTCACGTTTAATTCTTTCAAATTACCTCACCGACTAACATTGGACAATCATTCACGGCCGGCAGATATTTTCCCCCCATAAAATAATATAATTAAACGGTGATATTTCTCCTCACATTTATTTTCTCTGATAAAAAAAATGCTACTTAAACTTTAAAATTTTAAATAAGTGATTTTTTTATTAAAATGAGTTATCAATCGTTATACTCTTATAGTTAATTCCTACACTTTTGTTGGTGACAAAATTAATTTGAAAATTTGAAGTTATCAAGTGCGTCACTTAAGGCACGGCAAACACCCTCTGCTCGAACTTTTTATCCCCTAACCTCATATAATCCCTCCCCTCCAAAAGTGAGGGGATTTTGAGAACAGGGGCAATATTTTATCACATGTTGGCTAATATACTTATATTTATTTTTAATATTCCATTATTCTTTTTATTACCCCTCACTTGCAGCCCAACTTCACCTATCTCCTCCGTCTTCCTCCATGACTCCACCGTTGCTTCTCCAACTCTCCTCTTTCGCCTATTGCATCTTCTCCTTCTCCATCTCCAACACTTCAATCTCTGTACCTCCTTCATCTTGTTATCGTCTTCATCTCCACCGTCTCCTCTTCTTCTCCAACCTATATTGTCTTCATCTTCTACTTCACACAGCGATGGCTTATCCTTTAGTGGCTTGACCCACCATCTTCAAGGCATTGATATTTTTGGTTGAAATCCCTCCCCTCCCCTCTCATACATTAAAATGCACCCCCTAGCTCCTTCCCTCCGTTGATCCAATCAGGTAGAGACAATAAAACGCATCACTTAGATTAGCTTATAGGAGTTGTTCTAATTTATCCAAATACCTCGAGTTCAAGACTTAAGAATGTGGGAGCATTTTTAGATGGTAGGAGCGGGTGCCGGAAAAAATGGTCTTATCATACTTCAAATCCAAATCAGTGAGTCGGTGAATTCCAAAAGGGTTGGCTTGAGACACGATACATACGCCAAAAAAAAAAAAGAGGTAATAACAATTGTAGATTTTAAAAATAAATAAATAGTAACAGATGTTGGATGCGTACGTTGATGGTAATGAATTTCAGGAGGAGTCACATGCAACTTGTAAGACCCAAAAGGTCTGATGTCCCCATACAGGACATTCCTGGACCACTGAGATATTGACTACACTTCCGTACACAAATAACGTGAAGGGATCTCGAGGGAGGGAAACTCTCCTCCACCTTCACTTCTCTATGCTTTAATCCACAATCCTTTGACTTTGCCATTAATAGTAATAGGCATGTTTGGTATAATTTATGGAGCCCCATCAGCAACATTTTAATTATGGTTTATGAAATATGATGTAAATATATAAGATGAGTTTTATGGACTTAATTATGTGCATAAGTTATAAGTAGCTATAAAAAACTTTTAAAACAGAATGACAAACATACATAATTCTTTAATAGTTTGTTTAGTAAAAGGGATTCGGAGGGGAAGGGGGATTTTTATGACTTGGAGCTAAGAAAATTAGAGAAATGAGATTGAAAGTTTTTAATTAATTTATCTTACTCTTTTATTTTACATCTTAATTTTATTAAAAATATGTAAAATATTTTAATAAAAATATAGATGTTACCTATTTAGATAAAATTTTAATAATTTTAATTTTGTATATTTTTTTATTTGATATTCTGATAATATGTTTATAAGGTATTAAATCCTAACTTTTCATAGTTTGTTGATTAAATAGTGAAAATTAAAAAATAGAGGGAAATAGACAATAAGAAAAACGGAGGTTGCCTTCCCCATTTTTAAGGCCATGATCTCTCCTCATTTTTTTAATTATTTAATGCTTTTATTGTTCCCTTCTCTTAGTAAATTATATAATCTGTCCCAAAAAATAATTCAACATTATTTATATTTTTTAATGTTTCTAAAATTTTTCATAAAACTTTAATGAATTATTTCATAAATTATATCATATATTTTTTATGTGTCAGTTAAAGTTAATTTTTGCGTGTCCCAAGTATAATAATACAATAATTAAAAAGACGACAAATTCTGAAACCAAAACTATAAATCCTTAACTTGGAAAGAACTAAGATATCCTTTAAATATAAAAAATATCATAATTAGAGTTCCGAAATAACTTAATTGCTGTGAAATTGTTAGAAACTAGTTTGAGATTTAATTAGAAACTATGAATTGATAGTTTACGTTATGTAAGATAAAAAGAAATTCTTCAAGGGGCTTCTACAGTAGAAGAGATCGAGTATTATTGTTTAGTACCCCATACGATAACATCATGTAAGATATGACTAGTAGTTTTTTATTTTGACCGACTTTGGACTAGTCGTTGAGATCATTTTCATCACATGTCATATCTACCACATCTTGTATTGATAATTATCACTTCTAACAAAAATAGGAATTATCAATTTAACTTTGTTTCTAGATGAAGAGAAAAATTATGTGATAAGAGAAAACTAATGAAGATAATTAAAAAAAAAAAGTGCGAGAGGACAACAAAAAGAGTATGATATATTTAGTGGTGGAAATAAACTAGATCCCTATTAGGGGCCTATGGCCTAACTTATTTTAAGCCTAGCATAGCCTATTTAATAAATAAGTTAGACTTAAGCTTAGGCTTATGTTTATTTTCAAACCTATTTAGGTAAACAAGCCAGACTTGTTTTCATAAAGCTTAACCTATAAGTCTATAAGTCAGGCCTATTTAGTTTTTTTTTTTAAAAAAAATGTATTTTATGCATAATTATATATAATTTAATCTAAATTAATTTTTTAAATTATTTATAAAAGGGCAAAGGAGCAAAAATATACATGTGCTTTACCCCGTGGGAGTGCCCAACACCCTATGCTTTTTTTGGGATAAAAAATACACACGTGGTTACCATTTTAGAGCAAAAGTCACATCTCGCTGTTATGTTACTGTTCACTTAATCTTTTTTTCTCTCATCATAGTAAACAGTAACATAACGGTGATATGTGACTTTTACTCTAAAATATATAGTAATTACGTGTGTATTTTTGCTCCCAAAAAAATATATGGTGCTGGGCACTTCCAGGGTAAAGCACATGTGTATTTTTGCTTATTTATCCTTTATAAAATTAATAATTTAGTCTTAATCCTAAGTTTCACATTTCATCATTTACCCATGAGTTTAACTTTTTTATTTATCAACTAATCACATCTACTTTTCTTCTTTTTTATCATTCGAGTTGACAATGCTAACTTACTACCTCTCTCTCTATTTGTGTTATTTGATTCAACATAATAATTGCAATAAGTTTATTTTAGTGATGCCTAAATGAAAATGATCCTAATAAGAAAAATTTGTCTCATTTTATGTAAGAAAAACAGGAAGTAAAATCTAGTTTTACATATCACTTGCCACGCTCAGTTGATTTTAAAAAATATATCTCCTTAGTCAATACATGATTGATTTTTTTATCTTTACTTACTCAGACAATTGTTGCTACAATGTGTTTTTTTCTTTCTCTTACTAACTTTTTTATTTCATATAAACATGAGTCCCTAAATTTTTAAGACATAACATATGCTTTTAAATAGGCCTGATAAATTATATATGAACTTATATACATATGAATTAAGATTATTTAAATGCCTACATTTTAAATAGGCTTTAGGCCTTATCAGGATTTATGAAGGCACGTGCATAAGAAAAGCTTATATACAAGCTTAGGTACAGGCTCAAGTTTTAGATCTCTATCACAAATTTAGGCCTTTTTAACTAAAGTTTGGTTTAACCTAATCTATTTCCATCTCTACATATGTAGGCTTGCTTATAGGTCTCATGTTTGATCCAACTTACCTGTAGTTGTTTTTCTATGATTTCCCTTCCATTGATATATCTATCATGTAATGGGGAGGCCTTATCTTGCACATATCGTTTTGTGTGGTTTAAATAAAATTTGCGTTAGCATTAAACAACGAAAAGAGCATTATATGACTTTATTTTCTTTTTCAAAGTTTTGTCTTTAAAGGTGGACAAATTTTGGAAAAAATGCTTTAATTTTAAAATCTCAAAGTAATGAGGTGCACAATTTATATGGATATTACCATCCTGGTAAAATATTTGATGACTTTTTTTTTTTTTCTTGCCTTCTCTTATTTAGACAAAAATGACGAAGGAATAATTTGTAAACGTTTGATTGATTTGTGGCACCAATTGGTCATACATTGGTGATATCACATAAGTTAATATTTAAAAAATTCCCGCCGTATAATCCATAATTGAGTGATTCATAATTATAATCTGTTTACAATATAAAGCGAGTGAACATTTTAGTTAACATGAACATATAAATTAATATAAAATAGGAAAAAGATGAAAAGACAATTTAGAATGTTAATTAGAGAATGATGCAATTTGAAAAATGAAACAAGTAATAAAATAGAGCGTAAAATTATAAGTGTACAAGAACGTAATTAACAGTACTACCTCCGGTCCTAATTATAAGATAAAGTTGAATTTTTTTTGAGGGATTAAGAAAGCTAAATAAGTTACTTAATTATTTTATATGTTATGTATTCTTAGATTATATATTAGTTTATGAGTTAAACTAATTAGTTTGGAGAAAAAAAAAGAAAAATAAAATACTCTAAAGTAATTTAATTAGCTTCTTTGATTTCTCTAAAAAAGTCAACCATGTCTTATAATTAAGACCGAGTATAACAAAACAAAACGTGCGATGTGTCCATATATATGTAGCGATCCGATAGGGATATATGGGGGAGGACCACACAAAAGAAGTCAGCGTGCATGGTTCGTCTGAACAGCCTCCCACTTCACAAAACCTCTCCCTCTCACATTTATTATTATTTATTAGTACAAAATTATTATTCATGTCTTCATCAACTCGGCTCGCCATGCATGCATGTGTCTGCAGCTCTCTGTATCAAAATCAAGTGAACATTTCCCCACTAAAATTAACTCTCTATAAATTAAACTTGTGTGCGTGTAAATATATATGTGTATATATGTGTGTGTGTTTTCAGAACACGACTCCTATTGTCAACATTTTCTGCTCTCTACAACAAAATCAAGTGAACATTTCCCCACTAAAATGAACTCTCTAAGAATTAAACTTGCGTGTGCGTGTTTTCAGAATACGACTCCTATTGTCAATATTTATTACTTCAAGGCACGGATTCGTGTTCCGGTTCACATGATGAAGGAATTGGATTATGACTCTTTTCACTCAACTAATAAAAACGGAACCAGATAGGAGTAATCCGTGCCCCGGTTCACATGATGAAGGAATTGGATTATAACTCAATAATAAAAACGGAACCAGATAGGAGCTTCCATGGAAACATAATTAATTACTTGTACTTGTGAGAAAGGTAGGGACAGTAAAGCCAGTGCGGATGCGGCAGGTGGGCCCACAAGAATGTGAAGTCATAAAAATCCAACAAAAAATCACAAAGCGACATAACTAAGCAAGTAGGTGTTCGGTCAAAGTTTTCAACTGGAAAAGAATCATAGAGGACCCCGGTCGTATGAAAGCGTTGACAGTTAGTATCGGGTGACATGATGAGTGACGTAGCATCCCCCTTCATGTTGTCCTATATAACCCCTCTCCCATTTTCCACTTCTTACACCATCACCATCTTAGCTATCCACCAAAGCATGGCTTCTTCTTCTACTAGTTTACTCGTGTTCCTCTTAGGAGTGGTGCTTCTCGTCACTCCACTCACTGCAGATTTTCACCATGAGCCTTTCCCTGGACCTGTTGATGAACCTCCCCATGGAAAGCCCGTCCCTGGCCACAAACCTCCCAAGCCTATTGGTGAGCCTAAACCATTTCCCGGTGACAAACCGCCTAAGCCGATAGATGAACCTCCTAGGGGAGAGAAGCCACCACCAGAGAACAAGCCAATGCCTGAGCCAAAACCCAGGGGTGAGAAGCCCCCTCCAGAAAATGAGCCTCCCCATGATCCTGACCACCCAGGGCATCGTTTGTCAGAGGAGAAGCCATTCCCAGAACATAAGCCTTTCCCTGAACCAAAACCAAAGGGCGAGAAGCCACCACCAGAGAACAAGCCAATGCCTGAACCAAAACCTAGAGGTGAGAAGCCCCCTCCAGAAAATGAACCTCCCCATGATCCTGACCACCCAGGGTATCGTTATCGTTTATCGGAGGAGAAGCCATTCCCAGAACATAAGCCTTTCCCTGAACCAAAACCAAAGGGTGAGAAACCACCTCCAGAGAACAAGCCAATGCCTGAACCAAAACCCAGGGGTGAGAAGCCCCCTCCAGAAAATGAGCCTCCCCATGATCCTGACCACCCAGGGCATCGTTTATCGGAGGGGAAACCGCCTCCAGAGAACAAGACTCCACATGACCCTGATCACCCTCTAGGGCACCGTTTATCAGAGGAAAAACCATTCCCTGAACCAAAGCCAAAAGTTGAGAAACCACTTCCAAAAAATAAGCCTCCACATGACCCAAATCACCCTGGACATCGTCTACAAGAAGAAAAGCCATTACTAGAACTTAAGCCAAAGACAGAGAAGCCACCCGAAGATCCTCATCACAAAAACCCTCTGACTTGGGGAAATACCGACGAGAAGTTGCCAAGAAAAATGAAGCCTTCAGTTCCTGGGAAGAAGCCTGAATTGCCGCACAGGCCTCCCCATGCATAAACCTCCAATGATCTGAGTATTTAGAAGATCAGTAGCATATAATATTTCAAGACTCGAATAAGGGCATGTTGTGTTTAACATGCTTAGCGTGCTGTTGCTAGTCATATGTATGTTTACTATCTAGTTTGCTTCGCTGTGGTTTCGTAGTCCATGTGACTGGAGATGTACGTGTTACTGGCGCTTGTTATATATGTATTTTATTCAGTCTTGATCTATTTTATATACTTTCATATTTATCCTGCTTCTCTATCTTACATATCTATTTGAGTCTAAAAAAAAATCAAATCACAAATATTCTCCCTTTCGTAAGTACTGTAGTTGTATCAATTGCTTGCATAAGAATAATGATTTTACATTCCCAGAGCCAATGAGAGTTGGCACAGATGGTAAGGGATTCAGGACTAGGCCCTTGGGTCATGGGTTCGATCCCCTCTGCCGTCGCTGGGACTCCTTTTGATTTATTGTAACATGTTTAATTTTTAATCAACATTAAACTTTCTAATTTCTAGAACATTTTGATTCAAAACCTTAACGTGACATTTTTGGGAGATCAATAGGCTTTGTGAGGGAGTATATGAGTAGAACTTTTCAACATTAACTTACACTTATATTCTAACAATCTCTCCCTCAAATATGAGTCATTTAAATATACTTCATTTATTCTTGTATTTCAAAAATGGTGACCAGTATAAGTTGATAAATCAACTTGTATTTGGAAACCCAAATGCTTCATAGTTCACAAATAATCATGAATTTTGATCCAATTGGGCTATTGCTTTTAGACCCTTTAACAAATCAATGATCTTATGTAACTTTATGGGTTGTAGATTTTCATGATTAATTCTTCTTCCTCTCAAATAAAACTATATCAGTTCTTGAAGAACTATATCAATTTTATCATATGTGCGAAAGTCCTTTTAGGAACTAACATATATTATTGCATTCTATATATATAACTACACTACTCATTAATAATAATATCCCTCAATTTGATTCTTTTAATCATATTTAAAGTATATCTTCCATCACATAGAGAAATATGAAGAGATCCATGATCAAGATATATAAAGATCACATTGCAATTATTTGAAATGTTTAGGGGCTAAAATGAAATGAAAAAAAAATCAATTTGAGAGGAAGGTAAAGACAAGTGCGTTATAATACAAAATAATGAATAACTATGATATTTATAGTTTTCTTTCAAATTTTTCTTACCATTTAAGCACCATAAACCTGACTTACACAGCATATATGTTTACACGTGTTACAAAAACAGTTGTCTAACAAACCAAAATCAACATAACCTATTCATAATATATTTTCTCATGGAACTAAATAACTCATTTTCTCAATTCAAATATGATATAATTATATGATTTTTTTGTAATAAATTTTACATGAAACAAATAATTAATTCTAATATATATCATATCATATCATGATTAATGCACGACACTTACACATATCATTATTTGAAAATGCTGAGAAGTAGAAGAAGTAGCAAGACAAGAAATTGATAGAGAAGACAATAGTTTATCATTACCAAAATAAAATGCTAATTGCAAAGCATTTGTATGCCTTTCAACATAAAATATTTGGGAAATAAGAAAGAACCACACATATATGCAAGGCAATTTAATAGTGCTCAAGAGGAGAAAAGAGATGGAAAACAAAACTAAAATGAAAAATTATAATAAAAAAAAGTACATTGATGATGTTGAGGTATATGAGTTAACTATTTGTTGGGAAATCTATGGTGCAACAAGGAATCACAAGTCCAAATAAAAAACTAGAAGTCGGTTTGATGTGGTAAACTCTATTGATGTATGAATAATATTTACATACACCACATACTTAAAGTTACAAATAAAATGTACAATTATATATAAAGAAGAGAGTTAAACAACTTAATTGTATTATTGAAGGTTATATGAATAAATAATAGAAACCATATAATTTGGGAGTTATTAGGGTATAATGACAATAACCATGAGGTAGAATCCTAAAAGGCCATAAAATTATGAACATCGATCCACACACCATAATGTTTAAATTTATAAATAAATTGACACTATGTTAAAATTTTAAAACAACTAATAACTACCTTTTATCTATTTGATTTCATACATTACTACTCATGAATACTTATTGATATCACAATATCAAATACTTATTATAATTTCTCTCACAAGTTAATCAAAAAAATAAAATAAAATAAACAGCAATAAAAATTAAACATCGGATAGCCTTATAAGCTTATGACAATTTATTTATTTTTTGCCTTTACAATAAATTTAGGCAATTTTCTCCACAAGTTATTGCCTCTTTGAAACTCTTATAACATCTCATGATCCGTTTTGTTTCACAATCATTTCCGTTTTTACCTTTAATAAATTGATACATATACATAATTGGCTATGTGACTTCTAGCCATTTTGTAACTTTTACTAATAATGTTATTTTGATGACTATAAAGAAGATACTTTTCAATGATCATGGCAAGGCAAAACATTATTGACTTTCAATTGTTAGTTTTTACATTGTAATATATACGGTCATTGTCATTATTAATCTCATAAATATGTTATGTGCTTTTATTTCAATGGCAAATTATCAATTTGGTCTTATGGACTGCTAAAATTATTTCATTATCAATTTGGTCTTCAGGACCACAAAACAATCTTTTCTAAGCGATAAGCCTCTTTTTTTTTTTGGTCATTTGATGTTTGAACTTTTAATCTTCAGCACTTGATATTTGTAAAAATTATATCGTGCCACAAACTTTTCTTCTCATGCCATTTACTAAAACTGATGGTATATTTTCACAAAAGAACTACTCTTATTATACAAGTGATGTGACTTTTGGTCACTCAATCAAAAGAATAACATGGCTTCTGGCCATTCAATAAAATTAAAATACTATAAAAAGAAATAGATTCAAATTCATAATAAAATATATAAACAATAGATAAGCCATGATCATATAGATCACATTATAATCATATAATAAATATTATATATATATATATATATATATATATATATATATATAAAGCCAATAAAAGAGAAGGAAAACATAAGCAAAAATTATAAAATAAAATAACCAAAATAAAATGTAAAGAATATAATATAAAACAAAGATATAAAAATATTACAAAAATCTATAAATGTTACGGTACAGTACGTATATAAACTTTGACTATATATATGTGTGTATCTATATATATGTATGTGTGTGTGTGTGTGTATAAATAATATTCACATGGTGTTATATATAATTAGTTAGAGAAAATAAACAAATATATAGATGCAATATAATCAAATCAAATAATGTCGATAACTGAAGAGAAGATAACACGCACATTAAAAAAATAAAATAAAAGTTAACATAAAATAAAGACAACATAAGTATATAACACGATAAAAAAAATTAAAATGTATAAAAGATGTATAAAAGAACAACAGAATAAATCGTATGGCCAAAACATAAAGACTAAAAAAAAAAGGCAAATGATAATTTGACAAGAGGGTAGTAAGGTAAAAGAAAGCTAAAATAAAGAAAAAACTAAAGCTAAGATAGAGTAACACTGTATGCCAAGAAGAGAGTAGAAGAAATAGAAAATTATATCAGAGGCCTTCAGAGCGAACTCATACTGATAATGTGTTATTAAAAGAAAGGAAAATATAAGATATTGAGATGAAAGAGATAAAGAAAGACCTGAGAATTGAAGAGAATGATGGGACGACATCTTATTTATTTGAATGCAATCAAATAATAGTACATATTGCTCTATTTATTGGCTCTCAACATCAACCAAGAGTTACATAAAATAAATATCAAATTCAATCAATAAGTGCAAAAATTGTAACTATGAGCATAAAGACTTCCAAAGATTATTCATAAGAAAGGTTATAGAATGTAAAAATAAAATGTCAACAGTTGGGAATTTATGGAATTCCACGTCATATAATATTCTTTAACCAAAACGAGAGTAACGTAGGAGAAATTTTGACGTGCCGAAAAAAGAAACATGGGTTGCTAATGAAAATGAAGTGTAGCAAAAGGGAATATAGTATGGGGTTAGTAGGTCTAAACAAATTAGAATTCCACACGCAAGTTTTAAATTGATTAGGGCAATCCTATTTAGTTTAATTTGCAACATAGTGGGGCATTTATTTGTTTTTCTTATTTTAGCCCACGATTAGAACTCTTGGTTCATTTAACTATATGTCTATAAATTATAGATGCTTGACCAACTTTTTTATTTACTTATCGGGTAGCCATCCCTAGATTTTGCGTACCAGGGTGATCTGCTTCTTGCCTGGAGTTTTTTCTTACCTCTTGTTTGGTTTAAAGGAGAACGAAAAAGCGGAGAGAGGAAGAAAGGAAAGAATTTGTAATTGATAGAAAATGAGAGTATATTTTAATGTAGTCACACAAAACTTATATATTATTTTCTTTTATCCTTATATACAATATTCATCATACTTGTGCAAACCATGGATCTTGCATATTATTATTTAAATTTTTATTGATGTATTTTTTAAATATTATTTGATGAAGTAATTTACTGTATAATCTCATTATAGTATACTTAAACTTAAATATTTTTAAAAAATTTATCACTAAATTATATGAAAACTTATTATTTCAATAACAGCATTGGCAGCGATGGAGATGCATTGGGGTAATCTTGAAATTACGCAAACAAGTGAGGATTTTTTTTTTTTTTTTGGTTATTGTAAAATTTGGCGATTCTCCCTCCAAATTTCCCACAATTTTAGAAGGAAGAAAAGGTTCATTTAAATTTTACCTCCTACTCCCCTTTTTAACCAATTGAGTAATGAGCAGGGTTTTTATAACCAAAAGGATCTTTAACCAAGGAATTTACGTATCAGATAAGCTCTTAAAATTTTAAAATATAAATTAGAGATCTTGGCATTTTCAAATATGTGTGTGTATAAAATTATAGATAGGCATATTTAATCATTAATTAGCATTTTGTTATATATCTTACTAAAAATATGTCTTGATCGTTGAGTATGCATGCATAGCCATATAATAAATATATATGATTGAATCAGTGCGAGCTATGACAGGAATTCTATTGATAGAATTCAAGTAATTAATCTTGAGATGAAAATAATTCGAGTAAATTAATGTGACCAAACTCTCTATGATTAGTGAAAGAAAATTAGGTAGCAGTGCCTCTCAAGAGCGATGTATTTGACGGAAAAAGACTTAACAGGTAGTTATCTAAAATATTCACATTTGTTAGTGTTAGGTGAACTTGGTAATAAAATAGTAAATTACTAAAAGAGTCCTATTATTTTTTTAATTTAATCACATAATTTACAAACTGAACGTATGGGGGCAGCTCATTGGTATGGATGATTAGGGTTTGTGAAAAAATGGTATTGATCAAAGCATTGACTAATTACAATGAGAACAAAATCTATTTGTATTAAGGTCCCTATCAAAATCACCCACTCTTTTTAAGAAATCAAATTAAAGGTCCAGCTGTTAGTGTCTAGTTTAGTTTTCAAGCACAGGAAGTTTAATTATCGCAAGAAAGTGAGAAAACTGAGGAAAGAGACACATGGAGGGACCCCCTATATTGTGTTTTTATTGTATATATTGATTGATATGTAACACCCAGCAGAGAAAAAGATGAAGGTTATCGTGATTAGCGTTGATTAAGGGTCTCATCGTTTAAAATAATTAAGGACCTGTTTAGCAGAGCGGTGAGGAAGGAAAAAAGCACAATGCACAGTAATTTAAGCCCAGTAGAAAAAGATGGACCATTTTGGATAATGATGATTTCAGATGGGCAGCTTAAAAAAGAAAAGAAAAGTGACTTCTAAATTCTAATAGAAGTTTTTTTTTTTTAAAGCTTTTAGCGTGACTTTTTCAGCATGTGGAGAAAAATGTTAGGTATATGTGATCTAATAAGTAATATAATATTAAGTATATATTTGTATGCTTTTTTATTTTTCTATTACAATATATTTAATAAAGTACTTTAGAGTTTTTAAATTTTTTTATAAGAATTTAATTTTTTTATCTTGAATTATCATAATATATACAACTAATATACACACGCACATTGTATTCAATAAAATTCATGTCATTTTCCATTTCAACTGACTTTTTAAATAATCATTTAAACAAAAAAATTATTTTAAAAAAAAAAGCCACTTCTCTCATTGTCATTTTAAACACAAATAACATGTATGATTTGATTTTTATCCTGCATTTTGTTTGCAAAAGTTAAATTGCAAAAAAATCACTTCTGTTATTACTATTTTAATAATCTCATGACTTGTCAATGCCGCTTTTTCATTTGTCGTTGACAAGCTATGAGACTTTACAAATATTATTTTTATGATTTGGAACCTTAGTATTATTTTCCCAATAATTAATATAAAACATGAAGCATTATATGCGGTTACGCAACAAATTGCCATAATTATTTAATCCTAATGCAAAAAAGGAATAAACTTTCTTATCAAACAAAATAACAAAGGGAAAATTGATTACAGGGCCCAAGGAAGAAAAATAATTACAAAAAAGGCCTAAGAAACATTCACATGCTAGAAAAAGCCCTAGGACATTTTCTGGCATTTTTTCAAAAAAAAGTGTACGGATATAGTTGTTAATTGCTACAGATATAGTTGTTAATTGCTATAGATGTAGTTGTTAAAATGTAGTTGTTAATTAGACTGATTTAATTGTTAATGGGGACTGATATAGTTGTTAAACGCTACTGATGTAGTTGTTAACGTTTTTTAAAAAAATGCCAGAAAAGGCCCTGACATGTGAATGTTTCTTGGGCCTTTTTTGTAATTATTTTTCTTCCTTGGGCCCTGTAATCAATTTTCCCAATAACAAATGGTTCTTGCTGCTTTAGGAAGTTTACCTGAGAGAGGGTCATTAGAACTCTAGTCTAACTGCTACCACCTTGTGTTTTGTGCTTCAACGGGATAATTTAAACGAGGAAAAAAAATTACTATGTAATAGGAAATTTTTCGTTTCCTCACATTCACACACACAAAATTAATTTAGTTTAATATCTTGATTATTTTATGTTCTATTTAAATAAAACCTATGGTCTTATTTATGCTGATAGGTAGAGAAAAGTGATATAATAACATAATCATCAAGTGTAATCAAGGGTCACCTGAAACATAATAATAGTAGTAGTACTAAGAGTTTGTGTGAGTGAATATTTCAAGAGCTATTTCTATTTTATGCTCTGTAATGTTTGAATTTAATATAATAGTACCCAGTATTAAATGATATATTGAGAAGTACGTTCCCTGAAATGCCCCAAAATGTTAACTTATTTAAACCCCCAATTGTAAATATTCGTATACAAACAAATGAGCCCGTGGTCACATCAATCCGACGTTGGCCTATCTCCTAAATTTTTTAATATATGCAATAATTATATGTTGACACTTTACAGTATCAATTTTTTGGGCCATCTGACAATATCATTTTAACATATTATTAAATGTTCTATGAATGCAAAACCGAAATTAGAATCACGTATTAAAGCGAAGATATCACTAAATTAAAAAATTGTTCGTAAGACCTCGATCATAAAGCTTAACATTTATATTTTGATCTAGAGATACTTCTATTAGGGAATACGAGTCACGTACGTAGCCTTGGGTGGACGAAAAGACAGACATCAAATTCAACGAAGATGGAAAACAATAAGACGATATAATATAAAACAGACAGTCTCAATCGACAACTGCCAACAGGGTAAACTTAGACGCATGTACCTATTGTGTACCACAAAATCAATATATGTTGAGAGACAAGAACACTGTATAATACATATATGTATGTGTGTCCACATGGGAGGATATGACTTGAAATATATATTCATTTGGACAAGCCTCTCCGTATAATCTGGGTCCAGTAAAATAAAACTATGCTCCTCTAACCTAAAGATCGATCCAGCTCAGTTTTCAAGTTCTTGCAGTTTCGCCAGAGCTTGCTGCTGTTTTGTGTTACATTACATCTTACTACTTCAAGTTATATATAACAACATTAATACACGAAATCCTACGCACCACGCTCCTGGACATGGATTTCTTGTTCTCT
Organism: Acacia confusa; assembly: GCA_037074495.1. NCBI lineage: Eukaryota > Viridiplantae > Streptophyta > Magnoliopsida > Fabales > Fabaceae > Acacia > Acacia confusa. The sequence continues at coordinate 4,613,267 of CM073505.1, forward strand.
TTTTAGTGTGAAGAAGAAACCACCGGTTTCACATCAATAATTGACACACTTTTATAAAGGAACTACAGCACTTTCATACATAGGATTTTAAAAACACACATGAATCATCGAATCAAATGCGGTTTTGTTTTTATAAAACACGTAAATCACTAATTTTCTCGCAAGTTGCAATCTTAACACTGGCCGAATGTCGCACTGACTAGATCAGAATGTTGTGGAAATATCTAAAATCACACCAAATCTGATTGACTTATTCGTGTTTGCAGTGTCACTAAATAAATAAAATATGTGAGATAGACAGTCCTTTGGCCGACAGACGTGGCACGAGGGCCACTATAAATAGACGCCAATGTTGTTTGGAAATTGCAACATAAGCCAACGTCGTACACAATGTCGTGCCTCATGCACTTGTCACTGCTTCTACTTGGGGTGACCTCACTCATCACTCCAGCCTCCGCAAACTACTACTACGAGCCTCCCACTTACAGCCCTCCACCCTATGAGAAGCCGCCACCTGTCTACGAGCCACCTCCCACTTACCGACCGCCATATGAAAGGCCACCGATCTATGAGCCTCCTCCGACTTACCGACCACCATATGAAAAACCACCAATCTATGAGCCTCCTCCGACTTACCGACCACCATATGAAAAACCACCAACCTATGAGCCTCCTCCTTTTGAGAAGCCTCCATTTTACGAACCTCCTCCTTTTGAGGAGCCACCGCCCATTCATAAGCCGCCCAACTATGAGCATCCTCCTGTGGAGAAGCCACCACATGTCCACTTGCCACCAATTGAAAAACCTCCAACTTATGAGCCTCCTCCTCAAGAGAACCCACCCGCTTACGAACCACCGCCTGTTCACAAGCCTCCTCATGAGAAGCCACCGCCTAGTCACCACCCCAAGCCGCCTATAGAAAAACCACCGGTGTATGAGCCTCCACCACCTTATGAGAAGCCACCGCCGGTCCATCACAAGCCACCAGTTGAAAAACCACCAGTGTATGAGCCTCCTCCACATGAGAAACCACCAACTTATGAACCACCGCCTAGTCATCATCACAAGCCACCAACTGAAAAACCACCGGTGTATGAGCCTCCTCCTCATGAGAAGCCACCAACTTATGAGCCTCCTCCTTATGAGAAGCCACCACCCATTCACAAACCACCATTTGAAAAGCCACCAACTTATGAGCCACCACCTACTCACAAACCGCCAATTGAGAAACCACCGGTGTATGAGCCTCCTCCTCATGAGAAGCCACCAACTTATGAGCCTCCTCCTTATGAGAAGCCACCACCCATTCACAAACCACCATTTGAAAAGCCGCCATCCTATCAACACCCTCCCATTGAAAAGCCTCCGACTTATCCACAGCCACCGTATGGTCGTTATCCTAAGCACCCTCCATCAAAGCGTGGCCGTTGATCCCATCATCTTTTTGTTTCCTATATGCTATCAATAAGAGGTTACAATGTGATGTTTTGTTTTAATTTCATGCCTGGTGATGTTCTATGTACGTACGTAGTTGTTGTATTATCATGTTGGTCCCTACAACTGTGTAAACTATGAATGTCTGCGTTAAATTAAATAAACATAGTTTTCTTTAAAGTTTCTTGTTTAAAGGCACTTCAATATTGCACGCATTTAAATCAATATATGTACCACGTAAAAACAAAAAAGTGGAATACGTTTCAAGAAAAGTAAAATGTGAGCATGGTTATTTTATTTTATTTTATTTATTTTTTGTTTGGAGATACAAGGAAGTACACATAGTTTTTTTTTTTTTTTTTCATTTCGATGAAATTTGTAACGTGCTTGGCAGATTTGATGTTATTTTTTAATGAATATTAGTAAGGAGAGACAAATTTAAACTGATAACTTATAATATGTAGAAATGTGAACGATAAAAAATTCTTTTAAAATGATGGTTGGGTTAATACAATTTTTTCAACGGAGAGTTGTAAGAAGGAATTTCTTAGCAATGTTTTAAAAGTCAAGTTGGACGAGACAATTTAATCGACAGGCGAGCAAGATGATAAATCAAGATCCTCTATATTTATAAATGTGAATGCATTGGTGTATTTAATTTATTTAGAAATATAAAGAAAGTAAATAATAATTCAACGATAAGATATGAATAATGTATTTATAATTTTCTGTCACTCAAGAATTGATGCAAGCAAGCAAGAGAAATATTTATATACGTTAGGAGCACCGCATGATCCAAACTCTATCTAATTAAAATATAATAACTCATATCATTTTAATTCTAATTAGCAATTGACTCATCTGAAAAATTCACATTTTAATTTGTTTTTAAGAAAAACATGAGTTCATCATTTTGTTTTAGTTATTTTTTAAACTAAGATGTGTATTTTTCTTAAAAAATTAAAATTTGGATATTTCGTATAAGTCAGCTCATGCAGTCCTCCTAAAATATGTTAGTATTTCTCCTAGGGGAATGGTAAAGTTCGTGGAAGTTATGAGAATTTTGCTATTTATAATAAAAATATTTTAACAGCGGGGTTCAGGACTTGACATTTGACAGTAAAAAACTCAGAGAAGCATGGTGAAGATAGAGAAGCTCCAGGATATATTAAAATCTGTCGGGCAATACACATGTATGAAGCAATCTTACAATTTTAGTAGTCCTGCCATTTCAACAAAGAATTACAAAACTAACAGCGGGCACAACCAAGGCCTATTTAAAGGATGGGCCCAGTTAACCCCGGTAAGGCCCAATGTACTTTTATTTTCGGACAAAATAGTTTCGAACTTTGGACCTAAAGCACATTGTAATTAGTCACTCACATAATCTGGATCCCCAATAAAATACCCAAAATTCATATGAACTATACATGAAAGGCAGAGGTTGACTAGTGGATGACATATATCCGCGCCCCACCAACCTCAACGTGTGATTTTTTATATAGAAAAATGATATATATATATATATATATATATATATATATATATATATATATATATATATCAATTGATCTTCAAAATCTCAAATCAGTTTTCTTGTTACTTATAAGAATATAGGTATCAACTACTCATATGAAAATATAGCAATTGCCAACTTATTTTAATAAAAAAATCACTTGTGTAAAATTTTAAAACTCCAGTAGTATTTTCTTATCTTTTATCCCTTTTTAATTTATTTAGAATAGCTGTTGTTAATATATTGCAACATGAAATTACAAGTGGAATGACCAATTGCAGAAAATATCAATACCAACTACTCTAAGGATTTTGAGAATAATTAGGACCATTATTGATAGTCACAGTGATTATTTCAGTTCCAATAACCTTATAGTTTAGTGATATGAAAGCTCTAAAATAACATCTGCCCCTTTAATTTTTTTTTTTTTAAAGTGATTGCCTTAGCTAGCTTCTCAAAAAAATTGAAGTGCTTGATGGGCATCTAAGTACTTCTCGCCGTATGCAAGCAATTTTTTGTGGCGTTTTAAGTTATTCTTAGTCGGCTAAAATCTTCAACATTATTGTAATTCCATTTTTATTTTCTCAACACTCAGAAATTTGGAATAGATTTTCCGTACTATAGTACATATATTGTATTTTGGTTTGATTTCATCAAATACACAGTTTAATTATCTGTATATTCAATATTTCATTGGTTCTCTTGCTTTGTACAATCAGAAAATTGGTAGATCTACGTAGATCGTCATTTGAGCGAGAGATTCTTGAGCAAAAGATAATATTTCATTCTTAAAACTAAAGTAAACACAATATCATCCTAACATTTCCCTTCAAGTCTTTATTATGAGCACCTACAAAAAATTTTAAATAATATAATTAATAAAGTTAGTTCAAATTAGTTATTTTTGTAAAATAGCATTGCCTCAACAAAAGTCATTAATTAGTTTTATATATAATCAGTTTGGGATATTTTGTGAAAAAAAATTAATGACTTAAACAAAATACACTGTATTATGAAATGCATTATATATCAAGAGGTGGAGATTGAGTAGGAAGTCAGTTTTGTGCTGTGTTTGCTTCTTGAGAGAGTAGCTTATGAACACGGCCCCTTGGAGCGTGATCTTACTAACCCTGATTTGTGGAGAAAACAGGTGGCTAAAAATTGATATTAATTAAAAGGATCGACAAGGTAGGTGCAGAAGATAAAGACGGTCGATTAGAATAACTTTAAACGGTAGAGTGAGAAAGGAAATTAAAAGATGAGACTGGGAAACTCAGAAATGGACAGAGATGATGGGACCCCAAATTGGTTGAGCATTGAAACTCATTGCTTTGCTGTTAGGCCATTCATTCAAAGCATTTCTTATATTTGTTCCAATTCTTAATTGCTGCCTCGGCTTCAATCCAGCGGCATATGCGGAAACTAATTGTTTTTAGCTGGTGGGTCCGCTAAATTAAGAAGCAATCCATAGCTACTACATATTTTTATAGCTTTAATCTTATATTTCATGGACCCTAGAGACCATAACACACACACATGCTATAACTACATAATATGAATATGCCACACTTCAATTAATTCATCAGTATAAAGAAATAGTAGTTAACACGTTAAATATGTTTTAAATTTAATTTTTTTCTAACTTTACTAATATTAAATTAGGTCTTAAATTAGAAATAATACAAAATAAAAAATTTATATTTAAATATTACTAGATGGGTAAAATTGATAAATAGGTATTAATTACTCTTCAAGTAAGTTATATTTTGAACCATTTTGAACCAATTGTTACAACATTAGTACATGCGGTCACTAATTTAGAGAAAGAGGCGATGGATTAACCTTTTTTTTTTTTTTTTGGGAAATATTATCAAGATTTCGTTATACTATAGTTGGCCTGTTTGGCTACGTGGTTAGGTAAGTGTTAGAGTGTAAAATATATCAGTGTCTTTTGAAAGAAAGTTGGGTAAAACTAAAGTCCAACACAATCTGTTTGGATTGGCTTATATTTCAATAAGTTTAAATAAAAAAAGCTCTTTCTCCTTTGAAGCTAGGCGTGCAAGCATTAGAACTCCAGCGTTGAATCTTAAAAGCTTTTTGTCCTCTTCTACTAAATTATGGGAAAAATAAAATTTATAAAAATAAAAACAAAAAATAATTTGATTAGTCAAACTAATTAGTTTGGGATAAATATAAATAAAAATACTCTAAAATAATTTAAATTAGCTTCTTTAATCTCTTTAAAAAATTCAACCTTGTCTTATATTTAGGACTGAAGAAAGTAATACCTTTTCATCAAATTTAATTTTTTATCTCCAATTATCACAATATATACAACTAATATATATATATATATATATAATAAGATTCATGTCATTTTTCATCTCAACCCACTTTTTAAATAATAATCCAAATACTTCACTTTAAAAAAAAAGTCAGACACCATCAATTTAAACACAAATCACATTTATAACTTGACTTTTTTCTTATTTGATTTCCGCAAAAATTAGATAAAAAATAAATCTCCCTTGTAGTGCTAACCCGTTATTATCGAAGAGTAATCGGCAAAGGATAGACTAATCACAACACAATAGAATAATAGTTAACAGTGAGAAAATGATGAGTAGTTGAAAACAAGGCCAATTGAAAAATCACCGACACAGCTCTTTCCACTCCTCAAGAAATAATGTGAGTGAGTTAAATAACTCAACAATTATTCCAAATGGTCAAATATGATAGTGAATGACGTGTTCTTTTGTCACACTTGCACCCCCTTATCCCCAACGTATCACGTACTGATCCACCCCCACAAAGAGCAAAATCCAATCCTCCTTTATATATATATATATATATATATATATATATATATATATATATATATAAATTTTTATTGTTATCCTTTTGGATTTTCAGAATAGAAATATTTGTGGTTATGGAGATTCAGACGTCGTCGTCTTCACACGTATATGAGCAGAATGTCGTTACGCGTACTCCAGGAATCATCGTCGCTCGAGTCTATATATGTTCAATAATATAATTCATTAAATGAATTTTGAAAATCTCAACCACCCTCTCAAGAAAATGAACCCAACTTGCAACGCAATTTTAGATATATGAGACTGTCCGATGCAAAGAACCCATTGTGCTGTTCAACTATTATTTATCTAATTTGTAAAAATTAAAGAAGGTAAAAAAATTATTCAATTGTAATATATAACATGATCTATCTAAAATACTTCTAGATGTGTAAGATTTAAGTATGTATCATTTTATAAATTTGATAAATTAATTTGAAGAAAAATGATAAACATAAGAGATAAAATGAAAAGAATCTTATATTTAGGACCAAAATATGCCACTCAAACTAAATCTTATATTTATAAATGAGTGAATATTCTTTTAGTATATTTATTTAATATGATTAGGGGAGACAAGTTGCTTTTGATGGTCCCAAAGAGAAATTAAATTCAGTGTCATTTTTTATTAACAAATCCCAGCTAGTAAGCACTGCATTACATCAACTACATGCAATCATCCAAAACTAAAATATACTCTCTCTCTCTCTCTCTAAGAATATTATCTTATATAACTATTATTTATAATACAGAGTAGTGAGTAATAGATTCCCCAAACAGTCTGTAGTACTGATTCATCACACATATTCACATTTGAATTTAAGCAATTCATTTAAAATATTTCATCACTAAAGTTAGATATAAAATAATTTCCTTTATCTCTATCTACTGTCTATATATATTAAATATAAAATAAAAATCTTGAAGAAAATATTAGGATTTCCAATTTCCCCCCTACATGCATGAAGATATTCAGCAAGTTCACACCTACCAACTTTAACTTTAATAATTAATATTTTATTAATTAATTATTGTATGTTGATATTAAAATATATTTGATCCACAACATGTCTCCACCGACTCCCTTCACTCGTTCTAGTATAAATTGGAGTCCAGGCTCTCCCATTTTGCCACACCAACCCAAACTCTGAATTCAACAATGTCACCTAAACACTTGCTAGTGTTTCTCATTGGAGTGGTGTTTCTCACCACTTCTAGTTTCGCAAATTACGATAAGCCTCCCACCTATAAACCACCAGAAAAGCCTCCTGTATACAACCCACCACCAATTGAGAAGCCTCCAGTCTATAAACCTCCAGTAGAAAAGCCACCAGTGTACAAGCCACCTGTTGAGAAGCCACCAGTTTACAAGCCACCTGTTGAGAAACCACCAGTTTACAAGCCTCCTATAGAGAAGCCACCTGTTTACAAACCACCCGTTGAGAAGCCCCCAGTGTACAAGCCACCGGTTGAGAAGCCCCCAGTGTACAAGCCACCGGTTGAGAAGCCCCCAGTGTACAAGCCTCCCGTTGAGAAGCCCCCAGTGTACAAGCCTCCCGTTGAGAAGCCCCCAGTGTACAAGCCTCCGGTTGAGAAGCCCCCACTGTACAAGCCTCCCGTTGAGAAGCCCCCAGTGTACAAGCCACCCGTTGAGAAGCCCCCAGTGTACAAGCCTCCCGTTGAGAAGCCCCCAGTGTACAAGCCTCCGGTTGAGAAGCCCCCAGTGTACAAGCCACCCGTTGAGAAGCCCCCAGTGTACAAGCCTCCCGTTGAGAAGCCCCCAGTATACAAGCCACCTGTTGAGAAGCCTCCTACTTACAAGCCACCTGTGGAAAAACCACCAAGCTATCAGCCACCACCTTATGGTCACTATCCTCCATCCACGACTACAAACTAAGTATCCCATGATTTTTACCCTATATTTGTGCTCAAAAAATGAATGCAAGTTCTCTTTCAATTTGTCACCGATTGCTGTTTAGTATTTTTATCTTTTTCGTTCTGCCTCTGGCTTTGTGCTGTTTATCGTGCATGGCTATCATGACTAGAGACAGATTCTAGTCTCCCAAATGAAATATTGATTACCTATAATAAAGTGGTCTGATTTTGGCCTCCTTTCCTCTTGTATTTATCACTATATATTTTAGTAGAGCTATGTATGAGAGCAAATAATTTCATTATGATCGTCATTGCAATTATCATTCAGGTTACGCACAATTTACAAATGCTAGCTAATTAAATTTTCCTAATTTATTTCATTTGTTTTATTTGACAGCCATTAAATTCATTTTATCAAATTAAAATTTTTAATGAAATGATTAAAGTTTTATAGAAAATTAAATAAAAATCTAAGAAATTTATTTAATTTTAAATAATAAAATATTTCAGAACATTGAATTAAACTCATCAAAATTTAATTTTATAATATAAATTATATGTCAAAACTCATTTAAATGTAAAATAAATATCAATTTCTTCACATATTCTTCAACAAGGTCAATATAATCCCCAATAAATAAAAAAGATAATGACAAGAAGATAAATGAAATATTAAGCTTTAACTCTTCAACATAAACGGGGGAAAAAGGACATGGCTTTGTCTGCAGCACATTTTGTTAGGTTTACGGCTCCCTTCCCATATAGAGAAATGCCCAAATTATATATATATATATATATTATGAAAAAGAAAGAAAAGGAAATAAAAAAAATTTGGAAAGAGTGAGAGAATGACAAGAGAGAGAGAAGAAATTTTCTAGTTGTTCTTTGTGAGAAATAATATTCTCTCAGAATTTCCTAATTTAAAGTTATATCTCATTTATTTAAGTGGGGATATGATATATCAGGTTTTTGGTAAAGAGGCCCTGTCGAGGCCAGCTAGGTTGAGGCTGGAGAGGTCGAAGAAATCTAATTTTGCAGCTATATGATATAAATGCAGCTTCACATGTCAATACTAATAAATTGACATCTATATGTGCATCGTTACCCGTAGGATTGAGCTAAAATTTGGCCAACAAAGTTGAGAACGTATAGTAAGGGTTTTTCAATGGTGGGAATGTTGTTTAGAGCCTTAGTGTGAGAGAAAACGTATTCATGGTCAAGGACATTTTTTATGATATTTTTATTTATTTGTTCTCTAATTGTAAGCTTGTAATTTTAGTTGTTTAGCTGGGTGGTTGCATATTTTTATGCATTTGTATGAGACTTTCTTGTACACTATTTTGATTATAGTAAATCATATTTTTATTGGTCTAGATGACCTGTGATTTTTACCCTTGAGTTGAGGGGTTTTCTACATTAATAATTTTAGTATGACTTTTGTCGTTTAAAATATTGTCATGTATTTATTTATTTGTTTCCTCACATACTCTCATTAATAATAGGAAGGCTTTAACATCCGCTGTACAATCGTCACGGTCCTACTAGGTAGCAAATTAAATGTGCCATGGCTATTTATCTATGGCAAAAGAACCACGATAAAATGTAGTAAGCTCTTTTTTTTTAGATTAGTTTTGGAGAATAATTTTTAGAGAAAAAGGAAAAAAAAAGTGATTTGGATAATAGTTTTTGCAAAGAAAAAAATCTAGCTTCTCCAAAACCCTAGTTTCAATTCCCCAAATTATGGTTTTAGCGAAAAAAATATTTCTGCAAAAATTTAAGATGTTTGGGTGCCTTTTGATAAAATCATGGTTTGAGACTTAAAAAGTGCTTTTTTGATGTTACTGTTAGTGATTGTATGAAAAATGAATTTCGAATGAATTCAAAACTTTTAGATTCTACCTACATAATTAACTCCGGACATGGCATAGTGACAAAGCCCAAATATATTGTAGAAATTTTGGATCATTTTTTTTCTCAAAAAATTTGGACCGTTTAATTATTATTATTATTTTTTTGGGTGAATACCCTCATTATATAAAGAGACATACTAGAGAAAGAATCAAAGATATAATTAGATTTGTCATATTGGAACTTAAACCATTTAATCAAGATTAAATTTAGAACAAATGAACGAAGTTAAACTACTTTTAAGATCGTGGGTAAGGAAAAAAAACTTTTTAAACACTTTTCTCAGTATTTGAGTGATTGGTTAACTTTAACTCGTTCAAGATCAGAAAATATAAAAATTTAGAAAATTACACTCTTCATCAGCCGTAGAAGTGTTCAATATAATATTAGATTAGATTCATTTAGCGGTATTAAATAATGAAAACTTCGTAGACTGGTCAACCGATGCAATGCACGCGCTTTTTAGTGAGGTTCTTTCGATTCTTTTTCTATCTCTTTTGTTTAGGCCAAGAGTTCTTTTAAATTTCATACATAATCGATAATGCATACGTAGTATTTATTTTTGATAGATCCATTCCACCAAATGATCTGTCGAAATTAATAGTTGGTAAGAAAACTAATTAAAGCAGCGTGGATTCATTACTCATGTCATCGTCCAGTACTTTCTGTAATTTGCTTTTAATGAAAAGTATAGGGTATTTAATTCTATCTGTGTGTGTATTTATAATTCAGTTAAGTTTTACTATTGACAAAAGTTAATCCTCAACAGAAATTTCAAATATAATTATATATGTATATATTTAAATATATACAAAATATATTATGTCAAGACAATGGGATCTATATTCATTTTCAATACTATAAAATTATAAATTAATGTTTAAAATGTTTTAATCTCATAAAGATGTTTCCAGGCAATTCGAATAACAAATTCAAAACATCTACTGTACCAAGAAGATAAATTGTAATTGTAGTTTTTTGTGAATAGGAGTGATAACTTTAAAAAATATTCATGAAGAGATTAAAAGTTTAAACTATTAGATTAATTGTCCAATTTTATATCAAGAGGAGGCTGGTTGGTAACCAGCCGAGCAATCAAGACCAGAAGATGCTCCTTTTTTTTCACCTTTTCAGACCATGAACATGCTTGAGTCTTACATATTTAACTATAAAAATTACGAATTAGTATTATAAAGGGAAAATTCACCATAAATAGTCAACATTTACAGTAACGATGAAGAAGAAGCTGAGTAATTGAAAAGGACTCGCAACTTTGGTTCTGAAAGCATTAAAATTAAAATATTTTAGTAAAGTTTATGGGAAATCATAATGAGCGGCAGCCCGGCACCGTCTTCAAATATTTTTGTGCATTTTGAGCTTTGATATCGTGTAACATTCTCCAAGCCCAAAACACACTCCCTTAAACTAACTTAGGGATATAAAAAAATTAATCAAATTAGTTATTTATAATAAATGTGTGGGTTGCCTTAAAATACTCTCTTTAATTGATTATATATGCATATTGAAGCTACTAGCTCTTTGTTAATAAACCCATAATTGGCGAAATATAATATCTTATTGAGAATTACAAGCCACAATGAAATTACAACAATCAATCCTTTTTAGGTGAATAATCTATTAACTCTAATATCTAGGATTAATGAGAAGTGAAGACCTAAGTTAACCTCTATCATTTTAGGTGAGGATCCTAACATCCTTCACGATCCATACAATTATATCCCTATTTATAAAATCTTATAATGATTAACTACCCTTATTAAAATCTTAACTAATAATGGTAAGGATCTTAACTAATTAATGATTTTTATATCTCCAATAACACTCCTTGATGAAAACCATCTTAATACACATAATCAATAGTAATATTTTAAGAAAGAGATTATAAGTTTGAGAGACAAAATGAATTGTTATCTTATATTTAACACAAAAATAAATTATCTATCTAGTTCTATAAATATTTAGGATTGTAGGTAGTATATCAAATTCGGATACTATATTTGCTAGTGTTGCACTCTTGCAATTTTTTTTTTTTTTTTTTTTACACTCTTACTATTCGTTGCCTCGCTATTATAATATACTTTCCACATCTATAAATGTACAATTGGATGATAATTTTCTCCTCAACCAACACTCTTTCTCTGATGTGAGTGTAACCAAATGGATGTAACCAGCTATTAGTACTAGCTAATCACCCCTTTATTACTAAAGATCAAAGAGAAGAGTGGATGTGACTTTTCTTTCTGTTCTTCAATATTATTAGCTGGATATCAAAGTTAAGCTAAAAATGATAACACATTGGCCTACGTATTGTTATGTATGGAAATTCAGAAACTCAGTGTAGAATATCAACAGGCAAAATTTCAACCACGAAGTGTTAATTTGTTAAACACTCCCTTATCATGAACCTACCAAGTTCGGACCGTCTAATTAGTCCAAAATAATTCAGGTTTCTTTTTTAAAAAAGAATAATGAAATGTGTGTGTGTGTGTTTTGCCGACCTGAATCATGGTGAAAAGTATATGCAGGCACAGTCTTTATCAGGTTGAAAGAAAGTTGAGGCAAAACCACGAGCCTTTTCCAAATTTTCACACTCAAGCATTTCGATTTTCCGAGATAATATGCCTACCAGCTTTGACTTCTTTTTTTATTTTTGTTTTAGATAAATATATTATAATTAATAAAATATTGAGAGATAGTTCCGACACACCTCCCTCCTTCTACTATAAATTCAAAGCCCATGCTCTCTTCATCTTGCAACATCACTACTAGCTCAGTTAACAATGTCTCCCAAGCGCTTGTTAGTGTTCCTCTTTGGAGTGGTGTTTCTCACCACTTTTGCCTTGGCCGATTACAAACCACCTGTTGAGAAACCACCCACCTATAAACCGCCTGTTTACAAGCCGCCTGTTGAGAAGCCTCCAAATTATAAGCCTCCTATTGAGAAACCACCTGTTTACAAGCCACCCGTTGAGAAACCTCCCACCTATAAGCCCCCAGTTGAAAAACCACCTGTTTACAAACCACCGGTTGAGAAGCCTTCCTCTTACAACAAGCCACCAGTTGAAAAGCCACCCACTTACAAACCACCAGTTAAGAAGCCTCCGGTTTATAAGCCTCCAGTTGAGAAGCCGCCTACCTACAAGCCACCAGTTGAAAAGCCACCCGTTTACAAGCCGCCTGTGGAAAAACCACCAACCTACCCCACGCCATCTTATGGTCATTATCCTAAGCACCCTCCCTCAACGACCGAGAACTGATGAGGAAACCGTGATTTGAAGCATGTTTCTGTTTTTTTATGAAAATAAAAGCTGTGACCTCTGTTTGTCACCTGCTAGCTAGTGTAGTATGAGAACTTCAACGACTCTTCTTTTCTTTTTCAACATTCCGGGGTTTGGTTCTTTACTCTTTATGTTTATGGGTATGGGTGCAAACATGTCCTACATACTCTCTCTTATGGACTATCGATGATCTTATAAAAGTTATAATAACCTGCCTCTTACTTCTGCTGCTTTCACTGATCGTCACATTAACTCTCTTCTAATTTTATAAGTTACTGTAACCAACAAAAATAACTAATTGAATTAGACATGTAGCTATATACACGGACAAGAAATTGCTTAATTATATCATTCGATAAAATGGTAATGTGTGTCTGTAACACTTTTAGGAGGTAATATATACTATGATTTAGCGAGCAGCATGTTGTGAACTTATTATAACCCAATGAAAACTTTGGTAATTAACTCGAATACAAATGATCGATTATGAATAAACACATAACAAGTTGTACGTGCTTTTAGATGAAGCTCATTTACTTTCGTACCCCTTATGCATCCCTGCGTCTTTCCGATTAATTGATTGACCTATTTATTTTTGAAAGACCCATTTCACCAAATATTTTGTCAAAACTAGTAATGGAGAGAAAACTAATTAATACATATGCAGTGCAATATTCTGAAACCCCTGCTGATCGATTACTAGTATTATCTAATATTTATAAGACAGCTGATCTAACAAAAAGATTGGCATTTACCGAAACAAATCATAAATACTAGGAACGACTGAAAAATTGTTAATGATCCAAGTGATAATCGAAATTATGAGAAATTATACTTTAAGAATTACAATTTATAAAATCTGCACACTTAATATTTAGACAGTTAATGATAAAAAATATGTTTTTTTGCCAGCTATAAAAATTATTTTATTAAACAATACTTCTATACCCATTGATATAACCTTTTTCATAAAAATATAGACTATTTTTTAAAAAAATAAAATCTGAACCATTTAGATTAGATTAGACCGTTTAAATATGTTGAGCTCTCCTTATTACGCAATGCGCATAGCAATAAAATCGGGTCCGTTATTTTGATGTTTCAAAGATATTTCTAGCAAAAATAAAACCTTATCAATGATCAGAACTGCAATAAACGACGTCCAGCAGGCTACTAGGCATATTAATTATATAATACATGATACTCGTATATTTTAACAGGGCTGCGCTGCTGGTATTTTGGTATGATTTTTTACAGAGAAAACAAAAAATAAATAATTGATTGGATATGCATTTACTATCTCTCTAGGAATCCAAATCCCGATTATTCTCATCAACTTCTAGGCAGTAATCGTGCTTGCAAGACATTATGGTTTATGCATAATGGATAAGCTTACATGAACACTGTATATATATTTCATGTAATGACTTCTTTTCGTTTTGGAACGTGAAACATCCACAACTTCAAAATGCCACCGAAGGAATTCAGAAGTCAGACATAGTTCCCATAAATAATGAACTCCGAACGATATATGCATGGTTTGGCAAGTTCAATTCACTTTATTTTTCCTATTTACAAGTTGTTATAATTTATTGAGATAGATTATTGGGCCACCAATGAGTTGTTTGTTGAAGTGGTGGCGGACTCACTCTAGTAAAAAGAAGAACACAAATTCAGATTATATTAAACACACTTGTTAAAAGAAATAAAAAACATTTTACTATATTCCAAGACTAAAAAGGATTAGTCTCAAACTTAAATGGCTTTGGGATACCCCGAATAACTCAAGAAGAAGAAGAAGAAGAAGAAGAAGAAGAAGATACCCCGAATAACTCAAGAAGAAGATGATTTATGTGTTAGCTAGATTCGTCCAATGAAATAAAAAATTCGATTATCTTTAATTTAAAATTGATTGGAATATCTTTAAAAGCATGTCAATTGAAAAGGATAAATCGCACTAATTTACAAGTCAAGACAAGTTACTCTTTGTGGTACTCCAAATAATAGATTTTTTTTTATGAACAAATAATTGATATTATTAAAAGCATGTCCAATACAGAATCTATATGGGTTTGTGTGGAGAGTAGAATGTATAATAAATGTTTTTTCGGAAGCGTGGGTCCGGATCAATACTTATCACAGTGAGGACCACCTAATCTTTTTATTATTGTGATAAAATATCAACCATTTAAATTTTAATTAGAGTAATCCAAACTTCACATTTTTTATTTTTGATTTTTAAATGATAAATTCATTTTTATGAGAAGCGATAGTTATAAGATTAGTCTTATTTTAAATTCTGCTTATGATAAAATAAAAATTTATTTAAAATATAAAAATTAAATCTAAACTATTCAAAATTAATTTAATGATAAAGATGGATGATAGGCACATTTTTTTCTCATCAAAACAATGAGGATAAAATGTGCTCGGGTGAAGTGTAGGGTAGGTCGCCCGCAGCATTGAAATAATTCACATTGTTTAACGGATGCTTGCGTCGGTGTTATTATAGTCAAGCTTTGCGGCCATGCTGAATAAATTTCGGACATTATTGTGGCAAAAAAACAAAAATAATTCAAAGATATTATATATAAATAAAAATCATGTAAACACTAGGTCAATGCCATCGGAATCAATCCCCACTTTGTCTGCCTCGTGTCAATACGACATATGAGAAAATACGTTTAGCATTTAATGAAGAGTTAAATAATACATCCACTAAATTATGCATTAAAGAGTAATATTGCTTTAAAAAAAATTTCAGACTCAATTTTATTCTAAAAGTCTAAAAACATAGTAATGTTTTCATTAAAAAATTAATGTTGACAGTTAAAAAATTGAAATTGACTATTAATAGAAAAAGAACAATTGTGCTACTTATTTAGGTTTTTGGGGTAATATTGAACCCAAAAAAACTTTCAAGACAACATTACTTTCAAATGTATACTTCTAAAATGGATTTACTACTTATCTTAAATGTGATGATAGAATTTGAAAGCCTAATTATGATTTTGGGGTATGCGACCCGTTGCGAGAAGGTCTTGGGCCATCATTGACCAAGAGTGGGCCAGGCCTGTTTGGGCTACTCGTGCAGGCCTTACTCAGTCTTGTTAATGCTTTCCAAATTAGGCCGCCAAGAAATAGTGGACGTTATCACTTTCCGCTGGGCGCTCAGAGAAACATGTTTCTTTTCTTTGTACTCCTTGTCTGTGTTCAGCGGCTATGGATTTAAAAACTCTTATAACCAGCACTACTTGTAGTATAGTGGTATTGAGATTCATTTTTCCCCTTAAGTTCTAGGTTCGATCCCCCCTCCTATTGCCTTGTATCAAAAAAAAAAAAAAAAACTCTTATAAATGGAGAGGTCTTGAATCCCAACACTGTCACGATGTTCGGGGGAAACATCTAAGAACCTGGGAGAGAAGCAGGGGTAGTCCTAATTAAGGTGAGGGCATATCTATTTTCAGTCCTTAATTCCCATATGGAATAAGTTTAGACATTTTGCCTTTGAATTGTGGGTGAGCCCAATTTCTTTTCTAAAATTTTTATATATATAAAAGATGTTTCTTTTCTTCATGGTTTTCATTTCTGATAATTACTTGTTATCTACATGCCTCTTTAAAAATCCGTGTCTTACTAACAGGAGTTGTGTAGTGGAAATGGCTAGCTCTTACAACATGGCCAACTAAAATTTGAGAGAAGTGTTTACATTTTGTATTTGATAATGCTTCGAACAGAATTATCTCTAATAAGAGGCCTATAAAAAAAAAAAAAAAGTCTTTATCCAGAATTGTGTGATGTTATCTAGAGGCTGTATTTTAAAGCATTTTATTTATCTAAAATTAAATTTGAAATAGTTAAATAACACATTTATACAGAATTAATCATTAAGAGCAAGATAAGATTTTCACATGTTGATGGATATATAATTGAGTTTTCTTTGGAATGCTACTTTGAATGCTATACTTACTAATCGCACGCACTTTACCACAATTAAGGTCCCATTCATTTAGAGGTTTTTAGTATGCGTGGAAATACAGCTGTAAGTACTAATTCTCTTTTCCTTTCTTGAAAAAAACAAATGGTTCTTGAAAGTTTTCAAAGAAAAGTCGTTGTTGATTGAAGGAAACAGTACGTACACCCAATCACCTATGAATAATTGTGGAGTGAGTTAATCAAAGAGGAAAAGAAAGAGATAGGCAGCTATAAGTGGGATTTGTATATTACGTGCGAGAAGCTAAGTCATAATTTGGTGGCCGAGTAAGTTGACATTAATAATAAAGAGACATCAATATCAACACCGATCCTTCTTTGACTTGTTTGGCACATAAACTTGTCCAAATTAGTAAGAAGACAAGATATTGAGAGGTGGGGTACCTAAATTATTAGAAAACCAGAATAATCCATCCATTATTTAATAAATTAAATTAGATGAAAACATGCATTTTAATTTGCTCTCTACCAATCTACCAGTCTATCTCTACCTTCCCGTCATTCTTCTAATTATTTACTCCGGTCCCTTATCCCTTAATAGTAGTGCACGTTGAGGAAAAAACGAAAGAAAATTATCCCAATTATAATCTAAGCTACTTTAATTATACAATTTTCACAAAATACATTTTATTACCAAACAAAATAGAATAATAACTATGTCAGAATTTGTATCAGAAAAGTTCTACTACCAAGGTAAAGAAAGATACAAAATTGTGAAAAATGAATATTAAGGTCTAGTTAATGTTAGGGAATGCTCCAGATTAAACTTGATAAATCGTCATGTGGAACATATTTTATCAATATATAGTAGTTAAAGTGTCTTGTGAAATTATAATTTGACAAAAAAGGCATAAAAGTCAAGTCACTTGATACTAGACCCTAATACTGTTGGGAATTATGCCCTAGGGCTAATAATTAAATAACTTTCATATTTGATTTATGAAGATAAATCAATGATTTGATTTATAAAGATAAATCAAATCAACTGGCTTTTAATTCGCATTAAATAAATAGATTGGATTGAATCAGTTAGACAGATTTAATTTCCAATTCAATTTCAAAATTAATAAGATTGATTTTAAATATTTAATGCGGCCTATTAGGGTTATAAATACCCTTAGGTTGTAAGTAATTTGATTACACAACACACACAAGAGAATTGAAGAGCCACAAAGAACCATAAAAGAAAGATATGAGACAAAAGCTTGAAGGCGCTAACATGCTACTGTTCGTGTTGGAGTGCTGTTCGGTGTGGATACCGGTAAAGGGGGTGGATTCGTAGAGTTGGCTCCTAGAGATTGATAGATCAAAAAGGTGTTAGCCCACGAGTTTGCAAAGCACATACACGAGTTCGCATAGGTACGATTCTTAATAACTAACCCGATTTAAACGCTATTGATAAATCATCTTCTTAGTATTTGTAATTTATCAGATAAATTTCATTTCGTTGCGTGTACGAATCCCAACAAATAACCCCTTTGGTACTATAGAAGAGTTTTTTATGGAAGTGGAAGTGAAAATTGAAGTGGAAGTAGAAGTGGAACTGGAAATGGAAGTAGCGCAAGTGTGTTTGGTATGATTATGAAAAAGAGATATAATTTTTAAATAATATGTTAATTTAATATATGAAATTATCAATATACCCTTCCATCAAAAATCATAGCCTCCCCAAAAAACAACCACCCTAAAAAACCATCAGCCTACTACCAGCGGCCACGTGAGAGCCACTGTCGATAGAAGGAGCAATTTTACACATAAGTTTGTCCCTAAGAGCACCCAACACCACGAAATTTTTTCTGGACAAAAAATGTACACGAAGTTATGTTTTGGGAGCGTCCAGCACTACGGACCGTTAGTCAACCAACGTTGACCGTTAAGTCCGACAGAAATGAACAGTAACTTCGCAGAAATTACAATTTTGCCCCTAATTTTAAGCTGAAATTACCATTTTACCCTTAGTTTTAAATAATGTTTTTTTAAAAAAAACAATAAAATAACCCCTCCCCCTGGTGGCCCCACCACCACCGGCCACCCACCCCACCGTCGACCGCCGCCTCCGGTAACTTTTTTTTAAAAAAAAAATTAAGGTTTTTTTTTAAAAAAAACTAAGGGGAGTCTGGTGGACCCACCATCAGCCACACCACTGCCGATTGCTGCCCTCCCCACCGCCGGCCGTCGGCGACGGCCACCTCTGGCCATCTCCTCCGACGACTTTTTTTTGAAAAAAAAAACTAAGGTTTTTTTTTAAAAAAAAACTAAGGGGGAGTCCAGTGGATCCCACCACCGACCACACCATTGCCGGCGGCCGCCCTCCCCACTATCGTCCATCGCCGACGACCGGCCGCCACCTCCGGCGAATTTTTTGAAAAAAAAATCTTAGTTTTTTTAAAAACCTTTTTTTAAAAAAAAAAAAAGTCGCCGGAGGAGGTCACTTAGTATTTTTTTAAAAAAAAACCTTTAGTTTTTTTAAAAAAAAAATTCACCGGCAATCGGTGGTGGGGAGGGCGGCTACCGGTGGTGGTGTGGCCAGTGGTGGGGGCCACCGGACTCCCGTTAGTTTTTTTTAAAAAAATCTTATTTAAAAAAAAAATGCGCCAGCGGCGGCGTCTAAAAGTGGGGTGGGTGGCCGGCGGTGGTGGGGCCACCGGGGGGAAGGGTTATTTTATTGTTTTTTTTAAAAAAGACATTATTTAAAATAAGGGCAAAATGGTAATTTCAGCTTAAAATTAGGGGCAAAATTGTAATTTCTGCGAAGTTACTGTTAATTTCCGTCAGACTTAACGGTCAATGTTGGTTGACTAATGGTCCATGGTGCTGGACACTCTCAAAACGTTACTTGGTGTGCATTTTTGGTCCAGAGAAAACTTCGTGGTACTGGGCGCTCTTGGGAGCAAACTTCATGTGTAAAATTGCTCCTTCTCCCTAATATATAATACAAAAAATAGGAAGTTGACGGTGGCAGAGAAAGCAGGATCAAAGGGTAATGTTCGCCATTTAGCTTACCGCAACATACAGGTCACAAGTAATAATATGGTGATAAAAAGATTGTTGTTCTATAAAGATTATGATGAAAGTGAGCTAATTATTATAACCATTAAGATAAACTAGGTTGAATGAAATTATTTGGAATTAAATAACTCAAATAAGAAACTTTGATGAAAACAATAAAGTTGGGTAATAGAAAAGAGTTAAGGAGTAATTTGACCAATAAACTATTATCTCAAGAGCGTCCAACACAAATAACTTTCAAGTGGACTAAAAATACCAACAAACTTTTAAAAACATGCAGTCAGCACAACGCTGTTAGAAAAAGATAACATTTGTTATCTAAGGTGCAAATTGACCAACAAACTTTTACTTCCAAAGCTCCTAAAACAAAAAATTTTTACTTTAGGAGTGCTCAGCAGAAAAAAGTCTATATGCAATCCACCCAAAATTCGATTGTTGTAAATCCTTGCTCGGACCCCTAACCATGTGCATTGGGGTTAGAAAGAGTGAATGCAACAAAAAAAATCACAAATTATATTAATTATATTATCTTAATTATTATTATCAGTTATCTTATGTAATTATTGACTATAATATTGTATTATTTACTCTTTAAATTTAATTTTTGTTGTTTTAATTCTATAAAATCTTTTAAACATATCACATATTTATATGCGTAAAAATTGATATATGGCTGATGAGATTTTTTTTAGTTATTGATATAAGTGCATATAATATGAGTAACTTTTTAGTTTTATCTATTATCAATTTAGAATAGTTAATGTGATGGGATCTTTCGGTTGCCAAAAAAAAAATTCAGAAGCCTTCGTCCTATTTTTAAAAGTAATGCTCATAGAATACTTATTTAACCGATAATAAGATTTGAATCCATAGTATGTTAATCTCATCAGCCGTATATCAATTTTCATAGCCAAAAATATTATATTTATACACATAAATATAAATGAATTCTATATCTTTATCAGTAGAGACAAGAGAGAAGGACATACTTAAATAAATAAAGGTGTCCTATAAATTAAGTGATATTTTTATGCATGTAAATATCAATTTTTATGCATATTATATGCACATAAATATGTGATATTTTTAAAAGATTGAAAAGAAGTACAACCAAAAAAATTTAATTTAAAGAGTAAATATATAGTCAATAATTTATAAGATAACTGATAATAATAATTAATATAATTTGTAATTTTTTTTTTTGCATTCACTCTTTCTAACTCCAATGCACATGGTTGGGGTCTAGGCAAGGATTTACAACAATAAGGTTTTGAGTTGATTGCATATGGACTTTTTTTGTGCTGAGCGCTCCTAAAGTAAAAAAAAAAAAAATTGTGTTGGTGATGACTTTCTAATTTTAATATATTTGAAGTATATTTTGATATATTTAGGAAGTCATTAATATTAAATTAAAGAGATTTTCTTAAGATTTTAAGAGAAATCAAGTTGGCACATCATTTGTAGAGTTTCAATTTAAAATAAATTTTTTTGAGTTTAAGAAATAAATAATAATAATTAGAAGTTAAAAAAAGAAGATTATTATTACTATTACTATTATTTTGTAATTTCCCCTTTTGCTTTTCACAATCAGGGAGCTTACGGCTTGAATGAATTGTGGGCTGGAGAAGGCAATTGATGCGTGGGCCCACAAGCAATGAATTGGAAATGAGATGGGCCCACGAAATGGATGAATCAAAGACCTAGAAGGAATAGAAAAGAACAGAACACGCAGAAACAGATAGAGTGAACGCGACAGAGGGAGAAAGAAGCTGAGGCGACAGCATTTTGGAGAGACGCTACGCAAGACAGAGACGACACGCAGCTGGGAAATGAATTGAAGGAGCAGAACTGAAAGAATTAATCAGAGAGCAGACAGATAGCAATTCAAAGGAGGTGTTGGGCTTCTTTGTTCTTGTTCTTGGTTTAGTTCCATTTCAATTCTTTTCATTCTCTATGTTTCTGAATCTGGATTTAATTTGTTGTGCTTTGGATTTAAAGAGTAGCTAAACCTTTTTATTCTAAGATTCTTTTGACCTTTTTGTATGAATTAATACTTAGATTATCCTCTCTTTTAGTAGATAATATTTATATGTGTTGATTTTAATCTAGGCTTAATGCTTCTAATTGATTGACCACTATTTAGATGATTTATTCACTTTGACTTGAGAAAGCTAATCTAGGTGTAGAATTTGATTGAAATCATGCTTGTCTTGAAGTTTACTTGATAAATGAATAGTTTATTGGTAAAATAGAGATATATTTACCAATCTTGCATTGTCACATTAAAGTTGTTGCTTAATATTGATTCTCACTAATTGTAGCAAGAGATTGTGCATTTTAATGAGAAGAGAAACTTGATATTGACTTGAGAGAGCTTGTCAAGTATTTGTGAACCTTAGACTAACACATATATATATGAAAATACTAAGAGAGAGGAAATTAATTCAGTATTATGAAATGCAAAATGGGGAAAAAGAATCCTAGGCTTTTATTAAATCCTTGAAAATCAAAAAAAAAAAATCATTTGCTTTTATTAATTTTTAGTTTTAGAAATAGTCTTTTAATATTTTCATGTCTCTTCAAAGCTTGTTTTAGCTCAACTAAATTGAATTCACTAAGTTTATTGTTTGACCAATTTGTTATACTAATCCTCGTGGGACGATACTTTACTCATTACTTTATTACTTGCATGACTCGTACACTTGTGAGGCGGACAGCTGGGTGGTCCTGGAATAAAAGTTCATTGGTCAATCTGCACCTTAGATAATAGAGTTATCTTTTTCTAACAAACATTATCTTTTTCTAACAGTGTTATGTTGGCTGCACGTTTTTAAAAGTTTGTTGGTATTTTTAGTCCACTTGAAAGTTATTTGTATTGTGCGCTCTTGAGGTAATAGTTTATTGTCTAAATTGCTCCTTAACCCAATAGAAAACTAATTCTAATTTTAAGAGTTTAAAGGCTAAGGGTTACTTCTTTCTCATTGTATTTTATGAAACTATGTAATTAAATCACTTATACTAGTTGAATGAGTTTATAATGCTAGTCAAATATTCTAAAATAATAATCATCCAAGCTCTCTCAAGTCAAGATTGATTTTAAATCTTCATTAAAAATATTCAATTTTCTTATTTATAACCAGTAAAAAAACATCTTTCCAAAACAATTCTTCATTATACTAAGTTAGTTTGGTAGATATATCTCTTTTCTAACAATAAACCATGCATTTAATCTGTAAACTTCTAGTCTAATATGATTTTTCTCAAGTTCTAGAATCAAAATAGCTCTTTCAAGCATCATTCAATTGAACTAATCTAATCATGTAGTGATCAAGCACAAGATAGTCCATAAGCATGAAGAAAAATCAATTTATATTCTCAATAATTGGTAAAAGCAAGAAAATCTAGTAGTTTCAATCCATACAATTAGTAAAAGTAATCCTAAATGACAAATTTAGCTAGCATGATGTGAAATGGATTAAAGATAACAATAAAACTCATGTCCTTTGCAAGATTCAGCCAAAAAATAGAGAAGAAGGTGGAGAAAAACAAATAAAGCTCTTAAAATCTTTAAAATTCTTACTCTCTAAGCTCTCAAATCTTCTTCCAAACTCTCTTCTAAGGTATTTTCTTTTGTATCCAGCCTCTCTTGAATCCACAATGAGTAATTTCGGTGCCCCTTCTTAGGTTAAAAGGTCCAAGATTTGTCACATTTTCAAAACGCACAGCATCAATGTTGGAACATCACTTTTGCTTCTCTAAGGCAAAGTAAAAGCAAACGTGGTCAGAAAAGTCTATTTTTATGGTGTTTTTGCTTTTGCTTAGCTATAGTGAGGCAACAATGAATGCAAATTGAAATGTCTCTTTTTGGGGTGTTTTCGCTTTTGCATTGATGTAGCAAAACAAAAGCAACTGGGAGTATCTTCAAGCTACTTCTTTGATCTTCTTTTTGAACTTTGATCTTCTTTCCCCACTTCCAATGATCCTTATAAGCTTCTACATCTTGTCCTCATCCTCCTACAAAGAGAGAGAGTTTATGAACTTTTCTAATTTATTCAATATAATCAAAACTTCTATACCTTTAGCTCAAAATTTGATAATTGTCAAAGCATTTTCATCACATCACATTTTTCTTCATATGTATAAATTTTATGCACAATTTAAGCTCAAACCCAACAAATGTATAGGAAAAATGTGATGAAGTATGAGAATTTCTAGAGAATAATGGGCAACCATGTACACCTCCTTTTGTTGCTCACAATAAACTGAAGTCGACGAAGAGGGTCGTGATGCTTAGAAGTATGACTAGGATGATTTGATGTTGTTCATCACGATATGAAGCTAAAGCGTCATCCTCCATCACATATCTGAAGAAGAGGAAGGAGAAGATCAAGAAACTTCACCGTCCTCATTACAAATTTGAAGTGTTCTCCTCACTACTACAAAAAATGAATTTTATTTCACTAAGAAACATCTATTTTTTAAAAAAGGAAGTAAAAAATAAAGGCAGTAACATTTGTATAACCACATGCCAGAATTTTAACACATTGGGTGTCCCTATAGTAAAAAAGGGCATTCAAAGCCTACTTTTAATGTCCTAATAAGCACCACTTTTGGCATCCCAATTTTATAAGGCCCCACAGAATTCATCCAAAGTTTCGGAATCACTGTGGGTTTCACTTGAATAACCTCTAGCACTTTTTTTTTTGGCCTGAAAACCTCTCTAGCATTTGACCAACTCTCCAGCATGTAAACCTCCAGCACCAACTCATCCACCCTTAGCCACTTCGCCATCTCTTTCCTATTAGAACGTCTGCACCCCTCCTTCATTGCATCCTCCTCATTAAATTTGAATTTGTGTTTTCATTTTTTTTTTTCCCAATTTTTTGAATGATTGAGATATGTGGTTGTGTAGATTACCTAGAGGTGCAGATCTGAGAAGAAGAATAGGAGCAGTTATTTTTCAAGGTCTCTTAGTGTTCAATGGTGCACTCTTGTGGCGACAGATCTGGTGAGCTTCACTCATGTTCGACAGCTAAAAAGCCTGACGCTAGCGACAAGAAGAAAGACAACGATGAGCCTAAGTTCGATTGCGACAAGCCCGAGGGCAATGGCGGTGGCGAAGATCTAGTGGCAACGATGATGATTAATGATGGCTCTGAGGTTGAATTAAGGTATGTGATAGTGAGGCCTCTACTTCCACCAAATTTTGCATTTTGTCCTCCTCGTCTACCAGATCTCGTAAGGAACTTGATTTTGATTTTAGTTCACTATTCTGATTTGATTTTGAGCTAGATCTGGAGCCAAATCTCTCATTCTGTGCATGGTGTCATTAATGCTCTCTCACTCTTTCCTTCCTCTTCTGGATATTTGCCGCCATCACCGACAATTTGGGCTGACTCTTCTCGTCTAGCGTTTGGAAGTAAATCTTCCCGGGTGTAGCTCGGCATCGAGAGGTCTTGGGATGAAGCCATGAAGATGGAAATCATTAAAAAAAAAAATCTTGTGGTGTCCCCATAAAAAAGGACATCATAAGTCTCAAGAAAGGACGTTATTACTAGACTTTACTACATCTCTCACATAAGCATCTCTTGAAAATGGACGTAAAAGGGGTTAAAAAAATGGACATTAAAAGTCTTTTCTGTAGTAGTGTCATCATAGATCTAAAGAGGTAGAAGAAGACTAAGAAGGTTGTGATTCCATGGCCGTTGGAGAATTGATGTGGACACAAATCACAGATTGAAGCTGAAAAGGTGGCTGAGATTGAATAAAAAGATAGAGGACTATTGCATGTGAAACTCTGTCGCCCGTAGTCACCAGTGGATCTCCGTCGCCCATCGTTTGCGGGTGGAACTCTATCAACTGTGGTTTCTGCCACTATTTCTGGAGGATGGTGGTTGCTTGTGGAAGGAAGGAGAAAGAGAAGAGGTGCAAAGAGGGAATTTGAGACATGAAACTAGAACCCAATTACATGGGGCGAGTGATGGAAATCACTTCCAACGTTTTTTATGGAAATGGGTTCCATCAAGAAGCCACATCTATTGCACCAAACATCTAAAAAGTTGAGTTCCAAAGCCACTTCCACTTCCCTCTTCCCAATTCTATCGCACCAAAAGAGGCATACATTCTTCCTTGCACAGAGGCTAACTGTTATATTATGGATTATGTAATTTCAGATAGATGTTATATTATACATTGACATTATCGATGATATACTTTTATTTTTTAGGATGATCCCTAATATATCCCTTAGAAATTGAATTAGTTAATATCACGAGTGTTAATCACTATGTTACTAAATAACCCTAAAACTCTACATAAATGGTCTTAATTTATAAGTTAAGAGTGTGAAAGGATATTGATCACACAATATAAACAAAGAGATCGAGTAACTTGGGTCTCTGTTTAGAGATAGCAGTTTCTCTGAAATTCCTAAGGGTTTTGGGACTATTTGTTCATCAATAATGGGTTGATTATTCGTTAATGATAGTATGAGCTTATTGCTCTTAATTCTTTAATGGGTAAATGAGTAATTTTACACTAACCTTTACCCCCAAGAATACCCAGCATCACAACATTTTTTCTAGACTAAAAACATACACGACGTTACATTTTGGTAGCAAAAATACCACGGGCCACTAGTTGACCAGATGTTGACCGTTAACTTGGACGGAATAAACAGTAATACCGCTGAAATTACCATTTTGCTCTTAGTTTTAAATAATTTTTTATAAAAAAACCACTAAAATAAACCCTCTGCCGCCCTCCCTACCTCCAGCCGCCGCCGGTGACCGGAGGCTACCTCCGGCGGCCTCCCCTTAGTTTTAAATAATTTTTTTTTTAAAAAAATAAAATAACCCCTCCCTCGCCGGTGGGCCCCATAACCAGCCACATCACCGCCAGCTGCCGCCGGTGACCAACAGCCACCTCCGGTGGCCTCCCCTTAGTTTTAAATAATTTTTTTTAAAATAAACTAAAATAACCCCTCCCCGCTAGTGGGACCCACCACCGGCGGTCACTGGCCGCTGGCGGTCGCTGACAGTGTATTTTAGTTTTTTTTAAAAGAAAAATTATTTAAAACTAAGGGGAAGCCGCTAGAGGAGGTCGCTGGATGGGGCCACCGGTTGCCGGCAGCGGCAGGAGGTGGGGAGGGTGGCGGCCGGCGGTGGTGAGGCTAATGATGGGACCCACTAGTGAGGGAGGGGTTATTTTATTTTTTTAAAAAAAATTATTTAAAACTAAGGAGAGATCGCTGGAGGTGGCCACCGATTGCCGGCCCACCTTTGGTGGCGGCCGGAGGTGGGGAGGGCGGCGGTCGGCTGTGGGGCCCACCGGCAGGGAGGGTTTATTTTAGTATTTTTTTTAAAAAAAAAATATTTAAAACTAAGAGCAAAATGATAATTTCAACGACCTTACTGTTCATTTCGTCTAAGTTAACGGTCAACATCTGGTCAACTAACGGCCCGTAATATTTTTGCTCCCAAAACATAACATCATATGTAGTTTTGGTCCAGAAAAAAGGTCGTGGGTTGGGCGCTTCTAGAGGTAAAGGTTATATGTAAAATTGCTCCTTTACCCTTCTTTAATACATGTGATTCTTCATGTTATTTCTCTCTAATCACTATAGCTGACAGTCTATCATTTTAAATACATAATAAATCACACTTGTTAAATATGCCATGGATAATGTAATACTCACTTTAGACAGGCGTATCCAGTTAATCAACTCATACAATCCAAATAGCCTTGATCGTCAAAGGCGGCAGTAGAAATATCTGTTCAACTAAGGATGCATCCACACCGTTGGATAGGGAATAATGAAGGGCCAGTAAAGGTCAAAAACTAGTATAAATAGGAGAGTTCCCTTGTCAGGGTTTGTTAATTAATTAAGAGCAAATCATAAGAGAAACCATGAAGATGTCTTCCTCTTCTTCAACCTTGCTAGTGCTGTTTCTTGGCCTTTTGTGTGTCACCAGCCTGTGTGTTGCTGCTGATCAGAAGCCATTTCTGGAGAAGAAGCCTCCTCACGTGGAAAAGCCATGCCCTTCACTCAACCACTGTAAACCTCAAACCAAGAAAGCTGAAGTTGTTCAGCCTCGTAAGTTCGGGAATCCACAGCCATAGCCAAACCTTACTCTTCCTCCATCAAAAATAAAAGCAGCTTATATATGTGCTTGCGAACAAATTAGTTATAGATTGTGCTCTATTTATATAGAAGGATTTATAGATGTGCGCAAGGACTTCATGTTATTCCCATATATATATGTAAGTCTCGTGTACGAAGCCGAGTGCCGACAGCCAATGCATGGAGTGATATTTTATGATGTATTAATTTGAAAAATAATATATAGCCACGACTACGTTATATTCTCCTCGAATACTCCATAGGAAGTATTCAAATTGTTTTAAAGTAAGAAAATATTTGATTTCTATAATGAAATGTTTTGCAAAGCAACTGATTAATTTTCAGTTTCTTTCATGAAGAAATTAGAGTAGAGTACTCAAGCACGATGATTCGGCTGAGAACTTGTGGGAATGTTGAAGAAGTTTTTAGAGGAAACTACTCATATTTGAAAGTCAATTTGGCTCGATTCCAATTGGTTAAAAACCAGGGTTTGGTTTGCCATAAAAAAAACAGAGTACACTCCAACTTGGTGAGTCCATGGTGGGTTTCTAAGATAAAGCAATATCAGTTGCCAGGGACTCATATTATGTACTCTGGGGGGGTGGGGGGTGGGGAGCAAAGTCAGGCCTCAAACTCGAACTTATCATAAAAGAAAATAAACACAAATAAAGGTTAAGAACCGGGGAACGTGGGTAGGGCTATTCTAGATTTAATATTTAAAAAATAGAAAACACGTAGAATGGGTTCTATCAAGGTTCATCATGAGTCAAATCAGACCCTCAACATGAGCTCAGATCTAGATAGTAACTATACAAGACAGTCCAAGGTCCGATCTAGTTTAACATGACTCGGGCTGGATCAATTCATCAATCGATGGTGTATTTGATTTGAGAGGAGGGGAAAGAGGGGAGATTAATATTTGGGGCTAATATATAATATCTTAGCCCCAAATAATAGTCTCTTATCCCTCCCCTCAAATCAGCCTTGGCCGCTTTTCTGTCCCTCCTTCATTCCCATTTTCCTCACACCCTAGCCCACCCCTCTCTCTCACTTCTC
This sequence comes from Acacia confusa, assembly GCA_037074495.1. Classification (NCBI taxonomy): domain Eukaryota; kingdom Viridiplantae; phylum Streptophyta; class Magnoliopsida; order Fabales; family Fabaceae; genus Acacia; species Acacia confusa. The sequence continues at coordinate 4,642,334 of CM073505.1, forward strand.
ACTCTTCTCTTGTCTCTTTTCAGTTTTCATACACACATTCCTCTGTTACCTTCCCTGTTTTTTTCCCCGGAAAACTCTTCCTTCTTTGTTTTTCGATTCTGGTTTACTTGTCTTGTTCTCCAAAGAAGGATCTTTTTCCAAACCCATCTTCGTTGAAATCAAAAGCTGCTAAGATCCTTTTTATGTTGATGGGGATCATATCCACTCTACTTTCGTCTACATCATCGTCAACTTCATCATCATCACCATTGCAGCTTCCTCCACCTTACACCGCAAAACTGTCCCTTTTTCCGATCCCAAGCACACAACCACCAACATCTCCTCCGCAGACGATTTCATCACTGAATCTCATTATGCCGTCCCAGACTTGTCAGAAGTCCACCCATCAGAGCCTGAAAGATAGAGCCATAACCCAGTGGAAGGAGAAAAACCAGTACTTGAAGACTCTGCTTTGTCCTGCGACGACCCACCAGCAGAAAAACGAATAGGAAAAGGAAAAAAACTTACGTCAACACTGAAACTTGTAGTGACCACCGACGGACTGAGACGTGACCCACGGTGACCACTGAGGAGAGGATGAGAGGCGCCTGGAAGAGCCGAAGAGGACGGCGAGGTCGAGCCGAATAATTTTTTTAATTAAAAAAGCACCATTTTAAAAAATCAAATCTGGATGTCCAGATGAGATAAGCAGATAGTGCCTATCTGCAGCGTGGCAGTGTAGCTATTAAAAAATAATAAAAATAATATTCAAGCACCAGATCAAGCGGTCTGGTCTGAGTATTATTTTTAGGATTTTTTTTTTTAAATTCTGTATATAATAAAATATAATATAAAAATTAAATTAAATTTGGACGGTATAAAATTAATTTAAAAGTAAAGATAGGTGATGAGCATAAAATATGCCACAGGAAGTGTAGGGCAGGCAGCCAGCAGCATTGAAACAATTCATATTGTTTACCGGATGCTTGTGTCCGCGTTATTGTAGTCAATCTTTGCTGCCATGCTGAATAATTTTCAGACATTATTGTGGCCAAAAACAATAGTGGGCCGGGCCTATCTGGGCCGCTCAAGCAGGCCTTCCTCAGTCTTGTCAATGCTTTCCAAATTAGGCCGCGAATAAATAGTGAATTACTTGCCATCTCCATGCCTCTTTAAAATTTATGCCATACCAGCGGAACTTGGTGTAGTGAAAATGGCTAGTCTCCGACGAACCAAGATTTGAATAATTAATGGGAGATGTGCTCATATTTAGCGTCTAACAATGCTTCGAACATAATTCCCTCTAATAAGAAGCCTATAAAAAAAAGTCTTCATCCAGAATTGTGCGCTGTTATTTAGAGGATGTATTTTAAAGTTTGCTATTTATATAAATTTTAATTTGAAATGGTTAAATAGCACATTTCTCCAGAATTAATCGTTCAGAGCAAGATAAGATTTTCACACTCATTTAGACGTTTTTGGTATGCGTGGAAATACAGCTGTACAAATTCTTTTTTCCTTTCTTGAAAAAAAAAAATGGTTCTTGAAATTTTCAAAGAAAAGTCGTTGTTGATTGAAGGCAACAGTACGTACAACCAATCACCTATGAATAATTGTGGACTGAGTTAATTAAAGAGAAAAAGAAAGAGATAGGCAGCTATAAGTGGGATTTGTATATTACGTGCGAGAAACTAAGTCATAATTTGGTGGCTGAGTAAGATGAGATTAATAATAAAGAGACATCAATATCAACACCGATCCTTCTTTGACTTGCTTGGCACATAAACTAGGAAGAAGACAAGATATTGAGAGGTCAGGGCACCTAAATTATTAGAAAACCAGATTATTCATAATCCATCCGTTATTTAATAAATTAAAGTAGATGAAAGCATGCATTTTGCTCTCTACCAATCAACCACTATCTCTACCTTCCCGTCATTCTTCTAATTATTTACTCCGGGCCCTTATCCCTTTACTATTAGTGCACGTTATGAAAAAAAAGAAAGAAAATTATCCCAATTATAATCTAAGCTACTTTAATTATACAATTTTCACAAAATACATTTTATTACCGAACAAAATAGAATAATAACTATGTTAGAATTTGTATCAGAAAAATGCTCCTACCAACATAAAGAAAGATAAAATATATATTATGTGTGTATAATTAATATATATATATATATATATATATATATATATATATATATTTATTGTGTGTGTGTGTGTGTGTGTGTGTGTATTATGTATGTATGTATCCATCATAGGTTAAATGTTGAATTAATAAAATCTTAGACATATATAAAATTCAATGACTTTGGGCATTATTGCTTGTGTTGGGCTATTTTTGTGTAACCCTGCAGGCTCACATGAGATTGACAGCGGGCCAATACTGTACTAGCCCACAAGTTGCAAGCGGTCTTTAGCAAGACATTGCGACTACCCAATTCATCATATGAGGATCGATGATACAATACAACCTATCATACAACCATGTCACGTCTCTTTTGTCACGCAATATTTAGTCAAGGATGAAACATAGATAGTGTCATCCTCATGTTCTTGGCCATTATTTTCCCGATTCTTGAGTAGTCTAACAATTGAACTAGAAACTCTTTTACGTCGTAATATGACCATACATTTCTCAGACCCACTCATCGAGGGGCTCAGTAATATCTCTCTACAAATGTAAGGGACAAATCTCATCTTGACCATTCACATTCCTCTGCATGAAAACCACTAATCCCGATCAAAGCCTTTATCATCACTCGGTCAAAGATAACTTTTGACTAGGTCAAAGATCAGCGACTCTCATGTAGGAATCCATGATGATCTCAAGTCAAAAGACATTATGACGTGGTTATACATGAGATAAACTTATGACTTAATCCATGCAGCTTTTTCATAATGGGTTGGTCCAGCACCTTTTACTCTTACAAGTGCATATGACTTTGATTCGTATCTCCGTACTTAATCAAAGTCATACTGGTCTTATTTCATCTCTTCTCTCACGATGATAGGGGCGACTTCGGCAAGTGCACCGGTCGTTACAAGTAATAAAGTAGTAAGAAAGTATCGTCCCACGAGGAATAGTTATTCAATCACTAATTCGCTATTGTTGCCTTAGTTGGAAATTTGAGTAATAAAAGAGGAGTTGTAGCCAATCAAGAATTTAAAGAATTAAAGAAATCCAAGAACTCAAGATCAAGAATCTCAAGAACACGTTTAGAAAAGATAATCAGTCAAGAAAAGTGCAGCTAGGGTTTAGAGTCCCCCTATGCTCCTTCAAGTATTTGAATTAAAGATCTAATTGATTATGATTCCCAAATTGACGATCGATTCTCTAAGATTAGACTAAGTCCCAATGTCTTGATGCTACCTTAGTCTATTTTATCCTTAAAAACAACCTAATGTCTTAGTATTGTCTAGAAAGATCCAATCTTGAACCAGAATCCTATGATCGCATAAATTCGTAAGCCTATGTCTAGGTCATGCAATTTTATGATGAATTAACAAGTTCTAGTTGGATGCACCAACATCTCTATTGTCATACATCAACCTATGGTCAATCTTAAAGGCGATCAATCTTCAAGAAAGCTTTAAGCAAAGGAAACTCATTCAATCAAAGAAATCAAGATTCATACAAGAGTTCAATCAAATACTCGAAGTTGCATAGGGTTCATCCTAGCCCTAACTACAAAAAGGAAATTAGCCAAGCATGGCTAAATGATTGAACCATATTTTTATAAGATTTTTAATAATCAAATTGGGATTCTTAATGCATTTTGTCATGATTTTTGAGCTTAAAATGTCTTTCTTGTGATAAATTAAGATTAAGAGTAAATACATGAAGTTATGAGTAAAAAGGGCAAAATTGTCAAAGAAATTGTAATTATTCTTAATCATTGATTTTTATGAGAATATTTGATGTTAGATTAATTATTTTTTATTGTAGATACCTGAAAAGATTAAATCAAATTTGAAAATGAAGTTTAAATTCAAATTGTGAAAGTTTCTGAGTTTGCATTTCAGTCCCTCTGGAAGTTTTACATTCTTTGCAGTTTGGTCCCTTGGTCAAAACATTTTGACCAAGGGAATTAATGAATCAGGTCAGAATATTGCAGACGCGAATTAGAAAGAGGAAAGGCGCTGATCATAATTGAATATTGAGAGGAGAGAGGGAATAAAAAGGAGGCGCTGGAGAAATAAAACAAAAAAAAGAAAAAAGAAAGAAAAAAAAACAAAGAAGAAACGCTGGACAATTATTAAAAGGGGAAGAGAGAGACGTGGGCTGGAGAATTGAAAAGACGAAGGCCCAACATTTGACCCGAGGAGCTGGACAGGAGGCGATGAATAATTAAAAAGAAAGAGAGGCAGAAGCTGATAGGGGGAGAGACCAGAGACGATCGGAGAGAGAGCTGCGCCGCACGAACTTCATCTCTTTCCCTCTTCCTTTCGCCGGCCACCACTCTACCTTCCGCCCCCATCTTGGCCGGCGAAAATTTCTTCCACCACCACAGCTTAGATTTTCGACCTCCATCCTTCCTCTTATGTTCTTCACCGTGAGATACAGAGCAGTCCCACCAGTTAAGGCGGAGGGAGATATCGGGGACCAGACTCGTGTGTGGTCCTCCAAATAATATGACCAGCTGATCTCTAGCCTCTTGGAGATGGATTTGGTGGCTAGAATTTCAGAGCTTTAATAGGGGAGTTTATTTTATTAAATCTATTTTCTCTAGTTATATTTGAATTTCCTAGTTTTAGGAATATTTGATTATAATGTTGAGACTTAGTTTACCCGTTTGGATAACTTTGCAGATTTAATTTATGTGATTGGATTGGATTTTTGTGGCTTGTTGAATTTATATATGTGTATTTCCCTTATCAATTCAATGATATTATGCTTTCTACGTGGTATTGTTAGATAGTATAATTGAATTGGATTAATTGAATGTCGTGTTATTGCATTCATGTTAAGAGGAAACAAGTTGCATTAATCTAATCCTAATTGCACACTAATTGTACTTCAATAGTGCCTTAAGAGGTGATTGCTAACTATGGTAGTAGGAGTAATCATTAATTAAGAACATTAGACTCATAGCGGTTGCTTGGGGTTTTTCATTCAGACTTAGTGAAAATTTACTCCTACATCTAATTGAATTATGATAGCCACTGCTCCATTTCCAAGAGCATCCATATTTCACATTTTCACTCTCCATTCCATTTTATAAGAAAATACCAAAAAATAGTAGATTAGCATTTAATTTAATTGCATTCATATCTTAGTTTAATTCAAAAATCCAAAACCAATTTTCCCCTTGTTTTATTGCATTTGGCTAAATCAACAAAATAAAGAAGAAAAGATGAAAATAGAATAGGTCTTCGATGATTGGGGAAGGTTGATCTCGACGGTGAAGCTTTGATCTTCTTTCTCCAATGCCGTCAAGTTCTTTCTTGTGCCAGGATTTCAAGAAAGTCCGTTTGTTTGCTAGGGTTTCTTCTTCTTATATTCTAGGGCCCCATGGACTTTAAAACCATTAAAGAATATAAATTTTCTTTCCTTTTTCAGACCCTAAAATAAAAAATATCAGATTTTCGCAATTCTGGCGCCAAACTCTTTTCACAGGACAGAGAGTTGGCGCCCTAGGCGCCAACTTTACACTGGGCGCCAACTTTAAAAATCCAGGCCGAGAGTTGGCGCCCTGAGCGCCAACTCCAGAAGGGGTCCAAATAGTTGGTGCTTTGGGCGCCAACTTTTCTTCCATCGTGATTTCTCTTTTCGCCTTTCTTTAGCTCTTCAATTTGGCTTCTCTTGTGAATAAAAATCTGCAAAACACACGAGCATACTAGTAAGGGCATGTCTGACACCGAATTCATATTTTTTACTTATTATTCCTAAGCTTTTTAATTATGTTAGATCAAGTTTAGCTCAATTTGTGCTTTAAAAACATGATAGATTTACCATTTATCAGCGTAGATGACCGACCAGGGACATTTAGGACAATCTTTATGATACGTCCAAGGATACAATCATCATAACAAACATGTAAATAATATGATAACAATAAATGAGAAATACTTTAAATAACAATAGTGTTTAAAATACAATGATTTGCCCCTATGACATAATTTCCAACAGAAGGTTCATCGTCCTCGTTGCAAATTTGAAGTGTCGTTCACCGTCACATATCTAAAGAGGTAGAAGAAGACAAAAAAAAGGTTATGATTCCATGGTTGTTGAAGAACTGATGTGGACACAAATCACATATTGAAGTAGAAAGGGCGGTAGAGGTTGAATAAAAAGATAGAGGACCATCGCAGGTGGAACTTTGTCGCCCATTGTCGCCATTGGAACTCTGTCACTTATTGTTGGTATCGCGGGTGGAACTCCGTCGTCTGTGGTCGTTGTCACTACTTGTGGAGATATGCATGGTGGTTGCCTATAGAGGGATGGAGAAAGAGTAGCGGGACAAAGAGGGAATTTGAGACATGAAACTGCAACCCACTTACATGGGGTGAGTGACGGAACTCACTTCCAACGTTTTTTATGGAAATGGGTTCCCTACTCATGGAGATATGCATAGTGGTTGCCTATAGAGGGATGGAGAAAGAGTAGGTGGGCAAAGAGGGAATTTGAGACATGAAACTGCAACCCACTTACATGGGGTGAGTGACGAAACTCACTTCCAATGTTTTTTATGGAAATGGGTTCCATCAGAAAGTCAATTCTATTTCACCAAACATTTAAAAAGTTGAGTTCCAAAGCCACTTCCACTTCCTTCTTCCCAATTCTATCGCACCAAAGGAGGCATAAATTCCTACTTGCTCGAAGTCTAACTATTACATTACGGATTATGTAATTTCAGATAGATTTTATATCATGCATTGACATATCGATGATATACTTATATTTTTGAGGATGATCCCCGATATATCAATTAAAAATTGAGTTAGTTAATATGACGAGTGTTAATCATTATGTTACTAAATGACCCTAAAACTCTACATAAATGTTTTTAATTAATAAGTTAAGAGTGTGAAAGGATATTAATCACACCATATAAACAAAGAGAGTAACTTGGGTCTCTCTTTAGAGATAGGAGTTTCTTTGATTATTTGTTAATGTTAGTATGAGCTTATTGCTCTTAATTCTTTCAATAATACATGTGATTCTTCATCTTTCTTCTTGTTATTTCTCTCTAATCACTATAATCTAAGTATATTTTAAATACATAATAAATCACACTAAGTTATATATTGCATGGATAATGTAATTGATGCGTTGCTTTTGTCGTTAAAACAATCAATTAGACTAGATTCTAATTAATTATGTAGTTTATGATCAACTTAGATCATTCTCCCAATAAACAAGCTGTGGGTTTTCTTTAAGATTAACTTTCAAGTGATAAAAGATGCAGTGGAATGTAAATAGACCTAAATTAGAATGCAAAATACTACTACTTATATGCAATTAACTAACTAAATGTACTAATGCAATTGACTCTAAAACCTATATGAAAATGAGACTAATCTATATGAATTTGAGTGTAAATTGGGGAGGGGGTTCTATGAGAGAGGAATTAAAATCCTAAGAAGATTTATTAAACGCAAGTCAAACAACAAAGATCTAGTTTAGTTATGATGATGTAGGAGACAACTTAGGATTCACATAGAATTAACTTTCTTAGCCTAAATTAATTAATTAGATCAATGGGAGGTTAATGAAAGATTGAAATTAATGAATTTAATTACCTAACTGAAACATGAGAAACCCTCATACTCAATATCACATATTCCACTAGAAAACTTATAATAAAATAAGTGTGGCTAATTAAACTCATTAAAAACTCATCACATTTAATTCCAAAATAATTTTGGAAATCTTGTTTACAATTATCCAATTGAACAACTGGACAATTTATCAACTCAATTAAACAACTAAGATGATAAACCAAATTGTCAATTAAATTAATAATGAAAACTCAATTAATAATTCAATTGACGATCCAAAGTTAGCAAACAAAAGTCCACCAATTGTCTCAAGCATAAAAACTTCAAATTATCAATCAAATCCAAAAGAAATATGTCTATAATCTAAAACTAGATTGTTTTCAATTAACACAACTTGAAATACTTTAATAATTAAAAAATATAAAAAGAATAACACTCCTCTCTTTGTGATTTTCAAGTGTAAGTTCTAAACTCTAGCTTCCCCCTACTTCTATTGAGTTGTATCTCAAAAGAGCTTAGGCTGCCATGAAAATATTTTCCTCACCAAGCTTCAAACACGTCACAACCATGAGAAGTTGGTGAATTGATGGGTGAAAGCTTTTAGGCTTTGTTTGGGAGTTCCATTTTGTGTAACACCCGCCTAGGGTGCTAGCATTCTAGCCTATAAGCTTACGTAGTAGTGTGGCAAAATCAGAAATAGTTTAATATACTGATATAACGAAACTTAAACTTGATTACATAAGGGGAACATTCCCAGGGCTTATAGCCCTTTACAAACGTTTACATTCATTTACGGACAGTGGACATCTAAACACATTAAAAACCATCGTCCCTGGGTTCTTCAACTATCCTCCTGTTGGACTGTCTTCAAGCAACGCTCCTTCCTTAAGCATTGTGCAGCACTTCTTTCTTGTGTTCGCCTGTCTATTGGTTGGTAGTAGAGGGTTGAGATTATGAGGAATCTCAGTAGCAGACAATACCAAACAATGCATGCAAGATAAATGCTAATGTATGATATACTTGCCTTGCACAAGCTCATGTTAACATAATGACATTTCTGCATGCTCAATGCTTCATGCATCATACTTATGACCATAGCATAATCATAAACAGAGCTTCAAACATTCAAGTATGCTACACATAACAAGCAAGCATGGCAATCATACATATACACATCAGCAATAATATAAAATACATGCAAGTAAGGTAAGCCCGCTACCTTTTAAGGACTACTATCCTTACTTAGATTCCTCTTTCGCCAACCTTCGGAGTTGCTTGAAGTTTCTTCATTCTCCTTTTGGCCATAAGAACATAACCATACCTTTAGAACTAGGGAAAATGAATGTTTATTTTCCTTTTTAACCCTTATTTCATCAGGGTTTAAATAAGTAACTTAAACTTGTTACTTTCAGCCTTTATCTGTCATTATCCTTAACAGTCCAACAACTTCAATTATTTTTAATTAATTGCAAAAAAATCATTTTAATATGAAGTCAACTCTCATGTGTTCCTAGACAAGTCCCCTTTCATTAAAAAATAATAAAAAAACGTCATAACTTGTCAAATTATTCCCAAGTTTTTCGTTGCCATTGACTGTCCTGTTAAACTTCTAGAATTCATAGCTTATCTTTAAAAATCCATATCTCACTTTACATCGCTTTACAAATTACAAATGATATATCAAATTAACTCCCTATGAGTCCTCTTTCATTCTGGAAAGTTTCATAATTTTATGGGTTCGTTTACTCATTAAAATTCCACATGCAAGCTTACTGCCCAGTTTTTGCTTCCAAAATTTAGGGTCATTTTGTACAATTTATTTCTCTTTGACCAGAGCTTAGAAAAATACAAAATACCCACCATTTTAAAGCTATGCATATCCTATATCTCTTGGAATATTTTCATAATTTTATAAGTCCATTTGATTAATCAAAACATACATGCAAGCCGACTGACTCCAGGCTTCTAAAACTGGTAGTTTCAACGTTTTTATGAAGCTTGTAATTTTAAGTTCTAAAATACTTTTAAAAATTCATTCACCACTTTATTCCCACACAATTTTTTTTTGGTGAACAACATGGTGAACTCAGATTTACCAAATTCCACTCATTTCTTTGAGTTTTCCCTAGATTACAAAATCTGGGTTTTTAAATAAGAATTTCCAAAATGTCAAGAGAAGGTTGATGATCTTACCACTAGTTATTGTTCTTGACTTGGTGGCCACTTTCTCTTCACTTTTCTTGCTCAATACTTCAGCATAAACCCAGAAAATGACATGCATGTGGATTTTCATTCACCCAAAGCAACATGCAAGAAGGTAGAAGGGATTATTGCAAGCAATATTACCTTATCCTTCTTTACTTCCCTTATTGTTCTTCCTTCTTGATCACCAATTCTCTTCTGTCACATCTCTCAGTCTCGTCTCTCCTCTCTCACACTCTGTTTTCTTCCGAACAGGAGATAATGAAATGGGATAGTATATGTTCTGGCCGAATGAGAAAAGTGGAATGAATAAACAGTAGGAGGGTGCTAGAATGGGAAATGGATAAAATGAGGGGGTTTATATGTGCTCGCCAAAGTGAATTAAGAGCTATGAGGTGTCATGTAATTAGAGAGAGTAGTGTGCAAGGTGGCATCAAATGGAACAAGGAGATTAATGTGCTGTCAAATGCTTTTATTGCCTTGAAGAAGGTAGTATTTTACGTGTAGGTGCTACATAATGGAAGAGGGTGTGTGTTGTGGGACCTACTTGAAAATAATACCATTTGATCAACTTTAATCTTCTACACAAACATGGTCCTTCACCCATTAAGTTGTAAATATTGGATAGGTGTTAAAAAATAATCCCTAATCCCATTTAAGGATTTTTCTTCTTTAATTTATTTTTTTAGGCCATAAAATATTATATCCAAAATATTTAGGCCAAAATTATCCTTTAACTACTTGTACTTAATTTATGGAAAAATATGCCTTCAATTTCCAAATATTACTTTCTAGCATAATTAAGGCCAATTTTTTCATAATTAGTCTCATATTTCGTTTTAATTCCTAATTCCAAATTTTAGGATGTTACATTTTGGAGGGAAAGGAAAGGAAAGGAAGGGTTTTGGTAATTCCTTCCCTTGTTTGGGAGTTTTAAAAATAATAGGAAAGGGAATCAAAGATTTTTACAAATCCCCAAAAACCCTTCTTCTTTAAAAAAATAAAGTTCCCCAATATGGGGGTTTTAAGAGAGAGAATAGATTAATTATTTTTTTACTCTCGTTCAAATAAAACACTCTTATTATTTCTGATTTCTTTTTTTCTTTTATATTGTTAGAATGCACACGAAAATATTTTTTAGAGAGAAAAAATACTTTTTGTAGGGAAATTTTTTTTAGAGAGAGAAAATACTTTTTAGAGGGGAAAATACTTTTTAGAGAGAGAAAATTGTTTTTAGAGAGAGGAAAATGCTTTTTAGAGAGAGCAAATATTTTTTTTAGTGGAAAACATTTTATAGAGAGAAAAAATTGTTTTTAGGGGGAAATACTTTTTACAGAGAAGAAAAAATTTTAGAGAGATAAAATACTTTTTAGAGGGGAAAATATTTTTTGTGGGGTAAATATTTTTAGAGCGAGAAAATATTTTTTCGAGAGAGAAAATACTTTTTAGAGAGATAATATAATTGTGTAGGGAAAAATACTTTTTAGAGAGAAAAAATTTTTTTATGGAAAATTATTTTTAGAGAGAGAAAATAATTTTTATGGGAAAATATTTTTAGAGAGAGAAAATATTTTTTGAATATAAAAATTTTATAAATAATGTTTTTAGAAAATTTAAATTTATTTGTAAAGTATAATAATTATATTAATTTTTAAAGAAAATGACAAAATAGTAAAAATAACTCATTAATCCTTGATCTTCCTCCCTTACTATTTTTTTAACTCTCAAACAAATATCTTCCATTTCCTTTTTTTCTCCTCCCCTCCAAACTCCCTGCATCTCCTTTCTTTCTTTCTCATCGAAAACTCCCAAAGCCTGAAATGACTGTAAGAAATAGAAGAGATCGTGTAATGGATATTTGATGAGTGGCTGTGCGAATAGAAGAGATGACTGTAATGGATATTTGATGGTGGGTGTCAGTTCGTCTGTCCGTCTCAATCTCGCTTCAGCGTCTCTCTGCGTGAATTGGAACTTCGGCTGCCTCTCTTCTTAGCGTGCGTGAGTTTTAATAGGTAGTAGTTAGGTTAATTATAGGAAAGGATGGGAGAGTCATGGGTATTCACTTGAGCACATTAAAATTTAAGAAACCTAATAAAATTTAAAAAATTGAGATTTATTACTTATACTCACTAGTTTAGACAGCGGTATCTAGTTAATCAACTCATACAACCCAAACAACCTTGGGTCGTCAAAGGCGGCAGTACATATCTGTTCAACTAATGTTGCATCCACACCGTTGGATAGGGAATAATGAAGGGCCAGTAAAGGTCAAAAACTAGAATAAATAGGAAAGCTCCCTTGTTAGGTTTGTTAATTCAGAGCAAATCATAAGAGAAACCATGAAGATGTCTTCCTTTTCTTCAACCTTGCTAGTGCTGTTTCTTGGCCTTTTGTGCGTCACCGACCTGTGTGTTGCTGTTGCTGATCAGAAGCCATTTCTGGAGAAGAAGCCTCCTATCGCGTTAAAGCCGTGCCCTTCACTCGACCACTGTAACCCTCAGACCGAGAATGCTGAAGCTGTTCAGCCTCGTAAGTTCGGGAATTTCGGGGATCCACAGCCATAGCCGAACCTTACTCTTCCTCCATCAAAAATAAAAAGCAGCTTATATATGTGCTTGCGAACAAATTAGTTATAGATTGTGCTCTATTTATAGAGAAGGATTTATAGATGTGCGCAAGGATTTCATGTTATTCCCATAATATATGTAAGTATCTTGTACGAAGCCGAGTGCCGGCAGCCAATGCATGGAGTGACATTTTATGATGTATTAATTTGAAAAATAATATATAGCCACGACTACGTTATATTCTCCTCGAATACTCCATAGGAAGTATTCAAATTGTTTTAAAGTAAAAAAAATATTTGATCTCTATAATGACATATTTTGCAAAGCAACTGATCAATTTTCAGTTTCTTTCATGAAGAAATTTAAGTACTCAAGAACGATGATTCGGTTGAGAACTTGTGAGAATGTTGAAGAAGTTTTTAGAGGAAACTACTCATATTTGAAAGTCAAATTGGCTCGATTCCAATGGGTTAAAAGCCAGGTTGTAGTTTGCTATGAAAAAAACAGAGAGAGAGAGAAAGAATACTACTATTAACATAAAATCATGATTAGATTAAACATGGGCTTTTTTATGGGACTAATTCGAAGGAAACACAGATTCCAACTTTTTTTATATATATAAAAAAGCTTAGGTGGGATTAGACACAGGTAACCCATCAAAGTCAGGGCATGCCTTCAGACTCAAAGAGCTCTTACAGAGGTATTTTCAGATCGCTTACCAATAAGACCCTCACATTGATCAGCCGATATTGAACCTCTTACCTTTTGGGGTGAAGGTCAACACCTTAACCAACTGTATCACTCCTCATTTGCAGCAAAGATTCCAACTTGGTGACATTCTCATGGTGGGTTTCCAACTTGGTGACATTCTCATGGTGGGTTTCTCACCCTCGACCCATGAAGCTGGCCCGATGAAACTTAGCCTAAAAGAAATCAAAGCTGGGAATCTCAGTAAGAAAAAGCAATGTCAGTTGAGAGAGGGACTCAGGACCCATATTTAGTGACTTTTTTTTTTTTTATACAAGAAAGTTTTGGAAGGGTTCGACATCAGTTATTTAGTGATTATTAGTAACTCAAACATGATTACTTCCAATAAAAAATATATGTACTTAGCCCAAAAAAAAAAAACAACAACAACAAAGTCAGGCCTTAAACTCAAACTTCTCATAAAATAAAATAAACACAAATAAAGGTTAAAAACCGGGGGAAGGTGTAGGGCAATTCTAGATCTTAATATTTTAAAAATAGAAGACACCACCATGTGCAAAATGGGTTCTCATCCATCGTGTTGGGTGCCGTGCTCATCGCTGTTATAGTTAGTCCAGTGGGCCCGACCCATGGGTCAACAAGAAACCCATTCCTGTCCAGTGACTTCTAACACTGATCTCACAGTTGGGATGGGCTAATCTATTAACATGGCCCTATATGACTGTGCTTATCTGGTTCCACAGGCCCACTGGTTTGGAGCACAGTCCTGCTCAATACTATGAAAACTCATTCAAAAAAAAACTTGAAAAATTTTTTTGTACCCAAAAAAAAAAAATTGACCATTTAATATTCAACAAAAGGTAGACAAACAAATAATTTAATGACTAACCAATGGGCTTGGCACAAGTGATAACCGACTTGTGTCGTTTAAATAAAGTCTTAAGTTCAAGCCTTATGAATATAAAAAAACCTCATTAGGAGACTCTCCCAACATAGTCAGATGCACGAGGCGAGTTGGATTTGAATTAATTAGGGTGAAACTTTGAATACCAAATGAGAAACCAAAAAATAAAATAAAATAATTTAATTTAATGACTAATTCAGTGAATAAATCTACAAGGTGAAACCTTTGTAAGTTCGTCCCCTCCCTCCATCAATAGAAAGGGACCACCAGCATGCCGTGACGAAATTCAACTGATTCTCCATTTGTAATACCCGCCTTCTCTTGTTTAAATTTTATGGAAAATAAAACCCATATGCGACCACAACTTTTATGTATAGCATCAATTTTATTGAATTTGTTAGTTTACCTTATCTGGTTTATGTAAAACGGAAGACAATTTTATCTCCCGATGCTTCAAAAAAAAAATTAATCCAAAGAAAATTTGATGATTTAAGAGCCTGATTGAGTTAACAATAGGAGAAGTGAGTTATTTTCAATTTAATTTTTAAATAAGTAAAGCTAGGATAAAATTCGTATTATAATTGCTTATTTGGCATGGTTGCATAAGTAAAAAACACAAAAAAAAAAAAAAAAGTCTAATGGAGGTGAGTAAATGTCCAAGAGGGGAAAATATGTATTTGGGATAGCCTCGGTGGGTGAAGGGTTTCTCCAAAAAGAAGTCTTTTTTTTTTTAAGCTTTAGAAAAAAAATGTTAGAGACAAGTGATCTAATAAGCAATGTACTATTAAATATCCATTTACATGCATTTTAATTTATTCACTAGAATATATTTAATTAAGTACTGTCGAATTTGGTAATTTTTTAATAATAATTTATTTTTTTATTCAATTATTACAATATATACAACTAATAATATATATATATATATATATATATATATATATATATATATATATATATATATAAAATATTCAATAAGATTCATTCATTTTCTATATCAAATAAGGGTTAAGTAGCAAATCCGTCCCGTAAGTACACGCCCAAGAGTAATGTTGCCCTGTAAGTTTTTTTGAGCTCAATATTACCCTTTTCTGTTAAAAAGTTAATAAACCATGTCAATTTTTTAACAGTAAACGTTAGTTTTTTAATGGAAAAGGGCAACATTGCTATGTTTTTATACTTCCAGGGTGAAATTGAGTCTGAAAAAACTTTTAGGGCAATATTGCTCCTTATATGTACTTTCAAGCTGGATTCGCTATTTAACCCTATCAAATAATAATCAAAACAAGAGTTAATATGAAAAAAAACACTTATGTCACTGTTATTTCAAATGCAAATCACATTTACAGTCTAATTTTTATCATATCTTTTGTTTTTAAAAGTTCATCTAGACAAAAGTCATTTTTGTCACCGTTATCCCAAATAGGCTCTTAGGGCTTATTTGGTGTAGTGGTGACAAATACATACATACATGTTGACATACACACATATTTATTGTATATTTTGTTATAATTGAAAATAAAAAATTTAATTTTAAATTTTCTGAAAAAATTAAATTATTATTGAAAAAACTTAATCTCTAGTTCAATCACTGAACATAATTTATTTGATCCAATTTTGGCTCATGTGTGTGGCACATGTTTTGCCACATCATCATTATTTTATTTTCAGAGTCTTCTCCTTTGTTCCTTCCAACACCTTAAATAATAATTTAACTTATTCTTTTTTTTAAAAAAAAAAAACTTCTTGAATCATCATTTTATTTCCTCTATTCCTTCCAACAAATTAAGTCATCATCATTTTATTTCTAGAGACTTCCTGTATTCCTTGACTTCAACACCTTCTTGAATCATTCATGTCCTTTAAAAAAAAAAAAAAAAAACCATCACCCCATCCTTCTTAAACTTGAAACTGAATATTGTTAGCGTTGAAGATCAGTGAGAGTGAAGATGGGAGGAGAATGAAGGTGAATGGTGGTGACAAAAGCTTCAATGGTCCAATATGTGATTCTACACAGTGCTGCACTACGATGACAATTCTACAAAACTCCTATGTTCCTCATGTTGCAGCACCGTCAGACTTGCATTGTCATCCCCAACACTTCGCTTCATCTTTTCAGAGGAATCTTTGCCAGTGACTTCTTTTCCATTGATCGTCATTTTCAACGAGAATGTAGAATGCCAAACGCATGCTTTGTCTTCACCAAGTAAGTCTGTCCTCTTTTCTTCGGGAGTGGTTACGGTTCACTGCAGTGGACTGTCCACTTCTCTCTCTCCCTCTCTTGGATTTGTTTTCGTTTTTTTAAAAAATATTTTTGGGTTTAGGGGAGGGAGAGCTCCAAGAGAGAGAGAGAGAGAAGTGGACAGTCCACTGCAGTGAACCGTAACCACTCCCAAAGAAAAGAGGACAGACTTACTTGGTGAAGACAAAGCATGCGTTTGGTGTTCTACATTCTCGTTCAAAATGACGATCAATGGAAAAGAAGTCATTGGCAAAGATTCCTCTGAAAAGACGATCAATGAAAATGACGATCATTGGCAGTGGACCGTAGCCACTCCCCTTCTCTTCTTCCCTTCCACTTTGCCTCTTATATTTTCTTAAAAACTTTCTTGTACCATTTGGAGCTCACAAATTCAAGGGTTTTGGTGTCTTCTTTTTGTTTTTGGACCCATTTGGTGCAAGATCTAATAGGGATAAGATGAGCTTTTTTCTATCAATTTTTGAACACATTGAACTAAAAGAGACGACAGAGTAAGAGCTTTTTTCCAATCCAACACTCAGGTGTGAAGCGTCCAGGCAAAAAAAAGCTTTTTTTTTTTGGCATAAGGCCAGTAGATGAAAAGCTAACTCAAACATCTTCAACTGGGTTTTTCCCCCTCAACGCTATGGAAAAGCTTACCTAAACAAGCTATAATATAGTTGACCATAATGAACAATAGTTTGCTTTTTCCTTTTCCCCACCTATTTTTCAATGATTGCTAAATAGTCTTAGTACTTATTTAAAATAGTGATTATATTCAAAATTAGCTTTTCACTCATTTATAGTATAAAAAATGGGTTTTGGTTTTCTCATGTTACATGAGGGAAAAAAAAGTTTCCTACATAAACATGAAATTGTGAGACCCACATATACATATATAAATTAATATATATATATGTGGGTCCCACCATTTCATGTGTGTGTGACATAAGAAAATTGTTTTCCTACAACATAAGAAAATGTTTTCCCATAAAAAATATGTGAGATGAATGTTATCTTGATCTACGTGAACACACACTTTTGGGGTCTTAAACATGATCCCAAACAAGCATTATAGTGCTATCATAATATGACATATTTATATGCTTTTCATAGTCTTGGAAAAATGTTTGTTATTTATTATTTTAATCATAGTCGTTATAATTAATCATATTTCCCTTACTTTGTCCCACTTATAATAAGTGTATTTGTAATAGAAATAGAGTATATGCTTCTTTTTAAGAAGTCAATTTATTAAAACAAGATAATAGGATATATACACACAAACTAAACTATGTCTCTATGCATTAAAAGATAAACTCAACAATAGCATGAGGCCCACCAATATACTTAAAGTCAAACAGAAACACACAAAATAATGAGTACATAAAATTCAATTTGATATTTTTGGAAACGGGAAAGACAACTAAACATTTGGAAAAAAATACTTATAATTTTAAAATAACATCTTAATTAATCCAAAATTTTAAAATAATAAGTTTATGAGTCTTTCTGCTTACATACCCTTGTTAAAATCAACTCTATGTTATGTGAGATATTCTGCTTTTAATACAGGTCTGCTTCCACTTGAGATCCTAACAAATATAAATGTTGAAGACTCTAATAGAGGGTGAATATTTTGGAATTTGTGTCGTTTTTTTTTTTTTACAGAAGGGAGAACTTAAACTAATTTTAATTATTTTCTTGCATGACTTCCTTAAAAAATAGTCTTTTAAATCGGAACGAAATTTGTGTTAAGGTGTCAACATCAAGCGTGCATAGTGAAACACATAATATAATAAATTGTATAGTTTAGAATAAGAATGAGCATCTCATGTACATATTTCTATTTTTATATTAAAAGGATAAGTTCAATCAGATAATGAAGCGATCCTGGTCAAACAAATATTCAGATAATGAAACAATCGAATGATTGCTTTGATCAAAACTTAGAATATCGGTGCCTAATTTGATTTGGTGACGAAATTGAAATTAAGCCCCTTTTGTGTGTGTAGTTTTTTTTATTACTATTATTTACCAGTTGGAATTATAAATATATTGTAGGCGTAGATTAAAGCAATTTACCCTGCAAACCTCTTGTTTTGTCCCATAATCCCATCTCAAATATAAAATCCAATAGGGGCACGTTGCTTCTGAAGAGTTGTATATCCTTACGAAGTCTTTAATTTGACTAGACTTCTTTTTGACGGACGCCATCATCCTTCCAAGGTTTGACTCGTCAATGAAGCCTGCCCTCAGTATAAATATTTGATTATGCTCATTTTATCCAAAAAAAAAAAAAATGTTGACGTCAATTTATAACACTGCTATTAATTTCGGCAGCATTTAACATCTTAAAAACTTAAGGAATATTCATTTTGAAATCATAAATAGGAATATTATATTTTAGAAATTAATATAATTATATTTTTTATTAACAAATTTAAGTTTAGATTGATCGACTTGGTGTTATATTCATTATACTCGATTATACCTAGATCTCAACTCATCAAAAAGTGTGTTTACATATATGTTTATAAATAGTTAAATTATGTTATCTTATTAGCAACAAATTTATATGTTTTTGTGGACATGAGTTTCATTATTCTTAACTGAATAGATTTTAATTGACAAACTGTGCATTTTCTTACTCAAATCTTGAGAAACGAGGTATATTATTTGTAACAATACCGAAACTAACAATTCACTCCAATTTTATTTTATAATGAATAAAACAACAATTACTACTCGATGTTAAAATTAGAAACAGTTTGAAATCGTGTAAATAAACCCTGTGAAATATAGGGATATTGTTAAAATATGCTCGACTAGCATATTAGCTTTAGATTTGTTTTCGCTTCCAACATGTTAAAGATTAACCAACCAATTACATTTAAGCATGTCAGAACTTTTTAGGATTAAATTTGAGCTATCATAAAAATCGTTATTTCCATTCTTGATAAGCTTAATTGCATCAAAAAAATTATTTCTCAATTACATTTGTCTATGGTTATTGTCCTATACTCTTTTAAGACCAATAAGACACATCCAAAGTTCCATTGTTAAAGATTCTCTGTTTTGTATATTAAATATGAAAACTTAAATCACATTTCATCTATGATTTTTCTCTCTATAATATTTCAAATGCATTTTATATGAAATCCTCAAAAAGAAAATGGTCAATTGATCATAATCCCTTTAATAATTATTTTCCCATTGTATATTTTCTGTAAATGTTGATATATGGTCAATTCATGTATGTTGCACTCAATGATGTGTTCTTTATTATTTCCTTGCTTTCCCGATGAGATTTGGCAGTGTCGGATAGTATAAAAGGGAATGCAGCAACTATATATGAAATTAAATATTCGATTCAGTCAAACTGAATAGGTTACTTAGACTTGATAGACCTAATTGCCTCTTTTTGGAAAAAGTATGATTATTATTAAAAAAAATTACATATAATAATGAGAGTTACAAAACCAGTGGTATTCCTCCTTTTCTTGAGGTGGCCAAGTTCACTTAATTGGAGCAGGGTGGTATCAAAATATCCAATCAATGTTAACACCATCGATTTCCCAGTAATATTAATCCCAAAATCAACGTCCTCACATTGAATCAAATTATTAATCCCTTGGATTTGGACTCATCTTTCTCAGTCTTGACCCTTCATCAGACATATATATTGACCCATTAATTTAATGGGCCATTTTAATTACCATAAATCACGTGACAGTTATATTCTACATACATATGTGCTGGTGATTCTTATCTGTGGAATATTCAAACATGAAAGAAAACTGCTGCTAACAAACCAATTGTCCGTATATAGCTAGCCACACCATCATGCCCCTTTTTTAAATTTTTTTATCAGCGTGAAATGCAAGAGTATGTAGTATTTGTTCTCAATATTAATGAATTGAAAAAAAAATGATCTTCTTATCCATTATTTGCAACTCAATCCCTTAGTTTAACTCCATATAATAATTTTGACTTAAGTGTAACTTAGTCGATAAACTTTGACTTAATATAATTCAATCTCTATTATTAAACTATTTAAAATATTAGCTCATGTAATTTAGAAAACAAAATTATATATTTCATGAAGCTTACAAACTAAAGTTTTAAATCGTTAAAGATATCCAGTCTGAATCGCAGTGAGTTATTGTTTTAAGAGTCAAACAAGTTAAAAACTAGAGATGCCAAGTAGTAGTGAATCAACATTTACAGCTTGAGTAATTGCCTAGATGAAAATATAGGAGTTAAAACAAATTAATTTTTCCTTAATGAATTCACCGTATATTAGTCAAATTTGATTCGTGATATTTTGAAGAGGGTGGTTGAGGAGTGGAGAAATTAATGCACTATAAATACTGCCTAAAGCCATTTGATAATGAAAGATGAGACAAACTCTGTGTGAGCGTTGGAAGAGAGGAATTCCACTTTCTCAACATTTGCAGGATGCATCCAAGAAGCTTCCTCTGTGCCAAACAGAGCAGAATTCCACTTCCATATTAGTAAGTTACATGGACTAGAGACATCTAAAAAAAAATATGTTAATGAAATCCCACGTGATATCTATATATATATATCAGGTCATAAATTCTGCAAATCAAACTAAAAGAAGTTTTGGTCAAAGTTCCCAACCGCTTCAATTTAGACCAAACCTGCCACAAGAAGCTTCTTTTTTAGCAGAGGTAATATCGGACACAATTAATGATATTAATTATCACAATCTGATGTCCTCTGCACCAATAGTTTTCATTGGCAATTTAGAAAAATAATAATAATAATTCCACCAACTTAACCACCCTCTTTCCTGGTGCCTTCCTATGTAATATTCATCCAAAGAAAAGAAAGAGCGATGGAGAAGAAAGCCTCTTTCTCTTCTACAGTATTATTAATTTTTAGCCTCTCGCACAAGTAAAAGTTTGTTATTGCAAGTTTGCAACTCCCGAGCACTCCAATGTGCTATCACCTTTTCGTTCAGTAGGGTTTGAACTTCGACTTAGATATAAGTGCTTTTATAGAGATTATTTTATTCTTAAATACTACCTCTAGTATAAGATCTCGTCCTTGTTGTAAATATTCTTCATTTAATATCACAAGATATATGATTAAATAAGGTATGTTACAAAATCCAACGTATATTCATACCAAATAGCTAGCTAAGCCAGTTTTGTTAATAGATGTGAACGGAAAAGGTATTATATATGCTCTGCATTCAGCACACAATCTGAGCTTAATAAGTTCGAATCTCTTACACACACAAACACATTTTACTCCGTACATAATATAATCAGAAAGACAACCTTAGTTCAAAGGCTTTCTGATTTTTATATCCTTCTTTTTTTCCCCCCTCGTAATTACTTGATTATAAAAGTCCAGATGATAAATTTCTAGCTTAATCCACACGGGGCAGAGTACGTAGCTCCACCACTTTAATAGTCAATTTTTGTCACTTTCAGTATCAACCCAAAAAAAAGAAGAAGCATATCCCTAATCAGATACCATGTTACACGTACATCTGCTGCCAAAATGGGCCCTGACAACCTGACATTGCTTCCTTTAATCAAACTTGTAAATTGTCTTTTATTCTCATGACATGCAAAGCTAGAACTGCTTTCCCCTGTTCCGATTATTGCCCTGTTTTTTTGTTTTTATTATTACTTCTAATAATCTGTTTTCCTCAAAGATCTTAAAGCATGACGATTTGAAAGGCATGAAGACAAATATGGTTGCCAATATGGGTACGAAAAGCCCAGGTGTTCCTCCACGCGTGCCTTTCTCCGCACAAGACTCGACCATGTGCGTTGACAAATCAATCTCATAACTTAAAGGCAATTAACCTCGTCGAATTAAATTAAGACATAACACAAGCCTCTCATAGGACTCTGTCCATTCCTTTGTTATTTCAACTTTACATCACCCAAGAAAAAAAAAAAGAAGCAAGATAAATATTTCCCCTACATTAACAGAGGAAAACATACATATGCTCAAATGATGATCTAGAAACACGATCATTCTGATAATACAAAATACTTAATTATGTAAGATTATGAGAAGGGAAAGAAATAAAGAATTAATGAACATTGAGGCATTGAGATTCTGAAGGCCTAGGATTCTCCGAGGACATCAAGAGTTGTTCCAAGTAATCTGAGCCCAGATCTTCCAGCACCACCACACTGTCTATTCTCATGTCTCTGCTCTCTGCCTTGTTCTTCTTCTTGTTACTATTCACTTTTCTTCTCAACGAGTGCTTTCTCTTCAGAGCCACCACCGGCGAGCAGCCTTCTTCCGATCCGTAGTTCATCTCTTTCAGAGACTCCCTCACCCTCTCCGCCGGGAAGTTCAGTATCGCCGCCGATCCCCTCATGGAAAACGCGGCTTGATCGTAGGCTAAAGCCGCCGCCTCTGCGCTATCGAAGGTTCCCAGCCACACCCTTATGCCGTGCCTGGTGGAATCCCTTATCTCCGCCGCGAATTTCCCCCATGGGCGCCGCCGCACGCCTCTGTAGTTCTTCTCCTTAAAGGTGGCGGCTGCGGCGGCGGCGGCGGCGGAAGCAGAGGCTTCAGAGCTGACCTCCTCCTCCTTGACGGAATTGAAAGATTCGTCAGGGCCATCATTGTGGTTGGCCTCGGAAATCATGCCGTAGAGAAGCATCTCGTCGGGGTCATTCTCATTAAAGGGGAGGTAGGAGGTGGGGAAGTTGTAGGAGAAGAAGGAATCGGATGAGGCCAAGGAGGAATCGGAGGAGAATTCGGAGGTGGAAGAGTGGAAGACGGAGAAAGAAGAGTCCATTGAAGAACAGAGTGAGGTGTGAAGAAGGTGTGAAGAACTGAGTTAGTGGAGAGGTTGCTCTGTTTTTGGGAATGGTGGTCAGATTAGAGGGAAATGAGGTGGTGCGGCTGTATATATACCCATTTTGGCAGGGGTGAAACGGTAAAAGCCGCCACACCATATAGAGGGATTCTGTTCTTTTTTACAAGAAAATAAGATGGGGGTAATTTTATTATTTATTTTAAAATAGTTTGCTTCCATCTAAGTTATTTTCCCCCCATTTATACAGTCATTAAATATAAAAATAAACATAATAACTTAAATTTGTTATTTTTGGTGAGTATAATTTTTGGGTTCTTTTATACAGTCATTAAATAACAAGTTACACTTTTTGGGTTCTTTTAAGAGTTATACTGATTTTAAATATAAAATATAAATTTTATAAGAGTTTAATATTTCTGTCTCTGAAGCAGAAATATTTTTTCTACCATACTCACATATAAATAAGTGAGACCCATTTATTTTTTCTCTTTCTTCTTTTAATAATGAGCCTCACTCACTTATATGTGAGTGTGACAAAAAAAATATTTCTACGTAGAAACATTAAACCCATTTTATAATTATCGATCTTTTTCTAAATTTTTTTATTATTATAATCTCTCAACATTAATTAAGAATATAGTTAAGAAAAATTACTAGGGTATTTTATAAAATGCATGTCATATAGACTAACTTAACTAATTTCATTGATTTAATCAAATTACATAGATATATTTTTATTCATTTTTATTTATCATGTCTTATATTGAGGGTGACAAAGACTGCAAAATAAAAACTTAATCACAAATCAAATTATATACTCTCAATTCTTTGTGTAAAACCTATTTGTTTAATTTGAAGATACAAATGAAAATGATAAATATAAAAATAAAATAAAAAAGGTTTTACATTTTGGATTAAAAAAAAAATTTATCCTCAAACTAAATCCTACGTTTAAAGTTGAAAGAATATAGTCTATCTAATAGCAACACATAAATTCCATAGGAAATCACACAGGAAAATAGGCTTGCTATTTGTGAATATTATTCTGATTTGAGAAATATGGTCCGTGTTTGGCTACTTCTTTTTGTCTCGACTCTATATTATCTTTTCGTGCATTATTTTAATTCTGCAAGGGATCCATATAATTTGCCATGATTTGTCTGATACTTAAATAATATTCCTATAATTTAATAAAATTGCATATATCGTGTCCAAAGTACAAACACACACTTACACACAAAGGGGCAACTATGGCCGTTGAGATATAGAAGACAAGTGAAATACCTCTTCCATTCAAGTACTATTAAATTTAATTTTCATAAATAAGGTTGATACTCCGTATAGGTTTTTTTAAAAGAAAAAAACAAAAAAGGGGTTAATTGGGAGGCAGGAGATAACAGAAAAGAAAGGGAAAGTGGAGGGATAGAATAGGAACACGTGGGTGGGTCAATCAGGGGTTGGCGGGCGGGGTGGGGGCAGATGACGTCACTGGATGACGCCTTTTTCCTCCTAAATTATTCTCTCTCTCTCTCTCTCTCTCTCTCTCTCTCTCTCTCTCTCTCTCTCTCTCTCTCTCTCTCTCTCTCTCTCTCTCTCTCTCTCTCTCTCTCTGAGCCAGACCAGAGAGGAAGAAAGGAATCTATCCTATTGGACCCTTCATTCTTTTTCTTCCTTCTCCTCTTTGTTTAAGTCTTTAACCCCACACCATGCTCCCCTTTTTAACTTCAACAAAATAAATTACTGCCCTAGCTACCTCGATTCGGATATACTCTTCTTCTTCTCCTTCTTCTTCTTTTTTTTTTTACTTTTGATTTTATTTATAAGTCACATCTTTAATTTTTTTAATATGAATATTTGTTTATTGTTGGATTAACTTGATCCTTATGGAGTATAAATAATTACTCCATCCGATCCTAATTATATGATATAATTATTTTTTTGAAGAAGTTAATGAAGTTAATTAAATTATTTTAGAGTATTTTTATTTTTATTTTTTTCTTCAAACTAATTAGTTTGACTAATAAACTAATATATAATCTAATAATACACAATATATAAAATGATTAAGTAACTTATTTAACTTCCTCAATCCCTCCAAAAAAGTCAACTTTATCTTATAATTAGGACTGGAGGTAATATTAAATATGAATAAAATAGGAAAGTTATTGAATTTAAAGGCATAATGAATGAAATTTAAAGTTTTTTAATATGCATGAAGCATACTAGAAGTAGTTTATAAATAGGATCGAAGGAATTTATTATTTTTAACTAATTCTACAAACACATAAGTGATTTTAAATACTGCCCTCACTACAAAAAAATTGGTTTTTTGTGACAAAAAAATTCCATCGCAAAATTTCATTTTTTCATCCCAAAATAGAATTGTGACGGAATTTGCGACGGAATTCGTCCGTCGCAAAAAAGGCTTTGTAATTGCGACGGAAAATTGAATTTCCGTCGCAATTTTGCTTCGGAATTTAAATTCCGTCGCAAATTTTGAAATTTGTGATGGAATTTTTGTACCGTCGCAAATTTCAAAATTTGTGACGGAAAAAAATCCGTCGCAATTGTGACAGAATTTAATTTCGTCGCAAAAAATAAAAATAAAATTCAAAAATAATTTTAATTGAAAAAATGAAATATATATATATATATATATATATATATATTAAAAAATATATAAAATTTCATTAAAAAAATATAAAAATCATTAAAAAAGTAAATAAATTTCTAGATCAATTTTGCTTATGATAAAAATATAAAATAACAATCTTATAGAATTAGAAATATAAACCAATACATTTCACATATAACAAGCAACCATCATATTCTAGACAAAAAGATGGCTGAATTAGAAAAGTCAACCAGCAACAAACACATGGACAAACCATTGAGGACCTTAGTTCTAAAATGTTAGACAACATAACTTTCAAGTATGAGTTAACAATTAATACATATTTTTTGTTTATCCTTTAGCATTTTGACTCCAATATCAAACACCCAATTCAATTGCTTGCACTGAAAATGAAATGAATGAACATGTAAAACAAATACTAATCCAGATTGCTTGCAAGGCAGGGCGCATAACCAACACAAAGTGACAAAAATTAGTTAGCATTTGAGTCAACTATCAAATTATAATTAGTACAGTTGGAGACAATTCATTTTTAGGAAAGAGATTTATACCTTCCATTGGATCATATTGCAAGTGTTTCTCAACAGTCCTTGGCTTGCCATTGATTACATATATATACATAGAGAACACACAAGGACCGTTAAAACACAAAGATGCAGCAGTAAAAAACGATGAACAATGTCCCTGTTTCAGCATTCAGTTTTCGGTTTTCTTCCATTGAATTTTACAAGCTTATTATTTACAAACTTTCCTACAGCAAACTAATAAAATTTCAAAGGAGAAGAAACCGATGCTCACCTTCACACATCTTGCTGTCATAGAAAATGGTGAGCTTCTGCAGATTTTGTGGTGGACTCTCACTATCTTGTTCCATCGACCTAAAATTACAACAGAAAAGTTGAGTCCCAGAGAGAAGCCATGGGATAAAAGGAAAAACCAAACAAAAAGAAAATATGAGAAGGGAAATGGCGAGCTAGCGAGCGAGCGAAGAAGAAGAAGAGCGACGGTAGTGGTGATTAAAGTTTTGTAGATTTTGATGATATTTTGCAAATTTTTGCGATGAAATTTTTTTTTAGTTGCAAAAAGGCGAAATTTTGCGACGGAAATTTTTTTCAATCGCAAAATTATTTTTTAAATAATTTTTTTGAAAAAATTTTGTGACGGAATTTATTTTCCGTCGCAAAATTTTTTTTGAAAAAATTTTGCAACTGAAAATAAATTCCGTCGCAAAATTTTGCGACGAAATTTATTTTTCCGTCGCAAAATTATTTTTTAAATAATTTTTCTGACAAAATTTTGCGACGAAAAATTTTCCGTCGCAAAACCCATTCCGTCGCAAATTTTTTTAAAAAACTTTTCTGTCAAAATTTTGGGACAGAATTTATTTTCCTTCGTAAAAATTTGCGACGGAATTTTTTTTCTATCACAAATTTGAAAATTTTTGCGATGGAATTTTTTCCCATCTCAAAAATCCAACTTTTTACGACGGAATTCAAATTCCATTGCAAAAAATTGGATTTTTGCGACGGAAAATATTCCGTCACAAATTCACTATTTTCTAGTAGTGCCTGTTTAATTATCATCATACTAAATTTTAACATTTATTAATTATGAGCATGTATAAAAAAATATTTATCTCTTGATAACTAACAAATGTCTTATAAAAACAATTTAAAAAAACACCACTTACAAGGCATCCTATAATAGAGAGTTAGAGAATAGAGACTAGATAGAGTATAATATATTGAAGGGTTAAAATGCAGATTGGCCAAACAAGTTTTACGATAGGAGTGCCCAACACTTAAAGGTAGTAAAAGTACCAATTAACAATTGAAAATGGTGCAAATTCACCAAAACCCTTAAATTTTTCAAAACGGCGCTAGTGTTTGCTTCTTTTATAATTTAACGGCGCGTTTGGGTAAATTTAACAATTTTGGTAAATATGCACCCTTTCCAATTGTTGATTAGTACTTTTACTCCTTTTAAAACTTTTTTTTTTTTTTTATGCTGGGTGCTTTTAACTTGAAACTTATTTAGCTAATCTGCACCTTTACCCTATATTGAAAAAGTCTAGATTTATTATATGACTTTTAGTTCTTAATATAAGATATTGGATCTTCTATTTCTACATACAAGATATCAAATCAAATATTAAGGACAAGAGGTGATCATTTATAATTAAGATAAATTTCAATGAGATTAGCCACACACACACACACGAACAACTTAAACGATTTTTTTTTCCCTAAAAAATATATAGAACCTCCCATGGAAGTAAATTTAATCGTTTACTCGAATTTTAAAAATTTAAGGTGTTTCTTTATCAATTGTATTACACTCATTTCAATCCTGAGGTGCGAGGTTGACGTGAATAATTTTGAGGATACATTTGCACTTTGACTTTTCAATACAATGCACCAAGAATAATCCATGATTGCAAATGTAGAAAAGAATCACCTTCCGAGATGCTCCCTATTCAGGTCTCAGACTCTCAGTTTATTTACTCCCAAAAGACAATTTCAATAATGTGAAAAGAACATGGTTTAACGATGTTTTTCTTGAACATAAGTGAAGCAATTGAACCTTTTTCAAAACGTTGATTGACTCGATCGTTCAAACATTTTATCTCCCCATATTCACTTTCGATATCTCTCATCCGTTTTCGGAGTGTCTAGGTGAACAATTTGAAAATAAGATTCAAAGAATAGAATCGCTTTTTCCTTTACTCAATCATTATTTGGCAAAATATTTATAACTTGGAAAGAACAGAGAACTAGTCGCTTGTTTCATTCTAGACTTGTTTAGTGTATGGAGTTGATTAATGACTTGTTTTAACCAATTACGAAAGCTTCAAAATTAACGTCGCATCCCCAATTGGTGTAGGCAAAGATGAAATTAGACAAGATCTAACAAATTGAATGCATGCATAAGAAATGTGTGAGAATCATATATAGTAAAGAAGATCAGAATATGTATTAATTGTATGGTAACAAGTAAGAAAGAGAAGATATAATATTTAGATTTTGCCGATGTACATAAAGAGAATTGATGGTACCTAGCCTGTCTGGATTCATGGAAATGACAAGCTTTGGTTGGGTGCTGCTACTACCCACGATCCATATAGACAAGGACGTGTCTTTTAGGATCATTTGAACAGTGAAAAGAGATTAGCATGGCCTGCCCAAGCATGATACTCACAACTACTCTTTTGCAATGACATCGTCCCATTATAATAACTTTTACTTTTTAAAAAACAAAACAAATCTTTCTAAACCCTTTCCCTTACCTTTTAATTCAAAATTCTCCTTCTTTTCACTGCAAGCTGACATAAGTAAGGATTATTCGGTCAAAAAACATATATACGGTGATAAGACTCTGTCATAAAAAAATTGCGAAAAATAATTAATATCAAATTGCAGAAATAAGCACTTGATAGGAAGGTTCCTGATGAGCAAAACAGGCGTCTGTTATCTGAGGAGATCTTGAAAGATTAAGTGTTTGAAGCATGTGAAAAGGTTTAAAGTATAATCATAGATAGCTGCAAAGGGATGAAACCATGCACTGAATTACCAAAATTGAAAAGGACCCTTCAATTATCTGATGATTTCATAGAGAATGAAATAGTAATGATTAAAATTAAATAATAATATAAAAGGCTATATATAGGGATATATATTTAAAGAATTAGAGGTTGGAAAAAGGATGCATTGAATATAAAGGTCCAGATACAGGCCCCTTGAAGGAACTGTGACGATCACAGGTCATCAAAACTGGGATTTTAATTTGAAAGTCCTCCCAAAAGGATGGATACTGTTAATTAATTATCTGATAATGACTTTTCCTTTTGGCATCTTTGAATTTCAAGTCTTTCTCCTTTTTTTTTGTAGCTTCCCGGAAATCACATGCTTGGGTTGGGACCCATGTTTTTATTTTATTATACTAAACCATCTTAATTCCTAATACTCTCACACACTTGCCTTTCAAATTTTGCCACCTTTGTTTTCGGTGTTTCTTTTAGTTCTACTCTTATTAATTACTTTCGGAATTTTAACTTTAACCCCACCATGACCCAACTTTTTTATTTTTTGGGACCAGAACAATGACCCAACTTAAAGTTTCAGTTTTGAAGAAATTGACAATATGGAGGCTTGTGATTCATTCAAGTATATGAATAGTTTTTCCACTATAAAGTGCGGACTTTTCAGTACTAGTAAACTAGCTGAGGTTGTCCCTGCAAAAGCTAGCTTTTCTGGGACCATATTTCATTAATTTAAGCCCTTGGTTTTCTATGAGTCCTCATTAATTTAGTATTTCACTATAATTACAGAGGATAGTTAAAGTTATTATTTTTCCTGTAAATATATTTTTTAAAAGGTGTGAATTGGGGAAAAAAATTTAAATTATTAAAATATTTTTTAATAATTAATAAATTTGTGTGTGTGTGTGTGTGTGTATATATATATATATTGATATTTTTGCTGAACTCTGTCTCTATTAATAAATTTTATATTTTCAGTAAAAAAAAAAAGCATACTCCTTCCGCTTCTAATTATTGGGAAAATTTTTAATTTTATTAAAATGCCAACTAATATTTTGGAGGTAAGCAAAATCAGCTCATAATAAGTTGTTGCATTCTAATTCGTTATTTCACAAATGACTTAACAAACTATATTCACACAATAATTTCTCCCGATAAAGATTGATAGAAAAGACGGGAGGGATTAATACAAGATTAGCCTTGATAATGAACTTAGTGGGAAACAAGAGTTTCATTGTAATGTACCCAAATAAGCATATATATCAAGGATGTTACTCCTTCCAGTCGATACTATAAAACACTTTGAGGAGCATTTTTTTGATTCACAATATAAGTTATTAATTTGAAAAGTAAGTGATGCTTATTTATCAATTTTGTCCCTAAACCTCATTAAACATAGATAAAGTTAACAACTTTTTTTAAAAAATTTAAGATATCTTTAATTAATTAATTAATTGACATTTCTTGTTTCTAGTGAATTAGTTGAAATGATTTATATTATATAACAAAGGGAGTATTTAATATATTGTTATTATACGTTGCAGCATCCTTGATTTAAAATTTTGGTGAATGAAATCTTATCCTCTATATTTTGAAATTTTTTCAATATTTAGTCATTAGGATAAAAAATTTTGTTTATTTAAAGACCCTTATGTTTAATTATTTTCTACTTAGTTATGAAAGAGAATTTTCAAGTATTTACTTATCACTTCTGTTCTTGATAGAATCATAGAATTCTTGGCTTGTAGCCTTGTAGCTATCTAGGCTGCAAAAATATACCATGGAGCCTTTTTTTTTAACTAAATCTAAAAACAAGTTGTTCTAAAATTTCAGTTGATCTCTCTGTTCTCTCTCTCTTCTTCTTCTTCTTCTTCTTCTTCTTCTTCTTCTTCTTCTTCTTCTTCTTTCAAATCTGTGTTTTGAATTTGTTGGAATCTTTTAGACAGATTCCTACAAGATCATTTTTTTTCTCCTGAGTTAAACTCATTAGAATTAATCTACTTCCATCCAGCCAACAAAGGGTCAAAACCACTTTGCGTCTTCGCTCTTCTCCCACACACACTCACATTATCGTTAGTAAAAGTGATAATGCGTTGCACAATTATGAGTGTTAGTAAAAGTGATAACATTACCTGTTTGATTTATATAAGAACAAAATTTAGAAGAAATCACCATTTATTTTAAAAATTATGAATGTATTCTTTAAAAATCCAGTAAGTTGTTTAGTTGCTTCTGATGTTAATAACTATCATTCTTGAAAATCAAAAGAAAAATTAATTTTAATATAGTCAATGTCTCAATTAATATCTAATTATCATGAAAAATTGAAATAATAGTTATTGTTATATTATTATATCAATTAATATACCACTTAATAATATTCCATAAAATTTATTTTATATATTTTTAAAAACATATAATGCATCTAAAAAATTATAATTTTTTTTAGGTAGAATTGTTTATCCATGCAATAATTATTATCATTCATGAAAATCAAAAGACAATTTATTTTTAAAGTTGATGATATTATATTGAAATATTTTTAATATCTTAATTAATACCCTAATTATAATTACTGCAGTATTAATATCCTAGTTATTAGATAGTGTCCGAAAATTCATTTTTCACCTTTGCAGAAATTAAATCTCTATTATATTCATCATTTGGTTGCTTATATATGAAGTTGATTAATACCCACTCCAATCCTTTTTATAAGAGCCCATAATTTAAATTGCTTTGATATTTTTTATGAAAGCTCTATAAAAGTTATTTGAACATTTAATGATTTTTTTTCCTCATTCATACTCTTCATTAATTATATGTATTGCATTAATTAAAATGTTAGTAATACTTATATTTACTTTATTTCTCTCTCTTACTTGCCCCTCATAAATAAGGGCATAGTTGAAAAATAAAGTATATTTAAAACATATTTATTACTTTTAACTAATTTTAAAAGCTTTCTTAAAACAAATAATTTAGTTATGAGCTCTCAAAAATAGGATCACTTATGGAAATCAAAGGGCCATTTAATTTTAAATTTATTATTGTCACAATTAATATCCAATTGTCATCGAAAGTTGAACTAATAGTTATTTTCATATTAATATTCCAATTAATATATTAATTGATATTATTTCATAAAATTCCATTCTTATATTTTCTAAAATCTAAATGCATTTGAAAAATAATGATTTTATTTTTTAAAGTCAATTTATTTTTATTTTTTAAAGTTGACGATGATAGTTTGGAATATTTTTAAATATATCTAATTAATATGCAAAATTTATAACCACTTTCTTAAACTATACATAGTTTGGTTATTGATCCCTCATAAATAAGACTATAGAGGGAGTGTTACTTATGGAAATCATTTAATTTTAAAGTTATTAATGTCTCAATTATTATCTAATTGTCATCAAACGATGAAATAAGAGTCATTGTCATATCAATATTCCAATTAATATATCAATTGATAATATTCCATAAACTTCCTTTCTTATATTTTCTAGAATCTATATGCATCTGAAAAATAATGATTTTATTTTATATAGTCAATTTATTTTTATTTTTTAAAGTTTTCTATAATAGTTTTAGAGTCTTTTTTTTTTAAATATATCTAATTAATATGCATAATTTATATTTAATTCATAAATCATGAGCTTTATAATATTTCTCACATCTATGATATGAATATACTTAAAAAAAAATAAACATTGAAGATCATGCTACTTTGATTACTATATCCAATCATATTTATCATCTTTACTAGGCCAACTATGAGATGTTTCAAATTACATTCTTTTTTTAATTAGAAAATTCAAATAGCAGTATAGCACACATGAATTTGAGCATCTAACATATATAAACGACAAAAAACATCTTGTAGATTAAGGAAATCAAGTCCAATGCTGATATGATTAATAACCATTGTACAAATATAAAGGTAAATTTCAAGAAACTTAAACACACTAAGATATCTCCCAACAAAATGGTTGGCAAAGCCCAGCATGAACAGGTCATAGAAGGTCACTTATAAGCACAATATCTATAAGAAATCTACCACGAATCGTACCAGCAACAATATGCTTATGCCTGATGTTATTTTTAAATGAATGAATATTGGGATGGTCATAGACACCCAAAAGGTATAGTATCTTTGTAGAAGCTTTCAAAACTAATCAAACCTAATAAATCATAGAAATTAACAAATCAAATCATCAAAAGTTGAAACGAAAAGGAATGATTGTGTCATTTGTGTGTGTGTATTTTAATATAAGTAGACTAACCATGTATCCTCTATTCCTCTTCATATTCACTCACTGCAGTACAAAAATTTGATCTTCTTCTAGGAGTTTATTATAGTTAAAATATGTATAATATGCTCAAAGGAAAGAGTTTCTACTTGAACAGCCCCACCTTAAAATACTGTTGATTTCAAACATAAAATCTCTGTCCCATGCTCTTTTACACACCCCCAAAAATAAGCGTATATGCATCCATTGAATCATTTAGCAACCGAATTCTTCAAAACTCTAATGTTCCACACAGCTTCGACCCATGAATATAGATGCTATGTATAATACAGTTGCAGATAGAAGAAAAACGAAATCAACTCCATTAATCTTTATGAAGATGGAAACAAAACAAAATCACTATTTCAAAATAAAATCATTATCATTAGGACATAATTTTAGGAAAAACGGAATCACTATTTATGGGGATGTAATATCATTGATGGAGACATAATTTTTGCAGTCTATATTCCCTTTTGTGGAAATTATGAAATTAAGGAAATTAAGGAATTTAACAATTATCAAATCATTTATGAATACGAATGGAGTAATCAAATATCAACAAACACGAATATGGGGAATTAGGAAATATTATAGAATAATGATTAACACTATGTAATTAATTAATGCTCAAGAAACATGGTATTACAAGTTTTTAGGAATAAAGTTTATTGGTATCAATTTGAATTTACTTTATTACCTTATCGTCAAAATGTGTAACCCTATTTTTCTTTTCTGTTTTTGTGTGGGTTATTGCTGCTCCCATTTGATGCACTTGAGTCTACGTGTAAAATTCTAGAACATGTATTTTTTTTCTTGAAGATTATATTAATAATACGAAATTAAATTTTAAACAAACATGAAAAATTAATTGTTGAGCCCGAATTTCCTCACATTAATATAAGTACTGATATAAT
Organism: Acacia confusa; assembly: GCA_037074495.1. Taxonomy (NCBI): domain Eukaryota; kingdom Viridiplantae; phylum Streptophyta; class Magnoliopsida; order Fabales; family Fabaceae; genus Acacia; species Acacia confusa. The sequence goes on from CM073505.1 coordinate 4,676,872, forward strand.
TATCTCACTTATTACCTGATAAACTTGTATTGTCCCTTGTCCGGTGTATAAACAAAATTCGTTCATTTTTAGTTTGTAGTTTTATTTCCGATGTATCAAAAGGATACAAAAACAATGAACCAAAATAAATAAATAAATAAATAAAACTGACTGAAAAAAGGGGGAAAAAAAAGAAAAACTCGTATGATCCAAAGGATAAAAACAGTATAAAATCAATTACATAATTGGATTTTTTTTTTTGGACCATTGAGAAATTGTTTACATCGTTTTACATTTTAAATAATCATTATTATCTATCAATAATCATCAATCAATCAATCAAGATTAATTTCAATCAATAACATCAACTAACAAATGTCATTGTCAATACATGTAATTGTGTGTGTATAAATCTCGAAGTAAAGTGATTGGTCCACTTAAATACTTAATGCTCTATTTAATTTTTTAAAAAAAATTAAACGTACGAAATAGAATATATTGAAAACTGAATGCAGAATTTTAGCCCAAAGGTCAAATTTCCTGGAATAAAGGGAAATTGTCAATATTAAGGAATAATTTATAATTGTTTGATGAAAAAGGAAACTAATTTGACAGTATTAATTACCTAAATGAGTGTTAATGTGATGATACATGGATTAATTAAATGATGTGATTACTCCACCCGTTTTTAAGTTAAATGAGTTTTTAAACAGATATTACAACAACAACAACAATTTGAATAACGATGGTTGGTTGATTCTTGAAAATGTTATTGAATAGTCTAATTTCCTCTATTTTTATCACAAAAATTCCCCTATTTCAAATACCTAATATTTTTTATAGTCTTAAATATATTATATTTTACCTAATTATTTCTAATAAAGGAAATAACTAGGTAGTTAATATTTTATTTTTTAATTTTACCATTTTTAAATGCATAACAAATGGGCCGTACCTGTACTAATAAAGGGAAGTAGGTAATTTTAATAAAATAAAAATAGTATAAAAATCTAAATTAGGAAAACTCGGAGAAAATCCATGTGTATAAGTTTTATAAGTAAAAATGACCTAATAAATTTGCGTTCGGGAATTTTCTGACAAGTAAAATTTTTAAACAATTTTTTTTTTGCTGAATTTTATTTTAAATTATTCCCGTAAAAGGGTTATGATTTACTAGTTATTACTATAAGAGAAGAGGAGTGGAGGAGGTTAGAGGAAGGTGGGGTAGGGAGTGCAAGGGGACAAGGATGCAGGTCCCCTGGGTTGGACCAATAATTCAATGTTTTGGCTAATCAAATCTATTTCTGTGTGCTAACCGCTAACACTCCTGCCCCCATGCATGCCTTTCTTGGCAACGCCCCTATTTAGTATTCCGTCTTTTGGCTTTTTAAGGTATTTCACTGTGTTACCACTTCCCTAATAAAGTTTTCGCTCTTCTTAAATTTAATTATTGCCTCCGTTTTTTGTTTTTTTAAAAAATTCATCAAGAGTTTCTTTTTCTTAGGTTTAAAGTGTAAAGATCTTCGCTCTTTCAATGAGTGTGTTTTTCGGAATTTAAATTTAAATTTTTATTTTTACAAGTGAGATTGCTTACCATTTGGACCAATAACTTGTTGCCTTTAATTCTTATCATCAAAGTATATATGTAATATTTTCTAATGGTTCGATATTTTTATATTTAATCCCATTTATAAGCCTTCCCAAAAAGTGTTAAAAAGGGTGAACACATCTACATGATAAATTATAATAAAAAATTGGGGAAAAGTATCAACTAAAAATTTAATTAGAAATAATGTTTTGATAAATTTATATCCACGTAAAGTATCAACCCTCTACAAAATTTATACACACATATCGATATTATATATGGTTTAGGTCGTTCTCACCAATTATACTTTCAATTTGAGACTTTATTTTTATTTTTGAGTTAGATACTCTATTGGACCCCCCACCCCCACACATACATACAATTTCAACTAAAATATTATTTTAATTTTTCATCAAATACTAATTTAATAAAAAAAATTTAGAATGAACTAAAAAGGGTATATTAAAACTACAAATAAAAAAAAAGTAAGCGAAGAATTCAACAAAATAAATAAAATAAAAGGTAGATACAATAGTTCATTCCAATTAATAATGCTCACCAATTAAATGTTTATACATGTCCACATATATGATGAATTTGGAAGAATGGAGAGGAAAACGAAGGCCCGCTCTGGCCCCCTACATGCTTTATTGTCTTTTGGTGACTCCTTCAATAATATGACTCACAGTCACACGCACACGCACATGCTCATAGTTATAGTACTACAAACACAGGCCCTCATTTTTTGAATGCAAAATTCATTGATCAGATCCCACATTTCTCACTTAGCTTGTTACGCATAACTTCCATGCATTGTTCCCAGACATAATTCATCTTATCAGTTTGGCACAGTCCAATCAAAAGCAAGGAATATTAATATTATATGATTCTGAGATTACGATGTGGCCACTGGTTTGGTCTCATGTGTGATAAATTAAAGCAAGTGTCTTTTAAAGTTGAGGACTACTAGATATCAGCTTTCATGCACAGTAATGGGGGTCCTCAGCCTTCCTCAATCTCTCCCATCACTCACGTACACATTAACACACAAACACATTCAAATGACGAATTTGGGGAAATGAATAAATTCAACAAGAGGCAGGCATGCATAAAATAGAAAGGTTAAAAAGCCAATCAGCATCATGGGGTATTATTTGACTAAGCCGTTAGGCAAGAAGTGATGTTACAGATTCATGGTATTTAGTCCTTTCCCTTCTTCCTTCATCCCCTCTCTACTTTTCGACTCTTTATTTTTTTAATTATTATTTATATATGCATTTATTAATATATATCCTTCTCGCTCCCGTGCTCTCCCCACCAACCTACCTTCCCCCACCACTCACTTCTCTTTCTATTCCTGTCTTTTGTTCTCTCGTTCTCTAGTCCCTGCAACTTTCACTATTGATTTTGTCTTTAATAAAAATAATAATTAAGTAATGTAACACACTGTAAAGTATGTTTCCCCCTTGATTTTGAAGTAACCACGTAAGCATAACATGTGTTTTCACTTATCATTCTTTTTCTCTTGATAAGTTTTCACTTATCATTCTCACACATTATAACTGGTAATTCCTGTATCGTATTTTACTAGTCTACAGGCATCAGGGTTAATATATTAATATCTAAAGTGTTACAAGGTCATACCCATTGACAAGCTATGGCTATATCATATAATTCCTTCTATTTTTAATATAAGGGTTAGCTAGCCGGAACGTCTATTGAAAACCTGGATTAGTCTGCTTCTGAATGTAGAAGTTCGAAAAATAGAAGGAAGAGGGAGGTGGAGACGAGGATAAAAGAGGGAGATTAAAATAGGATACGAGAACATTGAAGGGGCGAAACTCCCATATCAGATACAAGACCTAATCATATGGGTGTTTCATGGATTCATAAACATAGAAATTTATGATTTAATCACAAACCTCCACCGTAATAAACCCTTCTTTCATACTAAACACTTTGTTAGTGGTCCTAATTTAAAAGGTTTTCTAAAAATAAGATGCTGCAATTCACAAGCAATCTAGAAGAACGAAAAAGCAGATGATTTGATTGAGTCATGTATGAGAACATTGTCTTATATATAAAGTTGTTCCGCAATCACTGGTAAAGAGGAAGTGATACTCCCTATTATTAAACAAACCCTTATTGAGCAAGTCAAGACAGCAAAACCGATGGAAGATAATAGTAATAACAATAAGAAAAAACTATACAGAGGAAGATAAATTAGAAAAAAGTTGGTTCTAAGCATTTTGTCTAAGCCCCTTTTAAAGGTACGGGCGACAGACAAATACCAAACACAAGATAGATCGGACAACGCATCTCTTGAAACTAAACAAACATCAATGTTGACAACAGAGAGTATGTTCAGGTAAGTGCTTGATTGTTGATAATTTTCAATTACAAAGGGTTATAAACTTAAAAACCCAAAATATGGAGTCTTTTTGGTAAGACTTCAAAATAAATAATTATTTTAGAAAACTAAAAATAATATTTTTAGGAAGCAAAATATTTTTACAAAAAGTGTCAATACCAAGTATTTACTCATGCATAAGGGGGGAAGTCGCCGTAGTTCTACTACGTTTTCCTTTTAGTGGCCCGTTGTTGGGCACACGAGCCCACCATTTCTCTATGTCTTTTTACAAACCCAATACTTTATGATTATATATATAGGTTTATACTCTCATTCTCAAAAAATGTTAGACTAATTTCTTTGACACTCCCAACACATGTATTCATATATTTATCCTCCATTAAGGATCTCTTGACATATAATTTCCTTTGCCTCAATTAACGACTTAAGATACACATTTCCTTTGCCTCAATTAATGACTTAAGATACATATCATTTCCTCTCCTCCCGTGAGAGCATATCATCTCCTTTGTGAGCGACACTTTTTGGCGCCTCTCTTTGGTGCAGCCTGGAGGAGGTCGTCTGGTTTGGGGTTCTTTGTTGTTTGGGGTTAGGGTTTTTGTTTTTATATTCTTGGGTGATGGTCATCTTGATTTGTGTGGTGTCGATTTAAGGATGGAGGACTAGATCTGAGATGATTTGGCTGTTTGAGATGCTGATCAAGCATGAATGATTAAGATTGAAGGCGGTGCTGTGGTGAACCAAAGGGGATCTACAAGTTGGCGATTCTCAAGTTTTTTGATACACATAGTAGGGGAGGGGGTAAAGTTTGAACCCTAGACATAGGGGAGGGTAGTCAAGCTCTCATGCCACTGCGCTACTAAGGCGCTGGCGGTGATTCTCAAGTTTTGTTATATCTCCATAAAGATTTCAGATTTCTACTTAGATTTAGTAGCTATGGGTTAGGGAAAGTTTGGTGGAGATGGTTGAAACCTTACCGGACTGCGGCACTGTCACTATTGGTGGTGGTGGTTCTTCTTGTGCAATGGTTGTTGCGTGGTGGTATGTGTACTATCATAATAGCAGACAAATGGTTAAAAGGAATGGGACCATTTAGGTGGTTCTTTGAACCTCCATCCCTTGCATCGGACATAGTTTGTGATCGACGGTTCTTTGTTTTTTTGGTGACAATGCATAGGTCCTTCTAATTTTGATTTAGGGTTAGGGATTGTGTTAGTGGTATTGTTTGGACCAAGGTTGTTAAAATTGAGATTTTACGTAAAATTGAAAGAGGTATACAAAATTGTAAAACGTAAAATCGTAATGTAGTAAAATTGTAAAAACATAAAAGCGTTTGAAAAATTAGTAAAATCGTTTTAATGAAAAAAATCGTAAAAACGTAAAATTAAAGTGATAAAACGAGATTTTAATTACCATAGTTTGGACTTAAGTTTTTGTTCTTAAGGCTTTGGCCCATTTGGATGTTTTGGTTTTGGTTTCACACTCTCTATTAGACTTTGCTTCATCCAATAAAATATAAATACTTCTATCCCAAAAAAAAAAAAAAACTAGTTAGATGACATTCTCTTTGAATATAATAATCAAGTGAAAATTATTGATTGGGTCTGTTTGGGTTAGCGGTGGGAGCAGTGATTTACTTTTTATTTGAATTTTGCAGAAGCCTAATGGAAAAAAAATTAAGATGTAAATATGATTTATGTTTGAATTGTCTGTTTGGTTTTTGTATTGGTGATTTTTTTTAAACTGATGAGTATTTAGATTATTATTTCAAAAGTCAGTTACGTTGATATGAAAAATGACTAAAAATGACATGAATCTTATTGAATACTACATATATATTAGTTATATATATTGTGATAATTGAAGATAAAAATTTAAATTTAATAAAATAAATAAATTATTATTCCATCCAATCTTAAATATAAAGAAAAATTGAATTTTTTGAAGAAATTAAGGAAGCTAATTCAAATTATGTTATAGTTTTTATATTTATATTTTTTCCTAAACTAATTAGTTTGACTAATTAAATTATTTTTTATTTTTATATTTTACCATATTTCCATATTTTCTCTTTCTAAAATAATATTTTTTCAAAACTTCTTCTCTTATCTACTCCCTCTGGTCCTTATTATAAGGCACCAACCACTATTTCTCGTGGATCAAGGAATATAAGTTAAGTCATTAAATTGGTTCAAAATTAATAAATATTTCCAAATTTACCCCTACTTTAATTATGATGAAAATTTAAAAAGTTAGTTGAAAATGAGGATAGAAAATAGTAATAAATGAGTTGATTAAAAGCAGTTGGTGCCTTATAATAAGGACAAAAAAATTGTGGTAGTTGGTGTCTTATAATAAAGATTAGAGGGAGTATTCTGTTAATCTCTTCTGTTCCGTCTCTCTCTCTCTCTCATCGTGACCCGCCTCCAAAGTTGCAGCAACTCTCGCGCCTCCAACTTCTGCGGCACCGAGCTTCTCTGGGAAAAGCCCAGCCACCTGAATGCTTACCCAAAGATGTGGGGTTCTCTTTGAGAATGTTAATATCTCAACAGAATTAATCAGGGACCATTCTTGTATTTGGATTCCAACGAAAGCCAAATTGGATTGCAAAAACTTCTTTAAATGGGTTTTTATCCTGTTTTTTGGGTATGGGGGCCGCTATAAGTGAGAAGGATTTTAGACAAGGATATGCAAGGCATAAATGTTGATCCTGTTGAAGTCTTCATTATCCCTGTTGTGGATTTTGGTTTTTATGATTATGTTGTTCTAAATTTGTTATTTGTTCAGTTGTATCTGACTTTTAATGACTTTGTTCCGGTTTTCTTATTATCAATGGATTTACGCTAGCAAAAAAAAAAAAAAAAACCTAATTTGTGAACGCATTAAAATAATTAGTTAACATAATTTTTGTAATATTAATTCCCTAAAACAACTTGTTTGGTTATGTGAGTTGGAATTATCCTTGATGAAAAATCACTTATACACAATTAATAGGGATGCTTTACGGAGAAAATTGCACCCCCCAGCTTTATTATAATAATATAAAATTTGAGATATCTGAACATTATATATATATATAAAATCATACTTAAGAAAAGTTATTTCAGACATACTTATTGTTTTTAATTAATTTTATTTCTTACATTGCATATTTCAATTATGAAGCTTTATAAATAATATTGGAGGGAGCATGTAGAAAATGTACTTTTTTTTCCCTAAACATGCCCTTATTTAAAAGGCATAAATGAGATAAGGTAATGATATGAAAAATAATAAAATATTCAGGTAAAAAAATAAAAGAAAAAAATGATAAAAGAGAATGTACAAGGAAAATTAATTTGGGGTGAAATTCATAAAAGAAAATTGAATGGCAAAACAACCCAAAGTAAACCAAATAAAAGGGGGACGAGGAATTTAAAGTAAAAGGTCTTATCCTTGACACAAGATGTAATGGTATAATAAATTTCAGGTTCGGGAAAAAATAACACGATAGGGTCGAGATTATAATAAAATAAAGTAACGCACTAAAGCAAATAGTAAAAATTATAATACATCCCCTAATGACAGCTTGACCTGTTGGAGAGACTAATGATAACAATTTGAGTTATTTCATTTATAACAGCTACCCTTGCACTAGCATATCCCAATAATCAGCTGATGCATCCATCTGTCTGTGAACAATTAATTGTAATTATATCTGCACCAATTCTCAATATTTTAGTAGACTCTAGACTTGAAGTAGTATTGACCTTATCTTATCACAACCATCATTACCTATTATTCCTTCTGGTTCTTATTATAAAATATCAACAATCATTTCTTGTGGATTAAAAAATGAAAGTTAGATCATTACATTGTTACAGAGAATTGATAAATGTTTCAAATTTTACTCTTAATTTAATTATATAAAATTAAAAATTTATTTAAAAATGAAGGTAAAATAAGAAAATAATAATAAATGATTAGTTAAAGGCAGTTTGTGTTTTATAATAAGGATAAAAAACTGATGATTGTTGGTGTCTATGAGATGGACAAGATGGAATAGTGATTAAAAGGTGTGTTTGATTTTGGTTTTAAAAACGGTTTTTTCATCGCTGGAAAAAAAGTAATCTTATTTTAATTTTTTTTTAATAAACTGATTTTTAAAAAAATATTTTTTTTCCTATTTTTTAGGTCTCTATCCTCTCTCTATTGACGCCACATAACCGAACCGTCACATCACTATCAGCGACAATCACCATGACATCACTGAAGTAACTATTCAAATAGATTTTTTTTAAAAAAAAAAACCTTATTTTTTAAAACTGTTTTGAAAAAAAAAAACTGTTTAATTCATTTGATCTTTATTATAAGATACTAACTAATAAATATTTTTGGTTTTTTTATAAGGCACTTACAATTTTTCAAAGAGTATTTAATTTATCTTTTCATGTCAGGTCATATTTAATAAGGGAAGCGGGATAGAGTAATAATTAATATTTCCTTTAGTCTTTAGAGTAATAATTAATATTTCCTTTAGTCTTTATTATAAGGCACCAACTAACAAGTGTATTTGATTTTTTTATTAGACATTTACTTGTTTTTAAGGAGCATTACTTTTTATTTTCCATATATGTCGATATTTAATAAGGGTAGTATATGAGAATAATAATAATATGATATCAAAGTTTAATGTAATTATATATGTAATATTGAAAATTACTTAAATTTTATAACAACTTTATTGATTTTAATTTTTTTTATTAGTTTATAAGAATTATTTATTGGTGTCTTATAATAAAAACAAAAAGAAGTATGAAATTTAAGTTTAGTATAATTAGTATGGATAATATTAGAAATCATATAAATTTTTTAAGACAACTTCAATACCCTAAGTTAACTGTTTTTATTAATTTATATGAATTGATAATTAATGCCTTGTAATAAGAATAATTGAGAATATGCCCTGAGTTGTTGGCCTTATCACCATGGTCACTGCCTTTTTTTGCTGTTTTATCACTTTATGAGTCGAGTCGGCTGTTTCAACTTCAGCCATTTCTGGTCATGTCCCCTCAATCAGTGGCTTCCTTTCATTTTATTATTTCATTTATTTGATCCCCTTTTGGGTTCCATGTAATCATGTGAAATATTCTCAAAATAATCATATTTTATATCAATAATAATATGAATATCCCCAAGGTCCCAATATCAGTGTAAACATTTTACCCAACCTTCGCTCATTCTCTAAAACCTATAAAATGGTAAAATATTTAAGTTCTCACCAATAATAAAGGGAAAGGGAAATATCTCTTTATACTTTTTTTTTTATTTAAAATATTCACTTACACTTTGGTATAAGAGGTTGCTTTAGATTTCTTTATTCACTGAACCCAGACGAATACATTTAACTATTTATTTTCAGAATAAGATTCGCATTAATTATTTTGTTTCTTACGGCTAGAACTGACGAACACGCATCTCACACTTCATTCATCGTTGCAAATTCCTGCAACTGCTTTTCAGTTTATTCATTGAATTCATTGAATGGACCAAACAAATAAAACATACCGATTTCATAAAGACAAACTCATGAAAATTATGCATATGTGTCGAACAATCTTGGGGGGAAGAAATTTGTTTTTCTTACAAAACTCCCCTTAATTTTATGTATAATATGTAAATATTTTTCAAAAAATTTTGAAAATTTACAATAAACCTTTCTGATCAACTTTTATATTGATACATATAACTCTCATATTATTAGTTGTGTTCAGTATTTATCTGCAATTTAATTTAATGATTTTATCTACACATATATATAACTCAAAAGTTTGAGGAGTTGTAACACTTGTATGCATGTGAAAATAAAATTAAAAGGGAAAAAAACCGTTGGTTTGCATCCATACAAATTAGAAAATCAGCGACAAGATTTAATGATTGAATTTTTGTCGCCAAATTGATCACCACAAAATTGTATTGTTTGGCGGTTGTTCAATATTCCATCACTGAGCCCCCAGAATGATTACGCTCGCTTGAACGGCTGAGATCAAATTTGAACACCCACAACGAAGTCGTTGTCGTGAGGACCGCGCCGATTCAGGGGCGGAGTATTCAGTTTTTCAATTTTTCCTGCTGTGCATCATTATTTGACTCGTCCGAGGAATAATCGATGGACTTCCAACACATCCCTCCAGCTTTGCCACGTCCCTCATTTCGAAATTGGTATTTCATCTTCTTTACTTTAATTTGTTGGGTCGTGTTCTTTCTTTTTTGTTTAATTCATTCATTTGGCAAGCATAACTTGAACCTCATCTTCGTATTAATCAGTATTACTTATTTGAAGGAGGCTCTCCTTCACTCCTATTAACAACACTCTTTCACCTTTGGGAAGAAAATTAGTTGAGGACTTTCAGAATGTGCCTCCTTTACAAAGTTATCTGCACACGTTATTATTTTCCTATTAACTTAGTGTAAAAGCTATTCCCTTCGGTCTTAATTATAAGACATAGTTGATTTTTTTGAAGAGATTAAGGAAGATAATTAAATTACTTTAGAATATTTTTATTTTTTTCTTTAAACTAATTAATTTTGACTAATAGACTAATATATAGTCTAAAAATACACATCATATGAAATGATTAAAGTAATTTTTATTTTTTTCTTTAAACTAATTAATTTTGACTAATAGACTATTATTTAGCTTCCTTAATCCCTCCAAACAAAGTCAACTATGCCTTATAATTAGGACCAGACGAGGTAGTACCTAGTTTCTTCAATTAAGATTCTGAATGAATGATTGCCATCACTATCTCTAAACAAAATGTTGATAGCTAGTTTCAAATGAGGTCGAGAATACTTGAATATATCTCAGTTTCATCTGTTGGATCTTCTTATATATGTATCAATTTTGACAACTTTCTTCGAAAAAACTTAAGGTGATATTAAACTGTTGACAAAATCATATTGGTCCTCGTGCTTAAGCACAACTGGATTTCTAATTGCTCATATAATTAAGAATCGTCAAAATATATTTATATGAATTAATGAAAGTACTAGTATTCATCAATTCTTAAATAATTTTCAACCTTGGATTTTGTGTAATACATTATCGGCTTAAATGATAATGTAATATTAAACAAGAAAAATATTATTTATAAATCATGAAAAATTCAGCTCATATCTTTGTATAAAATTTAAAACACGTGCCACATTTTTGTTTACCTTAATTTCAAAACAAGCTCAAAAAACCAAATATTAATTTATTTGCATTAAAATTAGATTAAGAGAATTCAGTCATTCAGGGATGGAAAATTAAATTATAAGTTAAAATTCAAAGTCTCAGTCTGGGACTTGCACTACTTGCTCCTGCACCTGCCATCGTGGCACTGCCAATAACTACGTACCTTATCATAAATTTAATTTAAAAAATAAACAAATGAAATATTAAATTAAAATATAGTAAAGTTCAAAACCCTTTCAAATTTTCTTGTTTCAATCCACGAGTAGGCTGCCCTTTCTTAACCAAATGTCTGATATGCACTTTATCAATTATTATAATCAAAGTAGCGACCCCTTAGCTATGAGTTCATCTGGTAAAAGAGTCAGACACTTTCACTAAAGGGAAAGAGTTAGATCATGGAATTGGTCAATGCGTGGGGAGATATTCTAGCTTATGGTGCTTAGGTAAACGCTTAAGGGTAATAGACTCTACCTAACATTGGTATCACGTAGGAGGAAAGGAGATTTCACTATATCATTTGATTGTAGGTGAACCTAACACCTTTTATTAAATTAGGGGGAAGCCACAAATCACGGGATAAATTCATTTTATCGAATATATATATATATATATATATATATATATATATATATATATATATATATATATATATTCTAATTCATTTGATGTGCCATTAACTTATTATCATTTATTATGCTGCGATTAGCTAAATATTGCCGATGACGTGGCGTATTACTATGTGATTAATTAAACAAAGTTATCCACCTGTACAAAAAGTTAGATGAGAAAATAATCAGGGGAAATCAAATAAGACAAAATAATGTTGGTTTCATGCTAGTACTATATACAACTACTAACCCCTCTCTTCTTTTATGGGTTAAGCGGTCCGCATGTTAATGTATTCTAACAAATGCGTTTAGTATCTTATAGTATTTTAGTTTGTGATTCACGTAACATCCTGAATATGTCTTTTTACTGCACATAATATTCTGAAATATTTTGTTTGTGGTTCATTCAACACCTTAAAATTGATATTAAAAAATATTTTAAGGTGTTGAACGTACATTTAGTTAAAAGATTTTTTGCGAGTTAATAGCAATGTTAAAATTACTATTATAAAATAATTCCAGAACGATATTTTTCCTAAAAAAATTACTGCTTTGAGGAAAAATTGTGCCGCAAATACTCTAAGGTGCCATACACACCTAAAAAAAATATTTCAGGTGCTGGAAAAACTACAAAATACCTTAGGACATCAGAGATATATGAGGAATATCTTAGGGTGCAAGCCGCACCTTTACCCTATTTTTATTTTTGCCAAAACTGTCAACGATATTCACTGTATATGATTTTTCAATTATTTTTGACAATTATACTCACCAAAATGTACTCTAGATGAGATTTGAATGGTCCAGATTTTCTTTTTAACTGTAGATTTTTAATTGAAAAAATCATTTTTAAAAAATATATTAGTTGAGAGATTATCTTTATTTTAGATTTTTTACTCATTAAAATGATTTTCATTTAAAAATCAGCAATTAAAAAAAAAATAAATACGGACCATCTAGATCTCATCTGAACAATTCAGATGGGTAAAACTTTCCCTACTTATCCGAATGATGAGTAGCGAAATTGGTTCCATACACCTCCGAGCTGAAAACAATTTTATTTTGCCTTTTGACCCCCAATAGTTTAAGCAACTCAGAGATACTAATACATATTTATGTTTAAATACCATTTTTGTTATAAAAGTTTACTCTAAGGAATACTGGTTACCTGGAAATTTATTTAGTTTCTTTTTTCCCTAGAAAGTTTAAAAACGATGCAATCTTGTCCATCCATTTATCCTAATTGTTAAATTGTTACTTCTCTTTATAAACTTTCAGAGGCAAAATTATTCCTAAAAAAGACTTTCGGGGCAAATTTGTTTTTCAAAAAAACTTCCAAAGCATATTTGCTCAATTTTTAAACTTCTGAGGGCAAAAATAAGACTAAAAAAACTTTTAGGTGACCAATGCCCTTTAAGGTAAATTTTCATGGTAAAAATAGTATTTAACCTTACATTATTTAATATAGTATTTGTAGAATTCTGTTATTAAGAGATTAGAGAAGAATAAGATTAATGAGTTGACACCTTCATTATTCATCGAATACAAAATCAATCCACTTGGGTTTCACAATTATCATTTCTTATTTGAGAGAGATTAACAACACTTACCTTGATTCTAGAGATATTGGAGGGACTTTTCATCTCCAAGGAGAGACTTAAATTATCCCCTCTCTTTAACATGGTTTAGACCTTACTATCATCACACTAAACATATTAATTAGAACCTCTATTTATAAGCTCCAATCACTAATCATGATTTTAACTAATAAAATAAGGTCTTAACCATAATTCAATATTCCAGTGTCCATTTTTGGACCTTCATAATTGCAGATTCATGCAAGCAATTAATTAATCAAATCCCATACATATGGAATACGTCACGTTCAATTCCACGTGTCCAAGAATCATTACGATTGTAAAAGACAAATCTCCAGTCGATTAACCCCACAGCCCCCCCCCCCCAACCCCCCCAAAAAAAAGCGCCCTCTTAATTAGTTTTTGTTTTTAACAGAACCGTGTTAATTACTTTAAGTCTTTAATTATATCATTGAAATCAGAATGAATGAAGGATTCAATTAACCACATGTTTGTTTTGTTTTTTATTGCAGATGTAATGGATGCATGAATCTGCACAATTCATCAAACTAATTAAGGATGTCATAATCCGATTGGTGAAAAAATAATTAAGGATATCATAATCATAAATCATAAATATAATATAAAATCATCAGGCATGCGAGGTAAACAGAGTGCGCAGGTTATTCGATGATACACGTATTTGTGAATCCAGTTTTATAGTGAGGTCAGAACATAATTAATTAGCTGTACGACCAGTTAATTAATCAATGGGGAAATTAGCTAGAGTTTGCTTTATAATTAGAGACCAGAGGGTAGTATATTTTCCATGCCACTCTTTTTTGCATTCACATTATTAAACACAATTTTCCTGTACAATGATGCCTAATCAACTGGCTTTTTCATGCTAGGCTCAATGAACCTGCATTTAGGCAGTGATTCTTTTAAGCTATTTATCCAAAACTGTTTGTTTCTTTGTAAGGACTAATAATTAATGACAACAATGCCACTTGCCTCTTCTTAATTATTCACAAATAATGATAGCCCTAATTACAAAACACTCCATGCCTCTGCTTCCTATTTCAAATGATTCTCATTTAACAATGTTCACTGACATTATCAAAGTTGAACAATCTAAACCTAATCTAATTATATGCTACTTGAATGAAATATTCTTATTTCAATAAGTCGTTTTCAAGTAATCACTTCAGTTTTACACACCACATTATTTTCATTAACAAGGGATAAAATATATAATGTTTTTTACTTTTTAGATTTATCGATGAATTTGGTGGCCGATCTTAGGCAGGTGATTATTATTAGTATTAAAAGGGTCTGAATCTTTACCTAGTCCCACAATTTAGTCTCTTGTGGCTGCTGAAATTATTTATTGAAGTCTGATGAGTAAGGAGTGTTCAAAGTTTTTTCATCCTGACCCTAAGCAAGACAGAAAAATTCGAGATCACGAAATTTTTTTTGAGGAGTGGTCGGGACTTCCCAGTCCTGAATATGTATATAATATAATTTTAGAATACACACACTTTTGTAACCAATTAAATGGATTTCAAATTGATAACTTCATTGATACTGTTGACTCTTCATCTTAACTTTTGAGATTTTGATTGTTTCTGATAGTGGCGGGACTAAGGAATTCTATGAAGGGCTTTTTTCCCTCCTTAGCTTTTTTAAAGTTCCATCAAAGTTTTTGTGCATAATAATAACATTAAAAACCATAGAGTCAAGTTAACTGCACCAGGATTATGACCCAAAACTACGGAGAAAAAAAAAGACCAAAAACAATTTTTTGGGAAATCCTGATCCTAATTGGGATGAAAACTTTTTCGGATTGGGTATAATTTTCCTTCCTGAGCCTTCATCAAAATTGTGATCAGTAATAAGATTTCCCGATCCTTTCAGTCTTGAGAACGCCCTTAAATGGTGAGTGAAGCCAATTCAAACTCTATGAGTGGCCAGTAAAATAAGTCAAATTTTTTTTCACTGTTAAAATATAGAAAGACGATATTGTGAACTGCATGTTCTTTATTCCTTAATCATGATTTATAGCTATGATGCTGATTAAGTGATTGTTAAATACAAAATATTTGATCAAATAAATGCTTGGATATGTTTAATAGTAAGGGCTATTGAGAAATATAGATGCTTTTTGTGTGATTGATAAAATATAATTATAATAACAACTTAGTGAAATGAAAATGCTTTTCTATGTATAAGAATAACAGCAAGAAGAGACACCTTAAAAATTATAGCAGGGCTCACACTGTGATTACACGACAAAGGCCCATAGCATACATTGGCCCATTGTCAGAGCCCATTGACTGGACTCCCAACAAATCACACAAGGATACCTATACACCACCTTAATTCACTTCCAAAACGGCCCATTTATATATTTGGACCAACATTACTAGCTCCATTAAGCAATATTAATAACATGCTATATATCCAAAAAAAAAAAAAAACATATGCTAAAACAGAAAGACCCATTAACAAAAGTTTGGTCCAGTGAAAAGGTTTGTTTTCTCACAACACAGCAAGCCAAAGTTCAATTTCCTATTAAGAAATGTGTCCATATTTAATGCACGTACCTAGCCCAAGAAAATAAAAAAACATAGATCCCATCATTACGTTGATCTATGGTAATGGAAATTGGATGGAGTAGACTAGAATGCCATGAGGTATGAACATCAGTATAGGGATAGAAATAGGTTAGGGCTTGTGGCCTGGCCTGTCAGGCTAAAAGGTCAAACTAAAACCTCTTATAAAGCCTGTTTTAGCTTAATAAGTCAGTCTCAGGCCTGATAAGAAGTCTTTTAGGCCTGTCAAGCGGACTTGTTTATATTATTAGTATTAATTTATGTAATTTTGGCCTATTTTTAATCTGTTTAAAGTAGGCTTATTATTGGCATGTGCCCTGTTAGCTTAATTAATTAAATAAATAATAATAATAATATAAAAGAGTTAATTTTTTTTTTTTAAAAAAAACAAGCCTCCTTAACAGGCTACATGCCAAGCCAGACTTATATATAAGTCAGGCTCAAACCAATATGTTATAGAACAGGCCTGACCTGTTAAGGGTAAAAGACATAAATAACACATCCTTAGAAGTTAAAAGACAAATGACATCTTACACAATACTTCTTCTTCGCCATTCAATCAAATTTGGTGATCTGGTTTCAACACAAATAAGCAAGGGAAGATAGTCAGTTTCAAAAACCACTTTGTCAAGCCCCATATCCATTGCAAGCATCATAGCCCTTTTCAATGTAAGGGTTTTAGCCATAAATGCAGAGATTGATTTAACTTTATCCACGTAACTCTATCTAAAATTGGCAAGATAATCCCTACATATTACCTCAACAGTAGCATTTTCATATGAGGCGAAAAAGCCCTATCACAGTTAATCTTAAGCTGACCTGATGAGGGAAGGTTCCATTTAAATAGAGAACTATTACTTTCTGGAAGCACATCAGGACCCACATGCAGGTTATCACAATTTAGCCAATATTCAAGGTTGCTTTTTTTTGGCCAATTCATTAAGATCAATAGGATTTGGGGTTTTTGTGACTGAAGATCGAATAATTTCTTTATTTTCAAATAAACCACAGAATCTAGAAAATTAATGATAAATCTTGCTTACTCAATGAGGGTGTACGGGGCATCGTAATCCACTAGGCATTAAAGTTGGACATACTAGATACATCAATTCTAGCACTTGACATAAAACCAAACCAAACACACCTAGTCCATAGATAGTGAAAAAACAAACAGTCAACAGTTTCCTTAGGTTCTGCATATACAAGACATTGGCTTCCTTAGGATCTTTTTCTGCGGTAAAGGACTTCATTAGTAGCAATAACTTTGTTAAGGAAGCGCCAAATAAACTATTATATCCGTGGGATAATCTTAATCTTTGAAATTGATTTCCAACATGTAACAACAGAGGACCTCACTTTATCTGCAGTACTAGCATTCCTCTCTTTTCCTTGGTGATATCTCATTTTAACCGAATACAAACCATCTTTAGCATTAGTCCACATAAGCTTATCTTTTAATCCATTGGAGGGGATAACAATTTCATATATAGTATGCTTGACTTCATTGGGTAGATATTGAATTATAGAAGTGAGATTCCACTCATTATTAATTTTAAGATCACAAACTCTACCTTCTCATTAATTACTTTGACGAATATCACTTTGATTATTTCCCTCCCCTAACTTGATTGATAGTGAGGATATGATTGCAGAGGTTACTAATTGCATTCAATTATTCCAAGGTGTGACCTGAACAATGGCATCAAACTCAATTAAGGCACACATAATGGAAGATTTATGGTACCTCCCACTAACACAATTCTCATTATAACTTCCGAGCAAAATGACGTTCTCATTAATCATGACTTGACCCTTTCTCATTCCTATTCACACACTCATGTGTTTCCAAACTTCCGACCACAACCCAATCATCGCCAAACTCATAATTGAATCTTTTAGACTTACGTTGACCCCATATTACCACTCTAACTTTTTTTTTTTTTTATAAATTCATTTTAACTAAAAAATTTAGTCTTTATTATAAATTCAGTTATCAGAGTAATAAATAATTTTATAACTTTTTTCCTATTAATTGTAATAAGCAAAAAGAATTTATTTATATTGACTTTTGGAACTAATCATATATAAGGACACAATTAAAAATTTAGCACATAATTAAATAGTTAACTAACTATTTTTGGTATGTGAAAATTAGCTAATTTAGACATATAAAAAGGACCAGAATGATATATACTAAGTGCTAAATATTCATTCTCCATGTTACATACACACGTATATAAATATTTGCCGCTGTCACAATAATTTGTCTGAAAAATAAGCATATCCCTTCGATCGTCTTGATCGAACGACATTAGGTTGACAGGTCAATAGAAAGATCAAAAATCTTTTTTTTTTCCTTTCTAAAAAGGATAAGTATGTAGTGTTGATTAACCCAGGAACAATATTATTTCTGAATCATATAGTAGCATCAGTACAATAAAAGCATCTATCACCTATTTATATTATTCCCCTCGGTCATAGTTTTATACTACAAACTATATCCTATATTACACTAAAAACTATATATATATATAATTTTTTTTTTTTTTTGATACTGAAGAGAACTAGAAACAAAAGACAAGAACGAAACTATATTTTTTATTTAGCATCCATACAACATATATCGATACTAACTACATAGAGTTGAGCCTTACAATTATGGACCAGCTCAATGCCTTATTACATTACAAAACACACGTCATATAACTACTTTCTACACTTCTATTAAAAAAAAAAAAAAAAAAAAAAAAAAAAAAAAAAAACTACTTTCTACACGTAGTGCACGTACGTCCTCAGAAATTCCGAAGCAGGATTTCTGAAAGGTGGGTCAATAAAGAGATCAACGTGGTCTTTAATTAATTGTCGACAGAGAAGGGTTACATACGAGTACATCGCTTTGTTGGAATAATAATCCCACCTTCTGCTGGAAAGAAGGCAACTGTTCAACTATATATTGCCAGGTCAAGATATATAATCGTTTTCTTTCTACTTTCTTCATTCCCTTCCGTCTTCCGCTCAGCGTCTGCTTTTCTCATGTTGGATTCATCGGTCTCCATTAACCACTACTGTAACCTTCACTGCTAATTTCCTTCATCTTCTTTCTTTCTTTACACGATTCTCTCTCATCTTAAGTCTCCTTCTTATTTGTTGGGGACTGTTAATTTCTTTGTCTTTTTCTTTCTTTCTTTTTTTCTTAACCTGGAAGGCTAAATATTACCCACGTTGCCCTGGTTATTCCCGAGTCAAGTCGGTTTAGGCTGGTTCACGCAAGCTCAAAATTTCTCCTGTTGAGGGTACGGACTATACAAGACAAGAGGCTAGTTCGTTGGTTTTCAGTTTGAACCGATATGATCTGGTTTTTTGAACATTGCTTGAAGGACTCTACTACTTACCTTAATAATTTTTTTGGCCAACCTTAACTACTACTCCCTCCATCTCTATTTATAAGATTCCATTTTTTTTGGATAGTTTTTTTTCTCTTTTATAAGGTATTCTTTGAATTTGTTTAACCAATAAATACACTTTTACCCTCAATTTCAATTATTAACTCAATAATAAAATGTTGACTCATTCCCCTTATTTTCTCATATTATTATTTTTTCTCATACATTCTCTTTCACCATTTTTCTCATTATTACTCTCTTGCTCATTCATAAACAAATGCATATTTGGGAAAAACATATTTCTATATATGTATTACTTTTTACTAATTTTAATTATTTTCTTGAACAACGCGATTGAGTTAGAAGGACATCATGCATAGAGAGGGATGGAGTGATTTAATATTTCTTCATAAACTTTCAATCATGAACCACACCTACACCATACCACGCGTAATCCCTTTTAAGATGTTAAACAGAAGAGCCCACATTGACCACTGTTAATTAGTTCACACAAATTCAATATACTTTGTCATATAGAAGGCAAAGACGAGAACGTGTTTCAACAATACCCCAAGTACATACGTAGTCATCTTAAAGACCGGAAGTAATGTAAGAACCAGCCCTCTCTCATCGCGATAATTAATTAGGCAATTATATATTCAAACTAGACGGATTATCTCATGTGATGCACCTTTTATTAGAAAGGGGAATGGAAATATTTTTTAAATTTGGAAAATAATTTTAATTAGTGGTTATAAAAGGTTGATAATATGTAAGTAAAGGATATGTGAGACAAGTTAATAAAAGCCAACTTCGTTATTTATGAGCACCTGTAATTTACGTTGGAGATGGAAATATATGAGCTTGAGTTTATTAGTGCTAGGCATTCTAAATGCATTATATGTTGTTATTGTTCTTAAAGTCAGGTAGCAATATAAAGAAAGATGTTTGGACATCTAAAAAAGTATACATGAAATGTATTTTTTTAAAAAAAAAAAAAATTAACATTATGGATGGGATTGGTGGAGCATTTAATGTCTTTGGTTCAAAACTTACCCATTATTAGATACTGAATTGAAGTAGTAGGTTCAAGTGGCTTAAGGGGTGGATTCAACCTACTTGCAAAACCCCCCATATCCTTGTGTGTTACACGGGCGCCGGCGGTGTTGTTTGTTTCAAATTTTCATTGTTGTGTTTTATTGTTTAACGAAATTTAATAATTCTTTTTTTACAAGTAAATATAATTGAATCATAGAGAATATTTGTTGAATTTAATAGTATGCATGTAATGAAAAAATGGATGTTAAATTCACCAGGTTTAGGCATGTTAAAAGGCTTATACATAGCTTGATTTCTTAAAGTCATAAATATGTATATATAAAATATATAGGGATTTGATTTTCTCATGTTGCATGAGAAGAAGAAGATTCCTACATACACATGAAATGGTGGGATCCACACACACACACGTGTGACATGAGAAAACACTTCTCCTACAACATAAGAAGTGTTTTTCCAAAATAAGAAGTGTTTTTCCAAATATATATCATGTTGGAAAGACCTACTTTATTTGATGAGTTGGAAGGACCTACGTACTGCAATAAAGGAAGAAAATAATAAAAGAACCTAGAATGAGAAGAGGCTAAGAGAGAATGGAATTGAGAGAACTTAGGAGTCAAATAAATTATTATTAAATCAGATAATTAATTCATAGCAAGAATTCATGTGCTAAAACATACAAAACTCTCGTGAACTTAGGCTAGTTGCATATAACCATTCATTTATTTAAAAATTTAAATTTATTTTCCTTGAATTTTTATTCTTTAACATTTTTTTTATGGGAAGAAAAATTGAAAGAAAAAAAAGGGAGAACGGAAAATGGAGAAAAGACAAAATTGGGGAGAAAATATAATCACCCTTCATATTTGGATGGACAACAAAAAAATAGGAAGGAATTGGAAGAGAATAAAAAATATATGAATACTTCAATACACTAACCCCATATCAACATTAATACCATCGTATAATTGTGTATAAAATGTTATTTTTAATGTAAATTTTTTTTTCCAAATCTAATATAATTAACGAAATAAATAAATTTTACATTTTTCTATATTATTTTATTAATAAATGATAAAGCTGGTAATAAAGCAATTAATGTTGCTTTATTTGACTCAAATCTTTCACTCTACATTCCTCTAAAAAATGCAACAGCAGCAGTCCATGAAACTTCATTGTAATACCCGGATAATTATTTATCTGAAATATTATATTAATAAATAAAACCTATTGGTAATAGGTGAATGTATAGTCTCAAAGTGTAAGATAAGTAGTTCAAATGAAAATATTAAAGAAATTATGAAAAATTCTAAAGGGCATAAGGATAATTATTAAAAAAAAATTAATTAGAAAGAATATTGTCCTTAATTTAGACAATTTACTAAATTATTTCCTATGAAAATTAAAAAGTATTCTAAGACTAAAACTGGCCTTAAGATTTTTGATAATTTAGATAAAGCTTAAATTAGAGATATAAATAGAATTGTTGTGAGAAAATAATTAGTTTTAATTGATAAAATTATCAAAAATTAGTAAAGGATTAATTAAGGGATTTTTAGGAATTTTATAAGATCATAAGAGTTTAGGAAAAATGGACCAATGGGAAATTTTTGTGAAAAAGAAATGGGATATTGTGGTAAATGGAAAAAAAAATATAATTATATATATATATAGTGGTGACCGAAATTTTAGGGGAAAAAGAAAAGAAAAAAAAATGGAAGGATAAGGATAGGTAGATTTTTAAATATAATAGTAATATTAATTAAAACATGTGTTAGTTAGGAAATATTATAATAATCAGAGGAAAAATGAACAGGATAAACGAGAATGGATAGAAATAAAATCCTACATAGAAAACCGTGAAATAGGTAATTAGGACCAGAGTATATTATGAACGAGTGAATTTTTACCTCGTGATGGCCGGTCTCCGAAGTCGTTTCCGTAACCGACGGAGTGATTTGGAGATCCGGATAGGAAGATATTTTGTAGGAATTAAGCAGATAACCAAAATGAGAACCGATAGAAAATAATTCCGTTGTGAGAATCCAGGGATAGGTGGGGAAAAACCAGAGTATATTATTGATCAGTGAATTTTTATCTAGAAGATGACACCGACAGAAGTCATTTCTGTACCCGGTAGTGATTACCGAGGATTTTCGGCTGATAACGGAATGTCCTTAACGAGAATATAAGGTTAGAAAAACCCAGTATTCTCGAAGAGGATGAAAAGATCTTCAGTGTGTCATTCCCGGAATTTTAAGATTCTACGGAATTTCGCGATCAGGACACTGAGCCAAAGAGTTCATCTGATAAAGCAAGATGACACAGGCAGGATGAGGTCATCATTCTTTATCTCTTTATGGATCATGAGGTCAGCCTAGTAGGTGGATGGTCAAGATCAAGCCACCTCAACAAAAGTGCGATCCAACGGTCAGAATTCGATCAGACAAAAATTACGAAAATGCCCTTCCCTTCACCTATAAATACCCCTTCACCATTTCACATTTCTTCACACCATTCTCTCTTGAGAATTTCGAAATTTGGGAGAGCAAGGAGGAAGGAGAAGTCCGGGGAAAATCCTAGCGAAGCTCTGAGTAAGTTCCTCGGTCCTTAGTCTTTAGTTCGGTAATTCTTTCGGTAGTTATAGTAGGATTGCTAGGATAGTCTCTAAATTTTCAAAGTTAGTTAAATATCATGATTTAGGAATAAATATGATATTTATCTTAGAAATATGATAGAGGAAAGGTTATAGCAAAAATTTTGAGAAATTAAAGTCAAAATAGCGGTGCTCTGGCGAAATTCCGTCGAAAAGTCAAATTAGGGGCAAAATGGTAATTTGTACCTAAAATGCCCGTTTTTGTTCTGAATACTCATATAAGTAATATTATCCGTATAGGATATTCGAAACCACGAACCGCTGTTTCCGCTGTCACCGCTGTTGTACCGCTGTCGAACGTGCCGTAATTTGACGAAAGTACCAGAAATCGTCAACGGAGGTACGGACGCTTACAGTAACCTTAACACTTATGCTGCTTATATTCATATATGTGAAAGATATGTCATTTATTGAGACTCTGCCAAGAGAGGGCAGTTGTACATACAGCTTTTCACGGGTTATAGTCTTGATAACCTGTTGGGGTTTTCCTAACGCTGAGGACACGATGGGCCGTCGTGCCACTGGATATGTGCAAACTTGTTGTGATATTTGTTTTGTGTAATTTGATATTGATACGCTGTTATGTTATTATGAATATCTGTTACCATATACTGTTTATTTGAGCATAAGGTTAACCGTTACCTGAGATCCAATTGGGAAATTGGATCTCAGCTGTAGCTTCAGGTTCGGGAAAACCAAGGGTTGAGGTTCGGGGCAGGTAGCCGGCGTTGGATAGCAGAAGGAGTTTACTTCTGTAGCTCTATTAAATCTGGTTAGACGCTACCCTTTCTGAGCAATGGATGTCTGTATGAGTACAATTACACTGTGGTTATATATCTTTAAATTCAGCTACTCACTTGCTACAATGCTTGACTCTGATTACTATCCCTTTGGGAAAAAAAAAATTTCTGCCATTTAAAATCTGGGATGTTACATTCATTTTTCACCTTCAATCCATCAAATAACACGAAGCCATTGAAGATTCATTGCATTTAAAATAGAATTCATCAAAGCCGATGACGAAAAAACTGACTCTTTTTTCTTCTATTCTCCCATCAACAATAACAACACTGTGAATCTGTTTTCCTATCCTCAAGCCCATTTTCACAACTACTAGAAGATTCTAAGGTGGAGGACAAGAAGTGTATGTTAATATCAAATATCATGTATTTTACTTGTATTGTATTTCTCGTCCTTTTCTCTCTCACACATATATTTTTCTTTGTTAAGGTGCATTCAACACAAGAAGTGTTTGTCAAGATGTGATAAAGTAATATGTGTGATTTCTTCCCTAAAGTATTAAAATTGTCCAATACGATTTATCCGTAATAGAACTTTTAGTTTAATTGTTAATCACATATGAATGGTTAAATGACTGACATTTTTTATGTCTAGAAACTGTAAAAAAACAAAAAGAGTTTTTTTTAAAAAAATTATTATCTGATTAGATTGAGAGTATATGAAATCATATTATATTGTGTGCAACCTCTTATTATAGGGGATAAATTATAAGATAATTTAATGCATATCTATATTTAGATATTTAGAGTGTGAAATATAATTATCTGTTCAGGTAAAAAAAAAAAAAAAATTATGTGTATAACTTAACAATAAAATCAGGAATTTAACAATATAATTATGATCAGTATATGAAATTATATCATCCTTAACGATAGAATCAAGATCCTATTATGTTATTATGAGTGGAACTTGTTTTTTTTTAAAATACGTTTTAAAAGACATTCCTGCAAATCTATACTAAGATATTTAAAGTGTCAAATAAGTTAAAAGAGAAATTCGTACAAGTCTATGCATGGCTTTATATAAAGAATTTGGTAAAAATAATTTTAAAAGTTGATACATTTAAATAGAGTTCAAAAATCACCTTATTTTACCCATTTAAGAAATTGTCCCTGTTAAAAATAATTTAAAATTTAACAACTGCTCGTTATTCGGCGTGAAGCATACGCATATAAATAAAAGTACTAGTATAATATCTACTAGATTATTTAATAAAGCGTCATATTCAATATGCCGCCACATTTTATTGCCGATGACTGCTTTGACTTTCAATGGTGGATGTTAATGTTTCAGATTCTTTCAAAACTGTATTGGCATTACATTTAAATATAACATATGAATTGTTGCGGAAGCGCGATATAGAGTGTAACCGATTATACTAAAAAATTACCCAACTAGAAAACAAAGTTTCTAGACGTAATTTAATAATATAATAAGCACCAACTACTATATTTAAATGCAACTAATAAATAATAAATTGAACAAATATAATAGAAATATCAGATCTTAAATTCACTCCAAATATTTTACAAGTGAAATACTATAAGAGAGGAAAATATATAAATGCCTTAAGAGGCTATTTAAGGGGTGTAGAATAAGGGAGGGGGAGGCTCCCTTTTTATATCAAAACTTCCGCCCCTCCCCTTATTAATTGAGCGATGTGGGACTTTGCCCCACCACCAACAAATCTCCACCTGGGCAAAATCCCTACATTCTCAATCTCTTATTTACAAATTCTAATTGTAACTCCTATTCAAAGTACAATGTTTAACAATGTTGATCAAATCCAAACAATGTTGAAATTTAATAGAAGTCACCACCTTTGTCAACATATCAGTAGAATTGTCATCTGTCCGTATCTTCCGTATTGTGACTCCACTTTCTTCCAAAATTTCTCTTACAAAATGATATCGGACGTCAATGTGCTTCGTCCTTGCATGGTAAACTTGGTTCTTTGCTAACTGAATAGCACTCTGGCTATCACAAAATACTGTGATGCTTTCCTGACCAACACCAAGTTATCCAAGCAAACCCTGAAGCCAAATTGCCTCCTTCACAGCCTCTGTAATTGCCATGTACTCTGCCTCTGTTGTAGACAAAGCTACCGTTGACTGTAAAGTTGACTTCCAACTAATTGGTGCACCTGCAAGAGTGAATACATAACCAGTAGTTGACCTTCGTTTGTCCAAATCACCTGCGAAATCTGAGTCACAGTACCCAACTAGACATTGATCAACACCCTGCTAGAAAACCAATCCAACATCTACAGTATTACAAATATACCGTAGAATCCATTTCACAGCTTGCCAATGCTCCATTCCGGGATCATGCATATACCTACTCACCACTCCAACTGCCTGTGAAATGTCTGGTCTCGTACAAACCATAGCATACATCAAGCTACCAACAGCATTCGCATATGGCACCCTTGACATATATGCTCGTTCATCTTCATCCTTCGGCGAAATGTCAGCATTAAGCTTAAAATGTGGGGCAAGTGGGATGCTAACCGACCTGGTTTCTTCATTTATACCAAAATGATGTAGTACCTTCTTTAGATACTCCTTTTGAGATAAGAAGAGCTTCTTCGATTGTCTATCTCTTGTCATCTCCATGCCAAGTATCTTCCTTGCCTCGCCTAAGTCCTTCATCTCGAACTCCTTCTTCAGTTGATCCTTTAGCTTCTCAATCTCTGCTTGATTTCTTGAAGCAATCGGCATATCATCAACATACAAAAGGAGATAGATAAAGGATCCATCTTCAAGCTTCCGCAAATACACACAGTGATCGTATTTGCTTCTCCTGTACTTGTGCCGCAACATAAACTTGTCAAACCGTTTATACCATTGCCTCGAAGACTGTTTCAATCCGTATAACGATTTTTCAAGTTTACACACCAGATTCTCCTTTCCAGCAACTTTGAATCCTTCAGGCTGATCATATAGATTTCCTCCTCTAAGTCTCCATTTAGAAATGCAGTTTTTACATCCATTTGAACTAGTTCCAAATCTAACTGTGCCACCAAAGCCAATAAAATTCTAATGGAGGAATGTTTTACAACTGGAGAAAATACCTCATTGTAATCAATTCCCTCCTTCTGTGCATAGCCTTTAGCTACCAGTCTTGCTTTGTAGCGCACATCACCTTGGTTAGGAAATCCTTCTTTCTTCGCATACACCCATTTGCAACCAATTGCCTTCTTACCCTTTGGGAGTTTGACCAATCTCCACGTTCCATTCTGATGAAGGGACTGCATTTCTTCATTCATAGCATTCATCCACTTATCCTTTTCTGAGCTCCGGATAGCCCATTTATAAGTTGAAGGAATGCCATCAGTTGCAATTGAAGTTGCACAAGCCACCATATCCATAAAGCGAGTAGGTTTTCTTACTATTCGTCGTGGCCTGTCGGTTGCGATTGATTCTTGTTGTTGTTGAGGTTCCTGTGTTGAAACCTCCCTTTCAACTGGCTCATCTTCTACAGGAAAGTCTTCCCTCATTTCTCTATCCGTTCTCTGTACAGGGAAAATCAACTCTCCTTCAAACTCCACTTGCTTCGAAGCACCATCCGTCTGTGTAGTATCTACAGATGTTACCGGCTTCATAATAGCAGTCTCATTAAAAGTAACGTCCCTGCTAAACACAACCTTCTCCGTCTCTGGGCACCATAAACGATATCCTTTGACTCCAGAAGTGATCCCCAAGAAAATAGCTTTCTTTGCTCTAGGATCCAATTTTGATTCTTTCACATGATAGTATGCAGTTGAGCCAAACACATGTAAAGAATCATAATCATTAGCAGGCTTACCATACCATTTTTCCAACGGTGTTTTACCATCAATAGTAGCAGATGGTAGACGATTAATGAGATGGCTCGCATACGTTATTGCCTCAGCCCAAAATTCTTTGCCCAAGCCAATATTGGACAACATACACCGAACCTTCTCCAGCAAAGTCCAGTTCATGCGTTCTGCTACCCCATTCTGTTGTGGTGTATTTCTCACGGTGAAGTGTCTGACGATGCCATTATCTTCACAAACCTTCTGAAAAGGATCATTCCTGTACTCTCCACCATTGTCTGTGCGAAGACATTTGATCCTCCTGCCTTTTGTGCTTCTATCATCGTCTTCCATTTGAGAAAAATTCCCAAAACTTCATCTTTGGTCTTCATCGTATACACCCAAACACTTCGGGAAAAATCATCAACAAAGGTCACAAAATAATGTTTTCCTCCCAATGAAGCTGTTTTAGAAGGACCCCAAACATTAGAGTGTACATAATCCAAAATACCTTCAATATTGTGAATAGCTGTACCGAACTTAACCCTTATGTGTTTCCCCTTTACGCAATGCTCACAAAAGTCCATGATGCAATGCTTCAATCCTTTCAATAATCCTTGACTTGCTAAAGTTTTCAAGGATTTTCCTCCAGCATGTCCTAAGCGCATATGCCACAACCTGGTTGCTTCTGCATCCTTCTCACTACTGGATGTCACTGCAGCCGTCCCAATAACTGTACTACCATGATAGTGGTACGTGTTATTGTTCTTCTGAATACCCTTCATTACCACCAGTGCACCAGAAAATATCTTCATTACTCCATTTTCTGCAGTGATCTTAAACCCTTTTGAGTCTAGAGTCCCCACAAAAATGAGATTTTTCTTCAAGTCTGGTATGTACCGAACATCTGTTAATGTTCTGATCAATCCATCATGGTTCCTTAATTTGATTGAACCAATGCCATATGCGGTAAGAGAAGAGTTATCTGCTGTGTGAACAATTCCACACTCTACTTCTTCAAAATCAGTGAACCAATCTCTGTTAGGACACATATGATGGCTGCATGCTGAGTCCAATAACCATTCATCCGATGGTTTTGACGACGTTGTTGTAGCCATCGAGAAATCTAAATTCTCATCATCACAATCAGCTACATTTGAGTCCATAGCGGCCTTCACATCTCTAGGTTTGGCTTTGTTCTTCAGCTTCGGACAATCTTTCTTCCAGTGTCCTTTTTCCCGACAAAAGGCACACTCATCTTTGCTGGGTCTGGACCTCGACTTGGATCACCTTTTCTTTGATCTCTTCTTCTCTTCAGTACGTCCTCTAACCACTAGTGCCTTCAACAGTCTACATGCAGAAGTTTCCTTTGTGTATGGATACTTCTGCTCTCTTGAAAGGTACGATCTAATAGTACCACAAGAAACACGATTCACGACCCTCCATTCTTCTTCCTCCATTTTATCTGGTTTTTTCTCTTCAAGGGCAAAGTCTAGTCCTTGCTGAAAAAGGACATCCAGAACCTCGCCTTGCCACATGCCAAAATGCCCAGATCCATCAAAAATTTCAGCTGCAAACTTCGCATTTGACACTATTCTTGTCAAATACGATGATGTGAACGACGAACTGCCGACATCTGCTGTGGATACATCACTCTTTTTGTCTGCCATTTCTGCTCCAAAAAATATTTAATAGTTGCCAAAACAAAAGCCCAAAAGTAATTCTTTTCTGATGTGGAAGCTCAGACTAAGCTTCAACCACAGAGCATACTCAGACAGAACCTCGACTCTGATACCAATTGTTGCGGAAGCGCCATATAGAGTGTAACCGATTATACTAGAAAATTACCCAACTAGAAAACAAAGTTTCTAGACGTAATTTAATAATATAAGAAGCACCAACTACTATATTTAAATGCAACTAATAAATAATAAATTAGACAAATATAAGAGAAATATCAGATCCTAAATTCACTCCAAATATTTTACAAGTGAAATACTACAAGAGAGGAAGATATATAAATGTCTTAAGAGGCTATTTGAGGGGTGTAGAATAAGGGAGGGGGAGGCTCCCTTTTTATATCAAAACTTCCGCCCCTCCCCTTATTAATTGAGCGATGTGGGACTTTGCCCCACTACCAACATGAACAACAGAGATAATATTCATTCGCTCACCTGATAATTCATCCACCTGAACATATAAACAACAGGGGTGTGTGAGAATTAAGTAAATATATAAAGGAAAAGGATAATTTCAAATAATAGCACGAGTGGTTTAAGAAGTGAAATAGCTAGCTAAAGTTCAATCTAGTAAAAAAAAGTATCACCAGGATTAAGGAAAATATAGAGTTTCCAGGATGGAATAGTGGGATACGATGGTCCGTTCATCTAGTATATCTCTCGATTTGATCTTTGCTTGGCGTCAAAAGGGAATGAGAAGATTGCTGCGAAGACTACGAAGAAGGAATCAGGGCATAGAGTCTAATACATGTAGGATTTTACCGGAGATCTCAAGGAAGAACAAAGAAAAATAGGAGAGGAGGGAGGTAATTAGTCTATCAAGAAGAAATTTCGCAGAATTCGCCCTCTCTCCACCTTAGAAAGCTAGGACAATTCCTCCCCGTTACTCTGAGTTGGTGGAAATGAAGGACAATACAACATTGGAGAAGCTCGATGGCAAAGACAGGAGATTGACAGAGTTGATGGAGGAAGCTTGACGACGGCAATAGAGAACACGAATGGGAAGCGCACAGAACATCGGAGGGGAAGCGAAGGGGCTTACTGGCAGGATGGTTTGGTTCAAAGGATCGGAGGGATTTGAAATTCGAATGGGATCCCACATGTTTGGTGATATTGACATAAGAATTAAGACCAAGACCAAGAGAAACAAAAACAATTACGTTAACAGTTACGTTACGTGGGATCATCAACAGAAACAGGGGAATAGAATGTTAATGAAATCATTGCATTGCACAGGCTCTTACGTTGCATGGGACTCAATTATTGTACTTCACCTCTCACTGTACGTAGCACTGTTACAGTATGTTTGGATGGTGAGAAAATTAGACCGACGAGAAAAGTATGAGATAAAATGAACTTTCATCTATTCGGATCATGAGGGAAACTAGGGGAAGGAAAAGTTGGGGTGAAAAAAAAAAGGTGTTATGTTTTTACCTCCAAAATGTCTCCTAAAAAATTGGAGAGATTTTGGAGAGAACCACGTTTTTACGTATGCACCATGGCGCATTGATCCCATCGTACGTGAGAGTTCAATTTTTGATAATCCGTAATTTTAAGTTGGAAGTCATTCGATTTCAAGTTCACTATTACAGTGTCCGTCACTGTTTTCATTTTCAGATGTATATCATAGAAAATTCATGTCAAGTCTTATGATTTGTTCAGGGCTTGTAACTTATTTTGTAAAACGGGTTATATTAAAGCCATTTTTGGTTGTCAATTTGAAATGACACAATTAAACTATTGAGTATGCATTTTATAGTAACAAGCCCGGTTACTGAAGGCTAGAAGCAACGTTACCCTGTAAAAAAGAATAATATATACAATTTTAAATTTTAGAAAGTCCAATTTTTGGTAGAGGCAAATAACTTTTGCCTTTAAGTTTTAAAAGGTAAACCCTTCATCAAATAAAAAAGTAAACATTTTATTGGAAATAACGCAAAAGGTTACTCTAATTATTTGAATTGTATACTTATCAAGTCATCATGGTAGAATTTTATCTTTGGACTTTCATGTCGTTGTAGATTCATGCAATTTTTAATAATTACCATCTTCAATCTTTAATATAAAATCTCTTCTGAAACATGTCACGTTCCAAATATTATTCCACGTACCCCAAGAATCATTACTAGTAGTATCGGATAGTATAATCATAAAAGAAAAATCATAGATCAATTAACGCTCCAAGCCCCGTAAAACAAAAAAGCACCCTTTTAAGTTTTATTTTTAACAGAGTCCTTGTAAATTACTTTAATTATCTCTCTGGCAGGAAAAAAAAGAACGTTAATTATCTCATTGAAATCAAATTGAACGACGGGTTCAATTAACGACATGTTTGTTGTTTTGTTTTCTATTGCAGATGCAATGGATACATGAAATCAAATTAAGTATATCATAGTCACAAATCATACATATAACATAAAATGTGATATCTTCAGGCATGCGAAAATCATTGTATTAGTGATAGAAATTATTGACAAAATTCTGTTTATAATTTGATTTGCAATGTAAAAAGCTTATCGCAGAAAAAACCATAGCAAAAGACATTATTGATGGAGTCAGTAATTTCCATCGCAAATTAAATTATTGAGGGAATTCCATCAATAATTTTTTACAGATGTTTTTCTGTCGGTAATTCCATCCCTTATCCAACGAGAGGTAAAAAGAGTGCAGGTTATTTAATACGTATGTCGGTATGTGAATCCAGTTTTATTCTCAGGCAACATAATTAGTTAATTAACAGGGAAATTAGCTAGAGATTGCTTTATAATTAGAGGCTACAGGGTAGTATATTTTTCATGCCACTCTTTTGCATTCACATGATCAAACACAATTTTCATGCACGGATGATGCTTTACCAATCGACCTTTCCAGGTTAGGCTCAATGAACCTGCCATTAGGCAGTGATTTATAGGCTATTTATCCAAAACACTTCGTTCATTTGTGAGAACTAATTAAGGACAATATAATAAGGGTTAAGGGGAATTTTTTTCCCCTGAAGTTGTCATCGAAAGATAATATTGTCCTGAAATTTTTTTGAGGGCAATTTTATATCAAAGTGTAAAAAATGGAGTAAATTTTAGTTAAAGTGTAAATTTGCCTTAAAAATGGAGCAAATTATCTCAATCAATTTTAATTGTTAGTTGACCAAATATATTGAGATAAGAGTCCATATATCATCCTTATTATTTTAGTTAAAGTGTAAATTTGCCTTAAAAGTTTTAAATCTAACTTTGAAAGAAAATAAAGTAGATGAAACATGAATTTTTAGAACAAATTTAAACTTAAAAAAATGACGTGGATCACAACGTGGATTGTCAATTCAATATTTTTGTGAACTAATAGTTAAAATTAGTTGAGATAACGATTAGAGTAAAATTGATCATTTTTTACACTTTCAAGATAAAATTATCTCCAAAAAAAAAAAAACTTAAGACAAAATTGTCCGGTAACCGATATAATGCCCTTGCCTTCACTTATTAAAAACAGTGGACGCCATAGGCCCATCCTATATATGAGCCCAAAGCCCATCGACTGGACTGACCATATCGTTTTTGACACACAAGAGATTCTCCGCGCACTGTCATGATTGCATTCCCCGGAGAAGCTATTTTGATTTTTGAGCAATGAAGTGTATGCATTTGAAACTGATATCAGGAGCTAATAAAGTTTGGTCCAATTGAAAATTAATTGGCTTATAACCCACAAGTTTATAAATTGAAATCTCGCTTCTGATGTGATGTTGGTTGACGATCTGTAGGCCGGGTATCTTATTAAGTGCCCTCTTTAAGTCTAAAATAAAATTTTAAGTTTTGTTAAAATATACATGCTTGTAATTACTTTGAGGAACACCTTACTTTCATTATTTCCTCCATCCCCGCCTAACTTGATTGATAGTAATGATATGATTTCAGAGTTTTAAATTTGCTTTCAATTATTCCAAAGCGTATTACATACCATGAAATAAAACTCAATTCAAGCACGCACAAGTTGAAAAGATTAAAACGGAAATGACATTCTCATTATAAATTGACCTTTTCTTATTCATGTTCCACTCGTGTCTCAAAACTTCCAAGCACAGCCTAATAATGGCAAAACTCATAATTGGATGTTTTTAGACTCATATGTTCACCGTATTATCAGGTGCCTAATTAAGTAGTACTTGTTCTACACGTAAAGGGACTTTTTGATACTCCACTATGTTCAAAATATAAGAGCTAAATTTGTGAGGGGTGTAGTTTTTTTTATATGACCTACTTTACTTTTGTCTATGCATTGAATACTTTTTTTCAAATTTGCCAGATACTCTTTCTCATTATTCTTCTCCCCTACATTGTCTTTCTTTCTTTTTCCTATTTGTTGTCTCTCTTACTTATTTCTTTAATAAATAAGAAAAGAAAAGTAGATATCTTGCATATTTATTGTTTTTAACTATTTTTAACTAACTTCTTCATAAATGTAAAGTAGGTATTTGACTCTTATATTTTGAACAAGATGAAAATATAAACATCCCTTCATCTGTTTATATTTTGTCTGTAAAATAAACATCCACAGTATTTTGTCTGGAAAAAAAACATTCCTTCATTGATCCAACAACATTAACTCTGTTTGGTACAAGGGATTTGGAGGGGAGAGCAAATTTTTATGAGTTGGTTTAAGAGAATTAGAGAAGTGAGGTAATAAAATTTTAATATATAGAGAAGATGTGAGATAAATGAGTAAGAAAATTAATTAAAAACTCTTAACTCCAATTCTCTCATTTTTTCAAATCCGACTCAAAATTTTTTTCCCCTTCACCCACTTCCTCTCACTCTCCTCATACCAAACAAGCCCTAGGGTCTGTTTGGTATGAGGTGTGAGGAGGGGAGGAAAATTTTTAATGAGTTTCATTTTTCTTAAAAAAAAAATAATAAAGCGGTGGAATAATGGTTATAATCAGTTGCATAATAATCCCACCTGCTGCGGGAAATAAGTCAAACTGATAAACTATATAGCCACGTGAAGATATATAATCCCCCCCCCCCCCAAAAAAAGATTTTTCTAGTATTTTATGTTATCATTCTTGATAATCTATGTGAAGCCCGTTCTCTTTTATGCTCTTCCCCTCTATATATTGTATAATATCTAAAATCTGCAAAGAATTTGAGTTATTCTTTTATCCCTAACGTTCAATGGTCTGTTTAACGACAGCATACTTTTTTAAAAAAATGTAATTAATACTAGTATCTATAGAGAATTTCTCTCAACAAGGATTTATCCATCATAGTTAAATCAAAAACCAATTTTCCAAATTAAAACAGATCAAGCAATTATTTAAATATAAATATTCATCTCCCTGAAAGAAAAAAAATCAATGTCCATTTTTTCAGTTTTGTTTTTAGTTATTTTCAATAATTATTCATTTTCTCAACAAGGATTTATCCATCATAGTTAAATCAAAAACCAATTTTCCAAATTAAAACAGATCAAGCAATTATTTAAATATAAATATTCATCTCCCTGACAAAAAAAAAAAAAATCAATATCCATTTTTTCAGTTTTGTTTTTAATTATTTTCAATAATTATTCATTCTTCACAATTTTAGAAATTATCATTCGTGACTTTTTTTCCAAGGGGAAGGGACGTGGGGCTGACAACAATTCCCTTTTACTTTATAGCAATTTGGGAGAGTGAGATTCATGTCATATTAGTGCAAAGAATCAAATTGGAACAAAAAAAAAAAGGCGTTGGACAAAATCTCAAATATGAAAGCCTGAGCCAAGATTTTCACTACGATTAGCCAGCAAGTTAATGCAATTATATATTCACCTCATCATATGAGAGATGACAAATCTTGAGGATTTGATTCTTTCTCAATGCTCATTATTTCTTGAATTTATGTGTTGGAAGGATTTGAATGATGGCGACACAGCATTCTACTGTGCAGAAGAACAAAAATTGGAAAGAAGATTTTCTCCTCATCTTTTTTCTCCATATTTCTCATCAGCCTTATTTGGGTTGTTGATTGAAAAGAGGAGAGAAAAGTTAAACTAATAATATGACTTTTTAGACTGATTGGACGTATATGATTTAGAGATTATGAAGAATGATGAGAGAAACTCAGCCCCAAAAATTGATATCTTGTATGTAGAATCAAATTAAGTTCTCAAGGTTAATGAACCCTTCGATAACTAAGCACATTTTTAATTAGAGAAATCAAAACTTATGAGCATTGTTCTAAAAAACTAGTGTAAAAACATAAAAACTTACATTTTTATATTTCTACTGTAGTAATATGTGTTAAGGTGCAACTAAAAACTATCCTTATTAAAAGCGTCACGTAAAAATGTAAGTTTTTACTATTTTTAATTAAAACAAAAAAGGAAAAAGGAAAAAGAAAAAACCTAATTTCATGTCTCTTATATCAAAAGACTATAAATGATGTTGGTTTTGTGATGGCCAATTCAATATTAGGAAAGGAAAAGAAAGCTCAAAACTCCAATGCATATAATTTTGATGATCTTCCATTCGATAATAGTTGGATAGAGGAAAATAAAAAAGATTGAGAAGATGTAGACAACTTAGATGTTGATGCCCATGATGAGGAAAGCTTGATCAAAACTGAACTGATGGAACCTATAGATGGTCATGATTTGGACATTCCAAGTTTTGCAAATGAATTTGTTATAAGAGCAAGAGATGAGGACATTGAGGACATGCAAGTTGATATATGTTTGATTTGAATCAATTGATATAATTTAGGAATTGTTAAATTTTATTCTTTTGATGTTTTGGAGTTGTAGAAGTTATTAAACTCTTTTTGTGTTTTTGAACTTTTATTTTATATAGTTGTGGCTTATATATTTTAAATATGAAGTTGTTCATTGAATTTTGAGTAGTGCTTTTTGTTTCTTTACATGTGTGTGTGTGTAATGTTGTACTTTGACCTTAAATAGTAAAAACTTTATGTTTTGTGTTATTTCTACGATTTATATTTCTATCACCAACCTTCCATTTCTACGTAGAAACTCGATTTTAACAACATTGTTTATAAGGATATTACGTACCTTGACTTAATTACTCCCCCTAGCCTTTACTATAAGAATATTTCCAAAATTGATATTGGTCTTTAATATAAGACATATTTTTTATATTTGTCAATATTTTCCTAATTTAATCATATTCATGCTCTATCAATAATAATCAAGAAGAAGAGAGGATGAAGGAATTAAGGAAGATGACTAGTGTATTTTAGAAATATATGTCATATTAACTAACTTCGCTAATTTAATCAAATTAAGTAAATATGTCTTATATTAAAGATTTATAGAGAGTATAGTATTATTTAATGTTTCTTCGTAAGCTTCGGACAAAAGACCACACATTGCACGCAATCCCTTAAAACATTAGATACAATCCCACAACACAAATCTAATACTCCTCACATGATGTAAGACTTAGTTTGCGAGTGGATTTTGATAATTAATGTAAGAACTTTTCCATTTTATATTTCATATTTATTATTATTTTCAAACTAATTTTCGTAACTGATAATTTGATAATATCTCTAATCCTTAATTTAAGAGCTAATTGACTTTTTTTTTAGAGAAATTAATAAATTTGAATAAGTTAAATTAAGGTATTTATATTTATCATTTTTCTCCAAATTAATTTGATTTTTCTAACTTACAAACTAATATATAATTCAAACGATATACAACAATTAAACGGTATGTATAAGTATATTAGAGAAATCTTGTTGCATATATTATAATTAAACAATTTATTTAGTTTCTTTAATATTTTTAAATTATATAAATATGTCTTATGTTAACTGTTAAGAATCAGAGCAGTATTTAGCCACCTATAGTACAAGTGTTTTTTTCATAAAGGAAACATGTCTCACAACACCTCAAGTATGTATTCATCTTAAAAGACCGGAAGTTCATGTATGTAAGAAGTAAAACGGAGCACGTAATTAAAGCAATAGGCTGTCATCCCACGCGTTAATTAGGCGGTTATCAAAAAATTTAGAGACTTACGCAATAAAAGTAAACACATAAGGATTATATGATTTAATCTTTGATTAAAATTAAAAAATATTAAATATATGTTTGCAATTGCATATCTTCTTAACTATCATACTGGTCCTCAAATCTTATTTTTGATGCGAGGAGTCATTAAGCTATAAAGCCCAAAAGGTCCATTAACCGATGACTCATTATATCTTTTTTATTCAATGAGCAAAAATATATACCCATAAACTTTAAAAATCTGAGTAAAAATAATATAACCGTTAAAACGATCAAATGTCGGTCACTTTTTGTAGAATAAGAAAGTAGTGGGTTCCACTACAAAAAGGAATTGATGTTTTTAACTGCTGCATCATTTTTACTTTGGTTTTTTAAAGTTTATAGATATTTTTACACTCGAGAAGAGTTTATGAGTATTTTTTCACATTGGATATATGAGTTCTTGTGTATTTTTACACCTAAAACTAAAAAACTATAAAGAGAATTTTTAAAAGAAAAACCAGTATACTTCTATATGACTAAGTTAATAATGACTTATGAGTTGCTTTTCTTAAATATCCTCTTAAATAATTTACTTTGAAATCGTCTTTTGATGTAAACTCCCTTAACATATGTAATTAACAAGGATAATTTAGAAAAAATGATATATATGGGGATAAAGTAAATTGAGTTTTTCTATCTATGATCAAATTAAACTCCCAACTTTTATATTAGGGACTAGGGCAGTAAGTTCAAAGAGTAGACTTGATTTAGAATAATGAAGGGAAAAGAATAGTATAAGTATAGCCGACGCAACATTCCAAACATACTAATCAACTTGGGGTTTGGCATGTTTGGCTGACAATTATCGATGATATTGACATGCTAAGAATTAAGATTAAGAGGGAGCAACATATGTTGGTTGCGTAAAGAGTTGTGTTGGATAATCAACAGAAACATATATTGATTTTGGCAAATACGCTT
This sequence comes from Acacia confusa, assembly GCA_037074495.1. Taxonomy (NCBI): domain Eukaryota; kingdom Viridiplantae; phylum Streptophyta; class Magnoliopsida; order Fabales; family Fabaceae; genus Acacia; species Acacia confusa. Next base: position 4,715,218 of record CM073505.1, read on the forward strand.
ACGCACACCTAATCAACTGAACAGGGGAATGGAATTTAATTTTAATGAATATGATACACGTGTGGAATCACAAATTTTGATTTTGTGTTTGGAACTTTCTACTCCAAACTTGTTTATCTTCACTTGTAAAAGCATTTCAACAAGATGTACTTATTTGACATATTTATTTTGTACTTAAAAAATTGCTTAAAATAAATGTGAAACCAAACTCTCTCGCGCTGCCGTGTGCTCCCTTCAAAGACCCTCAGCGGGGTATCCAATTGTGTATGTGTTGATGATCCATCTGTATTCCATTAATGTAACTGTATTTCTCCCTTGCGCTTCCATATTCCATGTCTCCTTGTATACATCATTCATCAATACATATTTAGAGGAAGAACTAAAACAGTGCCACTTGTTGTGTGTGTGAGTGTGTTGCAAATCAAGGTCGAATGGTAGTTTTATTGATTTCTGATACGACCACCCGCGTGCTCACCTTGAGGATTACGTGGTTGACGCATTCAACTAATTCGGTGGATCTGATTTGGTGGATATTAGGATGATTTCCCCTATCTTTCAGCTTATTGTTATTATTTAATTATCAATTAGTTAAACCATGGCGCACTTCATTTCCTAGCCACGTATTGTTAGTGGTAGCTTATTACTATTTACTGTTATTTAAATATAAGTTAGTTGATTTATCCATTAGCGCATTTCCCAGTCACGTATTGTTAGTGGTCATAGTTTGAGTCATAAGTTTAGGATTAGTGGCGTCAGTTATTATTTCCCGTTGAATTGTTTAGCTCCTATTTAAGGAGATTTTCTTACATAATGAAAGCAGCGAAAAATATTTACCTGTTTAATTCTTGTTAAATTTGTAAGTTTATCCTTTCTGCCTAAAAGGAATCTAAGCTTTGGTCCTTTTTGCCTAAAAGGTCCTATCAATTTCTATGATTTAAATTTCATATAAGAACATGGCGACTACCTAGCTAGTTGAGCGATTGAACAAATGGATTAAGTGTTACAAGTTTATAAAACAAATGTTTTGTTTGGCTTGGATATATTTAATATTTGTAACAGGCTTCAAATTCTTGAACAGATTTTTATTATATGTATTCTCTAGTTGAAAGCAATTCTATTTGAAACGGTGTCAGACCTAAATATGGACACTCTTCCTAACAGGAATTCAATCATTACTTTCAATGTTGAGAGAAGAAAGTAACCCATTTCTAATTCTTAATTAAACAGTTGAACCCTTTATAACTCACTCAAATTTAGTCATATACCTCCATTTGAAAATGTTTAAACTTTTTAAGGCAAAGAACGATCCATTTTGGAGTTCTAATCTATCTAAAATTGAAGTGAACTCAGTTACTTGCTCTATGTTTTTTCTCTCCCTAGCACTCATTCGTCATGTCAATTATAGGATATCTTAGAAGTAACAATATGATCTTAATTAACTTCACAAGAGAAAAATATAAGTTCAATATACTCCATAGAATTTTTAATATAAGATATATTTACCTAATTTGATTATACTAAGAAAGTTAGTAAAGTTAGTTAATATACCCTAGTTTCCCTCTCCTTATTGATTATTGTTGATGGAGCATCGGGTAAATTATGAAAAATTAATAAATATGAACACTATGTCTTGTATTTAGGATCAATATCAACTTCTTAAATATGTCCTATATTAAGGATAAGAGGGAGTATTATTTATAAGTTGCCATAATTTAAGGTATAAATTTATACAATTTTTAATTACTGATATTAAATTGGTTTATGGGTTCAGTTCAATCTAAATATACTCGCATATACGTACATACAAAGATATAAATCCGTATCGAATCCTAAATGATCACACGAAAAATAGCTCAGAAAATGAACGGAATTTCAATGTTACTAGTGGCACAAACTATATGTATGTAGCGTCAGAAAAATATATAAACGATTCTTGCACTCCTTGGAATAATTCATGTGAAAAGAAAGAAACAAGAACAAGAGATTGGGTCAAGTTGCCAGATCGATAAAAAAGATTTACCCCGTGTCCATGTAGTTCTATTATGGTCGTATAATTTACTGCAAAAAACATAGACATAATCGAAGAATCAAATCTATAATATGAACATATCGGTCCTCTCTAATTCCAAATCTCTTCCACATGTATCGCATATAGGGCTATACGTCTATATAAGCATTGAAACTTTGTAAGATCAAAACACCAAATACTTAAACGGTGAGGATCAGAACACAAGCATGGATGGGCACAAGGGAAAGCAGGAAAAGGCGAAGGATGAGGCGCGGTACCGGGGTGTGAGGAGGCGGCCGTGGGGGAAGTACGCTGCTGAGATTAGGGATCCGTCGAAGCAAGGGGCGAGGCTATGGCTGGGGACGTTTGATACGGCGGAAGAAGCAGCCAGGGCCTATGATAGGGCTGCCTTCAACATGAGGGGTCACCTCGCAATCCTTAATTTCCCTAATGAGTATTATGCTCAACTGAGGCCCCCACCATATAATCGCTTCTTTGTGCCTCCTCCGCCACTGTCTCGCGGTCATAGTGGTGCAGGCTCATCGTCTGGTTCGCAAGTTTTTGAGTTTGAGTATCTAGATAATCAGGTGCTTGAAGATCTGCTTGAATCAGAAGAGGAGAAAAAGAAAAAGATGTGAGATTGATTATTATTATTCTATTCATCTCGTGATTTCCTTTCCTTTTTCACTCTCTCTCCCTCTCCTTTTCTGGCAATATGACTAATTAGTAATAATAACTGGAAAAAGGTCTTGTCGTATTCGGTATCAGTAATTATAAGTTCTCTGTGTACCTTCAGATAATTTAGTATTGTAACCTTCAGCTTCACAGTATGTTTGTTGAGTTGATCTTCATATGTAAGAAATCTACTCATTTTCTCTCCTCGCCCTACCGGGCGAGTGCAATACCCCTCTGTATTTTATTATAATCACTTGTATACAAAAAATTATATGCAAAATATAAGTCACTTATATCCATTTTACCCCTATTCAATTTTGGTTGGGCATATAGAAAAGAGAGAAGAGAGAGAGAGAGAGATGTAAATACAAAGAAATAAAAGAATGTAAAAGAAAATATATACCTTATTATAAATAAGCGTAGATATGAAAAAATTTATGCATTTAATGCTTTTCTTAATTTGTGAGAATGAGATACAATAAACTTATAATATAGTATAGAGTGATATTATGTGATATTGTTGTTAACTGGTAATAATTGTTTTTCCTTTTCTTTATAAAGAACCGTATTTCGTTAATTATAAGCATTTCTTACGAAAGGGTGGTCTAAGGAGTCGGAAACTTGAGTTTGAATTGAGATTGAATATTATTGCATGCTTTCTTATTTAATTTGGCGTGAAACTTAAGAGTAATGGGATAAAATAAAATACCTTCAATACAGTTCTAAAGGAATGAGACATACTGAACAATGGGATATACGGATATCGATCTCATTCGAGCGCTTTCCCTTTATTTCTAATTTGATTACCGTCATCATATAACATCCGCAGTATTTTGTTTCACGACGAGCTACACGATAACATATGCAATGCTTATAGTTTATCTTTGTGGTGCTCGAACTTTCCATAGATCCCCCCAGTCCCTTCCCTCCCTGATCCTGCACATTTCCAGATACCACTTGATATGCAGATTTCACAGAGAATTCACTACTTTTATGTAACTGTGTTCCTATTTTGATCAATTGCAAGGCCTCCAAGAACTGACGACCATGTCTTCTTGATTCCTAACCATACATTAGACTTGGGGTTTTCAATAAGATCCATGGAATAAGGTCATCACCACTACATTTGTATTTATGCCTTACTACTTTAACCCAAAATGTATCCCGATGAGTCACCAACCCCCATCCCAACTTCACGAGTAGTGCTTGGTTTTGGAGCCAAGCATGTCACAAGCCTAAACCACCCTGTTTCTTCTCCTTACATACCTCATCCCAAGCCACAAGATGTGTTCGACAACTCTCCTTTGTGCTTCCCCACATAAAGGGCCTATTCTGCTTATCCAGATTATTACACACATTAGCAGGAATATGAGATGTTTGCATAGTATATGTGGGGATTGCTGAAAAAACCACAAAAATAAGTGTTGATCTTCTAGCTAGAAAAAAAGAAGTAGCCCTCGATTGGGTCAATCTTGCTTTAATTTTGTCAACCACTGCCTGGGAGCTTTCCTTCCCAACCTTCATATGATGAAGTTGCACCCCAAGATACTTCCCAAGGTTTGATGATTGAGCCCAGCCAAGGATTGTACTAAGCTTCGTACACCTCTTTCGATTAATATTATTGGAAAAGAATACCGGGTCTTAGACGAATTCACCTTGAGACCTGAGCACTCACATAAATGATATAAACAATCACACACCGTCATTACTTGCTGGGATGATGCCTCAACAAATAAGATGATATATCATCCATAAAGAACAAATGGGATACTGGTAGGCCTTGCTTTGTAAGCCTAATAGGCTTCCAAACTTCCTCCTCCATCATGTCTTGAATCATATGAGCTAATTTCTCTATATAGATCACAAATAAGTACGATGAGAGAGGATTACCTTGTGTTACTCCACGTGATGGCTGGAAACACTCCACCTTACTCTCATTCCATAGTAATTACATGTTTGCAATGTTAAGACACTTCTCCACCATCTAGATAAGTGCTAAATCATACTATTTCTAACTGTACTTTTCTATCCCTATTTATTGGTTTTCAAGGGGAGAAAAACACAGATAAAAGAGAATATTAAATTCATGTACAATGTAAGAACTATTTTTTTTTTCTTTTTCAGTTTTGTTCTCCATTTCATGTCATACTATCTTAAATATTAACTAGTACTATCAAATTAACGTTCTGATCTCCATCTAACGGAGATATTGTTGAAAACGAGTAATAATAATATTTTCAAATTTAATTTGAAACGGCACGTATACTTTAGGAACCAAATGCAAAATTTAAGTTAAGACAAGTAAATACTAGAAGTGGATGAATATATAATAGGGTAAAGATGCAAAAATACATATATGTTTTATCCTAAAGAGCGCACAACACTAAATACTTTTTTTAGGTGCAAAACTACACATGAACTTTCAAAATCAGAGTAAAAATAACATCACCATTAAAAAAGGTTAACTGCCATTATTTTTGTGGTGGGCCCCACCCTATTATAAAACAAAAATACCTGCCTTTTCTTAATTTCCGTCATTGCCCTTCTCTTCCATCCGTCACTCCCTTCTTCCCTTTACCCCCATTTCCATCTCAGATGCGAACGGCGGCGGAGGCACCCTCTACTAGTGACGACGGCACACACTCCACTATTAGCGACAGTGCAACTCTTCACCAGTGGCTTGAATCACTAATCCATGGCTAAGAGGAAATCGATGTGGATATGCGGTGGAGGTTGCGATTTATAGTGACATACGAAGGTGGATATTGGTTTTTCAGGGGAGAAGGTTTGAGAGTTGTGAGTGGAAGTTTAAGGTAATAGTGAGGTCACCATTGCTAAACTAAAATAGTTTTGAGTTCAATCTTGCGTTTTGATTTTAAAAATAGGAAATTGAAGTTTTTCATGTTTCACTGTTAAAAATATGAAATCGAAGGTAATCGATCTTGTTCATGCTATTTTTCGTGTTTAACTATTAAATATAGGAAATCGAAGGAATCAATCTTGTTCATACTATTTTTTGTGTTTCACTGTAAAAAATTTTGCTCGTTGTTACAATTTGATTTCATATCTATTGTTGTCCGCTCTATAAAAAATTTCACGTTTCATTGGCAAAATTTTGCTTGCATTTCACTGTCAAAAAAGTTTGTGTTTCAGGAAATCAGGGAAGAAAGACTTCTCGATGGCAATTTTGAAGCATTAGAAGTCGCCTAATCGATTGGTTGTAGATGAGGCTGTCAACGACGACAACTCAGTGGTGTCGATGCAGCCTGAAACCATGGAAAAGCTGAGCTTTTCCAAGGTGATACAATCTTCATCAAGATGAAAATTTTGCACTATATATCTTCTTCCATGCTCAATTTCTCACTCTATATTTCTTTGTACACCAAAAATATGGGTTTAACTTGTGGTTGACTTTTTGTCTTAATAATTGGCAGTTCTTTGTGCTTCGGCGTGTCTTTTTAGTGTTTCTTTTCTATTATTTTGTCTACTTCGTGAGGTATTCTGAGTCAAGCATGATTTCTGGCTCGTATCATAGGGGAAGAAGCCAAAGGATACAATCCCAATAGAAATTCTGAGACAGGAGGGTATTTTCTTTTTGAGTTAGGGTATTTTGGTCCTTTTAAAAGGGAGTAAATATACGTTAGCCTTTTTTAACAGTGATGATATTTTTACTCTGATTTTAAAAATTTATGTGTAATTTTAAACTTAAAAAAGTAATTGGTGTTAGGTGCTCCACAGGATAAAATACATATGTACATGTATTTTTACACTTTTACCACATATAATAACCTATTGTGGGTTTTGTTATCTATATAATTTTGATAACCAAAGTGGGCCCTATTTTATTTGCAAGGGAGTTTAGGAATGTGGGTTGAGTCTTGCTTTTCACTAATTTTCCTACTACTTTGTGTGTGTGTGTGTGTTTAATACATTTTGTTGATTATAGAGTACTGTTATTTCAGCTCTACTATATCTAACTAAAGGGCATCGCATATTGGACGACAATCTTGGAGACAAATAACGATATTTGTCATGTCTTCAAAATAAGCCTTACATTCCATAGATTCTAGAATACTCCTACATGTTATTAAGATATGGATTTCCCCTATTAAATGAGCAAATCTTGTTTAAAGAAATTAGATGTTTCCTAATATCCTCAATTATTATATTAAATGGGCAATTACTTCCTCTAGTCCATAATATATGGTACTTTAACTATATTATAGGAAACAAAAAATGATTGTTAAGTTATTTAATATGTCATAAAATGTAATTTTTCCACTTTTACCCTTCTCAAGAAATGTGTTTAATTGAACTCAGAATGTTATTTTAGAGAGGGAATATAATGAGTGGACAAAGTTGGAAAGTGATTATTGATCATATGAACAAAATAAGAAAAAAAAACATTAATTAAACTGTAGGTAACATATATTTTGTATCATGCCTTCCTTCTGGAAGTACCCTATATTATGGACTAGAGGAAGAACTAATTACACTTGCACTTGTATATAAAATAGTACTATACTGTAAGAGAGAACGAAAAAAAGTACAAGTAGAGTATGTGTGTGTGTGTTCAACTACCTTTAGTACTTAATATAGCGTTTAATCTGTAGTTCAATTTAAATTACAAACTAAATATTATATTACCGACTGAAGATAGTATATGACTAACCAAGCTTTACTACTTAATATAGCGTTTAATCGGTAGTTCAATTTAAATTACAAACTAAATATTATATTGCCGACTGAAGATAGTATATGACTAACCAAGCCTATAGTAAGCAAGTTAATAAGCATGAATAAATCACAATCAAATTTTTGTCGTGAAGCTGATCACTCCAATTAAGATATTCGCATTAAATTGCAATGTAGAGATTGAATTCGTTACTCGTTATTAGCCAGGCAAGCATATCTAACAAAAACCATTGACTACATAATTTTGTGATTTAATATAGGTCATGCATCATAGCAATAACTACAGATGAATTTAAGTAATACCTTATTCATAAAATCACTTCTAATATGTTTCACTAAAACCAATAAAAAAAATTAAATTTCATTGATCCTACCTTAAAATTTAACCAATTTTGTACTCTATCTCTACTTAATATGAGAACAAAATCTACATAATAATAAATAAATGATGGCTAAAGTACACTTTTAGTTCTTTAAATTTATATGAGATATATTTTTTATCCTTTAATTTTATAAAGTATACTTTTAGTCCTATAATTTTAACGCCGTTAATGTTATTAACGGAAAATGCTGACGCAGTAAACTCAACTGATGACTATATGAACTTAAGTGTTGATTGTGTAATTAAAATATATTAATTTAAAAATTTAAGATATGCATAAATTAAAAAATATCTAAATCCCTGATGAATCAATCATTATTAAAACTTCAATTATGTTAAAAAATTTAGTTTAATGATCTACATATAAAAATTTTAGTTTAATAATCTAAATATCAAAATCTAGATTTCATTTGCAACGATTTGTTAGTTTATTTTTGTTTAATAATCTAAATATATTATATTAAAAAAAATTAAAACTTAAATATGCTTTGTTAGCTTCACAGTCATTAATTGAGTTTTCTGCATTAGTATTTTTCGTTAGCAACATTAATAGTGTTAGAAATATAAGACCAAAAGTATATTTAATGAAATTAAGGGACCAAAAGTATAGTTTATGTAAAACTTAAAACACTAGCTAAAAGTATACTTTAACCATAAATGATAAAAATTATACATTCATATGAAAGATTTGATCAAGTGATTTGTAAATAAGACAAAAAAAATTCTCTCGGCACCTTATAAATAAAAAATAAGCCTAACATCATTAACTTGAATTTTTCAAAAACTATTTTAAGAGCATTTTCGGTTTTTTTTTTTTTTCTATTTATATATGTCACCACCTTTTATTCTTTTGACTGGATCTGATCTCCTTTAAGTGAATAAACAAATTTGAAAAAGTTGATTGACAAGGAATAAATATGACGTAGCTCAAAGTGTTTATATCAATATATTGCATATCATTTGGAATGATGCTTCTTATTGGAAGGTCAACAGAAACCAACGAATTTGCTAGGTATAGATTGTAATTGTGAACAAGTATGTAGTAATTATATAGACAAATTTTCATAACATTTACCTAATTTAAAAACGACCTTGTATTTTATTCACTTAATATTCATTTAAAAATCTCGAACAACATAGATCATGTCGATAAAGAAGTGAAAGAGGCCAGGCCAGAAGATAAAAATTCTTTCCTTTTATTGTTCAAATATTCTGGATATCATCAATTATTGTAGATTTCTAGCACGATATTATTGAAGAAAATTGCATCTTATATATGATATATTTGAGATACAATATATATATAGTTGATTTAAGAAAAGCTTTTCTCTGTTTTTCTAACTAGTGGGCTCAGAACCATATATTCAATCGATTGATTCCGAAGACAGATTTTCAAAAGCTTCCATGCTTAATATTCTTAAAAAGAGGACATTTCCTCCTTTTTCGTCATAAAAGCAAGATGATAAAAGAGTTGCTACAGCTTCCATTCTATTAGCTTTATAATTAATTAATATTTCAAAGAGAGCTTTAAAGTAGTTCGTCATAGTACATCATCATTTTCCTTTCAAACAAAGGTTTGCTCACTTGTTATTGGGACCTCATGGTGATCACTTTCATTCCTTAACACCTCACAGTAAGTCTCCCTAGCTAATCTTTAGAGATAATGAAACACATTAAAATATAAATTATTGAATTTAATTATAAGAAAGCATGTTGTTGATTGAACCGTGAATAGATAAACTTGATCGTTTCTGAAGTCACACAATTATAAAATCAAATAAGTAATAAGAGTTATATAAGATTGCAGTATATCAATTAAGAAACTCAACTTATTACACCAAAATGATCCGAGGGGCTACAAATAAACCCAAAAAAGAGGTTGCAAAGTCTGTTTTAGAATTGAATTAATTATCAAGAACTACTTAAACCGTAAATGGGGAATCTATATCTGAGTTTCTATTTTGCATTTTCAGATATGATTCTCGATTATCGACAAATTAAAAGGTGTCGAAGATCAAATTCGGATGGAGTCATATATATATAGTATTGTGCTCAAATTGAAGTTTCCCAATATAGTTTCCCTTTTTAATGTTGCATATATCGCATTAAAATTTGCCAGGACATCAATTCACAAAAAGGTTAAGTCAAGGGCATTGGGATCCTATTGCCCTAAATGAGTCAAAACAAGAGCATCTATCCACTTGTTAATTTTAATGTTTAAATACAAGAAAGCATAATATTGTCACTAATTAAGAAATAATTGTTGTCATATATGTCAAAGAATCCAACCTCCTAACACCTTAGCCCAAAATGCTTTTGGCTTATCTTCCTCCAATTAGTCATTTTCAACAATCCTCTAGACATTCTTTGTGGTCCACACAGCTAGGTAGCTCTTTAACGAATCCAACAATAATTATTTTTTTTTTGGTAAAAATTAATTTATTGTTATAGATGACACAAAAAATACCAGCTCTCAGAAATCCTTAATTTTTTTTTGGAGAAATTTATCGTTACATCATATCAATTGCATCGAACCTATCCATCCGTTCTTGGATGAAACTTTACGCACCGGCCAGCCACGACAAATTCGCTTTAGTGAAACCATAACCTGTTTACGCACTATAGCCATGATTAAGTTCCCAAAGTATTACTATAACCCATTAATGGATTCGGAGAACCCGGAATTAATTAAACATATTGATACAACTTTTGGGCGTTAAGCGTTCACTTTTCTTCCTTACCTATCGTTTCTGTCTTGCACACTATGATAATACGTAAATCGCATTGTTGATCGTGTGTGCATAGATCAATCAGCCTCTTATGCTATTATTGGAGTTTTGCCTGATATAGTATTAATTAGTTCGGTCATTTGATTCTTACAACTGCGGAACTATTTCATTTTTTTTTTTTACACAATAGAAAGCACACTACTACAAAGGAAGGATAGCGCCATCTTTAACGTATGTTTTTAGAAAAAGGGACGTCAAAACGTAGGCAGAAGCATTTTTACAATTATCTTGTAGGATATTGGCATCTTTGGAAAAGGAACGCCAAATCTTTGGCTTTTGGCGTCTATGTCCCTCCATCGCAACTCCTCCTTTGTTTCGTTTCGAATACTTTCTCTTTTTTACTATAGTTCGGAATATGGTTGGATTTTATGCAGATTGATTATATACTAATCAACACTTTAATTTTAATATTGACAATGATACATTTGGTAGAATAAGGAGTTTGATATAATTGGTTGATTTTAATTGCACTCAAGGTGTTTGATAAAATGTCTACTAAAAGAAGAAATTGATTGGAATGTTGTTGAAATTGCTAGATAACTAGGGCCTATGCTATAAGAAGAATAAAATGGACTTGAGAATTGTTTTGTGTTGGTTATAAGTTATGATTTAGATAACAATTTTAACTTAAGAGGAATTATGAATGCTTAAGTATGTATCTTTGTTGGAAATTATTGTGAGGAGTTTGTAAAGAAGAAAATTGTTAGATGAATTAAAGTTGGTCAAGCTAAGCTTTATGCAATGATGTGTCACTTTTCTCTGTTTTATATTTTGTTAGTTAGTTTTGTTTGAAATAAGTTGAAATGAGTTCTTATTGAAATTTTTGGATGTCTTACTATTACTATTAAGAGGAAATACTGCCAAATTTTTTTTAAGAAAAATGAGTAAAAGGCAATCCCTTCCTTGACTTGTTTTGACATGTCCTTCCTTGGCAATTCTTTTAAACTTTAGTGTTATTGGAAATGTCTTATGTGGTAATAAATAAATTGTAGTTGGATGAATGCTTTGAGAACTAGTAAAGAATATGAGAATGGGGTGTAAGAGTTTATTGAGTTTGCTAGAAGGAATGTACCTACAAAAAATGGAATGCATGTTTGTCCTTGTGTCAATTGTTTAAATGAAAGTCGGTGAGATATTGATGATATAAGGGATCACCTACTTTGTGACAAAATAAACCTTGGATACACAAACCGGATATGACATGGTGAGGTTTCTTCAACGGTTCCACCCATATCATACGTTAAGAAAGCGTTTTAATGGCTTACCAGAGTATGGAATGGCTCCAAAAGCATTAATCGAAGAGTAAGTTTATAGTCGGGTGGAATGTATTAATGTCATCTTCGATAAGTGTTCGTCTCGCAAGTGTACGAGTCATGCAAGTAATAAAGTGATAAGTAGAGTATCGTCCTACGAGGATTAGTTTAACAAATGGGTCAAATAATGAACTTAGTGAATTCAATTTAGTTGAGCAAAAATAAAGCTTTGATGAGAAATGAGAATTTTTAAAGACTACTTTTAAAAATAAAAATTAATAAAAGAAAATGTTTTTTTTTCAAGGATTTAATAAAAGTTTAGGATTCTTTTTCCTCTTTTGCATTTCATAATATTGAATTAATTTCCTCTCTCTTAGTATTTTCATACATATATGTGTTAGTCTAAGGTTCACAAATACTTGACAAGCTCTCTCAAGTCAATATCAAGTTTCTCTTGTCATTAAAATGCACAATCTCTTGCTACAATTAATGAGAATCAATATTTAAGCAACAACCTTAATGTGACAATGCAAGGTTAGTAAATATATCTCTATTTTACCAACAAACTATCCATTTATCAAGTAAACTTCAAGACAAGTATGATTTCAATTAAGCTCTACACCTAGATTAGTTTTCTCAAGTTAAACCTAAGTGAATAAATTATCTAAATGGTGGTCAATCACTTAGAAGCATTAAGCTTAGATTAAAATCAACACATATAAATATTTATCTACTAAAAAAAGAGGATTATCCAAATATTAAGGGAGCACATAAGGTGCTTCACCTTATGTGCTTCACCTTATGTGCTCCTCTCTCTAATTAGAGAGAAGAGCACATTTTTTTAAATTTTTTTATATATTCTATTTATTTATATTTAAATTATATGCTGCTTCCTGAAATGTTTTTAACACCCAGTATTTCAAATTAATTATTTTCCAGAACTGCATCCAGAAATATTTGTCCTGTAACACCAGTATCCTGAAAAATAATTAATTTGAGATATCGGGTGCTAAAAACATTTCAGAAAAGAGCATATAATTTAAATATAAATAAATAGAATATATAAAAAAAAATTAAAAAAAATGTGTTTTTCTCTCTAATTAGAGAGAGAAGCACATAAGGAGAAGCACCTTATGTGCTCCCAAATATTAATCCATACAAAAAGGTTCAAAAGAATCTTAAAATAAGAAGTTTAGTTACTCATATTCAAATAACAAGAAAGTCTAACTATATTCAAATAACAAGAATGTCTAACTATAGCTATAAAACTAGTAAAGAAACAAAAATGAAAAAGAGAAGAAAATAAAAAGGAACCAAGGTAGTAGAGTGCAGAAGAAAAATGCCGTGCTCCTCTCTTGGATTTAATCCATTCGAACCCCCTGCACAATCGCGCTCTCTCTGTGTTCTGTTCTCCAGCCCCGTCGCGTTCCCTCTGTTTTTCTTCTTTTTTTCCTTTCGTTTCCCCAATCGTCCTGTAGCATCTCGGCTTCTCTCTGTTTTCGGTTCTGTCTCTCCGTCCGACCCCCTCTTCTTGAGTTTATTTAATTACGTCTTCATTCAATCCATTCCAAGTCAATCCGTGGGCCCAATCCAATTTGAATTCAATCCATGTCCAATTCCTTCAATCAATTAATAGCCCATAGTCTATTCCTCTGCGTCTTCTTTTCTTCACTCTTTTTGGTCTCTATTCAATCAACTCGTGGGGCCCAATCCCATTTGAATTCAAAGTCCCATCTGAAATGCAAAAGAAGTTATATAATAATAATAATAAATAAATATAGATATTTATTTCTTATTTTCTTTTCTCTTTTATTTTAAATTGAAATCCCACAAATAATGCACCACTTTGATTTCTCTTAAAATCTTAAGAAAATCTCTTTAATTTAGTATTAATGACTTCCTAATTATATTAAAATATACCTCAAATCTATTAAAAAAATGAGGCCTTATTCAATTTCAAATGAAAAAGTTTGAAATCACAGCGGTGCTAGATGAAGATTCATCAAACAAGTAAGTATGCATGGCTGAATATGTAATACCCGGATAATTATTTATCTGGAATATTATATTAACAAATAAAACCTATTGGTAATAGGTGAATGTGTAGTCTCAAAGTGTAAGATAAGTAGTTTAAGTTCAAAGGAAAATATTAAAGAAATTATGAAAAATTCTAAAGGGCATAAGGATCATTATTAAAAATTAGAAAGAATATTTTCCTTAATTTAGACAATTTATTAAATTATTTCCTATGAAAATTAAAAAGTATTCTAAGACTAAAATTGACCTTAAGATTTTTGATAATTTGGATAAAGCTTAAATTAGAGATGTAAATAGAATTGTTGTGAGAAAATAATTAGTTTAATTGATAAAATTATTAAGAATTAGTCAGGGATTAATTAAGTAATTTTTAGGAATTTTGTAAGATTATAGAATTTAGGAAATATGAAAGTTAAATAAATATAAATAATTACTATTAATGAATAATTATTAGTAAGGGCCTAATTAAATAATTAGTAAGGATTAAGAGGTAATAATGCTAGTAATAAATAAAGATCAATGACTTAGGATTATTTAAGGAATTATAAAAGCTTAAATCAATTATGGACCAATAAGGAAATTCTTGGGAAATAAATATGAGATGAATAAAATATTTGTGGTTGAGATAGATGGAAAAAAATATATATATATAATTGAGGGGGGGGGGTGACCGAAATTTTTGGAGAGATAAGGATGAGTGGATATTTTAATAAGATAATATAAAAGTTAAAACATGTGTTAATTAGGTAATAATATAATAATCAGAGGAAAAATGAACAGGATAAACGAGAACGGATAGAAATAAAATCCTACATAGAAAACCGTGAACTGGGTAATTAGGACCAGAGTATATTATGAACGAGTGAATTTTTACCTTGAGATAGCCGGTCTCCGAAGTCGTTTCCGTAACCGACGGAGTGATTTGGAGATCCGGATAGGAAGATATTTTGTAGGAATTAAGCAGATAACCAAAATGAGAACCGTTAGAAAATAATTCCGTTGTGAGAATCTGGGGATACGTGGGGAAAAACCAAAGTGTATTATTGATCAGTGGATTTTTATCTAGAAGATGGCACCGACAGAAGTCATTTCTGTACCCGGTAGTGATTACCGAGGATTTTCGGCTGATAACGGAGTATCCTTAAAAAGAATATAAGGTCAAGAAAACCTAGTATTCTCGAAGAGGAAGAAAAGATCTTCAGCATGTCATTCCCGGAATTTTAAGATTCTACGAAATTTCGCGATCAGGACACCGAACCAGGGATGTTATCTGATAAAGCAAGATGACCTAAGCATGTTGATGTCATCATCCTTTGTCTTTTTGTGGGGGATGAGGTTGGCAAAGACACATGGAGGGCCAAGATCAAGCCACTTCACAAAAGTGCGATCCAACGGTCAGAATTCGATCAGACAAAAATTACGAAAATGCCCTTCCCTTTTCTTATAAATAGCCCTTCATTCATTTCACAATTCACACACCAAGCCTCTTGAGATTTTCAAAAACTTGGGAGAGGAAGGAAGAAGGAGGAGTCCGGGGAAAATCCTAGCGAAACTCTGAGTAAGTTCCTCGGTCCTTAGTCTTTAGTTCGGTAATTCTTTCGGTAGTTATAGTAGGATTGCTAGGATAGTCCCTAAATTTTCAAAGTTAGTTAAATATCATGATTTAGGAATAAATATGATATTTATCTTAGAAATATGATAGAGGAAAGGTTATAGCAAAAATTTTGAGAAATTAAAGTCAAAATAGCGGAGCTCTGGCGAAATTCCGCCGAAAAGTCAAATTAGGGGCAAAATGGTAATTTGTACTTAAAATGCCCGTTTTGGTTCTGAATACTCATATAAGTAATATTATCTGTATAGGATATTCGAAACCACGAACCGCTGTTTCCGCTGTCACCGCTGTTGTACCGCTGTCAAACGTGCCGTAATTTGACGAAAGTACCAGAAATCGTCAACAGAGGTACGGACGCGTACTGTAACCTTAACAGTTATGCTGCTTATATTCATATATGTGATTGACATGTCATTTATTGAGACTCTGCCGAGAGAGGGCAGTTGTACATACAGCTTTGTACGGGTTATAGTCTTGATAACGCCGTAAGGTTTTCCTAACGCTGAGGACACGATGGGCCGTCGTGGCACTGGATATGTGCAGACTTGTTGTGGTACTGGTTGTGGTACTTGTTGTGTGATTTAGTATTGATATGCTGTTATGTTATTATGAATATCTGTTGCCATATATTGTTTATTTGAGCATAAGGTTAACCGTTACCTGAGATCCAATTGAAAATTGGATCTCAGCTGTAGCTTCAGGTTCGGGAAAATCAAGGGTTGAGGTTCGGGGCAGGTAGCGGGCATTGGATGGCAGAAGGAGTTTACTTCTGTGGCTCTATTAAATCTGGTTAGACGCTACCCTTTCTGAGCAATGGATGTCTGTATGAGTACAATTACACCGTGGACATATATCTTTAAATTCAGTTACTCACTTGCTACAATGCTTGACTCTGATTACTATTCTTTTGAAAAAAAAAATTCCGCCATTTAAAATCCGGGATGTTACAGAATATACTACATAAGCTTTGAAAAACATATGTTTTTCTTATCCGGGCCCTATAGGGCCATCCCTGTTAGGCCATAGTCCTTAAAGGGTCAGCCCTGATTCCCAACTCTATGACAACCCACATCAATCTAAGCCTAGCCCTGATACCAATTGTAACATCACAATACATCGCTCTTGATATTGTCCGCTTTAGGACCCATCGCCCCTCACGGCTTTAAAATGCGTCAAGAGGGCGAAGGATCCAGACCCTTATGAGGCGTTTTTCATTCCCCTCCCCAACCAATATGAAACATAAAACTTATATTAAGAGCGAAGCACTAGGATATTACACTCCCCTTGTAATACCCAGATAATTATTATCTGGAAAATATGTTATAATAATAAAAATGCCTATTTATGGAAATTTATGTCTCAACATGTTATAGTATTAATTTCGTTCAAAGAAATGAATTATGAAAAATTAAAGGAAATTTATTGTCAAAAATAACATTTAAAGCCATAAAATATTCCAAGAAAATTATGGAAAATTCAAAAAGAGATAGAATAATTATGAAAATTTAGAAAAACATATTATCCATAATTTAGAAAATTTAACAAAATATTTCCTACGAAAACAAAAGAAGGAAAATTTTAAAAGTGTTCTAGAAATCATAATAGGCTCTAAAATTGATAATAAATTGCATAAAACTTAGATTATTGATGTCAATAAAATATTTATGAGAAAATGATAAATTTTAATTAAGAGAATTATTAGAAAATATTAAGGGATTTATTAAGTAATTTTTGGGAATTTTATAAGCCTAAATTCATTATGGACCAATAAGGGATTTTCATGGGGATTTAAAAATAATTATAGGTGGTTGAGATAAATGGAAAAAAAAATTAATTATATATATATAAGTGTGGGCCGAAAATTTTGGGGGAAAAAGAGAGAAAAAAAAAGAGAGAGATAATTACAAATGGATATTTGATTATAATAATAATATAATTAAGACATATGTTGAATTAGAAATAATATAATAATCAGGAGAAGAAATGGACAGGAAAAACGAGAACGGATAGAAATAAAATCCTACATAGAAAACAGTGAACTAGGTTATTGGAGTCAGAGCATATTACGGACGAGTGAAATTTTATCCCGAGATAGCCGGTCTCCGAATTCATTTCTGTAACCGATAGAGCAATTTGGAGATCCGGATAGGAGGATATTTTGAAGAAATTAAGCAGATAATCAAAATAGGAGCTCTTAGAAAGTCAGACCGTTGTGGCAATACGGGCATAAGTAGGGAAAAACCAGAGCATATTATTGGTCAGTGGATTTTTATCCAGAAGCTAATACCGGCCAAAATTGTTTCTGGAATCGGACACGAAAACCGAGGATTTTCGGTAGATAACAGAATGTCCTTACTAAGAGTATAAGGTAAGGAAAGTCCTGTATTCTTAAAGAGGATGAAAGGATCTTCAGCATACTATTCTCAGAATTTTAAGATTTTACGGAATTACGCGAACAGGACACCGAATCAGAGACTTATTAGATAAAGCAAGAGATGAAGCAAGCATGACATCATTTTGATGACTCAGGATGATGTCAGCAGAGAGAGGTGTAAGGCCAAGATGAAGCCACCTCAGAAAAGTGCGATCCGACGGTCAGAATTCGACCAGACAAAGTTTAACGAAATTACGAAAATGCCATCGAGTTCACCTATAAATATCCCTTCACATTTCACCATTCTTCACACCATTTCCTCTTGAGAAGGCCGAAAATTTGAGAGAGAAGGAAGAAGGAGGAGTCCGGGGAATTTCGCAGCAAAGTTCTGAGTAAGTCTTCGGTCCCTAGTCTTTAGTTCAGTAGTTCTTTCGGTAGTTATAGTAAAAGTGTTAGGATAGTCTTAATTTTTCAAGATAATTTAGATATCATGTTTTTAGAATAAATATGATAATTATCTTAGAAAAATATTATAGAAAAGATTATGGCAAAAATTTTGGAAGTAAAAAGTCGGAACAGCGAAGCTCTGGCGAAATACCGCTAAAAAGGCTAACTAAGGGCAAAATGGTAATTTGTACCTAAAAATGCCTGTTATGGTCTTAGATATTCATACTGGTGATGTTATCCTTATAGGATACCCAAAATCACGAACCGCTGTTTCCGCTGTCACCCCTGTCGAGCCGCTGTCAAACGTACCGTGAATTTGACGGAAGTGTTAAAAGTCGTCAACGGAGGTACGGACACGTATTGTAACCTTAACACTTATGCTGCTTATATACATATATGTGATAGACATGCTAGATACTGAAACTCTGTTTAGGGTTGTCAGTTATCTTACAGCTTACTACGGATTATAGTCATGATAATGCCGTTTGGGTTTGCCTAGCGCTGAGGACACGATAGGCCTTCGTGGCACTGGATATGTGCAACCATTATGTGGGGCTTTACATATTGCTTTGTGCTTATGTTCTGCCATTATTTGATCATACATCTGTTGTGTGCTTATGTAGTGATATTCTGCTGTATGTGATTATGTTAACGTTGTTATCAATATACTGTTTTATTTGAGCATAAGGTTAACCGTTACCTGAGATCCAATTGGTAATTGGATCTCAGCTGTAGCTTCAGGGTCGGGAGTACCGAGAGAGTGACGGTAGAGGCTGGTGGACGGTATGGAAGGGCTGAAGAAGTTTATCAATTTATATTTGTATATACTGTTAGAAACTATCTTCTTTTGGGATGACTGTATAATGAGATTACACTATGGTTATATATTTTGAATTCAGTTACTCTGCTTATGAAAAATGCTTTACTCTGATCACCGTGTTTTTTTTTAAAAAAAAATTTCCCATCATTTTTACTGTTTTTAAAGTGGGATGTTACATTTAAAGTGGGATGTTACACCCCTCCCATCCCCTCCAAATCCTTCATATGAAACAGCACCTTAGGGTATCATAAATGCATTTTAGCCTATGAAATATTGAAATAAGAATGAATTGCATGTGTTTCATTGATCAGTTGGACACACACACATAATAGTACATGAGTGCCCTAATGGAGAGTATCATAATAATTGTATCTCAATAATAATATTCAAATAGTATAATTGTAATATTATAATATCAAATCTCATGATTTGCTCTGAGATATATTGCCTTCCTAGTTGTCTAATTAGTATACCCATGCTCAATGGCTCTCCTTGTATGATTGTTCACATCACAAGTGCACAAGTCACTCCAAGTAATAAAGTGATAAGTAGAAATCAATTAAGTTGATGTAAAACAAAGTTTTGTATAACAAATTGTTCACACAAGAGGCTTAGTGAATTCAATTAAGTTGATGTAAAACAAAGTTTTGATATAAAATGAGATTTTTGAAAACTATCTCTTATATTAAAAATTGATAAATGCAAATGATTCTTCGATTTCAAAGATTGGATGGAGCCTATGATTATTTATCCCCTTTATACTTATAAAACTAGATTAATTTCCCCTCCAATAGTATGACAATGAGTATATATGTTAGTGTAAGGTTCAAAAGAACTTGACAAAGCTCTCTCAAGTCAAAATCAAGTTTATCTTTTCATTAAAATGCATAATCTCTTGCTACGATTAATGCAAATCAACTTGAAGTAACAACCTCAATGTAATAATGTAATGTTAGTAAATGTATCTCTATTTTTGCAACAAACTATCCATTTATTAACTAACCTTCAAGTTAGATATGATTTTAACCAAGTTCTACATCTAGATTAGATTTCTCAAGTCAAACCAAAGTGGACAAACCAGTCTAAAGGATGGTCAAACACTTAGAAGTATTAAGCAAAGGATAAAAGCAACACATATATATCATTAGCTACTAAAAGAGAGGAGCATTGTAGTCTTAATCCATACAAATGTTTAAAATAACCCCAGAATATAATGAAAATTTTAGCTACTAATGTTCAGCAAATAACCACAAATAAGCAAAATAACACAAGCAATATCAGAAAAATGGAGAAGAAAGGGAAAGGAATCAGCAAAACCAATTGAAATGAGCTTGAAGCTCTTTAAAAATTCAATCTCGCTCCACCACCAAACCTTAGCAAAGAGAGGCTCCCAAGCCACCCCCAAATCACCCTAGAAGTCAAGAATGACACTACTCTTTGTGAATTTAAGTGTTTAGAGCCCTATAATTAGTTCTGACATCAAAAAGCACAGCTTCATTTACTATCATGCTGCAGCCAAAAGAGGCCTTGGCTGCGGCCAAATGGTTTCTTCCTTACTTCTAGCTAAGGCTAAAGAATGATTTGGTAGAGGCTAGAAAGTTTCTGCCTTACTTCTGGCTAAGGCAGGGAATGCTTTGGCTATGGCCAAAAACTCCTTTTCATCTTTTCTTGTTTTTCCATGATGTATTGTTTTTCTAAGCTCCTTCCCAACTTCTTAGTCATTGATTTGTGTTTTAAATGGCTCCACATGTGGCTCACATGATAATCTATCCACAGAAGAAAGTCTATAAATGTCAATGTTGATGAAATATGAAACAATATTCACACTCTTAACCAAAGAATTGTATCCCTTTACCCCAAATATCAACTAGGAACAATTCCTTTGGATATGTATCCCAAAATATGTATGAATTCACCAAAAAGTGTGAGAAAACAAAGGAAAATGTGCTGAAATGACATGAGTTTCATGAGGTTAAAATTGATCAAACTAATGATCATTTCTAACTAGGTCTCAGTGTCTGTTTGATAAAACCAAAAAAAAAAAAGTGTTTTTGGGAGACAAACCATGGTTTCAAGAAAAATTTTCCGAACACTCCAAAATTTTTTTTTTTCCAAAAGTGCTTCCCACCCCCCCCCAAGACAAAGCTATATTTTTCAACTTTTTCTCTCTCTTCTGCCATCACCTTTGTTTCTACTCTTGTATCTCTCTCCTCCATTGCGCTTTCCGCCTTTGCTCTGTCTTGCTTTTAATATATTTCATTCATTACTCTTTCAATTTTGTTCTCTCATATAGGGTTTTGGCTGGCGATCCCATTCTATCTCTCTTTAAAACACAATGTCATTTAATGTTAAAAATATTTAAAATAAAATATTATCATTTATATGCAATTATCATAAAAACTAATGTCCTTTTTAGTAATTTGAGCATGCAAAAGTTATTCTGATAATAATATCCAAACACTATCATTCTCTTAAAATCATTTTTTTTTCCATTAATTCTATTATCAAAAAGCATTTTTTTATCATTTTTTCTCGAAAAGTTAATCCAAACATTTTATTAACCAAACAAGGCAAAACATGGGACATTAGTACCTTACTATATAGTAACTACCAGGTCCAATTATGGCGAACGTGAGAGGTTGGTGTTAGATCACGTGCTCTAAAACGATAATTTACGTAGTACATTAAAAAAATCCTAAAATGAGTCCGATGGCGATGATAAATAAAAAAATCCTAAAACGGTTGGTGTTAGATCACGTGCCCTAAATCCTTAACCATCAACCAAACAAGTCAAAACATAGTACATTAGTGTATCCAAAAAAAAAAAAAAAAAAAACAGTACATTAGTACCTTACTATATAATAACCGTCAGGTCCAATTATGGCCAACGTGAGAGGTTGGTGTTGGATCATGTGCTCTAAAACGATAATTAATTACGTAGTACATTAAAAAAAATCCTAAAATGAGTCGGATGATAACCTAAAAAAAAATCCTAAAACGGTTGGTGTTAGATCGTCTACCCTAAACCTTTAACTAAACAAAGCAAAACATAGAACATTAGTATCTCACCATATAGTAACCGTCGGCCGGGTCCAATTATGGCGAACGTGAGAGGTAGGTGTTAGATCATGTGCTCTAAAACGATAATTACGTACGTAAAGACAAATTTAATTTGGTCATAAAAAATGAGTCGGATGATGAGCCGGGGTCATTTTTTATTAAAAATTTAAAACCATTTATTCCCGCTTTTGACAAAAAAATCTCGTCTTCTAGACAAGTTATTGCAGAAACTTGTTTTCCAAGGAAGGCACATTTTGGACTATTTGTAGAATGAAAGTGACGACAAGTCAACAATTACATGTAATGTAGTATTCCTACCGGTTATTAATATAAAACATGTTTTAAGAGTTAATCTTGATTTTAAATATAAGATATATTTTTTTTATTTTTGTCAATCTTTTTAAATTTAACCTTATTGATACTCTCTCAACAATAATTAAGAAAGAGAGAGAATGAGGAAATTAAAGAAAATTATTTAAATATTTTAGAAATACATGTCATATTAACCAATTTTTTTAATTCAATCAAATTAGATAAATATGTTTTATATTAAGAATAGAGGGATGGTATTTTGTAAAATTCATCTCATCTAAATTTTTGTAGTCAAAAAGGAAATTGATTGATTGATTTGTTCCAAGGAGAAGTGATTTAAAGAGGGTGACTATTTAGCGATGCAGCCCCCTTTACAATAGATAAATTAAAGAACAATGTAAAACATGATTGATTGAAAGAGGAAGGAAAAAAACAAAACAATCTACCTAGTCAAGATCCATATATATATGGGTATATATAGGGAAAATTCACCCAATAATTAGAAAAAATAACATTAGCAAAGTTTTATAGCTTATTAATGACATATGAAAGACTTATTATTAATAAGTAAAAGTAGCACCATTGACTAGTTACAAAATTTTTGTGATATAATTTTTTTAGTTAAAATCTTGGTGTGATTTTCCCTATATATAGGGTCAAATTAATTGTCAAAGACTTCCCACCGGGTAGAGCGTTGTAATTGGTGTTTTCATTCATACTAGTACTGAACTTTGTTAGATTGAAATAGGGGGGAATGGGAAGATCGCCAAAAAATCATTCATTACAAAATTTGTTATCCAGAATTACTTTAAAACTCGGGGCATCACTTGACCAATAAATTTTGTAATAAGTAATTTTTCAGTAATTTTCTCTGAAATTACAACTCCTTAAACTTCACTCGTGTAATATTGTTATAATCATTCAGACTGCTACTAGGTGCATCTCTATCTAACGTAAGGTACGCTTGAAGACCCAATATACCTGAGTCACTCAGTTTCATTGGGCATTGGATTGTAGTCAAACCTTACCTTGCTTGCCTGAGTCAAACATATGTATTTATTTAAAAAAATATTTGTGAAAATTCATTATTTTAATTATAATATCATGTTTTTATGATCACATTGATTTTTTTTAGGGTAAATGAGCAAAAATATACATGTGATTTACCCCAGGAGCGCCCAGCATCATATGCTTTTTTTTGGAGAAAAAATATACATGTGATTATCATTTTGGAGCAAAAGTCACATCCCACCGTTATTTTACTGTTTACTTCATTTCTTTCTCTATCATCACGTTGAACAATAACATAACGGTGAAATGTAACTTTTGCTCTAAAATGGTAACCACGTGTGTATTTTTTGCCCCAAAAAAAGCATATGGTGCTGAACACTCTCAAGAATAAAGTACATGTGTATTTTTGCTCCTTTACCCTTTTTTTATGATTTGAACTTTTTTAATCATTTTTAGAATTTCAAATTAATTTTTTTTAACTCAGTACGTAATACACGTACACACACATCAACGTTTGGTCCCAAATCAGAAGGGGGCCGGATAGGTTTATTTTGATACTGATTAGACTACAACCACGCAGCAAAATAATAAATCCCTCATTGGTGTATGTAAGCTCTCCATTTCACATGCCCTCCATCTCCCTCCTTTTCTTTTATCTCATCATTAATTGATTTTAAACATTTCCATCTATCACATTTGAGTGTTTTAATTAGCTAATTGATCTGCTACAGCTATACCCTCTCTAATCCCTGTAGATCAGACATGAGTTACAACAACTTGTCAATCCTTGTGAAGCACAAGTCTGACCTCATCCACTATATCTTTGAAAAAGAGCAATTCCTATCACATCCTCTAAGAGTAAAATTAATTGCTTCTACATGGTTAAAGAGAAATATATAATTTTCCTGAAACCCTCAGACCAACATAAATTAAGTCCATGTATGAAACAACAAACTCTTTAAGAGAACAATTATTAGCTTACAGTTGAAACCACTAATCCATTTGTCATGCGCATCTTGAATAAAACCTCCATATCCACTTATTATTATAATATATATCAAAATTAGTTTATTAAATTATTAAATAAAATTTGATCTAAACAGGTTACATCTTTATTTTTATTAAAATATTTTTTAGGTTTTTCAATATTAAATATCACTCCTTCAAGGTTAAGATAATGATGACGATAAAAGAAGTGGAGGGAAGGAAAATAAAAGCTCCAATGAGTGGAGATGGGCTCTTCCAATCCATTCAGCATCATCACGCAACTAAGGTGATTGTGGCCTAAAAACAGAAAAAGTACTACTAATTACCTTATGCAATTCCTTAAATACCCACAGGAGTACATCAGCCACGTTATTAACATGGGAAGGTAGATATTTTGTTGGAAAATAATTAATCTTGAGTTCCGTTGGTAATTCCTTAAATACACATACACTTCCATTTCAAATTTGCACTGCTACTTTACCAAATATTCACTTATAATCGTCATCACTGGACCCAAAGTCAGATTTTCTTCAAATTCCTCTCTGATCAGTCGTTGACGGTACGTTGATTTTTACCCCTCTTATTAAAGCAACTTTTAATATGTTGAAATTAAGAAAAACTTTAAATCTCAAACTCTATTCTAAAATTTAATAATTTTGCGATTTTATCCCCACTTAGTATACATTATATTACAAGAGTCTAAAGCTTACATAATGAAAAGTAAAATTATATATTCATATGAAAAATTTATTAGCATGACTTATAAATAGGACCCAAAAAAAAAAAAATTCTCCACATGGGGTCAAACTCACAACCTCTTAAGTTAAGACTCAAAAGAGTGCTTAGTGTTAGTTGATCTAGCTCCGAATGATACTATATGTCTATATCAAACCCAAATGAAATATATTATAATAGTTACTCCCATCAAATATGAGAGAATATTACAAATAATATAGGATCTTTTTACCAATAATATAATAAATATAATTAAAAGAATGCAATTACAATGAATCTCATAGTTTATAAGGAGACTCACCGTCTCTGGTACCAGAGCCTTATGATGTAAGGAGATTGAGAAAGTTATAGTTAGAAAAAGTGAGTAAGAAGACTTTACAAATATGAGTGAAGTCTCTAGCTCTTCTAAACCTATTTATTGTTCATCTACTCTCTCTTGATAGAATTCCCTCTTCCTTTTGTTGTACTTTATCCCAAAAAAATAGATAACCTTGTTGAATTCACCCACCTCCCAGAGGATACTCGTATTAATTCAACAAAATTACCATTAGTTAGTTGCTACTCTCTTTATGACCGACACAGATATTTAACCAAATCTATTCGCAATATTATCAGCATATCTTCCCTACTAGCAAAAGAAATTATCCAGAGCTCTTCCCTGAACCAGTGTGGTTTTCCTACAACTATTGCAAAACAATATGTTACTCTTGGGATTCCATAGTCTTTGATTGACCATTATTTGAACCAAGGCTATACACATCTTCACATTGGTGCTATTCGTCTTATCTTGACCCTACATAGATATAAATGTGTCCCTGCTACAACGACGATAGCCCTCCTTGATACTACCTACAAGTCATACCAAAATGCTTTAATTGGTGCTCTCATTACCACTCTCAGCAATGGTAGTGTTATCATGACCATAGCCCCTAATTTTAATATCAAGCTCTTTGACGGAACATCCTCTCAATGGCTGAAAGTTTAAATTCAAATCACTAGTGTAGATCAAGATCCAGAAGCCACGATAGCCACTCTTCATCACTAGATAATTTACAGAGTCCAAAACCACTCCTTTAACCTCCATTTTCCCAATTCCACCAATGATGCTCTCTATATGTTCACAAATAAGGATCATGGCCCAACCATCATCAATACCCCCAGGCAGATTCCTATTAAGGGAACCAGATTATGTCTCTTGAGTGGAAAAATGAGTATGAGAAGGAATTTCATTCCACTACAGTAGATGTCCACACTACTGCTCCACCTCTTGTACAAATAATGCCTAATGGAACTGGCAAATCTATTTTAAAAAAACCAGGAACCGAGCGATCATTCCCACCAAACAAGACGATTGTGATAATCACTCATGTTTATAAGAGTAAGGAACACCCTTCAATGGATCTTTTCACAAAGGAAGGCAAACCAATATTTGTCTCTCATGTCAATGGACACTTCATGTACGACTAAGACTACCGTATATGTGAGCCACACTGTGAGTGCCTATACCCTGATTTATGAGATCTATAGATGATGAAGACTTGATAGATTTTAACTCCAAGAGAAATTGTAAGAAGAAAAACAAAGGGTCCTCTTGTTCACATTTTGATCACTGAAGGCATGATAAAGGTGATCATCAAGCCCCTAAGCTAAAGGTTAGCAGACCAGTTCCAACAGTCCCAATTAAAGAGTTGACCATCCATTATTTACTCAAAGAATTAGAACACGATGATCTAGTTGCTAGTATTTTTCCACATACAAAATTGCAAGTTATTGCTCCAACAACTAGGCTAATAACAAGTATTCACCCAATACCATGCATTGCCATAGTACAACCCAATTCCTATGAATAAGAGTTTCCACCACTTCAAACAAGGACAAATGAAAATACAAGGGTCACCACAGGGCCCTATGCTCTAGCAACAAAAGTTACCCCTCAAGAAACCTATAAGCTGGTCACACCAGTTCAAGAAGTAATAATTGGCAGACTAAAAATGCTATTAGTCAGAATAAAGTCTTGCATCACATAGATAAAAAAGCTTGATAATTTCACTAGTAAAACTGAAAACCTTACCATTCAAGTAGATACAATAACATAAGAGATCAAAAGTTTGCACAAAAGACTTTCTACTCAAGCCCAGCAACTAGATAAAGACTTGAGGAGATATATTGATAAAAAATATTATGGCCTTGAATTCCAAGTAAAAGAACAATAACTTTTTAACATCATAAAGGAGCTACGCCATATTGAAGCTAATATATCCAAGTTGTCGCCGCTGCCTTCACAAACTACTAAAAATCATTTCTCTCCATATTCCTTCATGCCAATAGCCCATCCAATATATAAGCCTCCTCACACAAAACCTAATTATGACTCCATTTTCATATCCAACTACTCTCTAGCCTAATAACTGAGAGAAAGTATTTCTAAAAAGTCATTCATAAAGAAGGTAATAAACTCTTTTAGTATCCAAACCAAAAGCAATCAAATAATCTCACATTTGTATATCTGCACCCTATACAGGACCCGCCTTCACCCATGTTCGACCCGAAACACCCCAGGCATCACTCACCCACGATAGAGGAAAATATATAGCTACTGATATCTAGAACTATAGGATTCTTGGCCGATGATAATTAATTTTTTATTCTCTCATTAAGTTTGACCTCATGTGAAAAAGAAACTTTCAATGATGAATAACATTATACTGATTTGTTTACTATTGGTATGGTAGAACAAGCTGAAACTTCTCGTAAATCTCTTGTAGATGAAGACGCATCCTCTGAAAAATAAGGTCTAGTAGGAGAATCAAGGTCCTCATGAGCCAAAAATATACAAGGAAAACCTTCCTCTACACCATAGTTTATGTTTGATGTCATTCCACCATATAAGTGGCAAGAAAGACTTTATGAATTTGTAGCATGGATCGATTTACAGAATCAAGATCAAATTGGTGATTGGGTTGAGGAAATAAAAGAGCTTTATATGGATCGATTATAGGTACTATATTCATTATATGCGGAAGATTATAGTATATTATTATGTATTATAATGATATATTTAATATATAATTAAATAACCATGGTGCATTTGTTATGCCATGACCCATAAAATTAACAATTAAAATATAAACAAAAATTATGTTTAGTTTTATGGAACTGCTGTAAAAGAATAATATAGATAGGCCAAAACAATGTTGACCCTTCTCCCATGATCGAACGCAAACTTGTCTCGGAAGGAAGGACAGTTTTATTAGCACTTAACTATATACCTACTTCATTCACTGAACCAAAAAAAAAAACTAACCTACTTCACAACTTCCTTTAGTATCGATTTAAACATTAAACCATTGTTGATTGCTAATTAACAGCCCCCATTAAAAGAAAGAAAAGAAGCTAAACCATTGTTGGTGAAAGAGAGAGAATAACGAACTTGATTTATTAATATTAATGCCCATGCATAACGCAGATGCCAATTTTATATTTCTTGTTAGATGAGAGCGCTCGCACGCAAGAATAATATAATCTTCTTCCAATCTGGCCAGAAGGAAGTTGAATATCAGGGAAACTGAAAATTATGAAAACCAAACATTTTGAAAAGAAATATCAGAACAATGGTCATAATTATTCCGCAAAATCAAATACTTCAATTTCCCGTCATCTTGTTCTCTTCAGAATCAAGAAGCTCCTCCAGCAATTTATCGTCCAAGTACTCGAACTCGAACACTTGTTTTTCATGCACATTACTGCTCGGCGGGGAACGACGGTCGGCCATGGCGTCAGCACCGCCGGCCGAGAGTGGGTATTCATCAGGGAAGTTGAGGATAGCAAATGGGCCTCTCATGGCATAAGCAGCTCGGTCGTAGGCCCTGGCGGCATCCTCCGCCGTGTTGAAAGTCCCCAACCACACCCTCTGGCCCTGCCTGGACGAGTCCCGGATCTCAGCCGCGAACTTCCCCCATGGCCGCCGCCTCACTCCCCTGTACCTGACATCTCCGCCGCCTTCCGCGTCCTTGGCCCTTCTAGATCCCGACCCATCTGCCTCCATGTCCGGCCTTGCTTTTTAGTTGTCTCTGCGTCTTATTTCATGGATGGTTTACGGTCGTTAAGATCATATATATATAGACACACGTGTGTGTATGTATATGTATATGTATGTATGTGTGTGTCTGTATGTATACATGTATATGTACATGTGTGTGTGAATGCATAGTTGGAAAAGGTGGGATAGAGATCGATATCGTTTGGCACGTGTTTCAGAGAAGCTTCTAGGGCACCTTTAAAAGTTGCATGCACGTTCATTGTATCTGGATGGTGGTCAAGTCATGATGGCTCTGGAGCCCTTAATTTGAAAAGAACCCTGTTTTTAATTTTAGGCTCGTTTTCTTGTGTTACTTTCGTGTCCGTTGCTGAGAGATTTTGACTCCAGTTTCACATAAAGACAAATGGAATTCAATCCTAATGTTGCGCCCAGCGCCCAACATATAATTTAGTTGTTGTTTGGATTAATAGTGAAAACTGGTTTTCTGACTTGATTTACTATAAACGAGGTAAATATGTGAGAAAAGTTTTATCTTAAGTTGTGTGAACATATTTTTTAAATGTCAACTTAAACAGGCCTTTATAAGACATGATTAATCATTTGTATTGAACCTACTCCTTGGTGTTTTGGAGGGTTGGTAATCAATGTCAATCATGTGAAGTATGAATTCTGATATTTTTTTCCTCCCAATTTAATTTTTGGAGTTTTATTGAAGAGTGCATAAGTCTTTGGAAGAAACACATCACGAAAGTTAGCCGTTAGAGTTGAGGAACTCAAGATTTAAGAAGTTACTCTTTCAAGGAAACCCGTTTGAGGTGAACTCGTTATAATGCACCCTTAGAGAACCGATGTCTCATTGGCTTTACACTACAATACTTTACTTGGTGCTTCACTTTGCCTCTTGCTAGTCAATCTCACCAAGGCGCCCTCCACAAGTAGCACTTTATGGTCAGCCGGCCAAGATGACGTACTGTTGGTCCACACTACAACACATGTACTCTGCGCTTTTTATTTTTTGTTAGCCCCTTCAGTTAGAACCCTCTGTAGGTTGCCCTTTCTGTTGGGGCATCTCTCAATGAATGCATCAAGCATAAATCTTTAAGAGTAATGGTGGACTTTCTTAGAGACAATGAAGGGTCATGGCCCCTCCCAAAAAAAAAAAAAAAATTGTTCAGAATTTTTTTTAAGAAAACTAATATAATGTATAATTTAATTCCCCCCTCCCAATTTTTTTGTTTATCTAAAAAATATTATAAAAATTTTTAATTAATTAATAAATATATATTTAACTCCCTAATATTTATCTCAAGTTTCATCACTATTTAGAAGAATTACATCGTAAAAGTTAATTGTTAGAATTAAGGAACTCAAGACTTTATAAAACCTTTTTTTTTTAAAGAAATCCAGCTTATGTGGGCTCGTTACACTTATCTTCCATACCATACTCTGATTTCAATGTATTAATCATCACTTTGCTGTATATTCAACCATGATTAATATCTAACGGTAAGTGGGAACAAACATGGACCCCAGAGGGCTAAACTGATTGTAATTTGTTTCATTCAATGAATACAATATGTAAATACACGAGTCTGGGAACAGAGACTAGATTAAACTGAATATATTTACAAAACTAACATAGTGACTTGGAGTTGGATCTCTGACAGAGAAGAAGCGGATTCTAATTGGTTGGGCTCTTTCAAGTCCAGAATGATGTTGGGCCTATAGTAAAAAAGGCCCATTATACAACACAATTAAGAAGAGGCTGGACATTTTAAGTCGGCGTCAGATTGGGTATTTTTAAGCATCATATTTATATATAATACCATCTCCAAATCTTTATGGTAAATCAAGGGGGTTGGTTCCTTATGTTGTTGTATCCATGATGGCCCAAAACGTAAATAGAGGTTGCTTCTGAGACATGCTTTTATGACTTGGTGAAATTGGTAAACGCTTCTACTTTTTAAATTTTTAATATAAAATATATTTATCTAATTTAATGTAGTTACTTAATATGGTATGTGTATTCTAAAACACTATATCCATCTTCTTTAATTCTCTGCTTGCTTCTCCTATCTAATTATTGTTAAAAAAGCATCAATATGAGTAAATTAGGAAAAGATTAACAAATATATATAAAAAAATATGTTTTATATTTAGAACTAAGATTAATTTTTTAAATATATTTTATATTAATGGTAAGAGGGAGTATTTTTCTTTTGTTTTTTTGGTAACATGGTAAACATATATTTTTACTAAATCAAAGCTTCGCTGTGATCAACGCTCTGCCTTGGATACTAAACTTGTAGGCCCAATAAGTAACACTAATCATTTATGTCGTACAATGATAGAGATGAATTCAAATAATGGAAGGTATATATATTGCTGCAATCAGGTTTTAGGTTCAACCACCCTCATATTTTTCTTTTGGGTATGAGAGTATGCATGATTGTTTCTGTAAGTGGGTGAAGCGTTGAGAGGAGAAGAGGGGAGGAGATATATATGGAATTTGAAATAATAATTACTACTTCCGGTCCTAATTATAAAACTATCGTTACAGTGAATTTGTGATCCTATGATATGATTAGGACCGGAGGAAGTAGAATAATAAAGCTGGTGGTCCTTCAATTTAGACAGCTGCGTGTTCATCTGTCAAGTATCAACAACCTACCCTCAATGTGCCTCCATTTTATTAATTTTGGGATGACCAGAATATAAGTCTTTCGTTCTGCCCTCATAAAAGTCGGCTGGAACTGGCGCTTGTATATGTTTATTACCACTGTAAGTTTAAGTGAACCACGATATTAATGGCACCGACCAGCTTTAAAGAAATTCAGATATTCTAGTGCTTCAAGCAAATGCGTACTAGACTGTCATAAATTACTTCATCCTGTAGGAACCAAAAATGTGCAAGAACTTTTTTTTTTAAAAAGGAATAGATTAAAAGAGCTGTGGAAAATGACATGAGAAGGATCCAGTCCAAGGGATGGGATAGAGGAGTGAGTTAAATACTGAAATATTAATTAATTATGATTTAGGAGTGGACTGGAGTCACATGCTGGAGTTGATCGATAGGGATAGCAACACAGTGTGAATGGTCAAATGAGAAAAATCTAAAATCTAAGGCGGACAGATTATTCAAAGGGTGCAAATATTGAACAAATAAGAAAGACTTCCAAATGGGCAGTAAAACAAAGAAATGAAGTCATTAATTAGTTATTAGTATCAAGCTAATTAATGACTCAAAATATGGGGGGTGCTGGCAAAGCACGTGAGGGCACGTGCACAAAACTGACTGTATATGGTTCCAAGATGTGAAACTGATACATGCCTACCTGTCAAACTCCTATTTGTTAACCCTTGCCTCACCCATATTTTGGCATTATAAAATAATACAGTGATTTTTATTCAAGTCTCAACAATGTAAATTAGATTATGGATCCATAGCCCTATATGGAGTATAATATTATTGGGTTAGTTCACCTCTATATATATTGATGATTCACAATTTTTTTCTTGCCAAAGATGATTCATTTTATTGAATATATGTTTTCTGACAAAACTATTACTAATAAATAATCAATAATAAATAGGAACAAAACTGGACACTCGAGTCCATCTTGTGACTTCCTCTGCAAGACAGAAAAAATGGACATGCAGTCGTTATCACTATTCAGTACATTTCATTAATATATACCTAAGGTTTTTTTGTTTCGCCCATTGAACCTCTGACATCTTCTGCTCACTTCCCTAGTAATCTGTCTCTAAAACAGCTGTTATATATCTTCCCAGCTTCGGTTGAATTCATATTACTGTATTATCATTGACTGAAAATTCATATTGATTCCACTTATGCTAATATAATATCAACTTTAACCATTACTGGATTACATATGCATACAAAAAATATAGTAATTAATTTAATATCAATATTTTAATCTCTTTACAAATCAACGTTTTCAAATTTCAAAACCGAGACACATGCGCTACTATATGGTTTTAAATTGTTTTGGCCGAAGGCTATATATATTATTAATAGAATGTAGTAGCAAGTCAATACTTGGAGACCAAGACTTTGAATTAGAATTTAAAACAGAGTATAATTCATAAATATAGAACATGGAACAAAATTAATGACACTGACGTTACATAGCCACAGGCTATTTGTATGGGACTTACTCACTTAGCTCATTCAACAAAATGAAGGAACTGAATTTATATAGATCAGGTTCTTCTAGATGAGATTACTTCCCCCATGTCTAAACCTAAAAAGAGCAACTTGTGAATAAAATAAGCAAAAAAAAAAAAAAAAAAAACACATTCATTTAGGTGTACCCGTAAGGAATAATACCTTGATTCATGTTCTTCTTTATTTTTCAATAATCAGTGACATTTCTTGAGTCTGAATTCTCTTCATTTTAGGGCAAACTAATTAATATATGATGCAGTCTCCAATGAGACATTTAACTTACAGAAACAGAGAAGGTACATGAACAAGTTTCAATTATAAACAGCCAACAAAGAATTATACTCCTTTCAATCTTAAATGTAAGACATGATTAATTTTTTTTAAAAGATGATAAGAAAGTTAAAGAAGTTACTTAATTATATCTTATGTATTATTAGATTATATATCAGTTTATAAGTTAGATAAAATAATTTAAAGAAAAAATAATAAATATAAATATTTTAAAGAAGTTTAATTAACTTTCTTAACATTTTAAAAAATAAATACTGTGTATTATATTTCGGAGGGGAAAGAGTGTGTGTGTCCATTAGCAAAAGCAGAGAGACGCAAATCAAAATAAGAAACAGAGAGCAAGCACATTGTTGATCTTGTGTGATCTACCTTGGTTAATGAGATTGGAAAGTTGAGAAGAAAAACTTGTGTAAAGGCAAAGAAATAGGGAACTTGGTTGTAAGTGGGTGGGTGTGAGAGAGAGAGAGAGAGAGAGAGACGAGGCCCTCAACTTTTGACTATGCACGAAACACCTTTTGAAAACCAAGCAAGAAACAAGTACTTTCTCCACAACTAGTCAACACGCAAGCACGGACTCTGTCGGTTCCAACTTCTAAGTGGATATATATTATATATATCTTCCCTAGTTATTGTAGTTGAAATTTCAAAAGTTGAATTCATACACAGGATTATTAATCTGATCAATATTACTCTTCTCTGAGAGATCATGTTCATACTAATATATAAGATTCTCTGGGATTCTTGAACACTGATGTGACATGGGTGTGGGAAATCTGAAGCCCGTTAATTGACTAAAGGTCTCACTATTTAAGGACCCACCCATTTGTATTCTATGCCCTGACGTGTAGGAAAGTTTGCTGTTTTTGGGTCAAGCTTTTTTCAAATAATAGAGGGGCCAAAAAGTGCCCTGTGAACACTATCTTCCCTCCCACAAGTCAACATTTTTGCTATCACTGGCCAAGCCTGTGATTAAGGATTCAATGCTCTTATAATGGGCTGCATGTGCGTTCTTGTGACCTTTTTCTTGTCACTTCTTGTTCTCTTTAATCAATATGGTTGGTGATTAAGCATGATTATTGAGAGTAGTGTTGGTTCTGTTAAAACTAATGGAGGCTTCTCTTTCTTTCTTCTGTTTTTGCTCATTAGCCTCCAAATTATTCACCCAATCTTTCCATATTAAATTTTACTACTTTATGGGTGTTTCATCTTTTTGCTTTGGGAAGGTGTAAATGATTGAATGTATGAATCAACCATCATTATTTGAACACTTATTTTGTCACCTTTCTTCAACATTTGTTTCTTTTATATGATCACCAGAGAGATTTCAATTCATGTAGAGTGGCTGGTATATATTACTATTGTCGTTCACCAAACTTTTGAACACACGGTTAGAAATCATACCAAGCTATTAACTCCTCTGCTGTTCTAACGAACTAACGGACAAATAAATTCATGATATCTTGAAATTGAAGTCTTGCCAAATTTTTCATTTTAATCATAAATAAAAAGTACCACTGTATAAGCAATTATCACTTGAAAATGTACTACTCCATCTTAGGGCCATTCACAGGGCTTTAAGGGACATAACGGAATTACTTTTGGACCACCTTGCGAGAAAAATCTGATAGACCATGGACTAAAAAATGATTCTTTTATTTGCGTGTGTGCACGCATTAGACCACAAGGTTTCAAACTTTGACATTTTCAACACAAATATTTATTAGTATCTGTCAAATTCAAACGAACACATGGTTCATCGTTCTCTGTCAATTCCCTTGCCAGCCCACATTGATTCTTATTATTAGGCCGCCTGTATTGTATTTTTTTTTAAAGAAAAAAGAGAGAGAAAATTGGACCATACGCTTCTGTTACATAAAAATAATGAACAGTGATCAAGACGGTTCACCAATTTTATAGCCAAACTTTCTGGGAAACCGAGAGAGAAAATCACCACTTACGTACACTGACCTCACTCTCCCAACCACATTAAAGAAATCGGATTTGACAACATTTTCACTCAATAATATTAATAATCAAAATCGTTACATGTCCCCCCACCACCACCCTCATTTAAAGTCTTCTCTCTTCCTCTCTCTGTTTTCCTCATTCCTTCTCTTCATGTCTTGTGCTTATGACAGAGATCTAAAGAGCTCTGTAAAACCCATTTGTCTTCGTTTTCTTTCAAATCTAATATGGATCTTGCAGGAAGGAGATTCTTAATTTCTGGGTCACACCCACTTTCGCCATTACCAAGCCCAGTGACTTCAATCCTTCGCCCACATTCACATTCTGCGAATACCAGTTTCCCCATTATAGCTATCGCTATAATAGGAATACTAGCCACAGCTTTCTTGCTCGTTAGCTACTATATCTTCGTCATCAAATGCTGCCTCAATTGGCACCGCATAGATCTACTTCGACGATTCTCTCCGTCCCGGCGGCGAGAAGAGCCGCCGATGACATACTCGCTGCCGGGCACAGAGCCTCGAGGACTCGACGAGGCGGTGATCCGACTAATCCCAGTCATCCATTACAAAACAGAGGAAAACAGAGAATCCGGAGAGCGAAGCTTCACGGAATGCTCTGTTTGCTTGAACGAGTTTCGCGAGAAGGAGAAGCTGAGGATTATACCGAATTGCGGCCATGTCTTTCACATAGATTGTATCGATGTTTGGCTTCAGAACAATGCTAATTGCCCACTTTGCAGAACCAGCATTTCTCTTTCAAGCAGATTCCAAATAGATCAGATTCTAAATCTCAGAACCCCCTCACAAGATCGACGCCTGCACGGCGAAAATATCACCGGAGGCGATGAAGATTTCGTCGTGATTGAACTGAGCACAAATGGCCGCAATAGAGACCAGAACTGGAACAGAACACAGGAAAGAGAACACCCACCACGAGAGGTGAGTCCTTCGCCTATTGAGAAAAAACAATGGAAGTTTCAGAAAGTGACGAGCATGGGAGATGAGTGCATCGATACTAGAGGTAAAGACGAGATTTTTTCAGTACAGCCGATAAGGAGGTCGTTTTCCATGGATTCTTCAGGGGATAGGCAGTTGTACATGGCAGTTCAAGAAGCTTTGAAGAAACAGAACAGGCAAGAAGTGAGTGAGGTATCATCGTCCTCCATGGATGGTTGTAGTAGTAGTAGTAATAGTGGTAAAGTAAAGAGGTTATTTTTTTCCTTCGGACATGGTAGTAGTAGATCCAGAAGTTCGGTCCTACCTGTTTCTATGGACCACTAAAAATGTTCTCTAATTTGTGTGTGCGAGCCAGCACATCTCATTTCTTATTTTTCTTAGAACTTTTGTGAAAATAGAGATTACCATTAGAATGTAATGTAATCAATAGAAGAAGAAGAGCATAGAGTTGTAAGACAGAAATATTCAATTGCATTTATTTTTAGTTTGGAAGCCATGCTTTCTGCTCTGACATTTTGTAGAGTTTTATAGAACCTATTCTATGGCTTTAACTAAGTTCAGTGTTCAGAATCTAAGAAATTGGATTGTAGTAGTACCTATTATTTCAGGTAGGCTCCTTTCATGGCTGATCGCTCTGTTACTTTTACAAAAGTAAACTGGAAAAGGGCTCCAAGCTATGATTACAAGCATCATTGCAACAAATTAAAGTCGCTACTTTTTAGCTCTTTAAGGAAACCTTTTCTTCTGGACATGGGTCAATTAGGCTATATTCCTATATCCAACTCTGATAAAACATAGAATATAGTTTATAATAGAAGATATAGTTTGTAGTATCATATAACCGCAACCAGATGGGTATTAACATCAATCAAATTGTGAGAAAGAGATATGCCTTAGCCTTAAAACCTGTTAACAGCGAAGATGAGAGAAATGGAAAATCTGGGTATCTTTTTTTTTTTCGGTCGAAGAAAATCTGAGTATCTGACCTCTCCAAAAAAGAGAATCCAATGTTTATTAATAAAGAAATAAAGTCGAGTAAATTGATTCTCCTAACGTATTGTACGAACGCTGTAAATCCTTCTTTTTCTTTTAACACTAAACAGTTAAAAGTTAGATGTCATTCAGTTGAAGTGAGGCGCATCGTGTTAGTTTTTCACCCAATAGAGAAATGAAGTTATGCTGCACAAAACTGTGTTGTCTCGCTGGTAGATGGAAGGAAAACTTTGGTCGTATTATGTGTTTTATTTTTTGGTTGGTTGGTTGGTTTGGTTTTGGTGACGAGTTACAGGACCAGAGTTTGATATGAGATTGCACAGCTTGCAAGAACCAATCATATAATCAGAGGTTGGAATAATTTTATAGCTCCAAAGATACCACGGCTGCTTATTAAGGCTGGTCCTAATTGTTATATCGTCGTATTTCCCAACCAAAACTCTGCCTTCCACATTCTTTAATTCAGAAATTCTTTTTTGGGTTTTGAAGCAGAGTCAACTCTGAGTTACTGAATCGGATGCTCATATCCTAGCCTTCCTTTCCTTGCATGTTGATGAACCACTGGTGATTCAGATCCTTTTGAACTGTGTAAAGGATTTTTATTTCTCCCCATTAATACGTCTTTTGATATTTAAATTTGTATTCTGTTTTTGTGAAAGTAAAACTGCTAACTATCTTTACCAACAAATTATTGGTTACTTTTATATATATATATATATATATATATATATATATATATATATATTTTGTTGAGCTCATTTTTTGCATATAATTTTAAAACTTCTTTTTAACCCCATAAAAAAAAAAAAGAATAACGGAATTGGTATCAGGGTTTGTTGTTTGTTTGCTCCTTGAGCATGTGGAGTTGAGCGTGGGCAAGGCTACGGGATCTGAAACAGAGAGTTATGAAGCATGAGATGATGGCTTCATCTTTGTCAAAATGCGGACCAAACAGTTAAGAACACATATATTTTTGTGACAAGAATTTGTCTCCCTTTTAATAATGCAATACCAGTATGATATTATTTGTGAGGAATGAACCAAAGTGAATTTCAATTACAGTTGGGGGTGTGTCTTTTTACGACTCATTTATATTTATAGTTTTGATGTATTTTGTGGATACTTTTTTGGGACAACACTTTGACCTGAGGCGATGAAAATATGGCACAAGAAAAACCTTAATTTCCAATTTACAGCTCATTTAAATTTATTTAATTTTCAAACAAAGTGTCTTTCTTTCTGAAACATTGTCAGGTAAAAAAAAATCCTGAAATATTCTTTTACTTTCCTATTTTTGGGCTCGTCTTTGTTCCCCTTACAGTTTATATTGGTTATTTTAGGCACTTCAATTTTGTTAATCAGGCTTTTATACCAAGCAGTTTTGGCAAGTTCTTTCATTAAAATCTTCATCTCTATTGGGATAGACTTTAAAAATCAAATACATTAACTTCAATTGTGACTCAATCATTAAATTGTCTTATAATTCTTTTTGGATATGGAAAGGTAACCTTACCTTAGATAAGTTTCATCTATTCCACCAACCACCAATTATGGTGGATGATGTAGTTAGATCAAAACTCAGTTGCCTTAGTCAATTGAGTGAATGATTTGTTAATGTAAGTCCCCTTGAAATCTCGTCAAATGAAACCATTTATGGGTTTACGATCTCTATCCCCTTTATATTATACAAAAAGTCATTAGCATTCCTCTATCTTTCCTAAATACATACAACAAAATATTATGGCAAGGTGATAATTCTGATTTGTACAAAGTCAATGATGGTTTTCAATTCCTTTTAAATCAAGAATACATGCCTCAACTTATTGATAATGCATTTTAAAATATGTTTTGGAAGTTTCCTTTTATGTCAAAATTTCTTTTGCTGATATGAAAATTGCTTCAGGACGCTCTTCCTATTATGGATATTCTTAAAAAATATCATATGAATGTTAGTGACAATTGTCAATTTGGTTGTGACATGGAAGAAACTTTGGCTCGCATCTTCTTTTAGCAAAAGATGTTTGGTTTGATTTGTTATGTATAACAATTCCGTTTCTAAATTCTTCTACCTTGTTGTCTTGGTCAAGGAAGCCCTCCTTCATCTTCATCAATCTAATGAGTTAGGTCTCTTACATGTGATACTTTTCACTATTCATATTCTATAGATAAATAGAAATGCAGTGTTGCATAATAACAAATGACCAACTCGAGAAATGATCATTCAGGAAGTCAGGGTCTTCAGTCTATGGGAAAATTGACTAATTAGGTTTTGTTGAACAATATGGTCATCGAGACAACGTCTTTTCCAATTAACCATGTGAATACTATTGTTTCATCTTAATGGAATATCAAAATGAAGGGTCACTTTCGTGAATACTATATTTGCCATCAAGGTTTCCTTATGATTCAATTTTTATGGAAGAATGCAAGGAATCCAAGTTCTTCTTTTCATGCTAGATGTTTGAGAGTCACTATGCTTTGGTTTTCTAATTCTCAAGCTCATGAAACATTTGGACATCCTTATTTGGTTATAATATGTGTTAACAAGGAATTATTAGTGTTTTTGTCAGACTGGTCTTTGATAAATAGCATCATATGCCATGAGATACTTTGTAACACCCCAAATTCCATGCTTGAAAATCATGTCGATTGACACTTAGTTTTAGGAAAATCAACAGAGTTTGAGGTGCTACAGCTTAGAGTAATGCGGAAACGGAAAGCATGCGCTAATATTTGGACAATGAGTATCTGATATACAAATGCCCAGACATATGCTGATGCTTGACATAAAGCTGGTACATTAAAAATTTCCCGAAGGAATATTTGTGTGATACATTATACAGAGATTCAAATACACTTCTCTGTTAGACCAAGTCTTAACTAGACCTATGGTCTGGAACCTAACAGAGTTAATCAGACATATTGGCCAGATCGGTGTTTAGTCTAATGGGAGTCTCCCCGTCTTTCACGACGACTTATGACACCCACCGACAAACCCTTTCTTAGTTTAAACACCAATTAGTCTGAAATAACTTGGTTAAACTCATGCCAATGACTAGACCCTAATAACTTCTACCGATCTTCGTCTTCGACTAGTGTCTCTTCGCGGCTTCATCTACTAGTACCTTCTTTATCCTGGTTTCTTTCCTGAACTATTCATTAAGACTGAGGTCCAATGCCCATTGGACCTCAGATAAGAGTTCACCTCATATTTACATATACGGTATATAAGCACAACAAATGAATCACTCCCAAATATAGCGCTCCCAGTGAATGCAGATGTACCGCTCCCAGCGAAATGTACCGCTCCCAGTGAAAACAGATATACCACTCCTAGCGAAAGGTACCGCTCCTAGTGAAAACAGATATACCACTCCCAGTGCATGCATATGTTCAGTTATTCTCTAACAACACTATGTAATCAAACAACACACCACCAACATGCATACAACACACATACCACATATACGCATACCATAAATATTAGAGTTAGTGTTACAATACGCGAACATACCTTTCACCGGGTAATCGTCAAATGTCCGACCTTTGAATCCGGCTCTGGACTTCCCGGATATCCTAACATATCACCATATCACTTAGAATAATATCCTAAGAGATATTTCCACCTCTATTTACCCATCTACTCTTGGTGGATTTGTTATTTACAACTTTACCCTTACATTTATTTAAAAACGTAGTGCAGTATTTTTCAGGCAGATTTTCCGGTAACTTTGAAAAATCATAACTAATTCTTCAAAAATCAAAATGATGTGAAACCAAAGCCAAAATTTCCTTTAACAAGTCTATTTTTAAGGAAAAATAACGGCTGTAACTCGGTCTAACCATATCATTCCTAGTTTTTACGTTTTTAGCCTCTGCCCAGATTTTTACCCAGAAAACGTAGCCTTTCTTTGTGAATTTTTATCTCCTAGCACAAAACTCATAATGATACGCTGTGGGTATATTTGGAAAGCTCTATATGTCTACTTTAACCATGAATTTTCTCAGAATTTTAGAACTTCATTTTCAACATAAAATATTGGTGTTTTTACCACTGATTTCAGAAATCGTTAACCGATGAAATTTTCCCAGAGTTTCACTATTTTGATCATAATCTTCCAAAAAAATTTCTCTATTACTTCCTTCATCTTTTCTTCAAAATAAAGCCATTTCAAACCATAAAAACATGAAAACTAAAATATTTTGGAAGATTAAAGA
Organism: Acacia confusa; assembly: GCA_037074495.1. NCBI lineage: Eukaryota > Viridiplantae > Streptophyta > Magnoliopsida > Fabales > Fabaceae > Acacia > Acacia confusa. The sequence goes on from CM073505.1 coordinate 4,757,069, forward strand.
TCAAAACAACATTTAATCTAAGAATTATAAGAACACCAAACTTAAAACTCAAGAACAAGGAAGCTTACCCTTGAAGAACTTCCTCCTCCTTCATGCTTCCTACTCTCTTTCTCTCTACTCTTGCTCTCTAAGAACTCACCTATTTGGTTGAGTTTTGGTGTGAAGATTATGAAGGCTTAAGGCTTCTATTTATAGGGAAAATTTGGGACACCTAATGGCAATTACCTCCACAAATGCTAACCACCAACACACATACACATCTACACATCTACACCCACACACACATTTACACGCATACACACTTACAAACACACAATTACCAACCAACTTAATCCATTCCCCTCCTCTTTTTTTTCTTTTTTTTTTTGGGAAAGCGCACACACACACACCTACACATTTTCACACTCACAATCACTCAACTACTTCCCCCACTGGCTCTCCCTCATTATTCAACTAATGGATGTTTTAATCAATTAAATACTCCATGAGCTTATCAATTAATTTCTTCCTTCCTCTCCAAAAAACGTGGCCCCCTTCTTAGCACTTCAATTTGTGTTTCTTTTATATCTAATGATCAAAGATTCTTGCCTCTTATTGGTTCTACCAAATTCACATAGATTTGGATTAATTAACACTAATCATGTGATCAATCTCCTCTTTATTACTAATATCTTAGGCTTAATTACTTGAGATATTATTTCATTCTCTTTGGCTTAGTTATTTTTAAACATAATTAGCCCTCATTTAATACTTTTAATTTGTTTCTAATCATCTTGAAGAATTATGCAACTAATCTCAATTAGTGCAAACTTATTTTGTTAATGATAACTGTTAATAAATAACAATTAAATTAAATATTTCCCTAAAAATGATAATAAATCAATTAAAATTTAGAGACAACATACTCTCTTAAATCATGTCTCATAATTAACCCATTGTTAATTAATTCCAAAGGAAAAGTGCCTAAAATTAAATTAATAATTTACACAAATTTTGAGACCACATATTCACCTATTTTAATAGGTGTTATTTATCAAAATATAATATTTACATGTATTATGAAAATTAGAGTATTATATACTTACTCCCATAAAAGATTTTCATATGTAGCCTGTTCATGTTATGTTATTTTATAGTTGATTTATTTTACTTATTTTCATCAATTTATTTATAGCATTTGGTTTTGGTAGTTTGTAAACTTTTTTATTGAAGTATTATCATATTTTGTCTTTTTATTTAAAAAAATATTGCTTTTTTTTTTTTAAACTTCATTCCGAACAGAAACGAGTCTAGTTAGCTATACAAGTAAATCTAAAAAGATGGAAAAATAAAAAACGATCCAACACCTCTTTCATCGATCAATGATCAATTGGGCCCTTCTGAGTTGCAAATGTCGTATCCATAATATGAAGAAGCAAGCTCTTTTTTTTTTTTTGATCCGAGAAGCAAGCTCTTTGGTTCACTGGGTTTAGTGATTTTTTTTATTGCACAAGAAAGAAGCTCCCTCGTTTTTGTATACGACACAAAAAAGCCCAAATGCTGAAAAATGGAAATTGAATACCCTTGGCCTCTCATTTCCTGTCTCATCGTTCATTTCGCCGGGCCTCACTGTCGTCATCATCGCCGCCGTGATCGACGTCGTCGTTTCTCCACCTCTCATCGTTCTCCATCGCAGTCGTTCTCTTCTTCCGTGTTTCTCCTGGGTCTTCGTCTGCGGTAAGTCCTCCTTCCTTCTTCTCTTCCATCTCCACCGTGCCACCGTCGCTCGCGGCTTCCACTCTTCCTCCGTGCTCTGATTCTCAAATCTCAAACCCATATCTCAGATCTTACCACCTCGTCTCGTCGTCTTCCACTCTTCCTCCGGTAAGTTTTCTTCCTTGTTTACATGCATAGGGTCGGGGACTCGGGACAGTGGAGGCACTGGGTAGTTATGAAGCTAAATAGAAGTAAAGTAGACGCAGGGCGCGGGATTTAGGAATTGAAAATCTGTGATCTGTGTATTTCGGTTGGGATTTAGGAATTGAAAATCGTTCAGCTAAGGCAGTAAGGCGAGTATTTCGGTTGGGATTTAGTTATCGCTGGTTGGCTCACTCACAGGCCTATCTTTTTCTTCAAACCTGTTTGCTACTAATGATGCATTGCTCTGTTCTGCACTTGTGCTTTGCTTCTTGTTTGGTAGATGTGTGTATATTCGTGTACATTTGGTAATATTCTTTCCTGTATTATTATTAATATTATTTGTTTCAATGGATGCCATATTCCTCAGAGATCAGATTGTTTTTAATGAGTGGCTAGTCAATCGAGATTCTGTTATTGTCTTTTTGTTTTCTGGTTTGACGGGGTTGGAGAACTTCCCCAACCATAGGAGAAGAGGAAATGACAATAAAGGTTTTTAAAAAAATGGGAGTACACTAAAATTATTCATGATTACAGCAAATATATGACTGGAGAGACTCCTCTTATTATGCCGAGTTCCATATTGAAATGGTATCGGAGCCGATTCATGCCTCGCTCCTTGGTCCATGTTCAGCTTTTTATTCTGTCTGGCAGTGGATGTGAGTCTTCATCTTTCTATCTTCTCAGTATTTCTGTAACAACAGACAACAAAACCAAGAAATAGAGGACGTGAATTTCCAATCTCCTAGGAAGAGCAAGCAGTGACTACCTGTTTTGCCCAAATGTTGGGATGAAGGGAAAATTCAACTGCATATGAATTTACAAAGGGTGTTGTAGTAGATGCGGAACTATGATATCCCTATTCAAAAGTGATCAAGACTTCAGAGCATTAGATGTTTCTGTACATATGTGAAACAAAAGCATCAATAATACCTATATAGATTGATTGAAACAGTATATTGGTTAGACCTGTATGGGAGTAGACCAATGTGGTGGAAAAGCTTTATTTAAAGCTTCCTGTCAGAAAAAAAGTTGGAAACAAGAAATAGTAAATATGAGAAGGCTGCAAATAGGGAATTTAGTTATTGACATGGTTCTTAGCGTGTTTACAGACATCTTGACCTTTCAAAGTTTTGCAGGGTGTACCACATGCATCAGTTGGATTCTTCTATCTCCATCATACGCAAGTAGCATATGAACTCAGTAGCCACCTAAATTGTCAATTGCTTGTTCAATCTAATAGTGTTATTTGGTGGTGGGAATCAATCATATGAGCAAAATGGTCACTAAAATATATGTTGAGTCCATTTTGAACGTTTGACTTACACCTGGCATGCCTTTTGGCTGATAGTCCCTATTTCATGTATTTGAATTCATTTGACCAAAATCTTTAATTTTTTTTTTTCTTTTTATCATGCTTGGGCTGCGCTCCTGTTTTGAGTTTTGACTTTTGATGCCCAATCTTAAAGAAAACACATATGTGCTCTTATTGTTCTCCTGTGATGCATTTGTATGCCTTCTGTTTCTGGTTTTTGCCCTCTGTTTCTGTTTCTGGTATATATCGCTGTTTCTGTTTCATGATGAATTGTTCTGTTTCTGTCCATAATTTTCAGTACCTTGTTTATTTCTGATAGTTGCTTTTAAACCAAGTTAATGCAGGTAAAAACTAAGTTAATGCAAGTTAATTTTCAGTCCTTTTTTTATTTATTTATATATACAGTAAAAACTACGTTTTGTATTACGATTTTACGTTTTACGATTTTTCATTCCCCTTCCGTTTTTACGTAAAAGCTACGTTTTAACAACCTTGGTCCCAATGGCCAATGATTAAAGTGCCCCTATAATTTCTATTTTTCCAAAGATAACCCAATGCCCCTTTTCTATTAACTCACCCTATTCCCCTATTCGGCAGCTGCTGGTTCGGTGAGGCGAGAGGGAGAAGAGTGACAATGATCGAAGGCAGAGACACTTTCCAGTGAGTATCTCCGGTAGCTGGTCTGTTTGTTTGTCCATGCATTGTGTCTATCGTCGCTGGTCTGTTTCTCTTCTGTGCTCTGTGTCTGTCGTCAATGGTCTGCTTCTCTTCTGTGCTTCGTTTCTGTTGTTGCTCTGTTTCTCATCTATTAATTGCAACCTGGTTTTTGACGCCGAAGTTTGATTTTTTGTTTTGGGTTTTAACATCAACTACTTTATTCACTTTATCGTGGTTCACTTTATCGCTGATCTCATCTTTGCTTGTTTTTCAATTCAAGAATCAACCTAAGTAATCTTGCAGATTCTGGTGGATGAAATATGAGTGATATCTTTTAAGCGGCATTCTTTCAATATCGTGTATTAGTAGTAATTTTTACAATATCGTGTATATGCTATCTGGCTGGAGATTATCAACTTTTTCTATTTCATTTTTCTTAAATGGTAAATGTTTGATGCTATTTTCTATGTGCTGTCATAGTTTTCATGATTTTATTCATTTTTACAATATTTGAAGGAATAAAGAACAATTATGGCATAATCTTCTTTTTTAATTGAATATCATAATGCTACTTGTTTTCCCGAGACTGTGGGACTCATAAATTTGCTGTCCTCTGTGCAAGGAAATCAAATTTTGATAAAAAGGACATGGACGAAAAGCATTTGAAAGAAAGGGCTGTAGTTAATCCATAGTTATAAAAAGTAATGTCTTAGCTCTTGCGCATGGAAATATATCATTATAAGTCCATCTGTTGTACTTGCATGTTGTCTGAAATATCATTCCAATTGTTGTGCCAGCATTTATAGATTGTCTCTGTGATAACTGAAACTGTGTATGCACAGTCACATCCATTCTACCTCTGTCTCTGGTTGTCTCTGGATATCACTATAAAGATAGTATCATTTTCCCATCAGGCGAGCTATGATGGATGACTTTTGATAGCTTTTGATGCCACCTTACATACTTTAATTTTCTTTGTGATGGCATTTGATGCCACCTTACATACTTTAATTTGCTTTGTGATGGCATTTGATGTCACTATTCATATTTTGGTATTAATAACTTCTTATTTTGGTAAATGACTGTGTTTGGTTTTATTATCTTTACATTTGATTATCTTGTAATTATGTGTGTTATATATTATCATTGTATACTTTTACCCATAATAGATGTAAAAATTAAATCAGTGATTGTAACTTTTTTTGCCCTTTTAAAAAAATTCGTGTATTTTATTTTTACACTTAATTTGTCAAAATTATGGTGTCATGTTGTCTTGATTTTCAATATATATATAACTCATTATATGCTCGTGGAGATATCTTAAAGATGTTTGCCTTTATCACTAAGTGCAATTTTTATTTGTAAAATTAAGATGATTCTGTGAGAGAGGCAGAGCCATTAGGGTGTTGTGTGGCTCGTGTATTTTAGATGATTAAAAGTCTTGATGATCAATCTGTTAATGTGCGTGCATAAATGATTGCTTTTGTCATCTGACTGAATGGTTCCTTATCCCATGTTCGGTGAAACTTCAATGTTTGATGTTTCTGTGAATCATAATAGTGGTTTTGAAATAGTCCTCCCATGTTTCTTTTCCTATCCAACAGATTGAATAAATTGATAATGCATGTGTATTTCTTTCATTCAGGTAGATGTGGCAGAAACCCCTCTGAGCTGTGCAATTCAGTCTTCTTTACCAAACACAAATTCCATCTCAAAAGCATTCGTGCCACTTCAATGAGAGGAAACATTGGATTTGGAACAAGGCTTCCAAACACCAATATCTCCCATGCCAGACAAACACTGATTCCATATTCAACTTTCTCCAATTCAGGTGCAGGTGGTGGCCGTGGTCGTGGCAGCCCCCTCGCCAGCACAGGGCATACTGACTTCAGTGGACGAGCCCCGGGTAAGCCTAACTGTGATGAGTCAAAATCTGACTCACCTGTTCCTCCTGGCTCTGGACCTTCTGGTCTTGGTCATGGCCGAGGCAAGCCCCTTCCTCCTCCTTCCTCAGGCCGCTCTTCATTCTCATCCTTTTTATCTTCATTAAAACCACAATCCGCAGGCCGTGGCCAAACTACCAGTCCACCAGTATCTCCACCCACTAATGATTCAGGACCCAAAAAACCTATTTTCTTCAAGAGAGATGATAGCAGTAGGCCAACAGCTGAAACTAGGCCCAATATTTCTAGCATTGGCGATCGTGAGGCTAATAATAAACTTCTAGGGAATATGGCGGGGGTATTGTCTGGACTTGGGAGGGGAAAGCCAATGAAGCAACCTGATCCAGAGAACCAACTCAAGGAAGAGAATCGGCATCTACGTGCCCGTCCAACTTTAGACACCAATGCATCTAAGACTGTGGCTAAGAGTCACCCGGCAATGAATCAGGAAGATGCAGTAATGCATGCACGAAAAATTTTATCACAAGGAGGCTATAAAGGAGGTGCCGCTGGTAGAGGAAGAGGAGAATTTGCAGGTCAGCCTGGTCAAGGAAGAGGTCAGGGCCGAGGACGAGATGGAAGGGAAAGACTTACATGGAGAGATAGAGGAGAAAAGGGTGGTCGGGATAAGCATGTTGATGATGCCTCTGCAAAAGGAATTTATTTTGAAGATCCAGATGATAGTGGAGAGAAGTTAGCTGAGAAGGTTGGGCCTGAGGTGATGAATCAATTGGTTGAAGGATTTGAGGAGTTGGCTGATAGAGTTTTACCCTCACCTTTGTATGAAGAATATTTGGATGCACTGGACATAAACTGTGCGGTAAGTGGGTGATTGTAGATAACCATTTGTTGAGAAAATCATGGGAAGGTGTGATAGTAATTTTGATCTTTGTTATTTGGTGAGCGTGATTTGTGTGTTGCAATTAGCTGAGAAAGGTGCATTATTCGTTGGGTAGAAGAATGTACCCACCAGAAAAAAGGCTGCCTCTATTGCATGCTATGATCATCAGGCTTAATTGAACCAACTCCAAAGACATCTTGACAACAAATTTTATAATTGAGCTTATTTAATTAATCTTATATTTTTCCTTTATTAAGTAAATTACAATGTTGATATGTTGATAATTCCTACTTTTCTGTTGTTTGCTAACTGCAGATAGAATTTGAACCGGAATATTTGATGGGTGAGTTTGATAGGAATCCAGATATTGATGAGAAGCCACCAATTCCACTTAGGGATGCCCTTGAGAAGGTGAAGCCATTCTTGATGGCGTATGAAGGGATTCAGAGCCAAGAAGAGTGGGAGGTATTTCTTTTTTTGGGCCTAGAGTGGAAGATACATTTAATTGCTGATCTTGTTCATGGTGGATGATTTGCCAACAAAATTCTTTTAAAACATTTGAGCTTGTGATCTTCCTTGTTGCAGATAATGTCTATCTGATATGTTTGCTTACCATAAATTATGTTATGTTGCTGCTCTGTACCAACCTGCCGATAGGTTCCATGTCAATTTATATTGGGCTTAAGTCACATCTTTTTACTAGTCAACATATGTTAAGGCATGAGTTTCTTGCAACTTATATGAAACATAGTTTCCTTGTCATTTTAGATAGCTTCTTCTGGCTTCATGTGTTTTGTAGAAGATCATTAACTGAAGAATGTATATCAATATTCTGCTGCTTTTGTGTCTATATTAATGGTCTGCCCGGTCTCTTTTAATGAGTACAGATGTTATTGTGTATCTTGTTAATCTGCATCATCTGAGATTATGGTTACTGGTCATCTTACAGCTTTTGTCAGTGGGGGTTTGCTTTATTGAATCCACATTACAAGCACATTCAGATAAATGTTGCACTTATGCTGCGTTTAGAACTAGTTAGTAGTTACATGCTTTGGTGGAACATACATGTGTTTGGGGGGTGTTTGTTGGAGATCTTCGTCTTTCCCCCCTGCAATTTTTCTAACATAAAATTTTATAGGAAATAATGGAAGAGACAATGGCAAAGGTTCCATTATTGAAGAAGATTGTTGATCACTACAGTGGACCAGATAGAGTAACTGCTAAGGTGCAACAAGAAGAATTAGAAAGAGTAGCCAAGACTCTTCCTCAAAATGCACCATCTTCTGTGAAGCGATTTGCTGATCGTGCTGTTCTCTCTATTCAGGTTTGGATTATTAAATGCTAAAATGCCATGCAACTGATTTCTTTGGCATGAAATGTCTTTACTTGGGAAGTTGCTTCTCTTCTAAGTTGGCCTTTCCGTTTGTCTCTGCCAAAATTTGCCTGTTCTGTGATTGAGCAATGTAGGGAAATATTCCTCCCCCTTCTTTCTTTCATTCTTCTTCTGGTGGGGTTGGGGGATAACATGAGATTGGAGAACATGCTGACCATCTCAATGGGTACTGTATGTTTTTGAATTTACATGGGCTAGAAATGTAATTCTAGTAGAGAAACATTATATGACTCACTGAGGATTATCTCTTATGATAGCCAGTAAATGATGGGTAATAAACACTCGAATATTAGAGTGGCAGGTTAATGTAAATATATATTAATAGTACATTTCATATTCTTGAAAGTTAATAGTTATGTTAGGTCGATGTTGATTCTGAATTAAATAGTGGGCATTGGTAATGATAATCATAAGAAAATTAACCCTTGAATTTGATCTATATATCTTTCTCCTAGTTGGATAAGATAATTATTTACTGTGTTATTCATGTGAAATCCAACAAATCCCCTAACAGTGGTTGCTCAAAGCTGAACTATTTAATTAATAAATGGACTGAAGCAATTTCATCCTGCCAAGTGATAAATTTGTGGCTATGCTGCTTCCTTTTTTGGGTTTGGATGAACATAGGTTTTTCAATTAAACTGGGTGCTAATGTTTGTTTGATTTGGAAAAATTACAGAGCAACCCAGGCTGGGGATTTGACAAGAAATGCCAGTTCATGGATAAGCTAGTTTGGGAGGTTTCTCAGCATTACAAGTGAGCTCTTAATTTGCTTTTGGTTCCTTACTTTTGTTCTAAGGTTTACAGTATCCATGTTTGATTGGGTAAGTCCTCTTGCAGCGCTTCTTCAATCTGAATTCATTTGTTCTTTCGTTTTGGAAAAGATAGTGCCATAAATTTTGTAATAATTTGTATAACATTTAGTATATCTCATAGCATCATGCCTTTGTTGTTGCAAGTATTCTACTTGTAATACTGAAAATTAATAATGATTACAGGTAGTTGTATGATCTAGCTGACTTTGATCTCTTTCGATTGGGCCCCTGGAATTCAAATAGAGCAGCATTTTAATTGAGGTCAATGCTTTTCATCTGAAGCTAATAAGATATCGTCGTTTCTAAATTCTAAAGATGTACTTTTCCCTGTTATTTTTTGTCTCACCATAAGATGGTGTAAGTTTGAATATAATTTGTTGTTTGTTTTTTTTTTTGCTCGAACATAATTTGTTGTTTACACTTTACCCATAATGCAAGAACACTTTTTTGATACTAGAGTGTGGATTTACACCATGATTGTTCCTTGGACGATATATGAAAAATTAAAATAAAATTGTTTTTAAGCAATTGATTTTAAAGAAGACTGTTTTTAATTTTCTGAATTCGTCTTCAAAAGAATTTATAATCATTAAAAACTTATGTATTTTTTACATGATAAAATATTCTAGGCCAAGGTAAATGATCTCGGCGTGCTCTTAAACTTTTATTTATTTTTTTAATAATTATTAATAATAAATGCTTAGCATTTTAGATTACAATGCTATACTTATATGACACGTAAGACTCAATCGATATTTACCAACAACTTCCTAAGTTGTACCATCAACAAATTAAACAGATAACATCTTTTAAAGATAGTTATATGTGTTTAATCATTTGTTGCAATATTATATTGAAAAAATTATTATATTCTTGTCAAATATGAATCATTGAACAAATTAAGAACATAAAGGTTAGTTTTTCTTCACTACGCTTTGCAATTGCAAATTATTTAGATTAAAGTTTAATTTAACTATACAAATTAATTTGTTGACCTTTATTATACAAATTAATATATACTTTTACAAATTGTAAGACTGAACTATTAAATTGAATCAAATGATTGGCCATTACAATGAAACGTGCACTCATTAACAAGCCATTCACAATCATTAGATCAAAAGTGGACAGCAAGGAAGGTACTTCGTTTTCAAGCAAATGGTTTATGGCTATGTGAGGGGGCAAAACTTCAAAACTATAATAATAAAATATATCTTATTTTTAAAACAAGTTGAAAGCAGCCATCACTGTGTGTCACGTCATCCCAGAATTTCCTCTCTAATAAAAAATGTGCACTCTCTAATATTGTCATAACTACGGTAATCAAATGGGTTCGTTTTTTTATATACCTATTTTAAAAATATTTTATTTTCTGAAATTTGTTTTATTCCCCTTCTATATTTAAGACTTCCGAATTAAATACCTCCCACCTCAACAATATTCACATTCTCTTCCTCGTTATTTCGATTTATTTTGAAAACATCTTATTTTATAAATTTATTTGATAAGTTAGGATTTCCAAAATATTTCTTAATTTTTTTTTTTTAAAAAAAGACGCTACCTTTATTGAGCCTTTTTCTTATTTTTTATATTATTCCCTTAAGATTTCTCTAACTAAAGTTTAATATTTTCTCTTGACTTTTAAGAATAAGATAGATTATCTCCTTAAATATTTATTCCAAAAAAATTATTTCACATTTTTATCTTAAATCACACATTCAGAATATTTTTGGTAAAATCGCACGTTCAGAATTTTAAATTCTGAGAATACTTAGTTAACCACCTATTCAACATTATTTTATTTTATTTATTTGTGTTACAGAATAAAAATGAAATTGAACCCGGAAATGTTTCGGCTCTGGTTACCAAGACCGATCATTCAGTTAAGATCCTGCATTATCGAGTGCTTTGCAGAAACCTTCGAGAGCAGAGCAGATTTCTTCAGTATCCTTCCCTCTCCTCATCTCTCATCTGCACCATTGATCTCAACTAAAAGTTAATTTGAGATGGAAGAGGAGAGGAGAATGAACAATTGGTTGGAAGGATATTAAAGAAAGAGGAGGGAAGGATATTGAGGAAATCCAAATCCAAAAAGCTTCCCATCAATAGATTTCTCTCCTCTGTCGACATCATTTGTTAGCTTTCCTTTGTCCTTGCTGGGTTCTTCTACATTCCTATATAAATTAATACTAGCACACTAAGATATAAATAATAAAATTTATTATAAAATATTAAAAACCCCACAGTAGTTATCACAAGAGACACATTTTCCTTTTCTTATTCAGTAAAAACAATTTCTAACAAAATGGTTGGACCGTTATGGTTTAATGAATGCTTTATGTAACTTGGTAATATCAAATTTTGTTTCCTTACTACATAATTAATTGATTAACTTTATGAGCTTCAAATTAATGAAACAATTTGTAGAATTTGCATATTGGGTTAACGATTTTCCTTTGTTTAAATAAATGATGTTGGGCAAAATCAAAATTATTTTTTCATAAGCATTTTGACAAATTATTCTTTCAAAATATTTCTTGCTAGCTAATTTTAATTAGGATATTTTTTCACCTTGAATTTTAATTAAGATCTAAACAATATATAACTATTATTTTTTTAAGTTCCAAAATATTTTTATATTACACAAGTGACCACCTATTTGTACTGGTTCATTGTACAAGCTTGTACTAGTTGTAGGGACGAGTATGGGCAAGGCCTATTACATACACTTTCATATTGTAATTCATGATAAATTCTCCGAAAATTATAGCACTGAAATAAAAAGCCGACGCTAAAAATTACAAGCTAAAAATATAAGTCTTTTATAACATTTTTAAAATAAGTCTAAAAATTGAGTCTTGAAATTTAAAAACTACCAAATGTCTTGACAAGTTTCTATATTTCAAATAAAATAATGTTTATTTGATATAGAATTATATATTTAAATAAATTAAAATATTTTTCAAGCATGGCCAAACGGGCCGGGCAGGATCCCTGCTCGATGCTTGACTTTGCCAGATCCAAAACTATCCAAAAAGTTTTCAAGCCACTTTTTCAGGATGGGCTTGAACAATTTTTTCCTAGGCTTACCGACCGCCATGCTCACCCTTGCCTTGTTGACAATAAGAAAAGCACAAGTTGAAATCTCGTCAACCTTAGTCAAATAAAAATATGAAAAAAAATTGATAATATGAAATAAGAATATGTGAAGTGTAAATATCTATTTTAGATTCTAAATGTTATTAAATTCGTCAATTTAACTACCATTTCCATTTTTTATTCATATTTTTGTTGAAATTTTTTTTATTGGTGAATTCAAAGGCCCATTTCGTTCCCTCTCCGTTTTGGCAACCACCTATCCGCCTATTCCTATTGGCGGCTTCAATTTTATTTAGAAGAAAAGCAAAATGTCGCAGTGTTTTATATGAAAGGAATTTGCTTTTATCATTATTTCATTTGTCTATCATTGCAGGGAAGTGATTCTCCAAACAACGGTGCGATTTCTGTGAACTCGAATCGCCAATGGATTCGCTTGAAGGTGGGAGTTGCTGGGATTTCCTCGATTTCAACTTGATCGACGATACACCGCCGGCGCCCACCGATTTTCTTTGGTCCAATCAGAGGTTCTTCAATTTGATTTTCCGTTTTTTTTTTTCTCCTGGCTTTTAGATTTATTCAATTTTATTTTCTTTAGATTCATACGGCCCTATGTCTGAAATTCTAGTCCTTCTAAATCTATCGCAAGTTGTGCGTGATGGTGATTCAATAATTAGAGGCCTGAATTTATAGGCTTTGTCTTCTTACTCGTTGAAACATCTTGCGGCATCTATTCTCCCCCTTATTCCCCGTTTTATTTTATTGATTAATCACTGATTCACTTTGATTGTTTGTGGAAGGACAATTTGATTCTGTGTTATTTTGAACGTCCTTCTTTCTTTGGTTTGAGGATAGCATGAATGTCTGACACTACTCTCTCTATTTTCATTTCTCAGCGTGAGCTCGGGAACTGACCTTTCAGGTGGTGCTGTTGTTCCTCTAGAGAACTCCCGGAAGAGGTATATTGTCTGTTACAACTTTTTGCGGCAAAATTTTACTCTTTTGACTTCGTTGTTATTTGGATTTCGTTAAAATTTCATTCTTATAAAGAAGATTAAATTAATTTTGGAGGAAGAGGAAAGCCTAGTTCAGTTTAAGTGATCAATTGATTCTTTCATTGCTAACCTTTCTTGTAAACTTTCGAGTTTTACGTCTGTCTGTAGTTAATGGAATGAATTAAGCATTTCTATGGGTGTTTTACATGATGAGAATACTGAATGGTGATTTCAGAGAACAATTGTGGTATTAATTGCGTAGTTGGCTAAAGGATATATATTGCTGAGTCTGCTGCTAAGATGTAATTTGAATTGAGACGATAATTTCTTGAACGCAATGTAGAACTATTGCTCTAGAAAAGGGGGTTCACACTTCAAAATATGATTTTGGTTCTGTATCACCTGTCTTCTAATGTCTCTAATTTAGTTTGTCATGGAGAAAAGTTTAAAATAATAACTGCGACCTTTGATTTTGAAATTTCTGACCTTGTCGGGTTGCAGTTTTCATTGGATAGGTGAATTGGTTTATCACCCTTTTATTTTGTTTAAATTTATGATTGTTGATGCTATCTTATTTGGTTTTTGTGATTAATTTCTGAACAATGGTTTGTAGAAGACGCCCCATTTTATCTGGCAACCCAGGGACAAAAGCTTGTCGTGAAAAAATGCGGAGGGAGAAACTGAATGACAGGCATGCATTCTTTCAACTTTCAAATGTTGAATTTAAGATCACGCACGAGCTACTTTTTTAGCTTTTATTGGGCTATACGTTGCTTTGCAACTTATGCATAACAGATACATAGCACAAGAATTATACGAGGCATCTGTGATTCCATGTTAATACATTTTGTTTTGCTTTGCAGATTTTGTGACTTGAGCTCTGTTTTGGAGCCTGGGAGACCTGTGAGGACTGACAAGTCAGCTATACTTGATGACACCATCAGAATCTTGAATCAACTAAAAAATGAAGCTCAGGAACTCAAAGAAACGAATGAAAAGTTGTTGGAGGAAATAAAAACGTTGAAGGTTAGCGATGTTTGAAGCATTAATAGTTATTATTTTTATTGAGCCCAAGTTCCCATTTTTTTGAAAAAAAAAAAAATTCCTTAACTTTATGTATTAAATATGGTTGAATTTACATTTTATTTACCTTTTTCCATCTAAACTCTTAATGAATGTACTTTGAGAGGAAGAATTTTGTTTCCTCTATTTGAAATAATGTTTATTACTGCCTCCAACCCTAAATATAGGACATAGTTTGCACTACAAACTATAACCTATATGCAAATTATGTTCTATATTTAGGACCGGAGAAGTAGTTTTTTCTGATGGTAGGACTTAGAGGAATCTGAGCAGTGTGTTAAAAAATGGTCCAGTCATTTGTGTTTGGTGCTGTATTGCTCAATATTTTGTAGCTTTCAAAGTCAAAACTCCTTATTGATTAGTCTTGTCCTCCCCGACAGGCAGAGAAGCATGAACTTCGTGAAGAGAAACTCGTTCTGAAAGCAGATAAGGAAAGGATTGAGACGCAGTTAAAAGCACTGCCAGTTTCACCTGCAGGATTTATGCCCCCTCATGCAGCTGCATATCAAGCTGGGGTCAACAAAATGGCTGTTTTCCCAAGCTATGGTTATTACCCCACGTGGCAGTATCTGCCTGTGTCTGCTCGAGATACGTCGCAGGATCATGAACTCAGGCCTCCAGCTGCTTAGTGACTGGTGACTCTCATAGTGCCCCTTCAACAATGTTATGAAGGAGGAGGGGGTGTTTTGTTTTAATGTAAATAGTTTGAGAAGTAGTTTTTTGGCTATTCACTTCAGCTAAATGTTGCGCTGAAGCAGGCTAAAATATTGTATGAAGGAAATTAATTGCTACAGATATACATTCCAAATTACAATACATTGATTACCCATTCTTCATGATTCCTAGTCATTTTTGTTTCTGACAATTTCATTTGAGTTACACATGTAAACTTTGAAGGATCCAAGGTTCTGTTCACTAAGTTAGATTTTGATGGACGAGAGAAAATCAGAGGCAAAATAACATCTGATCTTTTCTTTTTCCTGCCAGAGTTTATTCTTTTACTTAATTTTTCTTCTTTTGACGCGTGTCAAAGTTTGCAGGCCCTTGTTTAATTTGTGAGAGGGAGACTACTGATGAGTAAATGCAATGGACTTTGCCCTGTTGAATCGATTGAACAAGATTAGGAACTCTTTTATCGGTCACTCCAAAAATGCTACTTAGAGGATTTGAATATGGTTGAGGAGATGCTTTATTTAGCACAACCGTCATGTATGATGAAAAAGCCCTCGTCATCCCAACGAACGTGCCTTAACCAAAAGAAACCATTTCTGATAAGATCAAACTTTATGAATATATACATACAAACATACATATAAACATCAAACTTTCCTCGGGATGCTTGCTTTGATTTTCTGGTTCTGACTCTTTTAAAGATCTAAAGGCAATTTCATCAGAACTGAACTTGAATTGCTCTTTTGTTCTGTTGGTATCATCTTCTTGCTCTTCTTCTTTCCCGGAAATCAGCAAATACAGACCAGTCACCGCTAAGATTTCCCCTCTGATGAATTAAACATGTATACCACACTCATTCAACTTCACAAGAATAGAACAATAATCTGACACACCAACACGAACATCACTCGTTAAGTTTCCCTTATTGTTTAATAAAACTTTGTTGGGAACTGTAAACTTACTGAGAAAATTCTACAAGATCTTAAAGAATGAGTTAAAAAGTTGACCGTTCATTTCCAATACTTGTACCTTGCTCTGGAATGAGTTGAAAATTTTAGTGTGCTTGCTTTTATCTCCTTAAACGAGAAGATTTGGATGGCAGAAAATCTGTGATCATCCGTGCATGTGTATGTTTTTTTCGTCATCTTAACGAAAAGGAATAAGTGTAAATCCATAGACAATTAAATCCGAGCTTGGTAAATTACGCAACTATTCTACAAATGTTGACACTCCTTTTTTAAAAAAAAAAAATTGAAAGATGAATAAATACCAGCCCAGATAAAGTTGATCGCCGACTACGAATTGTAGGAAAGAACGGCCACTAAAACCGTAAGAAGGGGGTTGAACATAGTGACAAAGACTGGACCTTTTTCTTCTGTACACCACAGTTGAACGAAAGTAAACAAACACTTTTTTTGGTCAACAAAGTAAACAAACCCAAGGCACATTAAAGTAAGAAAAAATATAAACTTTCAAATACTAGAACTTTAGATTTTGTACTCTTGTGTATATTCATATTGCTTATCGATCCTTTTGTCTATGTATGTACTTACACTATATAATATGGACCGCAAGTCAGTATTGACGACTTGAATGGAGAATTTTTCTGCAAGAAGATATTAATACCTAGGAATCAGTTCTAGGTATTTTTGGAAAACAATGAAGATATATTTTGGATTAAAAAGGATGATATGATAAAATAAGTGTAGCAAAGCTGATGACTTTCCCAGCTCCATAAAATATTTTGGGAGTTAATTTTGCATCTAGTCATATTAAAAACCTTAAACAATAATTTTGCATCTAGTCATATTAAAAACATTAAACAATCGCATCAGGTCTAATCTATCTAATTAACAACTAATAATACCATCACATTCATAGTCATCTCTAATATAAATTGTTAAAAACCACTTAATGTGTGTTTGAAAATCATTTTAATGCACATATTTTCTTTTAAATGAGAGCATAATGGCGTAGCTCAAATTGAAATAAATCCATCACATACACTAATAATCATATGGAATGCATAACTTCATTAATTTAAAATGAAATAAGTTCAACAAAAACCAAGTACCCGAATACAAAATTCAACATAATAACAATCCATCATAAACAAATAATCACTCATCTAAATCTACAAAAGAAACATATACCAATACAAAATTAATCCAAACAGAACATATACTCCATCTGATCCTTATTATAAGACACCAACTACCAATATTTTTTTGTCCTTATTATAAGACACCAACTTACTTTAACTAACTCATTTATTACTTTTTTCCCATTATGCCTTCATTTTTAACCAACTCATTTAAAACTATATCATTAAAGTAGGGATGAAATTAAAAATATTTATTAATTTCAGACATAATTAATGAGTTAACTACTATTCCTTTGGTTTGTGAAAAAAAGTAGTTAGTACCTTATTATAATAAGGAGGGAGTATGATACATGAATTGAGCTAATAGAAAATAATGAGCTCCCCTTTATAGCACATTAAAGCTCTTGCTATTTTCTCTACACCAAACTCAAGCAAATCAGCCACTCATAATTGCAATAGTCACAATAACTTGATCAAAACATTGAAAATCCATGAGAATGAGTGAATGACCGAATCTATAAGGAGGAAAAGAAGAGCTCGCTAGAATCTAGGAAACTTTGTCAGAAAATTCGAAGAGTCCTCTGGAAACTCAAAAACTCGACCGAAAATTGCAAGAGCTAGCTGGAAAGATCAAAGGAAGGATGAAACCATGCTCTAGAAAGATTCCAAGATCTTTAGGGTCGTCGGAGAAGCTTAGAAAAAAGAAGAAGGTCACCAAAAAAATCAAAATTAGAAGTCAGCGGCGATCTGAGCTTCTAGTTTCCTTTTTTCTGGTGTTTATCGTCTCCGACGAAGGTGGAGATCCGAAAGAAGGAAGAAGGTCTTAGCCCCTCCATCTATTGTAAAATTCTCATCTTTGAAACTGAAAGTGATGGTGTTGAACGGCGGGAGGAGCAGATCGAAAATGGAGCGCTTCTGGTCGAGCTTTTGGTTTGGTTGGCGGTAGTGAAGGTGAGATGTGGTGTTAGTGAGAAGATGAAGGTCATATGTTCAATTGATGCTCTCTCTCAGTGTCCACGCCGCTCAAAACTCTTCTCTCATTGAAGACTCACCGACGATGGTGGTGGTGTTCGAAGGTGAATGAATTGAAGGTGGATGATGATCAGAGAGGGAAGGTTGATCAAGGTGACGAGGATTAGAGCCCTCTTTCGGTGCAATAGCTCCCCCTTCTCTTTCATCGGACTCTTGGGTCCACCTTTCTTCCATCCGACGCCTCCACAGTCAAGGTCAAAATTTGACCTTAAGTCCCATTGTCAAAATTAAACACAAGTTTTGATATGGGACTCATTGCAAACTTCAAAAGTTCTTGAGAAGAACTAATTTGTAAATTTTTAAAATATTTGTAGGGATACTGAAATTTCCAAAAAATATGGGAAATTTTATGTAATTTTTATGGTCAATTTTCTTCATTGATTTACAATTTCCAAAAATTCTAGGAACAGTTTTTATTATTTTTCTTAGTTCTCAAAATGTTAATTCTAACCCTCCAAAATCTCAAATTTTCTTTCAAGACATCTACAATATAAGATTAAGCACAAGGTACAATATAAAAAATTGTCCATTAGTAGCAGTCAAAATAAACCACTATAAATTTTAGATTTCCTAGCAATTTAATTCAAGATCACTATAATTTTACAGCAAGAACACTCATGCAAAATGCACTCTTGTTAGGTGATAAACTTTGTAGTGGTTGAAAGCAAAGATAATTTGTATGAAAAAGTTTAAAAGAGAATAATTATTAAATTATGACTATTTTACCCCTAATTATATTTAATTCTGTACGATTGTCCTTAACTCAAATTAATTCTTAATCGCACAATAACGATCTAGAAAATACATTCAAAATCCCAAATTACTTATGAAAAAAGACTATAAAAATATAGTTCAATGAAAGACCACATGATTTTTGCTCCACGTACTGTTAATCTCTGTGATATTAACATCTGACTCCTCTATCTCATACTATCACTTATTCACAAGCTAGCTCTCAATAAGCATAAAAATACTTATACACAGTAAGTTTAAACCCACAGGCATATAATATGGCTGAAAATTGTTGATGAAATTTGGAAAATTAACTTGTCTGTCCCTCATGCATGCTGGCCTTGGCTCATCGATTCTAATTCTCGTGCTCTTCCAAAGCTATTGGTTCTTTGTATTTCTTCTTCTTTTGATGATTGCTTGTGTGCTATGACTCAGATAATTAATTCAAGGAGTAACCACTTAATATATACTTAGACGCGCTAATAATTAATCAAGGATAATTGGTAGCAAAAAGGAAAGATATCATAAGAACAATTTAAAAAGATTTCTTCCCAATGGAAAAGATATTTAAGTTCTCTTTAACAACTTCTTTTCCATGTGATAGATAGCTACCATTCGAATAAAGTGAATATAAAGCAATATTGGCAGTGGAATTCTGACAGTGTATGTTTTGAAATACGATATATTTTGAGAAGGTATCTCTGTTATTACAAAATATGTGAACGTTTGTATTTGTAAATGGTTTTTCTGTGAGGCCAATTTATTTTTAGTGGTGTGGCTTATAGCATATAGACGAATATAATGTTTTTATTAACGAATGTTTTTTCTTTTTTGTTTCCTTTTGCAATTGCTAGCTAGTTAATCAAATGAGAGGTTGATATAGTACTCTAAAGTTTTCCTCCGTCTGTGACTGAACATTTCAGTCATTCTCAAATGTTCAATTCTCTCCAATTAATGTTTTCACTACCATAATGTAATTTTAAAAAAAAATTAGGACGCATTGTTTTACCTTTTTTATCCCGTTCTTTTTTTTTTTCTTTTCATATCAATTTTTTTCCCTTACCATACGCATTAAGTTTTTCGTAATGCATTTTTATGGTCATCTTTTTGTCCAAATGCATTAAGATTTAAGACCCTCTTCACAATACCGTTGAGGTTTTTCTTTCTTTACCTTATACATTAAGTTTCTCTTAGTGCATTAATTTAATAATCAATAACAACTAATTATGGTGCCCACTAATTGAAAAAAACGCTATACTTACTGACTGGGGCAGTAAAACCGGAGATGAATACTGGGGAAATAAAATCGGTTAAATATGTCAACAACCAAAAAACTTACGTACATTTGTTTAAAAAATACCAGAGTTATAACAAAAACTGTCCAAATAACCGAAACTGTTTTTTAAACATTTTTAGATGTAAAATATCATAGATGTTTGGTATGCATGTTCAGTTTTAAAGTTCTCTAATGGATTACTACTCGAAAACTTTCTTTCTCTTGTTAGTACGTCTATCATGTAATCTTCCACTGTCCTTTCTAAATTTTCGGATTTTCTCATTCTTATTACACCACGTACTTTCCAATACTTTGACCAAAAAATTTACTTTCCAATAGCTTTATATATAGACCAAAATAAAAAATGTAAGTGCATCTGAGTGATATTGTTAAAAAGGGTTGATAATTATCTCCCAAAGGTTAACAATGATGAGTTTCAAATATTAATACACACAATTAAAAATTTGAGAATAGTGGTGAGTATTGCCACCAGTCATGCAAGTGACTTAGGTTTGATCCTTGACAACGTTGTCATTTGATGAGAGCCTTTTTGTATGTTAATCTTGGGGTCCATGATTAAAAAAATAACTAATTAAAGATTATGTATAGGTAAATCTATTATTATTCTCTCTTTTTTAGAAGACTTTTATTGATTCTTAAATAAAATAAATGTCATGCAGATACAACAAAAATAAGGGGAAATTAGTGTCAGATTTTTCAAATTAATAACTAAAAGAGTAATGCAATTTAATTAAATGTTAAACTATTTTTTTTATATATTTTATAAAAATAGGATGGACATGAAGAAATAAGTCTTAATAGTGAACTTAATGGCTTTCCTAGTTTTCGAAAATGATCTGGAAGTTAATTTATCATCAAGTCAAAGTTTATTTTCCCTTTTCTTTTTTTACCAGCCTCAAAGTTTATTTTTTTTAACCGATGGGTTAAAAAGATTTATCATGGGGCTGATATATATGTATGTGTGTGTGAATGATATATGCAGAAAGACGGTGACCACGACACTTTGCCATTAATTATTGGCCATTTCCTACTTTGTTTAATTAACGCAATGAAAAGAAATATTGTGGATCTTAGAGCGTCAATGAGTGGATTCAACTGATCCGGTGAGGGACAACCAAAAAAAAGAAGTGAAGTTAAGGTTAGTCCAACTAGGGTATGGGTTAATACGTGTCCCAAGCCAATATTGAAGCACATATATTGTAGTATGCGGTGGACTTCCGATTTGGAAAGTGTAGCTACTATTGAATAAATGTTCTTTTTTTTTTTTTTTGGTTGGTCTCCTTTTTTGATGGAACAAAGCACGATTCGATGAAAGTTCTAAAATAAGGGGCTTTGTGTAATGTTACAAGGGTCACATTGGACCCCCAAAAGCCCCTCTTAATTACTCTCTCTCCTTCCCTTATCAATTATAAAATCTGTTTACTCAATTTTGATTAGATTAAAAAAGTTAATTAACGAGTCATGTTTTTTCTAAAACACCCTAACCATCTTCCTAATTAATTATCTTCATCTCTCTCTTACTTAATTAATGTTGACGAGGTATCAATAGTGCTAAATGAGAAAAAATTTACAAATATAAAAAATAGATTTTATATTAGGACCATCATCAACTCCATAATTAGGTGATATATTAATAAAAGGAAGTTTCAATTTCATCACACAAGTGGTTAGATCCATGTACATGGGCATTGTAATACCCTAATTTTTATAATACACTTAAATATATATTTAGATAAATAATACTTATTGAAAATAGGTGGATATGAGGTCTCAAAATAGAGTATAATTAGTCTATTTTCAAAGGAAAATACTAAGAAAAAAATTATGGAAAATTCAAGAAAGCATGGAATAATTATTAAAAGTTTAGGAAATATATTATTCTTAATTTAGATAATTTAATAAAATATTTCCTATGAAAATAAAAAGAAGGAAAGTTAAAATGTATTTTAGAATTAAAATTGATTCTATGACTTTTAATATTTTGTATAGGGCTTAAATCATTAATGTTAAAATGCAATTGTTGTGAGAAAATAATTAATTCTAATTAAGAAAATTATTAGGAATTGTTAAAGGATTGATTAAGTAATTTTCAGGAATTTTATAAGATTAGAGAAATTTACGAAACATAAAAAAATAAAATAAATATAAATAATAATTATTAAGGACCGAAATTTTTGGCTAATTAAATAAATAATAATGGGTAAGATATAGTCTTAAAAAGTAAAGATCAATGGTTTAGGATTTTTCAAAAATTTATGAAAGCCTAAATCCAAGTAATTAGTCATGGACCAATAGGAAAATGTTGGGAAAATGAATATAAGAGAATTGAGTATTATGATAAATGAAAAAAAAAAAATATATATATATATATATATATATATATATATATATATATATATATAGTGTGTTGGCCGAAATTTTAGGGGAGATAAGGATGAAGAAGATATTTGAATTTAATAGTAATATAGTTTTAGGCATGTGTTAAATAAGTAATAATATAATAATAATTAAAAGTGGACAGGATAAACGAGAACGGATGGAAATAAAATCCTACATAGAAAACCGTAAACTAGGTTTCTAAAGTTAGGGTATATTGTGAACGAGGGAATTTTTATCTCGAGATGGCCGATCTCCGAAGTCATTTCTGTAACCGACGGAGTGATTTGGAGATCCGAATAGGAAGATATTTTGTATATTCAAAGCAGATAGCCAAAAGGAGAACCCATAGAAAATAATTCCGTTGTGAGAGTCTGGGGATAAGTGGGGAAAAACCAGAGTATAATGTTGATCAATGAATTTTTGTCTCGAAGTTGGCACCGGACAACGTTATTTCTGTAGCCGGGCACGAATACCAAGGATTTTCAGCTGATCATGGAATGTCCTCAGCAGGATCAGAAACTGAGTTAAATTAGGTAATTTGAAAGAGGAAGAAAAGATCTTCAGAGTGTTGTTCCCGAAATTTTAAGTTTCTACGGAATTTCGCGATCAGAACACCGAACCAGGAACTTATCAGATAAAGCAAGAGGATAAGGTTTGATGATGCAGCTAGGATGAGATCAGCAATTTTGTCTTTTAGGGGGGGGGGGAAGAAGTCGGCCTAATAGGTGTAAGGCCAAGATCAAACCACCTAGCAAAAGTGCGATCCTACGGTCAGAATTCAACCAGACAAAGTTCAAGGAAATTACGAAAATGCCATTGAGATTTTCTATAAATAGCTTCCATTCCTCTTTATTCTTCACCAATTCACTTACAATCCTAGAGAGAATTTAGAGAGAGAAGCTCTGGGAGAAGTTCATAGCAAAGCTCTGAGTAAGTTCTCCGGTCCCTAGTCTTTAGTTCGGTAGTTCTTTCGGTAGTTATAGTAGAATTGTTAGAGTAGTCTTAATTTTTCAAGTTAGTTTAAATATCATGTTTTAGGAATAAATGTGATATTTATCTTAGAAATATGTTAGAGGGAAGATTATAGCAAAAATTTTGAAAGCGTAAAGTCAAAACAGCGAAGCCCTGGCAAAATTCTGCCAAAAAGTCAAACTAGGGGCAAAATGGTAATTTGTACCTAAAATGCCTGTTATGGTCTTAGATATTTATACTGGTGATATTATCCTTATAGGATACCCAGAATCACGAACCGCTGTTTCCGTTGTCACCGCTGTCAAATCACCGTCGTACCACCGTCAAACGTACCACAACGCTACCGAAGTGCCCGAAGTCGTCAACGGAGGTATGGACGCGTATTGTAACCTTAACACTTATGCTGCTCATATTCATATATATGGTAGATATGTTTATATACTGAAACTCTGTCTGGGTTGTCAGTCGTACATACAGCTTGTTACGGGTTATAGTCTTAATAACGTCGTTGGGTTTTCCTAGCGTTGAGGACACGATGGGAGATCGTGGCACTGGTTTATGTGCAGACATAGTGTGGGGCTTTACATATTGTTGTGTGCTTATGTTCTGTCCATTGTTGATGATGCATCTGCTGTGTGCTTATGTATTGATGTGTTGTATTGTTATTATGACTATTTGTTGCCTATATATGATTTATTTGAGTATAAGGTTAACCGTTACCTGAGATCCAATTGAGAATTGGATCTCAGCTGTAGCTCCAGGTTCAGGAGGACCCAGGGTGGAGGAGAGCGGCAAGTAGCCGATGTAGGCGGATTGGAAGAGCTTATATGTTTTAGCTTTTGAACTATTTAGATATAGTCTTTTTGGAATCAACAGATGACTGTATAAGGATGATTACACTATGGTTATGTACTTCTAGATATTCAGTTACTCGTATAATCGAAATGCTCGACTCTGATCACGGTTTGTTTTTAAAAAAAAAATTCAGTATTTTAAATTGGAATGTTACAGGCATAAATTCAACATCTTGATTACAAAAATATATGTAAAAGTAGTGATGTTTTCTTCTGAAAAAATCAGCAACAATGAGATTGAAAGCTTCCTTATTTGATGAATCTTCTTCTGTCTTTTGAAGAGGAACAAACGTGCACGCTTAATTCTCAGCCCTTTCATATTATTTTCAATCATTCTTGGTGCAGTTTGACCAATAATTCTTTTACCATAAGAAACCATTTCAGGTAACATCAAACTTTTATAAATGTAAAAAACCAAACTTTCCTCGGAATGCTTAGTTTAATTTTCTGGTTCTCTGACTCTTTAAAGATCTAAAGGGAATTCATCAGTTCCGGCTTTGTCCAGTTTTTGGGTATTATCAGAATTGCCCTTGAATTTCTCTTTTGTACTGTTGATATCACCATCCTGCTCTTCTTCTTTACCCCAAATCAGCGAATACAGACCAATCACCACTAAGATTGCCCCTACAATACTGAATTAAACATATATACCACACTCATTAAACTTCACAAAAAATTGAAAAAATAATCTGACACACACACATGCACGAATTGCATTTATTGCATACTTTTTGACTAGTGAGTGTACGTGAATTGCATTAATTAAGATGGTGGATGAGACTTATACTTTATACTACTTAATTACATATTTAATAATTTTAACTACTTTTAATTACTTTCTTAATAAACAAAAAACGGTAATTTAAAGTTTATATATAGGGATGGAGAGACTAATTAATAGAGAGATTACTCTACAAAGATTTTAAAGAACAAGTTAAAAAATGGTAATTTGAATTGTTTATCACATCCTTGCCTTCAGATGGGCACAAGCTTTTGTGTGCTTAAATGAGAAGATTTGGGTGGCAGAAAATCTGTGAACATCATCCGCGCATGTGTGTTTTCTTTGTGGTCAAAATTAATGTAAAAGCATTAGTTTGAATCCTTACATAATGAAATCCTTGGGTAGGGTCTAATGTTTTTTTATTAGAGTAGATACAGAAATATTCATGCTCATGGTAAATTATGTAATTATTCTATACCTGTTGATACTTACTACAAAAAATTGTTGTATTACTGGCGGAATTCTGTCAGTAATTTAATTTGTGACATAAATTACTAACAGAATTTAATCGGTAATAATTATTGACAAAATTCTGTAGATAATTCCATCCTGATCCAGCCTTTTTTTTAAATTAGTGACTTTAAAAAAAAAAGGAAAAGATGAATAAAAGGGTTATATTGGAATAAATACCAGCCGAGATAAAGTTGATCACCGACGACGAAGTATGAAAGAAGAGCAACTAAAACTGTAAGGAGGGGGCTGAACATAGTGACAAAAACTGGGCCTTTTTCTTCTGTGCACCATAGTTGAACGAAAGTAAGGAAACCCGTGGACACAACTCCCTGTCATATTAATAAGTTCAGAAATTAAATAATATCAACTATCAAACACTAGAACTTTAGGGCTTGTCTAATTGTGTTTTTAAAAACTAAAAAGCCTACAAAATTTGTTTGGAAATTTATTTTCAAAAAATTGTTCTTAAAAACAAAAAAAAAAGTTTTTTTAAAAAACTAAAAAGTAAAAATGGTTTTTAGTTGCTTTCTTGTTTTTGTTAATTTATTTCATTTTTTTTAATTTTTGAATTTGCCACCTATCGGCAATCAAAACCACACTACTACTGGCGATGACCACTATCACTTCACTGTTGGCCACAACCGCCACCATGTCATATCATAAACATATTTTTTTATTTTTTATTTTCAAAACCTGTTTTTAAAAATAATTTTATAAAACTGTTTTAGAAACTGAAAAACAGAAAACATTATCAAACAGGCCCTTAGGCTCTGTACTCTTGTGTATATTAATACTGCTTACTCGATCACTTTGTCTATATACTTACACTATATAATATGGCCCACAAGTCAATGTTGAAACCAATAGTCCACGCTGATTTGTTATGTTCCATTAACACCGTAAAAACAGCTGATTGGGCTCCTCCAATAAGGCACATCCACGTAGTCAATGACAATTGTGCAGGGTATCTTTTCAAGCTACAGGCCTACACATATATACACACACATATTGTCTCAGAAAAGGGAAAAATTGCAGATGGATTTGGTGCATGGTATAAAACTAGAAGAAAAGTTGACCTGCATAATGTACCAGAGGGCCAAAGCTACGCAGCTTGCAATTGCAAGGAGCGATCCCTTTAACCACTCTTCATGGATATGATTATTTTTATGAATATGAATTAGAGGAGGCCAGATATTTCTTATTATTGGTCCTCTGTATAGTGTCACAACCATGACGCCACCTAAAGAGACCACAGTCCCTAATACTTTCGCTGTACTGCGAGGATTGCGTAGAGTAATAACCTCAACCCTGCAGTCAATAATCAAAATGCATGTAATTACATGTCCATTATAAATTCAAATCCATGTGAATCAAGAAGGTTAGGTTGAGTATTACCGAAGTATCACTGCAATAATGAAGGTAATGGAACCTAGGGTGTTGTATAATATAGTCGCAAATGTTGGATTGGTGTATTTTAGGCTGGCAAAGTACAAATTTGCACTCGAACTTACCCTGAAATTGTTGGAATTAGATAAGACAATTTCATTAAGTTTACACACACACACGTATTGTTTCCAATTGAGTGCAGAAATATAAGAATAATTAATGCTCTTGACTACTTGAAGGCCTTACCCCAGCAAAGAAAGCACAAAAATTTCAAAGAAGAGAGCCAGCGTCAACTTGGGCCTCTTTTTTCTGCAAGATACATTGAGAAATTAAGTTCGATATGGAGGCTACAAGCTCCTAATCGAAGGAAAGGAGATTAAAGAAACAAGAGAGGTCAAAAATATTATTCATGAAGATCAATAATCCCCGCATGAGTACGTATAAGATGGATGTGTACGTAAGTACCTACCTCTCGAGAAAGAAAGCAAAAGGAAAAAGGGCAAGGCCAGCTGCAATACTCCGATAGGTTACATAGACATAAGGATTGAGGCCATGCTCGAACGAAGCCTCTGTGATGAAGTTGACGATGGAATAACCCAACTGAACTAAGATCATCAAGAAGTGTGCCTTGAACTTGCGGCACAAACCCCCAACACCACACCTTTTTCCCTCCATTATTAATGTCCTCTCTCTCTCTCTCTCTCACGCGCAAACTCACACTATCAACAATCACAAGCTCTCAAGAAGCACAAAATGCGCACACATATATATAGTAGTTTGTGTGTGTGCGTCTCCTGCTGCGAAAATTCCTATGAAATGCACTTAAATTAGGCTGCAAAAAGAGACTTTTCATATATTATTTTATTTAGTTGGAAACTTGATGTGATTTTCCTAACATTTTTTCTTACCAATTCCTGTAAACTCCTCCGGTCCTTTTTAAAGGGTAAAGAGGCAAGAAATATTTTGTTTTGGTCCTATTTATATGTCACATCATCAAATTTATTAATATGAATCTACAACTTTACTCTTTATTCATTGTTCTATTAACTTTGTTCTGTTCTCATGTTTTATAATGTATACTCCATTTGTTCTTTTTTATAAGGAGCATTTAATCAAATCTTACAGTTTAAAACATCCGTTAAAAATGATAAATGTGTCAAAATTATAATCATTTTGACTAAAATACCTTTATTTATGAGGGGATAAGGAATGAGAGAGATAATAAAAAAAATTATAATAATAAAGAGGATTGTCTAACAGAGAGAATAAGGGTATGATACACTAGGTGTTTTGAGCTGTGAAAATTTATTATATTAATATTAAATAGGGTAATTAAATCAGGGCACCATAAGAAAGCAAAAAGTAAACGTATAAGACATTCTTTGAATGGTTTTTATAACAAGGAACTAGGCATGTGTGATAGTTGTTTCTTAAAAAATAGAATGGAGGGAGTGTTAAAAGAGATAAAGTTGGAAGATTGTTAAATTTTAATATAGAGTTCATGAAATTTAAAGCTTTTTTAATTTATATGAAATATAATGGAAATTACTTATAACTAGAACAAATGAGTTCTTTATGGGATAATTTACAGCGGGCAACAATAATATTTAGATGCTGATTTGCCTTTGGTGGGAATTCAAACCATGCCCGGCCTTATTTGGCTTGTGGGATAATTGATGTTTGAGGGAGATCTTGGGATACGTTATGAGAACCAATTATACTCGGATCGGAATCATATAAAGCACCCATAAAGCTATTTGATTGATCTTGTCGCGTTTTGGGAATAGCATCATTAATTAAGCTATGCGCTATGCGCATCATTTTGGGAATAGCATCATTAATTCAAACCATGCCCGGCCTTGTTTCTTTGCTTTTCTTCTTTTGCTGATGATTACCTGTGCGCTATGACTAAGATCGTTAATTCGTGTAGTTAGACGCCCTAATTAATTAATTAAGGAGAGTCGATGGCAGAAGAAAAAGATATCATAATGAGAAGAATTTAAATGCAACATGCATGTAAAATATTTCCCACATGTCATCCAATATTTAAAGCAATATTGTACTATTGGCCCTTTGTGGAATTCTGGAAGTGTTATTTTTGGGTGTGTTTGGTATGCATATTGATGTTTTGTAGTTATTACTCCTCTGCACTATTTATAGGACAAAAATATTAAAAAAAAGTATCCTAATTATATTGATGTTTATTATTTTATTGGTTTTATTCTCATGGGGAATAATCTATATTAAATAAGGATAAATTGAAAAGTTGTTAAATTTTAAGGAAGAGTTAATGGAGTTTCATGTTTTTTTTAATCTTTGTAAAATATGCTAGAACTATCTTGTAAATAAGAACATATGAATATTTTCTCTATAAGAGAATTCTTAAAGGAAAAATTTAGAATTAACGTGTATAATTGAAATTTGACAATGCTAATTCTTCTTTTATTTAATGATTCGATTAGTTTAAAAGTCTTTTGGATTACTTTTACTCGAAAACTCTTCTATACCTATTTCTCTTAGTAGGAGTGTTAGCAGTAGATATAAGTTATGATAGGCTGAACTAAAGCTAAATAGGCATGAGGTTGAAATAGAGATTGATTAAAGTCTAAGTTTGGCCCTGAATCTGTAATAAGTATTTTTTTTTTTTTAAGTTTAAGCATGAGCCTTTAAATAGTCTATTTAAAACATTGGCGTAGCGACTTAAGCTTAGGCCTATGACCTAAACCAAAATAGCCTATTTAAAAGCATATGCATGATATTGTTAAGAAAAGGGATTATGAATACCCAAAAAGGATTATGATTATGCTTTAAAAGATTAATTAAATCACAATCAAGTACAAAAAAAAACTTTTGATGAAAAATGTTTTGAAACGTCGATTTAAACAACTACAATTATATTTGAGAAAATCAGTGGTCAAAATCATGTTTTATAACTAAAACTCTTATATATTTACACATGTTTAATTCGATTTTTAATCTGATTTGTTTAACAAAATCATGAGATTAAATACCCAGCAAATTCCTAAAGCGATGTGTGTGCCCGCACGCGTGTAATGTGGCGTGTGGGAATGATGCTGAAAGTTGACCACGACCACCGCACTGTTTCATGAATTGTTCGCCATGCATTCTCTCAACTTTTTCTTTGAAGGCGATGGAAAGCAATATTGGTTGTTTTTCGGCGATTCCAATTTGAAGCAAATATTCTGATGCGATTCCCATTCTCTTGTATTTCATCCATTGAAACTCATGGAAGTTTTCCCAAAATGGTAAAACTGAAGGCTTCACAACAATTGTCAAACATTAGAAAGTCTATAAAGCAGAACTTTCAAGCTTGATTTAAAACGGTCAATATTTTCAACCCCAAAGTTAATGGAAGAAATCTCAGAAAATATATAGCCTAAATAATTAAGCAACCTATTTGACTGGAATTTATCCCCTTATATATTCCATTAAACCAAGATTCTTATTTTTTTCCAATCAAATATAGGGGGGAAAAGAAGACAGTGCATCGCAATTTCCCATGGAATATGAAAGTATTAAAGATCGATTACTGTGCCAATCCACTGAGACACAATGGTTGGTCCAGTGCCTTTTCGTAAGACAAATCATATAAAAAAGGTTTCCCATGGAAATTAATTAAAGGACGTTTCCTCCATAAATAAATCGATTTATAGGATAATAAGAGCAAAAGCAAACCAGATCAGATCATTACAAGATAACATGATAGAAGTGGTCTAGCCTGATATGCTGAAAGTAGTGAGAAACAAGTCATATGAAAATCTAAAGCAATCATATATCAAATTCATCCCTCCATTACAAGCCAGTATAATATTGTCCATTGATCCAAGCTGATCAATTATTGTGTATCTTTTCAAAGTCGTGGCCTGCGTTTGAAAAAAATTGTTTTATACTGAACTAAATAAAATATTAAAATTTATCAACTCTGTCTACAAGTTTAATAAGGTTTCTTACTCGATATTAAATATATTCTTAAAAAGAGTTTCACACTTTCCTAAAATAAGAATAAAAAAATTTTACGAGGTAGTAAATACTAAATAATAAATGTGCTGTTTTGTAAAAAGAGGACCACAACATTCCTCCAAGTGTTTTATAAATAAGATTGGAGGGAGTATTAGCAGTTTGATTAATTTATCTAGAAGTGAATGTAGAATTTTGAGTGATGGATCAAGGCACTACGTCCATAATATATGATTTAGAAAACAATGCGCTAGACACTAATCAATCATGACTCTTTTTTTAGAAAATAATTCTTCATAATTATGGATGTAAGTGCTTTCTTACTATAATAAGACAGGAAGCCAAGTCTCACGTCACGGGGCTCTAATTTGAGTAATTAAGTTGATGTGACAAGGTATCATCAGTACACATCAGAATATGTATTATTTTAGGGTGAAGGGTCAAAAATAAGTATGACTATTATCCCAAGGATTGTCCAAAATACTACGATCTATTTTCTGGATTAAAAATACACACGACGTTACGTTTTATAATAAAAAATATCATGGGCCGTTAGTTGACCGTTAACTTGGACGAAAATGAATAGTAACTCAGGTGAAATTACCATTTTGCCCTTAGTTTTAAGCTGAAATTACTATTTTGCTTCTAGTTTTAATTTTTTTTAAAAAAAAAACACTAAAATAACCCCTCCCCCGCCAGTAGACCTCACCACCACCCTCTCCACCGTCAGCCGCCGGCGACCTCCTCCAACAGCTTTTTTTTTTTAAAAAAAAAGACTAAAATAACTTCTCCCCGACGGTGGCCCCACCACCAGCCACACCACCGCTGGCGGCGACCGGAGGTAACTCTTTTAAAAGAGTCTTTTTGAATTTGTATGGACTTAAACTCCGAATCTTAGAATTAAGGGATCATCACTCTTATAATTAATCTAATCCAGTCTCCAGGCTTAATAAATATTCAATTTAAGGACTACATTGTTGAAAAGAGATTATGATGTACATTGGAACCAATTGAGAGGAACATTTTTGGCGCGCTGAATTTAATGAAGGTTAGATTAATTAGATAAAAATATTAAAAAAGGGAAAAGAAAACTATTCCATTAAACAAATATCATTGCGTTTTGAGCCATGCGTGTGTCGAGCTTCATTTCCTTCCTATTTTATTTCAATACCAAACCCCGTTGTTCAAACTTATCATGAGGTAAAATGCCAACGATTCAATGTAATTATTTCTGGTCGGTCTCTACAATGTTCCTATTTTCATTCACCAAATTAAATCTGCTCGATTCATATCTCACACTTGCATCTGGTGGCAATAATTCCAAAAACAATAAAAAACAATCAACAAATTTATTTAAAAAAATTTCTGAATATTTCGCCGATTTTTCCATTTAAAGCGTGTAAATGCAACACAAAAAAATAATTGTAGATTCATGCCGAGTGGATATCCACGAGGGTATGAAGTAATGAGGAATAATTAACGGAGATTAATAGTGAAAGACAACATGATATAATTAAATCAAAGATGACCAAAAAGAAGATAAAGATGCATGAAACGTAGAGTAGTCTTACTCTTACTTGTTGGCTTTTGAGGAATCTAACCAGAGAGACAGTATCTAACTTCTTATCTGCAACGCATCACCACGTACGTCGTCCTCATCAGATAATCACCACCGAAAATTAAAGTAGTTAGATACAACTCACTTGTGAGAAGTGAAAAAGAAAAAGATGGTTGCTTTGCGTGCTGCATGAGAGAGATACAATCAGTTTCACACCATTCTCACCATCAAAGAAGAAGCTTTTCTATTTCAGAATAGGCAATTCTCTTTGTTCATTTATCCAGTTTGTGTCTGTACGTACGCACATATATATAATGCAAAGTAAACGTTTCAGTCAAACGAAATGTCTCTGAAGGAAATTACCTGTAAATTGGAGAGAAGAGATGAGAGCAGATTCATGCATGAGCTGACACAATAATTCTCCAAGGCTCCTTAATTATAATAAATTTTAAAAAAATATTAAAAAAAAGGCCACCGAAGGAGGTCGCCGGAGGTGGCCACGTCAGAAAAGGCGGCACCCGGTGGTGGTGTGGCCAGTGGTGGGGCCTACCGCCGGGGAGGGATTATTTTAGTTTTTTAAAAGAATTAATTAAAAAAAAGGCCGCCGGAGGTGGCCGCCAAAGCCGGGGGTGGGGAGGGCGGAGGGCGGCGGCGGCGGGGTCCACCTCCAGGAGGGGTTATTTTAGTTTTTTGTTTTTTTAAAAAAATGTTTAAAAAAACAAGGCCGTCGGAGGAGGTCGCCAGCAGCGGCCGACGGTGGGGAGGGAGGTGGTGTGGCCAGTGGTGGGGTCCACCGGTAGGGAAGGGATTATTTTAGTGTTTTTTTTTAAAAAAAAGAAAAAATTTAAAACTAGAGACAAAATGGTAATTTCAGTTTAAAACTAAGGGCAAAATGGTAATTTCACCTAAGTTACTGTTCATTTCCGTCCAAGTTAACGGTCAAAGTTGGTCAACTAACGGTCCATGGTATTTTTGACCCTAAAACGTAACGTCATGTGTATTTTTAATCCAAAAAAAAGGTCATGATGCTAGGCGATCCTTGGGACAAAGGTCGTGTGTATTTTTGACCCTTCACCTATTATTTTAACTTCATTGAACTAGACTATCAGACTAACAGTGTTTCTGATTGAAATAGTACAGTGCGTGACCAAAGTTTCTTGAGAAAAACTCACACAACTTGAACATTCGTTCGTATGAGCCAACTTGCATTTTGGTCCATTGATTCTTATAATTAGTGGTTTGGGATCGGAATTAGTAGTATTTTTCCAAAGATAAGCACCAATAATGCTCTTATATTATTCTTCCCTATATATACTAAATCTGCAAATTGGTATTGATTTGCGCGTTATGAATCCTCAGCCATTATATTAAACCTTTATTCATGTGCCTTCGCTGTCTATCTCTCTCTCTCTAAACCATGAAACCTATATGTGTTTATTACTATCAGAGGCAAAGCTACCTCTTGCCCCAGCTGACATTCTCCTATCTTATGTATTTATATATATGTATTATATGATATTTTATTTTGGTTAATAATTTGGCCCGGCTATATGTTTTATAATTTCACTTTTTTTAATTAGGACGATATTTGAGTTATTATTCATTGGGTTAAGAGAGAAAAGTAAAATTCTTATTTAAGATAACTATTGAAAAAGTTAATATCATCTTATATCTGATTTTGATTTTAAAAAAGAAAAGACCATGGCCTATTAAAAAAAAAGAATGATAATAATACTTGAAGGGTGCCTTTAGCTTGCACGTGGAGAGAGTTTAAAAGCGTTGAACTTCTTTCACTTTCAGGCTTCGACATTGTTCATCTTCATTTTAAGGACCAAATAAATACTCAAAATCATTTCTTTTCACCTCACTCCTTTTATGAAAGTTATCCTGCGTATTTTTCTCATTTTAATAAAGGTAATATTGTGTTGATTAATGACAATTTTGGAGTTATGATTTTGGGAGAGTCTTAAATTTTGACAATAGATGATAATATATATGTAGATGATGAATAATGACTAATTTTAATCGGTTTGAATTTATTATTTCGTTGTCTTATGATTTTATAATAAATTTATTAACAATGAAAATTGTAAAGACAAGGCTTTAAAACAAGATGGAGAATGACTTTTCTTGCAAATACTTTGATTGTGTATATTGGAAGAGAGATTGCTAAAATATTTACTATTGATTTTATCCTTAAAGATTTTGTTAATTTAAAAGAGCGTTGATGAGCTATAAACTTACCATGTATTAAGATACAAATTGAGCATGAAATTGATCTAATATGATTAAAAAGCTTAAGAACAATAAGTAAAAAACATGGATTTGATATCAGACTTACCCTCATAAGTTTTCTCGTGTTTTTGCAGATTTTTATTCACAAGAAGATAGCAAATTGGAAGAGCTCAGGAGAAAGACAAGAAGAGAAGCCTACTGAAGATTGGGGCCGAGGGCGCCAACTCTCTGGAAGCCTACTGAAGACTGGCGCCGAGGGCGCCAACTCACTGAAAAACTGGCTCTCTGGATGCTCAATGGAATCTGGCACCCCGGGCGCCAACTCTTTGGAAGCTCACTGGAAGCTGGCGCCCGGGGCCCAAGAAGTGCAGAAAAGCTATTATTTAAATTTTAGAAAGTTTCCATAATCAAAAAAAAAAGAAAGAAAATTAAGGATCTTGAGGGGATTTGAAGCATAATTGGACCTGGAGTATAAAAAGGAAAAACAAAAAAACTTTTTGGCATTGGAAACAACTCGATGGCATTGGAGAAAGAAGATCAAAGCATCATTGTGGAGATCAACCTTTCCCAATCTTTGAAGAACAATTCTAATTTTCATCTCTTTTCTTCTTTTGTTAATCTAGTCATGCTTGGCTAGTTTTCTTTTGTAGTTAAGGCGAGGATGAACCCTATGCAAATTTAAAGTATTTGTGTGGATTCTCTATTTATTGTTATTTTCTTAATTGAATGAATTATCTTTGCTTAAAGTTTTCTTAAAGACTGATCACCTTTTAGATTGTTCATAGGTTAGTATATGACAATAGAGATGTTGGTGCATTTAACTAGAACCGTTAATTCATCATAGAGTTGCATGACCTAAACATAGGCTTACGAGTTTATGCGATCTCATAATTCTGGTTTAAAAATCTGATCTTTCCAAACAATACTAAGACATTAGGTTGCTTTCAAAAATAATGAACTAAGGTAGCATCAAGACATTGGAAGTTAGTCTAACTTTAGATAATCGATCGTCAATTGTGAGGATAATAATCAATTAAGAATTCAATTCAAATACTTGGAGGACCATAGGGGGATTCTAAGCCCTAACTGCGTTTTTCTTGATTACTTATCGTTTCTAAACATTGTCTTGAAATTCTCGATCTTGGATTCTTGTTCTTCATTTACTTCTTTGAAATTCTATTTGGTTACAGCTCATCCCATATTACTCGATTCATTCAACTAAAGCGAAAATAGCGAATTAGTGATTGGAGCACTATTCCTCGTGGGACAATCTTTTTATCACTACTTTATTACTTATAACGACCAGTGCACTTGCCGAAGTCACTATCAAGCATCGTCTATAATTTTAAGTATGTATTTTTTCTTTGATTATATTTTAAATAATTTTATTAAATTTCATTATACATATAATTATTTAGTTATTGTTTGTGATATATGATGTTTGATTCATTACTCATTAGGCTATTAGAGTAAAGTAAAATTCTTATTTGAAATACCTACTGAAAATATTAGTATAATCTTATATATTTGATAAGTATATATTTTATAATTAAATAAGTATAGATTTTGAGATTTATTAGATTGAATTTATTAATATTTTATACTTATTTAATTATCTTTTATATATTTTTCTATCCTTTAATTAAATATATGATAAGAGGATATTTTGTTACAAAATTTATTCATAGCATTTATTATCTTGCAGGAGACACTATATTAATAAAGAGATAAAATGAACAAAAAAATAATAAAGCATTGAGGACGTGAATTGGATTGTGATGGGCTAATGGACTTTGAATTGAGGTGGGGCCCAGATGAATGAAAGAAAAAAAAAGAACGCTGGAGGCAATTGAAAAGGAGGAGCAAAAAGACAAAAACCTAATCTCCATTTATTAAAAGAAAGGCACTGACGGCAGGAGAGAATGAATCAATCAGAGAGCCACGCGAAGGAGGCGCACTGGAGATAGAAAGGAACACACACGCGTGGCGAGAAAATAAATCACGCGGAATCAACAACAAAAAGGATTAGAGAAGAAGCAAAACGGCAATTAGGGACGAATTGGAGAAAACTGGGCGGCAATTCAAGAACGAAGCAGAGAACACAAAGATCAAAAAGAAATAGAGGAGGTTGCTGGGTTTAGTTGTTCTTGATCTTGGTGTTGTCTGGTTCTAATCTCTTATCATTCTCCATGAATCTGAACTTGAGTTTTGATTTTGTTGTGATTTGGATTGAAGCCATGTCTGGCTAATTTATTTTTCAACCTAGAGGACCTATGAACTTGTTTGGATTTTAGATATTATTCCCATTGATTAGTTTTGCTTATTTTTAATTCAGTTTATTTAATCTTGTTTTGATTGTTATTGTTTAATGATTGGCCACCATTGAACATGTTTTGGGGATTTAAGATTGAACTTGACAAAGGGAATTTTAAATTGACCTTGAGATTAAATAGTGTGGAATTAAATTCTAGTTTAATTTGCATCTAGGATAGGCATATACCTAGAAGCTCCGCATAATCAAATTAGAGTGAGCCCGAGCGAATTGCATCTTAATTAGTTGTGTGAGGCATTGCATAATTAATTGAGATAGGTATATAAATGGACCGGAAGGCATTTATAAACATTAATACTCTAGATTAGCTGATTAAATTAAGTTAAAATTAATTTAATGGGAATAAAATCTAATAAACAAACAAGGGATTAATGACTCTAGGTTGTCCTTTTGATATTGAAATTTGCTCTCCTGAAGAGTCTTTGTCGATATTTATTTCTTATCTTATTTGCATTTCTTTCTATTCATTGAAAACAACTCTATTCAACTTAAACGAAAAAAGGAAATTTGACACCTAATCACTAGCTGAATTGAGTCTCTGTGGGATGACCTTGATTTACCATTTGCTATTTTCACGACCCGTACACTTGCGGTATTTAATTAAATTTTGGTAGCATCAATATTATTTTGATTTATAATTATCAATTATTATTTATTTATATTTTCAATGTTATACGATATTATTTAATAAATAGTTCAATAATTAATTTTTGGCCTGGGCTAAAAACATTTTTTGTTTCTGTCACTTATTACTATGTGCTGTTCGTTTTTTTTAATATAAAAAAGTTTTGGAGGGATTCGACACCAGTCCCCCACCAAGGCCAGGGCACGGCCCCGGGCTCTATGTGTACTTACTAGGGACTTATGAGATCGCCTACCAAAGGAGTCCCACCAACGGCAGAGGAGATCGAACCCACGTCCTAAGGAACTAATCTTGGATCCCTTACCATTTATACTAACTCACATTGGCTACTGTTGGTTTTTAATACAAGAGACTGTTAAGCAGATATCGGGCTGAAAAAAATATACGTATGTTTCAGGGTCCATGCGCACACAATTTTAGGGGCAACGTAACTTCAATTTTCTTTTTAGCCGTTTAATTAGCTGATTGCACTTTGTTTTCTGGGATCCCGTGAGAGGATACATTACTTTCTTATATATTTAATATACGATATATTTACCTAATTTGATTAGATTTAAAAAGTTAATTGAGTTACTTAATTAATATAACATGTTTTTTTTCTAAAAATACTTTAACTTAATTATCTTCTTTAATTACTTCCATCCTCTTTTACTTTGATTATGGTTGAGAAAGTACTAATAGGGATAAATTAAAATAATATTGATATATATGAAAAATGGTCTTATAATATGTAGGATCAAGAATAACTTCCCAATTAGATTCTATATTAAAAATCAAAAGAGTACATATATTATGAATGACCCTTACTTCCCTTTCCAAACGGTAACCACACCACAATGAGCCATTTAACACAAGGCTTGTGGTATGGTGAGTCAAACATGTGTGTGTGCGGGCGTGCACCTAAAACCCATGTTTTCTTCTCAACAAATCAGTGACAATCATTTTAAGCTTCCTTTAATGAATCTTGTTTTTGTTTTTTAAATGGAGCTTTCATACCTCTCGTGAACTCATAAATAGCACTTTATCTGGTGTTTTCCCCCTTGAAAGGCATGTTTTATCCATTTTTATAAAATATCAAGTATTTAACTACTGAAATGACACCAACTTCAAAGAAACACTGTTTGAGTGAAAATGTGTCGTGGGCAAACTCGGGTCGTGATATTTTCCTAGCTAAAGAATTAATTTTATAATCCCATTCATTTTAATGGTGTGTGTTATATATATAGCATGGATTCGGGGGATGTAATTGTCTAATTGATGTGAGTGGGGGTAGTAGGTCAGAACCTCCAACCTCCACAATGTGTCATTTGTTTTTTGCTTTTTACCTGACGATGTGTCGTTACTAGAGCCTCGTGCTGCCACTGCCGCAACGCATAAACTTGTGAGATGATTAATTACCCAAAAATGTGACTTTTTTAATTAAACATTTCAAATCAATTAATTAGTTAGGGAGTAGTTGATGATAGATCCAAAACATGAGACACATTAAAGATTTCATTTTGTGGGGAATCTGTGCAGTCCTGAACCGTGATTTGACACAATTTTAATGTTAAATCAAAAATGTTGTCATAAATTAAAATGTAATATAATACAAATAATTCAGAATCATTCTTCTATAAAAAAGAATATTTTATTTTGAATTCCTTGAGTGAAATTGAGTGCAAAAAACATAATTAGAAAATGAGTTTTGGGATTTGTTTTCTCTAAATTAAAATTCATGAAAATAAAACAATTTCTAACTTTTTTTTGATATTTTTAAAAAACAGGGAAGAAATTTTAAATAAAAAAAAGATTATATGATGAAATGAGTCTTTATAGCAAAATTGGTGGCATTTCTAGCTTCTCAAAAGATTATATGCATGTCATTGTGGAAGGTTAAAAACTCATATGCAAGTGGTTTTCCAAGTCTAAGCTAAAGGTTGATCGGGGATTTAAGTGGTAAAGGTGACCACAAGCTCAAAGACCAAGCTTAGTAGTAAGAGCATCCACTTCTTTTTTAAGTTTTTGAAACTTTTAGTTGAAACCTAGATTTCGTAATATGAGGTAAACTCAAAGAAATAAATGAAATTTGTAAAATATGGGCTCACCAATGTGTTCACCACTAAAAATGGAGTGATAATATGTTGGTGAATAAGTTTTTAAAGGTATTTTGGAACATAAAATCACAAAGTTCATAAAAAAATTGAATTTGCCAGTTTTAAATCATTGAGGACTGTGAGTTGTGAGCGTGGTTTCACTAGGCAAAAGTCCTCTAAAAATTATGAAAAATTCCAGAAAGGTAGAAGACATGTGAAGCTTTTAAATTGGTGGGTATTTTGTATTTTTATGAGCTTTGATCCAAGAGAATTAAATTTTACAAAATGACCTTATTTTATGGAAACCAAAACTAGGAAGAGAGCTTGTGCGTGACATTTGAATGAGTAAACAAACCCATAAAATTCTGAAACTTTCCAAAAAGCAAGAGGACACAAAGAGCTTTAATTTGATAAGTGGTTTGTAATTTTTAAAACTCTAGAGATATCAATTTTTGAAGTTAAGCTATGTTTCTGGAAAGCTCACTAAACAGTCTTGATGTTTTTGGGAATTAGGAATAAATGGTGTGTGATAAAATATTGAAATTAATTTTCCCAAAAACTAGATTTAATGAGGAGTTCATAGATTTTTGAACCACCTAAATGGGACACCTAAAACTCTAGATATGGAGTTTTTAGAAATAAGTTAAGTTTATGGAAGCTTAACTGAACAGTAAGGGCAATTTTGGAAACTGGGACTAACTTAATGTGTTCTGTCATTTGATAATATTTTTATGTGAAAGTGGACTTTTTTAGGAACACGTGAGAGTTGACATCATATTATTTTTATTTTCTTGCATTTAATTATAAATTTTCAAAGTTAATAAAAATTCTGGCAATTTAAGGTTAAGTATGAAAGTAAGGAAGTTAAGGGGTAAAAATTGTAAGCTTGATACAACTTTGGTAAACATTCATTTTCCCTTATTCTAAAGATATGGTTATGTCCTTAGGGCCATAAGGAGAAAGAAAGAACTTCAAGCAACCTGACGTTTGGCAAAAGAAGAACCTGAGTAAGAATAGTAGTCCTTAAAGATAGTGGGTTTACCTTACTTGTATGTATTTGATAATATTGCTTATGTGTATATGTATGATTGCTATGTTTTCTTGCTATGTGTAACATATTTAAATTATTGAATCTTTGTTTATGATTATGCTATTGTATGATGCATGAAGCATTGAATATGCAGAAATGTCGTTATGTTAATATGAGCTTGTGCAAAGTAAGTATATCATATATTAACATTTATATTTCATGTACTATATTGGTATTGTTTGCTACTGGGATTCTTCAAAATATTACCCTCCACCACCAACTAATAGACAGGTAAGCATAGGAGAGAAGTGATGCACAAGGTTCAAGGAGGGAGTGTTGCTTGAAGACAACCTAACAGAAGGATAGTAGAAGAACTAAGGGATGACATTGATTTAATGTATTTAATTTTTATTGTCTATAATGAATGTAAGCATTTGTATGAATGTAAGCATTTGTAAAGAGGTATAAACTCTGGGAATACTTCTTTTATGTAATCAAAAGTTTAAATTTGTATAAGTATATTGAGCTATTTTTGTTTTTGTGCCACAACTATATATAAGCTGCGTAAGATTATGGGTAAGCTTGCCAGCACCTTGGGCAGGTGTGATAATTTGTGGTGTGAGAGCAATCTGATGTTACATTCAAAGGTGAGTGAAGTAAATGTGGATGATGGTAGTTCTGAACTCTTGTTCCCGATCTCTCTTACCTGTTGTGCTTGTGTTTCCTCTCTGTATAACTCTCACTGAAGAGAAGCTAGAGTTCTCCCTTTTCTCTCTCTTCAATTTGACCTAATTTTCCCAACCAAAACGCCGTAGTTTTGCTTGGGACCTTTATGACATTTTGGGAATTTAGGTCCTTCACAGTAATTAATTTTGATCCTTGTGTGTCATTCTCCAAATTTGCCAAATTTCTTCCAAAATTCCTATAATGCAAAATTAAACACAAGGTGGCATAAAAAATCCAAGAAATCAATTATATGAATAATTTAACACTTTATAACCATTTTGTCCATATTTGACTTAATTTAATATAAATGTTCATAACTCAAATTAATGTCTAGTTATGCAATAATATTCTAGAAAATGCATTAAAAATTCTAAATTAATCATAAAAATCACATAAAAATATAATTCAATTAATCCGTTATGATGATAAATCCATTTGGTAAAGCCACTGTCTTTCTTTTTCAATTATTCATTCATGTGACATTTGATCACGTGCTATTCTAACCCTATAAATTAAACGTCAAACTTTGCTTGCAATGCTTAGTTTTATGGCCACCGCAATAACGAAGGTAAATGAAGGCTATGGTGTTGTATAATGCCGTCATAAAGGTTGGATTGGTGTATCTTAAGTCATCAAAGTACATGATTAGACTCAGACTTACCATCAATTTTTCAAACTCGCGCGATAAATTTCATTAAGTTTTCCTTTCTATGCATATTGTTTCCATTGAATGTCGAAATATAGGAATAGTATGTTTTTCATCAAGGCCTTACCCCAACAAAGAAAGCACAAAAAAATCCAACAAATTAAAAGAGCCAATGTCAACCTTAGCCACATTTTTCTGCAAGAGATGATACATAGATATGAAAGGAGATCAAAGTTGCTAGTCAAAATCGAAGATGATCAATCACTTGGCAATAATCAGCGAAGAAGTGTAGGTACCTTTCAAGAACGTAAGCAAAAGGGAAGAGCACAAGGCCAGCCAAAATGTTACGATAAGTGACTTACACGTAAGGATTGAGGCCATGATTGAAGGAAGCCTCAGCAATGAAATACAAGATAAAATAAGCCAACTGAACCAATATCATCAACAGGCGTGGCTTGAACTTGCAGCACAAATCCATTAAATACTATTATAAAAAACACGTTTCTTTTTTTACTTTTCTATGACTATTTTCAGAGGAACGCCTATGAGAATGACGTTGTAGGTTTTTTTTATCTACGTCTATTTTTCAACCGATGTTAAAACTCACTTTAATTATCCGTTTTTTTAAAAAAAAAAAATCTTGAAATTTATTCAACGCCTAATTTTTTTAAAAAAATAATGAACATGGATAGTAT
This sequence comes from Acacia confusa, assembly GCA_037074495.1. Taxonomy (NCBI): domain Eukaryota; kingdom Viridiplantae; phylum Streptophyta; class Magnoliopsida; order Fabales; family Fabaceae; genus Acacia; species Acacia confusa. Next base: position 4,799,683 of record CM073505.1, read on the forward strand.
TTTTATTTGTTTTAAAAAATATTTTTTGTCTCCCTCTCATATATGAGAAAAGACGTGAGCATGTCTAATACTACCTCTCACCAACACCCCACATGTTTTTCTTCAATCCCAACACTTCCCTTCTCCTCACGCACCCAACCTCCCCCAAACACCGTCATCGCCGGCGATTCTTGGTTCAGAATGTCGAGTCTCACTGAGGAAGAAGAATGTGGTGGAAGGGCGAAGGTAGAAGGAGTTTGGAGATAGATCTCCCTCTCAAGTCTTCTTGCTATGGCGTTATGTAGTGGCGGGCCCAGGATTTTAGGTTTATGGGTGTAAAATTAGTATTGTGATTCAAAAGGCTGCCCCCAAAAAATTTTTTTTAAGGAAAGTTTTAAACGCATTAAAAAACTGAAGAATATAAACAATAAAAGAAAAGAAAACTTCAACTTAACATAAAAAAATAATAATCAAAAGTCAACTAACCTTTACATCAGAACGATTATAAAAGCATTCTTTAATTCTTCATTCCTTGAAAATATTGCATTATATTTTCATCATCAATCGTATCAAATATATCACGTTCAAAATAAGTTAGCATGCATGAGTTAAACCAATCATCACTTATCCGATTGCGCAACTTATCTTTAACAAAAGTTATTGCAGAAAAAACTCGTTCAACACTAGTAGTTGCTACCGGTAGAACGAGTGCCAACTTTATTAACAAATAGACTAGTGGATAAACAATATCCTTTCTCTTCTTAACCATCTTCAAAGCAATGTCAGAAAATGTTTGCAAATTGACAAAATCAGAATCAGCTCTCACATCGACAATAAAATTACCGAGACTTGAAGATAAAAAAGGAATATCTGCAAGCTCATCAAACTCCAAAGGATAGAATCTAGCAAACTCAATTAATTTTTCTGTACTAAAATTAGCAAATGAATCACAAGGATCTAGACAACTCAAACACTCAAGCAACTTGGTATTAATATTATCAAATCGATCATTCAATTCTTGAACTTGAGTATTTATCACTGTGTTAAATAATTCCACCTTCAAGTAGTGGAAGAATGTGAATGGTTCCAATCTCCGTCTCGATCTCCCTTTAGGACAATAAACATCATCCATATTTGGAATATCGATATCATATTTATTGGCAAAAATGTTCGTTTCTTAAAGCAATTTATCAAAACCGTTATTTCTCACCTCTTGTAAGTGAAACTTGACTGCCTTCACTAAACCAATTGCATTTAAAAGATCTTGATCTTTTCTTTGTAGTGCTTGTGACAACTCATAAAAAATCCCCAAGATCAATTTCATAAAATGCAACAAGAATGCAAATTCAAAATCCTCCATGGCATACAAAATGCAACCTGCATCGGTTTTTGCAGTATCATTTTTCGGCTCGTCTTCAATAATTTTCATCAAGGAAATTATTGGAGAAAATAATGAGATAACACTTGTAACCGTACCAAAATGGGAACCCCAACGAGTATCTCCAGGTAGCTTTAAGGTTGTCTCTTGATTTAAACCTTTTCCAGTTGGTAATATATTTCACTACTAGCGATTCTTTCAACGATTAGCCTATACTGATTCATTTGAAGAATTTCCTTCCGCTTGCATGAACCTCCCACAACAGTAGCTATCTTTTGAAGCATGTCAAAAAATTATTGAATCTTCTTGTGATGTTTTGCAACCTTCACAAGCGCCAATTGTAACTGATGAGCAAAATAATGAATATAGAATGCGAATGTGTTGTCTGCCAAAATCAAACTTTTAAGCCCTTTGATTCACCTCGCATATTACTAGCACCATCATAGCATTGACCACGACATTTAGACAAAGTTAAACTAAGTTTAGAAAATAGCCCATATCGATGCTTTTAATGACTGTGTAGTAGTATCTGAAACATGAATTATGCCAATAAAATGTTCAACAATGGACCCTTTTTTGTTTACATACTGAAGTACAGCCGCCATTTGTTTTTTAATTGCAACATCACGAGGTTTATCCACTAGCAAGGAAAAGTAATCATCACCAAGATCACTAATTATTGCTTTAACAATCAAATCAACACAAGCTTAAGAAAAATCTTTTTGAATCTTTGGTGAAGTCAATTTGTGATTATCGGGGGCATTTTGCAAGACCATATCACTCATTGATGACTTCCTAATTTTAATAGATTTGAGGTATATTTTGATATATTTAGGAAGTCATCAATACTAAATTAAATAGATTTTCTTAAGATTTTAAGAGAAATCAAAGTTGGTGCATCATTTGTGAGATTTCAATCTAAAATAAATGTTTTTGAGTTTAAGAAATGAATAATAGTATTGAGAAGTTTCTTAAAAAGAAAAGAAAAGAAAAGAAGAAATAAAAGTTTATTATAAATATTATTATTATTATTATATTTCTTTGTTGCTTTTGCCTCACAGATCATATGGGCTGAATATAATTGGGCTCTGGACAAAAGAAGAAAATGGGCCACCGAGAGTTGAATTGAATAGATTGAAAAAAAAAAAACCTGAAGGAAGGGAGAGAGCACGTGACGGCTGGCAATTGGGTGGCTGAAGGAAATCAATTGGAGAAAGAAGAAAGACACATTGAACATTGGACTTGGGCAGAGAATCAAATGGCAATTGGCGTGGGCCCACGGATTGAATGAGGAAAGAAGGAATGAAAACCTAAAATAAAAACAAACAGAAGGCGACGTAAAAAAGGGGAGAAACAGAACCGGAAATTGGAGACGCGAAGGCGTGAGCTGGAGTCTGGCGCGCGGGAATGAATTGAAGAAGCAGAGGAGAACACGCAGAGCCAAGACGCAAGGAACCAGAGAGAAGAGGCTGCCGTGTTGCTGATTTTTTTTTCTATTTTTGATTTTGTTATCTCCCTTGATTAGTTTAGTTTCAATTTCTTTTCATTCTCATGTCTCTGAACTTGGATTTAATTCGCTGTGGTCTGGAATATGAGTAGCTAAACTTTTATTCTAGGATTCTTTTGTATGGATTAATATTTGGATAATCTTCTCTTTTGGTAGATAAATATTTATATGTATTGATTTTAATCTAGACTTAATGCTTTTAAATGATTGGCCACCATTTAGATAATTTATTCATTTAGGTTTGACTTGAAAAAGCTAATCTAAGTATAGAATTTGATTAAAATCATGCTTGTCTTGAAGTTTACTTGATAAATTGATAGTTTATTGATAAAATAGAGATATATTTACTAATCTTGCATTGTTACATTAAGGTTGTTGCTCAAATATTGATTCTCATTAGTTATAACAAGAGATTATACATTTTAATAAGAAGAGAAACTTGATATTGACTTGAGAGAGTTTGTCAAGTATTTGTGAACCTTAGACTAACACATATATGTATGGAAATACTAAAAGAGAGGAAATTAATTCAGTATTATAAAATGCAAAATGGGGAAAAAGAATCCTAGGCTTTTATTAAATCCTTAAAAATCCAAAAAACATCTTTTTTTCTAAATTTTTATTTTTAGGAATAGTTTTTAAAAATTCTCATTTTTCATCAAAGTTTTGTTTTAGCTCAACTTAAACGAAAATGTAAAATCAATGCCTGATCAAAGTTGTGGATACTGAGTCCTCGTGGGAACAATACTTTACTTATCACTTTATTACTTGCATGACTCGTACACTTGCGAGACGGATACTCATCTCTTTATTTGGCTTAGAATAAAACTTTAGACTTTCAAGGAATATATATATATATATATATATATATATATATATATATATATATATATATATATATATTAAAAACCTGAAAATAGTCGCATGCAAATAAAGAGAAGCTGGTTTGTTTGGAATTTTCGCGTGCAAATAAAATTTTCTTGTGTTGAATCTGGAATTTTCTGTGCTGTGATGTTGATCAAAGTCATTTGTGGCTAATTTGTTCTTCAATCTAGAGAAGCTATGAACTTATGAATGTGGATTAAACTTTGTTTTCATTGTTTAATTATAATTATTATTAATTGTGGTTACTTAATCTTGTTTAGCTTTATCTATTTATTGATTGGCTATTATTGAATATGAGTTTGAGAATTAAGATTTACCTTGACGAAGAAAATTTTAATTAGGCTATAAGATTAAGTAATATGAGATTATATTACGATTTAATTTGCGATTAGAAAAGATATAGATCTAATGACCCTATATAATTGTTGAAAAGTGTGTTCAAATTTTGTTGTCTCTTAAGTAATTATGTTAGACATAACAATTTATTCTTAAGGGAGGGTTGTAAGTGGATTGATAGGAACTTATAACTATTTATACTTGAGATTAACAAAATTGATATTGAGGCTAATTAAATTAGTGAAATCAAGGTTTATGAAGCTAATAAGGGATTAGTGACTGAGTTGCTTATTTGATATTTGTGGTAGTTAGTTGATTTTAATTTCGTTTTATTTAATTAATTTTAATTTGAGTTAACTTAAATAAAAATATAAAATCAATGTTTAACTGAAATTGTAGATACTAAGTTTTCGTGAGAACGATATCTTACTTACTCTGTATTACTTAATACGGCTTGTATACGTGCAAAATTTTAGGCTATAAAGTTTTAAGTTTTGCCCTATCATACAACTTATGGTTCTTTGTCTATATACTTACACTATCTAATATGGAGTATGGACCACCAAGCATTAGTGTAGTGCAGTGGTATGACACTGGGTTATCCAGCCTTTATATCAGGGTTCGAACTTTACCCGGACCATTAGTCTCATTAAAAAAAAAATATGGAGTATGGACCACAAGTCGACTTTGAAAACCACAGTCCACGCTAACTTATTATGTTCAACCATCACCGAAAAAACAGCGGATTGGCCTCCTCCAACGAGGCACAGCCACGTGGTCAATGACAATGGTGCAGGGTATGTCCTCACGCTGTATGCCTATATATACAGTCTCTCAGAACGGGGAAAATATGTACATAGGTTTGGGGGGTACTCACTCCATTTTAAAATATAAGTTTCAGTTCTGTGAGCAAGTGTATCTATTGCTTCTCCCAATTATCATTTTTATAAATAAGGGTATAGTTATTTTAACTGATTTTAACAATTTTCTTAATAAACATAAATTAATTATTTGAAGTTTATATTTAAGGGAGGGTGAATAAAACTATATGTATTTTTAGAAAACCTAACCTGCATAATGTACTAGATGGCCGATGCTACACAGCTTGGCAATTGCAAGGAGCGATTCCTTTGACCCCTCCTCATGCATTTGATTATTTTTATGAATATGAATTAGAGGAGGCCAGATATTTCTTATTATTGGTCCTCTGTATGGCGTCATAATCATAATGCCACCGAAAGAGAGCACAGTCCCAGTACTTTCGCTATACTGCGAGGATTGCGTACATTAATAACCTCAACCTTGCAACATTTAGGGAGAAGGAACAAAAATGCACATCAAGTTTATTCCCAGGAGCGCCTAGCACTACGAAGTTTTTTCTAGACAAAAAATGCACACAAAGTTATGTTTTGGGAGCGCCCAGCCCCACGAGTCGTTAGTCAACAAACATTGACCTTTAAGTATGACGGAAATGAACAATAATTTCGCAGAAATTATAATTTTTCCCTTAATTTTAAACTGAAATTACCATTTTACCCCTAGTTTTAAATAATGTTTTTTTTAAAAAAAATAATAAAATAACCCCTCCCCCGGTGGCCCCACCACCGCCGGCCACCAACCCCACCGCCGGTCGCTGCCGCCGGCTACCTCCTCTAGTGACCTTTTTTTTTTTAAATAAGGTTTTTAAACAAAAAAAACTAAGAGGAGTCTGGTAAGCCCCACCACCGCCGGTGACTTTTTTTTGAAAACAAAAGTCTGGCGACTTTTTTTTGAAAACAAAAGTTGCTGGAGGAGGTCACTTAGTTTTTTTTTATTAAAAAAAACTTAGTTTTCTTTTCAAAAAAAAAGTTGCTGGAGGTGGCCACCGGCTGTGGGGAGGGTGGCCAAAGGCGGTGGTGGGGCCCACCAGTCTCCTCTTAGTTTTTTTTTAAAAAACCTTATTTAAAAAAAAAAGTTGCCGGAGGAGGTGGCCGGCGATGACCGATGGTGGTGGGGTTGGTAGCCGACGGTGGTGGGTTAATCTTGTATTTTGAAACGTCCATTGACTAATGGCTCATGGCGCTGGGCGCTCCCAAAACGTAACTTCATGTGCATTTTTTACCAGAAAAAACTTTGTGGTGCTGGGCGTTCCTGGGGGCAAACTTGGTGTGCATTTTTGCTCATTCTCCCCAACATTTAATCGACTTATACAAGTCAATACTGAAAAAACATGTTACATGTCCATTATATATTTAAATTCATGTGAATCAAGAAGGTTAGGTTGAGTATTACTGATTGAACCATATTTTTATATAATATTTCATGATTAAAGTGGGATTCTTGATGCATTTTTTGGGACATTATTGCATGATTAAACATTAATTTGAATTAGGGATATATGTATTGAATTAAGTGAAATTAAGGGTACAATGGTTATAATTTATTAATGATTTAAGGTGCAATTTTACACATGTACTTTACCCCCAGAAGCACCCAGCATTACGTGCTTTTTTCTGGACAAAAAATACACAAGTTGTTACGTTTTTGGAGCGAAAATACCACGGTCGTTAGTTGACCATTAATCATGGTAAAATTACCCTTTTACACTTAGTTTAAAATAATTTTAAAGAAAAAAACAAAAATATCCCACCCTTCCCCTTGCGCCGGTGGGCCCCACCTTCGACCCCCCCATGCCAGTTGTTGCCAGTGACCACCCCCGGCGACTAGAGACTTTTGTTTTAAAAAAAAATTTAAACTAATTTTTTAAAAAGAAAAAACTAAGGGGAGGCCAACTTCCCCACCACCGGCCTCCCTACCGTCGACCACACCACGCAGACGACCTACCACCGCCACCCCACTGCCAGCAACCACCTCCGATGACCTTTTTTTTTTCTCAAACTATTTTTTTTAAAAAAAAAACTAAGGGCAAGCCCGCCTCCCCACCACCGGCCTCCCTACCGCCGATCACCCCACGCCGCCTCCTCACCACCGATGACCACCTCCGGCGACTTTTTTTTTAACTAATTTTTTTTTAAAAAAATACTAAGGGGAGGTGGTCGCCGGCGGTGGGGCGGCAACGATCCAGCCTCTCCTTAGGTTTTTTTTTTTTAAAAATCACCGAAGGTGGTAGATCGCCGACGTGGGGTGGCCGGCCTCCCCTTAGTTTTTTTTTAAAAAAAAAATTATTAAAAAAAAATCGTCGGAGGTAGTCGCTGGCAACGGTAGGAAGGCCGGTGATGGGGAGGATGGCCTCCCCTTAGTTTCTTAAAAAAATTCGTTAAAAAAAAAATTTCGCCGGTGGTGGGAGGTCGCTAGCGGTGGGGCCCATGGGGGGGTGGGGGTAGGTGGGGTGTTTTTGTTTTTGTTTTTTTATTATGTTAAACTAAGGGTAATTTCACCATGGTTAACGGTCACTAACGGTCGTAGTATTTTTGCTTCTAAAATGTAACCACGTGTGTATTTTTTGTCCTGAAAAAAGCACGTGGTGCTGGACGCTCCTAGAGATAAAGCACATGTGTAAAATTACACCTTAACCCTTTATTACTTATTCATATAAATGATTTCTTAAACTTTTGATATTAGTTTATGCTTAATTTTGTATTGTACATGTTTAAGAAGACATTTTGAGATTTTGGGAGGTGAGAAGTATCATTTTGAGAAGTGGGAAAATATATTATAAAGAGCAAGTCAGCAAAGAATACTCTCTATAAACATACAAGGGAGATGAAAGGAAATAAAGAAGCAAAGCATTCAAAATTAATAGAAGTGTGGTCTTGCACGTGGCTGAAGCTGAAGATTGGGATTTAGAGACGTGGGCCATGAGGAATATAATCAATAAAGCTAAGGAATTCAAGCCCTTATGGAGTACTCCCGGCCGAAGAGGAATTAAATGACCTAAGATAATTAGCATCAGAGAGGGACACCTGGGCTGCGTAGAAAAAAAAAAAGCAAGGCAGAGACGCGAAAAAGGGAATAGGCGCTAAATAATTAGAGGAGGAGAACGAGACAGTCGAACATCCGGGGAGCAGACAGAGACCCGACACCATACGAGCAGTGCCGCTGGACTGACCTTCGACATCCACCTTCCTCTAAGTCGTCGGCGGCTTCATCCCCACCACCATCACCGCCGGCGACCTCCATCCTCCCCCCTTACCAAACTTCCTCTGCGAGCTGCAGAGGAGACAGAGACGCGTTCACAAACAGAGCAGACCCACGAGAACAGGGAGGAGCACCGCGACCTTGGAGCTGATCCATCAGATCTGAGAATTTGGGAACTGGATAAGCTGCTCGCGTGGGCTTCTTCAATGAATATGAGCAGCTGATCTCATTTGCTTCTTGGATGGACCATAGCGCTTGAGTTCCAAAATCAAACTATTTTCTCTAATTATACTTAAATTTTCTAGTTTTAAAAATATTAGATTATATTGTTGAGACTTAGTTTACCTTTAGATAACTTTATAGATTGAACACATGTGATTAGATTGGATTTTTGTGGTTTATTAGATTTATATATATGTATTTTTTTTATTAATTCAATGATATTGTGCTTTCTACGTGTTATTGTTAGATAGTATAATTAAATTAGATTAATTGAGTGACGTGTGATCACATTCATTATAAGAGGAAGTAAATCGCATTAGTCTAATCTTAATTATATACTAATTGTACTTCAATAGTGTCTTAAGAAGTAATTGCTAACTACGTTAGTCGGAGTAATCACTAATTAAAAACACTAGACTCAAGCGGTTGTTTAGAGTTTTTTATTAAGACTTAGTGAAAATTTATTCATATATCTAATTGAACTATGATAGCTATTACTTCATTTCCAAAAGCATCTATCATTCATATTTTCACTTTCATATCATACCATTCTATTTTATAAAGAAAATGCCAAAAATAGTACTTTAGCATTTAATTGAATTGCATTCATATTTTAATTTATTAATTTGAAAATCCAAAACCAATTTTTCTCGTTTTTATTGCATTTGTATGTCATTTAGATTATTTAGGATTCAATAAAAAGCTCATCGATAAGAGAAAATAATTCTAGATTTACTTATACACAATCCTATAGTTGGTCAAAGCGTTGGGGAAGGCATTCTAGCACCTGGGTGCCTAGGTAAACGCCTGAGGGTTATAGACGGCTCGCTCTGTCCAACATTAGTATCACCTAGAAGGAAGGGAGATTTTACCTCACCCTTGGATTATGAGTAAATTCAACCTCTTTCCTGAAATTTGATTATCAAAAAAAAAAAAAATCTTTGCATACTGTACGTACCTCTCAAGAAAGAAGGCAAAAGGAAACAGAGCAAGGCCCGCCACAATACTGCGATAAGTTACATAGACGTAAGGATTGAAGCCATGCTGGAAGGAAGAGTCTGTGATGAAATACACGAATGAATAGCCCAATTGAACTAACATCATCACTAAGTGTGCCTTGAACTTGAAGAACACACCCCCAATACCCCACCTTTTTCTCTCCATTATTAATCTTCTTTCTCAGCTCTCAATTACAAGCATAAAATACACACAGATATGGTAATCTCTCTCTCTCTCTCTCTCTCTCTCTCTCTCTCTCTCTCTCTCTCTCTCTCTCTCTCTCTCTATATATATATATATATGATCTCCTGTGCTGCAAAAATTCCGATGAAATGCTCTCAAATTAGGTTGCATGTTATTTGAAAAAAGAGAAAATTAATCTTTTGATCTTTATAGTTTTAATTTAGTTGTAACTTAATCCTTACACATTAACTTAATACAACTTTATTCTTATAGTTTTAAGTTGGTTGTAACTTAAGCTTTAAATTTTGACTCAGTTTTAACGACTTTGGTTTTATTGTATTATTTTTCCTAAGTCTCTTTTTTCACTCCTGGTCATGCTTCCTACTTTGTGTCTCATGCTTGTATTTGTTATCTCTTAGTCCTTCGACCCTCCGTCTAATCATCGCTACTTCCTCTACTCTGTCTCTCACATTCTGAGTTCTCGAAGTTGATTTTAAGAACAATTGTTCCAAACAAATTTTTATATGTTTTTTTTTTTCAAATCTAATTCTTTAGATTTTTAGATCAATTATGTAAACATTTTTTTTTTCTTCTCTACAGTTGTTTTAAAAAATAATTTTAAACTATTCTAAAAACATAAAAACAGGGAAAAAAACAAACAAGGCCTGAAAACATCGAGCAAATTCCTAAAGCGATATATCTTCTCTTCTTGTGGCAAATTGTTTAGAAGAATTTAATTTGTTCCCCCACCAAATTGTTGCTTCTACCCACAGAGGTCGCATATATATCCATACATCTTCAACTATATTATATATATATATAGAGTATCGAAGTTTAATTATTTTAACGGATGGACGGGATTAAGAATATTAATCATGTGGCTGATATATGAAATTATGAATGATTCTGAAAGGTGACCACCACCACACTAAGCAATGACACAAAAGTCTGCAACATAATGAAAACGCACCTGACATATGAAAACAAGACAATTCCCACACACTAACTATTCCCCCTATTTGAAATAGAGCGTCTACCTTAAATTCCAACCTACTCAATGAACGACTAAGAGTGAAGAGAGTATCAAACTGTGCAGTCAGTTCTTCAAATTTCTCCCAAAACCCAGAAATTGAAGCTGACTATTTCAACTTTACAAGCTCTGCCATAGGCATTATGACGTTTAGCACTAGCCAAGATAAACATATTTAAGTTGTGATAACATTGTTGATTGATCTTTGTAGTCTAGGTCTATGGGCATTCTTTGATGAATTATTATATATTTAGCAAAACATGCGATATTGCAAACGCAATGCCACATGTTTCAATGGGAAAACTAATATGCATAATGCCACTAGAAAACAATGAACATAGCATTACTGAAAAGCTGTCATCCGCAAAGTTCCAGAAAACAATGAACATATCATATCATCCGCAAAGTTCCAGAAAAGCTGTTTGATTATCAACTCCCCTACTCTTGTCTAATGTTTCGTAGTTCCACCAATGTAATGTGGCTCATACATGGTTTAACGGGTTGAATGAAGACACTAACAGGGTAAATATTTGACAGCTCGAGTCTAAATAAAACAGAAAGATCAATCTTGAACTACATCATAGTGACTAACAGTTTTAAACATGTGATCTTCAGCATTAAAAAAATACTAATATATAATAAGCTTTAGACAGAATGCTTTAGAGAATCTGAGAATGAGTGGCAGAAAAAATGTTTACAAATAATTAAAAATAAAAAATAAAAACCATGCATCAACACTATGCATCATTCAAACCTCATTTGACGGAAAAGAATCTGAGAACACTCTAGTATTTGTAGTTTGTCGGAAAAGATCGAAAGGCCGGAAGGGAAGGGATCGTTGGCACTTGGGTAAGAGTGGCGGATACTGATTCACGAATCGTGAGTGGGTAAGAGTGACTGAGAGACCGAGATTGAGAGATGAGATTGAGAGTTGAGGAGAGTAGAGAGATTGAGTGACCTCGTGACGGAGTGAGTGACAGTGAGATGGTGAGAGGTTGAGAGCTATGGCCATGACGAAGTGACGGTGAGAAACTGAGACACTGTGTCTTTCGAGTGTCGACTGAGTTGAGAACTTGAGATCGAGGACCGAGGATTTTGATCTTCTTTTACGGCTCCCCCAACTTCAACTTCAACTACAACCTTAAAAACAAAATTGAAGAGGCCTAACGACCAGCCTTTGGCCTTGCAGGCTTTTTTAAGCCTTTGGACCTACAGGAGCAACTTCATTTAATTTCTCCAATTTTTAAATCCGATTCTTAAATGACCAGGGTTTAAATGGGTTGAGTCCATCATTTTCCAACTCTATTGTCAATTAGAAACTCTTCTTCTCAGTCACTCAAAAAATGCTATTAAAGGATTTGAATATGGTTGAATCCAAGCTGAATAGTTAGGAGTGCCCTGCAGTTTGGTCTGTTTTTAGAAGAGATACTTTATTTAGCCACTGTCATACGAACAAACATGCACGCTTAATTCTGAGCCCTTTCATTTTCAACCATTCTTAGTGTCATTTGACCAATATATAACTTTTTTAGCACAAGAAACCATTTCAGCTAACATCAAACTTTTATATAAGTAAACACCAAACTTTCCTCGGAATGCTTGGTTTAATTTTCTGGTTCTATGACTCTTTAAATATCCAATGGCAATTCATCAGTTCTTGCTATGTCCTGTTTTTAGGGATCATCAGAATTGCACTTGAATTTCTCTTTCGTACCGTTGATATATATCAACCTCTTGCTCTTCTTCTTTACCCCAAATCAGCAAATACACACCAATCACCACCCAATATTGCCCCTACTACTGATGATTAAACATATATCAGATTCATTAAACTTCACAAGAATAGAAAACTAATCTGACACGCGCGCACGCGCGAACATCTCTAGTTAAGTTTCCCCTCTTGTTTAACAAAACTTTGTTTACAAAATCTTCGGAACTGTAAAACTATAGAGAGAAGACTCTACAAAGATTTTAAAGAACGAGTTAAAAAGTAAAGATGAAGAAAACACTTGAACTCTAGATACTGTACTCTTGTGTCGTATGTTAATACGGCTTACACTTCTCTTTGTCTATATACTTAGACTATACGAGTATAATACTCCTGTGGACCACAAGTCAACGTTGAAACCCACAATCCACGCTGATTTATTATGTTCAACCATCACCGTAAAAACTGCTGATTGTGCTCCTCCAACAAGGCACGTCCACGTGGTCAATTATAATTGTGCTGGGTATCTCTTCACGCAGTGTGCCTATATAAATGGATTGGGTTTCCCATGGCTCTCCTCCTTTAATTTGTCCCAAAACTATGCAGTTTTGGGTAAAAACAAGCTAGAGAATCCTTCTTTTTTTAAAAAAACATTTCATCTATCACTGATTTTTTTTTTTTTAATAGCATATAGTATCTCAAATTAATTTCTAGTACATCCAACATCCTAAAATATGTTTTTTATTAGCACCCATCACATAGGTATTTTCTTTGTACCACTAGTATCCTAAAGTAATTTTATTTTTTTAGTAGCATATAGTATCCCAAATTAATTTTTAATACACTTAGTACTCTAAAGTATGTTTTTTTTTATGCATGTCACCTAGTATCTAGCACCCATCATCTAGAAGTATTTTGTTTAATAGCATCATGTATCCTAAAGTAATTTTTAATGTATTTTCTAACACTCAGGATACAAGGTGCTACTAAAAAAAATACTTTTGAGTGATGGGTACTAAATACTTGGTGAAACACAAAAACATACTTTAGGGTACTAAGTGTATTTAATTTAGATACTAGATACTACTAAACAAAATATTCAACAATGATGGATGACTTTTTTTCAGGGAAAAAAAGGCTTTCTTAGTTTGTTTTTACCCTAAAACTACATAGTTTTGATGGCAAAGGATAGAAACAAATGGGAAGGGTAAATAAAAGAATCCTAATCCGGTTGGTTGATGTAATAATTAAGTGGCCTCATCTCTAAGAGAGAAAATAAAAGTTTGAAGCTCGAGAATGTTCTAAGCGAGAAAAAGAATCCTTGATCAAATAAATAAATTAAAAAATCAAAACAATTCATATATGTTTTATTATTTTCTATTTTGTTTTGTTTTGCTGTGTTATTTTTCCTGTCTGTTCTTCTTACTTACGGTCACGCTTTCTACTTTATCTCTCATGCATGCTCTTATGTTGGTAAAAAAAAAAAAGCATATGGCGTCTCTCATCAGTCCTTCAACCCTTCTTCTAATCATCGCTGCACCCTCTACTCTGTCTCTCACATTCTGTGAGTTCTCTTGGTTGATTTTAAGAACAATGGTTTCAAACAAGTTTTTATATGGCTTTTTTTAAAAAACTCTAATTTTTAGAACAATTATCTAAACACGTTGTTTTTATTATCAACGCTTATTTTAAAAAAAAAATTATAAGACTATTCCAAAATCATGAACCCCCCACCCCCCCGGGGGGGGGGGGGGGAGGACAAACAATCGAGCAAATTCCTAAAGCGATATATCCTCTGTGCTTTGTGGTAATTGCTTTAGAAGAATTTAATGTGTCACAGCCCCCCAACCCGGAAAAAAAAAAAAAATTCTTGCTGCTACCCATAGAGGTCGCATATATATCCATACATCTTTAACTATCCATTACAATATGTGTGTGTATGGTACCAAAGTTTAATTATTTTAACGGATGGATTCAGAATATTGATCATGTGGCTGACATATGAATGGTGCTGAAAGGTGACCACCACCTCACCTTCTACTTTCATTAATTATTCGCCATTATCTTACTTTTTTGAAGGCGATGAATAGAAATATCGAGGCTCTTTGAGGGATTCTCATTTGACGCAAATCTTGTGACGCGATTCCCATTCTCCTGTGTTTCAGAGATTATGTAAATTATATATAAAATAGGGTAAAGGAGCAAAAATACACATGTATTTTATCCCCGTGAGCGACCAGCACCATATACTTTTTTTAGGAGCAAAAATACACACGTGGTTACCATTTTAGAGCAAAAGTCACATCTCATCGTAATGTTACTGTTTACCGTAATGAGAGAGAAAGAGATGAGGTGAACAGTAACAAACGGTAATGAACAGTAACATAACAGTGGGATGTGACTTTTGCTTCAAAATAGTAACCACGTATGTATTTTTGCTCCTAAAAAAAATATCCGATGTTGGGCACTCTCAGAAGTAAAGCATATATGTATTTTTGCTCATTTACCCTATAAAATATTAGTCGACGAACAAGCCCATAAATTCATTACATAAAAAAAGGAAAATAGTAGGGCAAATTATTATATAATTACAAAAAAGTTTCGATAACAAGTAAACTGTATGGACATATTGTTATTTTATAACCTTAAGTTTTTCATTGCATGTTGTTAACTTATTATTAGATTTCCTAGTGAATAGTGATTACATTTATTCCTGAGGTGATTTTTCCAAAACAGTGTGAATAATTCCATTTGCATCATATAAAACTATGTACCTAATATCACTTAAGAGCCTTTGCATATTTGTAGACAAAACTACAAGCCTGTGTTGGAAATTATGCCCTAGGGGCTAATCATTTAGACTAATAGAGATATCGTATCTAAGTTTTGATTTATGAAGATAAATCAAATTAGTTGGCTTTTAATTCGCATTAAATAAATAGATTGGATTGAATCAGTTAGAAAGATTTAATTTCCGATTCAATTTCAAAATTAATAAGATTGATTTTGAATATTTAATGCAGCCCATTAGGGTTATAAATACCCTTAGGTTGTGAGTAATTTGATCACATACAAGAGAATTTAAGAGCCACAAAAGAACCCTAGAAGAGAGACGTGAGACAAAAGCTTGAAGGTGCTAGCACGCTGCCGTTCGTGTTGGAGTGCTGTTCAATGTGGATATCGGTAGAGGGAGTGGTGATAGGGCAAAACTTTAAAGCCTATAACTCCGCAAGTATACGGGTCATATCAAGTAATAAAGAGTGAGTAAGATATCGTTTCCACGAGGACTTGGTATCCACAACTTCAGTTAAACATTAATTTCACATTTTTGTTTAAGTTGAGCAAACCAAAATAAATTTAATTAAGAGAAAATAAAAGAAAATCAAAATAAACAAACTACCACAATAATCAAATGAGCAACCTAGAGTCACTAATCCCTCGTTAACTTCATAAACCTTTATTTCATTGATTCAATTAGCCTTAATATCAATTTTTTTAATCTCGAGTATAAGTAACTATAAGTGTTTGCTGGTCCACTTGCAACCCTCTATTAAGTATAAATTGTTATGTCTAACAAAATTACTCAAGAGGCAACAAAACTGGGATACAATCTTCAACAATTATATGGGCCCATTAGGTATATACGTCTATCCTGATCGCAAATTAAATCGTAATTTAATCCCATAATTATTTAATTTTAGAGCCTAATTAAAATCCCTTTCGTCAAGGTAAATCCTAATACTCAAAATCATATTTAATAATGGTCAGTCACTAAATACATAAAACTAAACCAAATTAAATAACCAAAATTAATATTAATTATAACTAAACAATGAAAATTAAATTTAATCCATTAATAAATTTATAACTCTTCTAGGTTGCAAAACAAATTAGCTATAAAGTAAAATCCAGAACAGCACAGCATATTAAATCCAGGTTCAGCAAAGCCATACTGAAATCGGGAATGGAATAGGAAAAGAGTATTGGAATTAAGCACAAAAGTGGTCCCTCTAATTCAGCTGAAGGTGAGCCACGGACGATAAAGACCAAGCTGCCCACTGTCTTCTCTGTCGCCTCCACAGTCCTCTCGTCCTTCCGTGGAGACGATGAAGAGAATCCATGCTCCTCTGCTTCTTGGTTCTGTTCGTTCTGCACTCAGCCGCTGCTCTGATCCTCGCCAAAAAATGTCGCGTCTCGAGCTCTGCTTGCTTTTTTCCCGTTCCGTGTAGACTCTCTTTTTGCTTTTAGGTTTCCATTCAATGTGGGCCCAGTCCAATTGCACTTCCAATCAGCCCTCACGTCTTTGTTTGTTTTTCTTTGCTGTCCAACTGCTGATTCCTTTAGGTCTTCATTCATTAATTAATTGAATGAATGGTTGGGCCCAATTCCATCTCCATTGTAATCGTGGGCCCAAACCATTTAGCCCATTTCCTTCATTCCAAACGGTCCAAGTTCATTCAATCCGTAAAGAAATATTGCTTCCGAAATCAATAATGATGCTCTCCTGTGCTTTGTGAAAACAAAAGAAGTTATATAATAATAATAATAATAAATAAAAATAGATATTTATTTCTTCTTTTCTTTTCTATTTTTTTTTCCTTTTTAGAAAACTTCTCATTACTTGTTTCCTAAACTCAAAAACATTTATTTTAAATTGAAACCTCACAAATGATGCACCAATTTAATTTGATCTTATAATCATATAATCTCATAGAAATCTCTCAAAATTATTTAGATAACTCTCTAAATATCTCCAAAATATATAAAATATGGAGTTATCAAGTGGATTCGTAGAGTCGGCTCCTAAAGATTGATCGACCAAGAAGGTGTTAGCCCACGAGTTCGCATAGGTACGGTTCTTAATTACTAACCCGATTTACACGCTGTTGATAAATCCTCTTCTTGAGATTCATAATTTATTGGATAAATTACATTCCACTGCATGTACGAATCCCAATAGCTTGATTATGAAGGCCTTTTTATCTTTAGCCTTGGGATCCACAATAAAAAATAATCCAAGAATTGTGTATAGGCAAACTGAGATCGTTCTTTCTTTTCGATGAGCCTTTTATTGCATCCTAAGTAATCTAAATGACATACAAATGCATTAAAAACAAGGGGAAAATTGGGTTTTGGATTTTCAAATTAATAAACTAAAAGATTAGTGCAATTTAGTTAAATGCTAAACTATGAGTTTTGGTATTTTTTTTTATAAAATGAAATGGAATATGGAAATGAGTATGAAATGTAATTGAAAATATGAATGATGCGGATGCTCTTGGAATTGGAGTAATAGTTTTCATAGTTCAATTAGACATATGAGTAAATTTTCACTAAGTCTTAATGAAAAACTCCAAGAGAACGCTAGTCTAGTGTTCTTAATTAGTGATTACTCCTACTACTACTGTAGCTAGCAATCATCTCTTAAGGCACTATTGAAGTACAGTTAGTGTGCAATTAGGATTAGACTAATACAACTTGATTCCTCTTAAAATGAATGTGATAACACGCCACTCAATTAATCCAATTTAATTATACTATCTAATAATAACATGTAGAAAGTACAATATCATTGAATCAATAAATGAAATATATATATATATATATATATATATATATATATATATATATATATATATATATATAAATCCAACAAGCCACAAAAATCCAATTCAATCACATAAGTTCAATTCACAAAGTTATCCAAACAGTTAAATTAAGTCTCAACAATACAAAATAATATTCCTAAAACTAGGAAGTCAATATATAATCAGAGAAAATAAATTAAACAAAAATAAACTCTCCTTGAAGCTTAGAACTCATGCTACAAATCTCCACTGCCAAGGAAGCAAGGACTAGCCAGTTGTGGTGGTCGCCGTTGGTGATGGAGGATGAGAGGATCGAAACTCTCGCTGCACCTCTCGTTTTCAGTCCGTCAGGTCTCCAACTCTCTGGTCGCGTCTGTGTACTATATCGGGTCCGTCTCTGTCAAAACCAGCTTTCTCGCCTTGGGATCTGGTGAGTCACCGGCTGCAATATAATGGTGAGGAGGATGGGAGCCGCCGGCGACAAAGGAAGAGGAAGGAGAGAAGAGGTCGAAGGTGATTCCTAGTTCTCGCGGCGCTCACTCCAGATCTGTCGGGGGTATCTCTCTAAATGTCGGGCTCTGTTCTTTATTCATTCCCCTCAGCTCCTCTCGCTGAAACTGACCTAGCCCTGGTCAAAACGCACGTTTTGACCAGGGACTAAAGTGAGAAGATTAAAATGTTTTGGAGAGGGACTAAAGTGAGAATTTGCAAAATTTTTCTGGGGTAAAACTGCATTTTCTAAAATATTTTGGCCACTTTTCTGTAATTTTCTCTTGTCCTTCAAATTAAATTTTCCACCTTTCTTCCAAAATTCCTATAATTCAAAATTAAGCAAAAGTAGCATCAAAAGTTCAAGGAATCAATTGCATGAATAAATTAACAAATTATGTCAAATTCACCCCTAATTACGTTTAATTTAATATAAATGTCGCTCACTTAAATTAGTACTTAATCATGCAATAATGTCCGATGAATGTAGTAAGAATCCCAATTTTATTATGAAAAATTATATAAAAATATGGTTCGATCACTTGAACATGGCAAAATAAAGATTGATAATTGTATCTATTGTTATTATATATTCTTTTATTGCTTCATATTATAATTCATAATTATGTATGAAAATGATAAGGAAACTTTTGATTTACGCATAAAAATTTTCATGTTGGGATAATCTTGTATTTTGAAATGTTTGTATGCAATTTATTTTTTATTTGGAAAAGGTTTTCGTCGATAGATTGGATTTGAAGGAAAGTTTTAAGATATTGTTTGTGAATTTTCATGCAGAGGCATACTATTATATCATATTTGATATGAGCTATTATTGTATTGAAAGAAAAAATTTTCATTTGTTTGATAAATTGGCCCCAAACATACTTGAAAACGTTTTTGAGAGCACTGATCATACAAAATGTTGGTTACTGATAGCAGTATTGTAAGTCCTTGGTGTGCCATGGTTAACTCGAGCTTGCTTGACTTTCGTGGGTACAATACTTACACTTGATATTTGTCCGATTAGTTCTTACACTTATTTTGTGTCCTCTTGCTACTCTTATTTCATTAACCTTCATGGACTTTGAGTCCACCCTTGTGTTCGTGGCCTTGAGCTGCGCTTGCTTAGTAACTTGCGTGGACTGTGTGTTCATACTTATTATTTTGTTTTGTTGAAGTCTTACTAAAAGATGAGGTTTGAAAATTATTGTTTTAAATTGATTTTTATAAACAAATTATTTTCTGACGTACTTGAATTTATTCAATTAATGATCCTTATAGAGCTCTATTTATATTTATGACTATATACGGTAGAAATTATAAGTTATTTCCATGTCATTGTTCAAGGTTAAGTCCATGAAAAAAAAAAAACTCCGTATTTTATTAAATTCTATTAATTGGACGTTATTCACCAAAAAAAATATTTTAATATAAGATAATGTAGTTGGCCTTTACTCCTTCTCATCATTGAAGGGCTTTATGCTGGATTGATTGAAGCTAAAGCGTGATCTTGGACAATTTCTATTCCAATATAAAATTTAAGCTTATGATTTACACTTTGAGAACCCTGTTCTAGGAGCTCCACGTAAACTATATTTTGGATCCTTGTCTTCATTATATGTTGTGTACTTATTAGTATGAAGCAGAGCTATTTACGTTGAACTGTATATGTACTGTAGTGGAACTTTTACGAGGTATTATTCGTAGAAAAGGGTTTGATGAATATTCTCTAGAGGTAGCAAATGGCTTTGTTTATATAAAATGTATCTAACTTTATGTTTTGTATTGTAAACATATCTACAATTGTAAATGAGGAATTTTATTCATATGAAAGGCTCAAGGGATGTGGGTTTTATCTTGTCCCTAGCCTGTCACATCTAAATTTTCGAGGTGCGACATTTACAACCCCAAAGTTAGCGAAAATCCCAGAAAGTAGCCCAAAATGCAACCTAGATGACCGTAATTTCTCCATAGAACCAAGATTCTTATGTTTGTGCAACCATTTTGTTTTGCCCGGTCCCCACCCCCCGGGGGCGGGTGGTGGGGGACAGTGCAGTCCAATTATAGAGAAGTTTTCCCTCTTATCGTAAACATATAAATCAGCATTTTGTTCAATAAACAATCAACAACTTGATTGAGAGCAAAATTAAATATGATTTCTAACACATGCTTGTTATCCACATCTGAGTGAAAAAATCATCAGGCACTGACACTATATGATTGAGTGGTACAAAGATGAAGTGGCTGAGATGATCATGTCAAAGATTACAGTACCAATCCACTGAGACATAATGGTTGGCCTAGTGTCTGTTCGTAAGGCAAATCGGATTTTGGAAAAAATCTGTTCCCATGGAAAGGATGTTTCCTCCATCAATAAATCAATTTATAGGATAATATTACTATCGGTTAAGATCTAATTAATTAATTTAAACAGATTAAGGATATTAATTAAATTAGTTAATATGATTTTTTTTTTTAAACATCCTAATCATCTTTTTTAATTCTTTCACTCCCTTTCCTACTTGATACTTCTCCAGTCCTTAATAGTCCTTAATAGAAGACATATTAATGAAGTTAGCTGGTTTAGTTAATATATAACATGTATTTTCTAAAATATCCTAGTTATATTCCTTATTTCTCATTTCCTCTCCTTCTTGATTATTGTTAAGGGATATCAATAGGGGGAAATTTATTAAAAAAAAAGTTGATAAATATAAAAACTTTATCTTATACTTAGGACTAAGATTAACTCCCAGAATACATCTTATATTAAAGATGAGAGGAGTATTTAATTTGTTTAAGGAATGCCAATAAGCTTAATTTGAGAAAATATGGATAAAAATATGAAATAGGTCTTACACCAACATTACCTCCTTAATTAAGCCTAGCAGACCAAATGGAGTATGCATGGCAAACAAATTCATATCAGAACATTGCAAGATAACAAGATTGAAGTGGTCTAGTGCCTAATGCTGAAAGTAAATAGAGAAAAATAAAAAACAAGTAATCATATAAAAAACTAAAACAATCATATATCACATTATTGCCTCCATCTTAGCAAATGTTAAGGAATTGACCAAAGACTTCAATACCATTTCTTGATTTTCGCTCACTCAAATGCTTTGGAGCAGCACAAAAACTACCAGCATACGGTTCAGACTAAGTATCACAGAAAAGTTACATATATATGCTTGAAAAGGGGGAAAAACATTTGATCTGTGCTATATGCTGAAACAAACCACTAATATGGTAAGAAGAGGGTTACATTTTGTTACAAAAACTGGTCCTTTTTTCTGTGTGCGCGCCAGGGTAAAATGGACACTATGCCTAACCAGAGGCCACAAAACTCCCTGCGATATTAATAAATAATCATTAACTAAATACACGTTTATAACAATATTCATAAGATAATTCTAGATGTTGTATTCAGGTGACAGCGCATTGATTGATATTTTTTTGTTGTACTTTTACACCATATATTTTGGACCATTTTATGTGACCAGGTATCATCACCACATATCAGAATATGTATTATTTTAATTTTCATTAAACAAGACTATTTGTGTTTTGAACTTTTGACCAACAAGCCTCTTGTCCTTGTCTTTTAATTTTGAGCATGCTATTACTATTTCTGATTGAAATATTAATATCCCAGTTCATGAAAAAAGGCACTTGAGAAAAACTCATTCAACTTGAACATTCATTCATATGAGGCAACTTGCATGTTGGCCCATTGATTTTTAGTGGCTTGGGAATTGATCCCCCTTATATCTAATCTTTAATATAAGATGAAGTTATTACCATATATATATATAAAACATCAAGTTGATTTTTTTAAAAAAGATTAAGGAAACTAAATAAATTACCTAATCATAATATATGTTGTGTATTATTATATACCAAGTAAATTTATAAAACAAATAAATAATTTTAGAAAAAAAATTATAAATATAAATACTTTAAAATAATTTATTTAGTTTCCTTCTTTACAAAAATCAACCGGGTCATATATTAGGGATGGAGGAATAATAGTTTTTAAAAAAGAAGCACCAATAATGCTAGTATATTCTTCCCTATGCACTACATCTGCTAAAGCTAATTGATAGTGATTTGTGCGTTATGAGTCCTCAACCATTAAACCTTTATTCATGTGCCTTCTCTCTCTCTCTCTCAACCATGAAACTTATATATGTGTTTATTATTCATGTACCTGGCGAGAAAAATGAGACATGGGAAGAGTTGAAAATAATGAGGCATGTCGAGTACTGTTAATTTATAATGCAAGAGACTGTGCAGCAGAAAATATGCGGATACAGGCAGGGCAGTGAAAGAAATACATGCATGTTTTAGAGCCCATGCGCACACACGTGTAGGGACAACTTTGCTTCTGGTTGATTGCACTTTGTTTTGTCGGATCCCTGTGCGAGGATATATAGATTCAACGTTTTAATCACTAAGGACGAATTATTTGAAATAGTACAAGAGTAGAAGACCATATACAAATACATACACAAAAATATTTGTATGTACGTACGTAAAACTCTTGTTTTCTTCTGAGCAAATCAGTGACAATCAGTTTCAAAAGCTTCCTTTTAATGAATCTTCTTTATGTTTTTTAAATAGAGCTTATACACTAATTAAGTTAACTCATAAATTGCACTTGTCTTGGTGTTTTTCTTCCCCTTGAAAGGCAATGTTTATTTACCCTTCTTTTAAAAAAAAGATGAAGAAAGTATTTAACTGCTGAAATGACACCAACTTCAAGAAACGCTGTCTGAGTGAAATTGAGTCGTGGGAAAATTCAGGTCGAGATATTTGCCTAATTAAAGAGTTAATTTTATTAATCCCACTCATTTTAGTGGGGGGTGTGTGTGGACCCCACATTAAAAAAAAGCATGGATTCCCTGGGCCTCATGCATCCACCACGATGTGTCATCATTGGCGAATATATATATATATATATATATATATATATATATATATATATAGAGAGAGAGAGAGAGAGAGAGAGAGAGAGAGATTTTATCATGAAGAAAATTGACATTCTGATTATTAATTCATTACTGGGGCCCTCATGCTGCCACTGCCGCAACGGATAAACTCGTGATGAGATGATTAAATACCCAAACATGTCAAATAAAAAATTTCAAATCAATTAGTTAGGGAGGAGTTGGCCTGGTAATTAATGGGTCCAAAATATTAAATAAATTAAAGATTTCATTTTTTGTGGGGGAACCTGTGAAGAGTCCTGACTGGTTCTTATGATCAATCTATTTGGGAAAGGGACTGTCTTTCATTCATTTCTAATATAATTATTCATTCATGTGAAATTTGATGCAACTCTATTAGTATGAAAGAAAAAAAAAAACTTGCATTTCAGGTAACATCAAAGTGATCTATATATCTAAATTATTTTTTTCATAGAAACATCTAAATTATACGGCAAACATGCATTGCTTGGAATGCTTAGTTTCTGGTTCTCGATCTCTGACCCTTTAACATTATCTATAAAGGCAATCCATCAGTTCCAGTTGTGTTATGCTTTCGGGGATCATCAGAATTATTGCCCTTGAATTGCTCCTTTGAACTGTTGATATCATCAGCCTCTTGTTCTTCTTCTTTACCCCAAATCAGCAAGTATAGACCAATTACCACCACCATTGCCCCTACAAGGCTGAATTAACCATACATCACACTAATTAATTACACGTAATTATTCTAGACATGTTGATCGTCTCGCAAACAGGGGAAAAAAAGAGAGAGATAAACGAAAGAGAGATGAAGAATAAAGGGTTATATTTATATTCTATTCTACCCCTTCAATCCTAAATATAAAATCCAGTTAATTTTCTTAAAAATGTTAAAGAAACTAAATAAGTTAGTTAATCATATTATATATTGTATATTATTAAATTCTACATCAATTTATAAGTGAGACAAATTAGTTTAGAGAAAAATAAAAAGTATAAATACTTTAAAGTAAATTAATTAATTTTTTTAATCTTTCCAAAAAAATTAACAATATTTTATATTTAGAACGGAAGATACTATTACATACCAACCGAGATGAAGTTGGTCGCCAACGACAAAGTAGGCAAGGATAGCCGTTATAACTGTAAGAAGAGGGTTAAACATAGTGACAAAAACTGGGCCTTTTTCTTCTGTGCACCACAGTTGAATATAAACTAAAAAACCCGAAGCCACGATTCCCTGCCATATCAGAAAAAATAATACTATTAACTATCGAAAACTAAGGACTTTAGATTTTGTAGTCACAACCCCCACTCTTTAATATAAGATCCCGTTTGTTGTGCACGATATACTTACCCCATATATTATGGACCACAACTCAATATTGAACCCTATAATCCATGCCGACTTGTCATGTTCCACTATCACTGAATAGACTGCTGATTGGGCTCCTCCAATAATGCACTGCCACGTGGTCAATGACCATTGTGCAGGGTATCTTTTCAAGGTATATGCCTACACATATATACATTGTTGTCTCAGGAAGGGAAAAACCAGAAGAGGATATATATAGGAGTTTAAAAGTTCTCGAAGTTTCTAGTTGAATTAAGTACTGATGAGAAAAATGAAAGCCTAACCTGCATAATGTACCAGATAGCCCATGCAATACAGCTCGCAACTACAAGGAGTGATCCTTTTAACCACTCCTCATGGATTTGATCATCACCATTATTAATATGAATCAGAGGAGGCCATACATTTCTTATTATAGGCCCTCTGTATAGTGTCACGATCATCACTCCACCTAAAGAGACCAAAGTCCCAACTATTTTTGCTATACTGTGAGGACTGCGCAAGTTAATTACTTCAATCCTGCAATTAATTCAAACACAAGTTAAGAAAGAAAATGTAATTGCATATATATGTGTGTACATACATACATACATATATACATATATATATATATATATATATATATATATATATATATATTAAAAAGTTGAAAGTATATGTGAATTGATTGAAGCTATGGAATTACCTTAGTATCACCGCAATAACGAAGGTAATGGAAGCTATGGTGTTGTATAATGAAGTCACAAAGGTCGGATTGGTGTAGTTTAAACCAATAAAGTACATGATTAGACTAAGACTTAACCTGAAATTTTCCAACGATGAGACAATTGCATCAAGTCTTCTATGTATTTGTCTCCATTGAATGTATAAATAACAGGAATAGTATATCTATCTTCACTAAGGTCTTACCCCAACAAAGAAAGCACAAAAAACTCCAAGAAAAGAGTCAATGTCAACTTTGGCCTCATCTTTCTGCGAGAGAAAGAAAACGTTAGGTGCAAGAGATGAAAGATACATATGAAAGGAGATCAAAGAAGCAAATTAAAGTAGCTAGTCAAAATAGAAGATGATCAATCACTTGGCAATAATAATCAGAAGTGTAGTATACCTTTCGACAAAGTAAGCAAAAGGGAAGAGTACAAGGCCAGCCAAAATGTTGCGATAAGTGACGTACACGTAAGGATTGAGGCCATGATTGAAAGAAGCCTCGGCGATGAAATACAAAATGGAATAAGCCAACTGAACCAATATCATCAATAGGTGTGGCTTGAACTTGCAGCACAAGCCCACCAAACCACACCCTTTTTGCTCCATTATTAACCTTTGCGTTATAAAGATCAGACTCCTCTCTCTCTCTCTCTCTCGCGCGCGCGCGCAAACTCACACTATGACTTTATAATGTAAAGGGAAAGTGAGACGAGAGAAAGGAGGGGAGGAAGGAGGCCGGGACAATAAGAATTCTTCTTCAATCAAATGGACTGAGAATTCCACTTGTATTTAAAGAGCTCTAGAAATATTAAAAAAATATTAATGGTCATGTAGCTCACCGGTATGGATGCTCTCTTGTAAATGAGATGTTTGAGTTGATCCCACCTATAACCTCATACCATTAATGCCCTAATTATCCATAATTTCATAATTAATCAAATACTCACAATAATATAATTAATAATGTTTTGCACAAATCTGGATATAAACGACAAAAATGCCAAACAATTATTGATGATGATATAAAATCTTGGCTGTCCCACATATGCATGTTAGCCTGGGCCCATTGATTTTTCTAGTGCTCTTAGCATTTCTTCATCTTTTCCTGATTTGGTTGTCTGGTGCGCTATGACTAGGATAATTTATTCATGCAGGGATGGACCTACTTGGACTCGAGCTTAACCCCGAAAAAGAAGGGGAAAAAAAATCGGCCTTCTTTAAAAATAATTTTTATATGTTTTCTTACTTTTGTTACTTTTTATATATTTAACAATAAGCAGAGACCCTATCTTCTTTCAGTGATGAATTAAGCTCTCGATCGCGTCTCAAACTCAAATTTCCACTCTCTAGTCTAAGACTAATCGCCCTATCTATCCACTTTTCCGTCTTGGTTATCACAGATGTTTTTCAAACAAGTTTTTATATATTTTTTAAATATAATTTTTTAAAAAAATCATTGAAGTAAATTTTTTCTTCTCAAAACTTATTTTACAAAACGATTTGATAAAAATGTTTTTGTGAACTAAAAATTGAAAATATGTGTACCATTGTGATGTTTATTTGTTGCTCTTAATATTTGATACTAATACTGTCTGTTGGCAGGAAAAAAAATATTAATACTGTCAATACATATATATTGCCTCCAACCTCAAATTTCTCGGTTTGTCATTGATTTCTTCCCAATGGAGGAAGAGGAAAAAAAATAAATTTCTCTGTAACAGCTATTGTTAATTGTAGAAGATTGCATTCAAATAAAGCAACGTTGGCCTTTAGTGGAATTGTGAAAGTGGTGTTGGTGATTGAGTGTTAAAAAGCCATGGAATATAATTGTACGCTCACCAATTAATTAAGTTGCAACTGTTTGGCATGTTGATGTTTCGAAGTAATTATCAATTTATATATCATATAGTTCTTGAAGAAGAAAAAATCGCTATTAACGTGTTATATATAATATTTTAAATTTAAATATCACAATGATAATGCTTTCTTCATTACTTCATGTTCAAAATAAAGTTCTCTTTGACATGGACTTTTTCCGTAAATTAATGCATCTCTCAACTCTTACGCCTCTACCTCTATGATTAGCACGTCTATATATATATTGTTGGAATTTAGGAAGAAATATCATAATTTATGAATAAGAAGAAGGATGGAAAAGAAGAGGAAAAATAAGAAGGATTGTGTGTGTGGTACTAAGTCCCACATTGGTTAGGTGAAGGAAAGTTGGAGGGTATATAAGCTCCAACTTGGCTCCTACTAGTTGGGCCCTTGGGCCTACCCACTTTTGTGGAGGGGTGAGGACTTAGGCAACCCTTGATCCACCACACGCGCGTGCCGCCGGCCGGCTTGGTCCGGTCTGGTCCGCGCGTGTGAAATAAAATAATAATTTTTTATTAAATTATTTTTTGAATAAAAAAATAATAATAATAATCCTTTTATTTTTATTTCCGTTGTGCCTCTCCGTTTTTTTCCACCAGCAGCTACATACGACTTGTTCAGCTTTGTTCGCGTCTGTTCGTACGACCCATCGACCCGTTCGGCTCTGTCTGGTGGTGAGACGCACCAGTTCGCCGGCAACAGACATGGGTCGCCTCTATTCGTTCCATTCTGGTGTGTCTATTCGCAACGTACCAGTTCGCAACAACGGACAAGTCCATCTGATCGTGTTTTTCCGGAGTCTATAAATAGGGGCCTCTAGTCACAGAATTTTTCACGTTCTTTTCTCTCTGCATACACTCTTCCTGCATACACATTTTGTGCGTTCTGAAAGCAGACTCGTTGGATTCGCTTGGGCTTCAGACAGACAAAGCCACCTTTCTGGAGACGAACAATCCCCTCTATCCTAGGAGGCAATTGCTCAGAAACCTGTGGCATCCGTAGATGGAGCAAAATTGTCTTAAGGAGACAACGAAAGTTGGGCCCGAATTTTTGCATAGTTCATAACCATATTCGGCAGTCTTGTGAGTTCGTTTATAGCTTTTTCATATGATACAGACTTGTTGTATGCTCTCTGTATGTTATACTTTGTTAAACACAGATTGTTATACTGTTTTGTTTACTGCATATTCAATTTCTACCTACTCCATACGTTAGAAACAACATATATATATATATATATATATATATATATATATATATATAAATTAATGCATATCTCTCAACTCTTACGCCTCTACCTCTATGATTAGCACGTCTATATATATACTAATACTTTCCACCAATAGCTTTTTCAAATAAAACAAATCAAAGAAATTAGTTGGGGAATTGGTAATGGGCCCGAATATGAAATGATCAATGAAAGGGTTTCATTTCGTGGGGGAATCTTCTATCTTTATTTTGTGCAGTCATGCTTCGTTGTGATAATAAATCCATTTGGTAAAGGCCCTGCCTGTAATCCAAACAAACACACTTATTTCATCCATAGAAATACTTATAGGCTTACGTGCCAGGTTGTTTGATTTTATTTTTTTTTTTAAAAAAACTTATTTAGAAAAACTTTTTTCAAGAAGTTATTTTTAAAAACAAGTTGTTTTTTAAAAACTAAAAAATAAAAACAGTTTTTTTAGTTATGACGTTGTTTTTTTTATAAAAAAAAATGTCACCTATCTACTACTGATAACATACTACGGAGATGTCTACTACCACGGACGATAGCTATTATGACATCACTTCAAAAAAGATTTATTTAAAACAACTGACTAAACAATTTTTGTTTTTTTCAAAATTTGTTTTTAAAAAGAGTTTTGTAAAAATGTTGAGAATAAAAAAATAGAGAGCAGAATCAAATACGAGCTTGATTTCATCCACACTCCAACCATTATTAGTGTAATCTGACTAACATCAAACTAGCATTGAGGTAAGATCATGATAATCTATAAATCTAAACATCAAACTATAGCGCTCTGGTCTTCTGACACTTGTAGATCTAAGTTGTCCTGCTTTTGGGGATCATCAGAATTGCACATCAATTGCTCTTTTGTAATCTTGATATCGGCCACTTGCTCTTCTTCTTTGCCCCAAATCAGCAAGTACAGACCAATCACCACTATGATTGCCCCTATGATGCTGAATTAACCGTATTTCACACTCATTAAACTTCACAAAAATAGGAAAAATAATCTATTTCTAATTTAGATAGATTAAAGAAGTTAAATAAATTATTTAATTATAGTATATATTCCATAATCTCTTAGAAATACTTATATATATCATTAGACCATATAATTTATAAATCATAAAAATTAGTTCGGAGAAAGATGTTAAATATACATATTTTAAAATAATTTCTTTAATCACCCTAAATTAGTCAATTGAGTCTTATACTAAGAATCATATCATGTGTGTGTGAACATCGTTGCTTATTAAGTTTGCCTTCTTGTTTATTAAAACTTCATCCTCCAAATTTTCTGAACTGTAAAATTATTGAGAGATATTCTACAAGGATTTTGAAGGAATTAAATTTTTTTACTTTTCTTCCTCTATATCCTTATCCCATACTCTGGAATAAGTTGAACCATTTTAGATGTGCATGCTTTTTCCTCTGCTTAAATAAGAAGATTTGGATGGCAGAAAATCTGTGATCATCCACGTGTATGTTTGTGTGTGTTTGTTTTAATTTGTCGCCTAATTGAAAGACTTATAGGGAAAATCCATATAGCTAATTAAATCCTTCGATAGTTTTGCTGCTTTTGATTAGAGAAAATACAGAAATATTCATGCTCATAGCAAATTACGCAATTATTATATACATGTTAATACTTCAAAAAAAAAAAAAGGAGGGAAAGATGAAGCAAGGGTTGAATTCGAATATATACCATCCCAGGTGAAGTTTATCGCCAACTACGAAGTAGGAAAGAAGAGCCACTAAAACTGTGAGAAGGGGGTTGAACATGGTGACAAAAACTGGGCCTTTTTCTTCTGTGCACCACAGTTGAACGAACGTAAACAAACCCGAGGCTACAACTCCCTGCAATATCAATAAAGAAAGAAATATGATTTATAACTCTAGATACTGTACTCTTGTGTATATTTATTAATACAGCGTGCTCTTCTCTTTGTCTACATACTTACACTATATAATATGGACCACAAGTCAATGTTGAAACCCACAGTCCACGCTGACTTATTATGTTCAACCATCACCGTAAAAACAGCTGATTGGGCTCCTCCAACGAGGCACACCCACGTGGTCAATGACAATGGTGCAGGGTATCTCTTCACGCTGTATGCCTATATATAAAATCTCTCAGAAAACGGAAAATTTGTGGATAGGTTTGGGGGGTACTCACTCCATTCCAAAATATAAGTTTTAATTTTGTCAATGAGTGTAGTTATTGCCCCTCTTACTTGTCATCTTTATAAATAAGGACATAGTGTGTGTATTGTGCTCTTAATTAATTTCAACAATTTTTTAATAAACGTAAATCAATTATTTGAAGTTTATATTTAAGGACAGAGAGTGTATAAAACTATATATATAGAAGAAAACCTAACCTGCATAATGAACCAGATGGCCCATGTTACACAGCTTGCAATTGCAAGGAGCGATCCCTTTAACCACTCCTCATGGATATGATTATTTTTATGAATATGAATTAGAGGAGGCCAGATATTTCTTAATATTGGTCCTCTGTATAGTGTCACAATCATGACGCCACCTAAAGAGACCACAGTCCCTAATACTTTCGCTATACTACGAGAATTGCGGAGGTTAATAACCTCAACCCTGCAACAATATTTAATCCATGTATACAAGTCAATAATGAAAATGCATGTAATTATATGTCCATTATATATTCAAATCCATATGAATCAAGAAGGTTAGGTTGAGTATTACCGAAGTATCACTGCAATAATGAAGGTAATGGAAGCTAGTGTGTTGTATAATATAGTTGCGAAGGTTGGGTTCGTGTATTTCAGGCTGGCAAAGTACATATTCAGACTCAAACTTGTCCTGAAATTCTTGAAAGATAAGACAACTTCATTGAGTTTCTATATTTATACATAAAAATAATTAATATGCGCGCTTGTGTTTAAGGCCTTATATTACCCCAACAAAGAAAGCACAAAAATTTCCAAGAAGAGGGCCAGTGTCAACTTGGGCCTCGTTTTTCTGCAAGATACAGTGAGAAAGTTGGATATGGAGGTTATTAAAAGTATTATTGAAGATCAATCTTTGCATACGTACGTACCTCTCAAGAAAGAAAGCAAAAGGCAAGAGAGCAAGGCCAGCCACAATACTGCGATAGGTTACATAGACGTAAGGATTGAAGCCATGCTGGAAGGAAGAGTCTGTGATGAAATACACGAATGAATAGCCCAATTGAACTAAGATCATCAATAAGTGAGCCTTGAACTTGAAGAACACACCCCCAATACCACACCTTTTTCTCTCCATTATTAATCTGCTCTCTCACACGCAAACTAACCTATCAAAAGCTCTCAAATACAAGCATAAGATGCGCTCACATATATAGTAGTCTCTCTCTCTCTCTCTCTCTCTCTCTCTCTCTCTCTCTCTCTCTCTCTCTCTCTCTCTCTCTCTCTCTCTCTCTCTCTCTCTCTCTCTCTCTCTCTCTCTCTCTATATATATATATATATATATATATATATATATATATATATATCAATGGCGGAGCTAGGAATTTAATTTCAATGACGGGGGGCGAAAATAAAAAACATTACATCATAAATAAAAGTACTTGAAATATCATATAGATCTAATATATAAAAACATTGAAAAAAATATATTACAAAAATTAAGATCAATTCACTTGACTCTTACTCTACATGTTTTCATCTATAATTGAATCCATGCTAAAACTTAAAACAATTTTTTTTCAAGGTATGTAATTAAAGAATCATTAAGAAATTTGTCTTTCATTCTATTTCGAAACCTGTTCTTGATTATCTTTATAGTAGAGAAAGATCTTTCAATAATTGCTATAGAAACTGGAAGAGTTAGTACAAGTCTAATCACTCTATCAATAAGGGTAAATGATGGACTTTTCAATTCTTGCACGCCTTTGACATAATTCAGATGCAATTGATAAATTAATCAAATCTGAATGTTTAAGAATGTCAATCTCAAAATATTGTAACTCCATTTTCAAATGCAATTTTTCTTGTTATGTGAAATCTTTAGAATAAAACTTATTAGCAAGTTTGTAAATATCATCACTATTAAATGACTTGTACCTATTTTTTGGATCTAAAGTCATGCTTAAAGTAAGTAATTCAATAATATTATCATTGAACCTGTTATTTAATTCTTCCAATTGATAATCAATTGTAGTACAAAAGATATTTATCCTATAAAATTTTTTAGTAGAAAAATCAACTTGTTTATTTTGAGCACAAAAATGTAAATTTAGACATATTTCCTAATTTTAATAGATTTGAGAGATATGTTGAACATATTTAGGAAGACATTAATACTAAATTAAAAAAAATTTCTTAAGATTTTAAATATATTAATCGGGTCCATCATGCGTAAGATTTCAACTTAAATAAGAATTGGAGGTTGTTAAAAGAAAAAAAAAAAAGGTTGTTATTATTATTATAATATAATACTTCTACCATTTTACCGTTCATCATTCTGCAAGCATCCACGACACCTTCAGATTAAACAAAAATGGGGCCCACAAATTGATACGGGAGCGCATCAATCTTCTGGCTATATTGTTTCTATTTGAAGCTTGTGTCAAAGCAAAAAATAAAAAATTGAAACTTATGTTTGAGTTTAAGTTTTTCTATAAAAAAAAATAATAATAATAAAATAGGGGGGCGGGGGCCCACCCTAGCCCCCCCCCTCCGCCCCTGATATATATGATCTCCTGTGCTGCAAAAATTCCTATGAAATGCTCTTAAATTAGGCTGCATGTTATTTTAAAAGAAGGGAAAATTAATCTTTTAGTCCTTGTAGTTTTGACTTAGTTGTAATTCAATCTCCACACCTTGACTTAGTGTAACTTAGTCCCTATAATTTTAACTTGGATATAATTCAGTCTCAAAACTTTGACTCACTTTAACTTAGTCCCTATAGTTTTAACCATTTTATCATTTAGATCTCATGTTCTAGAATAAAAGTGAGAGACTATATTATAAAATGGTTAAAACTATAGACTGAGTTGTACCAAATCAAAGTGTAAAGACTAAGTTACAATTGAGTTAAAACTTGATTTAAGGACCAAACGATTAATTTTCTGTTTAAAGAACTACTCATAGTTGAAAGATTACGACATACCGCAATAACTATAATCAGACAAAGCACCATTAAGCTATTGGTTCTATGTGCTTCTTCTTCTTTTGCTATTACTTGTGTGCGCTGTGACTAAGATCGTTAACTCGTGTAGCAACCATTCAGTAAATTCTTAGACACCCTAATTAATTAAGGAGAATATATTAGTGGCAGAAAAAATATATAATAACAAGAAGAACTTAAATGCAATACGTATATAGTTTCCCATATATTAATTAACCAATATAAAAGTTTTTTCATTCGATTTCTTCACAATGGAAATACCCAAAGTTCTGTTCAACAATTTTTGTTTCATGTGAAAGTTAGTATTCTGAAAGTGTTATCTGTCGTTGCGTATAAAAAATCCCTAATTTCTTGTCGTTCACAAATTAATGAGTTATCTTTTAATGGATTACTTTTACACGAAAACTCTTGCGTCTCTCTCCGCCCCGCATGTCTATATAATAATCTTTTTTCTAATTAATCCACAGTCTCGCTACCTTCAAATAATTATCACAGCTACCTCTAACTAATTACCGCAGCTATATACCAAGTTTCGAATCTGACACTGCTGGTTAGGTTTTGGAATAAACCACAGCCATTGAACCCGTCCTTTTCTAAATTTTCTTACTCTTTTATACGTACTTTCCATTTAGCTTCATATAGCAAAGTAAAAAATTTAAATTCATCTGAATTATTTTGTTAAAAAAGGGATTATAAGTACATCTTATTAGATGTAATTGACAGCTTAGCATTCTGTTGTAACTATTAAACGTGAACTCATACATGTGGCTTTCTGTTGTAACTAAATGAGAGTCACAGTGAACTCTATGTAATGTAATCAATTGCACTTTCAATGATAAGCTAGTCAATATACAGAGCAACAATTCTCCTTTCTCTCTGAAACACTCTGGTTTCTGGCATGGTATCAGAGGCAACGTCCATGGCTTGACTCCGGTCGTCGGTAAATCGAGTAACATTCATAGCAAAGAACGATCTCCAATCTGGATTGATAACTCTCTACTAAAAACTGTCAACTACTAGCTCTGTTGCTAACGGTGGCAATTCCGGAGCTACACCGTCATTTCCACTCGCCATTGCATCTCAACGTGGTTTCTCTAACAAGAAAATCACGATCCGACTAGATGGCCACAATTTCCTCCTCTGGAAGCAGCAAGTCTACCTGATGGTCAAACAACATTGGCTCCATCGCTTCCTTGACGTCACGATTCCTGCTCCACCATTAACGATCCGTAATGAATCTGGTGAGTCTGTATCAAATCCTGATCTAGAAGAATTCGAATCTCTTGAGTCTTGACTCAGCTTTGGCCTCATGGCTCTTAGCCTCTGTTGCTCCTTCCATCTTACCTAAACTTGTTGGCTTAGAAATTGCGGCACAGATCTGGAGTAAGTCAAACAAGTTATACTCCACTAAATCTGATTCCAAAATTCTGTTATACAAGAATCAGTTAAGTAGACAACGGAAAGGCACTCTGCGATTCGAGAATACTTGGCTAACATCAAATCCCTGTGTGATCACCTTGCTGTCTTAGGTAAGAAGGTCTCTGAATCTAGTCGAGTGTCCTGCATTCTCAATGGTCTTACCTTTGAATTCGAAGCGGTCATCACCGTAATCAATGCTACTAGACCTCTATTTGATCTTCACACTGTTAGCAATATGCTTGTTGATACAGAGGCTCGTCAACAAACTTTAATCACGAATTTAGTATCTACTCAAGCGCATCATCTCTCATATCTCTCTGTTGACGATAATAAGGCTGCTACATATGCCTATTACTCTCAAGCTCTATTTAATTCAGCTGGCCGAGGCAATCACTCTTCTGGTGGACGATAGTCCTTTCGTGGAGGAGGTAGAACTAATTGAGATCGTGGTGGTTGCAACTTTCAAAATCGTCCTCAGTGCCAACTTTGTACCAAGGTTGGTCACACTGCTAGAACTTGCTACTACAGGTATGATAATGTTTATACCACTCCTGATTCTCCTCCTGCCTACATTACATCTACCGGTTCTCCGTCCAATCATGCATTAACAACTACTCCATTGCCCACTATGGATAAACCACTCACTCTATTGTCTTCGACTGCCTCTGACTCTACTACCACGGCATCAGCAGTTGAGACCACAACTCCTGCACTAGCTCAGGCATACATTGCCACTCCTTCTGTCACTGATTCTGCATGGTATTTTGACTCTGGAGCCACTCAAGACATCACTTATGACCCTACCACCTTGAATTCCCTAGCTCCAGGAAACTCACATGGATCTGTTCAGGTGGGCACTGGTGATGCAGCAACCATCTCACACATTGATGAGTCCCATATTTGCTCATTTGTGGCTAAATTTCATATGAATCACATACTATGTGTAACTCGCATGATAAAAAAAAATTAGTATCCATTGCCAAATTCACTAAAGACAACAATGTATCCGTTGAATTCTTTCCTCATGGTAGTATTGTGAAGGACTTGCAGACGAGACATATCCTTATGCATGGGTCAAACTTGTGCTAAAAAACAATGTTATTTCCTATAATTCCAGTGCATCTATACCACTGCGCTCAGCATGTCAATTAGGCAAGAGTCATAAACTTCTTTTCTCTCCATCTCCTACAATGTATCAGCACCCATTGGAGTTAATAATAATGGAAAAATGGCGCCGTTGCCGGGGAGCCAAGTAATTGGCTCCCTAAGTCATTTGATTGAGTGACCTTTTCGTCTTTAGCCTTGGGGTCCACAATCAACAATTAACCAAGGATTGCGTATAGGCAAATCTAGGATCGTTCTCTCTTCTCAAGGAGCCTTTTATTGGATCCTAAGTAATCTAAATGACATGCAAATGCAATAAAAACAAGGGGAAAATTAGTTTTTGGATTTTCGAATTAATAGACTAAAAATAAGAATGCAATTAAATTAAATCCTAAACTATTATTTTTGGGTATTTTTATAAAATGGAATGAGTGAATGGAATGGTATGAAATGTATAGTGAATGAATGCTCTTGGAAATGGAGTAGTGGCTATTATAATTCAATCAGATGTAGGAGTAAATTTTCACTAATCCTTGATGAAAAACCTCAAGCAAACGATCAAGTCTAGTGTTCTTAATTAGTGATTACTCCTACTAACGTACCTAGCAATCACCTCTTAAGGCACTACTGAAGTACAGTTAGTGTGCGATTAGGATTAAACTAATGCAACTTGTTTCCTCTTAATATGAATGCGATAACACGCCACTCAATTAATCCAATTCAATTATATTATCTAATAATAACACGTAGAAAACATAATAAAATCGAATCAATAAGAAAAATACATATATATAAATCCAACAAGCTACAATAATCAAATCTAATCACATAAGTTCAATCTCAAAGTTATCCAAACGGGTAAACTAAGTCTCAATAATGCAAATCAATATTCCTAAAACTAGGAAATTCAAATTCAAATAAGAGAAAATAGATTGAACAAAAATAAACTCCCCTATGTAAAGCTCTGGAACTCAAGCATTTAATCCATTCCAAGAGGCAGATTAATCAGCTTCCAATGCTCATTGGAATAACCCACACAAGCTGCATAACTCTGTCTTGAATCTCCAGATCTGTCGGGTTGCTGTCTCTGGTGTGGTGCTGGTAGACGAACGGAGAAGGTCGACGGTGGTGGAGATGGAAGGAATTTTCGCCGGCCAAGATGGGGGTGGATGGTAGAGTGGTGGCCGGCGAAAGGAAGAGGGAAGGACGAAGGTTTTTAGTTCGCCGCCTTCTATGTCTGGGAAAATCCTCCTCCCTTTTGTGCGTTGTCTCTGTTCTTTTTATTCTCAATTCTTCCGCCTCTGTTTTCTTCTTCTTGGGTCAAATATTGGGCCTCTTTTCTTTTAGGGTTAAGTTAAGGTGTAAAAATACACATATGTTTTTCCTCCAAGAGCGCCCAGCACCATATGTTTTTTTTTTGTGCAAAAATACACACGCCGTTAGGTTTTAGGAGCAAAAATATCACTGCCGTTAGTTGACTGTTTGTTGACCATTAACTGACCGTTAGTTGACCGTTAACCATAGTAAAATTACCTTTTTGCCCTTAGTTTAAAAATAATTAAAAAAGAAAAGGGTTAAGGGCTTAAGGGCAAAAAGGTAATTTCACCATAGTTAACGGTCAACTAACGGCAGTGATATTTTTGCTCCTAAAACCTAACGGCATGTGTATTTTTGCACAAAAAAAAAACATATGATGCTGGGCGCTCCTGGAGAAAAAACATATGTGTGTTTTTGCACCTTAACCCTTTCTTTTATTCAATTCTTTTCCCCCAGTCCGTCTCTGCTCTCCTTTTTTCTCTCTTTTCTTTTTTTCATTCAATTCTCTTGCGTCTTGGGTCTGCGTTCTTTTTCGGATCTGAAACTGAACCCAATCAATTGGTTCCTGGTCAAAACACAAGTTTTGACCAGGGACCAATCTGCAAAGTTTAAAAAGTTTCATGGAGGGACTTGAGTGTAAAGTTATGAAATATTTCCAGGTCAGAACATAATTTATGAAAACTCTGGGTAACATTCAGTAATTTTCTCTGGTCCCTTTTCTTCTTTGATTGCAATTTCCAGAAATTCTAGGGGTCTTTTCTGTAATTTTTTCCAATCATCAAAATATTACTTCTGGCCCTCCAAAATCTCAAATTTCCTTCTTAAACACCTACAATGCAAGATTAAGCATAGTATAGCATCAAAAGTTCAAGAAATCATTTGTATGAATAATTAATAAATTATGACTATTTTGCCCATAATTTCACTTAATTCAATACAAATGTCTCTAACTCAAATTAATGCTTAATCATGCAATAATGTCCCAGAAAATGCATTAAGAACCCCAATTTAATCATGAAATATCATATAAAAATATGGTTCGATCATTGGGGCCCTGCTCCCCTTGTCTCTCATGGTTTTGTTTATTATATTGCCTTCGTTGATGCATATACGCGATTCATGTGAACATATTTGCTTCACACTAAATCAGAAGCACTACAACGGTTTAAGGAGTTCAAAACCTTAGTGGAAAATAAGCTTAATCAGAAAATTAAGGTGGTTTAAAGTGATAATGGGGGAGAATTTATTGTATTTAAATCTTTCCTAGCAGATTCGGGCATTGAGCAACGTTTTTCCTGTCCTTACATGTCTGAACAAAATGGCCTGGTTGAGAGGAGACATCGTAGCATTGTTGAAACTTATCTATCTCTACTTGCTCATACATCTCTTTCCCTACATTACTGGCCTGATGCATTTGTGTTTGCTGTTTTTCTACTTAATCAGTTACCCTCAAAGGCTATTGACAATTTGTCTCCATATGAAAAACTCTTTGGCTCTCAACCTGATTTTTCTCTACTCAAAGTATTTGGATGTGAATGTTTCCCTATACCAGACCATTTCAGGCTCATAAGCTTAATTTCAGATCCACTCCTTATGTGTTTTTTTTTGATACAGCAGTCAGCATAGAGGCTACAAGTGCCTTGATTTTAAAAACAGGAAAACTCTACATCTCCAGGAATGTTTAGTTCAATGAGCAAGTACTTCCTGGAGGCCAACAGTTCAGTTTCAAAAAGATGACTGGTGACATGGCTGTTACACCCTCCTCCTCCCTTGAATGTTCTACCCCATCTATTGGTGCATTACTGCCTCTTGCTACTCCCAGTACGTTGCCTCTACAGCATCAGTCAGCTGTGGTCTCACCTACTCATGATGTTAACAACACTCATCCAATGGTTACTAGGTCCAAAGTGGGTATCTTCAAACCTCGCGTGTATCTTACGTTTGATGACACTACTTGCCCAACAACTATCAATGAAGCCTTAACAAATCCTCTCTGGCAGCAAGCGGTACAAGATGAATTTGATGCTCTCATAAAATTTGGCACCTGGGACATGGTTCCTAAACTGCCTGACAGACGCACCATTGGCTGCAAATAGCTATTCAAGGTTAAGACACATGCAGATGGCACTCTAGCCAGGAGAAAGGGACGGCTGGTTGCCAAAGGTTTTTCGCAAGAAGCTGGAGCAGACTACAATGAGACGTTCAGTCCAGTCATCAAAGCTGCTACTGTCCGGATTCTCATCACTCTTGCTATCACGAATAATTGGAAGCTCTACCAAGTTGATTTCAATAACGTATTTCTTAATGGAGATCTTTCTGAGGGTATCTTTATGGACCCCCCCGCCTGGTTTTGAACTCTTGTTTGTGGATCAATCTGGACAACCTTTGGTGTGTAAGCTTAAAAAGGCACTTCATGGCCTCAAGCAAGCCCCACATGCATGGTTCCACAAGCTGCAAGACTTCTTATGCAGTCTTGGTTTTCGGGCTTCCAAAGCTGATCCTTGTCTGTTTATCCATATTGATGACCAGCACACTACTTACCTTATCATCTATGTAGATGACCTTATTATTACTGGACCTAATGAGACTAGTGTGAAGCGACTAATTGATCATATGAGTGGCATCTTCTCATTAAAAGTTCTTGGTGAATTGTCCTATTTCTTGGGAATTGAATTCTACCCCTCATCATCTGGAATGTTTTTGTCCCAACACAAGTATATTCTTCAATTACTTGTTGATGTTGGGTTATTAGCAGCCAACTCTGTGTCTACTCCCATGGCTATCAATACACATCTTGCCTCAATCGTTGGTGAGCCTGTACCTGATCACAAACTGTATCAAAGTATTTTGGGCAAACTCCAATACATGTGTTACACGAGACCAAATATTGCCTTCACTGTCAACAAACTTAGCTAGTACTTACATGACCCTCATCTGCCTCACTAGAGCTATGTTAAGCGCTTACTTCGCTACTTAGCTAGTACAACTGACTATGGCCTTCTTCTTAAACCAGCATCACAACTTCAAGTTCAATCCTTTGCTGATGCTGATTGGGGTGTAGATAGAGATAACAGACGCTCAATTAGTGGTTTTTGCACTTTCCTGGGTCCTAACCCAGTCACCTGGGCGTCACATAAACAACCTATTGTTTCCAGATGTACTATTGAGGTAGAATATCGTTCGGTTACTGATGCAGTTCAGGAAGTCATTGGATTATGGCTCTTCTTCAGGAAATGATTGTATCAGTCATTACTCCCCTTTTGGTATAGTGTGATAATTCTGGTGTTGTTTCCCTGGTTGCTAATTCGGTGTTACATTCAAAATCAAAGCATGTTGAGCTTGACTTGCATTTTATTCGCAAAAAGGTTGCTGCTGGTCTGCTTCAGTTGCCTATGTCCCTTCCATTGAACAGGTTGCTGATGTCCTCACCAAGCTACTTTCGTATGGCCTGTTTGATCACTTGCGAACAAGGTTGAATGTTGTCAGCAAAGAAACAAGCATCAATTGTCTCTAGGATGTCCTTGAGGATGAGGAAGTTGAGAATGGTGAGTTTTGGATTGAGGTTGACACCGATGGCCTCTGGGATGCACATGCGGATGATGATCAGGGTTGCTGCGATATGGTTGTAAACGAATCTGATTTTTCTCTTCCTTGTTTTTAACTATGTGTAGTAGAGGGAATATTAGATGTAATTGACAGCTCAGCATTTTGTTGTAACTGTCACATGTGAACTCATACACATGGCTTTCTGTTGTAACTGAATGAGAGTCACAGTGAACTCTATATAATGTAATCAACTGCACTTTCAATGATAAGCTAGTCAATATACAGAGCAACAATTCTCCTTTCTCTTTGAAACACTCTAGTTTCTGGCACGTCTTAAAGATTAATCTAATCACAATCAAGTACAAAAAAAAATCATGAAAATTATTATGAAATTGAAATATCAATTTAAACAACTACAAATTTGAGAATATCATTTATAAGTTAGGCATTTAAACCTTTTAAGTTATCTTATATATTTACAAATGCTTAACTCCATTTTTGCAGCTTATTTTTTTATAGAAAAATTATGAGATGAAAGGCATGTTTGTTTTCTTGTTTTTGGAAACAATTTATTTTTTTTTTAAGAAAAAAAAGAATGTCTTGGTTATTAATTTTTAATTGAATGTCTTATAAAAAATAGAAATATGTTTCTCCCAAAAAAAAAAAAAAAACTCTAAAGAACCTTTAGATGTTTTATTATTTTCCAGTTTTTGTTTTGTTGTATTATTTTTCCTAACTCTCTTTTCACTCGTGATCATGCTTCCTGCTTTGTATCTCATGCTTTGTATATGTTATCTATTAGTCCTTCGACCCTCCGTCTAATCATCGCTACTTCCTCTTCTCTGTCTCTCACATTTCTGAGTTCTCCAAGTAGATTTTAAGAACAATTGTTCCAAACAAGTTTTTATATATTTAATTTTAAAAAAAAAATCTAATTCTTTAGATTTTTAGAACAATTATGTAAACATATTTTTTCTAGTCAACATTTCTTTTTTTAAAAAAATTATAAAACAATTCTAAGAACATAAAAACAGGGGGGGAAAAAGCAAACAAGGCCTGAAAATGTTTTTTCTTGAAAGATTACGTATAACAGAGAAACAGCAATAACTATAAACAACTTTTTTTTCCTTAGAGATTCTTGGGTAATTTCTCGAATAATTTATGTTTTTGGCGAATCTTAAGATACGTTCTTTATTAGAACCAATACTTGGAATAATATATAATAATCTCCTTGCACCTAATTATAAACGACATATGGCTGAAAATTGTTGATGAGATTTGGAAACTAACTTTGGCAGCCCCACATGCATCCCGGCCTTGGCTTATTGGTTCTTCTCGTGCTGACTGGGATTAGCACCATTTTATAAGCTAAGTTATTCGATCTTTCTATCTGGTAAAGGTTCAAATCCTTGAGATACCTTAATGCTAAACAAATTACTTCATCATATCTATATTATGTATTATTATATTATAATCAGTTTATAAGTCAAGCAAAATAATTTGAAGAAAAGAGTTGAGTATAAATACTTTAAAGTAACTTGTTTACTATCTTGACCTCTTCAAAAAAAAGTCAATTAGCTCTTATATTTAGGACTAAAGATAGTAATATCCTTTTATCTTTTAGTTTTTTAAAGGCTTTAATTTAGCCATCTGTTTGAGTAGTTGTCATATTGGCTTTTGTAGGTTTTTCTTACATTCTGCCTTATAACCGTGCGTTGTTTTCTTTTATGCATGCTTATCTTCATGTAATTTTTCTTGCATGATATAATTGGCTATGTTATAAAAAAATGTTAGTGTTGATATATATCAACCTCTTGCTTGCTCGTCTTCGTTAAATTTGTCTTTGCATGTAGTGTAGTCATTTCATATTCAAAAACAAAGATACACGCTTAATTCTCAACCCTTTTATTTTCGATCATTCTTGGCGTAATTTGACCATATACATTCTATTAGAGTAAAAAGGTGCATTTTAGTTAAGATCATACAGATCTATTTATCTAAAGATTCAACTTTTTCCTTGGAAAATGCTTATTTAGTTTTATGGTTTTCTAATTCTTAAAGATCAAAAGGTGATTCAACAATTCCGGCTATGCCCTGCTTTTGGTAATCATTAGTACTGCCCTTAAATTGCTCTTTTTAACTGTTGATATTATCATCAGCCTCTTGGTCTTCTTTGCCCCAAATCAGCAAGTACATACCAATCACCACTACCATTGCCCCTACGATGCTGAATTAACCATATTTCACACTACTCATTAAAGTTTACAGCAACAGTAAGGAAAATAAACTAATGATACATTAATATAAAAACATCTCATCATATCACTACAAAGAAGCCGAGTTCTTTTACTGGCAGCTTAAAAACATGAGTTTTGGGCAAAACTGCTGTGTTCCATATAACTTTTTTTGTCCCAAAAATCTCATGTACAGTAAAATTAGTAAAGTACTTTAAAAAGCTTTTAAAGAGAGAGTTAAAAAAATAACTCCTATCTGTTAGTCATTCCCTAGAACAATGTGAGTAGAAGACTTACAAATGTACTACTTTTTTGTCTGCTTAAAAGAGAAGATTTGGATTACAGAAATTCTGTCATCATGCATGCATGTCTGGGAGATTATGTGTTTTCTTCGTCTAAATAAAATTTCAAAAAGACCTTGTAATTCCATGTATGCTGCTATTTAGAAATACCCTTCGGTTGTTTTAGTACTATTCAGTGCTTTTATGCTATTATTTTATACATATTGATACTTAAAGAAAAAGCTACTATCACGATTTGAAAACAATAATAGCAAAGATCAAGCAAGGGTTATATTTGAATATATACCAGCCGAGATGAAGTGTATCACCGACGACGAAGTACGAAAGAACAGCCGAAAAAATTGTAGCAAGAGGATTAAACATAGTGACAAAAACTGGGCCCTTTTCTTCTGTGCACCACAGTTGAATATAAACTAACAAACCAGAGCCCACAACTCCCTGCCATATTAGTCAAAAATAATAAATAATATTATATAGTACTCTGTATATATGTTAATTATACTTCTTACTCTCTTAATAAAAATGCACTTACACTATATAATATGGACCCCAAGTCAATATTAAACCCTATTGTCCACGCAGATATGTTATGTTCCACTATCACTGTGAAAACTGCAGATTGTACTCCTCCAAGAAGTGCCATCCACGTAGTCAATGATAGTTGTGCAGGATATCTTTTTAAGCTATATGCCTACATATATGCATATTGTATCGGTAAAAGGAAAAAAATGTTGTAGATAGGATTTGTGGTACAAAACTAGCTAGAAGAAAGCACAGGGATTGTTGGAATAAAATTAGGAAAGTTTGTATATAGTTGAGTTGAATATTGGAAAAATGAAAAGCTAACCTGCATAATGTACCAGATGGCCCATGCTACACAGCTTGCTACCACAAGGAGCGATCCCTTTAACCACTCTTCATGGATATGGTCATTTTTATGAATATGAATTAGAGGAGGCCATACATTTCTTATTATAGGCCCTCTGTATAGTGTCACGATCATTATCCCACCAAAAGAGACCAAAGTCCCTGCTACTTTTGCTATACTTTGAGGTTTCCGAAGATTAATAACCTCAATCCTACAATTAATTCGAAATATATATCAAAGTTTAGAATGAAAATGAAAATATTTCATATATGACGTGTTAAGAAAATTCCAAATTTATGCGAATCAACGAAGCTTAGGAACTAATTACCTGAGTATTACAGCAAGAGCAAAGGTCATCGAAGAAACGGTGTTGTATATTACGGTCACAAAGGTTGGATTGGTGTATTTTAGGCTAACAAAATA
This sequence comes from Acacia confusa, assembly GCA_037074495.1. Classification (NCBI taxonomy): domain Eukaryota; kingdom Viridiplantae; phylum Streptophyta; class Magnoliopsida; order Fabales; family Fabaceae; genus Acacia; species Acacia confusa. Next base: position 4,844,575 of record CM073505.1, read on the forward strand.
CATGATTAGACTCAAACTTACCCTGAAATTGTTGAAAGAAAATACAATTTCATTAAGTTTCGATGTATATTGTTTCCACTGAATGGATATAAATATTATAATAATTAAGAACCTTGTGTTTAAGGCCTCACCCAAACAAAGAAAGCACAAAAATTTCCAAGAAGAGAGCCGGTGTCAACTTGGGCCTCATTTTTCTGCAAGAGAAAAGATAAAGTGATATGCATGAGAGATACATACACAAAGTTGAAATTGGATCGAGGTGACAAGAAACTAAAAGGAGATTAAAGAAACGTAACAAATTTAAATAAATTATTTAATTATTACACATATTACTAAATGATCTCGCTGGAATATTTATATGGATTATTAGATTATATATCAATTTATAAGTTAGGTAAATTAGTTTAGGGGAAAATAATGAATATAAAATGAAGATCTTATATTTAGAACCTAAATTCACTTTGAACTAGGTCTTATTTAATACCAGAAGTAGATGGGTGGCTACCTCTCAAGAAAGTATGCAAAAGGCAACATAGCAAGGCCAGCTACAGTACACCGATAGGTTACATAGACGTAAGGATTCAAACCATGAATGAAGGAAGCCTCTGAGATGAAATACAATATGGAAAAACCCAACTGAACTAAGATCATCAACAAATGTGCCTTGAACTTGCAGCATAAACCCCCAAGAACACATTTTTTTTGCTCCATTATTAAATATATATTATCAAACTCACTATCACCCTTCACATGCTCTCAACAAGCATAAATGCACAATATATATATACTGCAAAATTTCCTATTAGAGGCCCATAGAATACTGGCTGGGTGCGTGTCATTTTCAAGAATATAATGAATGCTGGTTGAATGATTCCAAAGATGTTTTTTCTTGGAGAATATATTTTTATGGGGAATATCTTGACTTACAGAATGAGACTATGAGATCCAACTTGCAGGCTTGCACACAATTATAAACAAAATAATAATTAATTGGCTGAAAATGAATTATTCTTGTGAGATTTGAAAATCATGGCTGTTCCTCATGGATGTTTCTGGCCCCGTGATTATTTTAATGCTCTGAGAATTATGTATTATCATTTTCTGGTGGCTTGTGCGCCATGACTATAAGATCATTAACTCATCATGTATGTGATAATTATTTAATGAGTATTTAGATTTAGATATCATGACTTCGTCATAAGAAGAATTTAAGTAAAATATGTAGTACTCCAGTGGAAAAAAATTAAAGTTTTCTTTAACGCTATTGGGCCTGTTTAGGATAATGGTGGGAGCAATGACTTATTTCCTATTTGACTTGTTTAGAAACCTAGTAGAAAAAAAGTCAGGTTATAAATATAATTTGTGTTTAAATTAATGGTGGTAGAAGTGGTTAGATCCACGTCAAAAAGCTGAGAGTTTTTTTGGAAAAAGCTATCTCTTGAAGCTTTTTCTTTAACTGGCTTTTGAGAGGTTTTTTTAAAAAATGTTCAGTAAACTTAAAACTCAACCCAAACACTTTACTTAAAACTTTTTTTCTAGTTGAGCCTTTTTTGGGTTTTAAGCTACTTAAAGCTGTTTCTGAAAAGGCTCATTGTTGATTGTGGGTAAACGCTGGTATTCGAATAAAGCAAAGCATTGGCCCTTTGTTGAATTCTGAAAGTGTGATGTGTTGTTGCCAAACAAAAGATGTGGAATATATTTTTTACCAATCAAGTATTATACAGGTTGGCATGTTGATATTTTGTAGTTATTATTTATTTATTTTGTTGAACTTTGCAGTTATTATTTATGACGTGTTATAATTTAAATATCACACTGATAATGCTTTCTTCATCTTTTTTGTAGTTATTAATTAGGAAGAATGACAGAAAAAGAATTTTGAAATTACAAAATCTCAAATCAAATATTTTTCATAGAATAAGCTGGGAATTACTTATCAAATCTTGTCATTTCTTTATCAAGATTTGAGATTTTGTAATTTCAAAGTCTTTTATTTTTTTTCAATTCTGCTTCTGCCTATTATTTATTCACCATGATCATGCCGTTTAATGATGCCAGGGTTAGTACGCAGAGGCAGATCTTCTCGGATACAAGGGCCCCCCGAAAAACAAAAAATGAGAAATTTTTTGTACAAATATAAAAAGGTATGTCATTTTATATATTTCAATTATTAAAATACTTTTATTACAAATTTCACCTCCCCAAATAATTTTTTAAATTAGTTAAGGAGTATACATTTGACCTCTCTAGATATATTTTTTAATTAGTTAATGGGTATACATTTAACTTCTCAAATATTTATCCTAAAATCCAGAAGGTGATAGTATTAAAAAAAAAAAAAAAAACCCCCACGAGGTGATCTTTTACAAGGTGAATGACATATTCAAGCGTAGTTATGTTTATGTGGGTTCCCCGAGAAGATGTATGATTCCTTTCCCACAATTATAGTATATTCCATTCTTCACCCTCAGTTTAAATATTCCATTCACATTTTGATGCAATGGCAGCATATTCCTACCACCATTGTCGAACAAATATTTCTTAAAAGTTAAAACGCCCCCTCCTCCTATTATTTTCTTACAAAATAATATTTATAATTTTAACATAAATGTCATGAAATTAAAAATTATAATGTTTAAATACAATATAAATTAAAATTTGTGCGTACTTTTTTGCTGTATAAATTTTAAAAAAATAGGAAAAATTATATTTAAATACCACTTGAATTTACAAAACCCCCCATAAGTCACTAAATTTGTTAAAAGATTGAGAAGGCAGATGGACCAATGAGAGATATACAAAGTCGGGTGAATTAAACTTCTTATCCTTAGTTTTTAAATAAATAAATAAAAGAAATATGACCCTCACCGAAAGGTCACCTTGGCTGGCTGCCAGAGGGTCTACAATTGCTAGCCGCCAAGCTCTGACCGCCAATGACCTAAGATTCGGTGAGGGTTCTTTTTTTCGTGGGGTTGCATTTTGGTTTTAGAAAAAGATTTAATGAAAGTAAAGGGGGTAAGGTTCGAACTCAACCCCTCTTAAAGGGAACCAAGTGGTCCCACCATTAGGCCACTTAGTTCCTTTAATATATATATATATATATATATATATATATATATATATATATATATATATATATGCATTAACAAATATATAGTTCTTATTTACGAGAGTTTGAATTAAAAAAACCTGACAAAAGCACTGGTAAATACAATTACGTAACTTGTAAATACTATTAACAAATTGATAATTCTCATTACAAGATTTGTTATAATTGACCATTATTTGTTATCTTATGACAGACACTTGTGAAAAACATGATAAAACACTAGTAATTATCATTACGGAACTTATAAATACCATCAACAAATTGGTAATTACCATTATTGAACTTACAAATCCAATTCGTGAACTTGTTCTTCCCGTTACAAATTTTGTTCAAAGTGCTCATATTTTGTTCAGTCTTGTAAATCCCATTTTATATATATCCATATAATATAAAGTATCATATATTTAATATATAAATATATTAAATATGTGTGTGTGCGCGTGCGCGTGCGCGCGCACGATATATATAAAATGGGATTAACAAGATTGAATAAATCTAAACACTTTGAACAAAATTTGTAATGTGAATAATAGGTTCATTAATCAGATTTATAAGTTCAGTAATCGTAATTAACAGTTTGTTAATTGTGTTTACAAGTTCCGTAATGATAATTACCAATGTTTTCGTCAAGTTTTTCACAAGTATCTCTCATGAGACAACAAATAAGGGTCAATTATAACAAATCTTGTAATGAGAATTACCAATTCGTTAATGGTATTTACAAGTTCCATAATGGTAATTACCAGAGTTTTCGTCATATTTTTTTCAAACTCTTATAAATAAGAAGCATATATTTGTTAATATATAAATATAGGAACCAAGTGGCCCAGTAGTTGAGCCACTTTGTTCCCTTCAAATGGGGGTGGGTTCAAACCCTAGCTCTTTCACCTTCATTAAATCTTTTTCTAAAACCAAGATTCAACCCCTACACCCAAAAAAAAAAAAAAACAAAACAAAGAAAAACAAACTTCGCCGGATCTCAAACTGCTGTCGCTCGGAGCCTAGCAACCGACAGTTGTAGACCCTCCAGTGGCTGGCCGACCACAGTGGCCCTCCGACGAGGGTCATATTTCTTTCTTTTTTTTTTAATTTAAAAACTGAGGGCCAAAAGGTAAATTCACTCGAATTTTAATATCCCTCATTGGTCCATCTGCTTTCTCAGTCTTTTAGCAAACTCAGTGGGTGTTTTAAGATTTTGCAAATTCAAGTGGTTTTTAAATGGATTTTTCCCAAAAAATAATTAAAAATTCAAAATAAATATTGTGTTTAATGTTTTTATCTTTGCTGCAAAAATATTTTTTCTGTCTTACTCACATAAAAGTGATGGATCCCATTATAAAGAGAAGAAAGAGAAAATATTAGTGGCACCCACTTATTTTTATGTGAGTGAGGCAAAAAAATGTTTCAATAACAAATGTAGAAACATTAAACCCATAAATCTTTTATCTCTATTTGTACATTAGGGGTATTATTGTCCAAACGAAGTCCCAACCGTAAAACTTTTTCAAGTCTATGGAATATCAAATATTAATATCTTATTCTATCAAGTATCAACCTTTATTCATTATCATTCCCATTTTTGTACAAATGTTGCAGACTAATTAGCCTAGATTATTTCGAGCCCGTTTGGATATAGCTTCTGGAAAATGATTTTGGGTAAAAATAGCTTTTGGAGAATTGATTTTGAAAAATAGATTTTGGGATTTACGAGGCAAAAATGATTTTAGAAAATAGCTTTTGGAGAATAGATTTTGGAAAAAAAATGATAGTGTTTGGATAATTTCAAAACCTAGGTTTTGACAAAAGTTTGCCAAACACTCCAAAATTATCCAAAAACTATTATGCATCAAAACCTAGGTTTAAGCAAAAGTTTGCCAAACACCTCTATTTTTTCCAAAAGCTATTCTTCATCAAAACCTAAGTTTTCTCATAAACTTACCAAACACCTCTACTTTTTCCAAAAGTTATTCTCATAAACTTACCATACACCTCTACTTTTTCCAAAAGCTATTCTACATCAAAATCTAGGTTTTGAATTCCAAAACCTAGGTTTTGTCAAAAGCTATTTTTTTTTTTCATTTCCAAAACCTAGGTTTTGTCAAAAACTATTTTTTTAGCTTTTTCTTTCTCTCATTTGCCATCATCAGTATTTTTTCAGTATTAGTTAGTATCCTTAAGATATTTTTTAGTCCCTTTTAGTACTATGAAATATTTTTGGAAGAATAATTATCCTAAAATATCTTTTTAATACCGTAAAATAATTTTTTAAGATCATGAAATATTTTAAGGTACTGACTTGTACTGAAAAAATACTAATGATCTTGAAAATTTATTTTACAATATTGAAAAAATATTTTAGGGTAATGACTGATCTTGAAAAAATATTTAGGGTACTGAAAGATACTAAAAAATATTTTAAGGATACTGACTAGTACTGAAAAAATACTGATGATGATAGAGGAGAGAGAAAAAGCTTAAAGAAATAGCTTTTGACAAAACCTAGGTTTTGGGTTTCAAAATCTAGATTTTGATGTGGAATGGATTCTAGAAAAAATAAGGGTGTTTAGTAAGTTTATGACAAAACCTAGATTTTAATGCATAATAGCTTTTTTTAAAAAAAAAAAGGTATTTGGCAGACCTAATACAAAACCTAGATTTTGTCTCAAAAACCTAGATTTTGTATTTTGCCAAACAGGGTCGAAATAACACTTTGTCACAACCTAGAATAGTACAAAGGAAATAATATTTAAGGTCAACCTTGGAGATGTGGGGGAAAAAAAAGATAGAAAATGATGTTTTTCAGTCCGAATCAAGTTATTGGGCTTGGTAATCTGAGTCCCAACTACTAAACTGTGAATATTATATATAGTTTGTGAAGAACTTCCAATTTAAAATCTAGGTGACTGACCAACGAAAGCTGGATCTAACAGTAGAAATTAGTCCTTCATGACAAAGCAAAATTTAAACCCCTATTGGGAGAAGTGCAAATATTTAGTGTCTCACAGTACTTCAAATAAAACTGTCTCTAATAGAAGGATGGCAATGATAAGGGGGAGAGAAAAAAAAAATCCTATGGGGAAAATGTTTAATAAAACAGTCTTAATAAATGGATCCAACAACTTTGCTTCTTTTGTTTTTTTCTTTTTAAATCTATTTTACAAAATCTCACAGTTTGGCTTACACATGCCCATAGTTTGCAATTTTCCCCAAGTGAGGCATGCCACCCCCAAAACCCACATGTATGGTTCTTGAGGGCTTTTGAAGGCGCTTCCAGATTTGCAACAAGTTTTCATCAATTACCAGTGAAAATTCTTGAAGATTTTTTGAAGCTCAATATAGATTTTTTAATCTTCAATCATCTGGGAACTTTGATCCTTCCTCCCAAATCTTTCAATCGTTTGGTCCTTTTGACCAATTTTCCCCAAAGTTATCCATACATTGCTGAGCCAAAACGGGGGAAGGGGGCAAACAACAAAACCCTTTGCAGCATCTAAACTTATTATAGAGAGCAGTAACAGACAAAAAAGAATCCAATACAAATATCTACACAAAAAGTAAACCCGATTTCAGTAATTAAGGTTTGACCTTCCCACAATAGGATTTACATATTGCCATGACATTATTCACAGATAAACTTTTGGTAAAACCAAAAAAAAAAGACTTTTCTTTTTCATTTTCCTTTACGACCAGCATCAAACCCAGTCCCCTGTGAAATGAATAAAAGAAAAAATTGAAATTTTAGGGTAAAGTGCTATTCTATCTCTTCTCCTATTAACATTTTGAAAAGAAAGGATTCCAAATAAGATGGACTTCTGTTAGATGAGCGAATTATGGTTTGATTATACAGCTTGCTACCTTGCAGCCAATAGCCAGAGCATAATTAGAGATGAGATTAAAATAGTAAACCAGCTCAAGAAAGCCAAAGCAACTGAAATCTGATACTTCTGACATTCTTCTCCGAACTTGCAGCTTCCCATATCATTGAAGTATAGCACTGCAATGCCAGCTGAGGAAGAAGCTGCTGCTAGAGATAATGTTGCTGTTACCTGGGGAAATTATTGATTAGATATGTCAAACAATAGCCTTAACGAAAAACTCTTCGTTAGAGACTGTACAGCTGGTCTACAAAATGGGACGCCACTTATTGATATCTGACATGATGTTATATTTATAAGTGCCTGATTCTTGAACTTCATAAATTTTGTGATTTTTATAGTATCTAAGCAAATAAGACAGTGAAGGATTGGCAGAGGCTAACCCAATCTCCAACAACGAAGAGGCTAACCAAGACGGAATTGTGAAGGACCTTTTTTCTCACTAAAGCATATGCATCCAGCAAGGCAAGCACAAAACTCCAAATGACTTGCAAACCCATAGAGGCTATCAAGTAACTGCAATTCCAACAGAATTCTCAGCATCAAGTTCCGATACGTCAAACATTTAAGTATTGCTATTAAGACACAAGAAGAAATATTTTTATTCCTTATGGGTGAACGTGTTCGGAGGTGTGAATTTTCATCCTGTCTAGGAAAAGCCAAAGATCACTGAAGGTACTGGAGTGTATCATACTACAATTGGGTTTTACCAAAGACCTCTGTCTATACCCATTAACTAACTCCCATTAACTAACTCGCTTCTATTCATAATTTCACCATCAGTTTAACCTATCGAAAAGTCAAAGCTCATTCTGCTATTTTAGTTTCATTTCCACTTTCAATACCAACTAAACATGCACAATTTAAGAGAGCTGAGCATATGATGGCTATTTGATTAATTCAATATGTATGTATCATGCATAGTATAATACAATCATAGTCTGTGTAAGTAATATTGAAAAGTTTAGGCATGTCAGCAATAGATTTCGAGAGAATAAAACTGAAATCTCATGGGAGCATGTTCATCATCTAACCATATAAAGATACAGGAACCCAGTGTACCAAAAATTACCACATGATCACCTCAGACCTAAATTTTCCGGGCATTTCTTCCAATTCTTACATACATTTATCTTTAGGGGAAGTCAGAATGTCAGTGTACAGATTTTCCTTTGAAATCAATCAGAAATATGAAGCCGGCAAGGAATCGTTTAGGTTTTCATTGAAAAATGTGAAGAGCTAATAAGAGCCAGATTTTGCCAGCGTGGCAGCGTCATCTGTATTAAGTTATCATACTGAATTGAATAATGCAGTCCAGGCACCCCAGTATTGGACATTAAGATTTTCCTGGTTCGACTGAGTAAAAGTAGTTTTAAGGTAATAATCAAGAGTTAGAGATTGCTATGTTTTATGAGCATATGCGCTGGTAAATATTAAACTCAATTGTCAATGACATGGAGAAGCAACTAGGGCAGGCATTAAGCAAGTAGTAACATATAGCATTTCCACCTCTAATTTTATGAATGTTTTGAGAATGAAAGATGCTCCCTAGTCCCCAGCATACAATGGATTAGTATTAGATTCTTCTTCAATGACATCTTAAACAAACAAGAGAAGTTAAAAACTCTCCAAATGTACAGAATATGCCCATAAGACAATGCATATCGTTCCCTCGATCTCTAGTTCCCAACTGGAAAAGTATTATGGAGCGAGAATTTAATTCTGCATCTCAAAATGCAAGAGACAGATGTATATATGTTAAATTTTTCTTATAATGACTGAAGACTGCAGTCAATAAGGTAAGCCATTAGCGAATCTTATACATTTGATTTGGTCAAGTCAAAATTATGATGCACTTCAGTCTCATTCTACCATTTAACAGAGTCGTTACTGTCGTAGTCTTGGATAACAGTAAAAAAAAAGCCTAGCACATATTCTATTTATGACAGTTGGAGGCAAGGTGATGAACTTGATTAAGAAAGTGAATTGGGTTGATATTCAAAAATCACAAAACGGCGCTTTGATTTCAAACCAAATGAATCGAATCAATTACTAACATAGGGATAACATTTGACAAGAGCGTTCTGAAAGCGCAAGAATCCCCCAGCAAAGACAATCCAAATTCCAAAGAAAAAAACGCAGTGGGGAAAAAAAGTGCAGAAAAAGAAAATCTTCATTAGAGAAGGATGAATTGAATTACCAAAAAGCCGTGAAATTGTAGAAACTGGGTGTGGTACCCATAGCAGCAATTGATCGACGGCGAAAATGCACTGTGACAACCTCAGGGCCAGCGCAGTGAGAGTACCAGGTGTCCCCGGAAAATCCTTCATTTTGTTTCTCCAAATAAATGAATCTTCAGATTCTGACTGGTAAATACACACTCATTTTTCTATTTTAGCCAAGTGCAGGGAACGAAATCACCCAAAAAACGCAAAAAATAAAAAATAAAAAATCAAGACAAGACCCCTATTATCTACTTTCCTTTCAGAGACCAAACAGAAAGCGAAAGTAAAAAAGGAGGTGTCACCAAGAGAAAATAAGGGCGATCGATAACTGGAGCTAAAAATTGAAATTTAAATCCGGGATGAGACTAAATCAAAGATGATGAGATAAACAAAACGGGGTCGCGATTAAAGAAATCAATAAGAGGAATGGCGTGCCGAATAGGAAGAAGAGGAGTAACAAGGAAGAATCAAGGAGGAGAGCAAACTGCCCTCGTTGCTTGATTTTGGGGCATCTTCTTCTTCTGTCACGATGAAAGCGAAGGGACAACCCACGCGTCCAGGATGAGCGTGGAAGAAATGAAATGCAAATGCAAAACCCTGGACTCAGAAATTAGTGGATGCGGTGCTGCTTTGCTTCAATGCCACGTGTAAACTTGATAGACGCCGGGAGGTCAATTCCCGAACCATCCCTAGGCCTTCGGATTCACGAATATACTGCGCATATCTAGCTTTTAGTGAAGGTGTAATTAAATACAGCGATTCAACTACTAGTAATTTTAGTTTGCTCCCGTACTTTTTTATTTTTTATTAAAAATAAATCTTTTAGTAAACATTTCGCAAGTAATGATAAAACATATTTTAGATGGTTGTTCTGTGAAATCAACACATGAATTATTATATTTTAATTTGTTAGATTGAAGATAACATCATAAACCAGATTCTCACACAAATTTTTTGGGTGGTGAAGGGACCCATTTCTTTATTTGGCTCGTTCGTACGGATGAGTTCTTGGTCTATATATAAATAGTTTAGATCTTTTTTTTAATTTTTTTAAAAATTATTTTAATAAGTAAATCTTTCAAATATTAACTGACATTTTTTTAAAAATTGATTTTTTTATATAGAATAAAATAAAATTAATAATAGGAAAAAAAAAATCTAAGCCATCTAAATCTAGATCACGACGCGTAGCGGATGAGCTCCTTTGGAATCTGATTCCAATGAAGGTAGCCTCAATTGCAAACTAAACCCTATTTGATTGGTCGACAAATGGATATTTTATCTAGCTCGAACAAAACAGTATAATACAAACTCATGATCTTAGCCCCTCCCGCCGCCTAACAGGGTTGACTTGTAGGCTTTCGTGCGTTGCACAATTTGACTATGACATTATACTACTAATAGAAATTTGACTATAACAATTTGATCGATTTGTACGTTGATCATTCCAGTTAAAAACAATGAAGAGACGTTGAAAAACCAACAACAACCTAACGATGAAGGTGAAAAGAAAAGGCTAAGGTTGAATCAACAGAGTACAGGAGTCGGTTGAGATAGTTCAAAAAAATGGAGGAGAGTCAGGAAACACTTGCTCTCAATATCTGCCATGTCCGAAAGCTACGACTCATCATCAATCGTCTACACACACTCCTCTATTCAACTGCTTTACTTTTCTTGTTCTACTACAGAGTATGCTTCTTCTTCTTCCAAGATCAAGAAACCAAAAGAAGCCACTTTTTATCCTGGATTCTTGTTTTCGCATCAGAAATCCTTCTCTCCTTCATTTGGATTCTGGGTCAAGCTTATCGATGGCGTCCCGTTTCAAGAACAGTGTTTCCAGAGAGATTGCCGGAAGACGAAAAGCTTCCTGCTATTGATGTCTTTATATGTACTGCAGATCCTGTGAAGGAGCCCACCGTGGGTGTAATGAACACTGTGCTTTCAGCCATGGCTTTGGATTATCCACCACAGAAGCTTCATGTGTATCTCTCAGATGATGGAGGTTCTGATTTGACTTTGCTTGGTATGAAGGAGGCTTGGAAGTTTGCAAGGTGGTGGCTTCCCTTTTGCAGAAAGTACAGAGTGAAGTGTAGATGTCCCAAGGCTTTCTTCTCTGCTTTGGAGACAGATGATGACTTTTCTGGGAGTAGTTTGTTTATGAAAGAGAAGCAAAAGATCAAGGTTTCTCATGAAGCTATTGTTTGATTGAACTTTGGGCTATATAGGATTGCTTCTTGGTTATAAGATCAAACTTTCTTGCAGGAGAAATATGAGGCTTTTGTGGAGGAGATAAACAGAGCCAGAGAAAACAGAGCCCCAAGCAATGATGAGCGAGATCAGCCATCTCTCATTGAGGTGTAAGCTCACATTAAATCCAAATGTTTTTTCTCTATTTCTCAAGGTTTCTCATGAAGCTATTGTCTGATTGAACTTTGGGCTATATAGGATTGCTTCTTGGTTATAAGATCAAACTTTCTTGCAGGAGAAATATGAGGCTTTTGTGGAGGAGATAAACAGAGCCAGAGAAAACAGAGCCCCAAGCAATGATGAGCGAGATCAGCCATCTCTCATTGAGGTGTAAGCTCACATTAAATCCAAATGTTTTTTCTCTATTTCTCAAGGTTTCTCATGAAGCTATTGTTTGATTGAACTTTGGGCTATATAGGATTGCTTCTTGGTTATAAGATCAAACTTTCTTGCAGGAGAAATATGAGGCTTTTGTGGAGGAGATAAACAGAGCCAGAGAAAACAGAGCCCCAAGCAATGATGAGCGAGATCAGCCATCTCTCATTGAGGTGTAAGCTCACATTAAATCCAAATGTTTTTTCTCTATTTCTCAAGGTTTCTCATGAAGCTATTGTCTGATTGAACTTTGGGCTATATAGGATTGCTTCTTGGTTATAAGATCAAACTTTCTTGCAGGAGAAATATGAGGCTTTTGTGGAGGAGATAAACAGAGCCAGAGAAAACAGAGCCCCAAGCAATGATGAGCGAGATCAGCCATCTCTCATTGAGGTGTAAGCTCACATTAAATCCAAATGTTTTTTCTCTATTTCTCAAGGTTTCTCATGAAGCTATTGTTTGATTGAACTTTGGGCTATATAGGATTGCTTCTTGGTTATAAGATCAAACTTTCTTGCAGGAGAAATATGAGGCTTTTGTGGAGGAGATAAACAGAGCCAGAGAAAACAGAGCCCCAAGCAATGATGAGCGAGATCAGCCATCTCTCATTGAGGTGTAAGCTCACATTAAATCCAAATGTTTTTTCTCTATTTCTCAAGGTTTCTCATGAAGCTATTGTTTGATTGAACTTTGGGCTATATAGGATTGCTTCTTGGTTATAAGATCAAACTTTCTTGCAGGAGAAATATGAGGCTTTTGTGGAGGAGATAAACAGAGCCAGAGAAAACAGAGCCCCAAGCAATGATGAGCGAGATCAGCCATCTCTCATTGAGGTGTAAGCTCACATTAAATCCAAATGTTTTTTCTCTATTTCTCAAGGTTTCTCATGAAGCTATTGTTTGATTGAACTTTGGGCTATATAGGATTGCTTCTTGGTTATAAGATCAAACTTTCTTGCAGGAGAAATATGAGGCTTTTGTGGAGGAGATAAACAGAGCCAGAGAAAACAGAGCCCCAAGCAATGATGAGCGAGATCAGCCATCTCTCATTGAGGTGTAAGCTCACATTAAATCCAAATGTTTTTTTCTCTATTTCTCACTGAAGGCTTAAAAGTTAAAAGGCCACAAACATCTAGTGTCCAACTGAATTACTCCCTTTGCTCAAGTCAGTCAGTCATATAAAACATATTTACCTAATTTAATTATGTTGAGAGAGTTAGTTAAATTAATTAATATGGCATATATTTTCTAACACAATATGTTATCTTTCTTAATTCACGTATTCCCTCTTTTCTTTTGATTATTATTAAGAGAATATTAATAGGGTAAATTAAGAAAAGATTGACAAATATAAAAATTATTTCTTATATTTATGACTAATATCAACTTCACAAATATATTCTATATTAAACCAAAGAAGAGGGAGTAATTAGAAATGGTAAAAAAATTTAGATGGTAGCTGTGAGACACTTGAAAGAGGACCACTAGCTTGAAAGGGGTTAGATAATTTTTAGACTAATTCATGCATTCAAAAGAAAGAAAGAAAGACTACAAATTCCAAAACTAATATTATGTAGTTCACTCTTTCATATATGATGATAAAAAAAAAAAAAAAGGGAATAATGACTGGCAGGTGATACAAGATAATACAAGTGAAGTGGAACAAGTAGAATTACCTCTTCTTGTCTACGTTTCCCGGGAGAAAAGGCCTTCTCGTCCCCATCATTTTAAGGCTGGAGCACTTAATGTCCTTGTATGCCTAGCTCTCTCTCTAATTTTTGTTCATACGTTTTCAGTGATAACGTACATAGCTCTAACTCTTAGGCATGAATATGGTTGCAGCATCGCGTGTCTGGTGTGATGAGCAATTCCCCATACATCCTGGTACTCGATTGTGACATGTTTTGCAATGACCCTTCTTCAGCTCGACAGGCAATGTGTTTCCACCTTGATTCTAAGATATCACCGTCCCTAGCTTTTGTTCAGTTTCCTCAGAAATTTCACAATGTCAGCAAGAATGACCTCTATGACAGTCAAATGAGATCCTTATTTACAGTTAAGGCTATTTTAAAAAAAAAAAAAAAAAAGACCCAGACTTTTCACCTACCTGATATCTATACATATCCTCAGGCTTTATTAACTTACTTGAGTTTTTATGGGCAACTTTAACTAGATTCAATGGCAAGGTATGGACGGGCTTAATGGACCTGTGATGTCTGGTACAGGCTTCTACATTAAAAGGGCCTCACTATGCAGAAAATTCACCGACAGAGGTATTTTGAGCATGATGTCATGCCATTTATTATTACTTCAAAAACAAGTTAATGGTGAATATTCAAATATGTTAGGCACTGACCTGATGGAACTTCGACAATATTTTGGCTCATCCAATGAGTTCATCAAATCCCTGAACCAAAACTACATTCCGTCCATTATGGAGTCCAGTGGGCATGCATTGCTACAAGAGGCTAGGTTATTGGCTTCTTGTAACTACGAAATTGGAACTAAATGGGGTCAAGAGGTAAGTAGATTCTAGATTTCATGTTCCACTATAACAGTTTGTGCACAAATCTGTTAAACAAAGAATTATATTTGTGCAGGTTGGTTTCTTGTATGACTCTGTTGTCGAAGATTATCTGACTGGATTCATATTGCATTGCAATGGCTGGAATTCAGTATTTTGTGAACCATCTAGACCACAGTTCCTTGGGACAGCTGCCACAAATTTGAATGACGTACTGATTCAAGGATCCAGGTGGAGTTCTGGACTGTTTGAAAATGGTATAAGCAAGTACTTGCCCCTTATATATGGGCCTCCCAGAATGTCTCTTCTTCAGAGCATGTGCTTTGCAGAACTCACATATTACCCTTTATATTGCTTGCCTCTTTGGTGTTTCGCCACCATCCCTCAACTCGCTTTAATACACGGAACTCCCCTGTACCCTAAGGTAACACTCACAACCACTATATATATATATATATAGAGAGAGAGAGAGAGAGAGATTTTGCATGAACAATTGGTATCCTGACCAACCCCTCATGGAATTACTCCTTCGATCCTTAATATAAGACATACTTACTTAATTTGATTAGATAAAGGAAATTAGTTAAGTTAATTAGTATTACATGTATTTTCTAAAACATTTTAGTTATCTCCCTTAATTCCCTCCTCTTTCCCCCTCCATGGTTGATCGAGCACTAATAAAGGTAAATTAGAAAAATATTGACAAATATAAAAATTATGTATTATATTTAGAATCAAGATCAACTTCTAAAATATGTCTTATATTAAGAACCAGAGGGAATACAAACAAGACTAAATCCTAAACCGTATCACCTAGGCTACTACATTCCTAAAGGATCGAATCATGACTTTTAGTTAAGTTGGAATAACAGCTACTAGTTGATCCAAGTTGTCAGACCAAGTTGTTGGTGGTAGAGAGAGAGAGAGTTTGATAGGCCTCAGATCCATATTTCCTGGTCTTGTTTACTCATATAAAGCTTGTTTGCTCATAATGTCCCTATAACTACTTCGAATATTGAAACTCATATTCTTTTTGTTTCTTTGGTTGTTTTGAGTGTTTGATAGGTGTCAGATCCATATTTCCTGGTATTGGTGTTCATCTTCGTGTCAGCACTTACTAAGCATTTAGTGGAAGTGCTTATAAGTGGAGGGACAGTTCATCAGTGGATTAATGAAGAGAGGATATGGATGATAAAATCAGTGACATGCCATTCATATGGATGTTTGGATGCTGTGATGAAGAAATTTGGCATCAGAGAAGCTAATTTCTTGCCCACCAATAAAGTGGAGGATGATGATCAAACTAGGCTATATCAAAAGGACAAGTTTGATTTCAGGGCATCAAACATATTTCTTGTACCAATGTTTGCCCTTCTTACCCTAAACATATGTTGCTTCACAGTGGGTGCTTATAGGGTTGTTTCTGTGGGTAATTGGGACAGTATGTTGATTCAGCTAATACTTTCAACTTATATTATTTTTCTAAATTATCCTGTTCTTGTAGGGTTGGTCTTCAGGAGAGATAAGGAGAGTATTTCATTTTCAGTAGCTTTACTATTTGCTGTCCTAGCCACTCTTGTGGGTTTGGCATTTTGTGAACTCTCAACTCTCAAGGAATGTGTGAAGTGACACAAGCAAAAACAACATCGCAGAGATTCTGTTATAAATTTAGTTATATATATTCTGATTGGCTTCAATCAAAATGGGCGAATCATCATATACATATAAAATGCTCTTGGCTTTTTTTTTTGGTACTCTTGCTTTATTGTGATCCTTTTATCACCAAATATATGTGTTGAATACTATTATGTTGGAAGCTGACAAACAAATCTCTGTAATGATTTATTATATATATATATATATATTAAAAAAAGTATAAAATGTTGTGAAGAAAATCATATTTGACTTTTAAGTTAAGAACTAGGCTTTAAAGATAGTGTTTTGCAAATGGGCTTATAAGGTGCCATGCGCCATGCAAGCGCCAAGTGCCCAAGCAGGTTAGGGCATGGGCCTGGAAGTCATGCTTAGGGCTAACAAAAGATTGCCGACCTCTCACAACATAATCAAGTTCAATAAAAATATTTGCAGTATAAGAAACCTGAATTGTTTCCCACGGAATTCGTAGTTGGTCTAATAGAAATATAGACAATAACAATAAATGGATGGGGGGAGTTTTTCAATGTAATTAAGAACGAAGTAAAACAGAAACAGAATGCAAAAACGAAACTAATTAGATTAAAACCGACCAACTTAGAATTGGGATTCCAGAGACTTCCATCATTGAACGAAATATTACCGTACTCGTGATTGATTCTGAACAAATCGAAATCTCTGCGTTTGTCCAGAAATTCTCTCAATTGAACGATCGTCCAGAAGTTATTCAAACACAAAGCGTGTCACTGTGAAATCACATAGTATACATTTCAACCCGATTCGAACTACATTCTTGAGATATATCAATCTAGATATTTAATCAAATACCCAATTTGAATCCAAATAAAGAAGAAAAAAATGAGTTAAAGGGTTACCGATTAAGCGAAGGTTCTCTAGATAAATAATGGAACCCTCAACTATGGGTCAATCACAAAAGCTCGGCTAAGCATGGCAAGAAATGATGAAGAACAGGAAAAGAACGCGAAGAATATTTCAGAGAAATTCAAAACTTCTGTTTTAATCCAAAAAGTTACAAAAACGTAAATGATAATCTGTTTGTAGCCATCATTTGATCTAATCTAAAATGGCAAAATGAAATAAGTAATACAAAAATCCAGCCTAAAAGAAATAGACTAAAATAATAAATGGTCTTTACAAAATTTAGGCCCAATAAAAATCTAGAAAAATGTATTTGACTTCGGCTCCAAAATTGACCGTCCTCTTGTCTAAATGTGTCTTTCAAGTCTTCATAACATTTGTAGCTCTCTGAATCATCTGAAATATGAGACAAGAATGAGGCTAATCCAATGTTTGGTTCAAGAGTTATGGTTAAAAAAGTTAAGTATTGCAAATCTGAAATTTTATCATTAAAATAAATTAAATCTCATTAAAAGCCTAAAGCTCAAATAAGTATTAAAGCTTATTATTTATCAACTAACAATCCTAAATTTATTACTCAAGAGATGCAATAAATGTATGATATTCAATTATCAAGGGCTGAATCACATAACTCAAAAAATATAAAATTCAACATTGGATTAGCTAAGGCCCACTTATCAATATACTCTCTTTTCGGTCTTAATTGTAAGATCAATTTGACCTTTTTTAATAAATTAATGAAGCTAAATAAGTTATTTAATCAATTCATATATTGTGTATCATTAGATTATAAATAATTTTATGATTTAGACATAATAGTTTGGAGAAAAAACTGTAACTATAAATACTTTAAAGTAATTTAATTAATTTTTTTAATATCTTCAAAATAGTCAACTAGATTTTATATTTAATATTAAAGGTAGTATTTGTATGGGTTCATGTTCCATTCTCATTCTTATATGCTTCTTACATGCTCATCCCTCTACTTTTGGGGTGGAGGCATTTTTTTATGTATTTTATTTATTTCAATAAAATTATATCTTGCATCATAAAATATCTTTTGCACCTAGTATCTCAAATTAATTAAATTTTAGCCCTGAATTTAAAAATATATTTCTTGTAACACCAATATCGTGAAATATTTTTCCAATAGGAGCTAATATATTTGAAATGTTTTTTCAACACTCAATATCTTAAAATAATTAATTTTTAGTGCATGAAGTATTTTTTTTTCCAAAAAAAAAATCATTTTATAATTTTTTTTCAAAAAAAAATTATTTGTTGATGAGCATGTATCGATGAGCATAGAACGTGGATTCGTGTTTGTATATATATATTCATAGAGATTGAAGAATGTGATTTTCCAATTCAGGCTCTATGCAAATATATGAAGTGAAGAAGTCCAAGATCTTGTTATCCATAAGAGGAAAAACTATTATTGAAATTATATAAGAATTTATATAATTTTATATCTTCGTTTTAAAAAATAATAGAAATTTTAAAATTATTGAATATGATTACATAAACACAACAATTATTGCAAAAAAAGTATCTTATCTTCTTATATGAGTCCTACGTTGGAAAGCCTCACAAGTATTATGTGAAATTTTATAAATTCAAGGGATTCTCTTTCCTAATAGATTATCTTTTTGAGATAGACTCTCTCTTTAAGTTTCTGCTCTTCACATTAATACTTTCATTGATAGGTCAGTGTTCACATAGGGTTTTGAGTAACAAGAGGCAGTTAAGATGCATGAATCTATATTCACATGTGTTGATATATGTATCACTTCATAAGGTATTGCAATTAGTTTGAAGGAAAATTAATAAAGATTAAAAAAAAATGTTTTACATTTTGGGCGGGAAGAGTATAATAGTTGTGACTATTTTTAAAATTTCAGAAAATCCACTTTAAAAGTTATAGTGTTATATATATGGGCTTTGGTTTTCTCATGTTACATGAGAAAAAAAAGTTTCCTACACACACATGAAATGGTGAGACCCACACATATATATATATATATATATATATATATATATATATATATATATATGAATTATTATATATATATATGTAGGTCTCATTATTTCATGTGTATGTAATATGAGAAAATGGTTTTCCTACAACATAAGAAAATGTTTTCCCTATATATATTGTGAATGTAATTTTTTTTTTAGTAAAAAATAAGTTTTGGAGGGGTTTGACACCAGTCCCCTACCAAGGTCAGGGCACGGCCCTGGGCTCTATGAGCACTTATTGGGGACTTACGAGATTGCCTACCAAAAAAGTCCCAGCAACAGAAGAAGGGATCGAACTCACGTCCCAAAGGACTAATCCTAAATCTCTTACCATCTGTATCAACTCCCATTAGCTTGTTTGTGAATGTAAATTTTAAATCTATTAAAAACTCTTTCTACTTATATACAGCCCTTCTAGCCCAATCAGAAGTCCTAGCGTGACTTGGAGGACAAAAGGACCTTACTCTTGTCCGTATAGCATAAAAAAACACATCTTAAACAGATCCAGCCAATGAGTCCTTTATAGTTTGTAGTTTATACTACGGCTCACATGCATAGCTCAGCCTCAACTAGTCAAAAAAAAACAAAACACACACACACACACATTTTTTTTTTTTTTGTTCAGACACACACACACATATCGATCTAACCTTTTTATTCTTTTCCCGCAACAAAGGACAGAGATAGATTAGACAGCCATTCCTCAAGGTTGATGGACAAGACTGCAACACACACACACAGATAGAGAGAAAGAGAGAAGCATATTGAAGCTAGAGACTTTCGTATCTGTGTTTTTTGTCATGCATAAACATGGTAAGCATTCATTACTGATCATACATAATAGCCAGATCCAGGAGGTAATATATGAAAGACTAACAAATATATGAGTGGCAGAGACGGCACCTTGTTACACTTTGGTTATTACCTGCCATTTCGGCTCTATAACCTCATAAACTCAAACCCTTATTTAGCACCTCACGTTGCTTCTTCTAACTGGTCTCTTGTGTTTTTCGATGAATTTCTGGGATTTGGATATTAGCATGATCTTTTGTCTATCTAGCTTTCTCTGATCACTCTCCTTCCATTCTTCTTCACAATATGGATATATAAGGAAATCTTCGTGCACTGCTTCTAGTTTCTATTTTATATGTTGGTTTTTGGACTGGTCTTCGATCTAGGAAGTAGGAACCAAGTTAAGTTTAAGAATTTTAAGCTTTTTTGTGATACAGATTGCCACCCACTGACACCACACCTTGCATGGAAATAAATGCCCTAACACACTCAACTACCTACAACCTTTTATATTCAAATGACCCTCCTATATATTATCAGGCAATGCTTTTATCATCACTTCGTCGTTCTCCTTCAGAATCAATCTTTGTTGATATAATATTTTATCAGTTCTTTATTTCTTACTCTCTGTCAGGATCAATCTTATTAATTCGTATATTGTGTGAGATCGATCGTGTTGGAGTTACTCTAGGCCTCTTATGTCACATGATGATACCCCCAGTACCAGGTAGCAACAAAGAAAAATTTTATCCTATAATAATATATAAATATATCCTCTTTGTCCACTTCCCGCTCTATACATCAAGGAAAGAAAGTTACTGTTTTGACGCCTAAATTACTCTATTTTTCTTTCAGCTACAAAAATATAAACAAAGTTAAAGTATTCCATATGATGATAATTCATAGAAATATAAATAACTTAATAATTTATCAATGCTGTCTTTTTTTTTTAGTTGAGCGTCATCATCAATTGAATATATTTTGAATTGAAAAACATGCTTGTTTTTTTATTGCTCCATCAATTAAGTATATGCTTCTTACTTTCTTTTCCGTATTAAAAAGTATATATAGCCTTTAATATAATACATATTTAAGGAGTTGATGTTGGTTCTAAATAGAAAGCATAGTTTTCATGTTCGTTAATTTTTTTTTTTAATTTACCCTTATCGATGCTCCTTTAATAATAATTAATGAGGAGAAAGAATTAAAGAAGATAGTTATGGTATTTTACAACAAACATGTCATATTAATTAGCTTAATTAAATTTTTTAATCTAATTAAATTAGATAAATAGATATTATATTAAGAAACGGAGTTACAACTTTTTCCCTATTATACGTCAATTTTTTATTGTAGAGATGGTCAATTGCATCTTTTGAACAGAAAATTTATTTTATTTTACACAGCCGTATGAAAGATGAACACAATATTATCTACTGGTTATTGTAATCTAACTGATAGGTAATATGTCTCGTGACCGAAAGTGAAGGGTCAACAATACCTTAACTATTAAAAATGCCCGTAGGCGAAAAGAGTCGTGTCGCAGTCATTTTAAAGTTTGAAAAGAGCTTAACATATAACCTTAGCTAGTAACCCTAATACCTCTACCTGATTAGACGACATTGCATCTCTGTACTTTAATTTGTTATATATCAAGTTCAAGCATATAGCCCATAGAAATGACAAACTTCCTCTAGTCACTATGCGTACTTCATTATTAATTAACTCAAAAGCTGTCGGTTAATCAGCAAATTAATCACTAAACCTTATATTATCACTTAAATGAACGAATTCTGCCATTTTTAAACACTGCTATCGACTAGAATCCAAGTAAATCCCTTTGATTTTCTGGTAGGATTAAGAACAGACATTAAAAATTTATGCAAGTGTAAATGTTAAAAATAAGGGAATCGATGACATACTCCCTCTGACCTTTTTTATAAAGCACAAACTATCAATTTTCATAAATCAATAAAGTTAGTTAAGAGCATTAAAGTTGTTATAAAATTCAAATAATTTTCAATATTATCCCTACTAACTACCATAAACTTAAATATAGTATTCTCTCATACTACCCCTAATAAATATGGGTAGACATGAAAAAATAAATTAATTGCACTTTGAAAACTTGCAAATGCTTTATAAAAAGGATAAAAAAAACATTTGATAGTTAGTGTCTTATAGTAAAGACTAGAGTGAGTATAATATTATCTAAGTAGTATATTACAATAATACCCTAATATAATTAACTGAGTGGTCAAAACTCATTGAGTAATTAACCTCATCAATTATTGCAGTAATGTTGATCCGTTGATCGATAAACAAGCAAGTTGGTGATGAATACCTTTTCTCCTAATTCAAATCCCAACCCCGATTCAGGCTTTTGATTGGCCACGAGAAATCATACATCCACACACTTCCATTTATGACCTAAATGTTCCATATCTACTCTGTGCAACTGTTAAAAATATCCGGGAGTTAATTGTTGGATCTTTACCGAGAAGAAGGTCTCTGTGTGTGTGAGAGGGAGGGAGAGAGAATTACTAGAGCAGTGACAAAAAACATAGCATAAAAGTGTAACCCTGGCAGGACGAAAGTTTCCAAATTTAGTAACCAATAATGACCAAATACAAAAGACAGTTCAGGGTTAATCTTCCAATGGGATTCCCAGTCTTTGGCTTGTAAAGTTGATTCTCTCTCTCTCTTTCTTTCCAAAACACTCTACTTATATTACTAGTCAATATTACCCTCCTCATTCTTCCACCAGCATCACTCTTCTTCTCAGGTAATTACTAAGCCTTATATCAACCGTACCCCTCCCCTCTAGCTTGGTGGTCACATCTCACAAGTCACCACTTTTAAGAGATATAATATATGATATGAGTCTTTATCTCTGTTTGAACTAATTTTTACTGTGTATATATGATTTGAGTTTGACAGTTTCTAGTTTATGCTCAAACTATTGCTATAGGTGACCTGAGTGAGGAATCAAAGGGAGATATAGAAGATGGAGAGAAACAGTCTGGTGAACAGCAACAAGAACCAAATGGTGAAAGAATATTGGAACAGAAAATCTCAGATAAGCAGTTGTGGAGGAGGAGATGATTATATAAATGGATTTTCATGGCCTCCAAGATCATACACTTGTAGCTTCTGCAAGAGGGAATTCAGATCTGCTCAAGCCCTTGGTGGCCATATGAATGTTCATCGCAGGGACAGAGCCAGGCTCAGGCAGTCACCACCTCCAACTCCAACTCATGAAACTCATCACTCCACCATGCTCAACCTAAATCTTAACCCTACCTCTGGTCCTGACTTCTCAACCTCAACCATGTCTTTGTTACCATCTTCATCTTCTTCTACAATGCTCAAAAAACCATTCTCTGTGGTTTCTCCTACACTTGCTTCTTCATCATCTTCTTATGATCTGAAAAAATGGGTTATGAATGGTATCATGTTGAACCCTTCAAGCACCAAGGCCTCAGAATCTACAAATATGAAGAATGCTACTGATGCACAAGAGGATGGTTGCAAAGCGGTTAAAAATGCTGACATTATTAGGTTGGACTTGCATATAGGTTTGCTTAGTGATTCCAAGGATGATTTAGATCTGGAGCTTCGATTGGGTACTTATGCTTAGATTTCATTCTTACATATGAGAAGAGCTAGCATATATATATATGAATTGATCGATTTCATTATGTTAACTAGAGATTCAAGGAGTTAGATAGAAGATTTCTATCGAGTAGTGATGTATATGATGAAATTATCTCTATCTATCTCTTTACTATCTTTATCGTTTAGCGAGAGACCACAAGATGGAGTCTTTCGGTTTCATCACTTCGTTAAAGAAGAGGAGCTACCGTCTTATCAAGTTCAATATGCTGTACTTGACTCCTTTTACTTAATTTATTTCCTATATATAGAGAGAGGTATTTTCATTTTACTGTAAAATACTCTATCCTTATCCCTCCTCCCTCAGTTTGTTGTGTGCCTGTGTGTATGAATTGTACTTGCAATTCCCATTAGTTAGCTAATTGTGATTGCTCATATATCTATCTCTAGTTAGGTTGATTCTAATTTTGCTTCATAAGCATCAGGTAACTTCATATAATTATAGGTTTCTGGTAATATGTATGCTTGATGTGTATATATATATATATATATATATATATATATATATAGTTGTTGGTTGGATAGAAATATTAAATTCAAGGTACGTATCATATATATTATTTGACTAGAGAACTGCCCTCTGTTATATGATAAAAACATCAGAAACACTGTTAAGCATCACTAGCCATTCATCTCAATTTCAATCTATCGAGCAAATAAATTTCAGTTCTCATGAAATCTCTCAATTTCACAGTTCTTTTTTATCAAAATCTCCACGAACAACTGAATGAAATCAGCTGTTCCATCTTAGAGAAATTGCTCAAAGTCACTGCTCACTAATAGAAGTTCTAATTACCTTTTTGTCCTGAATATATATAACTGACATCAACCAGATATTGAAAATTCAGCCGTGCAATATTTACAGATGTGAAACACTTTTTACAGTGAATTTATGTAATTCATTATTTCGGTTACTCTGGCATGCATATATGAGTGCATAATATAATTGATCCAAGTTCCAACACAAACCTCATTATGATCACTGTACAAGCATATGGGCATAAGGGCCTACCATGGATCTACATTTCAAAGTTAACCTAGTTTTCCCTTTGTTTGACTACCCTTGTTCACCATATTGGGCACTTGGAAAACGATGTGGGTAATTTAGAACAATCAAGAAACTTCCCAATGATACCATCTATTTGCTTTTGCTGATTCAAGATCCTGACACTTTGCACACAGGCAAGTATGCATAATAACTGCTTCACATATGACCTTTTTGGGCTTACAGACCATGAGATTAAGCTGCATTATTGCTGAGAGCCTGAGAACCCACCAGAGAGAACAAACTTCTTCTCATGCAGAAAGAAGAAAAGGAAACAAGTGTGTATATATTCAAAAGATTCTACTTTTTCTAAATAAAAAGAAAAGAAAAGACAGAAAGAAAGAAAGAAAGAAAGAAACAAAAAGCAGTAGGATATATATATATATATATCTCCTAAAATTTTGTCACTTCCTTGAAAAATGTAGCATAACTTTAGTACCCCAGTTTTTTATGGTTGGTGAAAGGAAGAAGACGAAATATGCTTGAAGGAAAATAAAAAAAGAAAAAGTGACATGGGAGGGAGATGATAGAACGTAAGCAATCTCTATCATTCATGTATGTGTGAGTTTAACATGGTTTGGCAAATCAATTTCAATAAAAAATGATTTGGGCAAGTGGGGTCTTAGGGCGAGGCCTTTTCCCAAAATATGAAGGCTTTGCATGTTCCCGACAATGTCTGGGTATCAAATGGGTATGATGGCCTTTCCGTAAACGGAATGGATACGTATTGTTCAGTTCAAAGCAAAACACAGAACTGAGACACCCCAAACTATTTCCCATTTTGGTACTCAATTCACGACTATAGCTAGGTAGGACACTACCATCCTTACAAACTCACCCTCCATATATATTTAAAAAATAAAAATGAAAACCATTTTTTTCATTTTGGCAGAAATGCTAGCATAATCAATTGAAGACCTGTCGTTTTGTCAAACATTTGAGGGTTTTTTTTTTTTTTTTGCTCAAAAACATTTGAGGGGTTCGAAGTAACTTCATTTTGGTAAAAGGAACGGGAATACTATAATTAATGACCCTCTATATTATGCATAACAAGAGACAAAGCTGGGCAAGAGAACGAAGTGCCCTTATCAATATTGAGATTTGAGAGAGAATATTCAAATGAGGAGAAGAGAGAGCAACTCACTTGGTTATACAAAGAAAGGTGACATAACTTTAGATCAGATATGCACATGGTGCATTGCCCTAGTATAGCAAAGTGGTGCGCCCCTTATATATATAAGCATGGTAGTGGGTTCGATCCCGGGCTAGTTTAGCATCCTTTTCATCAATTAAAAGAAAAACCTTAGGTAAGATCCTTTAACATGTGTTACGATATATAATGATCTCTTTCTGCCATATTATTCTTTTCTTTAGGATAAAATATGAACAAACAAACCAGAAAATGATAATAACAACAAGAAGCCATGCGTAGTATAAGCAAAGTATTGGCCATATATATATAAATACAAGGTGGTGGTGGTGGTGACCCCACACACACACAGAATCAATTCACTGTGTAGGGGTGCAGCCTAAGAAGCTGGGCAAACTGATGACGAATGATCAATCAAGGCCTTCATGCTAGTGTCGTCAGCACACTTAATACGTGGCCGTACATAGAGATTACGTTAATGAAGCTTACTTAACTCTTTATTTCTATTGTAGTCATGTACAGAGAAAAGAATGAGAAGAAATACGACGCTTAGCTTGGCCCTCCCCTCAGATCAGATGCCATGTAAACGAAACTGTATATAAGTAATAATAAGACTTGTCTGTGATATAACTTGGTGGTGCCAGCAATTAAGTTCTTTGTATTTTGGGAAAAAGCAAAAGTTAAGTTCTTTGTTAATTAAGCAAATAAATATTATGTTGGTTTAGTTGGGGACAGCATAATAGGGATGTGCATCTTCTCTAGTTCTTTCTTTATTATTATTATTATATTTTTTTTTTATGAAATCACTCATAACATGTTTTACCCATTCAAATATGGATAACCGGCCTCAAACGATTCAATTTGACTTGGGAGTTGCAGAGAAGGATGAGGAAGAAGGAGAGGGGCAAAAATGGAATGGTGGGAAGAGGAAGAAGCCCTCACGTGGAGAATAAACCGAAGAGAGGGTAGGGCTGCAGAGAGGTTCTTTTCAGTGAAACATAGGATGCTTATTGCATTTAATTACTCCGAGCCCCTCATTACAAACTTTAAGTTTGCCAATGTGTGTCCAAGATATAATAAACTTCATTTTATGTTTGTCTAAATTTTATTATAAATTTTCAATTTTACTATTTTTAGCTGTATTTATTTTCTTTCACTTATCCTCTTTACACATAAAGATATTATCCTCTTTACACATAAGGATATAGTTGAAAAAAATAATACATATTGCGTCTAACTAATTTTAACTGTGTTTTTTTTGTCAAATTAGTTATTTGAAAAAATAATACATATTGCTTCAATTACAATTATGTCCTAAATATATTAATGTGTTTGAGACTTTTTTATGGTTTTAAAATATAATATCTCATTACTTTTTGTTTCTTATTTTAATTTTTTTAATAATTTCCCTATTTCTTAAGTCAATTTGTCTCAACGCATTAAATTTTAAATAATGTAATTATGGTTCAATATGTAATTATATATATAGTAGTGGCTACTTGGAATGTGTTCTCTCACATTTTTTAGGATGATGGTTTTTCTAGGTTAATTTATAGATAGTTTTTAATTAAGTCATGAGTCTCACAAATCACAGCTCAAATTTGCTATTAAATTTTATAATGTGTAGGGGCATGGCATGAAACACCCTACTTCCTTCCTCTCAACATCACTTTCCTCTCAGTTTATAACTATCATTTACTTCTCCCCACCCCATCTACTTAATTAATTCCAATTAAAACTACTTTACCTAAACAATCTACCTAGCTAATTACGTCTTCCACATTTATATCTACTTCATACGTCTTAAAAATAATGAATGTATATAGCTCCCGAACAAATTTAACATAATTTTTATTCAAAAAACTTAATAGGATAAAACCTTCCAATTTTTATACGCCTATCATGCTAGTTAGAAAATTTTCAACTCTTTTAGAGCCCTTTTGGTTAGATTCAATTTTTATTCATAATGCAACAGGTCAATAATGACATTTGGTTGGGCTTATATGCAATGTGAAGATGATTACATAATTGTAATCCCGATTACATCATTTGATGTAATTAGGGATTACATTGCTAGAATTGATGGAATGGGTGTGGACATCATGTAGTCAAGTGAAAAAAAAATATACTTTTTAAATTGACCAAAGTGCCTACTCATATACACTATTAAATATTAAATAATTATCGCCATTAAATATTAAAAAAATAATTAACAATATAGAATTTTTTAAAAAAAAAAAAATCTCCCTTTAAAAGTTAAAAAATTATATTCCACCATTAAAAATATTAAAATATCTCACTTAATAATATTCTCACCATTAAATATTAAAAAATTATCATGAACTGAATTTGTGCACTCCATAATATTTCCACCATTAAATGCTAAAAATGTTACTATGAACTCAACATACACATTACACAAAATGAAAAAATTACCATGAACCCAATTATACATTATATATGTGAGTAGACAAGGGCAAATTTGTCTCTTGCAATATCATTCTCATATACTGTCATTTTCGACATAACACAACCAAGCGTTTTTATTCATATACATCATCATCTTTCCTTAACGATGAACTAAACAAATTTATATAACCATCATTAACCTACATTCTCTCTAATTCCGTGAGCCAAGCCCATTCCTATTAAAATTTATCATCTCATTAAAAAGTCTTAATTTTTTAACGAATGCCAGCATATATAGCGGTGATCTCGTTGCGGGCCCTGGATATTGGAACCGAATAGGGCAATAGAATGACCATTTTGTGAGGCCTTTAACAACAGTCCAAGATTAAGCCCATTGATCCAATTTTTTTACAACGGGCCTGTGTACAAAAATTCAAGTTTTTTTTTTTATACAAAAAATTCAAGTTGATATCTAATACAATACAGTCTTCTCGGGTTTGACTTCGCCATTTATGATGTGATATATATAAATATAAATGAGTAAATCAGAGTCGGATTATTTGTATTTTTCCTGGCAAGTATTCCTCTTTCTGTCTCTCCCTTCATATTAAAATCAACAGGTCCCTCTCCCCCCATTATCAAATTTATTTTTCATTTTAACAAACGTCAATACCCTTTTAGATTCTCTATCCCCAACCATTTTTTCTTTTCTTGAAACAATTTACACTATTTAAGTTGTATTATTTTTATCAATGAAATCAATATTTGTTCACCAATGATTATTTCCTAATTATGTTGTTCAACAATTACTGTTTATTTTCATAAAATAATGCTTTTATTATTTTGTTTATAAAAATGTTGAGCTTTCTATATTATAGGGATACATTTATTATATTTAAATTAATTCAATTGAAAATATATTAATAACTGAATATAAAAATTGTATATGCATTTTTTAAAAATTTTATTGGAAATTAATTATTTTTTACAACTTAATGATTGGCCAATCATAAGTTCGTAACCACTAAATTAGAAGTAGTGACGATTGTTGAGAAATACAAGCATGCCATATGTTTTGGGGTCAGGTAAGAAAAGATTATAGAAAACCCTCAATTATTTGTTGTAATGGCGGATTAAGTGAATTAAAAAGATGAAACAAGCGTTAGCATACCACTCATGTTATTGTCAGTGACAGCCTTGTTTCTCCACTTGTCCAAACTCAGGATTATTCTTATTGAATTAAAATATTAAATTAATTTTCAAGTGTAGTTTCTGGACAGATACCAGTATTAAACAAACTACATACATCTTTCTTCCCTAAGTAAATAATAAACAGTAATTATTGGAAAAATATTGATTTAAAATCATACACATATACTTTTCTAACATTTCAATCATCAAGTATATATATGTTGATTATGTACAAAAAAATACATGAAGAAAGATCAATCACAGGAATAAGTTAAACAAAAAAAAAAAAAACAACTTTGGTTAATGATTAATTTTAAGGAGATTCATCAGAGATATAAAGAAGAGATCATCCCGAATTATCTACAGATTTACATGGATGGCAAAAAAGAAATATTATACACAAATGTGGAATTAAAAATATAGCTAGATAGGCGTGTGATTTTGAGTAAGCGCTGATATCATTTGAGAGAAATAATGCTTCATTCTGGCCGCCTGCAAATCCAAGAGGAACCAGCTAAGTAATAGTGAACTACTACACAAAGAGACATTTGGTATGGTGGAGATTTCTCTTTTAAAAAATAACAAAAATGGTTGCCATCAAAATTATTCCTTTTGAACTGCTCCCTCTTTAATCTCTCTTCCCTTCTATTCATATCATCATTAATATGATCACACAGTACAGTCAGCTATTTAGTTGGAGCTAGTCACTTGAAATGAATGAGATTGTGGCACTTGTATATATCCAATTTGCATATATCTTTTTGCTGGTTTTAATTAGCATCCAAATATTAGAGTAAATTAAACTTATCTATAGCTATTACACTGAGCTACTGGATGTTACGATTTGAGGGTAACAGTTCACATGTCTCTTCCTTCCCAGCTAGGGCTAGAAAGCCAGTTGCTGGCATATGTAATTTCAGCTATATGAAGAAGGATTTGTTTTTTCTGATTTTCTTTTTAGGGATATAGAAATGATACCAATTTCAACGCGTTTTGATGCATTTAGCCAGAAATAGTTCTTCATATATATGTGTTCACACTTCACGCTGATTATCTTCTCTGTTCTCTGTGCCCAGTTGATGATTCCCACTTCCTTTTTTTACTATATATGTACAGAACCAACTTTTTTTCTTTTCACATGTAAAAGCTTAACTAGTTTATATTTTTTGGCACACCTCTTGCCGAGTAGAACCACAACCACTAGAACGTGTATGAGATCATTATAGCTATAGATGGTGTGCATATAATGCCACACTGCTTTTTTGTTTTTTTATTACTGGGGCAGAAGTCATGAAAAGATAATATGTATATACTCCTCTGGTTTTATATATAAGGCAGAGAGAGAAGAAAATTTTTAGTTCTATTTAGAAGAAAGAGAACGAAAATTTTGATATGAATATACAAGTTTACCTTTCATTTATTGTTGTATTAACTTTGTTCACATGTGGTATATTATATATTGAATAAGGGTAAATTTAAAAAGTCTTCGAATTTTATAGAAAAATTAATGAAGTTTGAGGGTTTTTTTTGTCCAAGTGAAATATGCTGGCAGTGCTTATATATAGGACTAAAAGAGTATGTGTACAATCTGATGTTTAATATAAGAGGTAATCGCAGAGTAAATTACACCAAGAATGAGGTTTTATACTAGCTAAGAACTAGAGGTGGTAGTTTCTAATAACAATAATAGCATAATGACAGAGATTAGTAAGTTAATCCCCAAGCACACAGACAAGATTATATATTATTGACGTGTGAAAGCGCTCCTGAATAGAATGCACAATGTCTTCAAATTATAAATGATTAATAAGAATAACTAATGACCGCAAGAATCAGTCAGATTGATATGGGGATTGGACAAGAAATGCCAGAAAAATGTAAGAAATAAACAAAAAAGACCACGTCGTCGTGAAAACCTTGGTGATAGTAACATAAGCAGAAATTGCCACCAAATTAAATGGAAGAGAGAGAGTGATTAAAATTACCAAGGTTTGGACCAATTATAGAGCCGGCTAAATGAAAAAACCTAAGAGCAAAAAGACAAAATTGTATAAATACTCTAATATATGCCACAATGACAAAGTCGATGTTTTCTACTTGTCTCCATCTCTCCTTTTTTCTCACTTAACGTTATTGTTCTCTCTCTCTCTCTCTCTGTCTCTCTCTGGCTATAAAGCCCTATTACCCTTCCACATCTCTCCTTCCCTCTCTGACTTTATTCTCCCTCATAGTCATCATCAAGCTAAGAGATCTCAGGCCAAAAGAGAAAAAAAAACTGTTTGATAATTCCCCTCAGAAAAGGCTTGTGTTTGTTGCCATGAACAGTTCAGAGAATTCGAGCGGCGAAGAGACTGATCAATTTGAAGATGGAGATTCAAGAGAAACAAAACGATCTTATGAGTGCACATTTTGTAAAAGGGGCTTCACCAACGCTCAGGCATTAGGAGGTCATATGAATATCCATAGAAAAGACAGAGCCAACAACAAGGCCAAACAAATCACACCTCATAATAATTCTTCTTCTTCTCTTTCAAACAGACTTTCCATTGAGGATTATTCCTTTGGTTCAGCCTCACCTTTTCTTTCAGAAATATCTTCATCATCAGGCCAACAATCCTCAAAGTTTTACTCCATTTTCGAGGTTCATCAGGGAAATAACTATAACATGTATTACCCACCATCTTCGGCAACAACAAACCCTAGAAACGCTTATCCTGCTTCATCATATGCCTTTCCCTTTGAGTATCTTAATCCAAGGTCTCATCATCATCGTCATCAGTCTGCAGATGTGAACCAAGAGCTTCTTGGCGCCAATTTGAGTCTCCAGATTGGCCCACCAAGTCATGTGGAAAGTAATCAGGAAGATGGTGAAGTGGACTTAGAGCTCAGACTTGGCCATCATCCATATTGACAAGTTACTTAAGGTATATATATATATATCTACTGCGTATATATAGATTATGATCTTTTATCATGTATTGTACAGAAGATATATTAACAAGGTCAGAAATATGGAAATTGGGGCATAAATTAGCTCGTTTATGATCTGAATCGAAGACACGTAAAGAAGCAGAAAATTAGCTTGCTTCTTCATATAGATATAACAGGAGGGAACAAGACCCAGTACGGTGAATATATATATATATATATATATATATATATATATATATATATATATATATATATTAAGAATTGATTAATTAGATCTGATTAACTAGGAGGCTACCATTGTACTGGTAATCATGATGTAATAATCTATCTAGTAGTGTGTGTGTGTGTGTGTGGCTAGCTAGCCGCTTAGTTTTTGTGTTTGTACAAGCCATTGGACTGGAACAGTAAGAACTAAGATTTCCTTCTTCATTTCCCTCTAGTGAGATTCTTAATCACTGTGCACATTATATTAATGATCCTTCAATTTCTTGAGTATAGATGATCATAAGTCATGAGACAGCTGCATCCAATTAAGATCACGTTCATACTAATTTTTCCCCCTTGCGAGAATGCTTTTTGATTCAAATTTTCTTTCATCAGTTAATCTGCAGCAGTAATGATGAGGGAATAATGTCACATATATTTTGATTTGTCAAATTTCGTAATTGAGTATATGAATCATTTTGCACATGCTACGGCTGTCATTGACTAGACCTGCATGCTATAAAATCCTCTCTTTATTCTTTTCTCTTTTTGCTTTTTTAAGGTCATTACTAAGTGCTTCACCTTAGAAGTTTTGCCATTTATGACAAGCAATGGCAAGTGGAAAAAATCATATACCCTATTATATGTGCATATACGATGTGAAAGATATTGTATTTCTATACACCCTTCTAATAAATAACATTAATTTATTTACTCAAAAGCTAAAACACATGATTAATAGGAAAATCCCCAACAAAAAAACTCCAAAATTTCAAAATTTTAAATCATTAATTTTTTACTAAATGAGTTGTGAATTTCTTATTAAGCATAGTTAATCTCTTATCAATTATTGTAGGAAACAAAAATATGATTTGGAATTTTGAAATGTTGGAAGTCTTTTTCTATGATTTTCCCATCAGGATATATCAGGGAATATATATGTGCTGTGGGATATCCCATTAATCCTAATGTTTAGCATGTGATTATTGGAGATCCTTTTCAATTTATTGTCCATATAAGTGACTGCGGAAAGTAGAACTAATACCCCGCCTCAATACCTTCTCTCTTCTTGCCGTAAGTATATATGCTTACGCAATGAAATAATGATGGTTTAAGTCTATCTATACATCGAAAGTTGGCTTTTAGCTCAATTAATTAGTACTCCTATAAAGTTATGCTAGTATATATAGGACGCATAAAGAGATTTTAGGGAAAATAGGGTGATCACCTTTCATTTATAACTCAAACTAAATGAATCAAGCTTGTCTCATTATTGTATTTGTCGTTTTAGGAAAAAATCACTTCACATTACAATTTATATGTCATTTCTCAATTTCAAAATAACATTTAGTATCATTGTTTATATTTTATCATATCGTAAAATAATTTTTTTGAGATATTAAAGTATTATTAGCAATGAATAAAGGCCTAATTTGGTCAAGTATATAATTTTTACATGTTTATTGCATTTCTTAACCTGTGTGATCGATAATCTTAAAAGACAATTATATTGAAAAGAAGGGATTAATTAATTATCCATCCAAGTGTAATTTTGATTGTGCAATCAAACGACACAGGATATATATATTATATATGATACCACATAGCTCTTTATTTTGTACAAACTCGACGAGGGGTCTTGTATTTTTATTTTGATATATGGTCAAGATATTTCTGAATCTTAATTAAGATCATAATTTTCTCTTCAAAGGAATCTAGAAGCCTCCAAATTAAATATGATTTATCTTCATGGGAAAAGAGATGTAAAGGTTCAAACATGGTGACTAATGACTCCTGGTTACAAAGAGTTTGAATTTTATAGCCAGACCAAGTCAGCCAAACCCTGTAAAATAATTCATCGATAATTCTGATTTGCACAGTTTGGCCCCAAAAAAAAAAAAGAAAAAAGAAAAAGATTTTGCCACGGTAAGAACTAATTAAGAACTTTAAGCGTGATTTGAGTTGGTGTAGTGTAGCATGCCATTATTACATGGAATGATCCATTGTGATGATAATATACTCTATAATTCCTAAGTCCTAATAACCCTTTGTTGAATGGGCTAGATCTCGTAGGAATAAAAGAATTGGAGATAAAGAAGAAAATAGTGCACAATATCTTTAAAATGTAGGCAACATTTTCCCTTAAATTTAATTCATCCTTACCTATACCTATAGCTTATAATTAAGGTGCAAGTTGAATTGATGGGAAAATTTTCTGCAAGATACAACAAAGACCCTTGAATATGGATTGTACTCACAATATACTCAAGCAAGACAACAATGACTTTTACAAAATAAAAATTTGACTTTATCTTTAAGTGCACTGGTAGACCTTGGGATAAATGCTTTGAGGGGCCAAATGTATATTCATTAACTAATTAAAAAATTTATATTTAGAGGCCAGATGTATAAATTTTTAGGGCAAATATATAAATTTTTGGGCTGAATGTATACAAAAAATCCATTTTATATTAAATATTTGGAACAAATTCTTTTTCCTTTTTTGGGGGGGGGGGGCATGGCCCCCATTCTCTATAAGACACAATCTGTATGCACTCAAAAACAAAGATAATAAGTTTGATCTTGTGTGATTTATAATGTGTAAGAATAATGATTCATAGTGTTAGGTATTTATAGATCATGAAATAGAACCTTGAAGTGGTGTCTCATGAAGCAACACATCTTCAATTAAAAGTCATAACGATTTGTAAATTCATTAATCTTATATGCTAATTCATGAACAAACATATGAAGAGTCATTATACCTTTATATTATACAAAGTTTTCTTATAAAGACAACACAATTTTTTACTAAGTGGTGGCTGCTACATCTCTAGCTATAACCTTTCACATGTGTCTCTAGAAATTGATCAAACATAACTTTAGTGACTTTTAGTGTTATAGCTCCTTACAAAGTACTCTTCATATAAATCCCTTAATTTAATGAACATGACTTCATTAAAAACACATCTCTTCATTTTAAAATATAATATTCCAACAATCTCCCACCATTTTAAAAAGATCATAAACTCTTGTCACTTCAAAAATATCATGTTGACAATAAAGGTATTTCAAGGATTTGAACATTTACCTAAGTAACACATGATTTCATTCATCCAAAATAACATGGTAGACTAAACTTTGAATCAATTATCTTGTATGAACAGGTGCACATGGCTTATGAATGGGATCTTGAGCCATTGTATGCCACTTTAAATAATACATTTATTTGTGGCCTTATGTTCGTATCTTTGTCATGAGAAATTTTTTAGAGTCAAGCCTTGGACTCTTACAAGCAGCCTTGATTCATTCTCATATGGGTAGACTCTATCAAGAGCATCATCATGATAAATGTTCTAGAAAATATATGCTTCCAAGTCCATTAGAGCCAATTTGAGGCTCAACCTACCCCTTATAGTCTCATGGTTACCAACTACTTTCCAACTTGGGACGCATTAAAGGTCAAGTATTTGCAATCACTCTGATGATAACGTATTTTCACCATCAAACTCAAGATTTGATATGATCGTCAAGTGTGAATTGGGTTTCCACTAGTATTGATCAAAGTTTATAGAGCTTCAATTTTATCACTTTTGATATTTTTAACACCAAATCCCTTATGAGACATTTCATCAAATGATCTATAAGATTCGATTTAAATTGTATATAATTAATGAAAATTACTCCATTTAAAATCAAATCTTTCATATAACTATGTCTTAGGCCAATATATTGCAATTATCCATTATAAACTTGGCTACAAGCCCCTTGTAAGAATATATTGACTATCAAAATGAATAAATATTGATGCCAACTCCATACTAGAGACAAGCAATAAATTAAAGAATCATAACAACAATCAAAATTATTAACATGTCAACAACAAAACATGACCCAATTGCCATCATTAAAATTATCATAGCCAAGCATATAATTAGAATTTATAATTCTATCATTCCCTCTTTTTCTTTGAGTTCTTAAGAGACTATCCTCCCTCCACCACATGTACCTTCTCATTAAACTTTTTAATGAGCATAGGTTCCTTTTGTACATTGGATCTCTTGCTATACTCCTCTTCTAAAGGCATGTAATCTCCAATTGCACAAAAGAGATTTACTTTTTTTGTTAAGTTAAGACTTTTTTTCAAGTCTTTCCATGAAGGAGGAAATTTATCTATAATTGAAGGGACAATAAAAGATTTGTCCATATTTATTTTATGTTATTTAATATTACTTGCAATATGGTCTATTTCATGCAATTGCTCCATGATAGATCTTCCATCAATCATATTATAGTTATTAAAACGAGAAATAAAAAACTTCTTACTTGTGGTATCATCTTCTGTGTACTTTAATTTGCTTGTAGTTGATCCCAAAGTTCTTTTGCAGAGACTCAGTCTTGATACACATCGAAGAGAGAACCATCGAGCCTATTGAGGCTATGCCCTATGCAATAAAGTCATCATTCTCCCATTTTTGTCTCTCTCTAATTTGAGTTATAGTCTCTCTCCTTCTTAGGGTTTGGGAGTGGCAAAGACATTTGCAACATTCAGTGTTGTCAAGAGAAACTTCATCTTCTTTTGCTATCTTAGGAAGTTACTCCCATCAAATCTTTCTAACCTGACAAAGTTTGTAGTCAACTCCCTCAAAGACACCATTAGTATTCATGAATTTGAACTTAAAGATTGTTGAATGGGTTGAATCTTAGGATTACAAGAATAAGAGATAAAGAAGAAAGTAGTGCACAACGTTTTCAAAGCATACACAATACTTTCCTTTAGGCTTAATTCGCCCCACTATACCTGTCTTATAGGATGCAAATTGGAAATGACGAACAAATTTTTTGTAGTATACAATGAAGACTTTAGAGTATGAATTGCACTTCCATATTCAAGCAAGACAACAACGGTTTTTATAAAATGATAATTTGACTTTATCTTTATGTGTACTTAATTAAGGACAAAGGCAATGAGTTTAATATCTTGTTTTGTGATTTCAGATGTGTCAGAATGATTGATATTGTTGGGCATCTATAGGCCATAAAGTGGTGTATCTTGAAGCAACGTATCTTTAATTAAAAGTCATAATGAGTTGTGAAATTTATGAATCTCATATGCTAATTCATGAACAAACATATAAAGAGTTATGCCTTTATATTATGCAGAATTTTCTCATAAACACAACACAACTTTTTATCAAGTGGTAGCTGTCACATCTCTCGCTATAACCTTTCACATATGTCTTTAGAAACTGAACAAACATAATCTTAGTGACTTTTAATGTTATAACTCCTTACACAACTCTTTATATAAATCTCTTAATTTAATGAACATGACTTTATAAAAACACATCTTTTCATTTTAAATTATTCCAACACCCTCTGTGTATATAGCTCCTTAATACATAATTAAGGCCTTCATTGATAGCAGTGATTAATTAACTGGCTTTAGTAACGTGACGGGAAAAACTGCTATGATTTATACCAGTTATTTATAAATCTATAAATAGAAAAGGGCCAGCTGCTTGCCCATAAGTGATCTCCATTAAACTTAGGAAAATAATTCAACCAAAATAGCTAAAACTCTGATAAGTGAGGATAATTACGTAAATTTATATTTACTACTGAAAAATACTACATTTGGATGTCATTAGTGACACCCTGGTGATATTAGTGACAATTAAATAAAAACAACACCATTAAATGCATCCAGCGACGATCTAATTATATGCTGAATATTATGTGGGTTCGCGCGCGCACTTTCTTGTACATTTTTTGAGCGAGTATTATTGCAAAACAATATTTTAATCTGTGTGATTGCTAAATTAACTGTTTTTTCATTATTTTCTTCACTTACGTCTGAGTAACTTACATGTATTTAATTAATTCAAATCATCAAATGCAACAGTTGTTACAATGAACAGCTAATATCCCATTAACTGTTTTGAAACACAACAAATGGAGCCAACAGGTTGAATGTAGTATTCCTAAATTACATTAAAAAAGTTTTATACTAGCATGCAAAATTAACAATTAAAAAAAGTCAAAGCATTAATTTAATCAAACTATGCTTGCTGGATCTTTATTTTAGAAGAAATGTGAAAAGGAACCTATATGAGTATTTTTTTTTAATTTAAAAAAAAAAACAGAGAGAACGTGTTTTAAATTTACCCAAAGTCTCAATCACACTTCCGGATTCAAAGGCGAAATTATCAGCGATATATAATTACACGGAACAAACATGTTCATACATTTCATTCTTAAATTCCTCGTCAATGAATGAAGAAGTTCCACGATTTATATATATCCCAAAAATAAAGTCATTATGACATGAATTTGCTTTCAGTTATAAGTCGATCGGGAGCCAATTTCTATAATTCATTTTTAATTTTCGTTATTGAAAGTTGCATTTCATACTAAGATTTAAATGAATATTGCTCATCCTTCTTGATCATGTCATCGATCCCGTAGAAATATTTGGGGTTTGACTATGGTCCACTTCCCTTCCCATCCACTTCTTCATATCAGCCGTTAGATTGAAATTTCAATGGTTTAGATCTAATGATTTATAAAAATATAATTTTTTTAATAATTTAATATTTTTATATATTATTATATCTGAACCATTGTAATTTTATTCCAACGGCTGAGATGAAGAAGTGGATGAGAAGGGAAATGGACTATAACCAAACCCAAATATTTGATGCCGTGACTCTGTATTGATTCCTTCTCTCGAAGAAATTTAATTCTTTTTAATTTCTTTGATTATATGCATTATGGTTTGTCGAACTCAACCTCAATACGATTCCTACGGCGGACAATTGTCGGAATCTCTATCTTTTTGTTCCTATCCAAGCCTAAAAGTGTCACCTGCTGGGTGCTACTAAAAAATACAGTAGTAATTTGTCTGATACAACTATTTGAAAATAAAATTAGGAACGTTCTCGAAAAAAAAGGCCCATATTCTTTTTTCTTTTTTCTTTTTGGTTAAAAGATGGAGGCATTAAAATAAAGAAATTGGGAATTAAATCCCCCATAATCTTATAGTACTAGGGTCCTAAAAAAAGGACACACATTGAAAAAACAAGAGCCAGATAAGGCCTCCTTTACGAGATAGTCAGCAACCCGATTCTGACTGCGAGAAACATGGGCAGTTTGCACTTCTCAGCTTCTCGCCATTGATTCTCGAATCTGATACACTCCTAGACTCTGAGTGTTACCCTGCTCCCTCTCAAATAATGCCTCTATCAGGTTTTTAGAATCTGATTCACCGAGAATTTTCCTGAGCCCTTTGTTCCATGCAAGCTGTAGGCCTTTTAAAAAAGCCCGCTCTTCAGCTTCCTGTGGGCCACATATACCAATTTGTGAAGAAAATCCTGCAATCCATGATCCCCTCGCGGCCCTAAAACTTCCAGAGCGAGTCACAGCCCCATCAACGGTAACTTTTGACCCATTCTTCGGATGGAGTCTGCCAAATACTATCCCTTAATGAATGCCACGAGCTCATAATAACAGTAGTTGGAGTTGTTGGTTTCATAATGTCCTCCTGAAACACCAGTTGGTTACGCCACGTCCAAAGCTTCCAAGCACTCACACCAAAGATCAGGCTTCAGTTAGAAGGTTGAAACCTTCCTACCTCCTTCCTTAGATTCAGATTGAACCAATCTCGCAAGGACGCAGCAAAGAAACTGGGATGATATATATACTTCGGATGAACTAAATTCAACCACATATTTTTTGTATATTGGCTCTCACGCAAGATATGCAGGACACAGTTTGCATGTGTAATACAAGCAGAACAGAGCAATGAAGAGCCAGACCACTTGTTCCTCCATTCGTTCGTGGGAAGCCTATTTAAAAAAGCCAATCATAGAAACATTCGTATCCTTTTGACTCCCTGCCATTTCCAAATAAGTTTAAAACGAGGATGGAATAAGTTAACCAAAGGTTCCTCAATAAAATAATAAGCTGACTCAACAG
This sequence comes from Acacia confusa, assembly GCA_037074495.1. Classification (NCBI taxonomy): domain Eukaryota; kingdom Viridiplantae; phylum Streptophyta; class Magnoliopsida; order Fabales; family Fabaceae; genus Acacia; species Acacia confusa. Next base: position 4,884,854 of record CM073505.1, read on the forward strand.
TAAAAATGCTATTGTTAGACCCACTCCATAACATCACATCATCACCAACATGGCTCATGGGCGGAGGAATGGCCATCAGCCGTTGGAACACTTCTCTTTAAACGATTGAACCAAGCTGAGCAAATTAAAGTTCCATGTTCCATTGCACTGTCAAGTCTGAAACTTTACTACATGTTTCTTCCTCTGTCTTGAAGAATTCTACAGAGCTCCCATTCCGAACTCACCAACGAGTTACTTCGTCAATAATATATTTTTTTTTTTTATACAGAAAAGTTTAGGTGGGTTCCACAGCGATCTCCCACCAAGGTAGGGGCACAATCTCAAGGAGTACTTAAAAGGACTTATGAGATCGTCTACCAAAGGAGCTCTCACAACGGCATAGGGAATCGAACTCTCATCTTTTGAAAGATTTAAACTCATTTCTTACCATTTATACCAACTTTCATTAAGAATAATAATTTGTTTCTTGATAGTTCTTACACGCATCAACTCCAAAATGGCCCAACGTTTTTTTTCTCGCCATCAAAATGGCCCAAGTTAAAGTTTAATATATGGATTACGATGGTCCATGACAAAAACCGTACATTGTCCACTAACATATGTCAACTTTTTTCTTGGACATCAATTGATAACTAGCATGTTTGAGTGATTGGGAGGCTTATAAGTGTTTATACACATAAATATAATTAAGACAATACTCTTCTCATATATTTATCTTGTATTCTATAAATCATGATTGAAAAGTTTGATTTCAAACACTTCAATCACTATTCTAAACAAGTACAGGAGCTGACCTCTTATAGCATTACAATTTCATGTTTGATTGCGTCTCAAGTAGGACTACTTTCAACAAGAGAATATATATTTGTCTATAAAAAAAATCTCAATGGTTGAATTTCATCAAAGTTTATCCGTGACGCCTAAGATTAACAAAATAATCTATATCTCAACTCATTCTCAAATGATAATTATGAGCTGAGATATAAATAATGACTAAGATTTGAACTCTCTTAACGCTAATTAAAAATGCCAAAGAAAAATATTATTAATATTGTATAATCATTTTATCAAATCAAGGGATATGGACAACAACATAGAAAAGAAAGTGGGATGTGGGATGAAAACAGTACAAATAGATTATATATAGGGTTAAGATGTAAAATTGTCAACGAACTATTGGCTCAGGAGCAATTTCACCAATAAACTCTCTAGTGGACAAAAATTACCAACAAACTGTTAAAACAGGAGCAATTTTGCCAACGCTGTTAATTGAGCTTGACGCCATTAATCTGCCTTCATGCAAGAAGTACAGAATATGACCCAGATGTTTATGAAACTATATTTAAGCCCTAAAAAATTTAAATTTTTTTATTTTAGTTCCTCCACGTACTTTATATGGAGGGACTAAAGTGAAAATTATAAAAAAAAATTTGGGGCGGCAAGATAATTTTCTAAAATTTTGGGTTCTTTTCTGTAATTTTTGTGGGGCAATTATTACCCTACAAAATCCGCCGCTGGTTACAAGCCTTTTTTTTTTTGCTTTAGCCTAGTCTATGGCTTATTAAGGAGGCCTGTAATTTTAAAATTTTTGTAACCAGCCTAACAAACCACAGGTCTTACCTAAAAACAAGTCTACTTCAAACAGGACGAAAACATAATTACTTTAAACAGGCAAAAAACAGACGTAGTTTAAACAGGATGTTAGATGTAGGTCTGTTTTCGGCCTTTTTAAAATAGGTCTGTTTTCACTCTGTTTGAAGTAGGCTTGTTTTGAGGTGAGACTTGTGGTTTGTTAGGCTGCTTACAAAATTTTTAAAATTACAAGCATCTTTAATAGGCCATAGGCCAAGCTAAGGTTCAAAAAAAAGCCTGTAACCAGGGGCAGATTTTGGAGGTAAGGATGACCCCACAAAAATTACATAAAATAATCCAAAATTTTAGAAAATTATCTTCCGACCTATAAAATTTTTATAATTTTCACTTTAGTCCCTCCATATAAAGTACATGGAGAGAGTAAAATAAAATTTTTTACATTTTTTGAGGCTTAAATATAATTTCATAAACATTTAAATCCTATTCTGTAATTTTTGCATGAAGGCAGATTAACAGCGTTAAGCTCAATTAACGGCTTGGTGAAATTGCTCCTAATCCAAGAGTTTATTGGTAATTTTGGTTCACTAGAGAGTTTATTGGTAAAATTGCTTCTGAACCAATAGTTTGTTGGCAATTTTGCACCTTAACCCTTATATATATAATAGAATGATCAATCTGATTCCCAATCGCACTAGGTGATGTTTGGCTTTGGGAAAAAAATGTTTGGCTTTGGGAAGATGATGTCACCAAATTTCCTAATATAGCAAAATCTATTCTTTAGTGGACACTGTCATTTCCGGATCCCATTTCAAACTCCCACCCCCACTACATCCTAAATTTAGGAGCTATACATATAAACTGAAATATAGGCCCCCAGAAATACAAATCATTTATAGTACTAAAAATTGAGTTCTTGTTTTTTTTTTAAAAAAAATGTTTCATTTAATTTAACTGGGTATGGAGATTCGAATGCACTTGCAGCATTAGCATTAGGGGTCTGAAAACAAACATATCGCGTGACATATTCCAATCCGACCTCGAAAACTTTTACTACTTATCAAATTGAGGGGACAAAAATAATTAATACTTAGTGCATAATGTGTGCGTGTCACTTATACTTATTTTATCTGAACTAAGGAAAGGTAATTAAATAAAAACAGGTAAAAAGGAAAAGATAATTAAATCACGACATTATCCGGAAAGGAAAGAAATTTTTTAATTTGCCCCTATTAAATATTTTCCTGGTGCTAAATTAATGTAGGACTCACTACAAATTATACTTTATATTTAGGACTAGAGATAGTGTCAAGGTTATTAAACTTAAACTAGTCATTGAAGCAGCCAAGGTATTGGTTCAATGATCAATTTGTCAGACTGAAGTTAAACCGAAGCTAACCCTAGGTTAAACCGATAAGAAAATGAAGATTTTAAGGTTATTAATATAAAATTCTAAAGAAAATAATAAAATCGATTATAAAAAATGGACCGAGCTTATGCCTAAAAGGACTGGCTCGCTGGTTGCATGGTCGAACTAGCCAGTTTGGGTTTAATAAAACTAGGTGGTACATCCTTTTTAAGAACATATATATACTCTACCTTAACCATAGGAAAAAGTGAGAGGATAGAAGTGAAAAAAACGATTAATAATTCATCCTTTCATGCAAAGTTATTTATACATAGGTTAGTCAGTCATCTTGTGTTTAATTGATTTTAAAAAATATTATCTCTTTAGTCAATAAATAACAGGTATTTGATTTCTATTTACTCTATTGTACGCTTAGACCTATTTAGATAAAACCTAGCTAACATATAATTGAGTATATTTTCCACTCTTATACATCATAACAACCAATGGTCTTGTAGTTTAATGACAAAAAAAAAAAAAAAATCCCCAATAAACAAGAGGTTGACAGTTCAATGTCACTACTAATTTCATGTTGGCATAGTGTCTACCTATTTAGTCATTGAGAAAACACCGGAATATGTGTGTGTGTTGGAAGGAGTCAAGAAGGGTGTGAGAAAGGAAAGAAGAGTGGGCGTAGGGCTTTGAAGAAGAGGAGGCACATGGGACGTTTTTGTATGCGCATGTGAACATGGACGACTTCATGTGCCTCCTGCCCTCTTCACTCCATACCAATGCCCTTTTCTCATAACTATTAATCCCTCTCATCTATTATATAATATTTAGTTGGTTTTTTTAAAGAGATTATGTGAATTAAATAAATTACTTAATCATAATACATATTGTGTATTATTGATATATATATATCAATCATAATATAAGTCACACAAATTAGTTTGGTGAAAAAACAATAACTATACTTTTATTTTTATTTTTTTGGTAAAAAATTTTTAAGAAATATGTTGAACTCACCCACGATTCAAAAGTAGGCCAAAATCTATTTTTCTCCTAGGTGATATTAATGTTAGGTAGGGTGAGTCATTTGTTATCCTCAGGCGTTTACTTTAACACATAAAAGTTAGGATATCTCTCTCAACACCTTGATTAACTCTAAAATCAAACTTCTTCCCTTTTGTAAGAATATCCGACCCCTTTATCAGTTAAACCTAAAGACAAAAGGTATAAAATGTAAGTATATAAAAGAGTGGGTTTAGGAAATCCGAAGTCATCAATTTCACAGCCCAATTATACATTTCACATCTTCTGTGTACCCCCAAACCCATATCCCTCCATCTTCTCATTCCTCAATAATACTGCCTTTTCAATTCCCCCATTCCTCCTTTTCTTTTGTTATTATAGCATTGCTTTACCCATATTTGCCTCTATATATTATTGCTCATTCGCCGAGCGCCATCCTTGGATGAGCTTATAGGCTTGAGTCTAACACTGATATGTTTCTGTGTATGCGTGTCAAAACTTGTTGGCAATCGTATCTTAACATTAATTTTATGAGATATCTTAACTAGTAATTTCATTATTAGAAGTTGAGCATTTAACTAGGGGACTTTTTGTTCTATTTAAAAAACCTAGTGGTATTTTGTTGAGAAAAATGAAGGCAATATGATGAGGGTATATGTGTAAAAGGAATAAAGTGATGAGAAAGAAAATGGTGGGTACTTACAAAGTATGGTCTATATATAATAATTCATTGTCGCTTGCAAACAGGGATGGCTGTCTCGTGTGTGATTGTTTTACCCAACAAAACACAAGGACAAGTGCAAGGAATGTAGGAACGAAGTCATTAAAAGGACAAAGGAGTCCTCTACATATATATATATGAGAGATGGATCGAAGTGATAGTGGCTTGCACCAAGCGGGAATAATGGTGTTGAAATAAGTTTTGAACTCAGCCATTGAGACTCACTAGTGGCAACAATTTCAAATCCAACACGACAAGCTTTTCTGATTATAATTAGTTGATGAATCAAGAGGAACAAAAAAGAGAAAATCAGGGGCCCAAGTAACGAAAAAAAATTCAAAAAAAACCCTAAGATTCTGAAAATACCAGAAAAGACCCCAGCCCCGGGGCCTTTTCTGGTATAAATTCATTAAAACCTTTAGTTGTTAGCAGGGCTGATATAGTTGTTAACGGAGCTGATATAATTGTTAATGCCGGGGCCTTTTCTGGTATAAATTCATTAAAACCTTTAGTTGTTAGCAGGGCTGATATAGTTGTTAACGGAGCTGATATAATTGTTAATGGGCTGATATAGTTGTTAACGTTTTACTGAATTTATACCAGAAAAGACCTTGGGGTCTTTTTTGGTATTTTCAGAATTTTCGGGTCTTTTTAAATTTTTTTTATTATTTGGGTCTCTATACAGATTTTCCCAACAAAAAAACAACCACGTCACCACCTCAGCACGCTTATACAACGGAATACATGTTTAGTAAAATTAGTTCCTTGAAATTACTTAATATCTACTCTGAAATTTAGTTTTTTATATGTAATTTCCCTCAATGTAATTAATTGTTACTATCTTAATTGTTGTTTTTATTTGGTAAATTAAAATTGTTAATTTGTTACTTATTAAACTTTTGTTATCATTTTGTCTTCCTATATTTATATAAAATTTAATCTAAGCATATTTCCTAGTTGTTTCACAGTAATTAGAGGCTTGGAAGAAATACAAAGAAGCAATAGAGAGAGCAAAATACAATGAATTGAACATTTATTAAGGAATTGGCGCAAGCGGCTGATTTTCAATGTCAATAAAATAAAATAATATGGAAATGTGGGATGGATAGAAGGAGCATGTTGTGGCTTGGTGCCACCCACTACATTCAAAAGAAATATCCTTTTAGATTCGGAAAATTTGAAAAATTAAAAATAAAAATAGAATAAAATAGAATATAATATAATATACTTAGCCATCCTAGATATTCCCGAGCTTCCTCATTCTAATCGTAGTCTTCTCATTTGGGAGCATCCCTATCTGAATAAACACCACTCCTATTCCTATGTCATCAATCACCTGTACAAGAAAAAGAGAAGAAAAGGCCCGAATAATTTGTAAACATAGAGACAGATAGAGAAAAAACCTATAGTAAAGAAAAGTTTATAAATTACCTATTATATCTTGACATGCAAGAAGTTACAAGTAATCTATAACACTCACTTAAATATTAAATATAAGATAAAGTTGATTTTTTTTAGAAATTAAGGAAATTAAATATATATTGTGTATTATTGCATTAATATCAGTTTATAAGTTAAGTGAAATATATAATCTAAAAAAATATAACTATAAATATTTTTAAATAGTTTAATTAATTTTTTTAATATTTTTTTAAAAAATTAACTCTATCTTATATTTAAGGTAAAACTGAGTGAGATCAAAGTAGTATTCTTTTATGTACCAAGTACCAACGGACTTCTCGATGGAGGAATATATGTTTATATAATTTATACCATAAAGCTACATAAAGACAAAAGTCTTATAAAATATACTGAGAGGGAAAAAAAAAAAAGGATGTACAGAGCAGAGTAACAGCTTTTATTACAATACATAAATAATGTAGCTAGCTTCATCATTTTAATATTTTATATTGGCATTAATGACATGAACCATTATATTTTTGTATGCCAAAAATGATGCTGTTTTTCACTAGCTAATTGCTCTGGCATTAATGCTGTTAAATTTACATACTCCTTTGCAGCTGCACATGAAAACTTTATAGATCAATATACCAAATTCAGAACCTAACTGTATGTTGCTGCGTACACATGCAAAATAATAAAAGGTTAAATATCAAATTTGCCACAGAAGTTGCACAAATGGAGCATTTAGCACCCGGAAGTATTCATGGTACCAAATTTACCCCGGAAGTATTAAAATGATACCAAAATTACTCCGGAAGTTTTCAAAAGGGACCAAATATACCCAAGACTGACGAAACGTCAAACGTCCGTTGGCCATATCGGAAATGTTTTTTTTTTGTTAAAGTCCAAATTTGTCATGGAAGTTTTTTGAAAGGAGCGTCCAGCACTCAGAAGTTTTTTTTGGGTACCAAATTTACCCAGAATTTTTGCCACATCATATAGACACGTCAAATTTTTGTTTTTGTTTTTAGCAAGCTTCATTTTCTTTGGATCCCAACACCATTCTTCTTGGCCCATATATCCAATCCATACACTTACTGACCTTCTGTCATCCTCACTCCCTCTCGTTTTGACCCAGCAGCTTTATGTAAACAGATCCAGTGTCATTATGTGAAGCAAATCCAACGCCATTATGTGAAGCAGAGCAGATCGCATATCAGTAACCAAATCAGCGGAGATTACAGTGAAACACAAACCAACCAAAAGCACAAGAGCAGCTGATCTGCGATGAAACACAAAGCCTTGTGCTCTTTATTTGAAAGTTCATGCGTCTGGACCCTTGTATTTTATCTGGCCGAAGAACTTCTATTTAAAGGGGTATCTCTCTCGTCTTTATGCCATTTGTTAGGGGTTGAAAATGAATCCGAAAGCAAAGCTGAAAATTGAAACTAAAACAGAGGGTTGTTTGTGAGCTATTTTTTTTCATCTGTTTGCTGGGTCTGTTAATGGTACCAAATTTACCCCAGAAGTATTAAAATGGTACCAAAATTACCCCAAAAGTATTAAAAAGGGACCAAATATACTCAAAACTGACGGAACGTCAAACATCCGTTTGCCATGTCGGTGCCACATTGGTTTTGGGTATATATGATACCATTTTAATACTTCCGGGGTAAATTTAGTTACCATAAATATTTCTGGGTGCTGAACGCTCCATTCGCAAAACTTCTGTGGTAAATTTGGACTTTAACCCAATAATAAAAATCATACCTAACTGTTTTGCCTCAATTCATCAAGATCAATGCGTGTGTGTGTATTAATGTATAATGAAAATTTATGCCACTGGTTACTTGTTACAAGTTAGTCTAGTTTTCATTAAAAAGTCCACATGAAATGATTTCTCTCAAAAATATGAGTTTCTCCCACATTTTCAAGGTTTTTCTCATAAATATTGCTGTAAAAAAATATTTATTTTATGTGATTGGTTGCGCTAAATGCACGGCCGGGGCGGGGGTTAGGGGTAGAAATAGGCTAGGCTAGGCTTTAATTAAGTAGGCTTGGGCCTGTGAGTAGGCTTTTTTTTAGGCCTAAGCCTGGGCCTTTTGAAGGTCTGACAAGGCCGGAAGCCTATTTAAAGGTCTACTTAAAATGTAGGTCTTTATATATATAGTCTTAAAGCATATGCATTTAAGTCTATATATAATTCATCAAGCCTATTTAAATGCTTACATTATGTCTAAAAAGTTTAAAGATTCATTCTCATAAGAAATAAAATAGTTAGTAAGTGAAAGAAAATAACACCTAGTACCAACAATTATTTGAGCAAGTAGGAATAAGAAAAATCAATTATTTATTGATTAAGGAGATATATTTCTTAAAATCAACCAAATACGACATATGACATGTAAAACTAGATTTTACCTCTTATTTTTCTGGTAGAAAATGAGACAAACTTTTCCCATTTTAATCATTTTCATTTGGGCATCACTAAAATTAACTTACCACAATTTTTATGTTACATCAAATGACATAAATCAAGGGAGGAGTAGTGAGCTAGCATTAACACCTCAAGTGATAAAAAAGAAGAGAAGTAGATGTGATCAATTGATGTACGAAAATATTAAGCTTGTTGATAAATAGAGAAATGTAAAATTTAATGTTAAGAATAAGTTATTAATTTTATAAACAATCCACAAAATTAAGTTAGGTTAAATTATATATGACTATGCATAATGAAACATTTAAAAAAAAACTAAATAGGCCAGGCCTGTAGGCCTGAAGGCTAGGCCTTATGAAAATAGGCCTGACCTGTTTACTTAAATAGGCCTAACAATAGGTCTAAGCCTAAACTTAACCTATTTATTAAATAGGTCAGGCTAGGCTTAAAGTAGGCTAGGCCGTAAACCCCTATTAGGAGACTGACCTTTTTCCACCCCCAGCAAGGGTCAAATTTAATTAGTTCTACCCAGCGTTTGAGATTTTCTTGTTTAGCAGCCCCATAAGCGATGAGATTATGAGATAAACACCAAAAAACAATAAAAAACTATCTTAGTGGTTAGCTATGAGTGTGATACTAATAAGAAGGGATTGATTGTCATTAAAAGAGCTTATAACCAAAGCCAATCTTAAAAGGTTAGGACTTAAAAGGGTCACCCTTTTATGTTTGGAATAAGAAAAAATATAGGTTTTTCAAAGTCCAGCCTGAGAACACCAAAGTCAGGGTAGCCCTGTAGAGCCGGAAGTTATTATTCTAAATTTTAACTATTTTTCCTCTGTTTTGCTTTTCAAATAAATATAATTAGTAAATTACAATAATTAAAGTTCTAACTTATCAAATAAATATTGTTAACATTAGTATTTAAACAACACGTATCATGCAACAAACAAACACAGTCAACAAACAAGTGTCAGCTGAGCTCTCCTTTGAAGCGTAAGTCATGATATTAATTCGTGAATGAGTAAGAATGAATGAGAGACCGAAATTGAGAGTTGAGAGTTGAGAGTTGAGATAATTATAGAGAGTGATAAGAGAGCCGAAAAAGGCGAAGATAATGGAGGAAAATACTGATTGAATTTTTAGGGTTCCTTCACTCCCCAATATTCTCGGTCTCGATCAAGTTAATGAAAAAAATAAAAAGTAAACCCCCCTAATAAGCCAACCTTTAGCCTTGTAGTTGGATTTGATAGCTCCAATTTTTAAGCTCGAATCTTGAAAGGTAGGCCCAACGAGCTCGCTTGGATTTTCTGGCTCTAATTGTCATCCTCTTCTCTTATCATTTTTTCCTCCTCTTCTTTTTCATTGCTCATCTCAACTTTTAGAATGAAATGTAAATGATTTAGATTTAATGTTTTAGCAAAATATTTATTTATTTTTTTATAGTAGCTTTAATTCATCATAACTAAAATTTGGTAGTTTTCAAATTCACTCATTTATTTTTAATAATTCAATATTTTACTAAATACGAAATGTTTAAATTTCACTTTTAAAATTTGAGATGAGTAGTAGTGGATAAGGGGGAAAAAAAACAGTAAGAGCATATCAAAGAACGGTAGGCAAATGCAAATAAGGGTAATATGTTAGAATTTGTATATGACTTGTTGTAAATTTGTGATAACTGGTTTTCCTTGTGGTAGTGGGAAAGCGATCGATGATGGGTTTGAAAATGGGAAGAGGAAAGGTCAAAAACCATGGGGCTGTGGAATTTGCATCCCCCTGTTTTGAAACTGAGAAGGGAACAAGAAAGTGAGAGGAATTGAAAACCAATGTTCCTCGTAAAACACACTTTCCTTTCACTCTCTCTCTCTCATATGGATTCGCAGGAAATTACTAATTAGGACTTAGGAGTACATGGTTTATGCACGTGGCAGCCGGCAGTAAAGTTTTCCTTTTTCAAAATATAATATAAAAATGCTGCAACCTAAAGCGCGTTATACTTTCTCCGTTTTATTTTAAAATTTTGATTTTATCTTTGTGAAAAGCATTGAGGCAGATGGAGATTTTACATAAAATTGAAAGATGAATAAAAAATCATAAAACGTAAAATTGTAATATAAAATCTTAAAAATATAAAAATATTTAAAAAATTAGTAAAATCGTTTTGATAAAAAAATAAATCGTAAAAACATAAAATCATAATAATAAATCGAGATTTTAACCACCATCTTGAGCCTAGATAATAAAACATCTTAAATATTAGATGAAATTTGTACTATAATTAAGAGATATTTAATCTTATATTTAGAATCAAATGTAGTATTTATTATACACCGTCAAATTAAAAGACAATTCCTCTGAAGTCTTAAATAAAAGAAAATGCCATAAAAATGTCCATTAAAATATCAAATTTATAGTGAAGTACTGTTAGACATTTTTACAATATTTTCTCAACGTGAAAAGTCTAAAACACCATTAATGAATACATAACCATCATTAGGTTATTTTGGACTTTTCACATTTGAAATATGTTCCAAAAATATCCCATAAAATTCTATTGTAAATTTGAGATTTTAAGTGATTTTTCAATTGTATTTTCTCTTATTTCGGATTTAGATACAATTTTTCATTAGATTAAATTATAATGGGCGGAGATGAATATTAGAGAAAGTTTTGTTTTTGGTCAATATTAGAGAAGGTCGGGCCCCGCTCCGATCAACCTGTGCTGATAAATCTCTCGCTCCCATAAGAAAAATAAATTATAATCTAAATTATTTAAATGACGTTTCAAACCTTCGTGTCTAACCTTTAGCCGCAGATATTTTGAAGAGCATGAAAGGGCTAGGCTTTTTTTAGTCTGACTCAAATTAATTATACAAGATACCACTCTGGTCCTATTTATAAATTCATTTTGACTAAAAAAATTTAATTTTATTTATAAGTCCACTTTCCTATAATAAATGAAATTATGACAATTTTACCTATATTAATTATACTCATGAAGATAAATAGAGAAGAAAGAGGGTAAAAATAGCCAATAATAAATGAGGGTAAAGTTAAAAATTTACCCTCATAATTATTGAGCTAACCACCTCTCTTTGGTATGTGAGATTTAGTCAAAATGAACTTATAAATAAGACCAGGTAACTTATTATAGGAAGTGTACTTTCCAGAAATAGGAATCAAATTAATACGAATGCCTATTGCTCAGAAACTTACAAATTTGACTTTTTATGGTCACTCTTTTTACGTTTCTATCTTATAAAATTAATTTGAGTCACTGACTCACTGGTAAACTCCTGATAATCAGAAACCCTATTACCTTGCCAGCTACACACGGTATTTACTATTTTTATATTTCTTACTTATAAAACCGTATTAATTCACTCTTAAACTCGTATTAATTTTATCTATGTAATTATACTCAATGGCTTCATATATGAATTTTATATAAATTTCTTTGTTGAGTAAGCATGATATATTATGAATGTTGATGTAGTTAATTTCAATTATTTGGATTTAAATATTTTTCTAATAGATTCATTTTTTGTCATGTTTCATATTTTAATTATTTAATTATATAATATAAATACTTATTTAATAATAAAAAATAAACCCTTACGAGTTCATCATACAAATTTACATTACCATCATGAGTTTATTTAAAGTCACGAGTGTCATTCAACCTTTGGCAGCCAACTTTGACATGATTAACTACAGATTTAACATGAATGACAAGGATACAAATAGATACTATAAGATATTTTTATTTTTCATAAATGTTTTTTAAAATTATAATAATTTAATCAAAATCGGTCTAATAGATCCGGCCATGTAATTAACCTTAAAGCCGTGTCCTGGTAAGCTCAATGTCCGGTTTGGTTCTAAAAACTTGGGTATCCGGCCGATGCTTACCTTTTCTTTTCAAAAAATGTTTTGATTTAAATATTTAGAATAGAAAATGATAAAAAAAATTTAAAATTATAAAATCCTAAATCAAGTTTGTTACTAAAAATTGATAAACTAATAGCAAGATTTAATAAACAATTCACAAATCATTTTAAATAAAATACTTTATTTAATTTCAAAAGGTTTTTTTTCCCATCATTCTCCCTATTTAAAAGATCAAATTTTGACATAATAAAAAAAGAAGAGTGAATTAATTAATTAATTAATTAATGTAATATAAATGTGAGGCTAATATTGGTTGCACATTAAAGGCGCATGAGCCCATAGGGTCTACTAGCCAGGGAAGCTTAGTCTTTAGAGGCATAGACCAGCTGTTCCCAATACATGGAATTTGCATTTAGAGACAGATCCATTGCATCCTTTTATTTACTTTGACTATTCCCTTCCCTCATTTATAAATATCAACCTTATCACCACTCTCTCCTCTTTTTGTTTTTGTTTTTTTCTTTTTTTAAATCACTTCCTTTCCTTTTATGTGTCCTCTTTTGGGTAAAGCTGGCTTTTTTTTTTCTTTTTTTTTTCTGGGTCTCAAGGGAAACATTGCTTTAAAAGCATTTACAAATTAATTAAAAGCAAACTTTATATTAATCATCATCACCTATATAAAGCTGTCACTTCATTCATGCATACCATTCAACGCTTGCAACTGTTCACGAATTACTCTCACTTTTGGATGCTCATCACAAACAGTTCCTTTTTTTTTTTTTTCCTCGCTTCTTTTCAAACGGAACATGTGTACATGCATCCTGGAAAGAATATGTGAAATGTTTCATTGAACCTGAATACTTTTGCGCCACAGATTCCACAATAGCTGGTCAATTACAACAACCTCGAGGGAACGAAAAATTTTGTTATGTACTTTACATCCCATCTACCTCTGAGTCCATTTATAATATCACTGCTATAAAATATTCATACTACTACTTTAAAAGACTTTTTTTTTAAAAAAAAAAGAAGTAAAAAGTAAAAAGTGTTATTTTTGACTTCCTTGAGTATATTAAGGACACCAAAAATTTTATTTTTAGCTTCCTTAAGTACACTAAGGATGCCAAAAATGTTAATTTTAGCTTCCTTAAGTATACTGAGAACGTCAAAAAAAATTTCTGATACTAAAACATTTTCCAAATTTTCTAAGTTGAGACAAAAATACTGATTTTAGCTTCCTCAAATATACTAAGGACGCCAAAAATGTTATTTTTGGCTTCCTTAAGTATATGGAGGACGCCAAAAAAAATTTCTAACACTAAAACATTTTTCAAATTTTCTAAGTTGCACCAAAATAACTGATTTTTGCTTTCTCAAATATACTGAGGACGCCAAAAATGTTATTTTTGGCTTCCTTAAGTATAATGAGGATGCCAAAAAAAATTACAGCACTAAAACATTTTCCAAATTTTCTAAGTTGCGCCAAAAATACTGATTGTGGCTTCCTCAAATATACTAAGGACGCAAAAAATGTTATTTTTGGCTTCCTTAAGTATATTACGGATGCCAAAAATGTTATTTTTGGCTTCCTTAGTATATTGAGGACGCCAAAAAAAAAATTTGGCGCTAAAAATTTTTTCAAATTTTTTAGAATTGCACCAAAAATGCTAATTTTGGCTTCGTTAAATATACTGAGGACGCCAAAAATATTATTTTTGGCTTCCTTGACTATACTGAGGACGCCAAAACTGTGTGTTTATATATATGGTCATCGAATGTACCGTCAGCTAATTCTCCTCTCGCTGTTTGACTCTTCTAAGAGCTCTAAAGGACACAATCAGACATAGAAATGACAATCGGATGCATGGAGGTGCTTCTTGTTAAAGCTAAGGGCTTTCCTTAGACTGATTTCTTTGGTTCGTTTCAACTTCCGTTTCTCTTTTCATCATCTTCCTCACTCGTAACTTGAGAGTTTCTACATTATTCCCTAATTTCTGAGTTATTCGCTATTTCATTGATTTCAAAAAGGGTTTAGTTTAGAGATATTCAAATTCTTTAGTTTTTGGAAAGTTTTAGGACTGGTTTTGTTATGTTATTTGAGTTTTACTTCAATGGGAATGACTCCATTCTTCATTCCTCCGCGTTCTGCATTCATCAAATTAATTTACATATTTCCCCTTTTGCTTGTTATTTTAGATCATAGATCCACATCACGGGTTTGGTTATTGCTTGAGAAAATGGGTGTGAGAGATGTCAATCATGGTTGAATGAGATGAAGCTCCAGCACTCCACTGATCTTCATTACATTTTATTTATATGTTCCACCCAAAAATTAATTTCTTAAATTTACGCTTGATGAAAACAGGGATCAATCTCCTTATTTAAAACTGGGAACGACACTTACAGCATCCTCGTTATAAACTAAAGAAGCCGTAAGTGGTACGTACGACATCCTCAATATAAACTAAGGAAGTCGTAAGTGGTACTTACAGCTTCCTAAATTAAAATGTAGGACGCCGTAAGTACCACTTACAACATTCTTCTTTTTTTGTGAAGACGTCGTAAGTATGACACCCCCAGATAGACGTTTTTAGAAAAAATGATGTTAATTGGGCAAAATTTAAGACGTTAAAAACATTTTTGTAGTAGTATATTTTGACGTCTCATTTTTTATATTGTTCGCTTTAAAATTTATTACCCTTATAGTCTTTAAAATGTGTCGAGAGAGATATATATTCAAACCTTATAGAGCGTTTTTAATTCGCCCCCTTTCTCAACCCATGTTGAACATAACATATATAGTATGAAGTCTTACAAAAAAAAAAAAAAACAAAACTGGGCCAAACAAATTAACATACAATAGAGTTGAAGGCAAAAAAAAAAAAAAATAGAGTTATCAATGAACTATTGTGATTAATAATTTATCTCAATCTTTGGTTTGTTGATATAACATAATGATATCGTGTGATTTGTATGGTTAATCACATATAACGACGTTGTGTGTACATGCTAGTGGGGTTTCTCATATAATAGTGTGTATCAAGTCTAATAGAGGTTCTGAAAACTAATTGATGTGGGTGTGTCTTGTGGGAGATGGGTGAATAACGATGGAGCTTTATAAATATTTAATTTGAACGTAGGTTATGGCGTTAATTAAGTTTAAGAGATATTTTCAATGGATATAACTATGGCTACGTATATATGCTTTTATAACACGTTGACTGTACTGAATTGGATTTTCTTCTTTCTAGATGATTATTACGCAGTTCTCTAATATACTCGTATTTGAATTGACAACCATAATCTTCCTCCAAATATCACAAATGTCAAGTTGATGGGTTCCGCATTTTATCTATAACCACAAATTTAGATCATCCCCATAACACCCCCAACAATGGATGTGCAATAACTATGAGAAATACTATAAAATTCATTAATTTTATATACAAAATTATAATGGGTTAATACCTAATATTGTCGGGAGGTTTTTGCGTACGAGGTATCTGAAAGGTTTTTTTTTTTTATATATATAATTTTTTTAATCAATGTCTGCAAAGGTTAAAAATTAAAGAATACTGTTACACCAAACTATTAAAAATATTAAGAATCAATGTTAATTTTTAAGCAGTTATAAAATTTACACTAAACCCTTTAGAAATTATTTGAATTGATCAACTTTGTATCAGGGGATTATTTTCCTTTTAAATATTAGATTTTTAATATTTTCAAAAACAGATAATAGAAAAAAAAAATTCCCCGTATTACAATATAAACCGAAAGATCGTACGGAATAAAAGTATATTATATTAAATAAAAAAATATTTACCGTTATTTTAATTTTTTGATACGTCGTTATTTCTATTATGTATTTTACTAAAATTCTCACAATGTTTTAATATATTTGAATGACCTGGGCATTTGTATGGCAAAGACTTTATAACCCCGCCCCTTTTATCTTCGGTGAATAAAGATTTTTCGATATTTTTTTAATAAAAAGACAAAACAAAGTTAAAACAACTTCAGGAAAAAATAAAAAAGAAATTAAAACACGCAATACAGGAATGTAAGGCATAATCATAATATAAAACTCATTATGTATTCATGACGTTCTTAAGAAAATGATCAAGTGATAAACAATACGTTGAATCTTGACCCATTTGCAAAAATATCTGCGAAAGTTCTAGTTGTCATAATTATTACGGCATTTTTGGTTTAGCCATCACGCCAATTTTTCAATGGCCTATGGCGCTATTGTATTTTTTTTGACATTATCATTGAAAAATTATTACTCCTAATATATACATGGTTTGTACATAATTTTATAAAAAATCAGATTGTTTAATTACTCAAAATTATGTATCCGTCAATATCCATAAACGGTTCACTCTTATCCCTTGTCAATGTTAGTCTAGTTTCCATGGTAATTACAATATAAATAATTAGATCAACATGCATTCGTTTTAGTAGAAGGGACTTAGCTACTTAAGTATGAGGGTTTGAGTTTAAATCCGTGTGAATGTAAAAATTATTTTTGAGAGAGTTTCCTAGTTGAATTTAAAATTATTTGAATTTGACTTAGTTAAATAACTATACAATGAATATGATCTTTTCTCTTGGATCAGCAAGTAATACTTACAGGCAGGGGAGATCGAACCTTGATAGGTGCCATCAACGGATGGCATACATGCCACTGCGTTGTCAAGACGCTGGTATATGATATGAGGATGATGTGTGCACATTTTGTTTAAAATCATTAGATATTACTCGATCCAATAATATAATTAATCACTATTTTAAATTGAGTGTTCGTTTTTACATTGATTTATGAACCATTTTGACTGTTTTACCCATTTTATTTGAAATAACATATTAACTTATCACTCTCTTTTTTCAAATAATAATAACTTTGCTATTTTAAAAAATATAAAAATATCTCCTTGCTTATAATTTAAAAACATGAAAGTTACACAAAAAAACAGTAATGATGGTTCTATAAATTATAAATAAAAAAAATTGAAAAATTACCATTTTTTTTTTTTAAAGTTTAGTCAATAGTATAATTCCTTTTAAGATTTAAGTTTAAAGAGTTTCTTTTTTCCCCCACTAAGTTTAAAGGGTTTTCACCTCACTCAGTATACGATTTTCAAGAGCTTAAAAAATATTAATATTTGGGTGAAGTAATCCCAATGCACACATACTAGAAGTTTCTTAGTAATATTGGAGGACCCAATTTGAGCAATAAAAAAATCTTCAACAATAATTTTTCACCGATTTTCCTAAAAAGAAAATTATAGTGATAGAATAGTATAGCCATGCCTTGTCCGACAAGGAAACAAGGCACGAGCTGGAGAAAATAAAAGAGGAGATGCATATATGGTCGTCATGATCGTGTCTTGAAGACAGAGTGTTGCCTAAACAATAGGTGGGGATCCTATAAATGCATGCATTCTTCCTCGTCACATCCCATCAAATATTTAAACCCTTCTTCTTAATTTTCTATATTTAATTAATTATCTCTAAACATAATCATGCATGCATGCTTGTTTGAATTAATATTTGAGAGAAATAACTTTTATTTTAACTACCTTACAAATTAAAATAAAATTGGAGTTGTGGTAAAAGTAAATAAATAAGCGTAGATGTGTAATACAATTTATATTTAGATACGTTTTTGCCTCAAGTAGTTTTTATATCTCTGAAAATTTCAAAATGTCCCTTTGGGTCTAACTCACCTTTTGACAAAAAGAAAATTTCTTTGACTCTAATATGAATCCAAGCATAAATTTCAAACTTAAATCAACTTTTGGAAAAGTTTTAAAGTATTAAAAATAGACCAATTCAAATATGCACTCAAAATAATACTCATCCAATATTAAATATATGACATAATTTATAATGTGACACGTCTTATATTTATGTCTAAAGGTACCATATACCCTATACTTAACACGCAAAAAGTTGAAACCATATACAACCATAGCTTTGTCTTGTCATATGACTGCATTCTCAACGTCTCCACTGCTTGCTGCATTTGGCTGAATTTTATCATGATACTAATAAATTAAAAGTATGTTGTCAATAAATTAAAGTTTGTTAGGACATACATCCTATAGTGAGTTAAAGGGTAAATTTGTAAGAGTTTTTAATTTTTTCAATAAATAACTATTAAAAGTATATAATTAAACAATTAAAATATAACAATGGCAATAATTTAATATAAATATATTTTAAATTTAAATAATTAAAATTAAATTCATCAACATTTATAGCTTATCTAATTAAGAGTGAGTTAATGCAATTTTATAAGATAAAAACGCAAAAATAATAAACTCAACGAGTGAACCTATACAAGTTTAATTGAACTTCAAGCTAGAGCAAGTTTGAGAGTGAATTAGCCTAATAAATCAATTCGTGAATTTGACAAAAATGTATGACGTTCGGTTATTAATATAAAACCCAATCAATTAATATAAGGATATTAAGAAAATTTAATATATTTCTTTAAAGTATTTTTATTTATTATTATTTTTAAATTAATAGGTATGACTTGTAAACAAATATACATTATCCAGTCTAATAACACATATAAGTATCTATTTAACTTATAAGCTAATCAAATAATTTGCTTAACTTATTTGATCTCTCCAAATTTGTCAACCGAATCTTGTATTAAGGATTGAGGTAGTATAAAAAGAACTATTCATTCATCTTTATAATTCCATTATTTTCAAATAATCAAATCTAAAAATAAATAATTTGTTATATTTAATTTTCCTATCATTTTCATGGCATGCACAAATCTAGGCATTTTAACATGTGTTATGCTACTAAAATGCGATCATTTATTCAGTTTTTATCCTTACATTATTTTCCTCATGTTAAATTTAAATATAAAGTAATTACCATGTTATATGTAAGTATAATAGATAGATGGACATTCATTATTATTTCACTATTTATTAATTTAATGTGATTGTTGTTTTATCAATTTTCAACCAACTGATTAACATTCTTTCAAATTTCGTGTTGGATTTGAATAAAAATTTGAATCACAATGTAAGAATAATGAGTTGAGACTATTGTTGTCAAACTCATAAGTTAACTTTTTGAGTTTATCGTTTTTACATTTCTGTTTTGCTAAATCGAGTTTAATTATTAGTAAACTTGTGTTAGCTATAAACTTAATTAAACTCATGAGTTTATATACCCATCCAATTTACCGTTTTTACATTTCTAACTCACAAAACTATATTAATTTATTTTTAAACTCATGTGAATCTTTTTGATTTTGTCATCCTCAACGGTTTTATATATGAAATTTATAGAAATTTCTGTTAGATATAATACATTATGAATGTTTAATTTCAATTATTTAGATTTAAAATATATTTAAATTAAATTTTTGTCATTTTTTATATTTTAATTATTTAATTATAAATCTTTAATGCCTATTTAATAATAAAAGTAAACTTTTATGAGTTTACATGATTGTCACGATTTTGTTTAAATTTGTGAGTATGACAACATTGGATGAGACTTGAAAATGATATTATTTTATTTTATTTTAACTTCAGTAATGATTATGCAGTTATTTTCGTGTTACATATGATATTCTGATTTGATGAGTTTCGATATCAAACTCCTCCAACCTGTTTTATCATCCTCGACCTGTTTTATCATAAAATTTTAATGAAAAAAATTAGAATGAAAGACGTAAGAAAAATAATACTCTGTATTTATTAGGTATTTATTAAGAAGGAAGCACTATAAAAATGGTAATTATTTAAAAGGAATAGATACTGAAATAGAAAATTAAAAAGACCTAATTACCCCTATATTCTCTTGAGCACCTCTTCCTCCCCATTGTTGCCAATTCCACAAACAATAAGGAAGGTCTTTTAGGTGAACTCAGATTCAGATGAAAGCCCTTATCATCGAACCAATTGCCAGTAAAAGGAAGTAGGGCACTTGTTATGAATCTGCCTTTTAAAATAAAAGGTACATATCATTTTAATCCTATTTATAAATTTATTTTAATAAAAAATGTTAGTGCTTATTATAAGTCAATTTTTAGGCTAATGAATGTGCTTTTTTTTTTTTTAAAAAAAAAAACCTTTTCACCCCTTTTAATTACAATAAATAAAAATAATTTATTCATGTTGATTTTTGAAATCAATAATAGATAAGGATTAATTTAAAATTTTAGCTAATAATTAATGAGTTAACTAACTTTCATTCGTATGTGAAAATTATTTAATTTAAATTTATAAATAAAGTTAGAGTCACAGAGGTGAAGAATTTGTGAGAGAGGGAGAGTCACACGCTCATATGTCCACCGTTCATCAATAGAAAAAAGAATGTTGAGGACATATATTTCCTTGCAAAAGGCCCATTCATGAGGATACAGTTTACAAATTGTTTCCAGTGAAACCATAGTCTTGATATTGTTCAATGGTGCTTGGTTGAATTGATATCATTTAGTATTAATCGGTAATAACACATGATATTAAATAGAAGATTGAAAATTTCGCAAAGGATAATTTAGTATTTTGAATTTAATATTTTAGTATGCGGTTATTCTAAATAATTATAAATTTTATGATCTTTTATAGTAAATACTATTTTTTCTGGTTCATTTATTCTAATTTTTCCAATTTTAATTTTAAATTGGGTATGTGGTGGTTATTGGACCACTTAGACCATTTAGGCAAATTCTACTAAAATTGGCGCTTCGGAATATCTTGAGCTTTTCTATGTTGTGGCGTATTATTTTAACACAAGAAAAGTTTTATTATTATATTTATGAAGTTCATATTTATGAAGATATAATAAGATATAACAATAAAAATTACTTCACAAATACGTTTATCATAATTTAAATAAAAAATTTGTAATACTCAAGCATGACATATAAAACTTAGAGTTAAGGTGCAAAAATACACATAAGCTTTTTTTTCAAGAGCGCCCAGCACCACGTGTTTTTTTTGGGAGCAAAAATACATATGTGGTTACTATTTTAGAGCAAAAGTCACATCCTACCGTTAAGTCACTGTTCACCGCCATTAAGTTACTGTTTACTTGATCTCTTTCTCTCTAACAGTGACTTAACGGCGTGATGTGACTTTTGCTCTAAAAGGGTAACTGCGTGTGTACTTTTGCTCCAAAAAAAGCACGTGATGCTGAATGTTTATGGGGAAAAGCTCATGTGTATTTTTGCACTTTAAGTGTCCGTTTGGATCCTCTTATTTTGGGCTTATCTTCTCCTTATAAGTAAAAGCTAGGCCAAACAATATTTTACAAAAGCTCTTATAATAAAAAGAGTTTTTTTTTTACATGAAGAAAAATGCTAAAAATAAAAAGCTCTCCTAGAGGAGCTTATTTTTTAAGCTCTTATTTTTTAAGAGAACCCTAGTCTCTACGCTGTGACCACCACCGGCCACCCCAGCCGCTGCTGGCCGCTAGCGCCACCCCATCATCGGCTACCACCTCCAATGACTTTTTTTTATAAAAAAAACACTCAGGGGAGGCCGCCCACCCCACGCCGGTGGCTGCCACCGGTGACCAACAGCCGTCGCTGCCCCATCGCCGGTGACCACCGCCGGTGACTTTTTTTTAAAAAAAAATACCTAAAATACCCCAACCCCCCCCATCGGCCACCCCAACCGCTATTGGCCGCCAGCGCCGCCCCATCACCGGTGACCACCTCCGATGACTTTTTTTAAAAAAGAAAATACCTAAAATACCCAACCGCCAAACCCCCCCCACTGGCCACCCCAACCGCTTCCGACCGCCACCGCCACCCCATCGTCGGCGACCACCTCTGGCGACTTTTTTTTTTATTAAAAAAACTAAGGGGAGGTTGGTCACCCAACACCGGCGGCCGCCGCCGTCCCATTGCCGGTGACCACCTTCGACGATTTTTTTTTTTTAAAAACTAATTTGTTTTTTTAAAAAAGAAATACTAAGGAGAGGCTGGTCAGCACACACCGGCGACCTGCCGCCACTCACTCCACCGCCAGTGACTTTTTTTAAAAAAAAACTTTAAAAAAGTGCTTATAACAAAAATTTTATCAAACAACTTATTTTAAATTTTAGCTTATAAGTAACTTTTAAGCTAAAAAATTTATATTATCATCAAATAGCTTTTACCTTTTTTGAAAAAGCTTTTTTTTTAGCTTTAGTTTAAAAGTAGCTTTTAGCTTAAAAATAAGAGGATACAGGTTCTAACCCTAAAACTTATAAGCCAAACCAATAAGAACTAATCATATGGACGCACTAAAATTTAATATTAAAATCATGAGTATTCAAATATGTATTATCCTATAACAAGAAGCTTTATTATATGTACTCGATCGATGGATAGAAGAGGACAAGTACATGGACCAGATATTTATTCTGGTTAATTGTAATTAAATTTAATTTAATCCAAAAAAATTTCACAATCAAGTGATAGTTGACACATGCCACACGTGGCAGCTGATTTTAAAATTTTTTTGAAAGGAACATAGAGAGGAGACCGGTCTGGGGTTCTGATGTCTGACACAAGAAGATCGAACATTGAACATGGAATGGAGAAGGAATTTTATAATAATTGCTTTCAGAGAAAAAAAATAAAAGAAAGAAACGTCTGAGAGAAAATAAAACAAATCTTTTTGGGTGTGACGAGGACGTTTTGGTTCAAAAGAGCGTCTAAGTTCCCTTAATGTACCAATGTGGGCCCTCTCTCTCTCTCTCTCTCCTCTTCCTTTGTCTCTCTCTCTTCCGTCCTTTATTTTCCATTTCCAATTCCTCCCTCCCTCCCACGAAACGAAACAACGGCGCATTCTCTCTCATTTTCTCCTTTCCATTATGGTCTTTGTTTGGCATTGGAGGAATACATACACCGAAGTTGAGAAATTATTAAAATACAGATAGGAATCCACAGTTTGCTGCAAATTCTGCCTTCTCGCTGTGGCTTGGCTGCGGGTTTTGATGAAAAGATCAGCTGAGCGAGACTTCTAATCGAAAGGGACGTGCCCTGGTCCTCGTTCCTGCGTCGTTTGCGTCGATTTACAAGCGCGACAGTTTGCTGGATTTGTTCCCATTAGCTGGTTTCTTTTTAATTGATACTTCAATTTGTTGCTTGATCAAGTCGGGTTCGTTTTTATTCTTCCCAATGGAGGTGGGCGGAGGGTTGCACTTGTGGCAATTACTGTTTGATATGTATTACTGAGCAGTGGTGGAGTGTTTGATGCTGAAGGAGTTGGATATGGATTCATGGTTATTTGTAACGTATATCTTGAGCAGCGTAAAGTCTCTCGAGGGTGAGGTTAAGATCTGAGAAGAGAGTTGGATATTGATATTGGATTGCAATAGGGATTTCTTCACTACAGTGGTGTTTTTTTATTCCAGGTAAAATTTCAATTTTAGTTTGCATTACTGGTTTTTTTTTTTTGGACAGTGAAGGTTGGTGGCTTTCGTTTTTGTTTTGTTTTTCGTTTTAACGATTTTCTTGGCCTCGCTTCCCTTGTTTTATAGTAGATAGGGGTAGCATAGCTTGGATTATTTAATTGTTGCAATTCTTTATAGTTTCTCTTGAAATGTTGTTTTGGTTGAGAAATATGTCTCCTTCAATGGTACTGTTGGTGCACCAATTCTTCCCCCTCCACCTCAACTGATGAAGGTTGGAGCTGAAATCACATAATGGAAATAGTTTGAATCACATGATTTGGGGAAACAATTTTTGGTTTTTCTAGATGATTTTGTTGTTGGCTCTCTCATTGTTTCTGTTCATATTAGGTTGGACCTATCCTAGTTCTAAATTTTGTCTAACTCGCGTCACTGGACATGAAAACTAAAGGCTTGGAGTTAGAAGTAACGATTGCTGAAAGCCTTTCTTGTGTTGTCTAACTTCGTATTCAGCTGGGTCGAGTGTGGATCTTTCATCTATATCTTTAGATGGATTGAAGAAGTAAAGTTCTGCACCAATGTTAAAAAGGGTAGCATCTGGACTGTTGATTTCCTCGCTCCTTATATATGTGTCTGCATCGGATACTGGATTCCCCAGATGCAACTGTGATGATGAGGCCAACCTGTGGACTATTGAGAGCATTCTTGAATGCCAGAGAGTCGGTGATTTCCTGATTGCTGTGGCCTATTTTTCCATCCCCATAGAACTGCTTTACTTTATCAGTTGCTCCAACGTCCCATTCAAATGGGTGCTTTTTCAATTCATCGCCTTCATAGTACTATGTGGAATGACACATTTGCTGAATGGCTGGACTTATGGTCCCCACTCATTCCAGCTCATGGTGTCACTTACTGTCTTCAAAATTCTCACCGCCCTGGTATCATGTGCCACTGCTATCACCCTCATCACTCTGATTCCATTGCTTCTCAAAGTGAAGGTCAGAGAATTCATGCTGAAGAAAAAGACTTGGGATCTTGGGCGTGAGGTTGGTCTTATAATGAAACAAAAGGAGGCTGCAATGCATGTGAGAATGCTTACTCAAGAAATTCGTAAGTCACTTGATAGGCACACAATTCTGTACACCACCCTGGTTGAGCTGTCTAAAACTCTGGGTTTGCAGAATTGTGCAGTTTGGATGCCTGATGGTGATAAAACAGTAATGAACCTGACTCATGAATTAAATGGCAGGAATTTAAATTTCTCTGTACCTATTACTGATCCAGATGTTGTAAAAATCAAAGGAAGTGATGGTGTAAATATTCTTAGCCCTGACTCAGCACTTGCTGCTGCCAGCAATGGAGTTTCAGATGAGGTAGGACCTGTAGCTGCGATTAGAATGCCAATGCTTCGGGTCTGCAATTTTAAAGGGGGGACACCAGAACTAACTCAGGCCTGTTATGCAATACTGGTTTTAATTCTTCCTGGTGGAGAACCTCGATCATGGAGCGATGATGAACTAGAGATTATTAAGGTGGTAGCTGATCAGGTAGCTGTAGCTCTATCTCATGCTGCAATTCTTGAAGAGTCTCAACTTATGAGAGAGGAGTTGGAGGAGCAAAACCGAGTTTTGCAACAAGCAAGAAAGAATGCAATGATGGCGAGTCAAGCAAGAAACTCATTTCAGAAGGTCATGGGGGATGGAATGAGAAGGCCTATGCACTCAATTTTGGGCTTGCTGTCAATGATAGGAGATGAGAATTTTAAGAGTGAACAAAAGCTCATTGTGGATGCAATGCTCAGGACCAGTAATGTTCTTTCGAACCTGATCAATGATGCCATGGATATTTCTGCAAAGGATGATGGAAGGTTTCCGTTGGAGATGAGATCTTTTGGCTTGCATGCCTTGATAAAAGAGGCAGCTTGCCTTGCCAAGTGCATGTGTGTTTACAAGGGTTACGGTTTTACGATAGAGGCTGACAAGTCTTTGCCTGACAATGTCATGGGCGATGAGAGGAGGGTCTTTCAGGTGATTTTGCATATGGTTGGGAACCTACTGGATGGTAACCATGGGGGAGGGGTTCTTGTACTTCGGGTTACTGCAGAAAGTGGAAGTCAGGGAAGGACTGAACAGGGGTGGGCCGCCTGGAGGCCAAGTTCATCTAGTGGGGATGTATATATTAGATTTGAGACAGGGATCAAAATCAGTAATTCTGAATTGGAGAACCCAGTTTCTATAGGACAGCTTGGTGATAGGAAGTATGCCAGTGGCAGTGATAGAGTTGAGGGCAGATTGAGCTTCAGCGTTTGCAAGAGGATAGTTCAGGTGAGGATCATAAAACTGGTGTTTTTTATTAATGTAAATAAAGTATTATATGTGTGTACAAGTGCAGATAGTATGTACATTGATTTGGTGATATATTTGGATCAATGTTGCAATACTTTAGAACATGTTTGAAATGTTTTGGATGCAGCACCTGGGATTAGAAGGGTACGCTCAAATTAAGTACTTTAGATTGCATATTCAGTTGCGTGACTTTATTTTTCTTATTGATGCCCTTGATTCCTCCGCTCATGGTAGAATTTTGGGCCGGGTTCCTCCTTTCTATTAGTGTTGTGCTTAGATCACGATGTCCTATGTTCATTTTTTTTTCTCAAGTGACAATGTCTTATGTTCTTCAACTTCATGAGCAATTGGTGTAAAGATTATTTTTATTGTGATATGCTTTTGACGGTTATGTCAGGGATTTGCCGGAAGATTTTTAAATTTGTTTTATGGGTATACCTCTTGGAATTGTTAGCTAGCAGTTACTGTGTTAGAATATTTTTCTCCTCTTGGTTTGTAATTTTGTTTTTCCTGTTATATTGTTGGCAGATGATGCAAGGGAACATATGGTTAGTATCAAATACTCAAGGTTTTCCTCAAAGCATGGCCCTTGTTCTTCGGTTTCAATTGCGATCTTCTATAGCCATATCCATCTCTGAACCAGGAGAATCTTCAGAGCGTACGGATTCTAATTCTTTGTTCCGAGGCATGCATATCTTGTTGGCCGACAATGATGATTTAAATAGAGCCGTGACTCAAAAATTGCTCCAGAAGCTTGGTTGCACGGTAACTTCTGTTTCTTCGGGCTTTGAATGCCTAACTGTCGTTGGACCAGCTGGATCTTCTATACAAGTCATTCTTTTGGATCTTCATATGCCTGAATTAGACGGTTTCGAAGTTGCCACTAGGATTCGCAAGTATAGAAGCGGAAACTGGCCTGTGATAGTTGCTCTGACTGCCAGTGCAGATGATGACCTGTGGGAAAGATGTGTTCAAACTGGCATTAATGGGGTCATCCGGAAGCCAGTTTTGTTGCAAGGAATTGCCAGTGAACTTAGGAGAATCCTGGTGCAGAGAAGCTAGGTCCTGTGAGGACAAACATAGTCTGTAAGTTAAAAAAACCGAAGAAATTGTTATGGTCATTCTTATTCCTGTTAGAATTAGCACACAATCACTCTTTGTCTCTCACTCCCCCGGCATATTTCAGCGTAGAGAATGTTATACACACAACTTCCCATAAGAAAAATGGCATACAGATTAGTTCCTTTGTTTCTGCGTGTTTCATGATGCTATTGTCGTGTGTGTGTGTCTGTGTTTTCTTAAATCTGAAACGCGCATGCTTGTCCAGCCTCCAGGCACTGTCCATGTAATCAGAAAATTGAAAAATATGCACAAGAGGATTGGATAGCTGATAGCAAAATTGTAGTTTGAAGAGGAAGCTTCCAAGTATATTGTTTATAACACCTACAAATAATCTCTCTGGGCGACAAAATCTAGTTTCTGCACTGTATTTGGGAGTTTGTGCGACAGCTTTCTTAATTTTGCTCCCCTCTATTGCCTATTGAAATCCATGATTGTTTTGCTGACCCCGATAGATTCTCAAAGACATGATTATCAATTAAGAATATTCACGAGCACTGACCAGACAGATATCACTGGTACTATTGAGTATTTCACAAGTTGCTTTGGACTTTGAAATTAATTCTGATGTTTTGTAATTGCTAACGTTGATATTTTGAGGTAGCCATTCGAGATCAAGAGTATAGCTTTGAGATCAGTTTTGGGTGTCTAAGTGTTTATTCAAGATAAAATTTCTCTCACATACATTCTTTGTGTATCATAAATCACAATTAAAAAAACTATTTTTAAAGATTCGAATCATTATTCTAAATGAGCATATAATAATAACTAACTAATGGTAGTGGTGATGATCAAAATAAAGTGCAAGTGTTAGAAAGGCACCAAAAAAATATTATTACCTCTAGTCTTAAATATTGGATAAAGATTGTAATGTAATTTGTACTACAAATTTTATTCTATATTTTAAGACTAGGGATGCCATGATTAACATTAATCATAATAATAATAATAAAACAAATGGAGCAGAAGAAAAATTTTGGGTTTCTGGAGAAGCAAGGTCTCGTGGGTGAGTTGGAAACCTGAAACGGAAAGCATGCACGTACCTGACACGCACACGTAAACATTGTTTTCGCCTAATACCCTTTTCTACTTCTTTTTCCTCCTCCCAACTTGTACGGCATCTTTCATTTATATATATATATCAGAAAAAGGAAAAAACAGAGGCCCTGTGCTGCCCATTACCTGTGTGGGCCCAACTAGGCTGTTATATTATTATCCGCCCAATGGGCCCGTTTGGAGAGAGCTTTAAGTAGTTTAAAGTTAGAAAAAAGCTTTAAGTGGAGTGTTTGAGTTGAACTTTAAGTTTATTGAGTTTATTTTTTAAAAAAGCTCCTAAAAACCAGTAAAGGAAAAAATTCTATAAGATAGATTTTTTAAAAAAACTCTCAACTTTTTAAAATAGACCCGGCCACTTCTACTATCATTAATCCAAACATAAATTATATTTACCACATAACTTTTTTTTACTGGGCTTCTAAAAAAGCTAGATAAGAAATAAACTACTGCTCCCACCGCTAACCCAAACATGCCCTATGAAATTGGCTTTGTTTGCTCAACAATATCAGCTAGATTTTTTTCAGTGTAGTGAACCAATATTCGAACCCTTAATCGAAGAGTTACTTGCATATAGTGTGTGATAGTGGGAAAAAGAAGAAGAAGAAGAAGAAGAAGCGATAATTGTAAGGAATAAGAAAAATGGGGAAGAGAAAATAAAGAAGGAATATAGCTTTGGTGGGATGCGACATAATAAAAATAAAAGAGGTGGGTAGGATTCCATACTGGTGGGGCGCGCTGCTCAACTTTGGGACATGATTTTGACCAAATCCTCCACCAATACATCAAAACCTTGGAGCCATATATATATGATTTATCTGTGTGGTCATACGGCCTCTCTTCTCGATCTGTTCCTTTCTTTGGAAATGAAATTGAAAGCCATGTCTCATTCTTTCTCGTTCTCTCTCTATTCTTGCCTCCTTTACCCAAATACTTTAGCTTTTAGTCCCATGTAGTGTGATATAAAAGATATGTTATCCAAATGCCATAAAAATCACAAATCATCAGTACTTAACATCAGATTAATTAATTAAAAGTCATCTTGTTGTTTCGCAGGGACCCAATATTATTATATTATCCTTCAAAATCTGCATGTCCTCTGTTGCTGTTTCCTTCATTAATTGGAGCTTGGATTTGCAGACTTGTCATTTATTTTTTCCCCATATAATTAATAATCCTCAGCTTTGATTGGACTCATTCTGATGTTGTTTTGGAATCATTTTGTATAATGCATATATAGGACATCTTGTAGAGTAGAATTGTTCAATGATTATCTGCTATTAGAATCCGCCATCGCTTTTTGGTTCTACCCCATCTTAATTATATGTTAAAAATAAAAATATTAGTACTTGATGTGGGAAAAGTTTTTCCCATGAATGGATTATTGATTTTTGTTATGAATCCTAACCATAAGCTATTCTCTATTATAATTAGATTCTGGGGTGGCCATAGATGTGCAGAAGAAAAGGTATGTCGATAAATATATATTATTATTTTTTTTTAAAAAAAAAGGTCAAAAGAGCAATTGGGTTGAAAAAATAAAGAATTTTTAACTATCTTGTTATCCTACAACAAACATAAACAATCAGATTGAAAAAATGAGTAAAAACCATGAATAAGTCTGACTTGTTTTGTAGGTTTCTATTCCTTTTTGACATTTTATCTGCCTCATTTACATAAAAGTGAGTAGGCTCCACTATCAAGAGAAGAGAGAGACCACTCACTTTTATGTAAGTGAGGTAGATAAAATGTTTATGTCTTAAAGGCAGAAACACTAAACCCTTTCTTTTTTATTAGAATCTAATACCCTATTTTAACTGTATTGGATTATGTATTATTTGATAACCCAATAAATCATCAATCGTTAGTCCAAATCAAATTTTAAAATTGGAGGAATTCAAGAAAAGTTAGATCTTGTCAACATGACTTCCTATACCCACTTAATTTTTGGGAGTATATTTATACACTTACTTACTATCATGGTTTAAATAGTCATATTTTGGTACAAAATCCAGGTTATGACAATAAATATAGTTTATTTATTGTAAACATTTAGTTATATTGAATGTATCAACAAAATCATTTGATTACTTATGCTAATAGTTCAACAATACATAAATCTTGTTTTCTATATTGTTTCAGAACTTTTTATTTGTCTCTGATGATTAATCGAGTTATGCTTTTTATTACTCTAAAAGTAATATATATTTAAATAATTTACTTAGATTAAGAAAATTAGATAAGTTAATTAATTATAATAAATATGACATTATCTTTTTTAAAATATTTTAATCATCTTTCTTAATTTTTTCATTCTCTTACCTGTTTGAGGGAGTATTGATGATATAATTTAGGAAAAAATAGATAAATATAAGAAATATGTATCACGTTAATATGTTTACTACCAATATCAAAATCTTAATTAGATTCTATATTAAAATGGCTTCAAATCAATGAGACGTCCAATTTTTTATTTTTTTTTTTGGGGGTGCCGTAGCATCAAAATTATAAGGACAATCATATTGTCTCCAATCAAGTTAGTTTTATACCAACAATAAATACTTCTGGCAACAAAAAAAGAAAGAGATATTAAAAAGAAAGGGTAAAGGAGCAAAAATACACATATATTTTACTCCTGGGAGTGCTCAGCACCATATACTTTTTTTAGGAACAAAAATACACACGTGGTTATCATTTTGGAACAAAAGTCACATTCCAACGTTATGTTACTGTTCACCGTGATGAGAGAGAAAGAGATGAAGTGAATAGTAACATAACGGTAGGATGCAACTTTTACTCCAAAATGGTAACCACATGTGTATTTTTGCTCTAAAAATATATATATATAGTGCTGAGCGCTCCCAAAGATAAACACATATGTGTATTTTTGCTTCTTTACTCAAAAATAAAATACAGTTTACGATCGTATAAGCAATTAAATTAGTATCCACATCTCCTATTAATTCATATATTTCAATTTGCCTTATTATTTCAATGAAATATTGATAATTTCCATTCAGGAAAAATTCCCTGATCCGAAGAAGATGATCTATCAGGCCCTCATCCAATAGTTAAAAAGGCCGTTATGGGGAGTATCAGTGTGTTCATCAATTTACTGGGCTGAAGCCCAATTAGAGGATCACACTAGCCCAAACCCAATAGAGTCCACAACCATTGGATCACTAATTTACCATTTTAACCTTCACATTTGGTCTCTCCGCCGACGACCACCGTTGCCCGCTCCCGCTTTTTCTTTCGAACCGGCGCTGCCATTAGCCCATAACATCGCTGCCTCACGGTTTCCGGTTTCTCTGAGCTACCGTCGTACTATTCCTACTCTTCTTCATTAGCCACCACATCACTGCCTTCACCAAGAAGGCAACGACTTTCCTGACGGGCTGCTACTGCTCCTAGTCCTTCAGCTCCGTGTTTCCTCTTGTGTCTAGAGTCTCCATTGATATTGTTGCAAAATGGGAAAGTTAGGGAAGAAGGCAAGGAAGTTCGCTAAAAAGAACTTGCGGTCTGTTCTAAGAAATAAGAGGAAGACTAATTCTAAGTTCAAAAGGAAAGCTTCTAAAAGTAAAGATTTTTTATCTTGAGGAGTGAAATTTTTTGCTAGATATTCTTGTTTATACTATGTGAGGCTGATAATACATTTAGGAAGTTGTTGGGAATACCAAGTTCTAGTTTCAGAAAGGAAACTGTGTTGGAGATGAAGAATACAACTAATTGGAAATCTATAAAGCCGCTTATTAAGTCTTACTTGAGGAGTACCCTACTCCTTAACCAGGTTACTGACTCTGAAATATTGGCCTTCACAATATCTCAGCTCAGAGCTTCAATCATATTTCTGGCAGCATAGTCGTCTTTACTTCTCAGGCTTGTCAAGGTATTTTACTTATAACAGCTTGATACTGAAATCCATCCTGTTTTGCTGATAATGATAGTTTAAGAGATAACTTTCTGATGTTCAATTTTCAAAGATTAGTCCTAGTGATTAACACATCCCATGATCACATATTTTCTATGCTCGTGCTTGGTAGTCAAGATTTAAGAATTATGATTCAGATGGAAATTACATTGTTACCTCTTGAACTTACTTGTATGCCTGTGCAGCCTTCCTGAAAGATTTTCAGCATTTTCTGAGCATTGCTTGGTATGTGATGAATTTGAAAAACAATAGT
This sequence comes from Acacia confusa, assembly GCA_037074495.1. NCBI lineage: Eukaryota > Viridiplantae > Streptophyta > Magnoliopsida > Fabales > Fabaceae > Acacia > Acacia confusa. The sequence goes on from CM073505.1 coordinate 4,917,369, forward strand.
TTTTCCAAGAAAAATCAAATCCTTTTCTATTAGTCTTTTCTTGCTGTGTCTTGGGTTTGCTTTCATCAGCTGTGGAATGTTTTGCTTTGGAAGAAAGTGCTGCCTTTAAGTTTATAAGGATAGGATCGTGTGTAAAAACTTTGTTTGTATAAATGCCATGTGCAGAACTGGTTTTTCTTGAAGCAAAACTCTGTGGTTCTGCCAGCTGTTGATTCGATAAAGATTACTCATTCCTAGGTTATGGTTTTTTCAGTCCCTTCTGTCTTCTGAAAACTTGTTAGTTGTAAGTTATTAGCAGATTTTCAGTTACACCAATTATACTTCAAAGATCTGCCTCACCATTTGTTCAAATTTATTGCAGAAAATTGCTGTCCATCTGTGGGCAAGAGGTGCTGAGTCTCCGTCATCACACTCCTTTCTGATCATACGAGGTATAGCTTCAGTTTTCAGCTCTAATTATTTTGACTATTGCTTTGTTAAAACATTCAAGGCTTACATTAGTCACTCAAAATCTGTTGAACCAAGGTTGTTAAAATATAGACAATTTTTTAGGAACTCCTTTGCGGAGCTATGCTCCTTAGATGTGCAGAAATCATCTAATAAAGCAATGATATGCATGCAACATGTTGCCAGGATATTGCGAAAGGCGTGGCAAGCTAAAGGGAAGGTTAGCCTTAAAAAATAATCCTCTTTATTGTCTTCTTCACTGTGTAATTATGTGTTCAAATTATCTCTCTTGACTATTAGACAGCATAAGAAGGTATTTATGGAATCATAATATTTCCATGTTGATTCTGATGGTTTGCTTCTTTTGGGCAGTAGGAGGTTAAGAAGTATTAGAATATTATGAATTATCTTAGATTACATTTGATATTTATTATATTTTAGTATTAGCTATGGATATATTATATCTTAGGATATGATATCTCAATCATTTTGATTACATTTATTTTGATTAATTAGATTAGATTGAATTTTAGAGTTAGCTTTAGATTTGTCTATATAAAGGCCCATATGTACTCTCTTTTTATTCCGAGATTAATAGCATGTGTTTTATCCCTCTAAATTCAATATGGTATCAAAGCTAGGTCTACCTCTAGACCTACAATAATTAAAACTGATTGAGGTCTGTCTTCAGACCATCGAGCCTCCTCTCTCACCGTCAATTCTTGCAATCTCCACATCCCAAGAGACATAGAGAAACTCTAGGAGTGAAGACGAGCGATTGGGTTCAAGCGAGAGAGGTGAGATCACAGAGTGGAAAGAGAGAGGGAGGGAGGGAAACACACGTGAGAGAGAGAGAGAGAGGGAGTAGTGATGACATGACCCTTGGAACTTGGTAAGAGGAAGGTGTGTGTCTTACCATCTCCACCACCACACATAGACTCATAGGCTGCCGATCGACAGATTCCAGGAGAACAACGACAAATCGAGCAATGTTTGACAATCACGCACCACCGCCATCACAGTGTGTGACATCCACGTGCCGCCATACCCAGAAACTTCTAACGACCTTTTCTGTCTAGAACCATGGATCCCTCAGTTTTCCCATCTTTATTTGATTCAGTTCCTCAAAATTGTAGTCCAATTGGAGTTTATCCCATGACTGTTGTGTTCGATACAACTTCTCAAACTCAAGATTCTTCATCTTCGTAACAACCAAACCAAACCCCACCAAACCTAACAATACCACCCAGAACCACATAGATGACCCCAAATTTCTCAGAAAATCATAGTATGGTTATTAATCGTTGGTTTAATGGTAGAAACTATCTATAGTGGTCTCAAAGTGTACCAAATTTTGACACATGGTTTGTTAAAAATAACCAAGTTATGACTTGGTTGTGTAACTCGATGACATTGGAGATCGGTGAGAGCTATCTGCTTGCCCACACATCAAAGGAAATTTGGGATGCTGCTCAGTGAACCTACTCCTCACTTTATAAGACTACTGCCTTGATCCACCTAAAGCTACAATTCTATGATTTAAGATAAGGTAACATGTCGGTGACTAAATATTATAATTCTTTGCTAAAATTGTGGCAACAATAGGATTTGTTTGAGGTTCATCATTGGAGAAACATCGATGATGCTCAGTTGTAGAAGAGGATCATGGAAGGAGGAAGGATAGGTGATTTCCTCCTAGGCATGAATGACTCTTTCGAAGAGATAAGAGGCAGAATCATGGGGTTGAAGCCACTACCACAACTCTTTTAGGTTGTTAACTTCATACAATTTGAGGAAAGTGGAAAACTCTTGAACCAAAGTGGCCTAAGCCAAATTGAAAACTCAGCTCTTGTAGTTAAGAGACCACATAGGGAACAAAAGTTACCAAATGGCACAACTATCGCAAGAAGAAGGGCCATTATAGAGAAGAATGCTGGAAACTTCTTGAAAAACCTTATAGTGGAAAATCAAACTTCCAAAGGGATATTACCACAGCCGAACCAACAATTGAGAATGATGATCGCCTGAGCAAGGAAGAATTACAGATGCTTCGCAGGATACTTGAGAAGCAGAATAAGTCAAGTTCTATCCCTTGTGTAACTCAAGTCCAATCAGGATTTAAAAACATGTAAGACAATTGGAACTTCTAGAAAATGGGACGCAAGATTCTTTTTAGGCGTGTTCTGCTATGCAATATAGGACCTATGAGACTAAAAAATGAGTACAAGCCCAAACAAAATTTGGGACCTATGGAACTCAAAAATGAGTACAAGTCCAAACAAAACATGGGGTGTCTGGAACTCAAAAATGAGTATAAGCCCAAACAAAAATATGGGACCTCTGAGACTCAAAAAGGAGTACAAGCCCAAACAAAAATATGGGACCGGTGAGACTCAAGAAGTACAAGTCTAAAGATTTTGAAGATTGAAGAAGACAAAATGAAGCTTGCAGAATTTCAAGGCAAGTTGAGAATGATTGACAAATACTCTCTAGCTTGAGGGGGAGTGTTAGAATATTATGAATTATCTTAGATTAAGTTTGATATTTATTATATCTTAGAATTAGATATGGATATATTATATCTTAGGATATGATATCTTAAACATTTTGATTATATTTATTTTGATTAATTAGATTAGATTAGATTAGATTCTAGGGTTAACTTTAGGTTTATCTATATAAAGGCCCATATGTACTCTCTTTTTATTCAGAAATTAGTAGAGTGTGTTTTATCCCTCTAAATTCAATAAGAAGATAACCAGTTGTCAATATATCAATTGCATTGATCTCTGGGTTGCTTTTACATCAACAAATACACTTGACTATGATCTCCAACCGTTGCTGCATATGGTTGTACAGATTATAAATGGATTTGCTCTCCAGTTTCCTGTGCCTTGGTATTTACAATTGAGACTTAGATGCATTCAATGGCTTAATCATCTTTCCAGTTCTAGTGGGGTTTTCATCCCAGTTACATCATTGGTGCTGGATGTATTGGAATACAAAATCAGTAAAGATGGTGGGAAACCTGGGAAAGTGTTTGAGCCTTTGTCTGTCATAAAGGTAAGGCCCTATAATGAAAGCTGTAAAGTAGATGTCTGTGTTTCTAAACTAGATTAGCTGGAATGTGATTGTCACATGATAACAATATCACTTGGCTTGTAAACCCAGAATTTATATTTAGACTTATGCACGTTACTGCTATATTAAGATTTAACTCATTTTTGCAGCTGCCAAAGCATTGGTTAAAATCACGAGAATTTCAAGAAGAGTTCTTCTGATCTGCCATTGAGCTCCTTACAGTCTACAGAACACTTTGCTCCATGGAGTTACGACATATCTTTTCCTGAGCTGGCAATTATTTCGCTTATTTACCTTAAAAAGTTCTGTGAACTAACCTCTTTTCAGAACTGCAGACATGTTCTAAAGGGATTTATTGATCAGGTACATCCGTACATGTTCTAATGAAATGTTTCATTTTCTGTTCCAAGTACATCCTATATGGAATTACTGCATGCAAATAAATGTCAGGCGTCCAGAAGAATGTTGGAACTGCAAGACTAAAACCGCCCAAGTAAATTTGCTGAAATTCTTGCGCTAATCAACTTTATTATAGGGCCTGGCGTAAGCTCTCCAATAATAAGCATGCATTAACATAGTTTGTTGTACTCATAGTCCTGCTGGATCAATCATTTGAAACTCGATGTTTCTCAAATCATTTTTTCTGTCCTGATTTGTTAATGTAGGTGGTAGACCGTCATCAACGTACCCATCTTTTTTCCATTTGTTTGGTCTGCTTATTGTTATGTGCTTGGGGCTGCAGGTGGAGCTGAAAATTGAGTTTGAGCTGAAAGGATCAGCAGTCTGTTGAATCATTTCTTCAGGTTCTCTCTCTCTTCCCCTCTCTTCGTGGTTGAATTTATGTTTTGGTCACAGATATAACTTGGTCTAGTTCTGTGGCTAATTATGCAGATTGTAAAACGAAGTGGCAACACTCCTTTTACACATTATTATAAGAGCATCCCGACCAAGGCCACTTCCAGAAAGTTGATTTCAAAACCAAAGGTGCTGTTTTACTTAATCTCAGCCTTCTCCAGCCAGTTTATATTTGTTTTGGTCTATATATGCTATTAATCGTTTGAGGTTAAAATGCTGAGGTCAGTACGGATGATGCCATTTCCACCCACTTGAATTAATGATCTTATTGGTGCATGGCTAAATGTTTATCATCCATCCGCTTTTTAGGTTCCTTATATTTAATGGAACAGTGAGCTGTGAAATTCCCACTGGTGGGCAATGGAATTAATTTTCTAGTAACCAATATGTCAAAAAAAAAGACACTGTTGGGGATAGTATGAGTTGAAACCCTATTTTAGTCCTCTTCAACCTTGGATGGATCAGTTATCAAGTAGATTTCGGTTCTCATTTTGGTCCCTGAGTTCAAAATCATTCCAATTAGTTCTACTAGTGAGCTTCTAACTTTGCTAATGGATCTAGGTATGATGCCACATTACAAAACATGTGTGGTTTTCTGAAGTCCATTAGCCAAGTTAGCGATTCACTTATGGAGGGATTATATTGAATGGATTCTAAAGCATGAGGAACCAAAATAAGAATGATAATGTATTAGAAACCAATTCAAGAATTGATACATTTGTGAAAGGACCAAAATAAGATTGAAGTCGAGAGTCGAGAATCTCCAATTCAATCCCCTTTTTTTTGTTTTATCTGAGTTCAGCCGTGTTACTTGCTGCAGGGTCCCAACAAAAAAAAAAAATGGCAGCCTCATGTACAAAGCTCTTACTAGGAGGGTTTCAAAAAGGGTCGGATGTATGCAGCCTTACCTCGCAAGCACATATACTTTTAGAATTTGAACTTGTGATTTCTAGATCACATAACAGCAACCTTTACCCTTGCTTCAAAGTCCACTTTCTCCAGCAACCAAAGTAAAGAGAAAATGCAAATATGGCATGCGGGATGTAACTACGACTGATGGCCCCCAGGAAACGCATGGTACCCCTTTCAGTGGATGAAATAAGAAATTGAAAAGAGAGGAAAAAAATTATTTAAGATGAAGAATTATTGGAGAATTGGTGTCTCAATTTGGTGTCACTTTCTTTTTATCCTTGATGAAACTTTGGATTTTAGTAACTGACACTGTAAAATGGAAAGGCAAAGAACAAACACAATTTTGTTTATAGAGGATCCAACTAATATTTTGTAACACAGTTTCTAGGTTTACGGATGAGTGTATTCCAAAAAAATGTTAAAAAGAAATATTCAGGAAAAAAAAACAACTTCAAAATGAAGTTGAAATTTTGATAGAGCAAAGTAGCATGGTATGATTAATATCTCTTTTATTTTATTCCTGGAAAATTTTGCTTGCATTTATTTTTTTTTTGATATATAAAAAAGTTTTGGAAGGGTTCGACACCAGTCCCCTACCAAGGCCAGAGCACGGCCCCGGGCTCTATGAGCACTTATTAGGGACTTACGAGATCACCTACCAAAGGAGTCCCAGCGACGGCAGAGGGGATTGAATCCACGACCCAAGGGTCTAGTCTTGGATCCCTTACCATCTATGTCAACTCTCCTTGACATTTTTGCTTGCATTTATTAAACAGATAAATAACTTGTAAATAACTTCATCCATTTTCTCCCATGATTTAGACTTGACTCCATGTATGTATATGTAAATGACTGATTTTCTTTTCAACTACTTATCTCGAGATTAAATATCATCAACATATGAATATAAAATACTAAATCCATAACAAATTGCATTATTCACCTAATTCTTATTAAGTTAGAGTCTGATCTATGATTATATTTATTAGTGGTACTTACTTCAACTTAGTCCACAAAAGCATATTTGGAAGCTCAGGATAATAAACATTTATTTTAGGATGATGCATATCGTCGATAGATGTTTTTATATATTCTAAACAAGCATGATGCACGATGGCTTATATCATCTATGTGGTGAACAAAAACTAAATAACAAGCTGAGTAGTTGTGAAGGGAAATATATTTTATGAATCCCACGCAATGAATGGGCTTACAAATGGCAAATAAATAATGCAGTATGAAGCAGAGCAGGTGGACTTGTCACATCAGCCTTGGCGCAACATTTATCAGAAAATTGGTAAAAACTAGTCTCTGTGAGGTGGCAGAGTTTGGGCTACGCCATATTCACATTCTTAAGAGTAAGGTAACGATGTTTTTTTTAAAAAAAATAATAAAAAAAGATATCTTCTATAACATGATAAAGAAAAATCAAGTAAAATTTGAAGAAACGAGTCTTGGGTAAGTATAGAATTGCTGCCACGCTCACTATGATCACGTACATGCTGGTGATTCAAGCATATTTGGTTCAACCAGACACTAAAGTTTTCACTTCTTTCGCTGTTGCTTGAAGCTCAAGATACTAAATTGTTTTGTCCAGCCCAATTTTGAACTTGGGTTTCAACTTCCTGCATTAGCCCATTACTAACCCAATAATCTTAAGGCCTTCCATAAATTGTCTCACATATCAGCCTGGTCATTTCAGCCCCAACTGACTTCACAATGTGAAAACAACTATCAACAAGCTGCTAGTTGGGGTTGTAAGTGCCTTCACCCATGTAAGAAAGAGTATATAAGTTTGAATTCTGGAAAGCACACTTCTTAAGATAGGTGAAAACTGTTTACACTCTAAATTTTGAAAAAAAAAACCTTTCATATTATCAAAAATACGAAAACAACTCAATAAATAACTATTTCTTTTTTTTTAAAAAAAAAAGTCACTCTAGAACAAGTATAAGTTCTTTGAGTAAAGAGAACATGTATGAATTGTAACATTTTTAGACCAAATACCAAAAAAACCCAAAAAGAACTGAATCTTTGCATGTATTTAATAAGTTGATAATAAGTTGTTATAGTGGCAGTTCCACTCATCATATTTTGATGAGGTCCTTGTGTGTATCAACATGTTTGTGTATTTAAATTGTATGAAATAAAAAAGCCACATCCTATATACGTGAAAGCCTGAAAGTTCTCTGATTGCTTGCAAGTTTTTGTTTTTCTGGGAGTACTTGATTTAGTAAAGAGCTTCCTTACTATAATTATTAACGTCAACCGGCACTACTAGTAGTGCGGTGGTATTGGGAGTAGTCTCCCCACCCCTTGTACTGGGTTCGATCCTCTCCATCCCCTATCGCCTATGTATCCGAAAAAAAAAAATTATTAACGTCATGAAAAAGGAATAGTATATTGAATTTGGCACTGGGTGAAGCAACTAGGTAGGTGGTGAGCCTCTTTCTAAGAAATTTGAAAATATGGGGAAACATTAATTTATCCGAATGTGATTTAATTTATCCAAATGTCATTGATGGATGCAGCCCTACCTTTACAGAATTGACAATTGGACACTCTCAACGTTGAAACTTTTCCCTGTTTCTTTAATTATCAAACAAAAAACACAGCTACGGAGAAGAATAGATATTACTAAGAAACTGGAATGAAATAAAATAACCTTGTTCTGACTTACGGGAACAAAGCAACAAAACATTTTTCACTTTGTTTTCTTAGGCAGATAGCATACGCGCGAGACGTAGTTTCTTAGTATACATCAAGTAATTATATATTATAATAATTATGGGATTTGTAGAATCGTAGAATTTGAACAATGAGTCATACAATTAATATAAAAACCTTCAGGTGCACAAGACTTGTTCTTGGTCTTAGCAAACCGATTACGTACAAGGGCTGGTAATCAAGAGCCAAAGTAGTTGTCAAAGGGCCACCCCAATTTGCAATTAAATAATCGATTTTCAATTAAATTGAATTGACTATGATTGTGACACCCCCAATAGACAAGGCGGTGTATGCGTTTTATCCATATTATAACAATATAAAGTACATTATACAGCCCAAAAAAAGGAATGATATTGGGGAAATCAATTGAGATTATCATGATTTGAAGAACCCAACACACAACGTTCAAAGATATCAACATATTTAACAACGTTAAGCTGGCAAGTTTTGGAGCTAGCTCATGTCCTTTTTTGCCCCAAGTGGAATTCAAACATCACTTAATCTGTTTTTAATTAGTCATAATTTGTATCAATATATGATGTTTTATTTTGATCGCTTCTGATCTGTTTGTGTTATAAAGATCTTGATTTCCACAGAAGCAAATTGTGTACTAAAATCATGAAGCTTTGGTTCATTTTCTGCGTCCATTACTTGATAATATTAACAAATAAAAACTAATTGGAATCATTTCAATGAAGTTTCCTGGCCACACCTTCGAATTTCATTTTCTTATAGATAAAAGAAATGGAAAACCATGTTTCTACATGCACACGGGCGCACATATAAAATTTTGAAATTGAATTAAGTGAAAAGTTATCAATATATTAATGTAATTAAGTCTGGGGAGGCATATAAGCAAAGCAAAGCAGGTAAGATAATAATTAATCTACATACAACTATTGCTCACATTTGGTAATTAATAGTTAAGTGCATTGTCAACGAGCATTATCTATTTAATTATTTATGCTTATCCTTTCTAGGAAAAGAGAACCTTTTTTCCACTAGAGTACGAAAAGCTAGTTGGGTGAATAAATTAGAGATTGAAATAGAAACATAAATTTTTTTAATGTCATGATCGATCTATGTTACTCACATGAAGAGCACATTGAAAGATGAAAATAGTTTCAACAATATATTATCATGTCACTTTTTACCAGAGAGATTAGACTACTGAAGTAACTGAGGATTTAGTTTATAACACCAGATACTCATTGTTTAATCAGCCAGAAAAAGTCGCTTTATATATTAAAAAATTTATAGAAAAACATTATCCACACTTTTGCTTAACTAGGCTGAAATATTTTTTTTATAATTTTATCTTCTATATCACTTTTTCATGAATACATTGAAAATAATTAAGACATTGACTCTGTTTTTAAAACATTACTCAAACTTCATACACCTATACATGGATAAGCTATTATATTCTAATGTTCTATCGTAAAATGAGTTTTCTTGAATTTGATTAATTGAATTTAAATTATATTTTATTTTAGATATAATGGTTACTGACACATAAGTCGTTAAGCACCAGTGGTCTAGTGGTAGAATAGTACCCTGCCACGGTACAGACCCGGGTTCGATTCCCTGCTGGTGCATTTCTTTATTTTTGTAAGATGCAAGTAGTTTTTTTTTTGGACCTGATAAGCCCAAACATTCAACTTCTTAATTTTTACAAGTTAGCATTTTATTTTGAATTAGTATATATAAGTTCAACCCCTCGTTTTTGGGTTCAATTGGTGTGAGGTTTGGTCTTTCTTACCTTTAAGGAGGGGTTTCGATTCCTGCGTTGGTTAAGGAGCTGGAGGAGACATCTTAGGGATCTAGGAAACAATGGTAACGCTGATAGAGGTGGAGGCATATGTACTCTCTGGCCAATATTCCCTGTGAACTGGGCTCCAAACGTCCTATCCTTAGACTGTGGGTGAGCCCGACCCCTTTCCTAAAATTTTTTCATATAAAAAAAAAGTATATATAAGTTCAACACAAACATTCAACTTTCTTTTTCCTTTTTTTAAATACAAAATGGACATCTCAGTTCACACATATAAGAGTATTCCACCCATCAAATATTCAACTTTCTGACTACTCAATTATGTTTCAAAATTTTGGCCTGAACTGAACATTTACACATTATATTAAATAACCTTAGATAAGTCATAATTAATGTGAGTCAAAAGTCAAAATTAATCTTAAATATATTATTATTATTATTAAGTTAGAAGTAAAAATATGCCATGCTTATACTATTTTTTACAAAAAAGCTCATCAGACAAGAATGAATATAAAAATAATTTTGATGTTATTTTCTAATTACATCCAGCACCTTAATTTTATTTATAGCTTAGGGTGCTAAATACATCATAAATGATTTCTTCTTGGTCTATTTGTGACGTCATACAATCAAGTTAATAGGTTCATCTTTCTCCTGATGACTCAGGAGAGGTTTAGTGTTATATATATATATATATATATATATATATATATATATATATATGATACTCATATTTCATTTCTTCAGTGTAAAATTATATTTTAGCTAGGCTTTATTATCAAAGTTGCTCCTAATCGATCTGATCTAATTTAATTTTTGTTCCTTATTTTTCCTTATTATCATTCTTAGATATATGTTACTGGCTATTATTTATTTATTTTTAATTGATCTCATCAATGAATTAGAAACTCGTATCAATGGTATGATGATGCTCGAGAATAAAGTAAAAAATTGGAATAAAGTTGTATGATAATTAAGCTGTCCCAGTCAAGTATATATCATCATTGAATGACATTTTAAAATACATCTCATGCATTTTTTAAATCTTGATTCTCTCATAGAACTAGCAAGCAAGCACCATGAAATGAATTCTCACTCGAACTTGGTACAATAATAACCATATATATGCAAGATAGATAAACCTATAAGAAATTATTAGAAATTCTTTGAAAATTAGGTTAAACTGCATTTATTCAGGTAGAAGGAGATGACGTGTACTCCATGTCAAGAATCAACTATAGGGCTTATAGAAAGTAAAGCCAACATTTTTCCGGGATTTCTCTTTGGGTGATGTTGGAAGCAACCCCACCATTAACAATTAATTCCAATTTGATTAATCTTACCCTCACTTTTGATTGAAAAGTGATTAATTTAATTGGTGGTGGACATTTCATTAATGCGAGCTTTGTGGATTCCTTTCACTATGATTAGGGGTTGATATTGCCTTCTCACAGTAGCCTCACAGAAAAAAGATTGACAAGTAGTCGCAAGTTGTGGCATGCTTACACTTGGAAAGCCAATTATATTATTTATATTTTTGTTTTTAATGGTCTTGCATAGAAAGACACTAGCGCATATATATATATATATATATATATATATATATATATATATATATATATATATATATATTATGACAAATATATATATTTGTATGTTTTTCTATCAAATTTCTTAATCAAATTAGGACATATAGGGACTAAAGAATACCGTTTTCGAAATAATTAGTATTTTTTTGTTGAGTTAATCAAGGAAAAAATATTATTCATTAACTATTTGATGTAAATTATGTTAATTATTATATACGAAATGAATCATAATGTTGTAGGGCATTATATTATTAGTGAGAGAGTATGTAATTATTAGATTAAAATGGGTCCATTTGTGTGACTTTGGCTTTGGAATGTTGCGTCCAAGTTGCAAACAATATTGGCATTAAAATAATGAAAGGATTAGGAACTAAGACACGTGAATCCATGTGAAGATGGGTCCTACTGGCTGCGATGTGCCTCTCTAGGATCCTCCCTTCAAGGTAATTAACACAACATCCTTTTAACTACGGGTTGATCAAATTATATGAGTTCACCAATTAATTAATTAATTAATGTTCTGGTTATAACTTTAATATATGTATATCAACTTTAGACATCATCCTCGGTCTCTCTCAAAGAAAAATTGACTGACACAACTTCTGCTTTATAGTAAAGAAGGAAATTAGCAAGTGCTAACCACATGAACTTTTGGATGATTTAAAATGAGCTTCATCATGTGGTAACCATTTTATTAAATTTTAAAATATAATACTCTGAGAAACATCATCCTTGCGCATATATGTTTAAACTGACATAATTTGGTCTTGGAAGAACTTTGCCAAGATATCTTGTCAGAAAAACCCGTTGACATCGAACTCAAATTTAATAGTTCTCCTTCAAACTGCTTTGATTTGCACATCTCTTTCTATGAATTGAGTGTTTTTTTTTTCAGATTTATATTATCATTTGAGTTGTATTCGAGGATATTATCTTTAATTTAAGGACTTGTTCTGCTTGCAGGGATAAATCAGAGAGCAAAACGAGGTTGAATATTGTAACTCATAGAGGGGAAAGAGAGAAACTAAGAGGACTAGCGCTAAGTTTTTCATTCTTCTCTAGATGAAAATAATTATTAATAATAATGATATAGCATATATGAGGGTGGTTATCTTCTGAAGAATAGGAATGAATTGTATATTAAATAATTTTAATCTCACAACTGAAAAGTTGATTCCAAAGTAAACTCTTAGCGTATATATATTTGGTTCATAGAATCCAAGGTAATGTAATAGAATGCAATGCAATACAAACGTTGAATACATGAATTTGTTTGGTTTGTCATTGAGGAAAGATGATGATGTGATGAGCAAAAACTCAAAGGAGAGCTTAATCCCCAAAAGTTAGCTTATGACGAGGAAGAACCAATGGACTTATAAACCTCACTCCAAAATCTTAGCTCCCAATGTGGGACTCATAATATAGTTACCCCCTCAAGAGTCAACGTCTTTGGCAGCTCCACTCCACGGAACTTCACTTGGCCTCCTACTGGTCAGAACCTTCCGTGTAGTAGCCTTCTTCGAAACACCGGCTTTCAGTAAAAGCGTCAATAATGTAACGAGCACAAGCCTAAAGGGAAAACTCAATCCCTAAAAGTTAACTTATGAGGAAGGAGAACCTAATGGACTTATACTCCTCACTCCAAGAGCTTGGAGCCTCGATGTGGGACTCATTGCATAGTCATCCCCTCAAGAGGGGACGTCTCTGCTCCATCCCACAACACTTCACTTGGCCTTGCCGGTCAAAATCCCTCTATGGATAGCCTTCTCCAGAACACTGGCTCTCAATGAAAGCACTAATGTGATGAGCACAAGTTCAAAGGGAGAGCCCAATCTCCAAAAGCTAGCTTATGAGAAGGGAAAACCCAATAAACTTATAAATTTCACTCTAAGAGCTTAAACTCATAACAGATGCATATGCATAAAAATGTTTAGTTGAATTACATTGAATATGAGAATATAGAAGAAAAATATAGCAAGAGACAAAATTACACATATCTACATATATATGTATAATATACACGTATGTTGGGTTAATTGTAATTTTTTCAATCTGTGCAGGGTTCATAACAATTTTTTAATATTTAATGGTAGAAATGTTATTTAATGGGATAATTTAATATTTTTAATGGTGGAATATAATTTTTTTAAATTTTTTCAGTGGGGACATAATTTAAAATTTTTTATATTATTAATTTAATTTTCAATATTTAATGTTGGTAATTATTTAATATTTAACAACATTTATAAGTGGGCATTTTGGTCAATTTAACAAATTGTAATGGTAATAGTATCTTTTTCACTACATTATATGAAATCAGCACCCTTTTTCACTAGTCTTAACGTACAGTACAATATTGATTACTCATCAAATGATGTAATCAGGATAACCAAACATTATAATCGGCCTATTACATTAAGATTACGTATATCCTTTCCCATGGAATCCAACTAAACTAGCTATTAATAATTTGTGGGTCACTAAAATAATTAAACACTATTATACAAAATGTCCAACACTTTTGGAGAGATGATGATTTTGTTTAGCTACAGCTGCTTTTAAAAATGGCAACTAAATCATATACATTGATTGCAATTTTATACACTAGCAAAAACTAATTAAAGATAAATATATATACCAACCTATACGAGACATCCCCTAGTGCCACTAAACGTATATATCCTCCTACAAACAAAACTAAGAGAGGGGATGATGATACCAAAATATCCTTTTTGAATATATTTCCCTTCGCAGAGACCAAGGCAAAATACAATGAATAGGACCATGTTTAAAACATAAAATATTGTGAACAATAATGCCATAGCTTGCCATTAGTGGTCTCTGAAAGTTTACAATAATCTATGTTCGTACAAAATTTAGCTCCGAAACACACAACCACCAAAACTAAATGACTTTTAGACTACTGATGGATATTTAAATAGACTTCTCATCGATCTAAGGTCTTCCACAAATACTCGTCCACTAATCTTTTTTCTTAGAAAATTAAAAAAGAACTTCATAGTTCATACTTACATTAACTGCATCCAACTTGTAATTAGTCACATACTCATCATATAATTCAATCCCATTCACATTAATATTACTCCTTGGAGACCATTTCAACATTTACGATAAAACTTGGGTCAATCACTAGAAGGTTCTAAGAAAAGAACATGATTATAAGAAAATCCCACAACAAGTAAACACGATAAGTTTTAGGACAAGAAATAATAATAGGTTCATACTACTCAGTTATCATTGAGACTTTTTGGTAATTATATTCCCTTATTAGAACTTCATAATAATTCTCCATTAATTTTTTTTGGTAATTATTTTCCCTTATACTACTCATTCATCATTAAGACTTTTTGGGAATTATATACCCTTATCAGGACTTCATAATCAACTTAATTCCAATGCTGTCATAGAATCAAATACTCCCTTCGTTCATTAATGTTGACTTATTAACTAATTTAATTAGATTAAGAAATTTAGTTAACTTAGTTAATATAATACTAATATATTTTTTCTAAAACTCTCTAATCATAGCTCCCTTAATTCTCTCAATCTTTTTCTTACTTGATTAATATTGAGAGACCATCAATATGGGTAATTAAAAAGAAAATTAACCAATATAAGAAATATATATTATATTTAAAATCAAGACCAACTTTTCAATTAAATCTTATGTTGAGGAAGGGAGGAGTAGAAGATCCGTACAAGAATAGCTAAAGCTACTTAGCTTGGTTGAGATTTACCAACAGCTTACCCCTAATATTTTTATTTTTTATTTTAAATTTCTATTACATATGGAACTTTCTCTTGTAATCTAATCGGATCCCTTGTACTTTGATACTCTTAATGATATGACCTTTTGAATTTCGTAAGAAAATTAAGTAGATAAGTACATTGAATTAATGAATTTATGCGTTTTACTGTGTGGCTATTATTTGTTGCGTAAGTAGCTATCATATTTCCATCTTTATTATCGACACATTTAAATTATGCAAGTGATGTAGAAATAGCAAAACTCTACAGGGAAGCGACAAAAACACGTCTGAGTCGGATGAAAAGATTCTCTCTAATATAATGGTCAAAGTAATAAGCCCTTCCTTTATGTTTTTCTACTTCTTGGACAATTAGTAGCTAAAAGGAAGAAAAACAAAATCCTTTATACAAAGTGTTCTTGTCTTATAAAGATTATGAAGTAAAAAGTAGTGGATAGGGTGAATTGAATAATTCAACTAATTAAACTTATTTAATTGAAACCCCACATGTCACCTCGTTTTTTGTTCGCTTTTATTTGTATAACGAATTACCCATTCATTATGTCCCAGCTATTAAATATACTGTATGCTAGAATATTATTCTTTTGTTCCTTTTCTTAATTTAAATACTCCCTATACCTTTATGCAATGTAACTGAAATTGACTCAATTTCATTATATGGGGAAGCACGACATGTATTTAAAACAGTTACATGCATATATTATTTGATGTTCCCCTGAGTATACTATATACTTAAATCATGATCGGATAAGATGAATTTAAGAAACCATTTATTATTCAACTACCTTTTCCGTTGAGTAAAAAAATACTTTTATTAGTTATTAAATAAATATTAAATCATCTCATTGTAGAATATACAACTCAATCTGCAGCGTCATATTGGTCGGATACCAAATTGGTAATATATGACGGTGGGTTATGTGTGGGGAAAATAAGAAGTACACGCATAAATTGTTGCTTTTTTTTAATCCTGTTACAATGTAAGTAATATTATTAAATAAAAATCTGCTGATACAAAGTTAGAAAAAAAATATTTAAAAAGTATTACAAATTATCTACATATTAACCGTATAAAATCAATTTACCTTACTTTTTTTGGACTCTATGAATTAATTAAAAAGACCTCATATTCAGAACAGGAAAGTACTCATTACCCAGCTAAAATTAATATATTTTTAATAAATACGTAGCTTCAATAAGGGCTCTTTATATAAATAGCTGCTATTATATATCTTCTATTCATAATATAAATCATTTTAACTAATTCATCATAATCTGAGAATGACATAACTAATTCATTGAATTACTTTACCAAGGCATTACCTAAGCATTACTCTATTCAAAATTATAATATTTTCTTAACTAACTTTCACAAATTAATTACCTACTCTTTTATCCTTATTTAATAGAGTAACCTAATCACAAATAAATATAAAAAATTCATTAATTGCTCCTAAAAAACACCAAAATGCCTATTTTAAAACATAGAAAAGAGTAGAAAAATACCTTATAATTTTAAAGGGATGGAGTATATTGTTACATCTACTTAAGAAAGAAAATTAACTTACACTTAGGTTGTAGTTTATTAAATATTTAAATTTATTAAATCATAGCCATGCGCTAACCAATTGTAAAATGATCACCTCTGCCGACCCTTTAGTTTCAAATTAATTTAATAAAGATTAGTTGAAGAAAAACCATTGGCTTCGTCCCCGCCGGAAAACAATCAGTTTCTCTTTTTCTTAAATTAAGAATTTGGGGACCAACTTTTTTTCATTCGATCATGTCTTTAGCACATTCATAATATTGCGATCCTCTTGGCAAAAGTGTCGAGACTTACGTAGAATGTACGTAATTGATTAAGCTATAGCGTTTTTCTCCTCAAGAAGTATGGATAATTACTTATTAGCCATGAGCTTAAGCTTTTATATTGATACTAAACAGGAGTTTTCAAAATCGAAAGACTTGCTTGTTTTTTAAATTTCAAATGGAGTTAATAGAAGGTTTTCAAAATTATTCAAAAGAAAATACATCCGCATATCCTTAATATTATAGCTAGTTGGTGGCTAAAATTTGGTTTTGAATATAAGATCTCAAGTTATTTTATCTCCTAAATTCATAATTTTTTCTTAAAAGCATCCTAAATCTAAGAATACTTAGGGTTAAAAAGGGTAATTTTCGGAACATCAACTCATATTTATTATAAATAATTATTTAAATTATTTTTTTAATCTACTAAAATTAGTTAAATAGATATTATATTAAGGATACTAGTAAGTGCAAATAATCTAATTTATGAAAGTTGATCCAATAGATAAGAACCAATTTTTTATTCGCCTCACCAGCAGAGTGTAAATTCCAATTCAATTTTTGATGTGAAGGCTTCACCAAAGAAACTTTCTTAACTCTATAAGCTTTTGAAGTTTAATTCTCCAAAACTTTTAGGAAGAAAATTGTAGCCAAGTGATGAATATCATTTATTTAAAGTAGCGAAAATTCATGAAGTATATATGCTCTTCATGTCATAATTGGTTTAACTTTAAGCAAATCTAATAGTTTAGTTAGATTGAAAAATAGTTAAATTATACCACCCATGTGAAACTTTAAAATAGAAAAAATATATAAATATCCGTCGTTAGATCACAGAACCCAATATGGGTCACAAAATCAAGGGTCAATATATATATATATATATATATATATATATATATATATATATATATTATAACGTTTCTCTATATATAGCTCCAAAATAAAGTATACATCAATCATCCCATGTCTCCACTTGATTCAATTTTCTAATAAAGTGATGACCCTTAATGAACTCAGAGAGATAAAAAAGGAAATTAATAGGGAAAGAGCTATGGGCTAGAAAAATATATAATTGGAAGCATATTATAATGGAAAATGCTGGAGTTTGCACGAGGGATCGGACATGCAGCCAAAGGGCTTTTATATGACATGACCGTGTGTCTCTCAATAGTGTCTTTGGACGCAATCAATTCTTTTAATCAAAACATAGAAAACTAAAAATAATTCTTAGGAAGAAGAGAGAGTTAGAGTCAGTGCAGGAGCAGAAACCTTAATTAGTGCACACATGTGTGTAGGCATGGTCATGGACACACAAATATAGTCCCATTCTGCCAAAGTATTACAGTATCTTTCTGATCATCTCTTCGAGCGACTCGTACTTCACCCCTTCAACACGTGGGAGGGCCATGTCAAAAGTGTCTGCAATTTCATAGATCTCATCCAAAACGAGAGAGAGAGAGAGAGAGAGAGAGAGAGAGAGAGAGAGAGAGAGAGAGAGAGATTACGACTCCAAACGCATCAGACAGCGTTTCTGCTAGAACAAACAATAAAGTATGTAACATGCCTCGGCAGAGCCACTTTTTTTTTTTTTTTTTTTTTACTTCAATTTGTTTTTCTATGCGACAAAGCGAATGTCTCAGAACTTCAAAAAAGTAGTCTCTTTTTTATCAGATCCATTTCATCTCACACAAATGCATGTACATCTCCATTTTCTCATTTCCTGTTTTCCATGTGCTGTATCTTTTGCTCAAGTTCACACACACGCACGCATACCAGAATGTCTTGACAATTCATTAAGTGATCAATCAAAACATGAGGGAAAATCATTAATATATATCGATCACCATCTATTATTGTTTATGAATTTAAACTCCAAGTCGATGCAAGAATTTGAATAGCAGTGATGTTATGATCTAAATGCAGATGCATGAATCCTATCTGGATACATTTAAGGAAGTGGTCTGGAGTGGATAAAAGATGTTTCTTTATTGAATATAATAATTTTCCATTTCTAGAAGTAGCAGAAATAAATCTATGATCGATCATCCCTAATATATACTGGGAAGTTATTTCAGCCCTAATCACTAACCAACCCTAGCAATTCGTCAATACTGGCTTTACTTTGTTTCTGGAAGCAGAAGGTCACTGAGGCACTATGTGTAGGCAAAATAACAACCCTTGCTTCTGAGAGCTCATGATGAGTTGTAAGAAATTAAACCCAGAATTTCTATGCCACAAGATGCCCCCTTCATCAGCTTCACCAAGTCTAATCAATGATCCCATCCATCATCTCAAGAAATAAACTAATTCCACCGTCAAGTCAAGTGCATCTATAGGAAATAAAATAATAATAATAATAATAATAATAAAATAATTAGAAGCAAAAATAAAAATCATGCAACTATGAGATCAATTGTATACAGGTACAAATAAATGGCAGATCATGATGATGAAGAAGAAGAATTATAATTGATATTAGTATTAAATAATTCAGAGAAACCTATGAAAAGATGCCGATGATGATGATGATCATCTTTTTTATTCCGATATCCAAACGCAGAGTAGTAACAAAACAAGAGAAACAAAGTTCATAGTAGTCGGAGCCATATTCATATCATATCATATACATTCATAATAATAAGCAAAGCATTCTAATACCTCATATCCATCTTCACAGGTCACACCTATTTTAGTACTCTCTCTAAAACACTGTAAATTCCTTTCATTCTCACTTGTCTCTATCTTCCAAAACACAATCATCAACTTCTTCATCAATAAGGTGGCCTTCCGTGAGCCCAAGCAAAAGCTTCATGCCCCACTTGCCCTCCAGCACCGTTGGGCATCAGATTTGGCGGCAGATTATACAAAGGCAGAGATGACGGATCTGGAAGCCCGGCCGGCAGAGGCTGGCCACCGCTGCTACCGATTCCCCGTGGCGACCCTCCTCCTCCTCCTCCTCCTTGTGCGGCGGCGCTAGCTCCCTCATCATCATCATCAAGTGGTAGTCTTTCATAAGTAGCATTAGCAAATGTTGCAGCAACGACCATAACCGGTCCGGCCGCTACTAGAGACCCGACGACACTTCCTCCGACGACCTGTCCCTGTACTCCTGCGAGATACACCGTGAGCCCTGTCGCGCCGGGAGGGGCGGGTCCAGGCAAGAACGCACCTGTAAGGGATAGAATTTCAAACCTGCCATGGAGGGCCACAACAGCTCCAGGGGCAGCCGGTTGTCGGAGGGTAACGTTGGCGACGGAGCCGCTCCCGCTGAGGACACAAACACCACGCTGACGCCTCCTTGCGAATTGGGCCACACTCTCTGCCACGTCAGCTCCACCGGCAACTTCCATCACGTGGCTTCTTAGGGCGTTGGGGCTGTCTCGCGTGACGAAGATGGGCGGCTTGGGTTTGTTTTTGGAGCCGGGAGGTCGGCCCCGTGGCCGGCGGGTTCCGACTTCGACTGCGCCCTCCTTAGGCTCGTCTCCGTAGTCTCTCTCTTCATCTTCTTCTCGGTTGTTGCCACCGCTGCTATCGTTGATGGAAAGATCGGTGGTGTGGCGCTTGTTGAGGGTGGGGGAGTTGCCTGCCGGTTCAACTCCCGGCAACCCCACCTGACCGGTCCACCAAGGATTAGCCAGACTTGCCTCTCTTGAAACACCACAAGTTCCAAAAGGAGACTCAGAGAAGAAAGCAAAATTAGTGCTTGAGGTTTGTAGCTAGCTTAAGTGTTTTTGTGTGTCGGAATTTAGGTAAAGAAAAGAGAGATGGTGAAACATAAGAGTTGGTATATGGATCAATAGGGCTAAGTTTGTTGCTCTTATGTGACTTTCTGATAACCTAATTCTGATGTTCTCTCTGTCCCTCAGAGGGAAGACGAGAAGAGATAGAGATACGGAATTAGATTCATCAACAGATAGATAAGCTTCTTCGAGGGAATAATGAAAGGCAAGACCAAATTAAAGAGCTAGCTAAGCTAAGCTGTTTCATCAAGAGAAAGGATTAAAGATCATCGGACGATCAGCAAGTGATGATCTCTCTCTGTGTCTGGTCCTTTTCTAAAAGTGAACTTCTCTCTCTCTTGGGCTATCTGCTCAGGAGCAACAAGTGATCTTAGGAGAACATAGAACAGATGCCAAACCCTTCAAAGAATCAAGCACAAAGAGAAATAAGAAAGCATAAAGAGAAGGAAGAGGTAGAGGTAGAGAGAGAAAGAGGAGAGAAGTTAAAGCATATGATATGATAATGGATCAAAGTTGGTGGCAATTAGCAAATAGAATAGAGAAATGGAAGGAAAAGAAAAGCTATTTGGACAAAAACTGCGGAGAAATGCTTCACTTGATTTCTGGGGAACCTCTCTGTTGTGATTTGGGAAGCTAACAAATACTTTTTAAAAAAAAAAAAAAAATTATGAGTTGCCATATATTTTAAATGTCTGGTCGCTGGTATTATTATATAATAGGAACAAGAAGCTCAGCTTTTAGAGAGGGGGCCTTGGAAATTAGGGTTTTTCTTTTTTAATAATGTGGGGTCGCGTGCGCATGGCCAGGTGGAGAGCACATCATTTTTCGTAGTAGGGCCCATATATCAACATATTCATACCATCTTGTGGCCTGACCTGTTAAAAGCCTGGTCAAGTCTAGTCTGTCAGGCTAAAAGATTAGGCCAAAGGCTCTTATAAAACCTATTTTTGCTTAACATGTTAGGTCTAGGCCTAATAAGAGGCCTGTTAAGCCGGTATGTTATAAGGGTAACATTGTAATTTCTCCATCTATCCTCTAATGAGAGTGTGACACATATACCTCCTCCAGGTTTGAGGAAACCCTAAAATATCCAAGACACAATTTCCACTGCTCACTTGCGCTCGCTCAGCTCGTCATTGTGTTTCTTCATTCTTCAATCTCGAGTCGAGATTCTCAACACTGTCCTTTTCTAGTTTTCAATCGCTGGCTCAAATCTCAGCTTGTCTTCCGACCATCGTCGATCCTTTGTCTTTGACGCTGCTTAGCTCAGCTCGTCTCTCGATCTTGATGCTCCTTCATCTTTGTTGAAAATAAATGTTTTTAATTATTTCTAATTTAAAGTTTGAATTTTAAATTATGGTTAGATCTAGTCTTTTTAGGAGTTTTAAACAAATAGCAAGTTTTTAGGTTTGTTTCCTAATTTCCTGCTTAGTTTGTTTTCTACTTTCTTGCTTTCAGTTGTGAGTTTCCATTTGTATAAATAAACCTCATTCAAGAGGAATTAAGTACGAATGAATGAAAAAGTGAAATATTTCTCGAGATTGAATTTTTAACATGGTATCAGAGCATAGTTTGATCCAGGAAACCTAAAGTCCTACCTTCTTTTTCTTGTTACCCGACCAAATCCTTCTCTTCCCAAATTTCCAATGGCGCTTTCCAATATCATTATCCAGCAAGATAACTTATCTTTTCCCATCACCGTAGTTCTAGATAACTCAAACTATCCTCTTTGGTCTCAATTAATGGATATGCGTATCGGTGCTTGTAACAAATCTGGATATCTTACTAGCTTGACACCAAAACCCTCTCTTGCAGATCCGACTTATGATACCTGGGTCACTGAAAACAAAAGGGTGAAAAGCTGGCTTATTGACTCAATGAGTCAACCCTTGATGCAGCGGTTCATTCGCCTTGAATCGGCCCATGAAATTTAGGATGCCGCTCGTCGTACCTTCTATGATGCATCTGATGAGACCTGTCTCTTTGAACTCCACCAACGATCCTTCACCACCAAGTAGCATGGTCGTCCTCTCTCGACCTATTACAATGAACTTGTTTCTATTTTTTAGGATATTGATCATCGTCAACTGTCTCCTGCAACCACTGTCTATGGTGTCACCCAGATGCACTCCTCTATGGCCCGTCTTCGCGTCTACATCTTTCTCAGTGGCTTAGACTCTGATTTTGAACAAGTCCGTGGGGAAATACTACGGAAGGACCCCAAACTTGATCTCGAATGCACTTATGCGTACGTACGACGTGAGTGTCAACAACGACTCACCATGAATGGGCCTTGAATCTACCCATGAACAAATTCTTCTCCTTGAAATCTACCCACGAAATCTTCTCCTTGAATCTACCCACGAAATCTTCTCCTTGAAATCTGCCCCACGAAATCTTCTCCTTGAATCCACCCACAAACGAAATATTCTCCTTGAAATCTACCCACGAAATCTTCTCCTTGAATCCACCCACGAACAAAATCTAGGCCTTGAATCTGCCCACGAAATCCAGGATGCAAAACTCCGTCCTCAACGGAAGCTTGAAACTTTCTTCTCTATGCCTCATGTTCCAACGTCTTCCCGGAAAAAGTGTTTGAAGCAATGATTAGCAAGTTGGGAATGAACGACATTCATGCCCCAACTTGAGGGGGAGTGTTGAAAATAAATGTTTTTAATTATTTCTAATTTAAAGTTTGAATTTTAAATTATGGTTAGATCTAGTCTTTTGAGGAGTTTTAAACAAATAACAAGTTTTTAGGTTTGTTTCCTAATTTCCTGCTTAGTTTGTTTTCTACTTTCTTGCTTTCAGTTGTGAGTTTCCATTTGTATAAATAAACCTCATTCAAGAGGAATAGGAATTAAGTACGAATGAATGAAAAAGTGAAATACTTTTTGAGACTGAATTTTTAACAATCTTAAATCAAAATCCTCTCGATCTTAGCCTGGATTTCATTGAGAATGCTGAGTTCATGAGTTCATCGCTCCTCTGTCTCCAATGCTTGTCAATGTGTTTCTTCATTATTCAATCTCGACACTCTATCCTTCTTTGGCTTTAAATCTTAGGCTCAACTCAGTGTGTCTGCCCTCAAATCTTACCTCGTCAGGTAAGGGAGAAGCATTTCTTTTAGATTAAGTCCAGTATTCTAGTTGGGGCATGTTCAATCTTTATCATTCAAAAGAGTGTTTTGCCCTCGCAAATTTTCCTCTAATTGGTCAACTAGCTGCTGATATTTGTTTTTTATTGGAAAGAAGGAATGATTAACTCTATGTTAATTATCTTTTGCCTTAGAAATCAAGATTTTGCTACACCACGTTCCTGGTGTTCATGTCATGGTATCTTCTTCTTTTCGGATAAATTGTCATGCTATCTCGTAGTACTATATTTGCCACTGTCGTAGCTTTAATTTATGATGTAAATGAGAATTCCTAGCCTAGAGGGCATTGGTCTTTATTGATGGGTATTTTTCACTATTCTTCACTTCTGGAGTTCTGGGTTGATCCTTTTGCTCAACCCACTCGTTAATCCCGTCTTTACCTAGAATTGCCTGCCATTCACACGCATTTTTGGGTTTGCTTTGAGTGTAATTTATATAGCACCAGAATTAGCCCTGTCTCTTATATCCTATCATTCCGGTCCATATATCCTGCAGATGTTTATTCAAATTAACCCTGTCTCTTATGTTTTCCTTGTTCTTAATTATAATGATGCTGAAGTTAAGGAAAATGAATATTAGGGATGCATAATTTATATCCTTCTTGATGTCATATTTAAATCTTTTGAAGGTAGGTTTTTCTTTTGACACAAGGGGATTGAATGCATATACTGGCTAATAGCTGACTAAAAACTTGCTTCATTCATTGATTTTCTACAATCACGTTGTTATATTCTGAATATGTATAATTAAAATGCCATCCCAACAGAATCTTTGTAAGTAGTATTAAGTTTTGTTGTTATAACTAGTTATTTACATTTCTTAATACTTTGAATATGTATAATTTATATTCTGTTTTTTGTTGGTTATGCTTCAGTTTTAGTTAATGTCATCTCAATCTGTTCGAGAGTGAAACAATGTCATCTAATTTAGTTCCTCCTAATGTCATTGAGGTTTGTCAACAAGCACCAACAAATTCAAGTCAACGAGCACCAACAGATTCAATTCCTCCTAATAATAGTGATGATGATAACATCATTAAGAAGAAGAGGCAAAAAACCCCAAGCTATTTGGACGATTTTGATCAAATTGACTCTAATGATGGGGTCAAAGCTAAATGCAAGTATTTTAGAAGTCCATTTTCATACTTAGGGAAGGGAGCTAGCACTTCCCATCTATGGAGACATGTCAAATCTTGTGATTCAAGGAAGTTGCATGTTGCTTCAAAAAACAAGCAATCCACCATTCACTTTCAACCTTCTAGGGGTAATCCATTTTTGGGATTGGGAGCCAGATATTCTAAAGAGAAGATGAGGGAGATAATTGCTACTGCAATCATGGTGCATGAGCATCCCTTAGGAATTGTTGAGAATGAAATTTGGATGTGGGGCTTCCAATATGCTAATTCTGAATTTCATAAATTTTCTCGTAAGATAGCAAGAAGTGATTGTTTGGCCATATATAAGGCAGAGAAGAAACAATTGAAGGCCTTATTACAAGGTGTTTGCAGGATTAGTTTGACTACTGATATGTGGAAATCAAGTCATCAAGTGACTAAATATATGGTTATCACTAGGCATTTCATTTATGCGGGGTGGACTCTTCAAAAGAGGATTTTGAGTTTTGTGAAAGTTCTTGCCCCTAGACGAGGAATTGATGTGACTGATGCTATTTTCAAGTGTTTGAAGGTCTGGGGAGTTGAAAACAAAGTCTTTTATGTGTCTGTTGACAATGCTTCTTACAATGATTCTTGTTTAAGGGCTCTTCGAGACACATTATCCTCTAGTAGTTCTTTACTTCTGGGTGCTAACTTATTTCACATAAGATGTTGTGCACACATATTAAACTTGTTGGTGCAAGATGACTTTGGTAGAATTAAGGACATTATAAATAATGTCTGTGAGAGTGTGAAATATATCAACTACAATGATTCAATGCTAAAAGCATTCTATGATATTGTTGAACAAAAATGATTGAAGGAAAAGAAGCTAATTCTTGATTGTCTAACAAGGTGGAATTCTACATATAGGATGCTATCTATTGTTTTGAAGTTCAAGGCTGTCTTTCCTGATTATAAGGAAAGAGAGTCACATTACAACTATGCACCATCAGAAGAGGATTGGAAGAAGGTTGAGAAGATTTGCAAACTTCTGGAAGTGTTCAATATGGCCACTCATGTCATATCAGGTAGTGAGTATCCTACTGCAAATTTGTACCTTCCTGAAGTTTGGAGAGTGAAACAAGTAATTGACAATGCCTTAGAAGATAATAATTTTTTTATGGGTTAAGTAACAAATCTGTCCCGGAAGTACATGACCAAGAGCAATGTTGTCCTGGAAGTTTTTTTGGGTTCAATGTTGCCCCGGAAGTCTAAAGATGTAGCAATGTTGCTCTTTTGCGTTAAAAAGTTAACAATCAATATCAATTTTTTTAACACTCAATGTTAGTTTTTAACAAAAAAGGGAAACATTGTTACGTTTTTAGACTTCCGGGACAAAATTGAGACTGAAAAAACTTTCAGGGCAAAATTGCTCATTGACGTATATTTCCAGGGCGGATTTGCTACTTATTCCATTTTTTTATAGTAGAAATAGCAATCTCAATAAAAGAGAAGTTTGACAAATATTGGGGGAACATCATAATGTAGCCTCAGTTTGCTTGGCCCTTGTGAATCCAAACAATTTGTCTCTCAATGCAAAAGGCATTGTTTTTCACTTCAAGTCTATACAGTTTCCACTATAGTAGAAAGCCATTCAACTGCTAACATCATAATGTAGCCTCTAACTCCATGATTTGGAATTTAGCTTTGAAAAACTTCCTTTTGCATTGGCCATTCTGGTTTAGCACATCTGATCCAACTTAATTTTATTTCATTTGCCATTATCATTGTTACCTGTTCATCCACTCCTACTTTCAGTTTCAATTTCATGCCCATGTCCATCAGTATCACCCCTGATTACTTCTTCATGTTACATTCTGCATTTGTCATTGTATGTCCTTCCTAACCTTCAATTACATTCTACAAGATTGTTGAAGTCTATTGAATGAAACTTTTAAATTCTTCTGTGGTAACATATGCATTCTGAGATCATTCTTCATAATCTTCTCGCATTGTTATCAAGAATCTTTGAGAGCTTCACGTATGATCTGAAGTATAATGTTAGGGTTTCAATAACAGAGCCCCGTTTTCCTCCTTTCATCATTTTCTTCTTAAGTTGCTTGATTTGTCTTTTACTGGTATTTGAATGGTCACTGGTACATGTCAACATAAGTGGGATTTTTATTAGAGGAAGTAGTAGACTAAATGGTCAAGGTCTTTGGAAAAAAATATATTGATTATTGCATTGAGCTTAATGGCTTATGGGAATTTACGGGGAAGTTGGGGTTGCTTCTTTTAATTGAAACTAGGATATGGAGGTGCGAAGCTTGTACAGATCTGTCTTGGAGGCGTGCTATGTACATAGCATTAGCGAGGGCGTTTGGGCTGAACAATCTTGTGTGTGTTTTTTTTTTGGGATATTTGAGTGAATGATTTCTAATAAAACAAATATTTGATTGTGTTATGTATATTACTTGTTCAATTGTTAAAATAATATCGTTTTGTATACATATTATACATTACTTATCCATTATGCACTAATACTATATATTTGATTATTTTTTTGAAGGTCTTCAAATTAGAAGAAGAAATTATGTTGAAGATTTAATGTGAACATCTTTAAATTGATTCGTTTTACATTGGTGAACTTATAATGAAAATTATTATGTTGTTGTATTTGATTTCATATTACATGATGTATTTTATATCATTAGTATTAATTTATATAATTTTGGCATGTTTTTAGCCTGTTTAAAATATGTTTGTTTTCAATCTGTTTAAAGTATGTTTGTTTTGCGATGAGGCCTATGGCCTGTTAGCTTAGTTAAATAAAAACAAAAATAAAAATAAAAATAGGGCTCCTTAACAAGTCACAGGCCAAACTTAGGCTGAAAAATAGGCTTGTAACAGGCCACAGGCCAAACTGAGGTCACTATGTTACAAAACAAGCCTGTTAAAGGTGAAGTCTGGCGTAGCTGGCCTATTTTCACTCCTAAGCGAGACACGGATTAAAGCATCTTACATCCTCATTTGACAATTAATACACAGTTCATCCTCATATTTGACAATTAATACACAGTCTATCACCGTATTATTCATCCTCCTTCGTTAATTAACCTTGTTTTTGAGTGACAGAATCAATATCTCCATTAAACTCACAATAATCCTGCAAATCATCATGGATTTTATCCAAGAAAATTAAACTACTTCTTGTAATATTTGTATATCTCCTTTATGTTTAGACTGACAAGAGAGCATAAGGTATTAGAAATTATATTCTCTATTTTTTTGTTAGATTTTGAGAATATATATAAGTGTATGCTTACACCAAATATATTAACTAAAAATTTCAAGATACATGCATAAGCTTAGGGTTTACATTAATTAATTACACCTAGATCTAATGCTTATTACTTACACCACAATATTTTAAGCTACTAGTATTTTAATAGCTCATCACACACGTTTATTGTATTATCTTAAATATAAGACCTTGTTGAATTTTTTTTATGAGATTTAGGGAGGTAATTAAATTAATTTAAGGTATCTAAATTTATCATTTTTTTCATCAAATTAATTTGTCTGACATATAAACTGATATATAATTTAATCAAGCACATCATATAATATGATTATGTAACTTGTTTAATTTTCTTAATCTCTAAAAAAAGTTAATTTGGTCTTATACTCTGATTCTTATTATCAATTAACAATTCTCGTAAACCAATAAAAACAGTTAAAAACACTAAAATTGTCATAAAATTTAAGTGATTTATGTTATTACCCTTATCAATTACACTAAACTCAAATATCATATTAATCATTATTCTCTTTGGTCCTTATTATAAGACACCACCAACTACCTTTAACTAACTCATTTATTACTATTTTTCCATTATACCCTTACTTTAACAAATTCCTTTAAATGTACTTCATTAAAGTAGGGGTAAAATTGGGAACCTTCATAAATTTTGGACTAATTTAATGACTTAATTTCCATTTCTTGGTTTGCGAGAAATAATAGTTGGTACCACTCTGGTCCTATTTATAAATCCATTTTGACCAAAAAAAATTTGGTCCTATTTATAAGTCCAGTTTCATGTAATAAATAAGATTGTGACAATTTTATCCATATTAATTGTACCCATGAAGATAGAGAGAGAATAAAGAGTTGAAAAATACTCAATCATAATGAGGGCAAAGTTGAAAATTTACCTCCATAATTATTGAGTTAACTATTTCTCATTGGTATGTGAGATTTGATCAAAATAGACTTATAAATAGGACTAGAGTGGTACCTTATACTCCCTCTGGTCCTTATTATAAGGCATCAATTACCAATATTTTTTTGTCCTTATTATAAGGTACCAATTTACTTTAACTAATTCATTTATTACTTTGTTCTCATTATGCTCTCATTTTTCACTAACTAATTTAAAACTACATTATTAAAGTAGGGGTGAAATTGGAAACATTTATTAATTTTGGACCTAATTAATGAGTTAATTTTCATTCCTTGATTTATGAGAAATAGTAGTTGATGCTTTATAATAAGGACCAAAAGGAGTACTTTCTCCCACTACCCTAATTGAATATGGTCAGGCATGAAAAAAATAAAGGGTTAAAGTGCAAAAATATAATACATATGAGTTTTTTTCCCATGAGCACCCAGCACCACATGCTTTTTTTTGGAGCAAAAATGCACACATGGTTACCATTTTGGAGCAAAAATCACATCTCACCGTTAAGTAATTATTCACCGTAATGAGAGAGAAAGAGATGAAGTGAACAATAACTTAATGGAGGTGAACAGTGACTTAACGATTAGATGTAACTTTTGCTCTAAAATGGTAATCACGTGTGTATTTTTGCTCCCGAAAAAAGCATGTGGTACTGGGCGCTCTTAGAGAAAAAACTCATGTGTATTTTTTTACCTTAACCCAAAAATAAATTAAATGCTCGTTAGAAACTCACAAATAATACTTATTAGTTGGTGAAGACATGATGGAGTAGTGATTTGTTAGTTCTCTAAAAGACTTTGGTTGACAAAATACTTATCAAAATAATGACAAGTTCTCATTTAATGACTGATATTTTTTTTTACCAAGACATATATAGTATTGGTAGTTTGCACCTAGCTACGAAGTTGAAGGGATATATGGTAATAAATATTAGGCTCTAAAAAGACAACAAGAGCATAAAATTAGGATATATAGTAGAGTTGATAATGTTGAGATAAACGTGTGATCATATAAAAAAAAGATAATATTCAAAATGCTCTTATGAGAGAAAGAGTAAACATCAAGCCCAAAGAAAAGAAAATAGTCGAAAACCATTTATGGTGGTTTAAACATGTGCAAAAAAGGATGTTGGAAGCACTGGTGAAGAGGATAAATCATATAGTATGAAATCTTGTGATATGAAAAGGGATAAATTAAGGAAGAATGAAAAAAAAACACTCAATAGAATTATTGAATTTGGTTTACAACCTAATGATTTAGATGTTAATAGAGTACAATAGCATCATGTGATCTATATAACTAAACCGACTTAGTGATATAAAACTTATTGTTATATAGTACTAGAAGTTGGATATATTAATACTCCCTTATATTTTTTTTATAAGATGTAATTAATTATTTTTTTATATTATCATCCGGTATCTGGTTCGGGTTTTGTCATTGCCCCTTCCAAACAAGTGACTTTGATCTAGCATGTAATTAATTGTTTTAAAGTTAGTTAAAATTACTTATCGATCATAAATTCTTAAAATTACTATGAATAAATATCATTAAGTAAATTAAAGGAGTTTGATTAATTATATACTTATTTAAGGATATTAGATGAAAAACTTAATACTTTAGAGATAAAACTTGTTATAGATATTTTGAATCATGCCGGAAGCCCTTATGATAAGAACCGGGGGAAGTATGTAGTGAGTGTGAGTCTCCATTCTTGAAGGAGGGTTAGGTAATTTTTTTTTTTAAAAAAAAAAAAAAATCCCGGAGGAAGTATACACGAGTGTCATATACAGAATTGTTTACGAAGTAAAGTTGTGAGTTTACCATTTTTGAAATTTGTGACATGCCTGAGGATTTATTTATAAGTTTTTTCCCTCTATGAAAATAACTTTTGGATCAGTTAGGTTATACATGCATTAATAGTGACTAAATTTCCCTTTAAAATATTCTGGGCACAAATCCCTCCCACCAATATAATGCATTTAAAATAATTTAGGTATCTAAGTATGAGAACCCAAATAATTTAAAAGTATATATGAAGCACACAAAGATATGTTTGTTTAATATTTAATTTCCAGGTGTTCAGTAATTATACATATTAAATCTGCTACCCATAGATCAAAATGAGGAAATTATATATATTTATCTCTTTTTAAAATGTTTCTAATCCGATCAGCTGACCACCGTATTAATTAACTAGCTTCCTCATTCAATCATTCCCACCTACATCTAATTAAGAGCCAATCATTTTGCTGATTGTATAGAGTTCTGGTATTGTTGTCACAAATAAAGAAAAAGAAATAGAGAATATAAGGTCTACACACACACACACACACATGGAAAGGCTTAAATGAGAGTACCAATACTCTGTGGGTGTATTTTTCTGGAGATACAAATATATAAGTTTCTCCCTGCCAATAAAATTTTTAATGGGAGACTTTTCTTCAACTTTCTCATATGCATATAACATCAGTTTACAGGGGATTATTATTATCTAAATTTCTTATTTGTGAAATGATTAATGGAAGCACATATTTAAATGACTTGATGAGATTCAACACAAAAATTATAGCCTTCGTTCCTCGTCATCTTCAAGCTGACCGACAAATCAGACTACTGCCTCAAATCGTACGTATAAGATGCCTCTAAGTAACTTGTTCTTGCTGTTGTTCAATAACTATATACAAATATAATATACAAACACATCCACTAGTGATTCCTTTTTTCCAACAACTTATATAGTATGATACAAATAACCTCCCTCGAAATTTTATATGTTGTAAAGGACACGACATGTCGTTGTTTATTCGCGTCCGGCGTATATTAATGTGTGACCCCATTTCCTCTATTAATTATTCTTGTAAATAGGAGTACATTGCTATTTGCGTGTAATCAAATACTGTTTGAATAATTTGAAATCAGAGTAGATGAATCATTTCATTTAAATAATAAAATAACTAATTGATTTAGACATTCATCATGAAAGACAAGTTATCCGATTTGATTAATAGAGCGAATAGTGCATATTACTACCGCATGTATAATTGAAGACCAACATGATAAGATACTACGAAAAGACCTAAAACGCCCTTCGGCTGAACAAAAATTATACTTCCCCTTAAGAGGTTGATAACCGAATTATGCGATTTAACAGAGCGGTTAAAATTATTTAAGAATAATAAATATGTATTGAAATAAACTTTTTCAAACATATCCTTATTTATAAGGGGAAATTAAAAAATAAATAAACATAAGTATCACAACCTTTTAAATTAATGCAATATATAATTAAAGAGAGACACAAATGAAAAAATAATTATTAAATGTTGAGACAATTCTTGTTGCTCTTAAAAAAATAACTAAGACAATTCAAATTTTTGAACTTTTATCAAAAAAACCGGAGGAAGTACTATTAACAAATTAATTTAATTTTCCAGGGGAAGGTCTTTGTATATGAAATATTCCATCCGATCATTTACATAAGGAACAACTACAAAAAAAAAAAAAAAAAAAAAAAAAAAACTAAAAGCAATTTTTGCACCTTTTTTTTTTCATTTATACCATTATCTAGAAAGAATGTGTGTAAAAGATAATAAGTGAAAATTTATTGCAGAAAGACAGAATGAAATATATTTAACAACATTGATAAAAAATATATATATTTAACAACAGTACAAATTAAAAAAAAAATCTGTTTAAAATTTTAGACGAAATAATTTTTTTTCTTATATTAAGGACCAGGACCACCCTTATGAAAAACAAAATGTTCCTTAAGTAGTACTACCTTCGGTCCTAATTATAAGACATAATTGACTTTCTTTAGAGAGATTAAAGAAACTAAATAAGTTACTTAATCATTTTATATGTTGTGTATCCTTAAATTATATATTAGTTTATTAATCAAATTAATTAGTTTGGAAAAAAAATAAAAATACTCTAAAATAATTTAATTAGCTTCTTTAATCTCTAAAAAAAGTCAACTATGCCTTATAAGTAGGATGAGTAGTATGTTTGAGGGATTAGGAGGTTTGTGTGTAATAAATATGGCGTGTTTGTCATCAATTTGGATTATAAATGAGAGTGTGTCATTTATGGTTGTCGTGTTGCTTGGAGGATGGCAGCACGATGAGCATCTTTAATTTGATTTTCCAGGTCGACAATTTTTTTTTTTTGATAAAGAAAAGTTTTGGAAGGGTTCGACACCAGTCCTCTACCAAGGTCAGGGCACGGCCCCGGGCTCTATGAGCACTTACTGGGGACTTACGCCTACCAAAGGAGTCCCAGCGACGGCAGAGGGGATTGAACCCACGACCCAAGGGCCTAGTCCTGGATCCCTTACCATCTGTGCCAAGTCGACATTTAGCTTCAAAAAAGCATATAAGTCCAAAAGATATGTTTGGTTCATTGTGGGCTTCAAAAAGCCCAACACAGTATTGACTTCGTGGGAAAATGACACCTTACCAACAAGAAGAGTTAGTGGTGATTAAATTCATATGGCATTCCTGTTTTTTTTTTTTTTAAACAATCACGAGTCAACTCTTATTGAACATAAGATAAAATGTTACATTAAAAAAAAAAAAAAAAAAAAAACCCATCAGACTCAAGTGCAGATCAGAGGACCCTATTATAATGCACCAATGATTTAAATGAAAGAAATTTTGACCCTTAAAAATACGAGGTTTGGGTTCAAATTTATATGAATGAAAAACCGCTTCCAACTGAGCGAGCTATCTATGATTAAACTTCATATATGATTTTGGACGGTTAATTATTTTAAAAATAAAAAACATTGATGATATGATATGAATGAAAATTGAATTTCCTTTGTATGGTTTGTTCAAAGAAAGTTATAGTCCAATTAATAAAGGTGAAAGTATCACGTTAATTTCATGTAAACCATGCGGATCCAACAACAAGCGTATTAATAACTATAATTACTTTGACTTTGATTTGTTAATTAATAAAAACACATGTAATCGGATCAAAGCACGCTCATTTGATAATTTCATCTTCAAAACCCCATTGAGTGTTCACACATTGATACTCTTACATGAAATTATGTAAGAGAAAATGACATTAGTGTCCCAATTAAAGAAAATAATATCACAAAAGTCTCAAAAATTATTATTGGTGGCTCTTCCACGTACTAATGGTTGCTCATTTATTGCCATTAATAAACTATCTGACTTTTCTGTTATTATTATTATTTTTAATTCGGATCTTCTTGTTATTTTTCCATATTTTTATGGAAAGTATCAACACGAGGTAAGACTTTCTCTTAATTGCTTGTTTGGGAAGCGCAAAAAAGTACTTTCTGCTGGCTGAGACATAGACATAAACCCTATGACATACTAACCTTAAACACTGTAAAATCATTTCTAAAATGTTAAAACAAACTAGTATCAAGTCTTGATAACTTTATATGTTTTTGTTAAAGTTAG
This sequence comes from Acacia confusa, assembly GCA_037074495.1. NCBI lineage: Eukaryota > Viridiplantae > Streptophyta > Magnoliopsida > Fabales > Fabaceae > Acacia > Acacia confusa. The sequence continues at coordinate 4,952,029 of CM073505.1, forward strand.
AGATTGCACCGTGTAAAGTTCAAGTACTAAAATTCCATCGAGTCAAAATTTATAAAGACCTAATAATTAATTTTCACTCTAATTTATTTATCAGACTGTATAAACATGTCTGATCAATAACTTAAGGAAGAGGCGAGAGGGAAAGGTTTGAACGCATCAGTCACATGTCTAATTTATTTATCAAACTGTGTATTAACACGTCTAATTAATCCCTGGTTAGTTTACTTTATATCAAACGAAAAACTACTGAAATTTAGGCTTAAAAAAATATGAACAATTTGATGGACTGGGTCAAATTAAGTGAGGGCACAAAACATTAAATTTACGACCCAAGCGTCAAAGTAGCGTGTGGGTACAGTTTGAGTTAAACTTCGGAATTCATTAGCCAACACAATTCAATGAACACCCCCATCGTCAACTGTATTCCCAGTCATTCAGTCACAAGTTGCTTTTGCAATTCTCAATTCAATACTCACCCTGTAATTAATATATAAGACACAGTTAACTTTAAAATTTAAAAAAAAAATAATTAAAAAAACTAAATAAGTTAGTTCATCATAACATATATTATTGGATTATATATCAGTTCATAAGTCAAACAGAGTAATTTGATATAAAAATGAATAAATATCAATATTTTAAAATAATTTATTTAGCTTCCTTAATCTTTTCAAAAAAGTTAAACTATGTCTTATATTAAATACTAGAAGACTAACAATTAAAAAATAAATAAAAGGCCATATGATATACTTGAATTTACATTTTCCACTTTCCAGACTACGTAATGAATTTGTGTGTGAGAGACAGAGAGAGAAGTAGGGTGACTAAAGAGTTTGTTGACCTTTGACTACAACTCAGAGATCGCCAATTGGTTCCACAGAAGTTCATTGCCAAATGGATTCATTCAATTGGGAGTTGGGACAATCTTAGCGGAGGGTATACCGCAGGGTCTCACTCGTGAACTAACAACATGCCACAGCTTCCAGATTATGATTCAACCAAGAGTAAAATAGCCCAAGAGCCTGCAAATAAGTACCTAACCACTGTCAGTATAATGTAAACGTTAATTTCAAGAATTCTTGGGCTTAATCACAAGCCAAACTCCTTAGTTTTATCTCAAGTATTTCCCTTCTGAATTAACCTTAAAAAACCAAGACACATTTTTTTAATATTAATAGCTGAATCAGGTCCAGAAAGGCTAACGTATAAATTTGTTTTCATTGACGACGTTTAAGTCTTTCAAAACGAACATAGTTAGATTATAGAATCAGTACCTGATGAAGTAGTATATGAATACGAAGGCAGCTGTGAAATAAGCCACAAGGGAGCACGTTTTTCTAGTTGATTTCTTCTCAAAAACCTAGAACATTCAGTCATAACACCAAGTCATTTTCCAATGAGTGCAGAAAATGAAAATAAAATAAGACATCAAGTAACAATAACATAGAAAAGAGAAACATAATCCTATATACCTTTTTGAACCGATCCATCGTCCCGGACATCATAACCCTTGATCCATCCATGCTGTTACCCTGATTTACAACAGAAGACAGTTATAACTAAAAAGAGGGTAGAGGAGGGGAATGCTAAAGAGGCAGTATGTTGTTTCTTACCATCCGATCAAGTAAACGGTTATGACTCTCCACCTCCTCATGTATATCCCCGGTTAACTGTTAATAAGTGGTATAAAAAATGTTATTTTACTGACAATATAAATTTTTTAATCAGTTCGTTCAATTTGTTTTCCATCCCATTGAAGAAAGTATAAGTTATGAAGTTGACACATCATATCAGAGGCAACAGTTCCATTGTGCAGGGAAGCGACACTAAATAGCACACAAAAGCGGTGATGATGTGATCCGATAATAAAAAGAAAGCCCATTGAAGGAGTTGAACAAAAGTTCGCCAAAGAGTAAAATATAGCCAGCAAATAAGCCAAGGCCACACAGATCTCGTTTTGGGGGGTTGGAGATGTTCTGAATCCCAGATATCCAGAGGAAAATTCCATTGAAAAGAAATATATAGCCAAATTCAAAATAAATAACATCTTGAGTTAATAATACAGTCACTTGAAAGAGACAAAAATCTGACAAACAGACAACTTATATTACAAGCTAGTTTTGAGAATTCTACAAGTCTCAAACTTCCAAGTAACATATATGCAAAGCACCTGCCATTGTTTTTACACTTAGCGTTCAAAAAGCAATGTAAGCAAAACTTGATAAACTTTAGCAATGCATCAGAATCAATAAGAACAACGCATAGGAGAAGCTATACTAAGAAAGTTGATAAACGATAATAAGTCATAAAGGACTTACACTCTTAAGAAAAACAACCCTGTCCTGCAAACTCTCTATGGCTTTGTCATTATCATGCTCATTTAGATTATGTGAGTACGATGAAGAAGCCCTTACACCACCTTCCTCAAGACCATCATATCCATCAAAAAGGGATGATTTGGAAGCTCGACTATCTCTGTTTAGTTGACATGACAATTAAAAGAATGTTTATCCCAGAGAAAAATGACATTGCTAAAAGTGATCGAGAAGCCAAATGGCGCAATAAAAACTCAAGAAATACCCTGACATGAGCATACTTCAAATGAGGTTCTCAATGACTTCAGCAACAAGCATTGGAAAAGAACAATAATGATAATAAAAAATAATGAAGCTGGTGGCTTGAATATAAATCTACAGTGACAAAGAGCTGATAACATATATAACATAAATAGCAAAAAAATATTTATGAGAAGATTGACTGTGTAAATAAACTTGACAGAAAAAATAGTTTGTACCACAGTCAAAACACAAGGTCATTCTAAGAGTCTCAAAACATAAAGCTTGAACAAATGTTCTAACTTCTATCTAGTATTTAATATCGATGCCCTCGGGTCTCTACACCGAAATAAGGGGCATAAGTAAATCATTTCTAACACAGCATATCTCCACTTCACCTATACTGGATGGAACCAGACTACTCAAAAACAGTGCAGAGCAGCTTCAAGGGTGACATATGAAATATATGTACAACCTAGACACTTAGACAGTACGATAAGCAGTGAGAAGTGAGAACCAAAACTTTTTTAACCCCCCTTTCCAACTGAAATGTTTAATTCCATCTACCCCCAGTAGGAATAAAAACAGAGAAATAAGCACAATAATTTAACTACTTCAGCAGCATACAGAGCAGTGCGAAACAAGACATTTAATTTGTTTCTTCATTTGAACAACTAGAATGGTATTGATAGATAAGTTGTAGAAATTAGGAGAAATTGGGAGAAAAAGAGAGGAGGAAGGCGAAGAACAGAGAAACAGAGGACTAAGACAGAAACAGAAGAGAGAAGGAGACAAGAGACAAGAGACAGAGAAGGGAAAGAATAGAACTAGAATCCTCATTCCATCAATCAACCATATTCAACAACCACCACTCCTTAGTATGAGTCCCCTTCATATAAGATACTGACTTAGACCAGTGGTACCAACAGAAATAACAGTAATCCTAACTAACTAATAACACTCCTAACTAACCCCTTAATTAACTAACTAACTAATATATTTACAGCTTACATATCAATACCCCCTTCCCAAAAACATCCATACCCTCAAGGATGGTTGACAAAAACTGACCCTAAAAAATACAAAACTGAAACAACCAAAACACAGGCTTCATAAATAAGCTTCTAATTCTGAAAAAACTTTGCTGATCTTTGAAAAAACTGTTGCTTGAAATCGGGTAGAAATCTGTCTTGAATGCTGCTGCACATAGGTACAACTCACTTGTTGAATTCTGAGCCAAATGGAAATAATGGGTGTAATGCTGATCCAAAAAGCAGTTTAATAAGCTCTCTCCTGAACCAAAACCGTACCAAACAATATGTAGGAATAGGACAGATTTGAACAAGAGTAGGCCATTTGAAATTGATCCATGGGAGAAACCCCTTTTAGCCCTTGCCTTTACTGCTACGGTCAAAGCCCATTTGGCCATTGAGCATGAAAAACTCACATGAATCTTCAAAATATCTCTGAAAGCCATTGAAAATTGGGGATAGTTTTTCCCTTGATATTTCAACTTGAACTAAACTCAGCCATGTACCCCCTAAATCTTGCTGCTCAGCTACTTCAAACAAATTTTTCTTTGAAGGATAATTATTCCTCTCAACTAGCGAGAAATCAAGAATTGGAGAAAACGCTGTCGGACTTACATGAATTGGACACTTCATTTCTCGACAATCGGAAATGGATGAAACGCTTGTAACAACAAGAAGAAAACCAGATGAAGAAAAAAGAGAACCTTGTAATAACGTTGCTTCTCCCTCTTGCTCCATTGTGCTCGACTTCTGCTGCCTGGAGCCAAGTATCACAAAATCAAAGGCATTTGTATGTGCTGTCGAGTTACCGTTCATTGTCGCACTAGACTTGTTCTGGGTAGACCCAAGGAGATTCAGACTCGGTGTACCTTGAAGGTTGGCGGGTTCAAAACTCAAAGACCAATAACACCAAATGTAATGCTCCGACTCTTCTCTGTTTCTGGGTTGCGAGGAGCAGAAATAACTCCACGTGTCATAGCCCTAACTTCATTTGAAGTTGTCTTCTCCACACTTACCCACTCTGGTCCACGAAACTTCTTCGTTGGTTGGTAATTTCCTTTTGTCCCATCTGAAGGCCTCGAGATAGAGTCACAATTGTTCCATGTCAACATTCTTGGTATGCTTATGCCGTTCAAAGGCACAAAATGGACCGTCAGTGCTTGTTTGTACTTTTTCCAAGAAATTGGCCTACCTTCTTCTTCCTCCTCAAAGGCCAGGTGCCATACATAAGCCCTTTCATCAAGATTCTCTTTAGCCACCCAGACCTTCCAACTTTTTGGTGTATTATCAATTTCAAAATACCATTGACACGAGTAAATCCAACCAAGAATGTCAATTCTTTGAAATCTTGGAAATTCCATCTTCATTAATCTGGTCGGTGGTGTGTATTCACCGTCCCCTGCTCTAGGTAGATGGTAGAATCTATAATCAATGTAGAGCGATCCGGCATTCTCTTGCATATCTTCATCTTGCCAATGGTTTCCTTGATTAGCCGACAAAATAGCAACTTGATCAACAAGATTTTGGAGGGTTGCCGACATGCCCGAAAACTACTGCATAGTGTCTTCAAGGGCTCGAATTCTGGCATCAATTGCATCAGACATGGCTGAGAACGGGTAGCAACCATTCAGGTACCCAGAACACAATGAGGCAGAGTGATTATAGAACCCAAAATAAGAACGATTCCAGCCTAACGAACAGATCGATTTACCCAAAATTCTGCCGATACCTAGAATGGTTTCCGATTCAAATGAATAGAATAATGTCAGAACAGAGATGAACAAAACCCAAAACCAAAGTTCCAATGAAACAGAGTGCCGAACTAGAATCCAACAAAGAATGATCCCCCAGAATCATGTGATGCAAACCCATAAGCATGCGATACCCAGAATCGACGAAGCAATCTTGACCATTCTTGGATGTCTTGTTGAAGGAGCTGGATTGTTCTTGAATGTCTATTTAGTTTCTTGACCGTTTCTTGAATGCAGGTTCTAGACATGAGAGAAGAGTGGCCCAAGCTTGATTCAAAACTGCCAGAGATCGAACAGCCGAGGATGACACCCTCTGATACCACTAATAGACAAGTTGTAGAAATTAGGAGAAATTGGGAGAAGAAGAGAGGAGGAAGGCGAAGAACAAAGAAGCAGAGGAGTACAACAAAAACAGAAGAGAGAAGGAGACCAGAGATAGAGATAGAGAAGGGAAAGAACAGAACTGGAATCCTTATTCCATTAATCAACCATATTCAATAACCACCACTCCTTAGTCTGAGTCCCCTTTATATAGGATACCACCACTCCTTAGTCTGAGTCCCCTTTATATAGGATACTAACTTAGACCAGTGGTACCAACAAAAATAATAGAATAACAGCAATCCTAACTAACTACTAACACTCCTAACTAACCCCTTAACTAACTAACTAACTAATATATTTCCAGCTTACATATCAGGTATCTACTTGAAAGGATGAAAACAAAGATAAAAGTGCAAGAACTTGGCCTTCTAAATAGTTGTTTAAACACAATACACCTATCATTAAGAAATTTTCTATAATGGTAGAATCCTTCTTCTTGGAAGTAAATCAACCAACATTCTTTGTTGCTTTTGAATCATGTAGAAAACTAAGATTTTCAACTAAAAGCGGGTGAAAATAAATGGTCTCAAGATCTAAAATCATTCAAAAAAATGAATACAGGAACACACTGTACCTAGACACTATGGAAACTAAACTAGCATTAAGCAATAAAAAACGGTGCACATTTGAGATGCCCAACAGGTAAAAAAATATTTTTGCTTCTGTTCACTTCACTCAAGGCTACCGATCTTAAAATTTGTCACCCTTCATTAAGCATTTACAAAAGGCAACCGCACAATACTGATTCCATGTATATCGCCAGATCTTCCCCCAATTATCATAATTTACAATAGCACATAGTGTACTTGAAGAAACAAGAGCTTTTAAACGCTAAAGCTCAAGGTCTATAGCTTTGACTGTGTTATGGTGAAATGTTGCATACCTTGTCCTTAATATATCAGATGTATTTAATAAAATTGAAATTGAAACCAATATAATACTTTCGACCAAAAAAAATAATATAATGCTAAATTAACTAATTTACATATAAAAGTTAAGCTCAAATTTAAACCACCGCTAGATGACTTTATAACCATCCAAAATCTAACTGAAACACCATCCCAACATTTGATAGCAAGATTAGCGAAAGCAATTATTTGGTCCTAAAATAATTTCAAAGTTATCCCAGCATGAAAATTGACCGGGCACGCAGGGTTAATAATGTATCAATTGCATCAGTTTAAAAGCACAAGCATTGCAAAAGAATGTTTCAAGAAACTAAAAAGGACAAAATGAACATATGGAAAATTTCATAAAATAATAATAACCACGAGCCATATTTTCGGGCCATTCAATGCTGCCAGAAGAATGCATATGCATACATAGCAACTCTTATGCCGATATGATCAAGCATAACCTTCTAAACCCCAACACCCAGATCAACCCTCTAATCCAGTAAAAACCCCGCAAATTGATCAAATCAGAGCACATGACATTGTCAACCCGAGACAAATTCGAATAATGCTAAACAAAAAAAAAAAGGAGTGAAAGTTTGAGGCAGAAGCAAGATTGATTAACCATGCATTCAAACGAACGACACGCAATCGAGAAGCTAATTCTGGCCCAAAAAAAAAAAAATCGAAAAGCTAATCGAGCAAAAAGTGTTCTGGAAAGGAACCTTCTATAATTCATTCCTGGAAAGAACCGCAGATCATGCAGCTTTAAGTTTCAGAGAGCAAAAGGATTGAAGAAAATCAGAAGAAGAGGAAGACGGAATGGGAAAATGTCGAGGAGAAAGTGTAGAAAGTCTAAGGATCTTGTTTGGCTGCCCGAGAAAATGATCGATGACCTTCTTTGACGGATCGCAGATCGAATCTTCGACAAGAGAAATGATAACAGCACTTCAATTGAGTGTATAAATTCTCGTAAACCGAACGGAAAGTAGGCAACTTCAGCTCTATATCTTTATATATATATATATATATATATATATATATATATATATATATTTCAGCTCTATATCTTGTTTTCTTTTTCTTTTTCTTTTTCCAGAAATATGGACCATGGCCCAGAAGAAAGATGAGTTGGTCTATAATCCAAAAACAAAAGGTGGGCTTCTTCAATAATTTATTGATCTTCATACCCAAAAAAAAATAATTTATTGATCTCAAGTTCTCAACTAGGCCTTTGTTGCTTGTGAATTACACACAGCTTTATGTGGCCCGTACGTCATCATCCAATTTGAGAGAGTTTATTACTTCTAATGCTAAGTTACAATTCTTTGCCAACGAAGGGGACAGTCGGTCAAGGCGTCTTCTTTTATTTTAAAACGAAGGAGATTCGATATCCATGGATTGACGTGAGGGTCTTATTGGTGGATGATCTATAAATATTTCTGTTTGAGCCTGTGTTCTAACTCTAATAGGATACCGATGTGTACCACCATTTAAACTTTATCTTTCTTATATTAAAAAAAAAGTTACAATTTTTTAGGCCTTTCAAAATAATATTGAAATCTGATATCACGAATAGAAGGATGTGTGTGCTTCAATAAATTTACTGATATACTTTTATACATACATATATATGTATATAATATTTTGATCTTTTGTATAGAGACTTTTTTTTTCACAATATCTAAGCGGGAAATACTGGTAAACATGAAAATCAACTGCAAAAAAGCTGTCTTAAATGTATTCCTATTTGGTTGGGGAAAAAAATTGATTAATTGTAAGAAAATATCAGAGTTCAAGTAATACTTAATAGGTGCTGCCTAATCTGTAGACTTGGAATTAATTCCCCATCTACTCCAGCCATGCTCACTGTGCTGCTCTGAGTGATTTTGAAATATACTATATACTGAGTATTAACGGTATTATATGTGAAGCAGTTTTTTTTTTTATAAATTTTATATCATGTACATGTATTATAATTAAGGCATTCAAAATAATTTTCTTGTCATTTCAACACATGAAGAGGAGGTTAGATTTAAATACCAGAAAGGCATTAATGATGTTGTAAGCTTCCTTTATAGGTGATATCAGGTTGTGAATTCGTTAGTATTTTTGGCGGAGTTCGAATTTAAAAAATTGTGGAAATGAGATTGGAAGCATTTGATTCTTTTTTTTTTTTAAAGGAAAATCACGTTTTAGGTTCCAATAAAAAAATAATAATAATATCAGACAAATCTTATAATTTGTTAATGATTGATATTTCACTTGTTATTAACAACCTTATAAAACTTTTCTAATATTATTTCTCTTGGTTGAGGCTTAAACATGATTTTTCCTTCTTTTTTTTTTTTTTAACTCTTTTATTTTGCATTTTATCTTTATTAATGTATTATAAACCTGCTTTTCCAATTTTTTAAATCTTACTCGATAAAATTTCTCCTCCATTTCCCTCCCGCCAGATAGACGCTGAAGGTTTTTTTTTTTTTTTTGGATAAGAAGATAGACGCTTAGTTAAGAAGAAGGGAGGCCATTGAAGACTATAAAGAAAGTATTTACACAAAATTGAACTAAAACCAATTTGGTGACGAATGATAAGCCTTTTATCAGAGCTTATGTAGCAGCCAACCACTCATTCTTCTCTACATTTAAACTTTCTACTGCGCCATCGTCCATCAGTAAGTGAATAAAGTAACATCCATTCACTTCAATCCCTGGGGGAAAAAAACAACAAAGTCGGTGGATAGTGTGTGTGACAGCCACACAACACAAAATGAATGAAAGGGAGGGAAAGCTCCAAGTGATTAATGGCATCCAACTACTACACAAACAAGTTCTATGAAATTAAAGCTCTTTTATTGTGGTAGTCAATGCCCTCTTCTACCCATACCCACTCATTCATTCATTCATTCTTCTCTCCTACTAGAATTACTTCCCCATTTCAAAACCCTGCTTCTTTCTTTACTTGAAAACTTTCTGACTTCCCTCTTTCATCCATTTCACACACACACGTGTGTGTGTGTGAAGATGGAGAGGTAGAGAAAGGAAGAGGTTGAAGAAGATTCATCTTCTTGGTAATAAATGATTCTCACATATTATGACAGAGACTGGTAGATTGGCTGTTCTGAACATCTTCAAGTCAAACTTGTCTGTAAATTTTGCCATCAGTACTCTAGTTTAGAATTTAAATTCCCTGCACTGACTAAATCTGTGTTGGAGTCCAATTGTATAGTCAACATTACTTTTATGCTACTATTTGCATTTTGCTTATAAATTGTATTTGGGCACTTCATCAATTTAAACGATACTTTTGACACTTTAAAACTAAAACTCCACTTTCGTCAGTTAGGTAACCACACTCTGACCTATGTTTGTCCCTAAAACTCCACTTTTATCGCTCTGCTTAAGGTATTCGTTCTTTGATTCTTCCCTTGAAAGACTTTTTCCCAATAACGTGTATTGCTATCATGAAATAAGTTCATACCAAGCACCAAGTTCATGCCAAGAACAAGGTTCACCTCACTTTCTGAATGAACCAAATAAACACTTTGAAAAGAAACATGAAGAGCAAAAAGAAAAAAAAAAGGTGACTTTTAACCAGAACAGAAAACTATTGAATAGAAATTATGAAATTTGAGTGGAGATATAGATGAGGAGCAACTGGAGAAGTAGGATATTAAATTATAGTGTCAGCTATCCATGACAACAATTCTGACAAAGGCATTGTGATGCTGAAAGAAGTTGCAGATAGCCAGATACTATAAGAAGAAGAAAAAGAAGCAGGAAGCACGCTGTACATAAACATATTTACAAGCTCAACGTGAACTCCCCACCCTCAATGAATATCATTGCTATATACTTCAGCACTCACATTGCAATTAAATTCAGCTATACTTTCATCAACAAATGTTATCCCTCAACTTGGAACCCCACATTCTATAGAAATAATGACTTCATTAAGGTATTCTAAATCAAGAGAAAATGCCCAACCTTATACTGGAGGGCTTCAAAAGTTTAGAATGTACTCAATCGTGGTAAGATGCACTACATTGCATTTGCCATTCCATGCAATCTTCAAAATCAAAGCTGCTTGCACAATCAAGTAACGCATTCTGTTGATGCTCATACCGGCAAATGTAATTCAACCCGACCAGGAGGTCACACATAGCTTCCTCTGCCTTTACCCTATCAGCAAAGTATAGAGTCTGAAGTAACAGAATATTTGACCTGCTAACAATTTGGTGTTGTTCAAAATTACGCTCACTTTGCCATCTGATCATGTTATGTGCGAGCGAGGCAAGCCACCTAAGTATCCCATCAAGAGTCTCCTTCCAGTCATGAGCAAGAGGAGCATCATATATCGCCAAATTTTTCACATAGGACTTCAATTTGGCCCGAAGAGATAATCTCAAGCTTGTTGGAAGCATATGGTAAAGATCATCCCTAGCTTCCTCACCAACTAAATGTGGATAACGAAGCAGCTTCTCAATGACAATTATGATATTAGCATAGTGCAATGCCAGAGCAGAACCTCCAAGAGTGGAAGGAGGAGCATAAGCTGCTAACCTACTTTTGGGACCAAAGCTTGAGTTACTTGAAACGCCAGATTTGATTTGTCTTAGCTCTCCGGTGAATGGAACACCATTATGGGCATGATTTAGACCACCAGAATGAACAGAGCTCTCCTTTTTCATTCCATTACTTGAACCACGACTGTACTGGTCCTCGATATAAACAACATCATCACAATCATTATCATCAAATTTAGAAACTGAGCTGCTCAAACTCAAGCATTCCATGAAAAGCCTCCCTGGGCTTGTTCCACATGGGAAGCCAAAATCTTCGGGACGAAAAGAAGCTAATTCACGTCTCTTCACATCTAGCTGAGTTTTGCGATTGGCTCCTTTTCTATCCAAAGCTGGTCTTCCGACTGGCCCCGAGTGACATCTATTTTTCCTGCTTTGGTTGCGTTTAATCAGACCAGACACAAACCCATTTTCATTGTCCATAGGAGGTGAAACTCCACCAAGTCTAAGATTGTTCTTCCTTAAAGCTGATTCACCAAAGATCACAGAGATCCTACCATAAATTGTACACACAGTTCTGGCCAACAATTCCACAACCTTATCATAAGTCTGATTCCAAAGTGAAACATCCTTGAGATGCCTCACATCCTGCTTCTGCCACAAAAGTTTCTGTTCAAACGCCCTCTTACTCTCCTCATGCTGATTATTCTGAAACTTCTTCACTGCTTGCTCCAACTCATTCAACACCTCCATTTCACTGTACAAATTTCTAGTAGCAGTCACATACCTATCCATCTTCCTCACCATACCTTCCATATGCTTAACCAGAAACCCCAATTCCTTCACATCAATAACCCCACTAACAATATCCCCATAGACATGCTCAAACCCTTGCAAAGCTGGTTCAGAGCACTTCTTCCCCAATCTTGAAACCACGCTTGCCACACGGTTCAGCTCCTCGAGCTTCTCAGCGAGAGCCAGCTCGAGAAGATAAGCCTCGTCGGAGGAGACGAGTTTGTTAACACCCTCCGAGGTCAAGATCTCGTTCCTGAGCTTTGAGATCTCGGACTCTGTGAGGGATTTGTGGAGGTGAACGGTTTTCGACATTACATTTGCTACTTCAAAAGAAAGAATGCCAATTATTTGTTTGTCATCTGACCTATTGGGGTGGTTCTGTTTTCTCTTGTCTGAAGTCTCGAGAAGAAGCGCTTGCTTGAGATTGGCGCTCACCTGGTTACCCATCTTTACAATCCAAGTTTCTGCAACCATAGCTTCCAATACCACCAACTGGCTTCAAGTCTCCTGACAAAGCAAAAAACCCAAACTGTTTTCGTTCTGGGAAACAAGAAATTAACGCTGCTTAACCTCAAACACCAATAGAGGTTATTGTGAGAGAAATTGCGTGATACCATTTAAGACGGTTCATCTTTGCTCCTCCTTTTAGCAATCAAACAGCACTTGAATTGCGATTGGCATGCGACGAAGCAATAGTGGAGGAGTCAGAGAGAGTGCGGAAGAAAGCTCAAACATGGGTCACAGAGAAAGCAAAAATGGCATGATGGGGAAGCTACAAGGGAAGAGCCCTCGCATGCGGCGTAAATTGAGCAGGCGTGGGTCGAACGAGAATGGGTGTAATCAATTAAGTTAAAGCGGCAAATGATAGCAGGGAGAGAGAGAGAGAGAGAGAGAGATAGAAAGGAGGAAAAATCACAAAGTACTTTGAATTTGGGAGGGGAAGGGAAAGAATCAAAAAGAAAGGCCAAGGCTAGTATTGTTGTGCTTCGTTTGAGAGACGCTCTGAATTTTGCAGATTTGGGTGGGAGCTCTCTCTGGTTTTTCCCAAAGGAGAATGATAATTTTGAAAAGTGATATGAGGACTGATGGGGTTTTTAAATTAAATTTGGACGTCCGTGATCGATAATGAATTTTCAATTGGTAATTTGCAAAAAGTAGCTGCCATTGAAAAAGGAAAAGAAAGCACAGGCCAGGGTTAAAAACAAAGAAATATGAGGAAATTCAAGTGGATGGAACCACTAAATTAATGATTATAATTGTCTTTTAACCCTTTTTCCTCTCTTTCCTGACAGCTAACTGTTCATTTGAATGGCAGCGACCTTCTCATTTTGGGAAGCTGACCTAAACTACAATTCTGCCCAGAAAACAAGCAAGTGTGAAAAATGAGAGAGATGTTTTGCCTAATAGGTAAACTTGTTTTGAATTCAACAGTTGGAGAAACCATGGTACTACGTATATTTCTTTTTTAGATTGTTCTAGTTTGTTTTTAAAAGGTATTAAATATATTTTTTTATGTATGCAAATAATTAATAAGGTAATAGGTGAGATTAATATAGTAATTAATATGATATTAGACTTTTGTACAATTATTAAATTTAATATTGAAAATTACTTAAATTTTAGGATAAATTTAATCATTTTAACTATTTTTATTTCTTGGTAAGATTTGTTAATCGATATCTTATAATAAAAATCATACAAGGTATTAAAAGAATGTTTGGTATCTCCGAGATCATGGAAGCCCTCTTCCGTAAGTCGAAACAAAACTTCTCTCACATATTTACCTTTCAATCGTAAAAGCTATATTCTCCAAAATTAATACAAAAACCTATAAAATTACACACACAATTGGGTCATTTAGATCTTATTTCTTCAGTAGGCATCAAACCCCAACTATTGATTCTTGTAAGAATGAAAGTAAAGTTATTAAATTTATTTTAAATTGATTAAAAAAATTTAACTTTATGTACACCTTTTAATTATTTGGTTAATGATATAATTCATTTTAAGACTTACAGTATGAAGAATTTTCAAGAACTTGAATTTTCATTCTTCTTAGGTGAGACTACTTACCACGTCATATAATAGCTTGTTAATTATTTACACCTCTTTAAGTTATGTAACTTAATTTTTCCAACTTTGAACCATAATAATATCGAAGGTGAAGTACGAAAAAACGTCATTAATATGACTTATATTTAAGATTAAAAATTATTTTTAGTTGGTGGGTTATAACAAAATTAAGTATAGTATGAAAAGAATATTAAGATTTTTAAGAAATGAAGAAATAATGAGGTAGCAGGTAGAAATTCATGAAGTGGGTAAGCTAATTGCCTAATCTAAAAACGTTTAATAATATTAGTTAAACAAGAACATGCCCGATGGCATATTATGTGGTCTTCAATTTCATAGAAGTTTCACATAGCTAACCAAATACTTTCTCCGGTGGTTTGATTTTTTTTTTTTTAAGAAATTAAGGAAACTAAATAATTTATTTAATCATATCATATATATTGTATATTCTTAAATTATATATTAGTTTATTAGTCAAATTAATTGATTTAGAGAAAAAATAAAAATACTCTAAAATAATTTAATTAATTTTTTAATCTTTCTAAAAAAAAATTAACTTACTCTTACAATTAGAAAAAGGGAAGGCAAGTTCAGCTCTGTTGATTCAGGCGTCCAATCGAGTGCTTCTAGAAAAATAAAATCAGACAAACTTTAATGTTGCATGGACCGGGGTGTGTACGTCCTTTCTCATTTTTTTCAATATAAAAGTTAGTTGTAGGCTCATCATTTACCATGAGAGAATTTTTATTCTAAAGTTTACAATGATTTCAAGCCTGAAGAACCATCTTTGCCTTTTTTTTTTTTTTTTTTAATTCACTGGGGTAGTTTATATTTCTTTCCAATAATGCATACTAAAATAAAGTATAAGGTTACTAATATATACTTAGTCTAACATTGTAAAACCCGCTAGAATTTTTTTTGAGTTTCAAAATCAAGTCCTAAAAAAGATCTATATGAGCCGAATACTAGTTGAAAGTGCTAAAAAGCAATACACAGAGTCATTCCATTAAACTCATTAATATGATAAATTAACTCAGTATTTATCTTTCAATGCATATTTAATTTAACTGGTACGAGGGGGTTTATAATTAATTATTTTGTTTGCATTATGGATCCGCGTGCTTAATCTTCAATTGAGTTTTTTTCTAAGAGAAAAGGATTTTTTTTTTTTTAAAAAAAAGTACCACTTAAATTTTAAAATTTTAAATAAGTGATTTTCTCTTAAAATGAGTTATCAATTATTTTACATAGTTAATACTTATATTCTTATAGTTAACAAGATTGATTTAGAATTTTTAAGTTGAAATAGTATTTTTAACCCTAATTTATAGAAAATAAGATCATATAGTATTCCCTCCGGTTCTAATTATAAGACATATTTAACCGATTTTAGAAAAATTAAGAAGAGGAGTTAAATTAGTCAATTTTACTCATTTTCCTAAAATGTCCTTATATACATTTAAAATGATATAAGTAAAAGTTAATCAACAACTCTGCCACATATCTCTCCAATCAATTTTCTTTTCTACATGTTTTCTAATTGAAATAATGGTCTTGCTAAATATACATATATGTGTATATATACGTATACATATAGACCTATCATGCATACACACATATAGACACACACACACACATAACCATGTATCTACAAACAGAAGTATATATATTGACACACACAAACACAGATATACATACATACATACATATACACACACACACAAACACACACATATATATACATACATATTAAAAAGTTGTCCAATAATTAGAACCAAAACCAACCCCCAAATATTATCTTATAATTAAAACCGGAGGGAGTAGGATATATAAGTGACTCTAGGTAGCCTCAAAAGAACATAATGAGTTGGACATAATAATTTGAAAGTGTTGAGAAATGGAAGCAATACAAGTCCCACTATCCCAAACCCCAAGGAAGTGGGAGGTAGTACTAATAATCAAAGCCTTAGAAACGTGGGTTGACTAATTATGTCAGCTAAGTCAAAAAAAAAAAAAGGAAGAAACCATTAGCACACCAACGTGCACTCATAAAACAACGGAAAACTTTAGACTTCAGAATTCAATTTTAGTGCTCTTTTACTCTTGGTCCTCCCAAATCCAACCAATTATACACACAACATTCCAACAACGTTTTGTGTTGGATGTGACTTTGGTCCAAATCCTATGTCTTTCATTTCTGTCCACACAAAATCTTTCCAAAAAAAAAAAAAATTGGTATTAATTAAACAGTTATTTATTTCAAAACTAACGTTTAAAATTAGGGTTTAAGCTTTCTATCTTTAAAGCAGAAACATTTTATCTGCTTCAGTGAGCCCCACTATCAAGAGAAGGGAGATAAAATAATAATGAAACCTATATAGTTTTATGAAAGTAGGCAGATAAAATATTTCTGTGCCTTAAACCCTTAAAGTTATCAATAAGTCAGTGGAATTAAAACCTCATGGCGTAGGTACTCGCTGATAAGTACGAGATCTGTATTCAACATCATCAGTTGGCACTTGTAACCTCAAGCATTTATTAGTATCTGTTCCTTTAATAATATATATATATATATATATATATATCAACAATATAACAGCGCATAAAATCATTTTAACAAAATTATTATGCATTTATTAGATATAAAAGTTGTGCATATTTTAAGTAATTTATCTTTTTATTCAAACAAAAATTAGTTGGATAGCATGTACAGTTGAAAAGTAAGAAGAATAAAAATTAAAGTTCACCTGAAATTGCAAAATTGCTCAGATCTTGTTTACGTACTTCCATTTATTGGGGGAATTATGGACCCTTCTTCTTCACGAAGAGAAATTAAAGCTTGTGAAGTCGTCTTTCCAAAAACAAAATGTGGTCATTTTGAGATCACACGTAACGTAATCTATATGCAATATTGCGTCTATTATATTCTGAGAATTCCACACCTTCATTTGATGACCAAAATTTGGGAAAAGTACGTACTGATCTATAGGTTATGTATTCCTAATTGTTGCTCAGAAATTTCGTTGTTATCGCATCACATGCATGTTTTGATTCTTCAATGAATTTACATGTTTTGCTGCTAGAAAAATAGAGACGACAACTACGTCCGTCTCCAATTTAGGTATAGAATTTGATCATTTCGTTTTGTCCTCAAAACTTGTAATCTTTCTCCTTAAACTCTATTTTGATTGCATATATTATGAGGTTATCAATCGAGGGAATTATATTATATTGTTTCCAATGTAAATGATTATAGTACAACTTTAGAAAAACTAATATACAATTTTTATAAATAATTAACTTAATTGATATTTAATATCTATAAATTAATTAGTTATCTAGTTACAATGCTACTCTAATCTCTTACCAAATCTTTGATGTTTAAGGTCTCTTGGGGTCAAGAAGTCTTTCTTAAACGTATTAATTAGGGATAATGATTCCATCCATTTACCATAGTGCGTGGGTTAGATAGATTGAAAAGGCTCTAGAACAAATAATTAAATAATGTAATACAGCTGGTTGATGTATTTGAATTACAGTATATTATTATTGCCTAAGTGGTTTCCTGCTCCTCATTCCCTCAAATTACTTATATTTTCCAAACAAGCTTAATGGTTTAAGTTATATTTATAAAACTATTCCATCAACCTCTTCATCATCATGCATTTCATCCAATCCACTTCATTAAAGCAACCCTCTTTTTTACTTCCCCCCCCCCCCAAATATAATTCTCACCTTTATGTTGCTTTCTTCCTTTTCCTTCTACTTATCTCCAAGAAAATTCCTTGCCCCCACCCCTAATAAAAAGTATTAGTATGTTATTCATATAATCAATTTTTAAGTCGAGTAACAAAAAAGTTAGTTCGGTTGATAAAGGAGTTGACTCATAACCATAAATATTGTAATGTATTCGAATTCTATCGATGTGAAGACCTTGATGATAAACGACAAATTATCACTCTTTAAGCTCGAAAGTATGTTCTAACCTTAGTGAATCTCAGGGCTAACGAGCCATGCCCCACTAACTAGAATTAGTTTATATGAATTGCACGATGCCATCTATATACATACATACATACATATATATATATATAGAGAGAGAGAGAGTAGTGGAAGGATGATAAAAGAGGAAAGTGCCGAATTGGAATGTCATTTTCAGCTACGTGGGTATAAATGGAGTAGAACATGCAGCATGTGACATGGTTGGAGTGGGTTTTGATTCGCCAAGAATAGTGTTTTTCTACGGAAACTCGATAAACAATGGCAAATGGTGGATTAAGAAGGGGAGGGAAAGAGAGATATTGGTCAAAAGTTAGGCATAGTGGGATTTGGTGGTCTTTAATTAATTTGTTTTCATATTAAGACTAAACTAACGTATAAAAACCAAATTAATTAATTAATTAATGGGACTATAATTATGAACATAGACATGTATAAATGCATGAAAAAGCCAAAGAGAATACCTAGAAGGCGAGAAAGCCAAAAGCAGCGTGATAGGAGGGAGAGAATAAAATAAAATAAAACAAAACAAGGAGCAAACGAGCAAGCAAATGGTGACAAAAAGAAGGCATTGTAATGGCAAGTGGTCATAGAGAAGATGTAATTGTAATGTTTCAGGTTTTAAGTAATTAGGAGTTATCGCTTGCTGATGTGGGTCCCATCTTCAATCTAGATCACACCGCGTGGGCCTCTCCTGGCTTGCCTCCTCTAACCTTTTTCCTCTTCTACCAAATTATCTTGCACTTACTACCTTGTTACTTGGGAAATTCTAAATAAATACTATGTAAATTTGGAATTTTAAAAAAATATGTTAACACATGAAAATGATAAATAAGTCTCAAGGGACTATTTTGGAATTTTAGAATAGTATACTTTTATCAACATGCCTCTCAATTTTTTTTTTTCCTTTTAAGGGAAGAACTCGTGTAGGTGTTAGAGCCCTGCTAGTAATAATTTGACTAATAAGATTGACTACTTGAAATTCATAAACCCTATCCAGAATTGTTAGCAAGTTGAATGAAAGTAATGACAATTTGAATATAGCGATTGATAAATTATATTCTAGAGGTTATTAATAGCTATACTAAAATTGTTATTACCTTTATTCAATTTGTTAATGACTTTGATAAGGTTTAAGGAACTCAAGTAGTTAATCGTTATATTCAAGTTATCAATGGGGCTTTGACCGCCAGAAGCCTAACGGTAGGTTGGTGCCAACCGCCAAAGCTTTGATGCCTATCAAGGGTTTTTCTTTTTTCTTTTCTTTTTTTTTTTTAAAAAACTTGAGTGGCATTTTGGTAATAGCATAATATTTCAAAATCTCATATTAGTCCTTTAAGACCTATTTATCATATCTATATGTTAATGTCAATAGACTTTTTGGGTCTTCTAAGTTCAAATGGTATTTATTTGGAATTTTTTCTTCTTATTTCCTAAATATAACATATATTTTCTTAATTTTACTAGACTAAAAAATTATAATTAAATTAATTAATATAACACATATTTTTTAAAACATCCTATTTATCTTCCTTAATTCCCTTTTTCCCTTTCCTCTTTAATTATTATTGAGTGATCATTAGTAGGGGTAAATTAGAAAATGATTGAAAAATATAAAAATATGTCTCATATTTAGGGCCAAATTCAGCTACCTAATAATGTCTTACATTAAAGATCGGAATGAGTAGTAATTACATTAGTTCAGGAGTAATTTGTGGGTGGAGTTCACTTATCTGGATTAACGTTTTGAAGCCTTAATCATACTTTTAAACAGTGATTACATAATTTATGAAGTAAAAATGAAAAATGAGTTGAATTTAGTTTTATGTGAGCGTGAAACAAGTACATACAAACAAGGCGTGTGATGCCTATTAAAATAAGTAGTGTGTCACTTTGGGGGCCGGGTTGGCTTTATTGAGAGAGCTTATCAATTTGGATACATTATTTTCAGATGTACAACGTATTTGGTTTCCATTTGTTGTACGTTGCGTGTCATTATTTATTAGTAATATTATAAATTTATAATTATATTATGCCTTCCTTTTGCCTACTCCAACTCGATCTCTAACGTTAACCCAATTACTTGTGTTTGGAAGTGACCTTAATTAATAATGTCCCATATGTGAACCTAATTGCGACGCATTCCCATTTTACCGTAACTGTAGCCCTTTCTGATAAATTCTTAGGTTAATTCTAATACCATTGTCGTGGAGTTGGTCGTCTTCTTCCACGTCAAACCTTTTTTGACCATTTACGCGCCAAACATGCCATTTATATTCTTTCGTTTCATTCCTACGTTCAACTTTGTCGTTAATCTCTTCAACATTTCCTTGAATGCTTCCTCTTTTTCCCATTTTTTTTTTAATTGACGTTCTCATTCATAGTTTTATAATTGTTAAACATTTTTAATAAATAAATTACGCAATGTGAAAAGAGCTCTACAAAAAGAGAAGAAATTTGATATCAGTTAAATCTGAACTCTTACTCTTATAAAATACTGCTAAAATGCAATAGACTTGTCAATGTGTCTAATCATGCATGGGAACACGATACAATTAATGTGTTTTCAAATTGACTTGGGTCCACACACTTTTGTCCAGTATTATTCTTTTCAGATTAACTTATCAAACAGTAAGTTTTTTTTTTTTAATAATTATTTTAAAGAATTTATGTTTCTTGGAATACACATACTATGAGTGATAAATAAATGGACAAACAAAAATGATGATGATGATTAAGGTGAATACATGAATTAATGATGAAAATTTAGCATCACTTTTGTAGCTGATATGATTTTAAAACACTTGAGTCCCTGAGGAAGAGGAGTAAATCCAACTCATGACCCTTGCAGATATTGGGTATACATTTTTTTGTATAGAAATATGTACCCCGAGGCCATAAGTTGACAGTCTTATGATGGTTATAAAAGTTACAGGCTTGATCTGGATCTAAGCCCAAATACGATACTTAAGACAAACACTCAGAATAGGCCCATAACGATGCTGACAAGGAAAGGAGTTAAACTGAGATGAGATTAATCAAAAGTAAATTAATGCATTAACCATGAGGCCTAACACCGTTAGATGTTTGATCATTAACAATGTGTATAGAAAAGAGACTTGCCAATGAAGGTTGGCACAGATGGTAAGGGATTCAGGATTAGGCCCCTGGATCGTGGGTTCGATCCCCTCTGCCTTCGCTGGGACTTCTTTGGTAGGCGATCTCGTAAGTCTTCAGTAAGTGCTCATAGAGCCCAGGGCCGTGCTCTGGCTTTGGCAAGGGACTGGTGTCAAACTCTTCCAAAACTTTTTTTATATCAAAAAAAAAAAAAGAGACTTAACTTTTTTCCTATACCTCTTACTGTTCTTTTCCTTCATTTTCCGTTTTTCACTATTGGATTAAGATTTCAACAGTCTTGATTTATCATTTCTTTTTACTACCATTTTCCCTTATAATAATATTTTTACCATAGGATAAATCTATATCATTGAGATTTTAATCCAATTTAAAAAAAAAAGAAAAAGGAGGGAAAAGAATGAAAATTGGTATAGGAAGAAAACTAAATCCACATGAATTAAAAGGTCTTGTGACCAACACTAAAACTCTTTCAAGAAGTTTATGGTGTGAGACATTAGTCACCTCTAATAGCAATGGATCCCCAGGCCCACAAAAAATGGATTAAAAGAGGAAAAATAAAAAAAAATAAAAGAAAATATTAGGGAATAATAATGTAAGGGCTGAGATTAGTTGTAAGACCGGGAGAAGGGATAATTTGCTTTGGAATAATTTGGATTATGAATATCTACTTATTGAATTATTGCGCTGTGCTTGTTCCCTTTTGGATATCCATTCAAGACTAGTCGTTAATTATGGGGCCCTGCAATATTTCTATCTCTCTCATCAGTCAATTTTGAATCTTTGAATTCAAGTATTCAACATACCATCGAATATCCTCCCAGAACCCTCATTTTCGAAAAAATTAAAAGAAAAAACTGAATTATGAAATATATATATATATATATTCACATGAGCAAAGGAATAAGAGAGAGTGTAAATATGGAGGACCACTCTTTAGGTGTGATGGGAAGGAAAACGAAAGAGAGAGAACGACACAACAAACAAGCATATTATTACCTGTTTACCTATTCATAAATAATGATAATCACCCTCTCAGCTTTTTTCATGTACTATTTATTTGTTCTCTTTATTTAATTCCACGCCTCTCATTCTTTATCTCACCTTCAGTCCGCTTAATTCAGATCAATCTCTTGAGTGTCTATTTAGATTAGCGGCAGAAACTGATTTTCTAATATGATTTCGACTTGTTGCTTTTCCAACATCCTTTCCTATAAATTTCCTATAAAGAAGAAAAGAAATAAAGACGAAAAGAAAGGAGCATGGAAAAGTTTCTGTCTCAACGAATCACACGTAGAGATATTGATAACACATATAGAGTTAATGGTATTTCATAACTAATCGATTGAGCAGTAGCCCGTAGACCACCCAAAAAGGAATATTTATTATTTGACCCATATCCTGACATAAGAAGTCCCATCAACCTGAACAGGCTCAAATTATTATAAGAATTCACAGTCTACTCACAATTATTCATCTTAAGTTTTTTTTTTTTTGGGACTGCACATTTTATATTTTGATTAATGGTTAACAACCAATTTTGCCCTGAAAATACGCCTCCATAATCACTTTTACCTCGGAAGTTTTCGGCGTTGCAATGTTACCCTTTAAATATCAAAACGTAGCAATGTTACCCCTTTGTTAAAAACCCTAACATTGACCTTTAGGGTTTTTAACGGAGAGACAAAATTACTCTTGGGCGCGTATTTTAGGAGTAACATTGCTATGCCAAAAACTTCCCGGGTAAATTGCTCTTGGTCGCGTACTTTCAGGATAAAATTGATACTTAACCCTTTTGATTAAACATGTATTGTTTTTGTCATATTTTAAAAAAAGGAATCGTGTGATGACAATGGCACGAAGATTCCAAGAAGCTCGCTTCTTAGACTTAATTAATCAGGTAATGGAGGCATGCATGTTGTATTATTGCACGAATTAAAACTGGAAATTTCGTGTCTCTAACTTCAGTCAACTTTAAATATCAATAATTAAAAGAAAAACAAGTCGATAGAGCCTCCTTAAGATGGGGAGATCTATAAAATATTGAATCACCAAATCTAGGTGATAAATTAAACAAATAAAACACCCCCGGACTGCTAATAAATTAATTAATACTCTATAACCTAGATGAACTAAATCGACTTGTCAACACGAACATACAAGCAAAGACATAATTGAAAAGTAATAAGGATCAAATTGTTGAGTGCGTGAAGGTTGAATGATCAGCCTTTATTTTCCACATAAACAAACTTAAAATTTCGTTAAAGTCTACCAAGCATGGCTTTGGATTGGACGCTGGGTCTTATCCATATTCAAACTCTAATGCATTGCATTATCAAATACTCCTACAATTCATTAGTAGACGGACACAGTATATGCATACAGCAGAGTCTGAACTTTAAGTCAATGCTTTTCATTTAATTTAGTCAATGCATGTGGAGAAAACTGGTAAATATAAGAGGTAAAATGAAAAAGAAAATCTTATATTTAATATTTAAATTTACTTCTAAACCTACGGCCATTCCATTTCGACAAAATACCCAATGGTGGATCTTGGGGTAAATATTTGGGGGGCCAGATGTATACTCATTAATTACTTAAAAGGAAAAAATATTTGAGGGAGTCAAATGTATAATAAAAATATTTTAACTATAAGATAACATACTTTTTACACTATATTAAATTTTCAAAAAACAAAAATTCTCAACAAATTTTTTCAATATTTTTTTTTTGAGGGGGCCATGGCCCCCCTTGGAACCCAGAAGATTCGTCATTGAAAATACCCACACCCAAATTTTGTAGTTTTGGGTCTGTTATCTCGATCATGGTTTTCCTACCTCCAGAGGTAAAGGTCCTTCCCTTTTTGACTGGTTGTGAGTAAGGAGGGATTCAAAACAAGGCCATTTCTTTCCACCGCCCTTCTCATGGGGCCGAATGTGGACGTTACCACTCATATAGATCCCAACTGTATACGACATTAAATTCATACACATTTCCATTTTATTACTGAGTCTTAATTACAAGAATGCACGTGATGTGATGGAACAAAATATCTGGAAATGGAATCATGATGGTTATTGAAAGTTGAAGCAATAGCGAAGTTTTTGTAGTAACAAGTATATAAAGGAGAGGTGAAGGAACAACGTGGGATAGGTCATAGGTTATAGGAGCAAAGGACAAGGGAATTTATTGCGTATGCTTTTGGACTCACATTAAACACCACGTGACCACATGTGTGGCTGTCACCACTTAACATTATTTCTCATCCCTTCCTCATCACTGCTTAGCTGTTTCATATTTACCATATAAACATGTGGTCCTCTTTTCCATTTTTGATTTCATATCATCATCTGTTGCTACTTGCTACACCTCGCACGGTACTATATTAATAATCCTCCAGACGATGACGTACGTCCAATGTTACATCTGGTTTTTAGTATAAGTTATAATTATACTACAAATAAGATTTTATATTAAAGGCACCGACGTAATATCAGCTAGTTTGCAAGTTGCAATAATACAGCATCTCAGTCTTCGAATCTACTTGTTCATTGACCATTAAACGATTATGTTCTCCCAAGTTGATGAGGTTTAAGAATTAAAATTGTGCTGCACAGAAAGAGCCTTCCTTTGACTGCTTTGACGAAAAAGCTAAGGGAAGTATCACTCTCATCTCCCTTTTGCCGATTTGTGCTCTGCTAAACATGGTGTTAAACCACTGGCCCTTCAATCATTAGTGAATGATTATTGCAGACCCAAAAAGATCAGTTAGAGCAACAATAAAACCCACGAGATTCACAACACAAACATGTACTTACAACGTAACCTCTAAGTATTGATCATAAAGTCTTGAAAGTTCTGATTAATCTTAAGCAACATGACTAATTACTTTCATCAGTGTTTATGTGGACTCGGAAATTTAATTGGAGAAATTATATATGCTGTATACACAATTTAAATTTAATCCTCATCTAATCAATTGAGGTAATAATTTACATAAGAGGGGAAATAGAAACAGGGAAATTTCTAACGTCTTAGAGATGGGAAAAACCCAGGAAGGAAAAAAAAAAAAATGGAGTCCATATATCCAAAAATGGTTAGATCCCTCTGCATACAAATAGTGATATTGACTTCATAATAACCCTCTGAACACGATTAGAATCCTTCTCCCTTAACTTACGCCGTTGGATCTTCTGTTCATTTTCTCAACCATCCGATCATCCTAAATCTGTTACAACTAATATATATATCTACGCACAGCGGAAGAAAGGAGGCGCCACCGAAGCCTGTTCGTAACAGAACGGAGCCGCCGGATGCTGCCACTTTTTAAACACTACCTTCTCCGGCTCCGCCCCTTGTTGGCGTTGTTGCTGCCGGGCTTCCTCCCTCTCCGTCGCGGGCGCACCGAGTTTAACCGGAGGCGGCGACGAAGCCAGGGGTGATAATAGGGGGATCGCTACGTTCCAATCGTACGACCGATTTACCTGTAACGAAGACGGTGCCCGCATTTGCAATCGGCTCGGCTGCTGTTGCTTCCGGCTTCCGGCGACGCCGTGCTTATGCCTCTGTGAATCAGCCATATATGTACGGCGGACGGAGAGATGGACAGAAGATAAAAGGAGAAAATCTGATAGGTGTTTCCGGTGACGGTGAAATGAAGGAAGGGCTAGAGAGATTCAGAGATAAAGAAGAGAGAGGAAGAAGAGTGAGTGAAGGTGGGAGGGGACAGGTTGGTTAGAGTGAATATAAAGGGTCAGGAGGTGACTGAGCACACGTTCGGAAGCGAAAGGGTCAAAGATGGCTCGGCTTGGCTGTCCAACGAGCTGGCTTGGTAGCTTCCTCCACGCGTTGCTGTCTTGCTGACTCATCCCTACTTTTATTATTTGTTAAATGTAAGCTATCCTATTTTTAAACTTTTATCTAATCTTTACAAATTTGTAATAAAAATGTTTTAATTCAAGTAGTAAAAACTTACTTCTTCCTTTCCAAAATATCATTAATTTTCATTTAGCTCACTAGAATTATGGAAAGCAGTTACTTAACTCATTAATTTTTTTTTAAAAAAATTGATTTCACTATGCTCAAATAAGGTTTTGAATGAAACAGGCAAATACATGGAGTTATGTGTAAATAACAATATCAGGGTTAAATTGAAAAATACTCCCTCCAGCTCTTTTATAAGAGTTCAAGATTTGAATTACTTTAACTTTTTTATAAAGGCACAACAAGAGTTGTTTTAATATTTAATGAAAATTTTTCATTTATGCCATGCATTATCAATGACTCTGTAAACTAAGTAAGAGTGAAAGATTTGAGTTGAGTTACCATATGCGGCTTTAAATTTTTGGAAAAGAAAAAAAGAAAAAAGAAAAGGGGATGTGCTGTGGCTTAGCTTGAGGCGGCTTGAGCTGAGTAAAGGCGAGAGAGAGAAAACGAAAGGCGAAGGAGTGAAGGAGAATCAACAAAAAGCAGCAAAAGGATATGACAGTCAAAGATGGGCACAAAATTTTGCGCGATTGGATATGCGTGTGTGTGTTGTGTGGCGTGGCTTTTTGTTTCTTTTCTTTTTGACGTTGATATTCCAAATTGGTTACACTAAATTCAAAATGCATACACAAACAAACAAACAGACAGCCACCACCACCACCACCACCTCTTTCACTTCCATTGTATTCTAAGTTATCTTTCTTACCTTCATTCCTAACCTAACCTCCCCACTTTTTTTCTATTACTTTCAATTCCAACCCCCCCACCTTTATTCTCTGCTTCATCTCTCTTACCCACCCTCGTTTTCGTCTCCACTCAATTTTGACTCAACCCATCTTCTCAAAAGTAATTCATGTGATATATAGACAAATGGTTTTGCTCCTTTATTAACTTTCTGCAGGGGAAAACCACCATGCAAGTTATACCAATTCCATTTTTTACTGAGGCAGGCAGGTAACTGAAATCCTTGCAGGCGAAGTTGGGAAAAAGGTTATAAACCAGCAAGGATACAACTTTTTGGTCAAACAATGGACCCACTCACTCTTAAACCTAGATTTAAACATATTTCTTCATTAACCTGCATAAATCAGTTCCTCTGTTTAGCTTGTTGAAAAAGACAGCAGTCCCCTTTAGTGCCATACAAATTTGAGAACAAGTAACTACATTCATACATTCTGAAGAACATTCACTGAAAAAATAGATAAATACACTTAAAAGGAGATGCAGTTCCAAAAGTTACAGCCCGTGACACTAGATTTCAGTGACATGAACAAAATCTGAAATGTGATGTTGAAGACACACAATTAGTGATACTTTTTGTGTGTGTTGATGATGCATAATTAGTGATCTTTGTTACTCAAAAGTGTTTGTCTAGATATGGCAAAAGCTAAAGGATACTAGTTGTAAAAGGACTAGCAGCTGAAGTAACAAGCACTCAAGTAGGCGATTTCCGACATTGATTCTTCACTCATGGATTATTTCTTGCGGCCGCTATCATCATCCATGGATAACCTGCCTTTCAAGAATTCATGTAACACATGGCTTGAGCTTGAAGATAATAAGAATCCTTGTATTTTCTGACATACTCTGGGTCAATCCCATTGTTCATCCAATCCTCCCTACGTATCCAACCATCCTTGCTATAATCTAGTACTCCAAGAATCTGCAAATACATTATCTTTGAGAGATTGCAACATGAAATATACACAATTTTCAATGCAGTGACAAGTCTTTTATAACAAAAAATTGATAACCAACAAGAAGAAATGCTTAATCTAGAACCCAAAAAAAAAAAAAAAAAAGGAGAGGATGAAGAAGAGAGGAAGGAGCAGAAATGCTTATAAAATAAGTAAATCATGACAGGGATAAGTGCAAAATATAACATACCGCCCCGCCTTTCCATGCCGAAAATGTTGGATTCGTTCTTGACTGTAAAACCTAAGTAAACGAAAAAGACATTGTGTAAAGTAATCAGACTCATAATATGTCAGGAACATGTCGAATCATGGTATGTTAATAGCTTATAATTTCTGCAGATTGGCACTCAAGAAAAAGATAACGTGTAACAAGGTGCCCCAAGAAACTCGTAGTAATGTAACTATATGCTAATATCTACTACTGAAAGTCCTTTTTCAATAAGCAGTTTCTTCTCCAGATATTGTAAAAGCTGATTACAAAATCAGATGTACGAGTATTTCCTGCATTAAACTCCAATTAGACAAAAAATAACTACTATGAAGCTCCACTTCATACAATGTCTAAATAAATATTATGAGTCACAATGTCAGCTTAACATATAGTGCCATGCTAGTTGAGCACGTTTTGTATCATTTAAAAACAAATAATTAGTTCCATAACATTGAAATTGGAATGAGAAAGCTAACCTCCACAGTATCGATCTCTTCATTTGGAGGAATGGCATGTAAAACCCTGTCACAATAAGGTTGCGAACCAGTCCATCAACTCAACACCATAGGATAACATATAATGTTAATTAAACCAATCTTCCCTTAAAGCTTGGTTAAATAATTCCTAGATCTTTGTTGGTGAATTGATCCTTTGCTCACTAAACCCAGTTATTAACGACAGAACTACCTTGCTCTTCTCTGATATTATTCATTGATATTATGGGATTTTGAAAATTATTTGCTTTGGTTGTTATCTATTTTCTGTTTTAGTTGCTCCTGCGGCTTCAGCCAGAACCTGGTAGATTACTGCTAGGGTTTTATTTATTAATTGAAGTACTTACATTTCATGAACAATTATGCTTCATTGTTTAACTAATAACATTAAAATGGACTGCCAATGGAAATAATCTGCAACCACATAGCTAATTGTTATCCAATTGACTTTGCAGAAAACAAAATCAAAACAAACCTTTCCTCCACTGCAGGAACCAGATCACTTGTCAAAGCAACTCCACCCGTCTATACCAGATAAATGAGTCAATTCCTTCCGATCAAAATGTAATATTCACATTAACACAGCTCAAGGTCTGAAACTTACCAATAGTATGCTACAAAATAATTTTTTTTGGAGGTCTATTCGACCTGTGAAACAACACCAAACAGTATAATGTGAATATAAATCGCAGCATATACAACCAAAAAAAGAAAACAATTACCTGCTAAAAGAATACTGTTGGCAATAGCCTCTGCCAGACCAACTTTTTCTTCTTTCTTTGGCTTTGAAAAGACTGGGTAGCTATCCCACATGGGTAGTCCAACATTAACATTGGGATAGAAATTGTCTGACATATCAGGCCTTCGTGGAAAATCAATGTGCCATGGATCTTCTAACACATCCTCATAGTCATGAAACCTTACAGAGCAAACCACTTTTTCCCTTAAATATATAATTGTTTACAAATTTGCTCAAATCACAACGAAAAAAGAACTTCATGAATGTACTAACCAAGAACGTGGTGGAGGAGGATACACATCAGGAACCAAAAGCGTTGGATAGAACAACCCCATAGGAGGAACCTTGCAATAACAAGCACAGTCTCAGCACAGCATTGTCCAAAGGCAATTTGAGAAGTCAATAAAAGAGACATACATTAAGAGCAGCAAGCCTTGTCTTGTGAGATCCAGGTGGCATTCCATCCTCATATGAATGAACCACTGCAGTGGCATCAAGTTCCCCCTCCTGTAGATAAGAAAAAAAAAATCCAGGTTTGGAAGCCAGTCCAAGTATAGAGAAATGATAGTCTCATACGTGACATTTTTACAGTCACCAGACACATTCAATATGCCATATTCAATCATTAAAATCGTTATTCCTAACAGGATAAATTGGTTACAAGATATTAAAACAATAGCGGACACATGAGAGAGAGAGAGAGAAAAGTTAAGTTTCTATAAATAAATTACTAGTGTATGCTTGTATTAGCATTTTGGAAGTGATTTTACAGTGTGTAAGGTAATTGTCCATCATATGCCCTATTCTTACTAAACCGGCTATGTTCAACAGCTGGTCCTAAGCCCAGATAAAGGAGGGTTGTGGTCAAATCCCTTATGATATGGATCAAAGATGAGATTCTGTTGTTATCCCACGCCAAAAAAGGTTTGGAAATATCCCATCCCTTATTCTTCCTGTGTCGTTATCACACACGAGAAAAGGTTTTAGAATATCTCATCGCATCCAAGACCACACCAAAAAAGTGGTGGGGATGAGAATGGAAAGAACAGAGATATATATAAAACAAAAAAAAGGTCTGGAAATAGAAATCCCAATTTAAGATTTACATTTAGTTTCAAAATGTATAATTTGCATTACTTTGTTCAACTGATATGTAAAACACATAAAGGCCAATTTTGGAATCTGGGACAAGATGGAAGTTTCAAACCATCTTCTCTTTATTAAAAAACCAAAAATATCATAACTGTCTGAACATTAAGTAGATAAAGTGGTAACATGTAAAATGAATCCTAATTTTAAGTCATCATAAGCATATAGTATATCAGCTAAATGAGATTAAAGTAACCAGACTCACTTTGATTTCACAATATGTCTCTTTCAGTCGGTTTAACATTAACATATCTATAGGTTTTGTCAAAATATCTGTGCGAATTTGTGGCCAATTCTGGTGATGTCTCTGGGTCCATAGAAAGCACCTTGAGATGTCCTGGAAATATGAAATTAGCATTTGAATATTTGTAGCAAAGGAAAAAAAAGTTGGAACACAGAACGTGAGGTACAATATACACTTGCCAAAAACTACAAGAGGACTTTAAAACCACCGACAAATGATGATTACACAAATGAATTACTTTCCTATGATATACAATGTGAATTACAGTCATTTCTCATTAGTGCAATGATTTATAATTGTATCTTCGTGGAGGAACCAGACCATCCTACTTTTTTTCTTGATTTATACAATCTTATCAGTAACGAAATAATGCTTGCTAAACTACTTTGAAAGATCAGAAATGAGTAGAAGTATTAAACCAGGCTTCATACATCGCCTCCAAAAGGTAAAGTCTTCCCAGTTAAAGGTAGAGCACCTCCATCCTGAAGCAAAAATAAAGGGGGACGGTGAGTTGAGAAAAAGAATTAATTCCCCAAAACTAATCATCATCTAGTTCTTCTACGTCAAAAAGGAGTTAGAACTGCTGGCAAACATGGAGAGAAGTTAACTAATTGGTTAGTTATCGGCATATGCTAGAACTTAACTATGTTGTCAGTGGCCAGTGAAGAGGGGGAAAAAAAATCACTGGAACTGAATCACGCAAAATTATGAAAAAAAGTTGAATCTCTTCAGGAATGAAAAATATTATTCAGGCAAGTAGGCAACTATTGTCCATATTAAAGTACAACGTGATATGGCATGGATTGAGGATTTTGAAAATGACCAGGATTGAGATAAAGATAAATAGGATTTAATGTTCCAGGTAGGAACATTGCATCCCTCCCACCCGTGAGGGCTTATAATGGACATTTCTATGATTTAGCTTGTTGATTTCTCGTAGTTTTGGGCAATTGATTCTCCGAGAATTTGTTGGATAAACTTGATTATTATTGAACGGGTCAGTTTGGGAAATTATTGTTCCATCTTGTGATCTGTGACTTTCATAATTTAAGACTTATATGATGTATAGATAACATCACTTCAGCAATTTCTAGGTTGTGTATTATCCAAGAATGGGAATTTGACTTTTGCAACTTATGACTTATTTAAGTATGATGAGGTTTTCTATTTTTATTCTTATCCAAGAATTTATAAAAATATACATTTTTCTCAGGAGGTAAGATCTTAAGATCCTTGATCAGATCTTCAGATTCAATTTTTTTTACCCCATGGAAGATTCTGTACAGGATATTGATCTATTGAAAACCTTGGAGCAGTGAAGGTATGAAAAAACAGAACATTTGAATGAGCATAAAGACCCTGTTAGGAATGTTGTCAATGGGCATGTTGGCAATGATATTGTAGGATTTTTAAGAAGGCAAGGGACTTCCATGGTGTATGCTTTTGTGTAGCCTGGCAAATAAGAGAAATTAAAATGTAGAACAAAATGTTTTATATCATATAATTTCTGGGCTCCCCAAGACTAACAGTATTTGTTACACAGTTTACTGTTTATTCGTTACGTGATGACATTGTTTGCTTTGAAACATTTTCAGTTCTTTTTGCCATTTTCATCAGTTAAGTTTAATACTTTTTGAAGTATTATTTTTAAAGGCTGCTACAGACGCCCATGTCATCAGCCATGGCAGCTTTTGGGCTTGTTACTTGTCATCAGCCATATCATGATAGTAATAATGAACCTGTCTGTTGGTGCAAGACAAACCCTGATACAATTGTAATTAGCATAAACTGATCAGGGAGCTGCTAATGCATAGAGTCACTATAGCTCCCCCTTATCTTTTTATAGTAATTTAAAGACGACAAAATGGATTTTGCTATTATAGATTATAACATACTTAACTCAATGCCAAACAAGTTGTGTTGTGAAAAGTAAAAAAATAAAAAAGACAAATAAGTTTTACTAACCTCTATGCATATTACTGATGTCACCTGAGCACCGATATTCACAACACATGCGGTTGATAGTCCATTTCCAAAAACTGCAGCAAGACCTTCCTGGTCAACCAATTTCACGCCATGGTCAGAAACTAATGGCGAACTATGTACTTCAAGACAATTCAAGAAGGCGACTATTATACCAATCACAAATCTCATCCAAGTATTTAAATGCATGAGGATATTGGATAAAATAGTAATTACAACGATATATGATAATCATGATCAAAATAATAATAATTTGGTCCTGAATTCAGCAGGTAAATTATAACATAACGATAAAAAGCCATACCTGGTGTACTACCGCTAAGCCAAATCCGAGGTCTTTCAACACAATAGATAACATTTCCTTTATTTCTGCTTGCAGCAACAACCAAAATACAAAATAAATATCCTAGAAGCGTGAAGATACTAATTCTAAGAGAACTGCATGATTCAAAATTTATGGTTTTCACTCAAAAAAAAAAAAAAGGAAGGAAGAGATGCCATTGTCCCTTAGGGCTTGTTTGGTATGAGGGGAGGGGAGGGAAAGTGAGCAGAGGGAAAAAAAATTTTGAGTTGGATTTTAAAAAAATAAAGAAGTTGGGTTATAAGTTTTTAATTAAATTTTTGACTCTTTTACCTTAGATATTCTCTTTACTTAAATTTAGTAACCCCACTTCCCCGACTTTTTAAAATTCAACTCATAAAAATTTTCCTTCCCTTCCCCCCCCTCCAAATCCCTCATACCAAACAGACCCTTAAACATTCTAATCGCTACTTCCCTTTTATTTAACTCAGATGGGATCCTAAAGCATCTGAATTTACTGACCAATTATCTTATTGATGCTATTTAGAATTTTCTCATCACTTATGCCAGGAAGCATTACTTGAATGATAAAAATAATGACGTGGGGTATATGTACAATGCAATATTATGATGCCATCAACTTTGGAAAGCTGACATCAGCAGCTCTTCATTTGTCTTTGTCTCGCTTATTGGTCAAGATCCTCAACTTTTGGAGCTGCCAACCACCAACTTAGATATCATTTGATGGGCACTCACGTGAAATGAAATTCTACTTTAGTACACGTAATAGCTCGTGTTATCAAATGGGGGACTGTTTATTCCATTCTACTTTAGTTTCCACAAAAATCTAAATTAAATGTGACATACATGTCTGATAAGAAAAGATGAAACATTATGCAGTTAAAAAAATTGGCTACAATTTCTAAATACCACGATTATCAAATGTTTCTGGCACCACAAGAACAGCACCGTACATATTTCTCTCACTGCGAGGAATACGCAGTTCCTCTATGAGAATCCAGTCCCAAATAGCTTGCAGATCCTCAAGTACCTGTATAATATTGAAGTTGGATCCAAAAGGTAAAAACAAATTCCTTTCTACTATGCTTTTACTAATCAAAAAATGAGGCCTGTTTATAATGTTACATCAAAGCATAAAATATTAAAGTATGTCACAAAGCAGAAACTCCAAGTAAAATGTTAGCACAAACTATGCAGGAATTGGCAGGCAACAAATATGGTCTACCAATCTTCATATTTACGAAAATTAATGTTATGTTACATCTGAAAGCATTACTATTATCACGTGAAACATTAACTATGTCTTAAACATTACAGTACAATATGGTGGTCCACTTAACGTTTATGATATGACGGACACTTTAAACATATTTCTTTCTCCTCATTTGTTAACTGCAAGGTCTGCATATGACATATGATAGAACTTGTGAACTTAAGATTTGAAATAGAAGAGAGAAGAGATTCTAGAGTTAGAATCTGTACTCTAGCCAAGACATAATGAAATTCATATATATTTCTCCATATCCTGTCCTTTACTGAATACAAGTATTTTATAGAGTCCTACATAATAACTGTCTATAATAACTGACATAAGATAGATAAGAAGCAGAAACTTCCCTAAACCGACTTAAACTGAATACATGAAATATAACTTCCTAAACTGAATAAATAAGAAATAACTTCCCTAAACAGATAATAACTACCTCTATATTCCTAATCTTGTGTCTTCCGTATTCTCTTTCTGGAATAAACCAGCAAAGGTTGTTGCTGATTCCTATCAATATAAGTGACTTCCATTGATTATCATTTTATTCATTAGTAAGAAATACCTGCTGCATCGGATAATGTTGTGAGATATTGAAGTGTCCCCTGCGGATTGGACGGCATAAACAATATGGCTCAGCAGGAGATATCCTTAAAGCTTCCTCGCCGCAAATGAAATCCCTGTATTTCAGTTTGTTTGCATCAGGTTCCATTGAATTTGTACCTTCTTTTATGTCCAAGGGTTCACTAGTATCATCTTTATCTATTGAAGTCTCTGCAATTGTAAGTTTGTAAGAATTACATATGCGAATTGATATCACTGAAAAAATAAACATGAGAACATAGTCAACATACAGATGTCAGATGAAATCTTATTGCCAACCACAATTCCTAAATTACCAATGACAAGAAATAAAAATATAGCATCACAAATTGCTCCAAAAAAAAAAGCAAAAAACTATGTTTGAATCAAAGTGGTAACAGGTCTATCAAATTATACAGCCTTAAGGCATTTAATTGATGCATTTCTTAATTCTAACATACTTTTTTTTTTGGGGGGGGGGGGTGTTGTGTCAAAATCAACATGCTTTATACTTTCCCACTAAAACACTAAGTGAGGATTTAACGAATATATATATTTTCAAAAGAATTAAACGTTAAAAGATTTACGTTAAATATATGACCACGTAGATAAATGTCATCTAGAAATAGCAATCTAAAAGTAACTGATGTTTAAATGATGATTCTTAATTTCTCAATTCTGCTGGAAGGAAATCCAGTGGAAAAATTCAGTTCAAACTGGAAAAGCAATGAAGCCAAACAAAGAGGGAAAAATAAGCAAAAGAAAGAAAGTTTTAACATCTCAATAAAATATAGACAGCTATAGAAGAAAGGATTTTCCCCCGAGTGGCTGCTGTCTTTTGTCACAGCAATTACAATACTTGATAAGACATGCAATGCATCTGCTCCAGCAGGAAAAATATTTCCAAACATTGCTGCCAGCTTGTAGTAGGTACTCGTATAATAAAATGCCAGATAACAAAAAATATGCATGAGGAAAAAAATATAAAATGGATATCAAACAGACGTATTTGACAAAATGCAAACAGAATAATTTCCTTTTACCTAATTCTGACACCGAACTTGAGGCCTCTTCATAGACATTAGTCCAACTCAAGGCTACATCCTTCCCTCTACTTTGTGAATTATGTCCATCAACTCGTCCCATCTGAACATTTAGTACATTGAGATTCATAATGTTAATGCTAATTTAACAGTTAATAAACAAATTTTTTTTTTTAAAAAATAGCTGACATGGATTCGAAATAGAACATATCTACAAATAAAACTGGAAAAAAAGAAGAAACTTAAATACAATCCATACACTAGCTGATAACACACAAGCAAGCCTGCGTGCATCCAGGTGAATGCATGGTTGTGGCTGAAACTACATCGGAATTCGAGCATTTGTCAAGACTGCTATAGCTAATAATAGCTAAGTATCTTATATCACAGATCTCCACTTCTGTCATGAATTTTATAGAATTCCTCAGTAGTTAAATTCACTCAGTTATCTGTTACAGCAACGTGATCCCTAAAACTAATCTAGAGCTAAATTCTCTTGCAACACGTATCACTGTTCTTTTGCTTCTATTTCCCAGTTTTAAGAGCTAGGCAATGCTCATTCCTTGTGGACAAGTCAGAACCCCTTAAAATGCATTTGTGCCTGACTGTCTATTGACCATTAGGCATGCCTATCACTGATCATCTGTCCAAATTGTTCAATCTAGCAACGCACAAAAGTTTGCCACAGGTTACAGCACTACCTGGCATTCAATGTCTTGAAGGAATTAAATAATCCACTACAAAACTTAAAAACAGTATGACCTTATGAATAGTGCAGAAACTATAGAAACAACAAATGCATATCAAATGAAAGATTAGACATTTCTTCATTTGAAATATCAATTAACAAGACATTCCATTTACCTTGCGGGGATAAGTGTTACTTGGCATCTCTTCATCCAGAAATGGTATCTTCAACAGTGAAGCAATCTTTTTTTTTTCCGAAGTGAAAATAATAGACAAGAGAACAAATAAAAGATCAATAATGGAAAACAGAAATAACATGAAAAATTCCAACATCAAAGTGTGTTACACTTACAACATCATAAGCCTTCTCCCGTTCCATGTGCTGTGTAGTGGTAATTTGTTTATTAAGCATCTAAAGGCATAGAAAGAAACAGAGAATAGTTAAAGTTAAAAAGTTTTATTAAAAACACAGTGATCATTACAACAACACTTTCAAATGATCACAAAACCTGATCCATAACATTCCTCTTAGGAACTTGCTTAGTATGGCGAGCAATGCAATGAGGAATATTGAAAGGAGGATCCTGTGAAGCCAGGCCAATTCTGATATTTGCAGAACCTAAGTATCAGAAAAAGTGCAAAATTACTTAGCTGAAAGTGATTGACCATATCGGGTTTATGTTAGAATCCGATGCTTCGGTGTTAGCTGGAATATAACAATTAAGAGACAATAAGACACACGGGTTTTGTGAAAGGAAGGATTTTGCATACCTGGGTTTATAACAACCAAATTGTAGCCTCGTTCTGACATTAGTTGGGAAGGAACCGCGGATTTCAGGTAATCCTGTGACATGAGATCAAACCTAAACGTATCAGTGAAAGCAAAGTGAGAAGAATTCTAAAGACGCATACCAAGAGAAAGACCACTACCATTGCTAAGGTAAGCAAGACTTGAGATTTTCGTCTGTCAGGTTATTATCGGCTAATTCTTTCAGTCAATTTAAGTTCTTCTCGCCATACAAAACAGAAAAACACAGTCGCTGAAGACCGAGGGAAGCCTGGGGGTGGCACCCTGGAGTTTCTAGTTCTCCGGCATTGTGTTTTTGTTTTAATTTTTATATTTCTGATATTTCAACTATAAATTGTATTGACTCATGAATTTGAGTCATTTTAGTGAATAATTAATTAATAGTATTACTGATAAATTTATGATGTACAAATAGAGGTGATAGATTTAGAAGACCTAAGAATACATAACTTTTGAATTTATTTTCACAGATAATTCTTTCCTACTTAATTTGATTTAAATTTAAATATTAACGTCATTATCACGATCAACAAGAAAACATGAAATATAAAATTACTCTTATTAAAGTTCCCGCCAAAGCTAAAATTACTCGTATTAAATTTAAATCCCAACTGATTGAAAGATGGGCGGAATCACACCGCGCAGGTAAATACGAGACCTCGTAGTAAATATTAATATTCAGGCCAAAATGTATAAAAAAACAGGGAAAATTAAAATAAAGGATCAAATAAAATAATATTTAATTAGAAGGACCATAGAAATTATAATTATCAAGAAGAACCGAATAAGCTTAAAAGTATTAAATTACCCTTTTGCTTCCCTAACATAAAAAATAAAGAATAAACTACCTTCTTTCGTCCTCTCCTGAATCAAGGTGGGACCATTTAGAAATTCAGTATTAGAAGTTAAAAATAGTGATTTTTGGTAATCTTGTGAAATCAAAAAGTTAATCAGAACAAAGTTGTTCTTGAACTTCATTACTATGCATATACTTTTACCCCAAATGGCCTTACCTTGATATTCACAGAAGGACAGAAGAAGGTGTTTTACTCTTTGTTTTTTATGTTGGGGAAGCTAAAGAGTGATTTAATACTTTTAAGCTTATTCGGTCTTTTTTAATAATTACAATTTTTATGGTCCTTCTAATTAAATATTATTTTATTTAGGTCCTTTATTTTAATTTTTCCTAAAAAAAATTAATATTCAGGCCAAAAATAGTAAATATTAATATTAGTTACAATAAATCCCGTTTGTTGCTTGCGAGTATCGCAAATTCCTATAATTTTTTTAAGAAGCCTTGAAGCAACCGAAAATAAGATGAATTAAGTGAAAAAAACATAAATGAAATAAGAATTTTTTCCCCTTTGAATTTTGTATCATTAGATTCTTATTAATTATAATTTAAAAGTAATACAAAGATTTTTTTTTTAACCCGAATACAAGTAAATACACATACAATAATATATTAGATAGATCATGTCAACATAATAATATTTTTTTTTTAGGAATACAAGCCAATATACCGTTGATGATGTGCCAACATTGCCCATGATGCAAACACATAATTTGAAAGAAAATGCGAGAAAAATTGAAAGCATGTCCATTAAATTATGTTCAACAGCCGAAGTAGATATGCTCTCTAGAAATGTTTATATCAAATTAACTGCTCCAGAGAATCCTAAATGAAGAAGTGGAAAAAAAAACAAGGAAGGAAGGAAGAATAAAAGGCCTGAAAAAACCAGAGACAGTAAAAGATCTAAAGCTGCAACTCAGCAATCTGTTTTACAAGTTTTTCTTTGGAAACACATAAATACATCTTTCCCTCAAACGTTTAACCTTCCTTCGTTTTTGGGGCCTTCTTCTTGAGTTGCCTCCTGGGAATAGAATTCTTCATCCCCATAAAGAACAGTAATGCACCAAAAAGTGCTGTGCTCTGCCAAAAAGAAAAAAGAAAACTTGTTAAGTTATCATGTAGGAAGGAATCATCGCTCAAAAATACATAAGTTAATAGCTGCCAGCACAAACCTGCATGAAATCATTCAGCAGTAGACTGTATTCAGGCGTGTTTGGTCTGTAGTTGTAGAAATCATACCGAAGGGGAGTGGTGAGAGCCAGCTGCGATAACTAGAAACAAAAAGAGCAAATCTTCAATCTGGATTCATGGAGACTTGAAAAAAGTGAATTTCATAGCACTCTAAGTTATAAGACCAAACCCTTACCAGAAGGAAAGACCCAAATGAACTACCAAACACAAAGAGAACACCTCCAACCCCCTTTAGAAATATGACGGTGGCAACAAACTGCCGAACCTGTATTTAATGTCTCAATCAGAAAGGCAACTACTAAAAAAGAGGTGAAAATCGAAACCCTTTTCCACTACAAGGAAAATGAAAGAAGAAATGGTCTTACATCAATGTCTCTAATCACGAACCCTAACTTGGAGGATAAGTTTTTCTTTACAACAGTGAGCTTGGGAATCAATTCTGTTGCAGTAGGTCCACCATTGACATCAAATTCATTATACCTAGGAGTTTATACAAGGTTTGTTAATGCAAAGGTACTAAATAATTATAATCACGCTTCAATAGTATTTTCACTAACTGGCTATGCAGCTATATAAGCTTGATACATAGAGGCAGTCAGCTAAACAGATATTCTGCTACTTGATAAATCAGTTCACTGCCAAGTGTAGAATACCATAAAATTTCACAGGGTATAATTTTGTGAATGCATTGACGAATCAGATGAGCACTTGTATATATCATGACCTGATGATTCACCAACAGGTAATATTTCAAAGACAAATGTTATATATTGTATATTATAGCTAAAACTGCATTATAACCTGCGGAGCATTCAATATAGAGTAGCAAGTTCTCAAGACAATGAAGGCATCATAACTAAAATTTAGCAGAACATCCATGTCTGCAAAATTGGTCAGGATCGCTAGTACTTGGATCCTGGCATTTTTATGTAACAACAACTACAGGAAACCAACCAATTCATTCTTGCAGTCTCAAACCAGGAAACAAATTATGACAAAAAAAGGTTTGGCTGGATAATAATTTGATCCTCAAGGTTTAGAGCAGTTGTATCGTACAAGATTATGTTAGGTGAAAAATCGCATGCAGCCAATGAGCCAACTTTGAATTAATTATATTCAAATTTTAGTCTGCTATCATTTCAAAGGACCCGCAAGTTCCGCCAAATTAACAGGTTGAGAACATACATAAATAAATAGATGGATAATTACATAAATAGATGCATTTGGTCAGATCTATATGCAAATAAGACAACATGTATTATCAACTTAAATCATGAATCCGTATTTCAGATAAATTGTCAATACACAAAGAAGGTCATGAAGTCAAATGAACTGAAAGTTAGTTGCTAGTGGACATTTGAGTTAGGAATTTGGTCTATATCATTTTCTGGCCACTAGCTAACTTGGCATCAAAGTCTTACTATTTGAGCAAAATTGAGAAATTTCAGTAATTCCAGCTTCAACAGAGCAAGAGAGGAGTGGAAGCAAAAAAGGGTAAGAACAACAACGCTAAATCCATATTTAATCGTCAAATTTAGATTTCAAATTTCAGAGTGCATTTGAAGTCTCATATTCATCTACGAAAAAAATGCCCTCCTGCTGAATTCTATCAAGATCACGAGGGTAAAACTCGAAAAGAGTATAAAAATCATGTCAACACGACCAATAAACAACTAATATTAAGAGATTAAGCAGCACGGTTGATTCGAACAAACTCCAAAACAACGCAGGGCCGCGTGTCTGTATGCAAATTCAAATCGCATGATACGAAGTAGCCTTGAAAGTTCATGTAATATAGAAAAACAAAAAGGAAATACAACACTTAAATATGCAAAACAGAAGCATAATGAAGATGGAGGAGGGCTTTAGTGAGAATGAAAAAGGTAAAAAACGAGAGATGAAGAAAATCGACTCACATCTGCCATGCGGAAAGGATGAAGACGGAGGCAAAGAGGACACGACCCAGAAAGGAGAAGAACCCCATTTTCTCTCCCTTTGTGCAGAGTGAACGAGAGAGAATCTGAGCTTCCAGAACGAGGACCGCGCGGGAGCAAAGTAAAGAAAGGGGAGAGGGAGGGAAAGTTCGAGGAAAGACAGTATCAATATCATATATATAAAAGGGAAATTCCATTCGCTCAAAGAAGGAAAATATTGTCAAAAAAAATCCTAAATTAAATATTAAAAGAGGACCTAGGGCCTTTTCTGATATTATTTCAGAAAGAGTTAACAACTATATCAGTAACGGTTAACAACTATATCAGTCC
The DNA here is from genome assembly GCA_037074495.1 of Acacia confusa. Classification (NCBI taxonomy): domain Eukaryota; kingdom Viridiplantae; phylum Streptophyta; class Magnoliopsida; order Fabales; family Fabaceae; genus Acacia; species Acacia confusa. The sequence goes on from CM073505.1 coordinate 4,993,685, forward strand.
CCGTTAACAACTATATATATATATATATATATATATATATATATATATATATTGGTAAATTAATGTCGGCTGACAATAAATAAGTTAAAATCTAACAATTTAAAAGTTTCATCACTCAAAAAAGTCTACGTATCCACATGTATATACTCAACAAAAATCAAACACACTTAATAGGATAAAATAGGGGTATTTTAGGAAGAAATTGACAAAAATAAATTTTTTTCCTATAATGAAGACTAAACAAACTCTCAAATGTTGTCATAAAATTAGGACTGTATGAAGTTTTTTTTAAAAAAAAAAAAATTAAGAGAGGCTGCCCAGAGCATAATTCTTGTTTTTAAATATTTTCCATTAATTATGAAAGTTTCTTTGTTATATTTGTGGTTTTTGACTACTTTTTTATATGGAGAGCAAAATGGGCAAGTGCATGACCCATTTATTAAATCTGGAAAGATACTGATATTGGTAGGTATGATATTTGAGATGTTAGTTTATAATTACTTCAAACAAAACTCTGTTTTTTTTAACATATTTATCTTATACTACGTAAAATCATCTAAGAATGAGTTGACCTAAACACCCATGGCACTCTATCCATGTGCTTGGTGGCAACTATAAACAAGCATGTCTGCAACAGAATTATACCAATAATTTAGTCTGCCATAACTGAGTTTGATCAGCAGCCACTCTGATATGGTGCCTGCCATGTTATATTAGCTAATCTTCTAATTAAGCCTTATTATTATTTACCATAATCCTAATCATGATCTTGTCACAACACGCTAAACATACTGATTCACTCATAATTCATACTTGAGCACATTCAATATTCTCTTCCACTCAGATCTCTCTCATATTTTCATCACTCCAAAATGACACTGTCACATGCTTGAGGTTTTATTTTTGTAATAAAGGTGGTAACTTGTGTGCTGTTCTTTAAGATGCATGTGGAAGTAGGGATCTCCACCCTGGCCCATCTGACAATCCAGTTTTAGTCTGCTGAAACTGATGCTAATTCATTAACTGCTTCACATTCACACCAAGCAAAGCTATTGTTCAATTCTCTGTCTTTATTCCTTGTAACCAAAAAGTGATTCCCATATTCTCAGATCCAATCCACCGCCACTAATTTCTCTATTCCTAAATGTCTTCTCCACTTTTGACTTCAAGCACTTCCTTTTTCTTCATAATTTCGTTTGCATCCATCTGATTTGTGCAAAAATATGATTCATTGCCTTTACCACCGCCAGAGAAACTCGAAGAATTGTCATTAATCACCACCAACAGAATAATTATTGGTATAATTACTTTTGGACGTCAATATGCGCTTCACCATGTGCTTCTTTTCACCTTCTCTTCTATGGCTTGAATTATTAGTCCAAGCTTTGAAGCTAAGAATTTCTCTTATTAAAAAAACATTACTTATTTTTCAAACTCTGAAGATATTTGAGATCATTTCTATTTTTATTGCTATTCTCGATTTCTTCAGACATGCTAGTTCTAGAGATGCGATTCACTGACCAAACCACTCGCGCTCGTCGAGAGCCACGTGCCAGCAATGGCCTGTAGGTCCATAATTGTCGACTATTGGGAGCGAGTACACTTATCCCATACTCGCACCTGCCTAGCGGTTCGCCAAACGACGCCGCAGCCTGTCGTGACCTCATCGCCTCGGTCGTCTCTGGCTTTTTAATAGTTTCCCCCTGTTTCTTTTCAAAAGGGTCACGCTCTTTCACTTTGAATTTTCTGTGGCTCCTTCCTCTGATCTCGCTTCAAACATCAATCTATGGCCTTCGCTTCCTTTGTCGGCAGAGTCCTCTTCGCTTCTCTCTTCATAGCGTCTGCTTGGCAAGAGTAAGCTTTCTTCGGATCTCCTCTTCTCTTCGTTCTCTCTGTTGTTACATGTGGTAGCTACTTTGCTTGATTCCCAGGAAAATTGTCTGGAAAAGACGGTTTCTTCTAATTACCTTTTTGTTTAAAAAAGAAGAAAGAACTAGTGTCTTGCATGTCAAGTAAATCAAATTCAACTTTTGGGGTTCATTGTGTCAGAATTGTGCCAAAGGTCTCCGGTAGCATCAACGCTGATTCATTTGAAGCTGAGGAATCAACACTGATTTTTAGGTGTTGGTTGATGCTTGGAATTGGAGGGGTATCGTGGAAATGGTGTTTTTATCCTACCATGTTTTGACTATATATTTAAAGCTCTGTAACTTTATATTTCGTTCTCGTTGTCTCAAATCCTTTACCCTGGTTCGTGCTTGGTGGATGCTGTTGATAAAATATTTTCAGAACAGTCATACATACTTATAAGCTTTATAATAACAAATTACTCAATCAAATAGGTACTGAAGAAAATTTCCAATAACAACTATATTAAAAATTAAAGTTAAATTAAGAAATTGGAGATTTGTATCCTATATACTATGTATTGTGAGATGACAACTTTGAGCGAAGTGTACGGGCAATGTAAGTTTTGAACCTTTTTTCTAAGGCTTTTAGCTCATTTAGGATACATTCCACGGTGAAAGTTCTATGCCTCTCTATTCACTACGCCTAGCTTTGAAATTAAAACCCAAACTTGTATAATATGTTCCTTTTTTACGCGTCGTTTTCTTACCATCTTGCTAAAGTATTTTGTGTTGTTTTTCTGTTGTAACTGATGTGCAGTTGAGTTGTCGTCTAGTGGATATGTCCAGTTGTATTTGAAACGTTAACGTTTCTTTTTATCAACTGTTTTCATTTCATATAACTTGCCTTTATCATAGATACCCATTGAGTTGCCCGCTGGGTGCTTTACACTTTCAAATGATATCCATTGCCATGTTTAAAACCTACAAGCAACAGATCACTGCTGCACTTTGAGAACACCATTTGTTTATTTTATCAAGTTAAGGAATAATCATAGCCAGGTTATGAAACATTATCTTGTTTCGTGTCAAATCATCGTTGGCTTTTTTGAAAAATTTATTTCCGCACTTAAGTTTTTTGTTATATTTTTCCCTTTTCATTTTTGGTAGGTTCAATCACTTTGGTAAGAATGGTGGACCAGCTGCACAAGCCTTGGAACCAAAATTCCGCACCTTTTCAAATCATGTATCAACTCACACTGGGTTTAAATTGCCTACAATTGCAGTAAGAAATGCATTTACATATTTCAAGCTGAAGTTAAGATGATAGATAGTGGCTTTTCATTATGGACTCATCCTTATCTTTGCTATCATCCCCACCAGGTTAAAGATTTAGTCGCTGTTTCAATTTTCCTCAAAGGAGTTGGGGGTCCTCTGTTTATCTTTGGCAACGCCCTTGGAGCTTATCTTCTGGTCTGTTGTCTGTCTTACTTGTCACTATAAAACTGCTTATACAAGTTTATCTTATCAATCGGAAGCCCAAACCGTGCTGAAATGTCTTTTTTGGGCCAGCTTTTGCATCAAGCAATTTTTACTCCCTTGTTATGTGACTTCTACAACTACGACATCGATACAAAAGAATCCACTGAGCATTTCCTCAGGTTTACCCAGGTTGGTGTCTAAATTTATATTTTACTAGCTTGCTTCCATGTTTTCTTGTGCCATTTATGAAATGCATTGGAATACTTGCGTTGAACAGCTTTTACATTGGCATAGAAAATGTTTGGTTATAAGGTCTATATTTAAATTAAGAGAGTAAAAGAGTCACTTGAATGCTATATGTTTGCTTACTGAGAAACTTCATGGGAAATTCAGAAACTGCATTGAAGAATTGTTGTTGCATTTGCAGAGTTTAGCATTGTTTGGGGCATTGCTCTTCTATATAGGGATGAGGAATTCAACGCCTAGGCGGCAGCTGAGGAAGAAGGCTCCTAAAGATAAGACTGTTTGAATTAGTTCCTGCCTTAATAGTTTCCTTGTATCCCAAAACTCAAGTTTTAGCACCCTAAAGAAAAGGGAGCAAAAAAGAAAAAAAAGAAAAAAGGGAATTACTGACCTGTAAAACAATTTTACCACTCCTGTTTCCTCTCTGTATTTTGTTTGTTTGTTTGTTAAATCATAGTGTTCTTTCCGTTTATTGATTGATGGTTGTGAATGTATTGTTACCAGCCTTAAATTTTAAGTCCATTATGTATCTCCAGTTTTATAAATTCTGTCTCTTGTTGCCTCCCCATCAATACATTAATATGTGAATCATGTCTCTTGTATTCCTACATGTGTTTCTTTTACCGTTAGACCACTGGCATTAAGATGCACTTCTCAATGATCAATGAAAAAGTTCAATTTCACCGAAGCGGGGATGAAATGGTTATTGCATTGAGTATATTCTTAAATTTTCAATTCCCTCGTATCTTCTATTATTAAAATTTGATCTATCTGATTATGTGACGCAGCGAAGCAGCAGTCTATAAATACCAATGTTTGATCCTCATTATAGTTATAATTTGCAAAAAGATTAAGACGTGATGCGTCCTATACAGTTTAAACTATGTAGTTCAAACTTTTCAATTCCGTTTGATATCCTGTCACGGGCTCATCAGGCACAGAAACAAACTTCAACTATAAAAATTTAATGGTATCCCCCCCAACCCCCCAAACAAAAAAGAAAACAGTGCGCTTATTAAAATAAAGTGTGATGTGATTGCCATCCTGTGAGAAAATGACGAATAAATTGATTTGCTTCATAAGTGAGAGTTTTTTTTTTTTTTTTTTTTTTAACACTAAGTGAGAGTTGAGACTGAGAAAATAGTTATTGGTGTTAAAAATTAGTGTGAAAATATAAAAACTTTTCATTAGGGAAGTACGTGGTAAAACACAAGGAAAAACAATCCTTATTAAAAACGCTGCGTTAAAATGTTAAGTTTTTACTTGAAACAAAAAAATAAATAAAAAATAAAAAGAAAAGAAAAACCCCTATTTTCATGTCCTGAAGTTTTGTATTCTAAGTTATGGGAGCACAAACATGGACTATAAGAGTAAGAGATGGGGATATTGAGAATATACAACTGAGGCAAGATAATATGTTTAATTTGAAACAATTGATATAATTTAAGAATTGTTAATTTTTATTTTTGTGATATTTTGAGACATGGTTGTAGAAGTTGTTAAACTTTTTTTTGAACCTATGTTTTATATAATTATGTTATTTATATCTTTTAAATATAAAGTTGTTCATTGAATTTTGATTAGCAATTTATGTTTATGTTCATATATATAAACATAAATATATATATATATATATATATATATATATATATATATATATATATATATATATATATATCCTAACCTTTAATGGTGGAAACTTTACCTTTTATATCATTTCTACAGTTTAAAAATCTACTACCAATATTCGTTCCCCTCAAAGCTTCCCAATATCGCCCATTCCAAATGTTTGGTTCCTTTCTCCAATGTCTTAGAAATTCATTCTTTTTTGTACTCATGTTCTTTGCAAATGCATATACAAAAAGAAATATGATAGAAAAATATTAGTTAAACTTTAAAATCCTGTTGATAATAATAATAATAAGATTAATAATAACAATAAAGTATTTGACAACTTATTTTATTAGAAAATTATTTATTTGATATTTTGAAATTTAAGTGATATTTTCTTTAAAAAAAATTATAAAGAATAAATTTTAGGCTAAAGTATACTTTTAGTCCTTTAAGTTTACATGAAATATATTTTTAATCTCTTAATTTTATAAAATATACTTTTAGTCTTATAATTTTAACACCGTTAATTTTGCTAACGGAAAACGCAAACTCAAGTAATAACGATGTAAACTTAGGTGATAACTGTGTAATTAAATATTATTAAACTTAAATTTAAAATATAGGTAAATTGAAGAATATATAAAATTTGTTTAATTAAATCATATCAGTCATCACTTGAGTTTATCATCTCAACATTTTCCTTTAACAATATTAATCGTATTAGAGTTATGAGACAAAATATATACTTTATAAATTTAAAGAATCAAAAGTAAATTTTATATAAAACTTAGAAGACTAAAAATATACTTTAGCCTAAATTTTACTCCCTTCATTTTTGCTGGTCACAAATAACAAATAAAAATGTTCGAGTCAATGATCTTTAGACTTCCACGTGTTTTATTTTGGACAAAAGAATTCCACGTGTTCAAATCTTGCACATCACGACTCTCCCGTGATGCAATATAATCTATTGCGGCTGCATGATTTGCCAGGGCTGTTTCCTTTAGCCTATTTCTGGGCAATTCTTTCTTTCACAAATTTCCCTTGTGGGAGTTGAAGTATGAGGAAGATGAAGTGAAGTATTACAGTGCGCTGCTGGAATTTCAGGTGGGTCTAATAATCTGGTTTATCATCTTCTTTTTTCTGTTGCTGTTGTTATTCTATTGGTTCTGATTTATATCTTAAAACGTTTAGTGATCTTCAAAAGGGGCTTTGTTGTTTTGTTTAACGTCAAGCTTTTGAGTTCCTGAAAGAGAAGTTCCTCTGTTTAACTATCATGCTTTCTGGGTCAGTAGGAAGCAACCGTTAGGATTCCACACCATCGATATGCTACAATGTTTACCTTAGAAAATTTCAGGATCTCCATGTAAAAATGTTTCAGTATTGGAGTGTATAGTTAAGAAGTTACTATCTTTTTTGCTCTATGATCGTTCTGTAGACAGAAGCAATATGGGAATCTGATGGAACTCTCTTCAAAACAAGCTGATTATAAGACTGAAACCAGAATTAGACAAGAGGGTGGGAATAACTTGAAATTGATTATACTATTACAAGGGAAATGATGATTCAAGACAAACCCATATCCCTCATGCACCTAAATACGAAAATTACAAACAAACTCAGAGAGTATCAGATCATCGACACAGGAAAACAAGGAACAAAAGATGCCAAGCACACACCAATTACCATGAACTCTACAGAAAATACAGGATTACAAAATACAACAGATTTGTCAAACTTTTGAGAGCTTGGTACTCTCCCCTCCAAGGTCAAAGTCACACTTCAAAGTTCTTCTTAACCATTGTATTTTCTTTTAGATCAGTAATTTCACCTTTTTCCACTTTTGGCCACGCTTTTATGTCTTCTTCTTGGAGTTTGACGGCAATAGTTGATGGAGTTTTACCAGAAATTGAGCTAGCTCAAAGCATTTGATGACATAGAAGTATGTAGCCTCTGAAATATAGACAAACCACCGATGCAGAGTATGTAGCCTTTTATACTTCACCTGTCAAAAATACGTGATATGGATGTAACAAAGTTTTTCGAGTCTTTCTAGCACTGATCAAATAGCAAAATTTTGTCACGCAAAAACGGCGTTTGGAACAATCCCTGAGCAATATTGGTTTGGTAAAAAAATATAAAAAATTTTAGCTTGATTCATTTATACTGTATCTAAGGCACTTATAAAAAGAGAAGAAAAATGGGAGTCACGAAGTCAGAATCTGAAGAAAAGAGTGAGCGCAAAGCATTTGATGACACAAAGGCTGGTGTCAAGGGGCTGGTTGATGCAGGAGTCACCAAAATTCCTCATTTGTTCCATCATCCTCTTCATCATTCTGAACAACCTTCGAATCTGGGAGACACAGAGCATGTTATTCCGGTTATAGACCTCACTGATGTTGATAAAGGGCCCGACAAGCACCAAGAAATAGTTGAAAGAGTAAGGGAAGCTTCTGAGACATGGGGTTTCTTTCAGGTGGTCAATCATGGTATTCCTCTGCATGTTCTTGATGAGATTATAGATGGAGTGAGAAGGTTCCATGAGCAAGAATTGGATGTGAAAAAGAAACTATACTCACGTGATCTAATGAAAAGTTTTGTTCACAATAGCAACTTTGATCTGTACGGTAGTTCAACAGCTCTGAATTGGAGGGATACTTTTCGGTGTTACATTGCTCCTAATACCCCAAAACCAGAAGAGCTGCCAGAAGTATGCAGGTATATATGTTACTGTCTAGACTCTAGAATACCATAACTATATTATGAGCTTCTTAATTAGTTATGAAGCATTCTAGATAAAAAAATATATGCACACAGTTGAAGATTATGAGATTTATTTACCTTTTTTTTTTTTGGTTTATTTCTTGCTTCTATACCTACAGAGACATACTACTGGGATATGGAAATTATGTGATGAAATTGGGGGTGTTGCTATTTGAGTTACTATCAGAAGCTCTTGGTCTGAACCCTAACCATTTGAAAGACATTGGTTGTGATGAAGGAGTGACCATTTTTGGCCATTATTATCCAGCTTGTCCGGAGCCAGACCTCACTTATGGAACCACTAAGCACACTGATACTGATTTTCTCACAGTGCTTCTCCAGGACCATGTTGGCGGCCTTCAGATTCTCTATCGGGACACGTGGGTTGATATTCCACCTGTTCCTGGTGCTCTAGTTGTTAACCTCGGCGATCTTTTTCAGGCAATCTCTCTCCCTCTTTCTATATATGTATATATTCTTGTGAAGTCAATTAGAAGGAAACCATGCATTAGAGTAGAAAAATAGGTATCCGTGATATTTGAAATTGTTGGTGATGGATAGTTTCCTTGTGTTGCAGCTAATAACCAATGACAGATTCAAGAGTGCGGAACATAGAGTATTGGCAAATCTTGAGGGTCCAAGAATATCTGTTGCTAGCTTTTTTCGAGATGGTGTGAAGTCATCACCAAGGCCATATGGACCCATAAAGGAGCTGTTATCTGAAGAGAACCCTCCAAAGTACAGGGAAACCACTGTTGCAGAGTACTTAGCTTACTCCTATGCAAAGGGGCTGGATGGGACTTCTGCTCTTCCTCATCTCAGGATTTGAGTTCCAGAAAGTAAATAGATAAAGTTCGTGTTGTATCATTAATAAATAAATTGTTGAACTTGGAATGAGATCAAGAAATGATTTATATGTATGTAGGTTATAAGTTGTAACCTTTTAAAAGGGCTCTCAATAAACAGAGTGTATAATTAATATATCTTCTGTTGCATGGAGAATGTCAAGAGAATTATAAGTATATGACCACATTCTAGGAAAGATTTGTTTTATCATGAAAGAATGTTGAAATTTCCAATAGATTGAGAATCTCTTTAAAAAATAAAAATTGATCATTCATGCCTCAGAGACTTTTTCCATTATATTCGTTTATGTATTATTTCAACAATAATATTTGTAAATATATGATTGGTGTTTAGATAATAGTTGTATGATTTTTTTTATTCAAGACAAATGAAATTGGATAAATTTGAGGTTAACATATTACATTCGGTTAGTACACCCATAATAGAACTAAAATACGAAAGAAAACAAGGCAAAGTAATAATCATCTTAACGAAGCCAATATCATATTTCATGCCAAGTGATGGTCAGCGAATGAGAGGATTGAGTTGATATATGCATGAATCATCTCTTGATATGATAAACAGTGAGAGGCAGCTTGAAGCCTATTTCTATCATACCAAAATGGAAAGGAAATCATTACCTACTAGTGTTTGATTTTGATTTCTCCATAAGAATTCTTCAAAATAAGAACCCCTGTGGCATACTATAATTTCATAACAATAACGCTTATTTGAATTTTTGTCTCAGCAAGTCAAGGAATCAGACAAAGAAGGCATCTTTATCAACGAAGACGAGTCGTTGAATAATTGTGATTCACGATGAAATGAATACGGAAACTTCTAACTTCGCCTGCCTATCATATTGAATTGCTTTCGTGTTGTTGGCCACTTACAAATTGACAAACGCTACAAAATGCTTTGTCATGTAATCTAATATAATACCCGTTCCTTCCAATACTTGAGACCAGATCCAGCTTTGAGTTGATTTTATATTAAGGACTGAAGCTAGAATGAGGTTAGTTTTTCATACATTTTAGAAAAAATCACTATAGGTTCTAATAAATGAATGTAATTACTAAAAATTACCAGTTTTATCATAGAAAATGATAAGAAATTCAGCATACTAATTTATTATTTAGATATTTTTGGTGATTACATTTTTTCCTTTAGGATCTCGTATTGATTCCCCATGTTTTTTATCTTAAAAGGGGTTTTGCTGTTTAACCTCACTATACTTTAACGCTTCTGAGCTCGAAAACCAAAAGGTCCTCTGTTTATACCATGGCCAACCTTTCCTTCTGCTTTAACTTCTATTGCGAGTTTTCCAAACAACAAGATAGCCTCTTTTTTATTGTGGTCCTGGTTATTTTCTGCTTTAACTTGCTCGATTCATTTATAATGTATCTTATATCAACGGCACTTGTATAAAGACCGGCAAAATGGGAATCTCGCGGAAGTTGGAATCTGAGAAACTAAGTGAGCGCAAAGCATTTGATGTCACAAAAGCTAGTGTCAAGAGGCTGGTTGATGCAGAAATCACCAAGATTCCTCCTTTCTTCCATCATCCTCGTGATCAATCTGAACAAGCTTCGAGTCTGGGAGATACAAAGCAAGTTATTCCAGTTACAGACCTCACCGATGTTGGAAAAAGGCGCCAAGAAGCAGTTGAAAGAGTAAGCGAAGCTTCTGAGACATGGGGATGTGAGATTCCATGTTTTGATAATAACAAAGTTCAAGAAAGTATATTGGGAAAGATACATTGTCTTAAAAAGGTTTTGGAACACATTACTGAGAAAATCATTGCATCACTCGATTGAGATGGGGCAAAACTTGGTAATGTCAGCCCTTAAACAGTGCTGAAGTGTTGAAAATATCTAGTTCATCACTCGGGTTATGTGTTTTCTGAAAGAATTCATCACGACAATGTATACTAGAAGTGTTAAACTATTCTCACTTGTAATCACTCAAGTGATGCACTTTTTTGCTATTATTTCCACTCCACCATGGTGATCAAGATATTAATCAATTTTCTAGGAAATATTTTTCTAAATGATCACTTGAGTAATGAAGTTCATAGTGCATCACCACCAGTTCACCATAAAATCATCTGGTGATTTGTTTTCGGGAAAGAAATTTCAAAATGGATCACTTGAGTCGAGTGATGTTTCAAAATCTTCATCACTATCACCTTATCACTTGATCTATCCTAGTAATTAGTTTTCCAAAAATATTTCAAAGAGGAAATAATAACAAGCCCCTCCTTTATATTGAAGTGGCATTATGGAAATATTCATCACGAACACCCCAGAATGCCAAAGGAATGGCTGGTAGTTTTTGTTAGTTATAAAGAGACGCACTAGTTTTTGTTTTTTTGTCAACATAACATATATATATTTGTTAAATAAAAGGTATTTTGTCACAATCATATCATTTCTTCTTATTTTTAAGCGTGGGGCCAAAGGGGAAAAACAAAATGCTCTGGCACTTTCAGCCACAAATGGCTAGGGGCAACGGGCTGATAAGTGAAGATATCTGTTGTGGCGGATCCTCAGTCACAAACTAACTTTCTTACTTCTTGCTTCTTTTCTTCATGATCTGTTTTGGCCAAGGCAGATAAGTGAAGTGAGGTCACTACACCGCTTGAATTTCAGGTGCGTCTCTAATCTGCCCTCTCATCTTTTTTGTTTTTTCTCCTATGCTTCACTGGTTTTGGTTTCTCTTCGAGAGGGGTTTAACCTCACCTCTGCTTTCAAGTTTCTGTGCTCAAAAACCATAAGCTCCTCTATATATACCATGCCCAACCTTTCCTTCTGCTTTAACTTCTATTATGAGTTTCCCAAACAAGAAGATGATTTTTTTATTTTTTATTTTATTTTGTGGTTATTGTCTGCTTTAACTTGCTTGACTCGTTTCTACGGTATCTTGTATCTAGGGCACCTGTATAAAGACAAGCAAAATGGGAATCACATGGAAATCAGGATCCGAGGAACACTGTGAGCGCAAAGCATTTGATGACACAAAAGCTGGTGTCAAGGGTCTAGTTGATGCAGGAGTCACCAAGATTCCTCCTTTGTTCCATCATCCTCTTCATCCATCTGAACAAGCTTCGAATTTGGGAGACACAAAGCATGTTATTCCGGTTATAGACCTCGCCGATGTTGATAAAGCGCCCAGCAGGCGCCAAGTAATAGTTGAAAGAATTAGGGAAGCTTCAGAGACATGGGGTTTCTTTCAGGTGGTCAATCATGGTATTCCTCTGCATGTTCTAGATCAGATTGTGGATGGAGTGCGAAAGTTCCATGAGCAAGATTTGGAGGTTAAAAAGGAACTATACACCCGTGATCAAATGAAACCTTTTGTGTATAATAGCAACTTTGATCTGTACAGTTCACCAGCTTTGAACTGGAGGGATACTTTTATGTATTACATTGCTCCTAATCCTCCAACACCGGAAGATCTGCCAGAAATATGCAGGTGGTTTCATTGCTTTTAGTCAGATTAGATCATATATAATTGAAGCATTCTAGTTTGCTGCATATATAGTTGAAGGTTAAGATATGGTATTTGAAGTCTTTATTTTTTTGGTTTATTTTTTGTATCTACTTGCAGGGATATACTGCAAGAATACGGGAAACACATAATGAAGCTGGGAACATTGTTGTTTGAGTTATTATCAGAAGCTCTTGGTCTAAACCCAAATCTTTTGAAAGACATGGGTTGTGCTGAGGGGCTTTTAGCTCTTGGCCATTATTACCCTGCTTGTCCTGAACCAGACCTCACTTTGGGAACCACTAAGCACTCTGATAATGACTTTCTCACAATACTTCTCCAAGATCATATAGGTGGTCTTCAGGCTCTTTATGATAACACATGGATTGATATTCCACCAGTCCCGGGAGCTTTAGTTGTTAACATTGGTGACCTGTTGCAGGCAAGCTTTCTCTTCTCTTTCATGAGTTCCTCTGTTTTTTCTTGCAACTATTACTATTTTTTAGGGTAATGGATTGTTTATGTTCAAGTGCAGCTTATAACAAACGACAAATTCAAGAGTTTAGAACACAGAGTATTGGCTAATCTTGAGGGTCCAAGAATATCCGTTGCTAGTTTTTTTAGTGCTGGCTTGAAGGCAGCACCAAAACCATTTGGACCTATAAAGGAATTGTTATCTGAAGAGTACCCTCCAAAGTACAGGGAAACCACTGTTGCAGAGTATGTAGCTTACTTCAATGCAAAAGGCCTGGATGGGACTTCTGCTCTCACTCATTTTAGGATTCGAGCTCCAGAAGGCAAATAGATAAAATAAAACTGGTGTATCATTCATGAATAAATTGTTGAACTTTGTATTAGATCAAGAAATAGTTTATATGCATGTAGGTTATAACTATTTCAAGGGACTCTCAATAAACGAGTGTATAATTGTCTTCTCTTGTATGGAGAATGTGAAGGGAACTATAAGTATATGGCTATATTCTAGTAGGACAGATTTTTTTTAAAAAAAAAAAATCAAGAAAGAATGTTGTAATTTCCAATAGATTGAGAGTTGCCTTTAAAAAAACAAAACAAAAGTTGAGAATCCATGCCACAACCCACAAAGCCTTTTTCCATCATATTCATCAATATGTCACTTCAGCAATAATATCATTAAATATATGATTGGTGTTTAGATCATAATTGTGAGATTCTTTTTTTCTTTTTTCTTTTTTCATGCAAGATAAAATGAAATTAAATAAATATGAGGTTTACATATTACATATAGTTATAAGTCTAAAAAATCTTAAGAAAACAAGGTAAGGTAATAATCTTAACACCAATGAAAAAGAAATGATTAAGTAAAGCAAAGATCTCCTGCCAAATGATAGTCAGATAATGAGAGGATTTGAGGGGAAATGAGTTTCTTTGTTAACTTCCATCTTCACTTAATAGTTCAATCATTAGATTATGTTTTAATATGTGAGATTTAATGTTATGTATTATTTCACATATAACATTAAATCTCATCCATTAAAAGATGATCCAATTGTAGAGACATTAAGCAAAAAAACAGTGAAGAAAATAGTTAGTGGAGGTACTGACTAAGTTGGTATAGGAAGAGTGAGAAGCAGCTCGGAGTGGGCTTCTATTAAATCATACATGCATCAAGAATAATAAGGCTCTTTATTGTAGGTGATGCATATTTTGTCTTTTAAGTTTAGGCTTGCCAAATGTATACCCAAAAAAAAAAAGAAAAAGAATAATAAGGCTCTTAAACATTTAAAAAGAAAAATAATACCTTCCACTGTTTAATTTCTCATAAAAAATCTTGTAGGGAAAAAGTCCTATGACATTATAATAATAATAATATTTATTCAAATTTGTGTGTGTGGAAGGTAATATCCCAACCCTCACCGTTCAATGAAGCCAAGAACGAAGAAGGCAGGCACCCATATTTATTAACAAAAGACAAATCATTGAATAATTGTGTGATTCACGATGAAATGAACATGGAAATTTCCAAATTCAGCTGCCTATCATTTTGCTTACGTATGAGAAATGGGGAGCTCACAAAGTGACCAACTCTACCTCAATGGGTAGACCTCAAACCTTCTCTGAAAGGACAAAGAACATACGAGAAAAGTAAGCATATAAGTATATTGTCCCCTGGAGCTGCATGGAGGCAGATAAGGATGTCGGCGCTACGTGGATGCTACCTGGATGTTGGCTGGCATAGTTTTGCAAGACTTATCCGAACAGGTCCTTGACCCTTTCATGCAACAGGAGGCAACTGTACGTGGTTCGGTTCGGGTAAGCCGGTTTCAAAACTTGATGGCCTGGGAAGGGATTGGCTTATGGTCAGTATTTAATCCGAACCCCTTTTTAACCATTGACTCTATGTCAAGTTGATGTGATTTCGTTCTGTGCTTTTCAAGTTGGCCAGCTTGGATCGCAATTCCCATTTGAAACTGCCTTGACTTTCTGGTTTATAGCTTTGTTGTGGTTTGATGTGGGCTCCTATTACTTACTTGGGTTACAGTAACCTTTTGTTTATCCCGTCTTTCCGAGTTTTTTTCATCGAGCTCGACAAAGGCAAATATTTGTCTAAAAGGTATTGCGTCACAATCATATCACTTCTTATTTTTAGGAGTGGGGCCAAGGGAAAAATTCAAAGGAAAATAGGTAGAGAAAAAAATATTAAACAAATCTCAACCTAAAATCCCCTAACAAAAAAGTGGCTTGAATAAGTTACCAAATTCCAATATTAAAAAGGTTTCGTTGTTAGAATGGTTTTTCATATTGTTAAAATGACTTTATTAATTATTAAAATGTTCTTATAAAAATCTCGTTGTCAAAATAACTTATAATATATTGTTAAAATGACTTTTCATGTTGTCAAAAATTCTCCAAGATTTTGCTCTAACATGTAGAATTTTAGAAATCTGAAGAATTTTTGATAACATGAAAAGTCATTTTAATAACATTAGAAGATATTTTGACAACGAGATTTTCATGATGAAATTTTAACAACTAATTTTTGAAATATGAAAAGTCATTTTGATAACAAAATTTTTTTGTGAGAGGTATTCCGTAACAGATTCACATTACATGCACATCTTTTATATGCTTGTTATGTGCTCATCCCTCTATTAGAGGGATGAACATATTTTTTTTTAAATTTTTTGTATACTGTGTTTATTTATATTTAAATTATATGATGTTTTTTGAAATGTTTTTTTCACCCAGTATCTTAAATTAATTAGTTTTCAGTCCTTCATTTAGTAATATTTATCTGTAACATCAGTATGATGGAAACTAATTAATTTGAGATACTATGTGAAAAAAAAAACATTTCAGAAAGCAGCATAAAATTTAAAAATAAATAAATACAGTATATAAAAAATTAAAAAAAAATTAAAAAAATGTTCATCCCTCTAATAGAGGGATGAAGCACATAACAAATACATAATAGATGTGCATATAATCTTTTCACAATTAACATCAAACAAATCCCTAGAAATTTTTTGATGAAAGATTTGAGGTTGAGACTCTTTTAATATTTTTACTTGACTTTCCAACCTTACTAATATCTTCCCAAAATTCAACGAGTGCTCTTGCACCTTCAACCTCAAATAGCGGCGGCCTTCTCTTTCTCACAAACCAACTTTCTTGCTCGCTCGCTTCCCTTCTTCATGATCTGTTGTGTTCAAGGAAGATAAGTGAAGTAAGGTGACTACAGCTCTTGAATTTCAGGTGCGTCTCTAACCTGTCCTCTCATATTTTTTTGTTTTCCTCCTA
Source organism: Acacia confusa (assembly GCA_037074495.1). Taxonomy (NCBI): domain Eukaryota; kingdom Viridiplantae; phylum Streptophyta; class Magnoliopsida; order Fabales; family Fabaceae; genus Acacia; species Acacia confusa. The sequence goes on from CM073505.1 coordinate 5,009,749, forward strand.
TGCTTTCACTGGTCGCTGTTTAACCTCACCTCTGCTTTCAAGTTTCAGTGCTCAAAAACCATAAGGTCCTCTGTCTATACCATGCCCAACCTTTCCTTCTGCTTTAACTTCTTCTATTATGAGTTTCCCAAACAACAAGATAGCCTCTCTCTTTTTTTCTGGTCCTGGTTATTGTCTGCTTTAACTTGCTTGACTCGTTTATAATGTATCTTATATCTAAGGCTCCTGTATAAAGACAAGCCAAATGGGAATCACGCGGAAGTTGGAACCTGAGGAACTAAGAGAGCGCAAAGCATTTGATGACACAAAATCTGGTGTAAAGGGTCTGGTTGATGCAGGAGTCACCAAGGTTCCTCCTCTGTTCCATCATCCTCCTGATCAATCTGTGCAAGCTTCAAATTTGGGAGACACAGAGCACGTTATTCCGGTCATAGACCTCGCTGATGTTGATAAAGGACCCGGCAAGCGCCAAGAGACAGTTGAAAGAGTGAGGGAAGCTTCTGAGACATGGGGTTTCTTTCAGTTGGTCAATCATGGTATTCCTCTTCATGTTCTTGATGAAATTATAGATGGAGTGCGAAAGTTCCATGAGCAAGATTTGGAGGTTAAAAAGGAACTATATACACGTGATGAAATGAAACCTATTGTGTATAATAGCAACTTTGATCTGTACAGTTCACCAGCTTTGGGCTGGAGGGATACTTTTATGTACTGCATTGCTCCTAATCCTCCAAAACCAGAAGATCTGCCACAAGTATGCAGGTACTTTCATTGCTTTTAGTCAAATCAGATCATACATCTCTTCTATGGTAGTTAAAAACTCGTACCCTTTATTACTGTGATTTTACGTTTTTATGATTTTTTCTTTTCATTAAAACGATTTTACTAATTTTTTAAATTTTTTTATATTTTTACGATACATTACGATTTTACATTTTACGATTTTTTATCTCTCTTCCAATTTTACGTAAAATATCGATTTTAACTATATTGTTCTAGTGTTTAACACAATACATATTTACATAACTTGATTAGATTAAAGGAGTTGGTTAAGTTAGTTTTATGATATATATTTTTAAAAATACTCTACTCATTTTATTTAATTCTCTTATTCTCTCTTTTCCATTAATAGGATAAATTAAGAAAAAATTAAAAAATATAAAAATTATATGTTTATTTAGAATCAAGATGACTCATCAAAGATTTCGTATATTAAGCATAGGAGGGAGTATATAATTGAAGAATTCTAGTTTGCAACATATACAGTTGAAGGTTAAAATATGGTATTTGAAGTCTTTCTTTTTTGGTTTATCAATCTATTGCATCTACTTGCAGGGATATACTGCTAGAATACGGGAAACACATAATGAAACTGGGAATATTGTTGTTTGAGTTATTATCAGAAGCTCTTGGTCTAAACCCAAATCATTTGAAAGACATGGGTTGTGCTGAGGGGCTTTTACCTCTTGGCCATTACTATCCTGCTTGTCCAGAACCAGACCTCACTTTGGGAACTACTAAGCACTCTGATAATGACTTTCTCACAATACTTCTCCAAGACCACATTGGTGGACTTCAGGTTCTTTACAATAACACATGCATTCATGTTCCTGCAGTTCCTGGAGCTTTAGTTATTAACATTGGTGACCTGTTGCAGGCAAGCTTTCTCTTCTCTTTTATGCGTTCCTCTTCCTGTGTGTTTCTTGCAACTATTATTTATTAGCGTGGTGAATAGTTTTTGTTCAAGTGCAGCTTATAACAAACGACAAATTCAAGAGTGTAGAACACAGAGTATTGGCTAATCTTAAGGGTCCAAGAATATCTGTTGCTAGTTTTTTTTCCACGGGTTTGAGTGCAGCACCAAAACCATATGGACCCATAAAGGAACTGTTATCCGAAGACAACTCTCCAAAGTACAGGGAAACCACTGTTGCAGAGTACCTAGCTTACTTCAATGCAAAAGGTCTAGATGGGACTTCCGCTCTCACTTATTTTAGGATTTGAGTTCCCAAGGTAAATATATAAAAGGGACAATTACATACTGCTCCAGCTCCAAGGAAAAGAAAAAAATTACAGTAAACCCATCAAATTACGTTAAAATTCTATACGACCTGGGTTAGATTAAATTGAATTAAAAAAGAAAACTATTTTTCCCTTGTTAATTTAAGGAATTAATAATATGTCATTGAGCAACTAATTAAAATTTAGTGTACCATTATGACAAGTTATTGAACAATGTGTCATAGTTTGCTCAAATTAGCAAGGGTAAAATTTTTTTTTAAAAAAATTCAAATTAATCTAACCCAGGTCCATAGAGCTTCAATACAATTTAACGATCTTAAGAGACTTACTTGTGATCTTTTCTTTTTCTTGAGATTTGTATGTAACTCCCCCTAGATAAAATTGGTGTTGTATCATAAATAAATAAATTGTTGAACTTGGAATTAGATCAAGAAATAATTGATATGTATGGAGGTTATGACCATTTAAAAGAACTCCCAAAAAACGAGTGTATGATTATATTCTCTTGTACGGAGAATGTCAAGAGAATTATAAGTGTATGACTATATTCTAGGAAAGATTTGTTTTATCACGAAAAGAATGTCGCAATTTCCAATAGGTTGAGAATTGCTTCAAAAAAAATTGATAATTCATGCCTCAAAGCCTTTTTCAATTATATTCATCACTGTATTAATTCAACAATAATATTAAGAAGGCTAAAATACACTTTTAGTTCTTTAAGTTTATATAAGATATATTTTTGATCCCTTAAATTTATAAAATATATTTTTAATCCTATAATTCTAACATTGTTAATGTTACTAACAAAAATGCTAACACAACAAACTCAACTAATGGCTACGTAAGCTTTAGTACTGACTATGTAATTAAAGTCAATTAATTTTAAATTTAAAATATGTAAAAATTGAAAATTATCTAAATCCTTAAGGAAATAGTCATTATCAAAACCTTGATTATATTAAAAATTTTAATTTAATGATCTAAATATAAAAATTTTTGTTTAATAATCTAAATATCGAAATCTCGATTTCATTTGTAACAATTTGTCAGTTTATTTTAGTTTAACGATCTAAATATATTATATTAAAAAATCAAAATCAAAATATACTTTATTAGTTGCACAATCATCAGTTAAATTTGAAGCATTAAAATTTTCCGTTAGCAACATTAATGGTGTTAGAAATATATGAGTAAAAGTATATTCTATGACATTAAGGGATTAAAAGTATATCTCATGTGAGACTTAAAGGACTAAAAGTATATTTTAACTTATTAAGAAATATAAGATTGGTGTTTAGATAATAATTGTGTGATCTTTTTTTTTTTTTATCCAAGACAAAATGAAATGAAATAATAAGAACATTTGGAATCTTTAAACATTTGGAATACCTGCAACTATTGAATTTCTTCTTAAAAAATCTTGTAGAGAAAAAGCCTTATGACATGATAATAATAATATTTATTCAAACTTTTTTGTTTGGGGAGGGCAATATCCCAACCCTCACCGTTCAATGACGTCCAGGACAAAGAAGGCAGGCACAAATATTATTTACAAAACATGAATCATTGAATAATTGTGTGATTCACGATGAAATGAATATGGAAACTTCCAAATTCGTCTGCCTATCATTTTGCTTACATGTTGTTAGCCCAATGGAGCCCATCCACTTTGATCAACCAAAAAAATGGAGTCCATCCAGAAATGGGTAGCTCACAAAGTGACCAACGCTACTTCAATGGGTGGACCTCAAACCTTCTCATAATGAACAAAACTATGATTTGTCAAGAAATGATCCTAGTAGTATCAAAAAAAAGAAAGGATCCTAGTGCTCTCTAAGAAAGTCTATGCTTAGGTCTCTCCTTCTAGGGAGGAAGACGACCTACTTCACCGAAGTTCAAAAAGGATAAAAAAAACGATGGAAATAATAAAAACAACGAATGGCCAAAGGTAGGCGACAAGAGAAAGAGTCATTGGGTGGCTGGTCTGTCATTTACTGAGAAGCTGCAAGGCATCAATAGATATGACAAGGAGGATGGTGATTCAGTTAGTGATCATGAATTGTTGGATGATATTATGTTTGACAAAGAGGATAGCGAGCCTCTCTATGATATCAAAGAGAACTCGAATCGTAATTTTCCAACATTATCCTTCTCTAGACAAATGAAGAAGTGGCTTTATAAAGCATGGAACCATGCTTTAATTGTGAAGTTGTTAGTTAAGAATATTGGATACAATCTACTTCTGTTAATTTTACAATCTTTATGGGCGAAGTGGGGAGTCATCAGCTTGGTTAATATTGGTAATGGCTACTTTGTGGTTGAACTTTCTAATAAGGAAGAGTACCTCAATGCTTTGACAGGTGGACTCTAGAAAGTTTTTGCTCATTACTTAACTGTCTGACTTTGGGAGCCACAGTTTCAACCATAGAGATCTACTATCAACAAAGTTGCAGTATGGGTTAGGTTATCGAAGGTCTTTTTTGAGTGCTATGACAAAGAGGCTTTAACCTAGATTAGCGACAAGATAGGGTAGACTATCAACATCGATATCAACACCTCATGCCAACTAAGAGGTATGCAAGAATATGTGTGCTGGTGGATTTGAGTAAACAACTAATGTTAGGATTCTCGTTAGATGGTGAGAATTACTTCTTGGAGTATGAAGGTCTACACTAGTTATGTACAAGTTGAGGTGTTTATGGCCTATATCAGAAGATTGCACTACAGGGGAAGGAAAACCAAGAACAAGGGAGAAAACTGGTGCGAGTAAAGATAACGGGCCTATTGGAGATATGGTTACAGAGAAAGCCATTCCAAATGAGCAGGGGTTATGGAAAGTAGTGCAAAAACCTTAGAGGAAAAAGTGTGGGGGAGAGGAAAAGCAAACAAATGTTAGCAAGCATCAAAATAATGGCTAAAGATTTTTTGCTTTGACCGATGAATCTCCAGTCGCCGTTGATGCTAAAACTGTCGAGATAAGAGAGACAATGGTATGATAATCTTAGAGGTGAAAAATGTTGCAGGTATTATCGGTGATTTGAAGAGAACTACTTCTGTACAAAATGGTAAGGAGAGACAAGAACTGAGAAAAGGCGAGGCACAAAAGAAACAACCCAAAAGTCAAAACCAATCAGGTGAAAGCATAGTGGAATTAACTAGCTGACAAGAACTAAGGAAAGAGAAATGTATGAGGGAAATTGTTCAAAAATAGACTAAAAGTGGGGAGATGT